>JAIFGZ020000118.1:2774055-4161083 GCA_019925245.2 Oryza australiensis | reverse complement strand
GGCGGCGACCCCGCCCCTTTGCCGCACCGTCGCCGCCTCTCCCTCCGTTTCCCGAGCGCCAACGCCGTTGCCGCCGTGCGCCAAGCCCCCCGTGCCCCACCACACCTCCCCGAGGTCCGAAATCGCCGGTAAGCCCCGCCGCTGCCCTCCTTTCCCCATGCGCTCGCGCCGCCGCCGCCTCTCTGTTTTGCCCGGACTCCTGGCCGAATAGATGGCGGGCAATGAACAAAGGCGCTCTTGCGAGGAAAAAGAAAAAAAAATAGGAAAAAATTTGGAAAAATTTTAGGAAATTTGGAAAAATATTTTGGGAAGGTTTGGGTAAAATTTTGGGCAAAAATAAAGTATATTTTTGTATGTTTTTTTCGGTGCGAAAATGTGGAAATCAAATCCGGACTTTTCCGAAATTCCATTTTGCGTCGTTTTTGAATCCGAATTTCATTTAGACCTTTCTCGCCATTTTAATATGTTTCCATTTTGTGCTCGACCTTCAAAACCTCTAGCCCCAATCCCTCCGCGGATATTATCAAATCCGTTTTCTCGAACGATCGCGATCGTCGTTTTACGAAAACCCTAAGTCGTCGACCCGATGACAAAACTTGGAGTTTTCCGGGGTGATCGTAGTACAAACTTAAGTAGGAATTTGGGCTTAGCGCTTGGAATTGTTTCGAGACTTTTCGGATCTTTTCGACCTTTTGGTGTTATCTCGGGATTCTAATCGAATCAATTGATTTTCGCACGTACGGGTAGCACCGAAGAAACCGGCAACGACCCCGTTGAAGACACCACCCCTCAAGCGTGCGAGCAAGGCAAGTCATCACACTCTTTGAACATATTGATCCTACGTGCGAAATGATGTTGATTTTTAATTGCAAATTGCATGCTTACATAGATATGTACCTATGCTTGATAAACCCCGCTTTGATGTTGATCACCATTAGAATTATTCTTTGTAACCTTCGATGTGATATGACCGGAGGCTAACTTCGGTGAAAATGCTTAGCCACGCTTATACTAGATCCCCGCATACTCATGATTTTACAAAGAAAGCTTTGTGCTCGGGCAACTACCTTAGGGAGGTAGTTGAAATGCGGCTGTGGAGACATGAGCGCCACATGGTCATGAGAATGATGAACTAAGTTTGATGAAAATTGAAAATGATATACAAATGATTTAGACTGGGGCGGCTGGATGATTTGGGTGGATTTCGGAAAAGGCAAGTGCCGACCCTGGTCAATTAAGGACCGAGCCATGAGATAGCGGAAACGAGCCGGTACAACCGTACTTCTCGAATGGGTATAGACCTAGCCGACTAGATAGCCGAGCGGAGGCAATATCATTGCATAGATGGTTCTCTATGATGTGGTTTATGTGATAAGGATGAGGCTGCGGCCTTTGCGTGAATGGTGGAATTAAATCGATATTAATTGAACTTAAAGATTGAGGAAGTTTTTCCTTACCCGGTGCGCTGAACTCCTCTCACCGCTAGAAAATGACGGCTAGAGTGCATGAGGGCTTAAGTTCATGGAGCGGACGCCAAAGTGAGGTTATCGAAAGGCTTTGCCGTGACCGTCTCATGTGTTGGGACGTAGGCTCATTCGTTGGGCTATCGCGGAGTACGGGTAAAGTGTACATCCACCGCAGTGTGAGTTAATCAATCTATTCGAATAGCCGTGCTCGCGGATATCGAGCATCGTGACAAGACTTTCTTCTTGGCTAGACTTTAAACTTAAAACTGCTGGGATGGGTTTGCATGATGATTTCATTCGCGGTGGATCAACTTCTCGAGATGCGAGAAGGGGTGGATTCCCGAAAACCATGACAAATCGGAGGCGGGAAGCCATCCTTGGAATCACGATGGATGGTAGACGGGAACCGTCGCCGAATTAATGAACTATGGAACTAAAGCTTGATTTGGCTAGTTATTAGGCTTGTGAAAAGAATTGTGAAAATTGGCTTTATGCAAAAGAGCTCCGACCATTCCTTGAATAACCCTATCATATGCATCAATTCCGTGTTGGCTTGCCGAGTACGGTTGGTACTCACCCTTGCTATACGCATAAACCTTCGATGGTGGGAATGAAGAATTGGAGGATCCTTACGCTTACTACCGGGAGGGTGAAGGAACCGATGGCGCTTACTAGGTTTTAGCTCCTGGTCGTTGCTCGTGGCAATTGACATGCCGCCGCCTCTATTCCGCCGCCGTATCTAATTTCTCGCTTTGTGTTGTATCCGGACCATGAGGTCCCGTGTGTTGAACATTGCCTTCGGGCCTATTGTTGTAATAATGTCGTTGTAAGACTATTCGTGCATGTGCACTGATTATTCATCGTATTTCGTGGGTACCAACTACTCGATCCAGGAAATGGTACTAAGAACACGAAAGATTCCCGTTCCAAAAACGGGGTCCACAGAGCTGGTATCGAGCCATGCGACCGTAGGATAAGACCAAATGGCGCCCTACCCACGACTAGTTGGCTAAAGGGAAGTATCCCTACGTAGGACCATTTCCAAACTATTATTTCGAAAATACAAATATACCTTTTCTACATCCGTATTTCCTTTTCTTTACCAAATGGTTTTGATGATAGCTCTCTCCCTCTAACCCTAAGTTGCCTTCAAAAGCAGATGTCGAACCATGACGGAGCCTGGGAGATCACCATCCCACAAGACGAGGGATTTGTGGCACGCCTTCGATCCCTTGTGTGGTGTTTAAGATATACGGAACCACCCACCTACCAAATCAAGAGGCATGGCTCCGAAGGATATCCAGATGGGAGGCGGCCGTTTTCGTGGAAGCCCGCATGGGAAGTGAAGCACCTTTCGCTTTCACACCCGCTATCACCGAGATTTAGCGGAAGCAGCCATTCAAGATGCGGCCCGCGAAGCATTTCTTCGCCTTAATGCGATACACCGTGCTGAACTTAAAGTGACAGAGTTCGTGCACCATCCCTATCGCGAGGAAGGCAACCCAGTTTGCACCGTGGAAGCCACCCCCTGCTGCTACAACCCTATGGTCACACGTCTATCACGTTGGGCGGAAACGGCGGATGACTGCTACGAAGAAGCCTTGCTTGAGATCAACGACCAGCAACAACGCCTCAATGATCCGGTCGAGAGCCACCAGTGGTGGGGATCGATCAACATGCCGCACTCACCGCAAGCCAACGGTGCCCAATATGAGCAGCTCTCGGACCGCTACATGGCCCGTGGGGAAGCCCTGGTAGAGCTGGAGGAGCAGCTCAGGAAGAGCAAGCAGCAAGTCGACCAGCTGGAGGAGCAGCTGCGCTCCCGCCCTGTCCATGCTGCAGGTACTTCCACCGGGGTTGTACCAACACCTCCTGCTCCTGTGCCCGACCACTACTACCTTATGACTCCAGCATGCTTGGATACCTTTCAAGCCATGATGGAGCAAGCTTTTATGTTGAGCACAGAGCCGGCGCCGTACCTGATAGACCCCACTGCTGCCACGTCCATGGGACCCACCTCGAACTCAGTAGCAGTGCCATCCGAGCCTGGATCGGGAGAGGAGAACCCCATCCGCATCCACACCGACTCGAGTCCGAGGCGGAACCTATGGAGATCAAATGGAAGTCCAACGACACCGATCCAATGGAGGAGGAAGCTCCCACTCGTCGCCCGACTAACACCGGGGGTCCCCTCGACCGCAAGACCGCTCGCAAGAGTACACGCCACCGAGCGGAAGATTCGGCATGACTCGAGGCCACCACCTCCGAGCCATGGGGACTCCGATTTGCTTCAGCAGAGGATCACCCCTTCCCGCACTCGGCTCCCGGATGGTTGGACGATTAGGCGGGAAGACCACCCCGCTTGATCTCGCTCGGGACGGTTTGGCGGCAAGGACCACACGTATCCCCCTTAATAGTTAATGCAAGTAGGACGATGTAGTTGTTGTATCATGGCATGAGGGACTGCATGTACGATCCGTGTACCCCTTTGATGTAATATGATGGACCTAAGTATCGCTTTGTGGTATCCTAATTAATGAGCTCATTATTTTACCATGCTTGTTGGTTGAAGATCATTTAAAAACGACCCAGAAGAAAAATCACCTAGGAACCATGACCTTAACAGTCCGATCTCTTAATTCATCTATCTTCTTCAGATGGCGCATCACCGTAGAGCCGCAGCCACCAACGAGCACCCACCGGAGCCCAACCCCTCCACTCTGGCGGAGGTTATGGCTTTACAGACCCAGCTGCTCCAAGCAATTGCTAACAACCAGGGAAGTCGAGGAGGATCAAGTTTAGGAGAGTTCATGCGAGCTAAGCCACCAACCTTCTCCATGGCCGAAGAACCCATGGATGCCGAGGATTGGTTGAGGGTGATCGAGAAAAAGCTAACTCTCGTCCGAGTTCGGGAAGCGATAGAGTTATCTTCGCCACTAGCCGCTAGATGGTCCCGCAAGTGACCGGTGGGACACCTACAAGGAAACGCGAGCGAAGATGCCTGAGAACCGACATGGGAAGAATTCACGGCTGCGTTCCGTGAAAATTTTGTACCAAATGCAGTTTATGAGGATGAAGAAAAATGAGTTCCGCAGGCTGCGCCAAGGAAACACCTCGATACAAGAGTACCTGAACAAGTTTACCCAACTTGCCCGCTACGCCACAAGCGACACAGCGGACGAAGAAGAGAAGATGGATAAATTTATCGAGGGACTAAACGATGAGCCGAGAGGACCGATGATTGGACAAGACCACACCAGCTTCCAAAGCCTCATCAACAAGGTCGTACGGCTTGAACACGACCAAAAGATGGTAGAAAATAACCGCAAAAGGAGGCTCGCTATGGCCCGCCCATTTCAGGGAGCGCCACAACATCCCAAGGGAGCCACCCCGTCTGGATGGAAGCCAAACGTTCCGGCAGCCAGTCGTTCCCCCACACCCGACCATGTCAACAGGCCAGCTACACCCCAGTTTCGTACATCGACGCCAACCCTAGCCGCTCCAGGAAGAAGGAACGTGAACTGCTTCAATTGTGGAGAATTCGGGCACTACTCCAACAGCTGCCCCAAACCACGCAACACTCCCGTGCGCACCGGCGCCAATGCAACGGCCGTCCGAGGAACCCCACCCCCGCTGCGGACGCGGTTGCTCAGACCCCGCTACCCAACGAGGCCGCCACCGGGTTTCGACGTGGCCGTGTGAATCATGTGCGGGCTGAAGAAGCTCGGGAGGACCGGAGCGTCGATGGGTATGTTCTCTATCAACTCTACCCCAGTTAAAGTCTTATTTGATTCTGGAGCCTCGCATTCATTCATATCTTCCCAAGTAAGCAAACAACACCACCTACACCAAGTAGAACTTAAGAGACCTATGTTGGTACACTCACCTGGGGGAAACATAACCGTACCCCATGCTTGCATCAATGTGCCCATACGGATTAGGGACGTGGTGTTTCTTTCAAACCTTATGGTGCTATCACCCCAAACCATTGATGTCATACTCGGGATGGATTGGTTGACCGAAATAATGGAATCATAGACTGCAATCGAAGGGAAGTCACGGTATCCACCCCATGGGGATCACCAATGAGCATAACTATGGACCAAAACCCGAAGCTATGCGAGCAAGCTGCGGAGTATTCACCATGCTACCTCTAGGTGGGATGCCGTAGTACAAGAATACCCTGACGTGTTTCCCGAGGAATTGCCCGGAATGCCCCCGGATCGCGACATAGAGTTTATCATCGACCTAATGCCTGGTACTGCCCCCATATCCAAGAGACCTTATCGAATGCCGGCCAACGAGTTAGAAGAACTCAAGAAGCAAATCCGAGAACTACAAGAGAAAGGATTTGTACGCCCCAGTTCTTCTCCCTGGGGAGCCCCAGTACTCTTCGTCAAGAAGAAGGATGGGAGTATGAGGATGTGCGTGGACTACCGATCGTTGAATGAAGTGACTATCAAAAACAAGTATCCGCTACCTCGAATCGATGACCTATTCGATCAACTTAAGGGTACGCAAGTGTTCTCAAAGATTGATCTTCGGTCGGGATATCATCGATTGAAGATTAGAGCCGGAGATATTCCTAAAACGGCGTTCTCTACATGTTATGGCTTATACGAGTTCATAGTAATGTCCTTCGGATTGACCAATGCCCCATATTTTATGAATTCGATGAACAAGGTATTCATGGAATACCGGATAAATTCGTAGTGGTATTTATCGACGATATACTTATCTACTCCAAGAACGATGAGGAACATGCGGAGCATCTACGTACGGTAATCGGAAAAGCTACGAGAGCACCATGTATGCAAAATTTAGCAAATGCGAGTTCTCGGCTCAAGGAAGTCGCTTTTCTTGGCCACGTGGTTTCAGCCTGAGGAGTAGCGGAGACCCCGCCAAGGTCAAAGCTGTCACGGAATGGAAGGCACCCAAGTCGTGACGGAAGTTCGGAGTTTCTTGGGCTTGGCCGGTATTACCGAAGGTTCATCGAAGGGTTTTCCACCGTAGCCCGACCTATGACTCAACTTCGAAGAAGGAAAAGAAGTTTGAATGGAACGAGAAGTGTCAAGAAGCCTTTGACCAACCGAGAGAAAAGTTAACCACCGCCCCAATCTTAACCTTACCCGACAACCTAAAGGATTTCGTGATGTACCGTGATGCGTCTCGGCAAGGACTAGGAGGCGTGTTAATGCAGGATGGGAAGGTCGTAGCATATGCCTCGCGACGATTCACGACCCCACGAGGAGAATTATCCCACACACGACCTGGAATTAGCCGCGGTTGTTCACGCATTGAAGATCCGGAGACACTACTGATCGGGAACCACCGTGATGTGTATACCGATCACAAGAGCTTGAAATACTTCTTTACTCAGCCCGATCTCAACCTACGACGAGACGATGGTTGGAATTGATCAAAGATTACGATCTAGGAATCCATTACTATCCCGGCAAGGCAAATGTAGTGGCCGACGCGTTAAGCCGCAAAGCCCAATGCAACCACATGGGATTGGAAGGTATGGCCAGTGAGCTCCAAGAAGAAATGGCTCGACTTAATCTGCACCCGATTCCTCACGGAGAAGCAAACTCATTGGAAATCCAACCCCTTCGAGGGCTCAAATAGAAGAAGCCCAAAAGGGAAATGAGGAAACCAGAAATCAAAGAACGCATGGCCGCCGGACGCGCTAAGGAATTTTCGATAGACGACAAGGGAATCCTGTGGTACAAGAAAAGAATCTGCGTGCCTAAACAAGGTGGTTTGAGAGGGTTGATTTTAAAAGAAGCACACGAATCGGCATATTCGTTACATCCAGAAGCACGAAAATGTACCAGGATTTGAAGGGAGAATACGGTGGCCCAATATGAAGAGAGATGTAGCCGAATACGTAGCCTTGTGTGATGTATGCCAAAGGGTGAAAGCCGAGCATCAACGACCAGCGGAGCTTATCTGCAGCTCGCTCAAGATTCCCGAATGGAAATGGGACGAGATAGGCAGGGATTTCATAGTGGGACTACCCAAAACTGCGATCGGTTACGATTCCATCTCGGGTGATAGTAGATCGGCTCACCAAGACCGCCGATTTATTCCCGTAAAGACTAACTACAACAGTGCCAAGCTAGCGGAACTATACATGAGTAGGATTGTATGTCTCCACGGTGTACCAAAAAGGATTATATCGGATCGTGGTACCCAATTCACGTCTCATTTTTGGAGCAAAGTCCACGAGGCACTCGGAAGTCACCTTGCCTTCAGTACCGCTTACCACCCACAGACCGACGGACAGACTGAAAGGACGAATCAAGTGCTAGAAGATATGCTGAGAGCCTGTGCGTTGGATTTCACCAAGGATTGGGAGAAATGTTTACCGTACGCCGAGTTCTCCTACAACAATAGCTATCAAGCCAGTCTGAAGATGTCACCAAACGAAGCTCTATTTGGTCGCCGATGCCGAACCCCATTGATGTGGTCAGAAACCGGTGAACGAACCGTATTTGGGCCTGACATCATCAAAGAGGCCGAGGAAAAGGTCCGCCTGATCCGGGACCGATTACAAGCTGCTCAATCACGACAAAAGAGCTACGCGGATACCCGACGAAGAGAATTAGAATTTAAAGAAGGTGACTATGTGTATTTAAAGGTCTCACCACTACGGGGAACTCAGAGGTTCAAGGTCAAAGGGAAACTCGCACCAAGATACGTGGGCCCATTCTTGATAAACGCTAGAAGAGGTGAAGTGGCCTACCAGCTGGAGCTGCCCGAGAACCTCTCCGATGTCCACCCGCATTCCACGTGTCGCAGCTTGAAGAAATGTCTGCGGGTGCCGAAGAGCAAGCTCCT
Organism: Oryza australiensis; assembly: GCA_019925245.2. Lineage (NCBI taxonomy): Eukaryota > Viridiplantae > Streptophyta > Magnoliopsida > Poales > Poaceae > Oryza > Oryza australiensis. The sequence goes on along the minus strand of JAIFGZ020000118.1, from coordinate 4,152,774 downwards.
TTGGAAACCATCCATGTCCACAAGTGATCTTACCTACCGGAGCATCCAATCAAGATACTGGACGAGACGAAAAAGAAGACACGGACCAAGTCATGGCGCATGTACAAAGTACAATGGAGCAACCACACCGAAGAGGAGGCTACCCGGGAGAGCGAGGATTTCATGAAGACGGAATACCCACACCTACTCAAGCACCGGTAAGAAATCTCGGGACGAGATTTATTGTTAGGGGGTAGGTTTGTAACATCCGAAAATCGAAGAAACTGAAATCGGAACGTAAAATCGGACCTTTCAAAAACCTTCGCTTGTTGCTTCTTCCTCGGGTTTGTTGCTTCCTATTTGCCACTCGCTTGCATAAATTTAGTCATGATCAATTCCCTTTCGGTGTTTTTGGATGATTTGGACTTTGTCGGAATGAAAAATGCGAAAGTCCGTATTAGGGATTTTTAAAAAGAGAAATCGGAGAAGCGCGGATTTATGAAAATGCGATTTGGGAGATATAAAATAGTAATTGTTGGGGAGGATAAATTAGGACACAAAATAAATAATAAAATATTTGGGAGCCGTACTCGAAATCCGGGAAAATTTTGGAAAATAAAGAGGTGAATTATGAAATTAGGAAAAAGGGGTTTAAATAAATAAATATAAAAAAATAATGTGAGAAAATAAAAGTGGAGAAAAGTTGAAAATATTATATTAAAAATTATTTTTGAAATATAGGAATTTGTCTTGGAATTTTTAGAAGAAAGGAAAATAGAAATAGGAAATTGAAATTGGAAAATCGGGAAAATATGAAAGTGCACTGTTCATATCGTGCCGTGTGTTCGACGCCGTACGCGCTGCACGCCCGCCGCGCGCGCGGCGCACGCCGCGCCGCGCGTGCCCGCCGCGCCGGCCCGCCTCGCACGCGCGCGCACGGCCCCTACCCCGCGCGCGCCACGCGTCCGCGCGAGCACGCGCGCCCGCGCCGCGCGCGCCACGTGCCGCGCGCGCGCCGCTGCGCGCGGACCCGCGCGCCCGGCCCGCCCACGCCCGCGTGCCGCGCCACGCGCACGCCACCGTACGGCCCGCGCCCGCGCCCGCGCCTCGCCGCCACGCGCCCGGTGCCGCGCCGACCCCCACGCCGCGTGCGCGCCGCGCGGACCCGCCCGCGCCGCGCGCTCCGCCCGCCGCGTCGCGCCCGCCCGTACCCGGCCCATCCCGCGCCTCGCCGCGTGTCGCCACCGCCCGCGCCACGCCGGTCCCTCCCTTCTCCACCCCGCGCCCGCGCCTTGCCCTCCCGGCCGCGCCTATAAAAGGGCAAGCGCGACCCCGCCCCTTTGCCGCACCGCCGCCGCCCTCTCCTCCGTTTCCCGAGCGCCAACGCCGTCGCCGCCGTGCGCCAAGCCCCCCGTGCCCCACCACACCTCCCGAGGTCCGCCGTCGCCGGTAAGCCCCGCCGCTGCCCTCCTTTCCCCATGCGCTCGCGCCGCCGCCGCCTCGTTTTGCCCGGACTCAGGTCGAATAGATGGCGGGCAATGAACGCGCGCAGGAAAAAGAAAAAAAGTAGGGAAAAATTTGGAAAAATATTTTGGGAAGGTTTGGGTAAAATTTTGGGCAAAAATAAAGTATATTTTTGTATGTTTTTTCGGTGCGAAAATGTGGAAATCAAATCCGGACTTTTCCGAAATTCCGTTTTGCGTCGTTTTTGAATCCGAATTTTGTTTAGACCTTTCTCGCCATTTTAATATGTTTCCATTTTGTGCTCGGACCTTCAAACCTCTAGCCCCAATCCCTCCGCGGATATTTTCAAATCCGTTTTCTCGAACAGATCGCGATCGTCGTTTTACGAAAACCCTAAGTCGTCGACCCGATGACGAAACTTGGAGTTTTCCGGGGTGATCGTAGTACAAACTTAAGTAGGAATTTGGGCTTAGCGCTTGAAATTGTTTCGAGACTTTTCGGATCTTTTCGACCTTTTGGTGTTATCTGGGATTCTAATCAGAATTAATTGATTTTTCGCACGTACGGGTAGCACTTGAAGAAACCGGCAACGACCCCGTTGAAGACACCACCCCTCAAGCGTGCGAGCAAGGCAAGTCATCACACTCTTTGAACATATTGATCCTACGTGCGAAATGATGTTGATTTTTAATTGCAAATTGCATGCTTACACGTATATGTACCTATGCTTGATAAACCCCGCTTTGATGTTGATCACCATTAGAATTATTCTTTGTAACCTTCGATGTGATATGACCGGAGGCTAACTTTGGTGAAAATGCTTAGCCCTGCTTATACTAGATCCCTGCATACTCATGATTTTACAAAGAAAGCTTTGTGCTCGGGCAACTACCTTAGGGGAGGTAGTTGAAATGCGGCCTGTGGAGACATGAGCGCCACATGGTCATGAGAATGATGAACTAAGTTTGATGAAAATTGAAAATGATATACAAATGATTTAGATGGGCCGGATGATTTGGGTGGATTTCGGAAAAGGCAAGTGCCGACCCGGTCAATTAAGGACCGAGCCATGAGATAGCCGGAAACGAGCGGTACAACCGTACTTCTCGAATGGGTATAGACCTAGCCGACTAGATAGCCGAGCGGAGGCAATATCCTTGCATAGATGGTTCTCTATGATGTGGTTTATGTGATAAGGATGAGGCTGCGGCCTTTGCTGTGAATGGTGGAATTAAATCGATATTAATTGAACTTAAAGATTGAGGAAGTTTTCCTTACCCGGTGCGCTTAACTCCTCTCACCGCTAGAAAATGACGGCTAGAGTGCATGAGGGCTTAAGTTCATGGAGCGGCGCCAAAGTGAGGTTATCGAAAGGCTTTGCCGTGACCGTCTCATGTGTTGGGACGTAGGCTCATTCGTTGGGCCGTCGCGGAGTACGGTAAAGTGTACATCCACCGCAGTGAGTTAATCAATCTATTCGAATAGCCGTGCTCGCGGATATCGAGCATCGTGACAAGACTTTCTCTTGGCTAGACTTTAAACTTAAAACTGCGGGATGGGTTTACATGATGATTTCATTCGCGGTGGATCAACTTCTCGAGATGCGAGAAGGGGTGGATTCCCGAAAACCACGACGAATCGAGGCGGGAAGCCATCCTTGGAATCACGATGGATGGTAGACGAACCGTCGCCGAATTAATGAACTATGGAACTAAAGCTTGATTTGGCTAGTTATTAGGCTTGTGAAAAGAATTGTGAAAATTGGCTTTATGCAAAAGAGCTCCACCATTCCTTGAATAACCCTATCATATGCATCAATTCCGTGTTGGCTTGCCGAGTACGGTTGGTACTCACCCTTGCTATACGCATAAACCTTCGATGGTGGGAATGAAGAATTGGAGGATCCTTACGCTTACTACCGGGAGGGTGAAGGAACCGATGGCGCTTACTAGGTTTTAGCTCCGGCCGTTCGTGGCAATTGACATGCCGCTGCCTCTATTCCGCCGCCGTATCTAATTTCGCTTTGTGTTGTATCCGGACCATGAGGTCCCGTGTGTTGAACATTGCCTTCGGGCCTATTGTTGTAATAATGTCGTTGTAAGACTATTCGTGCATGTGCACCGATTATTCAAGATCGTATTTCGTGGGTACCAACTACTCGATCCAGGGAAATGGTACTAAGAACACGAAAGATTCCCGTTCCAAAAACGGGGATCCACACAGGGTCACTCGGTCACCATCGTCACTTCCTTTCCACTCGGTGATGTCATCCACACCGGGAGACGACCGGGCGCATCGCGAAGTGGGCTCGGAACGATGCCGTTGGACTTAACTTTCAAGACGAGGACGTCCGTAAAAGTCACAAGTCCCGCCTAAATGACACTATGGAGGCCTACCGGCAAGAAGTCCGCAAACTTGAAGACGTGGTTTGACGGATGGAGCTATCCCACGTCCCGAGACATAACAACGAAGCAACATGAGTTGGCGCGCTTCGGGTCCAAGCGAGAAGCTACTCCAACGACGTTTTCGTAGAACATCTCTATGAGCCGACTGTTGCAGCCAAACCAACTCCCAACGACCAAGCTGCAAATGAAGTCACCATGATCGACGCCGACTGGAGGACGCCGCTCATCAAATTTTTAACTCAGCAAGAGCTGTCGGAAGACCGGGATGAGGCGGAACGCATCCGACGCCGTTGTCAGGCTTACGTCATGGTAGAATCCGATTTATACAAGAGGAGCCCTTCTGGTGTCCTGATGAGATGTATCACGTCCGAGGAAGGACGACAATTACTCCAAGATATCCACTCGGGCGTATGCGGAAGCCACGCGGCAGCACGCACCTTGGTGGGCAAAGCCTACAGACAAGGTTTCTTCTGGCTTACGGCGGTCTCCGACGCTAACAAAGTGGTTCGAACTTGTGAAGATTACGAGTTCTTCGCCCGGCAAAGTCATGTCCCAGCCCAAGAACTACAACCGATTCCATTATCTTGGCCATTTGCGGTATGGGGCTTAGACATGGTCGGTCCTTTCAAAAAGGCTCCAGGAGGATTCAAGCATTTATTCGTCGCAATTGACAAATTCTCCAAGTGGATCGAAGCTAAGCCGGTTGCTACGATCACTGCTGACAAGGCACGAGACTTCATCCTCAACATCGTGCACCGATTCGGCGTCCCAAATAGAATAATAACCGACAATGGGACTCAATTCACTGGGGGCATCTTTAAGGAATTTTGCGAAGACTTCGGCATCAAAATCTGCTACGCATCCGTTGCACATCCTAAAAGCAATGGACAAGTTGAGCGTGCCAACGGCATGGTTCTTCAAGGCATCAAGGCCCAAGTGTTTGACCGGCTAAACCCTTATGCCAGCAAATGGGTCCAAGAGCTCCCCTCGGTTCTATGGTCTCTGCGGACTACGTCCAGTCGGGCTACCGGCCAAACTCCTTTGTTTTTGGTCTATGGCGCAGAAGCCATGCTGCCGAACGAAATGGAGTACGAATCTCTCCGAGTCCGCAGCTTTAATGACGAATGCTATGATCAAGACCAAGTGGATGACCTCACCCGACTGGAAGAGGCCCGTGAGGCAGCCCTGATCCAGTCGGCAAGATATCTTCAAGGTCTTAGATGATACCACAGTCGCAACGTTCGAGCACGAGTTTTTATTATTGGCGATTTGGTTCTACGCAAGATTCAAACCACCAAGGACCGTCACAAGTTATCCCCATTATGGGAAGGACCGTATATAATTGCTGAGGTAACTCGGCTAGGAGCGTGTCGACTAAAACATGAAGACGGATCCATGGTGGAGAACTCCTGGAACATCGAGCATCTTCGACGATACTATGCTTAAATTGCCTTAAGTTTCATGTTCTTCTTGACTGCCAACCTCAAGCAAGATGACTTCTTGAGTTAGCAGTCGGGGGCTGTACATACGTCAATAAAGCATGGTTTTCTTCGGCAACTTATGCATATTCGGTTTATCATTGTTTAATGTTCCTTGATTCGAGTTCAATGCATAAGAAATGAGAATTTTTTGACGACCTAATCAAGCTTAGGCTTGGTGACAGTCGGACGAAAATTACTTAAGAAATTTTACATAAAAACTCGGGTCATGGCATTAACATAAATAAACTAAATATTTACAAGTCACATCAAAAAGTCATAGACATACAATATTCATGAAGCAGTCAAACTCGAAAGTGGTTCACTACATCGGCGACTACTTTCTTGGCGGACTCCTGCGCCTCGCTAATCAATTCCAGGGCCCGCTCATCTGAAGTACCGTCGGCGAAGCCCTCCCCGACTGAATCAACGTCCACTCGGGGGTAGAGCGGCTTGGTCTGTGCAAGGGCGAAGCCCGCTCCCATGATGGCTGCCTCAGAAACGTTGGCCAAATATTGATCAGGGGCCCGTCTAAGCTTATCAAAGACCTCGACGATGTCCAATGAGCTGGTCTCGAGCCCGTTATGGAACAGCGACAACAGGATCGGCGGCGCTGTGTTAGCAGCATCTTCTCTAACGCTTTCGGCTTTTTTGACCCTCTCAACAAAAACATCATACTGAGCTCGGATCTTGATCTTATAAGCTGTCAAAGACGTACGATCACACCAACATTCAAAGATGAAGCAACACAAAGAACGTTGTTTTGAAAGAGCTCACCTTCAAACTCACTCTCCAGCTCGGCTCTGCTGGTGTCAGCCTCATCCAGCCGGGCTTGGAGCGAGTGGACCTCCGACGAGTTCTCTACGACAAGAAAAATTGTCAACGACCAAGACCAAAATAGACTGCAATTAAAGGCACAAAAGACTAAGGAGGTCGAGCTTACTCCCGACCGAACCCGGAGGTCGAGGTCCTCCTCCGGAGTGCGGCTATTTCTCTCCTCGGAGCCGCTTCTCTCGATGCGGCTTCCTCTCGAGTGGCCTTTAGCTCCTTCTAGATGTTCTCCAGGGAGTTTAAGTGCGGGACCAACTTCTCGAGTGCATCGGATTTGGTCATCGACCGGCAATACACCCTCTCGCACACAAGTTCGGAAGATTGATCGACGAAAAGCGACTACAAAGCTACAACAGAAAAGGAGCAAAACTTACGTTTAACAGCTGTGTCGCTTCGTTCAGCCGTCTACAAGCATATCTCTTTCTTCATTCTCCATTTGCTTGTTCGAATGATGCCCCTGTCTCGGCCTTCGAATTGCGCCACTCGATCTTGATTGGAGGGACCCAGGTCTCGGAAGACGCAACCTAGGGATCTCCTCTACTTTGGTTGATTGATTCGAAGGAGCGAATGAAGATACAGGAAAAATGGACTGGAGATTAAAAAGCAAGAGATTGATTCAAGACTTACCGCTTCGGTGGCTGAATCCTTAACCGGCACTTCCCGCTGCTTTTCTTTTCTTGGCTCTTGCCCGACCGGTCCTCGCCGGGGCCCTTGAGTGGCGGCCGGGGGCTCTTCTGCGGATGACCGGTTTCCCGTTGGGGTACCCACCGGCGGTCGGGAGCTCTTCCCTTGGGACATCCTCACCGAGAGGTGAGGGCCTCCCACTCGGAGCGCTCTCACTCGGGAGAGGGCTCGGGGGTTTCGGTTCTACGGCCGTGATGCCTCGCCCGCCGCAGCTGGCGTAGGGCCCTCACTCGCCAGTGGGATCTATGTTTTGAGGCCTCCGCAAAGAGAAAGACAGGAGCAATCGAGATGAAGACACAGAAATTTTCAACAAAGAGCACAATTTCAGTCGTGAGGCGTACCTAGTTGATCGGCGAATCTTGGGCGCCGTTTTGCGTGACGGCCTTGGAGGGGTCGCTTCGCTTGAGGGGGGCGTCGTCGTCCGAGTCATCAATGACCAGCCTCCTCTTACTCGCCCGCTTGCCGGTGTCTTCACTCGGGGCAGCCCTCTTGCCAATCGGATCGCTCTAGATCTTTATGCTGCCAGCTGGTTTCTTGGCAGGCCGAGCCGGCACGTCATCATGGTGTATTTTGTATGACTTCGAAATGATGGAGGCGTTTTCCTGTAGAAGAAATCCTTTCTACACTAAGAAGTGCCACATCAAGATGGAAAGGCAATAAAAGAGTCAAGTCAATTTACCGGAGGAGGAGGGCGATATAAGCTATACGGAAGGACTGACAGCACGAGGCTGCGCTCGACTGCAATCCTAGTTGAGAATATCTTATACATACGGACCTTCAAAATCTCGAAGCTGAGGGAGTCACGGTCTTCCCGATTGGGGTCCCTCTCGCCCTCGTACTCAAAGGCAGGCTTAGACCTCTCCTTGATTGGTGCCAGTCGGTTCCTGATGAAATGCCGAGTGATCTGCTCGCCCTGAAGGCCCTTCTGCTTCATCTCCAAGATCTTCACCAGAAGCTTGTTGGCTTCGTCCCAGTCTTGGGCTACTGGCACGGTGCTCCAGTTGGGTCTTGGCACTAGAGGAAGGCCAACAAAGTTTGGCAGACTGGGTTCAAGGTTAGCAATATAGAACCAGTTTGCATGCCAACCCTTGTTGGAGGATTTCAAGGGAAGAGAAAAATAGTCTCGGCGGAGGGATCCGCGGAGCTGGAAGCCGGCCCCACCAACGATGCAGGGATCATCCTTGTTCGGATGCGGATTGAGATAGAACATACACCGGAAGAGTTGAAAGTGGGGAAGGATGCCAAGGAAGGCTTCGCAGACATGAATGAAAAGAGTAATATGTAGCATGGAATTGGGGTTCGGATGATAAAGTTGAAGGCCGTAATAGTCAAGAAGACCCCTAAAGAACTCGAGGTGGGGAGGCCGAAACCACAATAGAAGAAAGAGGTAAAGACGACGAGCTCACCGGTGTTCGGAGTGGGGAACTCCTCATCGGCGCCGGCGCGCCGACGATCTCCTTGGGAGGGAGAACTCCGTGCTTCACCATCTCCTTGAGAGTCGACTCCTTGACATCCGAAGTCGCCCATTGATCGAAGGGGATCTTTCTCTCTCCTGCCATGGATGTGGTTTTGGGGGAAATGGATCTGGCTCGAAAGATGGGGATTTGGGAGGGGGATCTCTGGAGATGGATGCGGAGGATAGCTGATGACGAAGCGTGAGCTTCTGGATCGGTGGATTGGGTGCGCACGCGAGCCTAGGGTTTTTCCGCTGCAGGCTGGTGAACAGTGTTGCGAGTGGGGAAATTTTTTGGGAAGACGAAGTGGCGGGGATGACCTCGAGGCTTTGTAAGAGATTTGAGGGTTTTTGCTAAGTCATCTCGCGATTGGGCCAAGCCCATGAGAGACTTACGGCCCAACTAAGGTGTGGCTTGACGCGTGTCCTTAGGGACTTAAGTGGATGAACTTGAGCAGATTTGCTTTGGCAATATGCACGTGTCTGAGTGCCCAGTACCTTTGGAAATCCTTTCATACTGCGGTTTGCACAACTTCATGAGAAGTTGGCACGATGCAATTTGAAAGGTGACAAACAATGAAGCTTTTCATGGCTGCCTTGATGGCAGGGACTGTTTGATTTTTAAGCATTTGATTAAATGATTATATCAATGTTGTTTTTCTACTTTGGTGAAGATCTTTTTAGATTGAGACCAATATTATGGCAAGAGCTATTTAATATTTTGGTCATATTTTTCAGATGACTGAAAAACTTGTTTACCCATGAGGGATGATTAAAATATTTGTTTCGAGATGACTCGGGTAGATCCACTCGAATAAACATGAGCTTAACGAGTGCTTTTCACCCACGAGGGTTGATTGAGCTATTTATTCGAGATAACTCGGCAGATTCACTCGGACAAGCATGAGCTTGCCAAGTGATGAGATTTTTTATGATTGCTTTAAGCATGAGCTAAGCATTTATATAAGAATGATTCTTTATAGTTCTTGACTATATGCTTAGTCTATTTTTGATTAATCACATAGTCGGGGGCTACACCTAATTAGGTGCATCAGGAGATGCACCTGGATATTTATGTTTTGGATATTTTCCAGCCCTTCACAGTCTTTGGAGCCACTCGGGAGATCCAAGCAGAGGTGATGGAATCACTCGGCGTTAGAAGCACTCGGCCAAAGAGTTGTTCGACTGTGTGCTATTTTGGTCCGAGGTTGAGTTATCTCGTCGACTGCAAAGGACTCGGGGGCTACTGTGGAGATTATGGCAGTCGGATATCCACATGACAAGCTTATCCGACTGGAGATAGGGATAGGTTATGCCTGCCAATTATGTAAGCCGGCTATGACTTGGGTATTGCGTTGCCGATTAGATAAGGCAACGGCCCATAGTCACGGTTTGGTAAGATTGAGGAAACCAACTTAGAGTAGGATAGGGTTTCCGACTTGCAATCCCGCCTCCCAAGACTATATAAGGGGGGTAAGGGGCGTCCCTTGAGGGATATCAGAGGTTAGATTAGATTTTATATGCAACACAAGAGCCATAGATCTTGTGATCAATAAACACTCGACGGATCGAATTCCCGAAACAGGAGTAGGGTATTACCTCACGAGAGGGCCTGAACCTGTCTAAACCTTGTTTTCCACCTAACCCATTGTGCTTGGCGATCTTGACTGCACCCCTAAATTTCTACTGCCAAAACCGAGTTTCGACACATAGAGAAGAAGTTAGATCTTCTGTAGTGCAGGGACCAAGAGAAAGTCTCGTTTGCTACTGATCAGTTGCAAGCCCTGCTTCGGCTTGGTGGGACAACTACTTGGTCACTCGCCCAGCTGGAGCAGCGGTTACATGGGAAGAGTTCTGTCGCAGTTTCAGGACCGCACATATCCCTGCGGGGATAGTTGCACAGAAGAAGCGTGAGTTTCGTTCTCTTGAGCAGGGTAACAGGTCAGTTTTGCACGAGTTCAACCATCTTGCACGTTACGCCCCAGAAGATGTGCGCACCGATGCAGAAAGGCAAGACAAGTTCTTGGCTGGGTTTGGATGATGAACTCACGGACAAGCTAATCTCAGGAGAATATGCTAACTTTGAGAAGTTGGTTGACAAGGCCATTCAGCAGGAAGATCAGCGCAACAAGATGATCAAGAAGAGAAAGGCAGTCCAGTACAAGCCTCCTCAACAGCAGGGAAATCAGCAGAGGCCGCGTTTCATGTCTGGAAGTCAGGGCGGACCTACCACCATGATTTTTCGTCGCATCGGCCTTATCACCCAGGAATTTTCAAGCCGGCGAGTGGCGGTGGACAACAACAGACTTCACCCCGCCGCGTCCCTCCAACGGCGCCACCCCAGCAGCAGTCCAAGCCACCACCTCCAAGAAAGGACTCCGGAGGGAAGCCAGGAGTCTGCTTCAACTGTGGTGACCCTGGGCATTTTGCAGACAAGTGTCCAAAGCCAAGACGCACTGGGCCAAGGTTCATCCAGGCCCGTGTCAATCATGTGTCCGCAGAGGAAGCGCAAGCCGCTCCTAAAGTTATACTGGGTACGTTTCCTGTAAATCTCACTCCTGCTACAGTATTATTTGATTCTGGTGCTACGTATTCATTTATTTCAAAGCAGTTTGTTGGGGCACATGGGTTATTAGTAGTGGAACTTAAGGTACCTATGCGGGTTCAAACCCCTGGAAACCATTTGGACACGGCTCAGTATTGTCCCTCAGTGGCAATAGAAATCCAAGGATCTAATTTTCTAGCCAACCTTATCCTTCTTCAATCCAAAGGCCTAGATGTCATTCTTGGGATGGATTGGTTGTCCAGACATAAGGGAGTAATTGACTGTGCTAGTCGCACAATTACTTTAATCAATGTGAAAGGAGAAGAAATTGTTTTTCGTTCTCCCATGCAAGCCGAGACCGTGGCAAGTTTGAATCATGTTTATGCCGGTGGATCGTCTGAACTAGCAGCAAAGACCCCTATGAAATTAGAAGATATCCCCATAGTCAGAGAATACCCTGAAGTTTTTCCCGAAGACTTAGCTCAGATGCCACCAGAAAGAGAAATTGAATTCCGGATTGATTTAGTACCCGGGACCGCCCCAATTCACAAGAGGCCGTATAGAATGGGAGCCAACGAGTTGGCCGAAGTAAAGAAGCAAGTGGATGAACAGTTGAAGAAAGGGTATATCCGCCCGAGCATGTCGCCTTGGGGTGCTCCGGTGATATTCGTGGAGAAGAAAGACAAGACCAAGAGAATGTGTGTCGATTATCGCGCACTCAATGAGGTCACTATCAAGAACAAGTATCGTCTACCACGGATTGATGATTTGTTTGATCAACTCAAGGGGGCAAAGGTGTTTTCCAAGATATACCTGCGATCAGGCTATCATCAGTTGAGAATTCGGGAAGAGGACATTCCCAAGACCGCTTTCATCACCCGGTACGGTCTGTATGAGTGTACGGTCATGTCTTTTGGATTGACCAATGCACCGGCCTTCTTTATGAACCTGATGAACAAGGTTTTTATGGAGTTCTTGGACAAATTTGTCATGGTGTTCATTGACGACATTTTGGTCTACTCTAAGACTGAGGAAGAACATGAGCAATATCTCCGGGTAGTGCTCGAGAAGTTGAGGGATCATCAACTCTACGCCAAGTTTAGCAAGTGTGCTTTCTGGTTAAAGGAAGTGCAGTTCCTCGGCCACATTGTGAATGCTCAAGGAGTAGTCGTGGATCCGTCAAATGTGGAATCAGTTACCAAGTGGACTCCGCCAAAAACAGTCACGCAGATCCGAAGTTTCCTTGGACTTGCGGGTTATTACCGCCGCTTCATTGAGAATTTCTCCAAAATCGCCAAGCCGATGACTCAATTGTTGAAGAAAGATGAGAAATTTAAGTGGTCGCAGAATGTAACAAGAGTTTTGAAGAGCTTAAGAGGAAGTTGGTGTCCGCACCGGTATTGATACCGCGATCCCGCAAAGGATTTCCAAGTTTATTGTGATGCATCTCGCCAAGGGTTGGGATGTGTGTTGATGCAAGAAGGCAAAGTGGTCGCATATGCTTCTTGTCAATTGCGTCCGCATGAGAACAACTATCCAACTCATGATCTGGAATTAGCTGCAGTGGTTCATGCCCTGAAGATCTGGCGACACTACCTAATTGGCAATCGTTGTGAAGTGTTTACGGATCATAAAAGTCTCAAGTATATCTTCACCCAACCGGACTTAAACCTTCATCAGCGAAGATGGTTGGAACTGATCAAAGATTATGATTTGGGGATACATTACCATCCTGGCAAAGCTAATATGGTAGCAGATGCTCTGAGCCGAAAGAGTTACTGCAACACCATCACCGTCGAAAGGATGTGCAACCAGTTGCAGCAAGAATTCGAGCACCTAAATCTACAAGTGGTGGATTTTGGTTTTGTGGCTGCTCTGGAAGCCCAACCCACTCTCATTGATCAAATTCGGGCTGCTCAGGCATCAAATCCCGAGATGGCTGAACTCAAGAAGAACATGAGGGTCGGAAAAGCTTGTGACTTTACAGAAGACGAGCATGGCACAATCTGGATGGGAAAGAGATTGTGTGTGCCAGAGGATAAGGATTTGAAAAAGTTGATCCTTACGGAAGCTCACCAAACTAAATATTCAATTCATCCAGGCAGTACAAAGATGTATCAAGATCTTAAAGAGAAGTTTTGGTGGGTCGGTATGAGGAGAGAAATAGCTGAGTTTGTCGCACTTTGTGATGTTTGCCAGCGGGTTAAGGCAGAACATCAACGGCCCGTAGGACTGTTGCAACCTCTCCAAATTCCAGAGTGGAAATGGGAAGAAATTGGAATGGATTTTATCACGGGTTTACCCCGCACATCGGCAGGGTATGATTCAATTTGGGTCGTTGTGGACCGACTCACCAAGGTGGCCCACTTCATACCAGTGCACACTACCTACTCGGGAAAGAAGCTAGCAGAGCTTTATCTCGCGAGAATCATGTGTTTACATGGTGTGCCTAAAAGGATCGTGTCTGACCGAGGAAATCAGTTTACTTCCAAGTTCTGGAAGAAGTTGCAAGAAGAGCTTGGTACCCGTTTGAATTTTAGTACGGCCTATCATCCGCAAACAGATGGTCAAACTGAGAGAGTGAATCAAATTCTGAAAGACATGTTGAGAGCATGTGCACTTGAATTTGGTACAGCGTGGGACAAGAGCTTGCCCTATGCAGAATTCTCCTATAACAACAGTTATAAAGCAAGCATTCAAATGGCACCGTATGAGGCGTTGTATGGACGGAAGTGCCGCACACCCCTTTTCTGGGATCAGACTGGTGAACGTCAGTTGTTTGGCACAGAAGTGATAAGCGAAGCAGAAGCAAAGGTCCGAACGATTCGGGAAAGGTTAAGGATTGCGCAGTCCCAGCAGAGCTATGCAGACAATCGTCGAAGAGATCTCGCTTTTGAAGTAGGGGATTTTGTGTATCTTCGTGTTACACCACTCCGGGGAGTACATCGTTTCCAAACCAAAGGCAAGCTGGCACCATGTTTTGTGGGACCATACAGAATTCGGGAACATCAAGGAGAAGTAGCCTATCAGCTTGAGCTTCCATCCAACATGGCGGTACTCACGATGTGTTTCATGTGTCCCGCTTAAAGAAGTGTTTAAGGGTACCGAAGAGCAAAGCGAGTCCGGACTGCATTGAAATTCAAGAGGACTTGACCTATGTGGAGAGACCAGCTCGTATTCTCGAGATCAACGAGAGAAGGACTCGAACAAGGTTATCAGGTTTTGCAAAGTTCAGTGGACTCATCACTCAGAGGAAGAAGCTACTTGGGAAAGAGAAGATGAGCTAAAAGCCGCACACCCGCACCTTTTTGCCAGTGCCTCCGAATCTCTGGGTCGAGATTCCGTTTAAGGGGGGTAGGTTTGTCGCACCCCGAGTTTTGCCCCTAAATCATTTAAATAATTTACCCTAAAATAATCGGAGTTTCTGGAATTAATCTAGAGCCAAAAAGTAATTTTAAAATGCAATTAATAAATAGAAATGGCATGGTAGGATTTTTCTTAAATTCTACATGTCAAAATGCACTAACAGAAATTTTTAGAGCACTCTAAGTATTTTTAACCAATTAAATAAAAATCTTGCAATTAAATTAAGACCCTAAATCCCTTTTTCCTTTTTTCTTTTTCCCCTCTTTCTTTTCCTTTGGGCCGTCCTTTTCCGCTCTTTTCCTTCGGACCGTTGGCCCAAGCCCCGGCCCAAGCCGCCTCCTCGCGCGCGCCTCTCCTCCTTCGGCCGTGGGCCGAGGCCCACGAGCCGGCTGCGCCCGCGCAAGTCTGCCGCCCCTCCCTTGCTCCGCGGGCCACCAACAGGTGGGCCCCACCTGTCGGGGTCGCCTCCCTCGCGCTCGGCCGGCCCAGCTGAAGGGTTACGCGGAGGCTACACTAGCCAAAAACAAATACTTTTCTACCGCGCAAACCAGGAACACTTGCAAGTAAGGGCCGATAGATCGTTATTGATTGGAGTATGCAGCAGAAATAGCCAATCAGGCCTATCCGATCCGGAACAGTGTAGCCGATTCCCGCAAGCCGACAGCCGATTCATGGGGACAGCCGATTTACCAATCAGCCGATTCGTCGATGTAGCTGATTCGCCGAGTCGTCTTACCGCATTCTCGCGCCTCGCTCCGATGCGCTCGACAACAGCCAATTCCACCACAGCCGATTCGTAGCCGATCAACAGCGCGCAACGTAGCAGCGCCTCTATCGGTATCCACACGTCCGGGGACAAAACGCCGAACACCCGTGTGCTAGCACGCGATGCAAGTCTAGGGTTTGGCTCGAAGGTGGGGAGGGTTTCCGTGGAGATTGATCTCGTCGACTTCTAAAGCCGCGTGTGATCATATTGATTTCGGCGCAATTGACTTCAATTGATCGATCTTGATGCATCTCAGCTCTCCACCCCTCGCCCCTTTATATAGAGTTGGCCGACTGGGACTAGTGGCCAATCAGGACTCTATTTTGAATCAGATCTCATCCGAATCTAATAGAGTTGGCTGCCCATACGTCGTAAGACCATAGGACTCTATCCGATCGGATCCCTATCCGATCGAGCCGTATCCGAGTCCAACTCAAATGCATGTTCTTATCCCCTTAAGCGTGCGACCCTGTAGGTTCAGGTATACTCGGTTTCGGCTATAGTCCAACTTAGCCGATCGTCGGCTCGAGACCAACTCAGCCGACCTGTCAACAGCGACGCCTAGCAGCACATATTGACACCATAGTATACAAGAATATAATATCGGCTCTGAACTTGTAATGTGTACACAAATCCTTTTGCCTCACGATACCAATTAAGCTATAGGCAAGATGTGTGCCATCCCTTCAATAGCTTAACCATTCACTCGAACCGTATTGGATTATCTGTCTATTGATTGACTCCTCAACCAACTTAGCATGGCCATGCATTTCCATAATCCATTACCTCGAGGGGCCCAGAGATATCTCTCCAAAGGAGGGGCAAATTCCATCTTGATCACTCACATCCCACTCCATGTTTCATAGCAAACCCGAAAACTACCTTTATAACTACCCAGTTACGGAATAGTGTTTGGTAGTCCCAAAGTAGGCTACTACACATGTTGGAATCCATGGTGATCTCAGGTCTATGGACTTTGTACCAACACTACCTGAGACCAACTAATGGCACTTTAATTCCTATAGTGTCTCATGGTGGGTCTATCCAACAATGTGTTCTCTAACACATATGTCCATGTTTATTGATTTGGTATCTCCATACCCATGATCTATGAGACATGATCATCAATCAATAAACATGCCGATCTTAGAATCATATTAGTTCCATTAATATGATATATGATCAGGGATCATTTAGAAATAGATTCATACATACAGAGTCTCATAAATAAGTCACATACTTATTGATCAATACAAGATGTCTATTTCATGGAACTGAATAACACTTTATTCATTTATACATAAACATTGACAACGATATCCAACATCTCCATGTTGCCTCTAGGGCATATCATTAACAGTCTCGCACTTGCACTAGAGTCAATCATGTAAGTATCTAATACCCATTGCTCTTGTGTGCGCCTCATGTTTCGGCTGAGGGAGAGGTTTTGTTAGCGGATCGGCTATGTTGAGATCCGTGTGCACTTTGCATATCTTGACATCACCTCTGTCCACTAACTCGCGGATGAGATGATATCGCCGAAGTATGTGTTTGGATTTCTGATGTGACCTCGGCTCCTTGGCTTGCACAATGGCTCCACTATTATCACAATAGAGAGACATTGGACCAGTCGCACTAGTCATCACACCAAGCTCAGAAACAAATTTCTTGATCCAAATAGCCTCCTTTGCAGCTTCCGAAGCAGCAATGTACTCGGCCTCCGTTGTAGAATCATCAACAGTATCCTGCTTGGAACTCTTCCAGCTCACTGCGCCTCCGTTCAAGCAGAACACGAACCCAGATTGCGATCTATAATCATCCTTGTCCGTTTGGAAGCTAGCATCGGTGTAACCACTTACAATGATCTCTTCTTCACCTCCATAGACTAGGAACATATCCTTAGTTCTTCTCAAGTACTTAAGGATATTCTTTACGGCAATCCAGTGACCTTCACCTGGATCTGACTGGTATCTGCTCGTAGCACTCAAAGCGTACGAGACATCTGGACGTGTACAAAGCATGGCATACATGATGGATCCAATTGCCGAAGCATATGGAATCATACCCATCTTATTCCGCTCATCATGTGGAACACAAACTAGTCAAATTATCACCCAAAGTTCGACAAAGGATGGATATCAAGTAAACATGACACAAGCAAGCAGACATGTAATCCCTATTCCCATATAATTAGCAAAATCATGTAATTTATTTGTAAATGGTAAAACATTTAATAAATTAGGTTCAACATGCTCAAGAAGAAATGTGTGAATTACCTTGCTTCTTCAAAACTCTTTTCCTGGCGGCCGCGATCTTCCCAAACGGGGGAATCTACACGCTGGTACATAAAATGAGAAAAAACTCTAATAAAAACAAATAAACAGTACATAAAAAGTAAACCAACATGTAGATCTCAATTTTACATAAATTTTGTAACTTGAATGGCTCAATTTGGAGCTCGAATGAATTAGTTATGAATTTTAGAAGTTTTGAGCCATTTAAATGATTTTTTGGAATTATAATCAACTAATTGCGTAATTAATATTTATTTTCTCAAAGGAAAAATGTGACGCTAACATCAACAAGAGGGTTGGTGCCGACACGTGGGCCCCACATGTCAGCGGGTCAAAAGGGGGAGCGCATGGAGGACTCAGTCCATCGTGGCAGAGCGGCACCGTGGACTAGGGCCACGGGGTAGTCCACGGGCGCCCGATGACACGGATAAGACCATGGCTGATCAAACGGCCAGGCGGCTAGACACGGGAGGGAGGGTTGGCCGACAACCAACCTGACCCGGTGGAGGCACGTGTCGGCCTGGTCGCGGCAGCGCCACCCGACATGGCGGCAGAGGGGAAAACAGTGAAAGAAGGCAAGAAAGGAGTGGGGAGCATACCGTGGATGCGCCGGCGAAGCGCGGAGGCCAAAGTGCTCGGCAGCGAGGTTAGTAGGAGGCGGCGCGGATGGGATGCTGGTGACTCCCGGCAAAGATGTAGGGCCGGTCGAGCTCCTCCTTGATCCGGCGAAGGAGATGAAGGGGTTAGGAAGGAAGAAGGGCACCCGAAATGGCGAGAAAACACTGCCGGAGGCCGGTGACGAGGGAAGGACTCACCTCACATGGAGAGGATGGAGCTCCGACGATAGTTGGAGGGGAAGAAAGGGCGGTCAAGGTGCGGAGCGACGCGGTGGAACCAAGGAAGGAGGCAGAGCTGCCCGGCGACGCTCTTATCAACGACGAGCAGTGGTTGGAGGCAGTAGGAGGTGGTGGCAACCTGAGTTTGCGGCGAAGTCGTTGTTCCGATGGCTCTAGGCAGCAATGAGATGGTGGCCGAGGTGGAGATCGATGCAGCGAAGCCGGTGGTGCAAAGGCACGGTGTGGCGGCAGCTAGGACGGCGACAGTGTGTGGCGGGAGCATGAAGGCGAGCGACAGAGGCGGAGAGCGGCATGGGGAGAGCGAGGAAGGGTGTGACGAGTTTAGGTGATTGGGGGAAACGGATGAGAAGTGCTCGGGGATGATTTTTATAGCCTCAAGAGGTGGGCTCGAGGCCAGGAATGGCGGCGGCCGACAATGGAGTGGATGCAACATCATGGGCGAAGTGGAGCTCGATATTGGCGCGAGATTTTGGAGGAAAGTGGGGGAGGAGGTGGAGGATGTGAAGGGGACCACATCCATGAAGTTTGAGCGCGAATCAAGGGGCGGACGTGTCAGATTTTGTGGCGAAGTGGCACCTGCGGTTGCCACCTCTGTCGGCTAGAGGTAGGGGAAGACCCCGACAGGTGAGCCCCACCTGTCGGCTGCTCAAGGGAGGAGGTGATGTGGACTTTTGCGAGGGGAGGAGGCGAGCTGGACTGGGAAGGGGAACAGGTCAAGGCGGCCCGACTGGCGCCACGCGCGAGGAGGAGTGGGCTGAAAGCGGCCCACGACCAAGGAGATGATTTTATTTGTTTTTATATTTATTTAATTGATTAAATGAACTTTGTATTATTAAAAATACTTCTTGTGCTCCGAAAATTCGTGGGAAATTCCAAAGAGTATTTTAGGGCATGGACAATATTACAAAAATATTTTCAGCCATGATTTCTAAAGGAATTTTATTTCCCAAATTAATTTCACTTGATAATTTGCTTTAACTTTCAATATTAATTCTAGAAATGCATTGTTTAATGATTTTTAATCCCGGACGAAAATTGGGTGTGACATTTCTTCACCCGACGGTCAACTAACATCAAGACTGTCCACCGAATGGTCCAAAGCGTGTGATCTAGTAGCTGTTTTGGGTCACCTCTTGTATGTGTGACCATATTCATCGCACTTGCTACACCTCTTCACCCTTTCACCTGCTTCGGACTCATCCATGTCATTCTTGATACCACTTGTCTTGCGTCGACCTGCTTTTACCCTAAGTGAGCCTCGAGCTGGGACATACAAGATTTGTGGCTGCATAGTTGTGGATGTCCCAATAATTTTGAAACCGTATATCTCATGGTTACATGTGTGGTACACAGCTTCCTTCATGAAGCATGGGGAAACATAACACCATGGATGAATTTCGCACTCACTACAAGCTGCGAGTACGTGTGTGCATGGCTTATGAAGTAAAGCAGTCTTTCGGCATGAGCATGAACATGTTCCATCAGCTTTCATTACACACTCTTGTACCGCTCCTCTTACGGTTGATACCACGCCTTGATTTGTCCCTGCACCGAACTTCATACCTATGCTCCGACGTACCATGCATTATTGCTCAATGATTCCAAGCCTTCTTTATACCCTCATCAATGTACTTCTTTACCTTGTCGACATATATCAAACTATTGTCTGCCATGGATGGCCTAGCTGCTATGAACCGATCCCTGAAGTACTTGTAAGTGCCATGCAAAATGAACTCAACGATGCCAACAAGTAGGAGAGCATGTGCGCCTCGCATGACCTAATTGTATATCTTCATTAAGTTTGTGGTCATTATACCGTAGCGCGAACCTTCCTTATCAAACAATAAAGCCCACTTCTCTTTTGGTTCCTTCTCAATCCACTCAAAAAATTTAGAAATTTTTTATGCTTTCCTCCTCTTCATTCGTGGTAGATCACTGGTAAGATGACAAGTGCTTCTGGAGCATCATCACCTTCAGGCTATGGCTTTGATCTGTTCTCATTTATTTGCTTAGAAGTCAACTCATCCAACCTGTCTTACAACTCATTGAACTTTTTATAGTGGTTTTGTGAACATAATCTATTGAAAAGATCCATCAGACTCTTGTCCCTAAATTGTTTGTAGAAGTTAGCACCCATATGTCTCATACACAATCTGCTCCTAACATCAAGCCACTTGGTTGCACCATACTCAGAGCTTCCATGCTTCAAATCATCAATAGCCTGCATCATGCCCGCGTGTCGGTCATGTATTAAGCAAACATCTGGTCTTCCCTTGACAACATGTTACTTGACTCGTTTTAGGAACCAATACCAACTGTTAGTGTTCTCACTCTCAGCAAAAGCAACTGGTAAAATAGTTGGTTATTCCCATCAACACTTATGGTCGTTAAATTTTGGCCTCTATATTTACCGGTTATGAATATGTCATCAATGCATAGAATGGGTCGACAGTGCACAAATGTCAGGATGCAAGCTGCAAAAAAGAAGAATGCTCTCTATAGAATGCTTGCATTGCGCTTATCATTCTCAAGTGATGGATAGTGCTAAAGGTCGAAAAAGGTGCCTGGATTTTTGAACTAGATGGTCGCTAGCAATCTCGATAAGTTATCATAAGATGCTTTAAACATGCCAAATTTCATCTCTATAGCCTTTTGTTTTGTTCTCCATACCTTTGCATAGCTGATGGTGTACTTGTATTTTTTTCTATGTGCCTAATGATTGACTTTGGCTCAAAGTTTAGGTTCTTTGTAACTTGGCCATACACCTCACCTGCTACAAATGCTGATGTAATATTACGGTGGTACTTCTCCACTCCTTGTAAGTGGCACAGATGCTCCGTAACAATTGATACATGCCAATAATCCTTTCATTTACCTTTGTATGCGTGAACCCGTCATGGACATCCCTCCCTCTCCTTCACACACATCACCTCATAAATAGTTTTGAAGACTTCTCTACCCTGAACTCCCTCTGCAAAGAACTAGCAAAACTCTTCACCGCCTCCTTCAAATCTTTCCAATTTAGCATAATGAGCACCCTGCACGACCTCATTCTCCTTATACTCCCGTGGCACGTGATGGTCCTCCGAGATAACAAGACGACAGAAATCCTTGTTGCAAAAATCTGAAGGCATAGGAGTATACTCGTCAGACGATGCATATCCAACATCCTCCTCGTTCTCCTCATCCTCCCAATCCATCAAATCCACAATACTACCAATCCTCTCTCCCTTGTCAGCCTTCCTGGTTTCTTCCACCCGGTTTCTTGTAGTTCAGAATTGCCTTGCTCTGTGACTTCCACTTCCATACTTTTCCGATTACTAGGCATACTTGGTCTCTTGTCTTCCCCGTACCCACATCCATTGTGTTCTCCTTCTCATACACCCGAACGAGAATGACAAGTGGCCAACAACATTTGCATGCCATCTCAACATATCTCCTCCATATATTGGTACAATAGATAGGTATAAGTTCCTAAATATAGCCTACGGGCTGACGGTTAACCACAACATAAATTGTAAGGCCATGGGTCTGTGGATCTATTTTAAAGCTTCTCATCAACCAGTTGCCTACACCCCCAAAACTCCTCTCGACAGCCCCATCAATGCCTTTAGCTACACACTTGAATTCAGACAGATCTACCCCATTCTGACCATATCTAACATTGTCTTCACCGTAATACAAGTTGATATCAGCTTACTTGACATATCTGTTCACACATTAAAGTCTCGTTATAATATCTTAAACTAAACGCAATTGCTAACTGTGTGTATATATATACTAGTTCTACACCCTAACATCGGATTTTACTACTAACATAAAATTTCTATACTAATTAATAACTACCAATTATATTGTCTTTACTAACACCAATGTGTTGAAATGTTAAGGGATAAAAAAATTACATGCAATCGACAACACAATTCGACAGGGCTCCATCGCTTCCTTCTTACCCCTCCCCTCACCCCTTTTTCATTTTTTCGAAATTTGCAAAATAAAATGAGATTTTCAAAGTGGAGGGGCGGCTTTTATAGCCTGGGCAAATAAATCGCTCCCTCCTAGGGCAGGGAATGCCATTTTGCAGGAGACACCCGCCCGAGAGGGGGCGCTCGTGTGATTTTGCAAGCGTCCTCCTCCCCAGCGATAAATCGCCCTAGGGAAGGGCGAGAAAGGGGCTCCTGCAAAATTGCAGCGGTGTGCCCCTCTCCTCGCCTGCCACGTCACATTCCCCGCCCTCGCCTAGGACGATTTATATGCCCCATCATACGAGAGGGTGGGATGAGTATATTTTTGTAAAATTTTGATTCGAGAATTTATTTTTTAAATCTTTTTAAAAAATATTATCGACGGGGTGTCGAGCAGTCCTCCAAGGGGGCTGCCCAAAGAGGTAAAAGAGTGGTCGAGATATCTACCAATGGGCTTGATGGTCGACTCGGGACAAGATGAGCCAAGGTTTTTTAAACAGGTTCGGCCCTCCTCGGGGATAACAATGTTAGTGATATGCCCTAGAGGCAACATGAAGATGTTGGATATCATGGTCAATATTTATGTATTAATGAATAAAGTATTACTCCGTTCCATAAAATAGACAACATATATTGATCAATAAGTACGTAACTTATTTATGAGACTCTTTATGTATAAATCTATTTCTAAATGATCCATGATCATATATCAAATCTATGAAACAAATATGATTCTAAGATCAGTATGTTTATCGATTGATGATCATGTCTCATAGATCATGGTATGAAGATACCAAATCAATAAATGTGAACATGTGTTAGAGAACACATTGTTGGATAGACCCACCTTGAGACAAAACATGTAGTGGGATGTGAATGATCAAGATGGAATTTGTCCCTCCTCTGGAAGAGATATCTCTAGGCCCTCGATGTAATGGATTATGGAAGTGCATGACCATGCCGAGTTGATTGAGTGGTCAATCAATAGATAAATAATCCAATACGAGATCGAGTAAATGATTAAGCTATTGATAGGATGACACGAGTCTTGCCTATAGCTTAATTGATATCGTGAGGCAAAGAGATTTGTGCACACATTACAGGTTCAGCCGATATGATCTTTGTGTATATTTTGGTGTCAATATGTTCTGCTAGGGGCCGCTATTGACAAGCCGGCCGAAAGGGTGTTTTCAGGCCGGGGCCAATTGTATACGAACCTATTGGGTCGCACACTTAACGAGATAGAACATGCATTTGAGTTTGACTTGGATACGACTCAATCGGATAGGGATCCGACTGGACATAGAGTCCCGATGGGCCTTTAGGCCCAGTCGACAACTCTATATAAAGAGGACGAGGGGTGGAGGGCGGTATGCGCAACTTTATAGTCGGATCAATCTTCTCCATGGAAACCCTCCCCACGTCCGAGCCAAAACCCTAGTCGTGCATCGCGTGCTAGCACACGGGTGTTCGGAGTTCTCTCCCTGGATGTGTGGATACTGGTAGAGACATCGCTACGTTGTGGTGTAAGTCAGCGGCATTGAATCGCCCCGAGATCCAACTAGCTGAATCTAATTCGGCAGTTGGGTCGAGCGGTCGGGAGGTTGAAGGGCCGGGCGAACTGGAATGATGTCGTCGACATCGACGAATCCGAACGGCGTTGGGGCGGTCAAGCGGAGCGTGTCGAGGTCGGCGGGGTCGGGCGATTCGGACCCAGGGTCGGCGAGGTCGGCATTTCGACAAGGTACTGTTCGACATCGACGAGGTCGGCTGAGAGTCTTCTGAGGTTGGCTAGCAACAAATTGGCTATTTCCGCTACATTACGCGTTATCCACAAACAAGTCTACTCCTATATTCTATGTTAGGGTGATTAAATATTAGGGTTTGAGTACATGTGTAGAAGAGAGTTCTTGGATGTCCTCCTCCCCACCCGCGCGATCTGCCATCCCTTTTATAGTCTAAGGGGGGCAGTTACAAGGGGCTTGGGGTGCAAGAAAGCTAGTCACAAAGCAAAAAG
Source organism: Oryza australiensis (assembly GCA_019925245.2). Classification (NCBI taxonomy): domain Eukaryota; kingdom Viridiplantae; phylum Streptophyta; class Magnoliopsida; order Poales; family Poaceae; genus Oryza; species Oryza australiensis. The sequence continues at coordinate 4,128,670 of JAIFGZ020000118.1, read as the reverse complement.
CAAGTACAGACTAAAGCTAAAAAGCAAAATGGAATCGTCTTGGGATCCGCACGCCGTGGGCGTCTTGCGCACAGTCTTGCCTCGGGATCCGCTCACTGCAGGCGTCTTGTGCGCTGTCTTGCCGGGTGACATCATCCTCTGTTGGCTTGTCCCCCCTTGTCTTATCTGCGAGGCTTGTCAAGGAAGTCTCTTCCCGAGGGGGAAGGCCTGCTCTTTTCAGGTTGGAGCCACGTGTAGATGTCGAGCTAAGAGGCTGAGGTCGAGCCAAAGGGCAGAGGTCGGGCTAGCCGTCCTTGCCCGAGGTCTGGCTTCCGACCCCAGCATGAGGACTCCCGGTCTGACCTACCCAACCTCCTTTCCTTACCGTGGGCTACCTCGGTGTCACGCCCAGAAATTTAGCCAAATTTTTAGACTATTTTGTGTATTACCTCCCTATCCAGGAATTAGCCAGGGTACACAAAATGACAAATCAATAAACAGATCTGTCAAAACTTGGTTTCGGCAATAGAAATTTGGGGGTGCAGCCAAGATCGCCAAGCACAATGAGTTAAGCGGAAAACAAGGTTTAGACAGGTTCAGGCCCTCTCGTGAGGTAATACCCTACTCCTGTTTCGGGGATTCGATCCACCGAGTGTTTATTGATCTCAAGATCTTGTGTGTCTAATAGCTCGTATGTGCTTCGCCTTAATCTGATATCCCTCAAGGGAAGCCTCTACCCTCCTTATATAGTCTTGGAGGGCGGGCTTACAAGTCGAAAACTCTATCAGACTCTAAGTCGGTTTCCTCAATCTTACCAAGTTATGACTATGAGTCGTTGCCTTATCTAATCGGCAGCGTAACACTCAAGTCATAGCCGGTTTACACAATCCATAAATGTAACCTATCCCTATTACCAGTCGGACAGGTTTGTCATAAGGGTATCCGATTGCCATAATCTCCACAGTAGCCCCCGAGACCTTCGCAGTCGATGAGATAACTTTGCCTCGAACCAAAGCAACACACAGCCGAATGACTCCCTGGCTGAGTGCTTCTGTTGCCGAGTGGTTCCGTCATCCCTGCCTGAATCTCCCGAGTGGTTCTAAAGACTGTGAAGGGCTGGAAAACATCCCAAAAATTCTCAAAAAATAAATATCTAGGTGCATCTCCTGATGCACCTAATTAGGTGTAGCCCCCGACTATGTGGTTAGTCAAAAACAGACTAAGCATATAGTCAAGAACTATAAAAAATCATACTTATATAAATGCTTAGCTCAAGCTAAAGCAATCATAAAAAATCACATCACTCGGCAAGCTCATGCTTATCCGAGTAGATTCGCCCGAGTCGTCTCGGAACAAATAATTTAACTAGCCCTTATGGGTAAGAAATCAATTCACTCGGCAAGCTCGTGCTTATCCGAGTTAACTTGCCCGAGTCATCTCGGAACAAATAGCTCAATCGACCCTCGTGAGTAAAACGCACTTGACAAGCTCATGCTTATCCAAGTTAACTTGCCCGAGTAATCTCGGAACAAATAATTTAATTGACCCTCAAGAGTAAACTAATTTTTCAGTCATCTGAAAAATATGATCAAAATATTAAATAGCTCCTGCCATAATTTTAGTCTTAATCTAAAAAGATCTTCACCAAGGTGGAAAAATAGCATTGATATAATCATTTAATCAAATGCTTAAAAACTAAATAGTTCCTGTCATCAGGACAGCCGTGAAAAGCTTAACTATTTGTCACCTTCAAATTGCATCGTGCCAACTTCTCATGAAGTTACGCAAACTGCGGTATGAAAGGATTCTAAAGATATTGGGCAGTTAGACACGTGCATATGGCCAGGGCAAATCTGCTTAAGTCCATCCACTTAAGTCCCTAAGGACACGCGTCGAGCCACACCTTAGGCCGGGTAAGTCTCTCATGGGCTCGGCCCGTCGCGAGATGACTTAGCAAAACCCTCAAGTCTTTTTACGAAGCCTCGAGGTCATCCTCGCCACTTCGTCTTCCCAAAAAATTCCTCTTTCACAGCACTGTTCACCAGCTCTCCGCGGAGAACCCTAAACTCGCGCGTGCCCAAATTCATCGATCCAGGAGCTCTCATTCACCACAAGCCATCTTCCGCATCCATCCCCCAAGATCCCCTTGACAAATCCCCATCACCTGTGCCAGATCCACTCTCCCCCAAATCGCATCCATGGCGGGAGAGAAAGAGATCCCCTTCGAGCAATGGGCGATCTCTGATGTCAAGGAATCAACTCTTCGGGAGATGGTGAAGAACGGAGTTCTTCCTCCTAAGGAAATCATTGGCTGGTGTCCGGTGGCCGGTGAGGAGTTCCCCACTCCAAACACTGGTGAGATTGTCGTCTTCACCTCCTTTTTCTACTGTGGCTTCAGCCTTCCCACTTCTGAGTTCTTTCGGGGCCTTCTTGATTATTACGGTCTTCAGCTCTATCACTTGAATCCAAACTCCATGCTTCACATTGCAATCTTTATTCACGTCTGTGAAGCCTTCCTCGGCATCCTTCCCCACTTCCAGCTTTTCCGCCGCATGTTCCATCTTAAGCCACATCCAAACAAGGATGAGCCCTGCGTCGTTGGTGGGGCCGGCTTTCAACTCCGCGGAACTCTCTGCAAAGATTATTTCTCTCTCCCCTTGAAATCCTCCAACAAAGGCTGGCATGCGAACTGGTTCTACATCTCAAATCTTGAACCCAGTCTGCCCAACTTTGTCGGCCTTCCTTCGGTCCCAAGGCCTAACTGGAGCACTGTGCCGGTAGCTCAAGATTGGGATGAGGCCAACAAGCTCTTGGCCAATATCCTGGAGATGAAGAAAAAGGGCCTTCAGGGAGAACAGATCACTCGGAACTTCATCAAGAACCGACTGGCGCCTATTAAGGAAAGACCAAGCCAGCATTTGAATATGAGGGTGAAAGGGATCCCAATCGGGAGGACCGCGATTCCTTGAGCTACGAGACCCTGAAGACTCGTATGTACAAAATCTTCTCTTCTAGGATCACGGTCGAGCGCAGCCTCATGTTGCATGTTCTCCCATTCAGCTTGTACCTTCCTCCTCCTCCGGTAAGCCGACTTAACTTCTTTAATGTCTTTCAATCTTAATATTGCATCTCTTAGTGTATAAAAAATCTCCCTTGCAGGAAAATGCTTTCATCATCTCTAAGCCGTACAAGGTGCATCATGAAGATGTGCCAGCTCGGCCTACCAAGAAGCCAGCCGGCGGCGTCAAGATCAGAAGTGATCCAGTCGGCAAAAGGGCGGTCGCCGATGAGGATGTCAGCAAGCGAGCAAGCAAAAGGAGGCTGGTGATTGATGACTCGGATGATGATGTTCCAGCTCCTCAAGCTGAAGTGACCCCTCTGAGGCCATCCCCCAGATCCGCACCCAAAATTCACCGATCAACCAGGTATGTCTCATAATTGAAATCATGTCCTTGTTGAAAACTTTTCTGCCTTTGTCCTGATTGTTCCCATCTTCTTCCTTGTAGGAGGCCTCAGGACATAGACCCCACTGGGCAGAGTGAGGCCTCAAAGCCATCTGCGGCGGTTGAAGAAGCAAAGCCCGTGGATCAAGAAACTTAGGACCCTCTCCTGAGTGGGAGCGCTCCGAGTGTGAAGTCCCTCCTCCCCAAAGATATCCCGGTGGAGGAGCCCCGACTACCACCAGAGACCTATGCCGAAACCGCCACAGAAGAAGAGATCCCGACCGCCGCTCAAGGGGCCCCGACCGAGAGCCGGTCAAGTGCGAAACAAGAAGAAAAAGGCAGTCGGGAAGTACCAGTCGAGGGTTCGGCCACTGATGCTGGTAAGTTCTAAAGCAGTCTTCTGACTTTAGTCTTCAATCTGTCTTTTCTTTGTCTTCATTTGTCTTCTTTAAATCGATCAGCAAAAGAGGAGGAGATCCCCAGGCTGCAATCTTCAGAGACCTGGGTCCCTTCAATCAAAATAGAGTGGCGTGACTCTGAGGGCTTGAAACAGGGCATCGTCTTGAACAAGCGAAAGAAAATGAAAAAGAGACATGCTTGTGGACACTGAATGAAGCTACCCTACGCTAAATGTAAGCGTCACTCTTCTCTGCTATAGCCTTATGGTTTCTTTCAGTCGACTAACCCTGAACTCGTGTGCAGAGGGTATATTGCCGATCGATGGCCAAGTCTGAAGCCCTTGAGAAACTGGTCCCCCACTTGAATTCCTTGGAGAACATCCAGCAGGAGCTCAAGGCCACTCGGGAGGAGGCTGCATCAAGGGAGGCTGCCCTACGGAGAGAGATTGTCGCGCTCCGGGAAGAGAACCTTGACCTCCGGGGTTCAGTCGGGAGTAAGTTTAATCGTCTTGGTCTCTTTATGCCTCTATTTGTAATATGTCTTGATCTTGACGTCAGTAAATTTTCTTGTTGCAGAGAACTCGTTAGAAGTCCATATACTCCAGACCCAGCTGGAAGAAGCTAACGCTAACAAAGCCGAGTTGGAATCTGAGTTCGAAGGTAAATTCTCTCAAGATAGCATTCTTCATTTTGCTTCATCTTCGAGTGTTTGTGTAATCATATGTCCCTTGCAGCTTATAAAGTCAAAACCCGAGCGCAATTCGACGTCTTCGTCGAAAGGGTCCATAGGGCCAAAAGCGTAAGGGATGATATTGCTAATGCAGCCACACCGATCCTCTTGTCGTTGTTCCAGCATGGACTCGGGACCAGCTCACTAGATGCCGTCGAGGTCTTTGACAAGCTCAGAAGAGCCCCGGATCAGTACATAGCCAATATCTCAGAAGCGGCCACCATGGGAGCAGGCTTCGCTCTTGCACAGGCCAAGTCACTCTATCCTCGATAGATGTTGACTCAGTCGGGGAAGGCTTCACCGATGGCACTTCGGATGAGCAGGCCTTAGAGTTGATTAGTATAGCACAGGAGTCGGCCAAAAAGGTAGCTGCTGATGTAGTTAACAACTTTCGATCTTGATGACTTTGTAAATGTTATTTGTAAACTCTGGTGTGAACTTGTAGATGTCTGGCTTATTTATGTTAATGCCTTGACCCGAGTCTTCACAGAAAATTTCTTAAGTAATTTTCGTCTGACTGTTACCAAGCCTAAGCTTGATTAGGTCATCAGAAAAATTCTCAGTCTTTATCTGTTGAACTCGAATCAGAACATTAAACAATGATAAACCAAATACAAACAAGTTGTCAAAGAAAACCATGCTTTATTGACATATGTATAGCCCCCGACTGTCAACTCAAGAAGTCATCTTGCTTGAGGTTGGCAGTCGAGAATAACATGGGACTTAAAGTAATTTAAGCATAGTATCGTCGAAGATGTTCGATGTTCCAGGAGTTCTCCACTATGGATCCATCTTCGCGCTTTAGTCGATATGCTCCTGGCCGAGTCACCTCAGCGATTATGTATGGTCCTTCCCATAGTGGAGATAATTTGTGACAGTCTTTGGTGGTTTGAATCTTGCGTAGAACCAAATCGCCGACAATGAAGGCTCGCGCCCGAACATTGCGACTATGGTATCGTCTAAGTCCTTGAAGATATCTTGCCGACTGGATCAAGGCTGCCTCACGGGCCTCTTCCAGTCAGGTCAGGTCATCCACTCGGTCTTGATCATAGCGCTCATCATTGAAACTACGGACTCGAAGAGATTCATACTCCATCTCATTCGGCAACATGGCTTCTGCCCCGTAAACCAGGAGGAAAGGAGTTTGGCCGGTAGCCCGACTGGTCGTAGTCCTTAGAGACCATAAAACCGAGGGCAGCTCTTGAACCCATTTGCCGGCATAAGGATTTAGCCTGTCAAACACTCGGGCCTTGATGCCTTGAAGAACCATGCCATTGGCGCGTTCAACTTGTCCGTTGCTTTTAGGGTGTGCGACTGATGCATAGAAAATTTTGATGCCGAAATCTTCACAGAATTCCTTAAAAACGCCTCCAGTGAATTGAGTCCCATTGTCGGTTATAATTCTGTTTGGGACACCAAACCGGTGCATGATGTTGAGGATGAAGTCTCGTGCCTTGTCAGCGGTGATCGTAGCAACCGGCTTAGCCTCAATCCACTTGGAAAACTTGTCGATTGCGACGAACAGATGTGTGAATCCTCCTGGAGCTTTCTTGAAGGGGCCAACCATATCCAAGCCCCATACTGCAAACGGCCAAGATAATAGAATCGTTTGTAGCTCTTGGGCTAGAACATGGCTCTGCCGAGCAAAGAACTGGCAGCCTTCACACGTGCGAACCACTTTGTCAGCGTCGGAGACCGCCGTGAGCCAGAAGAAACCTTGTCTATAGGCTTTGCCAACCAAGGTACGTGCCGCCGCGTGACTTTTGCATATAACCGAGTGGATGTATTGGAGTAGTTGTCGTCCTTTCTCAGGCGTGATACATCTCATTAGGACTCCAGAGGGGCTTCTCTTGTATAATTCGGAGTTGACCATGACGTAGCCCTGACAGCGACGCCGGACTCGTTCCGCCTCATCCCGGTCTTCCGGTAGCTCTTGCTGAGTTAAAAATTTGATGAGCGGTGTCCTCTAGTCGTCGTCGAGCATGGTGACTTGGTTTGTAGCTTGCTCGTTGGGAGTTGGTTTTGCTACAACAGTCGGCTCATAGAGATGCTCTACGAAAACGTCTGTTGAGGCAGCTTCTCGATTGGACCCGAACTGCGCCAACTCGTCAACTGCCTCATTGTTATGTCTCAAGACATGGGATAGCTCCAGTCCATCAAACCTATCTTCAAGTTTGCGAACTTTCTGCCGATAGGCTTCCATGGTGTCGTTTAAACAGGACCAGTCTTTCATCACTTGGTTGACAACCAGCTAGGGATCTCCTTTCACGACCAACCGTTGTATCCCGAGTGAAACAGCAAGTCGTAGGCCATGCAGCAGGGCTTCGTACTCGGCGATGTTGTGTGAGGCAGGGAAATGAATATGAAAAACATATCGTAGCCTTTCTCCAGTCGGGGAAATCAGCACGACTCCCGCTCCCAAGCCAGTGGTCCTCTTGGATCCGTCAAAGTGCATAGTCCAGTATTGTAGGTCTTCTCAAGGTACATCTTCTTGTTGTTCGGTCCACTCGGCCAGGAAATCCGCCAGGGCTTGTGACTTTATAGACGTCCTCGCCTTGAAAGTTAAGTCCAGCGGCATCATTTCCAGAGCCCACTTTGCGATGCGCCCAGTCGCCTCCCGGTTATGGATGACATCGCCAAGTGGAAAGGAAGTGACGATAGTGACCAAGTTGAAGGGTTAGGCGGAAGCTACGCTAGCCGAAAACAAAAACTTTTCTACCGCGCAAACCAGGAACACTCGCAAGTAAGGGCCGATAGATTGTTACCGATTGGTGTATGCAGCGAAAATAGCCAATCAGGGCTATCCGATCCGAAACAGTGTAGCCAATTCCCGCAAGCCGACAGCCGATTCCCGAGGACAGCCGATTCACCAATCAGCCGATTCGCCGATGCCGCAGCCGATCCGAGTCGCCGACCGCGTTCTCGTTGCCAATCTGCCGGAATCGCCTCGCTCCGATTGCAGCCGATTCGTAGCCGATCAACAGCGCGCAACGTAGCAGCGCCTCTACCGGTATCTACACCTCCGGGGACAAAACGCCGAGCACCCGTGTGCTAGCACGTGATGCAAGGCTAGGGTTTGGCTCGAAGGTGGGGAGGGTTTCCGTGGAGATTGATCTTGGCACAATGCAATTCAACTGATGTGTCGCAGCTCTCCACCCCTCACCTCTTTATATAGAGTTGGCCTACTGGGACTAGTGGCCGATCAGGTCTCTATTTTGAATCGGATCTCATCCGAATCTCATAGAGTTGGCCGCTCATACGTCGTAAGACCATAGGACTCTATCCAATCGGATCCCTATCCGATCGAGCCGTATTCGAGTCCAACTCGAATGCTTGTTCTTATCCCCTTAAGCGTGCGACCCTGTAGGTTCAGGTATACTTGGTTTCGGCTATAGTCTAACTTAGCCGATCATCGGCTCGAGTCCAACTCAGCCGACCTGTCAATAGCGGCGCCTAGCGGCACATATTGACACCATAGTATACAAGAATATAATATCGGCTCGAACCCGTAATGTGTACACAAATCCCTTTGCCTCACGATATCAATTAAGCTATAGGCAAGATGTGTGCCATCCCTTCAATAGCTTAACCATTCACTCGAACCGTATTGGATTATCTGTCTATTGATTGACTCCACAATCAACTTAGCATGGCCATGCATTTCCATAATCCATTACCTCGAGGGGCCCAGAGATATCTCTCCAAAGGAGGGGCAAATTCCATCTTGATCACTCACATCCCACTCCATGTTTCATGGCAAACCCGAAAACTACCTTTATAACTACCTAGTTACGGAATAGCGTTTGGTAGTCCCAAAGTAGGCTACTACACATGTTGGAATCCATGGTGATCTCACGTCTAAGGACTTTGTACCAACACTACCTGAGACCAACTAATGACACATTAATTCCTGTAGTGTCTCATGGTGGGTCTATCCAACAATGTGTTCTCTAACACATATGTCCATGTTTATTGATTTGGTATCTCCATACCCATGATCTATGAGACATGATCATCAATCAATAAACATGTCGATCTTAGAATCATATTAGTTCCAATAATATGATATATGATCAGGGATCATTTAGAAATAGATTCATACATATAGAGTCTCACAAATAAGTCACGTACTTATTGATCAATACAAGATGTCTATTTCATGGAACTGAATAACACTTTATTCATAAATACATAAACATTGACCATGATATCCAATATCTCCATGTTGCCTCTAGGGCATATCACTAACACAAGTGACCCTGAAAATAGTGCGCCAATTTCCTCGCGGTTATCAGGACACCATATAACAATTTTTGTACCTGGGGGTAGCGAATTTTGGATCCTTCCAGCACTTCGCTGACAAAGTAGATTGGCCTTTGAATCTTCTGGACTCGTCCTTCTTCCTTACGCTCAACGACGAGAACCGTGCTGACCACTTGGTGAGTAGCTGAGACGTACAATAGCAGGGGTTCCTGAGGCTAAGGTGAGGCTAGGACGGGCGGCGTCGTGAGAAATTCCTTAAAATCTTCAAAGGCTTTGTGGGCTTCCGTGGTCCATTGGAAGTCATCGGTTTTCTTCAGTAACCTGAAAAAAGGCATGCCTCGCTCGTCGAGTCGGGAGATGAATCGACTTAGCGCCGCCATGTAGCCAATGAGCTTATGGACATCTTTTTGGTTACTCGGGGGCTTCATATTCAAAATAGCGTTGATTTTCTCTGGGTTAGCTTCGATGCCATGGTGGGACACCATGAAGCCGAGCAGTTTGCCTGATGGCATGTCGAATGTGCATTTCTCCAGGTTCAACTTCATTCTGAAGGCCCAAATGTTTGCGAACGTTTCTTCTAAGTCGGCAATCAGGTTTTCCTTCTGCTTGGTCTTGATGACGACATCGTCGACGTAAGCTTCCATGTTTTTCACGATCTGCGTCTGAAAACATCTCTGGATCATGCGCTGGTATGTGGCTCCGACCTTCTTCAGACCGAAGGGCATCGTGATGTAGCAGTAAGCTCCAAACGGCGTGATGAATGATGTTTTCAGCAATGGATTCCTTCAAGCTGATCTCGGTGGTAGCCCGAGCAATGTACCCGAAAACTCGTGAGCCGGGCAATGCATGTTGAATCTACGACTTGGTCGATGCGAGGCAATTCGAATGGATCTTTAGGGCAGGCTTTGTTGAGATCGGTGTAGTCAACGCACATCCGCCATTGCCCTGTCTTCTTCCGGACCAGGACCGGGTTAGCTAGCCAGTCGGGATGGTAAACCTCCTTGATGAACCCAGCGGCTAAGAGTTTTGTGAGTTCTTTCTTGATGGCATCTTTTCGATCCTGAGCAAAGCGGCGTAATCGTTGTTTAATAGGTTTCGCGTCATCTTTGACGTGTAAAGAGTGCTCCGATCACCTCCCTAGGAATTCCAGGCATATCAAATGGTTTCCAAGCAAAAACATCTTTATTATTATGGAGGAAGGTGACGAGCACGCTTTCCTATTTAGGATCTAGCTCAGCACCGATTACAGCGGTTTTGGAAGGATCCGATGGATCAAGGGAGATCTTCTTTGTTTTGGCGTCGCCTTGTCCCGACTTGGCTATCTTCTTCGCGGGGATTTCACCCTCTTAGATGTTGATGCAGCTAGACGGATTTCCTCCTGGCCGCGTGATCTCTCACGAGATTGGGTCATATCGCAGCTTTCTTTGTCGCAGGTGAAGGCTTGTTTGACGTCGCTGTGCAAGGTGATGACGCCATTGGGGCCAGGCATCTTCATGCAGAGGTAGGTGTAGTGTGGTATCGCCATGAACTTGGCGAGCGCAGGCCTTCCAATGATTGTGTGGTAGGCCGTTTCGAAGTCGGCCACCTCAAAGGTGATGTTCTCCGTTCGAAAGTTCTCCCGAACTCCGAAGGTGACTGGAAGGGCGATGTGCCCGAGTGGCGTAGATGACAGCCCCGGGATAACTCCGTGGAAGGGGGTTGAGCTTGCCTTCAACTCGGATCTTGGAATCTGCATCTCGTCCAGGGTCTTGGCGAATAAAATGTTGAGGGCGTTGCCCCCATCAATGAGGACGCGCTTCAGCTTTATGTTTCGAACCACCGGGTCTAGTACCAGGGGATACCGCCTCGGGTGAACCACTCGGTCAGGATGATCCGAGCGGTTAAACGTGATGGTCACCTCCGACCACCGTAGATATTGTGGGACTTCGGGTTGTGCCGCGTTGACCTCGCGGTCGGTCAGCTTTTGCTTTCTCTTGGACTCATAAGCTTGCGCCCCCTCGAAGATGTGATTCAGTTCGCCCACGGGGTCTTGAAAAGGCTCTGAATTTCCAGTCGGGTTGTTCTTCTTGGTTCCCGATGGGCCGGCTTCGTCAGTCGCCTTCTTGTTTAGTTGTGCCGCGTATTGTTTGGCAAACTGTTTGTAGATGAAGCAATCCTTGGCCGCATGCTTGTGATTTGGATGATGCGTGAACTGAGCGTTCATGATCGTGTCGTAGGCTGCGACCCGGGGACGGCGTTGAGAGTTGGACGTTGTGGCAACCAGGTCCTTGGGCCGGCGTTTGCGATCTTTCTGGCCATGATTGTTGTTGCTGTTATCCTTCTTAGGATGTCGGCTTTCTCCCGACTGCTTGTCGTCCCTTTTGTCAGGCCGATCTTGCCGCGCCGCCTTGATTGTGTTGTTGGATTTGGCGTAGGAGTTCACTATCTCGAACATTTGCTTTACCGTCTTCGGTGGCTTACGCCCAAACTTTCCGATCAGCAACTCATCATGGACTCCCTTCTAGAAGGCGACGATTATGATGTCGTCGGTGATGTTGGGATCTTGTTGCGCTTTTCCGAGAAGCGCCGGATGTAGTCCTTCAACGGTTCGTCTGGCTTCTGGATGACGTTGTAGAGATAGTGGGTCCCAGGTCTTTCGAGAGTGCCCTGGAAATTGGCGATGAAGTGGTCCCGGAGTTCGCTCCACGAGCTAATTGAGCCTCTCGGCAAGCTGGTGAGCCAGTTCCTGGCTGAGTTGGCGAGGGCGACAGGCAAGTAATTGGCCATGGCCTTGTTGTCTCCTCCTGCTGCGCGGATGGTGAGGGTGTACATGGTCAACCACGACTCGGGGTCGGTCTTTCCGTCGTACTTCTCGATTCTTGTGGGCTTGAAACCACTCGGCAATTCCACTCGGTGCAGGTCCCGAGTGAACGCAGGCACTCCGTCGTCGTTGCAGTCGCGCGATCTCCTTCGATCTTCATGGGAGCGCTGCTCACGCTCTTGATAGTGCCGGTCAAGGACTTCCCGCAGATTGCTCGGCGGGGTCCTTTGTAGGCTGCTACGGTAGTCGGAGTTGTAGCTGCGACAAACCCGGTCGTGGACGGGTGGTCGTCCATGTCCTTTTTTGTGGGAGTCGGCCGATTGCTCGTGATGCCTTCGTGTTGTCCCGTGGCGAGGGTCTCTTGACCTTGTGGCCGTCTTGGTTTGCTCGGGCCTCCTGTAGTCCTTTGATCGTAGCGGCGGAAGTCGGCTTCCGTCGGGTGTTTCAGCGACGGACTCGGTCGGCCTTCGTGCCGAGGTGGAGGGAGAGCAATTGGTCGTAACCACGACGATGGTCTTGATCTTGTCCATAGGGATGAAAGCGGGGATGGGAAAATCCCGTACCGACCGTCACCGAATACCAAAAATCCCGACCGAATACCGTATCCGCGAGAAAAATGGGAACGGGAAAAAAAAGGGAACGGGAAAACGGGAAACGAGAACGGGAATGGTTGGGGTGTTTTCCCGACCGTATTCACGGATCCTGTATTTATCCAGGAAAATTCCCGCGGAAAATTCCCGTTTTTGAGCCCATGTGCATAATAAAACATTCACTCTAGTCTATTAAACCTTCACTCATAGAATTTTTGGAACATTGTAAGCTCATGTGCATAATAAAACCTTCACTCATACCATGAGATTATGTATGGTTACAATTGTTGCATGTAGTTAACTCTTTGAAGTGGTTATATGTGTGTCGACGTTCCCGTTTTCTTTTACCGATTCCCGATCGTAATTGACATGCTCCCGACCGTTCTCGATGTCCCATATTACCGAATTCATTTTCCCGTCCATCTTTTCCGTTTCCGTTTCTGTTCCCGCTAAAAAAAATATGGAAACGGGAATGGTTAAGGTCTTTTCCCAACCGTTCCCGACCGTTTTCATCCCTACTTGTCTAGGATTGGTGTTACCGTGGCGGGTGCCGCTTCGATAACAGTGTCGAGGAGGGTGAGGGCGGCAACGGCGTTCTGCTGAGGCGTCTGGAAGATGTTGGTGTTGTCGACTCGTGTCTGAAGTATGGCCTCTCGAGCGGATCGCCCAGTCGCCCTCAGGTCTCGCTTTCTCCTGTCGGCTTCTTCCTTGTGCCGATTCTCCTCCTCCGCCAGCTTGCGCTCCTGCTCAAGCCTGGCTTGCTCTTCTTCTGCGATTCTGTGGGCCATGGCTGAGTCGGTCTCGGCCACCTCAGCCATGAGAACGTTGAAGCACCTTGGATCGTAATCCTCGTCGAAGTCGGAGTCGTTGGCCTCGTCCGTGGAGATGCCGTAGAGGTCATCGAAGTCTGAAGAGCTGAGGTACACATCGAGCTCCGTGGATGAGCATGACCCGAACAGTTGGAGGATGACGGCGACTTCCCTTGAGCCCGGATCGCTTGAATCTGGATCGTTCCAGTCCGGGTCGTAGCTTGATGACGACGGTTCTTTTGAGTGAGTTGATTTCAACTCGGAAGAAAGGAGATTGCAATAGATCTCAGCGGCTTTTGGTAACCCAAACGGTGCCGAGAGGGTTTCGCCTCCCGAGTGGATGGATCCCAACTCGGAGGTTAAGAAGTTGTTGTAGATCTCAGCGGCGTTTGGTAATCCGAACGGCGCCGAGTGGATTCCTCCTTCCAAGTGGATAGATTCCAACTCGGAAGTCAGAACGTTGTAGTAGATCTCGGCGTCGTTTGGTAACCCGAACGGCGCCGAGCGGGTTCCCCCTCCCGACTGGTCCGAATCCGAGTCGAGGAGGGAGAGCTTGTTGAATCCTTTGGCGGCGAAGTCGTCGATGCCTGATGAAGATCCCATCGCGCTTGTCGGCGAGATTGAAGAAGAAGTCTTGACGCGCGGGCCCCTACCTGGCGCGCCAACTGTCGAAACTTGGTTTCGGCAATAGAAATTTGGGGGTGTAGTCAAGATCGCCAAGCACAATGGGTTAAGCGGAAAACAAGGTTTAGACAGGTTCAGGCCCTCTCGTGAGGTAATACCCTACTCCTGTTTCGGGGATTCGATCCGTCGAGTGTTTATTGTTCTCAAGATCTCGTGTGCCTAATAGCTCATATGTGCTTCGCCTTAATCTGATATCCCTCAAGGGACGCCTCTACCCTCCTTATATAGTCTTGGAGGGCGGGCTTACAAGTCGGAAACCCTATCAGACTCTAACTCGGTTTCCTCAATCTTACCAAGTTATGACTATGAGCCGTTGCCTTATCTGATCGGCAGCGTAACACTCAAGTCATAGCCGGTTTACACAATCCATAAATGTAACCTATTCCTATTACCAGTCGGACAGGTTTGCCATAAGGGTATCCAATTGCCATAATCTCCACAAGATCCAAAGCGTAAAATACTTACAAAAGAGGCACTTAGTCCTCGCACTCAAATGAAAGCAAAGAAGCGGAAAAGGCGATCCCGGCGGGCTTCGGTCCACTCCACGTGCAAACTCAACGGGTCCGAGCCTTGGTCTTCTAACTCCGTCTTCGACTCAGAAGCACTACACTTTTGGGAAAAGAGGGAAATAGCAAGGCTGAGTATAACCACCGTACTCAACAAGCCACACGGAGAGGTGCAGACGTGCAAGGGGAGACAAGAGTGGCTTGGGCTATTTTGCGTAAATGCGGTTGTAAAAACCTTTCTAGTTTAAAACAGTTGATTATTTAATCAAGATTAATTTTTCCATTGAACAACGTTATCTCCACGTTGAACAGGCCCAACCAAACCACCTGAACTAGTCCAGTTTCATTAAGTCAAATTATTAAGGTGGGACTAATCATGATGAATCTGGTCAATCACCCATAACCGCGGGCATGGCTATCCGAATAGTTTTACTCTGGTCAGAGGTGTACAACTGTACCCACAAGACATGATCCACCGTATGTCACCGTGCCATGCCTGACACGTTACCATGCGAGTGATCGTGACAAGACCCTTCACATAACTCCCCCTGACCAAGCGACATCACACTGAGGTTTCGCTCTCCCTTTTTGTCCAAGGTAGGCAGCCCCTCTGGTGCCTTGGTGAATCCAGCAGCCGCATAGACCTTGCCTGGTCCATCCGAACTCCATCATGCCCACCCTTGCCTGGATGCGTCGGCCAGGGAAAAGCTACACTACAAGTCCAGCCGTTACCCATTTTGGCTTGTGGTAAGTACTATAAGTCTTTCAGGGTTTTCCATGAACCGGTCCTTAATTGCCATGGGTACAACAAGCAAAACCAATGCACCCACAGCCCACCATTAAGTCACATTTTAATTAACCATGAACCTTTGTCAAGGTACCTCCCGTCTGAGACCGTCATTTCATGTAACTATCAGCTAGTAGTATAATTTTCCCATTAGGTGAGCTAGTGTAATTAAGCATGGCTAAGCGTAAACAATTATAGTAAGGTCACGTAAGTGACGCAAGCTAGTCAAATCAATCACCCAGGTTGACAATAAATGGATAACAATTAAACATGGCACAAGCGATCAGATAGGTCGACCCGATTCCCATGTAATTAGCAAAACATGCAATTTTATTTGCAAACAATAAATATTTATAAATTAGGGTCAATATGTGTCAAGGAAGAATGTGACTTGCCTTGCTTCTTCACTTGATCCTCTCTTCTTTGCAAGTGCGAACTCCCGAAACGACGAAGTCTACACGCTGGCATGCAAAACGAGAAAAAACTCTAATAAAGACCAAATAAACAGTACATGAAAAGTAAACGAACATGTAGGACTTACTTTTAGACGAATTCTGCAATTTGAGTGGCCCAATTCGGAGTTCGTATGGATTAGATATGAATTTTAGAAGTTTTGGACCATTTAATTGAATTATGGAATTTAATATAATTTATTGCGCAATTTTTATTTATTTTTGCAAGGAAAAAGGGTGTTGCCGGCGCGCCAGAGCGAGGGCCGACATCGGGCGCAGAGGGCCGACGTCACGCGACGTCACCGCGCAACGCGGCGCACGGGTCCACCGTGGACTCGGCCCATGGGGACCGGTCCACGGTCCACCACGTGGACGGCCACACATGCGGCCACGGGGGACGGCCTGCGACGTGGCGCCGACGCGGCGGCACCGCTGGCAGCCACGTCGACCGCCACGTGGACGGCCCCGATCCGATCGGCGGCGGGAAGCGAGGAGGCGGCGGCACGGCCCGGCCAGTGACACGGCGCGCGCGCGCCAGTCGCCGGCGGCGACCATAAGCGCGGCGCGCACACCTGGGAGCACGGCGGAGAAGAGCGGGAGAAAGGGGAGGGGTTTGCCGCGCGCACGGGAAGAGGGCGGCGCGGAAGCGGCGACACGCGGTGGCACACGGCGGAGCTCGGGCGGCGAGAGAGGAGCGAGCACACGCGCGTGCCAGCGCGAGGATGCAGCACGTGACTGAGGGACTCGGAAACTCGGGTAAGGCGGGTGAGGGAAAAAGGAGGGGAGAGAGGGAAAATGGCGGCTCACCGAGGGACGGTCGGACTTAGGGAAGACGGCTGTGCCGCGATAAATGGGCGGCGAATTTTAGGGGAGAAGAGGTGGCCGGCGTGCTCCAAGCGGTGGCAAACGCGACAAAGGTGGCGGTTTGGCGCGGCGCGCGGCGGTTGCGTCACACCGTACGACCGGAGGTGGCCAAAGGCGGCAGCGCCTCAGGTTTGCGGTGGAAAAGGGATTCCGGCGGCGAGTAGGGAATCGAGGTGGAGGCCGGGATGCGACGCAGTGCGATGAAGCCGAAGGCGGTGGAGGCGGAGTGCGACGACGGCTAGGGCGGCCGAGGGGTGCTGTCGGAGTGCGGTGGTGACCGGGGAGAGAGAGGGTAGCGTGGGAAGGGCGATGGGGAGCGCGACCGGCTCGAGGGAGAGATGGAAAGTGAGCGGGGGTGCTCAGGGAGTGTTTTAAGAGCGCGGGAAGGCGGTGAGGAGCATGGGATTGGCCAGAAAATACGGCCGACGTGGGACGGCCGATGCAGGAGAGTGGGCGCCGAGCTCCGCGAGAAGTGGGGGTGGCGCGTGGGAGAGCGAGGTGTGGCACGCACACGTGCGGGGAATGCGCGAGGGGCCCGGGAAGACGGCGACGTGGGCGCGGGATTAGCGACGAGGGGCGGCCATGCGCGGCACGCGGCGGAAAGAGTGGGAGGAAGGGGATGACCCCGACAGTGGGACCCACCTGTCGGCGGCGAGAGAGAGAGAGGAGACGGCGGGACCCACATGGCGGCGTGGGGAGGGGAGGGAGGCGGCGTGGGGAGGGAGGGAGGCTAATTGAACTTGTGCGTGCGACGGAGGATGGGTCGGGCGGCGAGAGAGGAAGAAGGAGGGCGCGGGGGCGAATGCAGACTTTCAAAGGATTGGGCGGACGGCGCCAAGGGCGGGAAACAAATTCAAATTTGTTTTCTATTTATTTAATCAGATAAATAATCTTTATATTTTTATAAATACTTCCAATGCTCAATTAATTCCGAAAAAATCCGAAAATAGGTAGGCATCCAAAGTATTTTACAAAAATATAAAAATTTCATTTACTGATTAAATAATTTATTTAAGTATTTACTTAAATACTCTTTATATCATTATAATTATTTCTGGGCTCCAAAATTTCATGAAAATTTCGGAGAGTATTTTAGGGCATGGATAATATTACAAAATATTTCTAGCCATGATTTTTAAAGAAAAATTTTAATTTTTTAATTAATTCACTTGATTAATTTACTTTTGTTTTTATTTAATTTCTAGAAAATATATTATTAAACGATTTTTAATTCCGATCAAAAATGAGGGCGTGACATGAAGGCATCCCCCACAAATATAAAAATAAAAAATTCTTTATTTCCTCTAGTCAGGCTTCCCATTCCATTTTGGGCCTTGTATGGCCCAACGTTTTTCTCTTCTGGTCGAACCCGAGAATTCTTATCGGCCCTCTTCCACTCAGTTTGTCGGCTGCATGTGGGAACCAAGGTGCCTTGCATAGGCGTCCAGTCAAGATGCAAGTGGGCTGACCCGCAAACCCATTTATAAGTCAAATAAATAAGTAACCTACGGATTTTCGTGTCATGGCCCGATTTGTCATACCTAGAGATGCAAACAGGTCAACCCGTAAATCCACTTATAGATCAAATTAATAAATAGGTAACCCATGGATCAATCAGCTAGTTACTTACTAATTTTATAAATAAATAAATTCATGGGACGGTGCACTTGCATCCCTCCAGAAAGACCGGTCCAAGGCGTAATTGCCCAAGGCACAGCTGTAGGCACGCCAGCATGTTGGTCAGAATTTTTAGCATTTTTAATTTTTATTTTTTATAGATTTGTAAAAATAATTTTTGGTTTGAAAATATTGCAAAACTAATCGCCCATCGCCCTCCGGGAGGACGAGATTTAAAAATCACCCTCTCAGAGGGCGATTTTGCTGACGTGGCAGACGACCGTTGGCCATCGTCTACCGCACGCGTGTAATTTTGCATTTTGCTCTCTTATCGCCCTTGCAAAGGGCGTTTTTTACTGCTCAATAAACAGTATGATGATGAACAGTGCAATAAATAGTGATGAACAGTACGTTAAACAGTGATAAACAGTAGAGTAAACAGTAAAAAATGCCTTTTGCAAGGACGCTAAGGGGGTAAAATGTAAAATTACACGAACGCGGCAGACAGCGGCCAACGACCGTCCGCCACGTCATCAAAGTCGCCCTCGGGAGGGCGATTTTTAAATCTCGCCCTCTCGATGGATAATTAGTTTTACAATATTTTCAAACCAAAAATTATTTTTGCAAATCTTTTAATAAAAAAATTAAAAATCCAAAAATTCCTGTTGGTCATGCCGGTACACGGGCACGGCCCATTTGCCGTGCTGTGCTTGGGCTGGCGCTTCATCTATGGGCCGGCACGAAACCTCGTGGGTCAGCCCATAAAATTTGATGGGCCAGCATCGATCGATCAATATTTGCGTAGGAACATCTACCAAGGTCGGTAAGTCCAACAACTAAGCCGTTCGCACTGCTGACCCTCTCCGTTCCCATCCACGTTCGGAAACTTCCTCCTTTCTCAAACTCTCTCCTGTCGCTGTGGACTCCTCGCAGCGCAGTACAGTCTCTAGGGTTTAAGCGGGCGGTTGTCCTCCATCCGCTCGCCGCGTGGCCGCCGCCTTCTCCCCGCGCCGCCGCCGCCGATGGACGTCGACTCCGACCCGGCCGCTGAGGGCAAGCCCACCCAGATGGACCTCGAGGACCAGGTATGCAGCCGCCGCCGCCGCCGCCCGACTCGTCCCCACGGGAATTCTTCCTTCAGTTTTTGATTGTGACTGTTTCGTTTGCCCTTGATGATGGACCCTATTCAGACGGACGCGAAGGGGAAGGGGAAGTTGGAGGATGAGGGGAAGGGGAAGGGCGAGGAGCTCGCGGACTCCATCGGGAGCCTCTCCATCGGCCCGGAGCGCACCAATTTCAAGAAGAAGCCGTTGATCATCATCGTCATCGGCATGGCTGGTACATCGATTTTGCATGCTGAATTGGTTCATCCTTTGATGTTTAGTAGCGACCAACCTGTCATACTTAAAGAGCTCTTGTTGAGTAATTTTGGGAGTGGGAGCTCAGGCCTCAGGGTCTTGGTGTATGTGATGTAGGAACGGGGAAGACAACCTTTATGCACCGACTGGTATGCCACACCCAGGCTTCAAACATGAGGGGTTATGTCCTCAACCTTGACCCTGCGGTGATGACGCTGCCGTTTGGGGCCAACATAGATATCCGTGATACCGTTCGGTACAAGGAGGTGATGAAGGAGTATGGTCTTGGCCCCAATGGCGGTATCCTCACCTCTCTCAACCTATTCTCCACCAAATTTGATGAGGTGTGCTTTTCGATCATCATATATTTCATCTCCCTGTGTGTTTGGATCAAGTGGTTGTTAGGATTTGGGTTACTTGAATGCACACTTTCATGTTTTGAGTTTATAACTTTTTTAGGCAATAAACCAGGAAGTACTTCAAGACCATGTTAGGCAATTTAATCACTTCAATGGCAGTTTATATGCAACGATAGTTAGTTTGGGAGCAACAGAAATGGACAGTGAAGAGTTCAGCGATGAGTCTTCGGCTGTTCAATTTCATTAATAGTTTCTAAATAGTTCAGGAATTCACATATGCATGCGTAATATTCACTCAAAAGTGTTAGTCATGCAGCAAATAGAGATTCCCAAATAAACTTGCTTAGATTGAGTCCTGTTCTCTTAAAAGGTACAATGTATGAATGCTAATTTTATTTGGTTTATAGGAAGATTATCGTGCATGCATGCTACTAATTGTTTTTGCATAGGTAACTTTTCAATCCTTGCCTGGAGATGCTTGCACAGTGTCTAATTATGGGTCTAATAGTTGTATGGAATGTGTGTAGGGAAACGGAAACTTATGATCATCTCTCAACAAACTAGCTTGTTGATACTGTTGGATGATCAACGTAATATAAAATTATAATGTTTGACAAATATGTCTATAATGATATAAAATAAACATAAGGGTAGAAAATATGCCCCTAGCATGTGCAGATGCACGGGTTGATGACTAGTCTAGTAAATTTGTTAAAGGAATGCAATCTGCTTATCATGTTGATGGGATAATATTTCCACAATTCCATGTAAAGTGGTTCAGAAAGCGAGCTTGGTTTTGCTTACTGCAGAGTACAGATTAATTTGGTTGACACCATGATGCAATTCAGATAATGATCCTATGTAACGCCTAATAATTGTCTTTACAGGTTATATCTGTTATTGAAAGACGAGCTGACCAGCTGGATTATGTGCTGGTGGACACTCCAGGGCAGATTGAAATCTTCACTTGGTCGGCTTCAGGAGCTATCATAACAGAAGCTTTTGCATCGACATTTCCAACAGTTGTTGCATATGTTGTTGACACCCCCAGATCAACGAGCCCTGTAACTTTCATGAGCAACATGCTTTATGCCTGCAGTATTCTGTACAAGACCCGCTTACCGATGATTCTGACATTTAATAAGGTTGACGTTGCCAAGCATGAGTTTGCTCTTGAGGTATGTGTGCCATCTATGAATATTTAATTCCTCTGTTGTTGATTCTGGACACCATAGGTATTGCAGTATCAGCCATTATGTGACGACTCTCTTTGGTATTTACTTTTCTCTGTCAATCAAGTTGAAACTGTGGCACATGATTGATATTTGCTCCAATTTGATTGGGTCTGTTAGTTAACTGTCTTATTAGTTTTTTCCCTACATCTTCTGTAACCAGAGATTATGTTGTTTATTTTATCAGTGGATGGAAGACTTTGAGGCGTTTCAGACCGCCTTGGATTCTGACTCATCATACTCCTCTACATTTACCCGAAGCCTCTCTCTTGTCCTGGATGAGTTTTACAAAAATCTGCGGTCGGTTGGAGTATCTGCCGTATCTGGCGCTGGAGTCAATGCATTTTTTGAAGCTATCGAAGCAAGTGCCAAGGAATACATGGAGAATTACAGGTGTTTTAACTTGTGATGTAGTGCTGCTTTCTCTGAATGATATGTGCATAGCAAGAACTATATAAGTAGTTATCAAAAACTTTCAGGGCTGATCTTGACAAGAGGATTGCTGAAAAGGAGAGGTTAGAAGCTGAGCGTAGGAAGGAGAACATGGAAAGGTTGCAAAGAGACATGGAAAACTCTAAAGGACAGACTGTTGTGCTCAGCACTGGTTTGAAGGACAAAAATCGTGCTTCGGATATGATGGATGACGCTGATGAGGAGAAAGAGGAGGAGGCATTAGAAGATTTCAGGATTTCGGAGGATGATGAAGATGAGGATGAAGGAGAAGATGAAGATGTGGAGCATTTTGGCTTATAAGGTATTAAAATATTGCTCCGTTGGAATTTGAGTTATCCTAATGTACTTGCAGGGCTCTATTAAATTTATTAATCTGAGAATGATGTTCCTCTGTTCCAGATACTTGAATATCATTTTGCTTTGAATGTTAACCGCTGTTACTATCTAGTTATTCATTTTAACCTGCATTTATAGTCTTTTAGCAACTAATAGTATTGCATACACATGGAATGATTACCATGCCTCATGAAAAGCTTGTGCACTCATCTACATATAGTTTCTTGCTCTTAATATGTAACTACCCTATAGAGTCACGCTTTTGTGTGGCTGTAACCTCCCTCTTTATTGAATATGCTTCCATGTTTGCAGCAATTAGCTTAAATTTGTAATAACAAAATAATGCAAATATGTATTTATAGAACATACTAGGCAGGAAGTGTAGCTATAACATTAACAGATTTATCTTGGTTTGTAATTAACAGTATTATCAGGACAACTAATAATTTATCGTGCTTTTGCGTTACTATCACCTATCTTTGTTAAATTTTTAAATGCGTCATTTCTAATAATATTGTAAATAGGTTCTGGTACGAAGTGTAGTTACAATTTATTGATCTGAAATAAACAATACTATCCTAATAACAAACAGTTAACCATGATTATGCTACATTTTGCCACTCTAGTCACGCGTTCGTGCGACCTTGAGTAGCTACCGACGATCACTTCATCTTCTAATATTACACCTTTGTTCTTTATGTCCACTACCTTGAATGTTTTGCTTAACCCAACAATCTCTTCTTAAAAGACACTCAACTATCACCTCAAATCATATAGGTGGATGAAACACTCTAAAGCCAACTTGTTCGTTACATAAAATTGTTTGAGGTGAAAGGATTTACAGTTCCAAGGGTGTCCTGGCATTAAAATGTAAATCAGTCAACAGTCAAAAGGTACATAGCTCTTCAATAGTTATAGAAACTAAAACTATGCAAAATGGCAAGTAACTTCATGAGCATTAAACACTGACATTTTCACTTGAAAAAATGGCAAGTAGGATGCTGAACAATATGATGAAGTTTTCTCTTGAAAAAACAGATTATATTGGACATGTGACAGTGGAATGTATATTGGTACTATAATAATAAGATAAGATAATAGAGGTTTAAATAAACCGTAAATTGTAAAGGAGCTGACAACACGGACATGTTTTGAACCCAACAGGTGGGATGAGCTAGGTGCGGTTCATGCCATAGGAGCAAATGAGTGATGACACATAGGAGAGCCTGGCATACAACATGAGTACTTTATTGCAGATATTACCTATATTACATCTTAATTCTTAAGTCCAGCTTCTAGGCTGGACTGCTGGACTGAACCCCTTAAAATAAACCTTGGTGTTTTAGGTATCAGAAACAACATAGGTCCTCATTTGTAGTCTGACAAATGATTTCTAAGAATGATTTTTAGTTCAGTGATGAAGCTTAATGCAGACATTAAAAGACATTTTCCTTTAAATTCTAGATATTCTTGTTTACAGTAAACAATGGTTTGGTAACAGCAAATTGAAGCAAAGAAG
This sequence comes from Oryza australiensis, assembly GCA_019925245.2. Taxonomy (NCBI): domain Eukaryota; kingdom Viridiplantae; phylum Streptophyta; class Magnoliopsida; order Poales; family Poaceae; genus Oryza; species Oryza australiensis. The sequence continues at coordinate 4,105,491 of JAIFGZ020000118.1, read as the reverse complement.
TTACATATTTTGATTTTAGAAAGGCATGGAGCTAGCTACCTTTGGTTTGAATGACTCAGCCTATTTACCACTGTCTTTGACTGGTTAAGCCATTGGAAATGAGATAGGTCTTAGATTGAGATAACTCTATGCATTCGAAGCTCTCCTAGAAACTAAATAGATACTTCATGTTTAAATGGGAGATGGGAGCATATATGAGTTGATCTTCAGAATATTCAAATTGAGTAATGAGAAGTATTAATTAATCCTATAGTGGTTATGCATAAAAAATTTCTTGTAGGATCCTGTTGCTATTTTGACTAGATGTAGATTTTGTCTTGCAGGTGACTGAACGTGGCGTTTACTTGGCGGTGTTTAGGAGAACCTAGTTATACCTGGTGTTTCTTTCCAGGTAATTAAAGCGGAAATGTAATTGTCAATATCATATCAGTAGGGATGGCTGATTGCTAAAGTCGGTAAATCGACTCTTTCACTGGGTGAAACTCGTATGCTGGTGTTGGCAGTGTATGCCACGATTCTATTAACTTGATATTGAACTTTCGTTTCCTACAGCTGCAATGCCCAAAGTTCGGGCTTGTTCGCTTGTTCGTATCAACCAGGCTTATCAGCCGTTCAAACAGTATTTTTCTCTCACAGCAAACCAGCCGGCTTGTCTTATCAGCCGGTTTATAGACCAGCCGAACACGCCCTTCATCCCAAATCCTTGGTGAGAGGAAAGCTAAAAATCTGAGCACTATATAACCTTCTTGGCCGATTGGAAAGAACCACCAGTAGGCAGTAGCAGAAGAATTATTTGTGAGAATCGAGTTTGTTTTCACTGTTTGGTTGGCCTATGGGTATAAAAATACATGCAGTGTCCAATTATTTTCCGATGAGAACAAGAATAAAACCTGCAGGGCGGCGATAGTTTTATCTTCTCTTCTCTACATAAAAGGGGAGTGCACTGGAATGCAAGAACGAACCAAGAACTCAACACCAAACAGCAAGGGAAAGAGATAGATTCCACCGGATCCAACTGGATCGGGCCCGCCGCTGTCAACGCCTCCCAGTTCTATTGATAGTCGTCGAGTCTCATACAGAGAGTTCAATGTGTATGTGTGTGTGTCTATATATATATATATATATATATATATATATATATATATATATATATATATATATATATATATATATTCATTGCTCTTACACACACCGCATTGATATGGATTACGAAATGGAAATCAGTTGGTCCAATCAGGACCGAATACTCTAGAACTTTGCTTACGGGTTTTGCATCTTCTTTGCTTCAGTCTGTTCTACCTCCTTCGGTTTCTGAGATCCTCTATCCGATAACCCCAGACTTCCTTCAGTCTGTAGCCCATTCAACACCTTTGGCCCAATGCGTTGTAGCCCATCTGACCTGGAGTCCTCTTCACGCTGTAGCTCATCAATTGTCGCTGAATCATCTGGTTGTGTCAGGTCCCTGACAAGCCCCTCCTCTTGAAATTGAGCTTGTCCCCAAGCGAATGCCCCTGGAAAACGCTGCCGCAAGTCTTCCAAATCCTCCTAAACCTCTTGACCGCGAACCAAAATTTGAGTCACAAACGATTTACCCTTCTTTACCTGACGCTGTCCAAACACCGCCAGAGGATATTGCAATGTATCAGGCACCGCCAGAGGATACTGCATAATCTAGAATAGCTTCCTTAATGATTTTCTTCATCTTAGGCCAAGCAAAAAGAGCCTTAATCCTGCGATAAGTGACAGGAAAACCAGAATGACCTCCCATAGGGCTATTGTGCAAGGCAGAAATTACCTTGTTATGTAGAACTGTGTTGTTCCCAAGCCAAATTCTTCCCTTATATTTGATAATTCCATTACTGAGAGAAAAGGTTGTGCTCTGGTCTGTAGCCAGGGTCAATTCAAACAGTAATACTTTGGCCTGCTCATCCAACAAATATCCATCTGCTACTTCTTGCAACCATACTGGAACACAGCTAGACGCAGTTTGTAACTCCCCATTTTCATGATTGTATTTTCTGGACAAAGCATCTGCTGCTGCATTACTAGCCCCTTCTCTGTAGCATATCTTGAATTGTAATCCCAGAAGCTTAGTAAAAGCCTTGTGTTGCCATGGAGTGTGAAGCCTTTGTTCATTTAGGTGCATTAAACCGTGATGATTAGCAAGGATAAGGAATTCAGCCTGCTGAAGATAGGACCTCCATTGATCAACAAGAGTATAGCCAAATACTCTTTTTCATAGGTCGATAGCCCTTTTGTTTTGATGCCCAAAGCCTTGCTAACATAAGCTATACGATGGTCTTCCAGGGATAACACTGCACCAATTCCTCCATCACTGGCATCTGTCTCCATTGTGAATGGCTTGGAGAAATCTGGTAAAGTAAGCACTGGTGTTGTGACTAAGGCGGACTTAAGAGCTTGGAAAGCCTGATCTGTTTCAGAGGTCCATTTGTAAGGGGCATCTTTCCTAAGTAACTGGGTTAAGGATTTACTGATAACTCCAAAATTCTTAACAAACTTCCTGTAATATCCAGCCAACCTCAAGAAACCCCTTAATTTCTTAACAGTTATAGGGATTTTCTAGTTGAGTACTACTTCAATTTTGGAAGGATTTGTGGCCACCCCTTTTCCACTAATGATATGTCCTAGATATGCTAACTGAGCCTGACCAAAGGAACACTTGCTTAGCTTAACCTTCCATTCATGCTCATCAAGTAGTTGGAGGACTTGCTTGAGATGGGACAGATGAGAAGTCATATCCTGACTATAGACCAGAATATCATCAAAGAAAACTAATGCAAACTTTCTCAAGACAGGGGCCAGATTTGCATTCATTGCACTTTGAAATGTTGCAGGGGCTCCTGTTAATCCAAAGGACATAACCTTGTATTCATAGTGGCCAGAATGATTTTGAAAAGTTGTCTTATATTCTTCTCCTTCCTGCAACCTGATTTGATGGTAACCTACTCTAATATCCAATTCGGAAAACACTTGTGCACCAGCCAATTCATCTAATAACTCATCAATTACAGGCATTGGAAATCATTAAGCTGCCTATAATCAATACAGACCCTCTAGGTTCCATCCTTGTTTTTAACTAACAAAGCTGGAGAGGAGTAAGCACTATTACTATGTGAATTACCCCTGAATTCAGCATCTCTTTCACTTGTCTTTCAATTTCATCCTTCTGAGCAGGACTATGCCTGTATGGTCTGATGAAAACTGGTTTGGATCCAGGTTGCAAGGGTATCTTATGATCACAAATCCTCCTAGGTGGCAACCCTTTAGGTTCCTCAAACACATGTTCGAATTCTTCTAATAGGTGTGTGAATTCCTCGGGAATGACAGTAAGCTGTTCAAAAGTGACTTGACAAAGCTGCAACACATGCATAACAGAACATGCCTTAAGCATGCCATGGAATTGTTCTGAAGTCATCAGGGCACAAGTTGTAGTTGTGGGTTTAATTCCTTGAAGCCTGACTGTTCTCTGATCAGCACTGTACTCCATCCATTTGTCGGCCCAGTCTATATGCATAGTACCCAATGAAACCAACCAATCCATTCCCAGTATGACATCATATGTTCCTCAATTTAGCAGTTTAAAGTCAGAGAAAAACCCACCCCTTGAGTCCACCAGGAACAGTGAGGGATAAACTGAGAGCACATCAAACACCCTCCATCAGCAACCTTGACAGTCAGAACTTGTTGCAGTGATTGAATTCCAGTTAACTTGGAAGCCATTGTGAATCCATGAATGAATGATAATTGCCTGAATCCACCAGCATTAATACCTCAGTTCCCTGCACCCATCCTCTCAACCTAAAGGAAGTAGTAGATTCTGTTCTTGAAACTGCTTGTTGTGAAATAGCCATTGGAGATTCTTCTTCCTGATCTGAATCACTGATAGGTGATATTTCTGAATTGGGTTGTAAAATCTCTAATAATTCATGGACCACATGTAACTGGACAGAAGTAGCACACTTATGGTCCCTGCTCCAATGCTTCCCACAAGTAAAACACAAGCCCTTAGCTCTTCGAAAAGCCTTCGGTGCTGCTAGTCTCTCATCTCTGGGCTTACTGGTATCAGGTCCTTTTCTTTCATCAGATGACTAGGTACCACCAGGTTTAACAAAAGAATGGTATGGATGGGCCGGGGATGAAACTTTGAGTGGCCTCTTAACATTATGGGGTGTTCAGACTTCTTGTGTGACGCTGGTTTGCAACCTTCTAGAATCTCCTCTTGTAACAAGGCCAGGGAGCATGCAACATCCAATTCCTAAGGTTTTTGTAACAACACAGCTGATCTGATTTCATGTTTGAGCCCTTCTACAAATTTAGTTACAAAATAATTGAGAGGAAGTGAACTGTCATAAGCTAACAGTTGGTGCATTATATTGTCGAATTTCTTCACATACTCAGATACCGAGGACTCTTGATTGATATGAATCCATTGTCTGATGAGAACCTCTTGTTTGTCCTTTGCAAACCTCAAACAGACCTGCTCAGCAAATTCTTGCCAACTTGAGCCAACCAGTTTTACCTGCATCGACTGAAGCCAGAATGTGGCATTTCCGATAAAATGCAACCCAGCCACTCTAACCCAGTTCTTTGGATGCACACCATATAAATCAAAATATTCCTCACAATTGTTCTTCCACATCTGCGGGGTGTCGCCATCAAACTAAGGACAAGACATCTGAGGATTACCCCCACCCAGTCCCATAGATCCAACGGAGATTGCTGCCATCGGTGTTTTGTCCATTTCATGCTGAGCATAAAAGAGAAGGGGAGGGAGCATGTTACCTATTGGAGGACTCGCGTTCGCCAGAAGATGGGGTTGCTCAGAAGATGGGGTTGCTCTCTAGGATCTTGTTGCAAAGCCATCTGCAGCTTCTCCACCTTCCCTTGTAACTCCGCTACCGAGCCATGTAGTTCTTCCACCCCGTTTTCCACTTCGGGAAGCGTGATTCGACCGCCACCTTGAGAGAAAAGAACTCGGCTCTGCTCCTCTCTTTGGCTTGTTCCCTTTTCTTATCACTTTCTTCACATTTTCGATCTGCTTCCTCCATCTTCCTCAGCAGCAAATCGAGCTTGCCCTCTTGGTCCATGATTCTGGCGGCTTGCTTGGTGACGTAACGGGGTTTGTCGTAAGCAGCCGTGGTTGATATCCTTCTCGAATCCCACTAACCCCGTCGAGGGAGCCGAAGCTTTTGCGGAATCTGTCGCTGAGGCAACGATTCCCACCTCCTCCGGGCACTCTTTTACAGCAAGATTCGAAACGAAAGCAGTAAACGGCAAGGCTCTGATACCAGATTGGTAGCACTTCACTGGAACACAAGAACGAACCAAGAACTCAACACCAAACAACAAGGGGAGGAGATAGATTCGTCAACGCCTCCGAGTTCTATTGATAATCGTCGAGTCTCATACAGAGTTCAATGTACTTATATATAGTTTCATTACAGAGTTCAATGTACTTGTATATAGTTTCATTACTCTCACACACGCCATATTGACATGGATTACGAAATGGAAATCAGTTGGTCCAATCAGGACCGAATACTCTATAACTTCGCTTACGGGCTCTCTGCATCTTCTTTGCTTCACTCTGTTCTGCCTCCTTTGGTTCCTAGCGATCCTGTAGTCTATCCGACAACCCTACACTACCTTCAGACTGTAGCTCGTCCAACACCTTCGGCCCATTGCGTTGTAGCCCATCTGACCCAGAGTCCTCTTCATGCTATAGCTCATCAATTGCCGCTGAATCATCTGGTTGTGTCAGGTCCCTGACACGTATCTGCTAGAAAATTGATCGTTCGCCCTGTCCCTCTAGAAAAAACGAATAGTTTCTCTATAAAAAGCCAATTTTGAAACAAAAACAAAAAAACTGCTGCATACTAAAAACACAGTAAACCGGTTTGTTTTTATCCCATTACATAGCAGGGGTCATTTGCTAGTTACTCAAGAAATACTACTACTACATTAAAAATTATAGTACATTTTGTACTGTACAAATGCAAACTTGAACGCGGTATTACTCCTACAGTGCTACTGAATTTTTAGCATTTTAATCTGTTTAAAGATTTGCAGAAATAATTTTTGGTTTCGAAAAATTGCAAAACTAATCTCCCATCGCCCTCTGGGAGAGCGATTTTGCCGACGTGCGTACGGCCGTTGGCACCGTCGCGCGCCGCGGCTTTTGTTAAATCATCCCTTGCCGCCCCAAGGGCGATTTTGCATCAGATCCGGGTGGCCGCTCGCAAAGGGCGGCCGCCCCGGCAATTTTGCGGCGGCCCCTTGCCGCTCTTGCACAGGGCAATTTTTGCCAAATCTCGCCCTCTGCAAGGGCAATTTTTGGCCACCATCACATATAAGCCCACTCCACCGAGGAAGTCGTCATTTGCGATGCACGCGACTCTAGAAAAAAACAGAGAGAGGGGTGAGGAAGAAAAAGGAGAGCGGCGAAGCCCTGTCGGTGTGCCTACTCGATCGCAGGTAAATACAATGTCCCGCATTCAATGAGTTTGTGTTATTTATTTTTTATAGAATATTAGAAAAATAGAATATTTTAATAGTTGTTTAGTAGTAAGATCTAGATTTATAAATTAGGGCACGATTTAATTTAGGGAGTTTGACCTAGGACAAACCGATTTAGATGAACATACGTAGAATATATTCTCGATCTATGTCTATATTATTTGAATAGATGTGTAGCAATATGGTCTGGATATAAAAATTAGGGCATGATTTATTTTAGGCAATTTGACGTAGGACAAACCGATTTGGATATATATCTTTATCTATGTATACATTACTTTGTGTAGAATTTTGTTGAATATGTAAATATATGTGTAGAACTTAGTTCTTGATTTATAAATTATGACTTGATTTATTTGAGATAATTTGACAGATTTGGATGAACATATATAGAAAATAAGTACGATTGGTTGTAGATCTACATGGTCAAACCGATTCGGTATACTTTAAGATGTAGATCAAAGAACATAATGTTAAAGAATTTAACTTAGGCACAGATTGATCTAGGCAACATATTCGTAGTATGGAATAAAATCAGTTTCATTCTGTTTATCAAGCACAATGGCAAGTAAGGTCATATTTCAGATAGTTTACGGTGAAGGCAACATTAGATATGGTCTAGATGGTGTCGATCTGTCAGAATTTAGGATGAAATCAAAGGGCATAGATAGGTCAGCCGATAAAACATTTGAGTCAGTCTATAGTTGGTTGCTACATGGATTTAAAGTGGATACAAGAGTGAACACAATGTCCCTACGTTGTAAACAATCGTGCAACCGAAGGATATTATTGGGAACTAATGCCTATAGATAACACTGAGTCCTGGAGACATTATGTGGACATGGCTTTTGAAAGGTCCTGGCCCCTTGTTATTTTTGTGGCATTGCACGAAATCGATAGCAGTACTACAGTGCAAACAGAGTATGGTGAAGGTCTTAGCAATGTCGTGGAGAATGTTGGACCATCGATGCGAACTGGGGGTAATGAAGCAAGGTTGGAGGAGGTGATTGGCGTGGCGGACGAGGGGGAGAGAATCGAAGCAATTGCTGACAAAATGGAGAAGGAAGATTCTGAAAATGAGCAGGCAGAGGGCGATGAATCATTGGACGAGGAAGAAGATGTAATGCCCGTTGATTGGACAAAAGTTGATTTCTCTCAACTTGTTATCTCGGAGGGGTAACAGGTATCCTTTGAATATAAGGATAACGAGATAATCCAGGGTTCCAGGTATGCTTATAAGGAAGACATGAAAGAGGCGGTGAAGCATTGGGCGGTCTCCTTGCATAGAGAGTTTAGGGTGATAAAGTCTACCAACTATGTGTATGATGTGAAGTGCATGAAGAATGATTGTCCGTGGCATGTTCATGCATATAAGGGAAAATGGATTGACTATTGGAAAGTAAGCATTGTTGGTGAGCACCACGTTGGTTGCCAGGGGTTGATAAGTATCACCGCAACATCACCTTAGCGTTTTTTGCAGGTGAGATGTACAGCGATGTTGTTTGTAACACGGACTTTGAATCGGACTCCATTATTAGACACATTGAAAACAAATTCAAGTATATTATAAACTATTCCAAGGCCTGAAGGGCGAAACAAAAGATATTGGAGATGAGGTATGTCACATTTGAAGCATCCTATGACAATTTGCCTCGTCTTTTAGCCATCATTGCTCAGAGAAACCTCAATACCTACTACGACATTCAGATATTTCCGTCATCTAATGACCCGAGCAAGAGCGTGCTGCAAAGAGCCTTTTTCTTGCTGGGTGCTTGCATCAACGCATTTGTGCACTGTCGCCTTGTGTTGTGCATAGATGGAACCTTTCTGACAGGCAAATACAGAGGTCAGATACTGATGGTGATTGGAGCAGATGGGAACAACCAGGTGTTACCTATGACGTTTGCATTTGTCGAGTGAGAACACCGAAAGCTGGTATTGGTTCTTGGAGAGAGTTCGCTGCCAAGTCGTGCGTATGAGGCCCAATGTTTGTCTCATTCATGATCGTCATGCGGGCATGTTGAAGGCAATTGACTACCTGCAGAATGGTTGGCCGAAGAGGGGACTTCCAGCTAGGTGGCATGATGTTCAAAGTAGGTGGTGCATGTGTCATATGAGAGCCAATTTCTACAAGCAATTCAAGAACAAGCACCTGATGGATCTCTTCAAGATGCTATGTGGTCAGAATCAAGAGAAAAAATTCAATGAGTTGTATAGAAGGTTGGATGAGCGGACAACGAAGTAAACCGACAAGCAATATCGTCGGCCACAGGATGACAAGCCTCCAATACCTCTTGGTCCTCTACATGATGACCCGCCAACAATGAGAAGGAGGTCCGCATCATCAATACGTAATTTCTCGCACTGGATAGAGAATGAACCGAAAGAAAAGTGGTCTCTGTTGTATGACACTGACGGGTCTCAATATGGTATAATGACAACCAACCTGGCCGAGGTGTACAACTGGGTGATGCGAGGAGTGCGAGGGCTCCCACTGGTCGGTATTGTGGAATTTATCCTTCATGGCACTCAGGCATACTTCAGGGACAGATACAAGAAAATTGCCCCTTTGATGGTTGATAACAACATTGTATTTGGGGATGTGGTAACGAAGTATATGCAAGACAAAATACCAAAGGCTATGAAGCACAGAGTTATTCCCCCAAGGTACCCAAGTTCATAGGTACGAGATCATGTGTGTCGATAGGAGAAGGCGTGGCATCAACCGCGTGCAAGCTGTGCAGGAATATGTGCTTCATGCGGAGGGCGATTGCAATTGCAGCTGCATGAAGCCCAAGCTTAAACATCTGCCTTGCTCACACGTACTTGCAGCAGCTGGGGATTGCGGCATACTTCCCAATATCTATGTGTCACCCTACTACAGGAAAGAAGCAATATTTCATACATGGAAGGAGGAGATATATGGGTTCGGGATATCTGGATCTTACACAACTTTGAGCCCACAAGTGTTTTACATTCCAGATCCGTCGAAGTTAAGGTTGAAAAAGGGACGGCGTCAGTCTAGATGCATCAGAAATGACATGGACGAGTCGGAGGCTAGGGGGAGGACTCTACGGTGCAACAAATGCGATGAACACGGGCATACGTACAAGAAATGCCCGAAGAATTCGAAAGCTCAAACCGTCGCAGGTGCGGGTCTGTCTGGACAGGCAACCGATGGCACACGTCCATCGGAAGAAGGAACAACAACGAGGCAACGACGTCCTAGACGTTCTCGTATGGCGACTCCGTCGTCGGCTGGGGATGCAATGGCTTGATTATTTCTGTCAGCCGTTCAGTGTAGTAGTGATCCAATTGTTGTAATATTTATAATGTTTTTGGCATCTCTCGTGCGTGTAATATTTATCATTGTGAGACATAAACTATTGTAATGTTGTTGTCATATTTCTAATGTGTCTTTAGCAGTTTGAATTACCATTTAAATGAACTATTTCTGTCATGTTTTCATGTTGTTTTGTTTTTTTGTTATCAATTGCTTATTTATAATCTTATGTATGCAGGTATGGCGGACGATACACCAGCTCTCCTCAACAGGGGACTGGACAAGAACCACCGGTCGTACTTGTCGGTGGTGCAGGGTGCACAGCTTACGGTGCTGGTCCCTCCACAGGTTAGTTCCTTACAATTTCACTTTGCGAAACCTTCACCGTGATATAACAAACTGAATGTCTCATAGGTCCGACGCTGTCGACAGGAGATTTTTCTAGACCGAGTGGATCGTCGATCCCTCAGCCGTTCGCGACTCGGCCGAGCACATCGGCCTTTGTTGGAGCGAGAGATTCCTCCATCCCTCGTCCCTTCAGTCAGCTGCGAGGTGAGCAAGCGTCGTCCGACGAGTACTACAAACTTATTAGTTTTCATGACTGTTGCTTCACATTTGATATCTCCAGGAGGATTCTACTCGGTGGGGATTTTTCGTTTGGGGGAATCATCGTCGCAAGCGGGCGGGTCCGGTGCGGGCAACGCAGGGGGGTCCGATACGGGCGACGACTTCGATGACCTGGAGAACCCTGAGCAGGACGTTATCAACACCTCTCAGCTTGGTGGAGCACCACTACCACAGAGCCAGGAGCAGCCACAGGAGACGCCCGCACCAGATGTCCGCGCTGGTCGTGCCGTGGCCCCAGACAGGCTTACGTACTCTCAGGGGAACGTTAGGGCGTAGGCTAGGAGGGGTAGGGGTAAGAGGCCTCGCCAGTAGGTTATGAGTGCTACATGTTTGTAATATTTACACTTATTAACTTTGTGTTACCTCTTTGTATATAACTCTGTTTGTTCGTCGCACTCACATGTCACGAGAACCTTTCATGTCATTCGCTACAGGATAGTCATCGAAATGACAAAAAACTTTCGGCGCATGACAGACATGTACGATTGGTCGCTATCAGCTTTTGTCCCATGAAAAACGTATATGATACGTCGCTGTCATCTTTCGGCGTGTGAAGACATCCTCAATCAGCTTTTGCCGATGCTTTCTTCGACAGATTCTTTCAATTTGCGCTGCCGCATGAACGCCTTGTCAAATCCGTGCAATAAGTGAAATCAAGTTACATGGAGATGAGCCTCTTCTTCCTCCACTATATATTACGTAGGTGTGAATACGACCTCTTCATATCTTCCTTCTGTTTCCTACACTTCTACATACAATGGAGCATCCATTTGCTGAGCGTCTCGACTGGCGACTCCATCCTTTGGACGGTTTGATTCCACTATGGTGTAACCGTCCGTTATGCCATTATGGGGATGCCTGCATACTTCTGTTGTCCCTCACCACAGAAACTCGGGGGAGGCGATTCTTCCAATGCGCCAATATGGATCGGGTATGGCTTATCTGCAATGCTTTCTAGTACAAATTCTGTACACACAAAATGCTAACTTCATCTACATCATGGTAACATGTTACGCAGGCATATCATCGGGTGTGCAACTTCGTTGAGTGGATAGATACGGAGAACCCACGAACCGACGGAACACATTACTACCCACTTAGCGAAACAAGGTCAGACTACCTTCGGCGGAAGGCTGAGTACCAACGTCGAGTTGTTGTGAAAGCTTTGGATTGGTCTCTGGATCAGCTCGCACTTCCCACATGGCGAGAACATCCAGAATGCCATTGTGGTCTCCGTTGCCAGGTGATAAGGTCCATTAGACATGAGACTCAAGGACAAAGATGCTTCGTGTGTCCTGAGATTGTGGACGACAATTTTGTCGTGAGTATCATTTTTCCTGGTGAACCTAATCATTTGTTTCATTTTCAAACCCCTTACGTCACAAATGTACAACTAGGAGGATGTACGTCAGTGTCGATTCGAAGAATGGATCGATACGGTTAGACCTGCTTCGATGGTCCGACGATAACGCAACCTGAGTCGATCGAACAATTCATTCAAGCATGGATACGAACGTCAAACTAAAATCGCAAGCTTAGATTGGATGAACAACCCACTAGGTTTCCCTAAATGGTCGGAGCGTCCCAGGTGCAGTTGTCAGGATCGTTGCAAGATGGCTACTTCCTTTGAACCACGAATATATGGCAGGAGATATTTCATTTGCCCCAACTTAGACAATGACTTCGTTGTACGTCTTTCGTTTTATCAATCCCGCTAACGTCTTCACTCTATTGTCACTCTAACTGATTACATGTGTTTCTTTACCAGGGCATTCAAAGGAGGTGCAGATTCACTATGTGGATCGACAATGTCATTCCGCAATATAACTCGACTTTTTTATTTTTTAATCCTTTTTTGAAAAGATTATCACAAATAGGCTCTTTATAGTTTTAATTCGAAAAATGGACCCCGAGCTCGGCGCCGTGGTTATTGGCGCGAGCTCGGCGCCGTTGATATTGGCGCCGAGCTCGGCGCTTAGCCTTGATGACGTGAAGAACGTCAAAGAACACCATGTATTGCGTAAGTTATTTATTTTAGTATAGGTCGGCGCCAAGATCTATGGCGCCGAGCTCGGCGCTAATAACAACGGCGCCTAACTCGGCGCCAATATCGACGGCGCCGAGATATGTAAGCTCGACGCCAATAACAATGGCGCCGAGCTTGAGGTCCATTTTTCAAATTAGAACTATCAAGGGGCTATTTGTGATAATGTTTTTAAAAAAGGGTCAAAAAGTAAAAAATTCAGCAATATAACGGCCTAAAAGTAACTGAATGCGAAACACAAAAGGAGTACAATGCCGAGAAGTAAAAGGAAAGTGGAAGACACGCTGAACGTCGTAGAAGGGTTCCGTAGGAAAGCCGAGCCTCTACTTATCAGGTCTGATTAATTTGTATCATGTATGCATGGTATAGATTCCGCGGTTTAATTACATGCAATAATTCTTATGAAACATATGCCATATATTGTATCATCCATATATAATGAGTTATGCAACAATGTGGCACACAACTGCTTAACCATTACTTTCAAGTTAACTTGGTTACAACGATATATTATGAGTGTGTACAGTGCTGAGCTACGAGACAAACTCTGAGTTATGTAGCTATTATTGCCCAAATTAGAATAATACTTAATTTATACAAAACCTATTAAATATTGTACATGTTATCCTATACTTTATTTATAAATGACATGACCAAACTTCCTTTAGATTTGAAATAATACATATTTTGGCCGAATTCTTGGGAAAAAAATATCCGTAGAGGTCATTTAGGGTTTAGGGTTTCATGTGGCCCTAGCCAGAAAAAATCATCCTTGTAGAGAGCGAGATTTGGCAAAAATCACCATCTACAAGGGCGATAAGGGGGCCGCCTGCAAAATTGACAGGGCGGCCGCCCTTTTGCAAGCGACCCCCCAGATCTACAGTGCAAAATCGCCCTTGTCGAGGGCGGCAAGGGACGATTTTGCAAAAAGCCGCGGCGCGACAGACGGCGCCTAACGGACGTCTGCCACGTCAGCAAAATCGCCCTCTGGTCCTCCGAGAGAGGGATGAGAGATTACTTTTACAATTTTTCGAAACCAAAAATTATTTTTACAAATCATAAAAAAATTAAAAATGCTAAACATTCCAGTACTACTATGGCCCTCGAATTCGCAATTCGCTCGGTAGGGCTTTGAACTAGACACGGCCAAATGGGCAAGTGCTCCCGCGGCCGGCCCGAGCACGCCGTGAATGGTTGCCGCAAGAGGCCCAGACGACCCGACCGCAAAACGGGCCGTGTCGACACGCCCGTCTCGCCGTGCCGTGCTTGGGCCGGCCGCCGAGCTCGCGGGCTGCACGGCACGCGCACGTGTCCCGTAGCGGCACGGCCAACGGCCCGCGGCACGCGCGCCCGTTCGCGTGCGGTGGAATGGGAGCGCGACACGTGGCGCCGGGGAGAAAGCCGCGCAACGGCTCTTTGGCGGTCCAATGGGAGCGCGCCACGTGTCACCAACGGCTCTATGGTCGTTCAAATTTCAAATTAGCCGTTGGAGACAAAAAAATCATAAAAAATTCAAAAAAATTGCAAAATATCGAAATTTCGCCCTATAAATAGGGCATGAACCCCACCATTTCTCCTCACCCCTCACTTCTCATTTTGTGCTCTCAAGTGCTCTCAAGTGCTCTCTTTTCTCTCAAGTGTCCTTTTTTGATTTTGACAAAATTTGCTCAAATTTTGTTAAAAATCAAAATTAGTTTCGTAGTTCAATAGTTTGATCGCAAGTTTGAAGTTCGCAGCTTGAAAAGATGTAAGTAATATTCAAATTTGTGTATTATTTGTATTGTGTTTATGAATTCAATAAATATTTTACAATTTGTTTATGTCGGTTTAAAATTTCGTAATGGATCCGAACTATCCATACCGCCGTCGTCTTTCACTTTGGGTGATTTCGACCCCAACTACATGCCGAGGTTTGAAGATGCCTCCGGATCGGCTCCAACTCCACCATCTCGTGGAGGAGGTACCGGCTCGACGGCAGCGGTGGTTTCGAAGGATTATCTTCCGGATCCGTGAGCGAAAGTGTTTCAACACGCACGGTTCAAAAAGATCGAGAACTTCCTGTATGGCAACACTTCGACGAGATAAAGGAAACAACCTGATGGAAGGGAGGTATCAAAAGCTCGTTGTAGAATATGTAGGCAAATGTTATCTCGCTCGTGGTTCTCGGGTATGTCAGTCATCTCAAGCGCCATGCGGAGTCGTGTGCCAAAAAGCAAGGAATACAACTCCGACAACAACAACTTATGCTAAACCCGGATGGTACTACGTAGTTGGGAGTACGATCCCATGGTTGCTCTGGAATCTCTTGTCCTAGTTAATCGCCAAGCAAGATTTACCCCGAACATTGGAGAGACTCCGATTTTGAACAATACATTCAAGCAATCTCATAACCCTAGGTTTAAATCGTAAGTAGGCAAACGACAACTAGAGATTTAGAGAATGTTTATCGAAGGATTCAAATGCACCGAAAGAACTTTTTAGTACATGTACTTTCTCGTTAGTGTAACTTCGTATATATGGAGTAGTAGAGCTAGGCAGGATTATCTTAGCGTTGTTGATTGGCAGTTACAAAAGAGAGTTTTAGGGCTTAGGTTAATAGATGGCTCACATACAGAAGAAAACATAGCTGAAAGAATTAGGAAAGTAATTAATGAATTTAATTTTGCCGATAAGATATTTGTGTCACCCTAGATAATGCATCTCGCTAATTCTCGTGCTATGGAAATATTGCAACCTTTATTTTGTGTTTATGCTCAATCGTTTCTACTACATCGCGTTGTGCATGCCATATAATTAATTTGATTGTTAAGTCTGGCATGAAAAGGGTTCATAACCATATTGATGTTGTTCGTCAAGCAATCGCGTGGTTAACTGCTTCGAACCCACGGATTGGTGCGTGGAAGAGGTTTTGTCATGCGGCGGTAAGAGAGCTCAGAAGTTTGCCACCGATGCCGAGCATCGGTGGAATTCAACATATTTAATGTTAAAAGTTGTTTTACCTTATAGTGAATTACTTACGGATTTTGTTCAATCACGTTGTGGCCCACGAAACAATGACGGTCGCCAATACCGAATGAGCATGTTTGGGCAATTGTCCAAAAATATAATCAATTTTTAGAAACTTTTTATGATTGTACTCTTACTCGTCACAAATTTATTATCCAACTTCTAATATAATTTTGCACAATATTCTTGAAATTGCTTCTCTATTTAAAGAATATGAAAATGATGATGTTCTAATCAACTGTCTTTCACATAAAACAAAAATATTTTAAATATTGAAAAAATATATCTATGTTGTATGCGTTTGCTTTTGCTTTGGATCCTAGGTGTAAATTAAGAGGATTGTCTGCTATTTTATCACTTCTTGGTGATACTTTAGGTATAGATTATAGTTCTTTCTATACCGAGGTTAGAAGTAAATTATATGAAGTTTTTGGAAGATATGAACTAAAGTTTCGTGGAGTTCGACAACAGAGACCCTCCTATCCCCACTACAAAAGAAGAAGATACAGTGGGGTCGTATTTGGGGTGGATCTTCTTCAAGCCAAGGTGGTGGCATCGTCAACTACAAGTGGAGACGCTCTTCGCATGCCGTGGCCGAAGAGTTGTCCTGTTATTTGGACAATGACGCCATCCACCACGAAGCACAAGACTTCAACGTTTCGGGTGGTGGAATGACCACAAGTTAGCATATCCCGTGCTTTCAAAACTAGCACGGATGTGTTGATTGGTGCCTGTCTCGACGCGTGTCATCCGAATCGGCTTTCGCCCATGCGCCGTATCATCGAAGACCGAAGGACGAATCCGAGCAAAGTGACCACGTCGAAATGCTACTAAGCGTTAAAGACTGGGAGCTTGCTCGACAACATGCCCAATATACTACGGACAACCAAGAATTGGCCGCCCGCCGAGCCACACCGGATCCGCACCAACCCAATAGAATTTTGTTAGACGTAGTTCGACCTTTGAGCCGTACTCTTTTCTTTGTCATGGTTTTCTCGCTTTCTCTACGAGTTTTTACATGACAAAGTTTTTAACGAGCAGAAGATGTATCATTATATCCTATAATGATATAAACATCAATAAAGGTCATTACTATTTTTAACAATTTTTTTTCAATATTTTCGTAAATGTGGATTTATTTTTAACATTACTAAGTCATTATTTTTTAAAAACTTTATTTTTTTATTTTTATTTTTTAGTTAAAAAATTGGAAAAAAAAAGGGCCCGTGGCACCACGGCGTGCCGTGCAAGACGGCCCGCCCGGCCCCCACGTGCCGTGCTTGGGCCGAGCCTAGGCACGTGGGCCGGCACGGCACGACCCGCTTCATCAAGCGAGCCAAACGGACCGTGCCGAAACGAGCCGTGTCGGCATGGGCCCGGGCCGTGCCGGGCCGGGCCGCCCGTTTGGCCGTGACTACTTTGAACATTGCGGCTTACAGCTTCTGCAGCCCACGATCCACACCCCTACAGCCCTGTCAGCCCCACACCCCGCGGCGTATACCACCATCCTCTCTCCCCCTGGCCATTCCCCATCCGCTGGCCTCGCACGTACCACACCAGCAGCCTCGCACGGTCGCGACCCCTCCCTCACCTCACCAGGTATAGAGAGAGAGAGAGAGAGAGAGAGAGACGACGCCCGCGGCGGCGGGATGTTCCTGCGGCGGATCCTGAGCGGCGGGGGAGGGCTGGCGGCGCTGCGGGCGGCGCGCGCCGTGAAGGAGACGACGGGGATCGTGGGGCTCGAGGTGGTGCCCAACGCGAGGGAGGTGCTCGTCGACCTCTACAACCGCACCCTCAAGGAGATCGAGGCCGTCCCCAAGGATGAGGGCTACCGCAAGGCCGTCGAGTCCTTCACCCGCCACCGCCTCCAGATCTGCCAGGAGGAGGACGACTGGAAGCGCATCGAGGACCGCATCGGCTGCGGCCAGGTCGAGGAGCTCATCGAGGAGGCCCAGGACGAGCTCAAGCTCATCGCCAAAATGATCGGTCAGCATTTGTCCCCTCCCCTACGCCCCATCTCCATCCTGTCGCTTATTTAGTTAGTTACTTGTTATATTAATTCCTTATTATTACTCCGACTGATCTGTCAACAAGAATCAGGGTAGTTGATGTGTAGATGTGGCCACTAGCTGTCCATTTCTTTGATTCAGCTAGTTATTTGATCCAATATACAACTGATCCGTCGACAGTAACATCGTAACAATTGGTATATGAATTTTTTGCTCCCTTGAATAGCACTGGTAGGGCAAATTGTCAGCGTTGACAGTATGGTGTTTGCCAGTTTGTTGATGAGATTGGTCTCTCGCTGATGTGGGGGAAATGCAATGTTTTCTAGGTTGTCTGCTGTGCTGCCTGTTAGTAAGAAATGCCTTAATTATTTTTCAGCTTTTATTTAAGGATCATGGAGTAGTTAATATATCCAGTTCAATTAAACCTTTTGGTCACTAGCCTAAGCTTTTTTTGTGAGCTGACTGGTGGTTGAAAAACTTAACCAGTGTGTGTTCATTGGCGTATCACCAATTCACCATATGGTAGCTTTGTGTCTGGTGGAGTGCCATGTATGTAAAATCTGGCTGGTCTGGAATCTAGTTCAGGAGTTGGGCCGGTGTTATGCATTGCATGGAGTAATGTACTGGTGTATTACTTCAATGGTTTAAAATTTCTTCTTTGCTAGAATCCTAGGAGGTGGTGTAATATTTGTTTTGTGAAAATTCAAATGAATGAAAAGGTTTTCCATTTTACAAGGGAGGGAATTAGGAATATGGCGATGTTACTAGCGTAAGTAAGAAGAAATATGCTCCACAAGCTTCTTAATTGTAGAGCATTTCTCTTCTTTCTTAAGTCTATTCATCACACCTTAAATGAAATAAACTTTACAAATCCCACACTGCAGAAAGACTGGGGAAAAAAACTGAACCAAATGATCACTCACTCACATCTTACCCATCCAGCACTCTCACCGATCAATGTTCTCCCAAATCTCAATACAGTGGATTGTTTTTTGTATAGAACTATGAATAAATGTAACAATCTATTATAATTCATCGCATGGCATTAGCAACTTAATAGTGATTAAGAATTCACGTAACCATGCCATTACCCTTTACTCTGCGTATCTAATAAGATTACGACATAAGGTGCACAAGTATAGCTGTCTAGATCAGTCCTATTGCTGCAATTAGCAACTGATACAGATTGGGTGCATGAGTTAAGCTCTTTGTGGAAACAGTTTTTCTTAAGTTTGTTTAGCTTTCTCTGATATTTTGAACCTTTGCATTATATCTATGTTTCGGTTTGTTTCCAATGAACCAGCTCACCAGTATGAAGGACATAGAGAATTGTAGCATATAGACCTTGTCGGTCAACTGAATCATGTGTAGAATATTAGAAGCAAAATTGGTTATGAGGAATAGTTTGTTTGGCAATTTTGATGTGTATTGCAAACCTTGTCTTGTGTATTTCAATCGGGACTAGCTATACATTTGTCAACAAATTTTCTCCTAAAAAATTGTCAGATGTAAATATAGTACAATCATGGTATAATTACATTATAACTTGCATGTAACTACAATACAATTTGTATGTAACTTTCATAAATCCCGTGGTAACACGCCATTTTCACGAAGCAGAGGTCTCACGAGACCAAATCTCCTCACCTGTGCGCGCGCAATCATTTTTTTCTTCCCAGCTTACACGAATCTTAAAGTAAATCTAACAGTTTAAAATTATGTGAAAGTTACATACAAGTTACACTACAATGTAATTACACTACAATTGTACTATATTTACATTTGATAATCTTTTGGAGAAATTTTGTAGCAAAATCGTTTCAAGCTATCATCTGTATGTTTGCCTGTAGAACTGCAAGAATTGTTTTTTAAAAAAAGAAAGCGCCATTTGCCTAAAACATGATTTTCAAAATGCAAGTCTACTAGCAATTTTTTTAGAGTAAATTTCAGAAAATGCAACTATAGTGACAAAACTATCAGTTTGCTGCAACATTAGCAACATATTTCAGTTTGCTGCAACGATAGTATGGGAAATTATCACAAAACTGCAACTTTACATGTATGCCGTTACAGGACATGTAGGTGACAACAGTAAGCTTGGGCCACGTAAAAGTTGCAGTTTTGTGATAATTTCCCACGCTATCGTTGTAGCAATCTGAAATAGATCGCTAATGTTGCAGCAAACTGATAGTTTGTCACTATAGTTGCAGTTTTCTTAAATTTATTCTTTTTTTATCAATAGCTTGCTAAGTTATTAAAACTATAACACTAGATTGGCATCCTTAATCAACTTAAACATCTGTTCTGAAAATATCACAAGGATGGCTTGACAAGTAAGTAAAACTATAACACCTTGATTAAGATCTCTGACAGTGTCTGTATCTGAACTCTGTAAATATTACATACAGCACAGCTTTTCTTTTGTGGGGATGTGTTAGGCTTTTACCTTAAGAATATGGATATGTTTGTTGATATAAATCCTTACAGCCTCAGTTGTTTTATTTACAATGTTTTAATGGATGGCAGAATGGGACCCATGGGGTGTTCCTGATGACTACGAATGCGAGGTTATTGAAGATGACACACCTATCCCGAAACATGTTCCGCAGCATCGGCCTGTTGCACTCCCTGAGGAGTTCTTCAAGACATTAGATGCTGTCAAATCTGATCCTGCTCTGCAGGGCGAGTCTCCTCCTCAAGTGAAGCCATAAAGACGTGAACTCTCCAAGATCTACCATTTGCACCTTTTGCTGCGTGGAGTACTATAGATTAGTTTCATGTGTCCTTTACCAGCAATATTGCTTGGTTGTTCCAAGCAGAATAAAGTTCTAGCGAGTGCTACAAAGAATGTGTTTAAACTGAGTGCTCCCACACAGTGAAATGTGTGATATCTGATACTTTGAACATCATTTATTTTTTGTATTGATCTATGGTGACGAAAAATTGAACGTTTGCCGGTTTTCTACCGACTGTTTGATGTGTTTTAAAACCTGTGCATTTCCTTTGTTAGTTAAGCATGAATCACTGTTTTCCCTGTGCTTCGAATTTGCAGTGCTGTCCCGGCAAAGCTTTGACGCGCTGCTGCTCAGGTTATCTGCTCGATACTGCCAGTGCAAATGAAAGCTTTGACGTTCTCGGATCCGGCTGGTAGAACAAAAGCAGGTCTGCTCGGAGGAGCAACCACGCAATAGGTTGCTACTCCACGAACCCATAGACGAGCAGGTCCAGGCCATTCTCGATTTGTGCTCTGCAGTGAAGAAGACTCTGCTACCCGGTGTCGCGGAATCACTCGTGGACTTAAAAGGACACAACATGGCACAAAGCTATGAACTACTTTTGTTCAAAATAAAACATTAATTAACAACTAAGCATGTCTGGGGCATACCACAAGCTCATTTCGAGCTTAGACCTACTGTTGTTGTAACGAGCAGCATCTAGTCAAGTTCACTACTCCAGCTATCTATGTTCAGGTTGTCAGTCCATGGCAGCAGCAAAAGCCAAAAGACCCCTTCCTATGTCCACCCAAAATCTCACACACTCGGATCTCCACAAGACCACAACACCAGCAATTTCAGATGCTGTGATCAGTTTGCAGCATTGGCCAGATGAAGCAAGCCGCCACTAGCCATTCCAACCTTGCTGTTGAGCTGCACCTTCTGCTCTCCATCGCCGTAGGGCCAATAGAATCCTACTGGCTCTGCAAAGTTGTACGATCCTGGCAGCGGAAGAGCCTGTGGTGGTGGTGGGTGGTATGGGGGACCACATGGCTGAAACTGCAGGAGGTTGTGGAGGAGATACGGTGGCGCGCTGCTCGTCTGCTGGGAGATCGGCGGGCTGCTCCTCAGAGTGATTTGGCCCCCTGCTTCTGGTGCTGGCTTGCTGTTGCTGCTGTTCTGCCGCCTCCCGGACACGCTGATCGGGAGGTCGCTCTGAGAGATCGCTTCCAGGTTGTATCGGCTTGGCTCGAAGTTTGTGACGGCGTTGGCGCCCCTGAACTTCAGCGCTGCAATGTCATACGCCTCCGCTGCTTCTTCTTCGGTCGCTGCAAGGAGTGTGTGAGTATGTTGGCCAGTATGCATCACAGAGTGCAAAAATATTGAGTTTCTGAATGTCGCCACAGTGAGGGAATTAGAGCGAGATTGAATAGTGCATAGCTTGTGGTGCATAAGGATAACAGTCCATACACAGATGATAATAATTATGTCAAGATGACATGGTAGCTTTTTTTATGAAAGGGAAATAAAAACCACTAATAGCACACAACACTTGCCTCAATCAGCCTTCAAGACTAAGAAACAGTAAGGTATCTCTGAGACTCTGACTGTTCTGCTCCCTATCAAACAACTAAGGAGTATCACTTGTCCAAATATGACTATGAGCGCACTTTCATTCAAACAAAAAAAAAGGACTATAAGCATACTGTCATACTACTTTTCCGATATAAGGGGCATCAGAACAACAGGCTCTTACCAAAGGTGCCGAGATACAAGTCCTTGTTGCCTGCAACACGACCAATTCTTGCCTGCCAGCGGCCATGTTGGTGGTGCCTGGGAAAATATCAGGAAGTTGACCAGATTGTAACTGACAAAGAAGATGACCATTGGTTGATTGGTTCTTGTTCAAAATTACCTTGTTACACCTCTGTAGATCGATGCACCTCTAGAAAAGCCACTGCTCTTCCTGCAGATTTGCATGAGAAAGTTGTAAGCACGTATATAAGCCTGAAAATCCTGTGGTTGTAGCACAGCAAAAGAACGTGGTTGTAAATACAAACCTCCTTAGTGAGGCTACAAGCTCTTGCTTGCTCATCTTTTGCATCTCCTCAATCTCTTTGATGTAACTTTCTTTCTAAGAAGAGAACAAGCTCCATTTCAGTTGCATCATGACCAACTATATCGATACATGATTAAAGTTCTGAATGTATCCAAACATAAAGAGACCAATCTAAGCACACAGCTCCACACAAAGGCGAGCACATAGTGATGTGTATCTTTTTTCCCTTTCTTTTGCGAGGATAATGGTGTGTATCTTTCTATTAAGAAAATAGGAGTATGTCTCAGTTCACAACCAGCAAAAATGAATCCAAAAGAACAGTTGAAGGTTGACAAAGATCTCAAATCTTAAGACTATGGATTAACTGTAAATAAGACATTAGAAGTACACTAAGATGACTAAAACATGAGGTGCAGGATAAGGGCACACATTTTGGGAGGCACAAAAGAACTGCTTATATGACCTCAGAAGGAAGCTACAACATATATTAAGACGAATTGGGAAAAAATGATCATGCCATCTATCAGATTGCTTACTATTGCAGTAACTATGGTGGGTTGTTTAGGAAATCAGGAAAGCGTGTTACTTACAGGGAAGTTAGTGGTAGCACTAGAACCCCAATATTTCAGAGCAGCAAGGTCATATGCCCTAGCAGCCTTATCTTCTATGTCATAGCCACCTGCAATGTACCACATGTTTATTACTTCTACTTCGGAAAAGGAGTACAAAACGATATATAAGGCAGGACTTAGTTGCTCATACCCAAGTAAACTGAAGAAAGGCCCCCATGCAGTTGGCAGGATAACAAGCACATACAGAGTAGACATTATAAACCAGGTTAGTTCGAACAAATAAACAAGATTATATTTAAAAAAGGGAACAACAGATTAACACACAACTTCTTGAGTAAGAAAATATTCACTATATATTAATGTATTGCTTTCCATTCACACATTGACTCATTGAGTAACAAAAATTAAACTCACTGAATGCAAAGAAGCAGAATGTTACTGTATCACTATCATGGAACCACTGGTTCAGAACAAAAATAGCATGACATTTACATTAAATGAAAATTAAATTAAGATAACTATTTTTGTCCCAGGTTTAGGGGATCCCCAAAACCCCATTGTGCATATCTCAATCTCACAGAAACTGTCCTCCTTTATCAATATATAAAGGCATGATTTTTGCCTTTTCAAAAATTAAGATAACTATTTCTTTCAAGAAAAAAAGGACAGCAACAAGAGGATGCTAGCTTACAAAACTCGAAAGCGTCCCTCCACACAATAAAGCATGCCCTAAACAGCATTATTCACGTAATGCATCCTGATAATATATATTATTCCCAAAATGCAAATATATGTATGGCATCTTAAACTGCATGCAAGGATTTCTCTTCTTAGGACTGGAGTTTTGCTTGCACGATGCAAAAGAGGCAAGGTTGGCTCAAATCTAACGATAATCTGCAGATATGAAGACATCAGCATGTGTAAGGAATTATTTTGCGTAATAAATACCTACATCTACATGATGAAGTTCAAAACCAAACAGCAGAATCTGCAAGGTTCACTTGATGAAATTGCATTTTGCACTATGCATGTGATTTTGGAGTGGCTAGTCTCGATCAACCGATAGATTCCTTTTTACTGAAACGCCAATGATATCCCAGTGTATATGTACCGTATCATTACATGTTTTCCTAGGCTATCCAACAGTAAATTGATCTGTGGAATTATGATTGCTGGGTGTCCCTGATAGTCTATTTATGGACATGCAGACATATCATACAAGATCGTCGACACCTCTCTATTGCGGTATTGCCCCCATGGCCAATAATCACATCTCCACTATCGATCGACGCTAACAACTTTATTATAGTCGCTTTTCTATTTCAGCAGTAGGAACTGCTTTGTCTCGATGCCATGAGCCCATGACGAGCAACACTGCAAGCGTATCGAGTAAAGTACAAAAGTTTTTTGCCAAATGCCAATCAACAGGACAGTAGAAACAATCCTACTGGAGTCGCAGTAACTGGCAAAGCAAAAAATTCAAACGTGCGTTCCAAAACCACTTTTGGTCACACCTTAGCTGTCATCTATACAAAACTGGTAGCGTTGCAAAGTTGTGACTCGTAATAATTTTTAGAAAAACAAAACTCTCGCCGTGTGTAATGCAGAAGAAAACAAAAAGGAGAATTAAAAGATAGACTTGCAGTAGAAGGAAGAAAGAAACTGACCCAAATTAAACCATCAACATGCAGTGCATCACCCATGAACCAGAAAAAAGTTAAAGCTGCATGCACCGCAGCAGCAGTCCTGCCATGGCAAGCTGTCATACAGATGCACGACGTCACTCTACCAACCACAGGACCCGTTAATCTCCACGCCTACAGACAAGATTAACCAACATAAATCGCCTTTGCTAAATCGATCTAGTCTCTAGCGGATTGCATCACAGAATTGGCCACAGGAAAGAGAGAAAAAGAGAAAGAAAAGTATAGGCAGCAGCTATACTTCATCTGTAGTACAATACTCCTGCCTACGGTTGCACGGTCAAAGAGGGTGACCCACCGGGGCCCGGCTCCGCAGAGAATCCGGGAACTGTTGCGGCCGGCCCGAGTCTCCCCTCGTCATGATCATTAACAGAGATGCTAATGTCACCTCAACTTGATGCAAACGATGGGTGATGCGACCCGTCTCTCTCCCCCACTCCTTTCCCGAAACGGCGGCATATCCCATCCCATCACGGCGAACTCACCGTCCCCCTTCGCCGCGACGGCGAGAGATACGCGCGTCAAGTCGCCGCGGCGGCACCGGGGGCACGCACCCCACGCCGGCCTCCTCGTCTCCTCGGTGATGGTAATCACCTTGACAGAACGACGGTAGAGGGGGAGTAATGGTGATTAGCGGTAATTAATTGATTACCTTGGCGGCCCTTGCGCTTCTGGCCTTCTCGCCGGCACGTGTTGTCCCACAGGTGCGCCTCGTACCGCCCTGTCCACCTGTGCCTGCGCCACACGTGCGGTCCTCGTGATTAGCGCTAATGATAGTCGCGAGTAAAATCAAGTGGGGGTTAGTCGTTAATCACACTCCCTAACCATGCACTTATTATCGCTCTTTAGTCTCGACGCGCGTGGTACTAGTATTAGTGTATTACCTGGTCACGCCGCGGTAGCATGAGGTCCTCTGGCCGGTGCCGTGCACCAGCGGCAGCGCCGGCGACGGCGAGCGCACGGCCCGCGCGGAGGAGGAGCCGCCGCCGCCCCAGCTGGTGGGGGTCACGCTCTCGTCGGTGGTGGACAAAGCCAACGCGCGCGGCGGTACGGCGCCCATGCCGCTGCTGGCGCCGTTGCAGGTGCAGGAGGACGGTGGCAGGAGGAGGAGGGGCGCGGGGTCGGGGTCGGCGACGGGGAGAGGCTGAGGAGGAGCGGCCGCCGGGAGGGCGAAGTCGTCGTAGGAGAGGCCGTCGAACGGGTAGATCAGCGCGTCCGACAGCGGCCCCATCGGCGGGAACGCGAGCGAGATGGCGCCGTTCGTCGGCGGCGACATCGTCGTAGGCCGTAGCCGTAGCCTAGCCTCCCAAGACCGATCAGGCGAGATCACCGGCGCTGTGGTGGAAGCGGGAGAAAGGGCGGAGGGGTGGAGAGAACGAAAGAAGACGAGCCGAGGTGGGAGGTATTTATAAGGGAGAGGGTGATAACGATGGCGAGAGAGTGAGAAGGTATCGCACTTCTCTGGTGATCTGGTCTCCGCTTCGCTTCGGCGCGGGCGGGGTGGGGTTAATGGAAATGGGAATAGAATGTGTGGTGGGGTAGGTGGGTCAGGGCGCTGCGTGGGCGCCTTTGTCCGCTTGTACTACGACGCCTGCCACGGCCAGTGTCTCCTCTCTTCTTCTCTTCTCGAGTTCGAACAGAGAGACAGAGTGCCTATATTTCCGGTTAAAATAATTTGGAAATGGAATTGGAAGGGCTGACAATGGATATGTATAGAAGGGAGAAGCAATTTTTGAAAAGGAGAAAGCTCGGCATGTATTCCAGCTTAAGGAAAAGGGCAAAGACATATTTTTGTGGGGGTCAAACTCCTTTATTTGAATTTTTAAGGTGCAAAGAAAAAAAACATCTGATGAAAACTGCAGCTGTTTTGCCTAAAATAACTAGAATGCCCCTAGCGTGTGTGGCTTTTTTTTATTTTTGTATGGACGCAAGAAGGGCAAAAGAGGTATCGTTACATTCGTAACCGTTCATGACGAGTATTCTTTAATCCCAAAAATGGTCAAACTCTTGTAAAAAAAAGGATGTAGCATTGAATACAGTACCAGGTTGACTGTCGTGGCTTGGACGGCATGATCTCATGGTTGACGGTTCTGTACACGAAACAGAAGTCTTACCTATTGAGAAGATATTGTTACATATTTACTATGTTAATTTACCAGTATATAGCTTACTACAATAGCGGCGATTACTATGCAGTGCAATAGATCCTAACGAAACAGCTGCCAGAAAACACAACGGATCAACAGGAGCAGCATGAGAATTGATCAGAGAGCCTGACGGTGATGGTCTCTAGTAGCACTGAAATGAAATCAACAATCCAAAAGGGAAGAAGGTCCGACATGTGCCTTGAAGTAAAAGAGTAATAAAGATTTCTTTGGGTCAAGCTCCCATTTTGGATTTTCAGTTGTAAATAGAAAAAATAAGTGAGAAAAACTGTTGGGATGTCATGGCTCAATTATATACGGGGCTTCGTGGTTTAAAACATATGATGTGAAATATCATATAAGAAATAAAAATTAGCCTTAGATCAATCAGCTTATGGCCGAATTTACGTTTTCGTTATGATGTTTACGGTAACCTTAGTGAACGAACGTCAGTAGCATTTTAAGACCTGATTTTGTTTGCTTTTATCATGGATGCTTACGTCGAAACACCTTGAACCATTCAATGAGTTTTTGGTAACCTTTTTTTCTTTTCTTTTTACCATGAATATAAGGAACAAGTAGTTTTACGAACCGCAATAAATTTGTACATTCATGGGGAAATGTTTCCCCCCCAAATGTGTGATCGAATTTTCAGTATATTTTGCATTGTGCTACTCTTGCATACCTTGTTCTGCTTTGAGGATTGCATGTTCTCCGGCGTAGTGTGCTGTGACCTGTGTACCGTGGGGCAAATAAGGTCGAATTGATCTCAAAACTGTAGTGGATATGAAACCAGATTAGCTCCACGTCTAAATCAGATTGAGACTCTGTTTCTTCCTACCAGTGTCATGAACGGTATGTCGTCTTATCGGGACAGAAGCAGTGCGGGCCGCCGGGGCCGCTGCTCATCTTAAATGAATGATATCATGGCTATGGACTTTATAATTCAGTGCATACAGCTCACTGCTACAAGTTGTTTCGGTTTTATGAAAACGATGGAATAAGTGAATATACTAACTTTGTTACCATTTATTTACATTTGATAAAACATATCAAATTTCAAGAATAGCTTAGTATCTAGTCCTTCGTAACTTCTTGTGAGGCTATATGCCTATATAAGAGTAAATTAGACCTGATATACAACTCGTAGCTATTGATTCCATAAATAATTTTGTCACATTTATATAATATATCTTAAAAAGTAAGTTTGACTTGATATATAATATTAGCATATATTATCCATTGATACAATTTTATTTTCTGTACAATCATTTCTTTAAAATATGATTTGATTTCATAGATAATTCTTGTGGCTCCTTTGAAACCAAGAATTTTCTTAGGAATTTCATCAAAGAATTGAAATCCTATGAAAATATATTCTATGAAGCCCTCGAAGAAATGTATAGGAAGGTATTCCAAAAATCCTATAGGATTTCTTCCATTCCTCTACTTGGAGAATTCCAAATTTTATCAAAGTTCATGTTTTACAATTCTTTGAGAAGTCCAAGGCAACGTATATCTTTTATCTCTTCTCTTTTATCTATTCTATTTTATTGGGATCAAAGGTTTTATGATTTCCACATGAAGCAGCTTACACATCTTCCAAAGGATTTGATCCCTCCAAAATTCCATTGAATTTTCTTTATTCCAAAGGAGATCAGTTTTGTTCCACTAACAACTCTAATAGGAGTATAAAAAAATAGTCACGTAAAATATCTCCAAGAGGCTATCTAAATCAGTCTTTCTAAACACTCATATAGCCAACTCTTCATCTGATTTAGCAAGTCAAACTCGTAGCTCACTCTAACAGCTTTTTCATCTACCTTTCCAATTCTTAGTCTATGACAAAAATATTCATATGTCAATTTCTCTACCATCCTCCCAACTACACTGCTTCAGTTCTCTATCCTCCATCCTCCGGCAGCAACATCGACAACAAAAAGGGGAGAAGCCAACAGCAGTGTGTTAACGTCAAAATTTGGTAAGCCCTAAAGTCTCCATCGGCTAAGTATTCATATCGGCTCAAAGCAGAATCGGCTCAGAGTTCTGTGTCAGTCGATGGAGGATCAATATCTTCAGCACTCGAATTCTGGTCAAATTCGATTTGGAAAGATCTTATCCAGAAGACACCGAGTTCAAGAAGAATACGACTTGTATATATTAATTAGAATAAATTTGTTAACTTTTTAATTTTATCTTTAGAAAAGTGTGTTAGTATCCGGTAAGGATTCAGTTTGTTTCTTTTTATCTTTAGGAAAGTTTGAAAATTGTAATCTGTTAGGATCTCTATTAGCCTGCGGGTATAAATATGTAAGCCCAGGGTCCATGTAAATCAATCCTCACGATCAATACAATTTGGTGCATCGTCACCTTTTACCTTTTCTACTTTGTTCATCATCCGGCGAGACTTGGCACCCGACGCGGGGCTGCATCGGTTTCGATCTTCGGCGAAAGGGTAAGTCCAAGGTCCCGCCGGCCCAGGTATATCGTATCTATCTTTACTTTCATTGCCGTTCATAGATACATCTGCTTAGTTAGGACTTTCTCAGTTAGGTCTGATATTCTGATCAAGTCGATGTTTCTATAAACGTAATGTCGCTTTAGGTATATTTGTTATATCCATCACATTAGACAGATCTATCAGCTCCTCGAGTATTAGATTATCATATACAATCTCGTGTTGCATCGGTTAGGTCCGACCTACTAGATTGTTATCGATAATCTAAGTCTTGCTAAGCCGATAGATTCATGCTAAGTGATTGGGATAGATCGGTACCATACCAAAACAGTATAAATCACTTAGATCCAAAAGTACGTTAGGAACACAATTATATATATTCATAACCTAGCCGATGTCACAGATCTAATGTAAATCGGCTAGTACTCTGATATGTTTTGTAGAAAGATATTAATCTAAATTAAATACATTAAATCAAGATCAATCGGTTGTTAGTGTAAACTAACAGATTGATACCGAGCTTAATACATTTAAGTAGATTGAGATCTTAATATAAAAAAGGTAATTCTAATACATCTAATAGTAATAATAAGATAATCAGAATAGGTAAGACCGGCTGAAACCCCGGTTCTATCTGTATCAAAGTGTGTTTGATTCTTTATTTAATGATAAATAATTGGTATTTGGGATTTATTGGTTTGAGTGTTTTGTTTTTGAAAGAGTTGAATTTTCTGGACGATGAACAATGTTCAATCGGCCGCCCGGCCCGACCGGCGTGGTCCGCGGCCCGACCGGAGGTGTTTCGGCGGTCGACCGGCGTGTCACGTCGACCGGCCGAGCCGTCCGACCGGTTGCCGATTTTGTTTCGGTTTTGGTTTCGGTTTGTTTCCTTATACATACATGAAAGTTTTGTGTTCTTATGCATGTGTCTGGTTGTTTATGCTAACAATGAGTCAAGTTTGGATAGCTTGTGCTCGGATATGGTATTCTTTATTTAATTGTGTGCGTGGTATTCTTTACGCCTCGAAAAAGTGTTGTCGGTGATCGAGTCGGAGTCAACTTGGAGATAAGGTGACGTTCGAGATGGGGATCATGCGGGATGCCGAAGGGTACGAGATTAGTGCACATGATTGGAAAGTTTCCATATGGCATACAATGGAGATATTGTTGCGTATGGAAAGCGAAATTTTGGTTTTAGGAAAACAGGGATTGTTATGGTTGGTTTGTGTATAGTTTGTTTCTTGTACGGGAAGGTTTCCTAGTGGATTAGGGCTTCGTGT
Source organism: Oryza australiensis (assembly GCA_019925245.2). Classification (NCBI taxonomy): domain Eukaryota; kingdom Viridiplantae; phylum Streptophyta; class Magnoliopsida; order Poales; family Poaceae; genus Oryza; species Oryza australiensis. The sequence goes on along the minus strand of JAIFGZ020000118.1, from coordinate 4,075,055 downwards.
ATGAGTAGGATTCGTGGCTATTGGCCGCGGATTTTGTGTATAAATAGTGAGGGGAGGCGTGGCCTCTCGGTATCGATTTTGAGTTCGAGTTTTAGAGCTTCTCAAGTTAGGGTTTCAAGTTTAGATTGAGATTTTGTGAGGAGTGCTTTGTTTGCACTTTATAAACACAGAGAGTTTCAATAAATATCAATTTTCTTGAGAATTCTTTGTCTTCTTCTTCTTCGGTGTGGCGGCGTATTTCGGATCTGCTAACCGGTCAGACCACAGACACTACGGCGGTCAGACCGCGTCTTCTTCCCAGTTAGACTGCGAGTACATTGGCGGTCAGACCGGCGGGCATTGGTCTTCATCGGCATCGGCTACTACAGGCAAATCGGCTGAGGCGATCGGCTACGGGCGGTCGACCAAGGTCATCAGCGGTCGACCGGAACAAAGACGGCCGACGGTGCGACACCCGCGATCGACCGACGTCGAAACAGAGGTAAAGTTTTATTTCCGCTAAAACTTTGTTTTTGGGGTACTCAACCATTCACCCCCCCTCTGGTTGGCTTTTCGTTGGGCATTCGATCCTACAAGTGGTGTCAGAGCCATGTTTTTCTGCTTTGGATTTTCTTTGATCTAAAGTTTTTCCATCATGTCGGATAAATTTTCTACAAAACCGCATGTTTTTTATGGCACCGATTTTGCGTATTGGTGTAGTAAGATGCAATCTTACATCATGGCTCAAGACTATGATGTGTGGCAAAAGGTTTCGCTTCCCTACACCATACCCGATGCCATTAATACTGATGCTTTGAAAACTGAGTTTAATAACAATTGCAAAGCTCGCAATATTTTATTGAATGGGATTTCTCGTTCGGATTTTGATCGCGTTTCACATCTTCAAACTGCCAATGAGATTTGGAATGCTTTGAAAAACTTTCATCAAGGAACTACCAACATAAAAGAACTTCGTCGAGATCTTTTTAAAAAGGAATATATAAAATTTGAGATGAAACCTGCTGAAGCTTTGGATGACTATCTTGGTAGGTTTAATAAAATCTTGAGCAATCTTAGATCTGTTGATTCTTCTTATAACACTAATTATCCACAGTCTGAGATTTCTCGCCACTTTTTAAATGGTCTTGACATGTCTGTTTGGGAGATGAAAGTGACTTATATTCAAGAATCTGTTAACATGGCAAATTTGACTTTGGATTCGCTTTATACAAAACTCAAAACTCATGAGATGAATATTCTTTCGCGTAAAACGGATTCTAAGTCAAGTGCTTTGATTTCTCCTTGGACTTCTTCAGATGTTGCTTCTTCGTCATCTTCAAATGCTCTTGCTTTAATTAACGCCATGTCCGATGAACAACTCGAGCAATTCGAGGAGGAGGACTTGGCTCTTGCTACTAACAAACTTTCCAGAGCTATGAACAGAGTTAGGTTCAGGAAGAAAGGTAGACCAACGCGTTGCTTTGAATGCGGCGTCTTGGATCACATTCGCTCCAACTGCCCCAAGCTTGGGAGGAGCAAGAAGGAGGACAAGAGCGCCGAGAAGACAAAGGATGACAAACCCAAGGGTAGGCGCTCCAAGGAGATGATCAAGAAGGTGCTGAGTCAAGTCTATGCCACTTTTGAGCCACTCAGCGACATAGACTCTGACAGTGAGGAGGAGAAGGGCAAGAACATCTCCAGCGTTTGTCTCATGACGCATGGAGATGAAGATTCTTCAGATGAAGAGAATGAGGTAAGTTCACTTGAGGATGCAATTCTTGTCTTAAGTGCTAAGAATAAAAAATGTGAGAAAATGTTTAAAAAATAGGAATTTGTAATTGAATCTTTAAATGTTGAAATTGCTAGATTGAAATCTCTTATTCCCAATGATGATAATTGCAAAAATTGTGAGGTTTTAATGCTGGAAATTTCAAAGATTAGAGATGTCAATAATTCTCAAGTTTTGGCTTCTAAATCTTGTTTAACTTGTGATGCTAACGAATTGAAACTAAAATATGCTTTAGCTCGTGTTAAGCACATAGAAGAAATAGTTAAACAAGATGAGGTAGCTTCTTGCTCTAGATGTCGCAAAGGCAAAGATGTTTTAATTGATTGTGAAAATTGTGTTAATCTTGGAAAAGAAGTTTCTTACTTGAAAAGTTCTTTGCAAAAATTTTCTAATGGTAAGAAACAACTTAACATGATTTTGGACAAATCAAAAGTGTGTAGCGACAATAAAGGAATAGGTTTTGATGATCATGATTATTTCACCAAAAATCCTCCAAATGTTTTAGGAATAACTGAAAAGGGTGAAATCTTGACAAAACCTAACACCATGAAAACAGTTTTCAAGTCTCATTGAAATTTGCCATCTCTTTCGTTTATCTAAAAGAAACTAAACCTAATTCTTCAAAACCATCTGTTACTAAAGAAAAGTTTTCTTGCTCTTTTTGTGGTAAAGATGGTCATCTTGTTGGTTTTTGTTTCGATTAGCACGAAAACAAAAAAGGAAAGAGAAAATAATTTTGCAAAATCAAAGTTGCAAAAATCTGGTTTTCCTCGGGAAGGCCGGTCGACATGCGTTGGTACATCGGTCGACCGGCCTCGCACCGGTTAGACCGACGGCATCGCCTCGGTCGACCGGCGATGGCGCCTGGCCGATCGGCAGCATCCGCAGCGTCGATCCGGCCCCGAAGGAATTTTTCTGAAAATTCCAATACTGTTTTCTCTCATGGTTTTGTGCATATTGGATCTACTGGTCGTGTGTCTCAAGATCGGATTCCTAAGTTTCTTTTAACTAACCCCGATCGAGGCCTCGATATCCTTTGTTTTGTAGGCTTTCGTGGCGAGGAAGGAGAACGTGTGGATCATTGACTCCGGTTGTTCACGGCACATGACTGGTGATAAGAAGTGGTTCTCCTCCCTCAAGTTGGCATCCAAGACGAAATCAATAATCTTTGAGGATGCTTCAACAAGTGTCGTTATCGCTACCGGATCCGTCAAGGTAAGTGACAAGTTCGAATTAAAAGAGGTAGCTTTGGTAGAAGATTTAAAATACAATTTACTTTCGCCACAAATTGTTGATGAAAACTTTGAAGTTCATTTCAAGAAAACTCGGAAGTAAAGTATTTGATTCTTGTGGTGATTCTGTTTTGAACATTTCTCGTTATGGGAGAGTTTTTAAAGCTGATTTTGAAAACCCCGTTTCTCCCATTGTTACTTGTTTAGTTGCAAAATTCAACAAAGATTTGATGTTCGCATCGTAGACTTGGTCATGTTGGATTTGATCATTTGACTCGTTTAAGTGGTTTGGATCTTGTTCGTGGTTTGCCAAAACTCAAAAAGGATCTTGATTTGGTTTGTGCACCATGTCGTCATGGTAAAATGGTTGCTTCTTCTCACACACCAATTCTTTCGTGATAACGGATGCACCGGACAGCTTTTACACATGGACACCGTTGGTCCATAGAGTGCCGTCTGTTGGAGGAAAATGGTATGTGTTAGTTATTGTTGACGATTTTTCTCGATATTCTTGGGTTTTCTTCATGGCAACTAAGGACGAGGCCTTTGGACACTTTCGAAGTCTTTTTCTTCGCTTGAATTGTGAAATTCCCAACTCTTTGAAAACAATTAGAAGTGATAATGGTGGTGAATTTAAAAATGCCTCTTTTGAACACTTTTGTGTTGAAAAGGAATTGAACATCAATTTTCTTCTGCACGTGTTCCTCAACAAAATGGTGTTGTCGAAAGAAAAATCGTTCTTTGGTTGAAATGACTAGGACAATGCTAGATGAATATCACACACCTAGAAAATTTTGGGCCGAAGCTATTAACACCGCTTGCTATGTTTCTAATCGCATTTTCTTGTGTTCTAAACTTGGCAAAACTCCTTATGAGCTTCGTTTTGGTCGTCACCTAAAGTTTCACATTTGCGTATTTTTGGTTGCAAGTGCTTTGTGTTAAAATCGAAATTTGGATAAGTTTGAATCACGTTCAATTGATGGTTTATTTCTTGGTTATCCCACACACACTCGTGGCTATCGTGTACTTCTTTTGGAGACTAACAAAATTGTTGAGACTTGCGAAGTCACTTTTGATGAGGCTAGTCCCGGTACTAGACCAGATTTTTCAGGTACACTGCCACAGGATCAGGGGGAGCTTGGTCGAATCTTTGAAGACGAAAACGACGACGATGACGATGAGGTCGACTGCCGGTCGGTCGACCGGCCAGTGCCGCTTCGCGACCGGAGGAAGCTACCTGCCGACCGACCGTAGACCGCCGCCGGCAGGGCCGACTTCTTCGGACTCCGTCGATTCCAATCAAGAGAATTCTTCGGGGACCACGACCGTGATGAACCGTAACATAAATCAACTTCTGAGATCACTGCACCCTTGCACATTCAGCGACGACATCCGCCGGTACAAATAATAGGTAATTTAAATGAGCGGACGACGAGACCTAAGGTAACTACGCGTGACTCTGCGAATTCTGGTTTTGTTGCTTCTTTTGAACCCAAAGATTTTACTCATGCATTAACTGATGAATCGTGGATTAACGCCATGCATGAAGAACTTGAAAATTTTGAAAGAAATAAAGTTTGGTCTTTAGTTGAACCTCCTTCGGACATAATGTTATTGGAACCAAGTGGGTTTTCAAAAATAAACAAAATGAGGATGGTTTGATTGTTCGAAATAAGGCTAGACTAGTTGCTCGGGGTTATACTCGGTGGAGGGTTTGAATTTTGATGAAACTTTTGCTTCGTTGCTAGGATTGAGGCAATTAGGCTTTTGCTAGCTTTTTTCGCTTCTAAAGGTTTTAAATTGTTTCAAATGGATGTTAAAAGTGCTTTCTTAAATGGCTTTATTCAGAGGAAGTTTATGTTAAACAACCACCGGGTTTTGAAAATCCTGATTTTCCCAACCATGTTTTTAAACTTTCAAAAGCTTTATATGGTTTGAAACAAGCACCTAGAGCATGGTATGACAGACTTAAGAACTTTTTACTTGAAAAGGTTTTCAAATGGAAAAAATTGATAAAACGCTTTTTGTTCTTAAGCATGGTGAAAATCAACTTTTCGTTCGATATATGTTGATGATATCATCTTTGGTTGTTCGACTCACTCTTTGGTTGTAGAATTTGCTGAGACTATGCGTAGGGAGTTTGAGATGAGTATGATGGGTGAGCTGTCGTACTTCTTGGGTTTACAAATCAAGCAAACACCTCAATGTACGTTCATTCATCAAACAAAGTACACCAAAGATCTTTTGCGCAGATTCAAGATGGAGAGTTGCATTGGATCTACTGCTGTTCTTGATCCCGATGAAGATGGTGAAGTCATGTGGATCAAAAAGAGTATAGAAGCATGATAGGATCGTTGTTGTATCTAATCGCTTCTAGACCGACATACAATTTGCTTTCTGTTTGTGTGCGCGCTTTCAAGCTTCTCCACGTGCTTCTCATCGTCAAGCGGTCAAGCGCATCATGAGGTATTTGAGTCATACACTTGAGTTTGGTATTTGGTATTCAACTTCATCTTCTCTTTGCTTAAGTGGTTATTCATATGCTGATTTTGCGGGTTGTAGAATTGATAGAAAAAGTACTAGTGGAACATGTCATTTTCTTCGAACTTCATTGATTGCATGGTCTTCTAGGAAACAGTCTAGTGTAGCTCAATCCACTCTTGAATCGAATATGTTGCTCTTGCTAGTTGTTGTTAACGATTCTTTGGCTGATTTCTACTTTAAAAGATTATGGACTTGTTTTTGAAAATGTGCATCTTTATTGTGATAATACAAGTGCCATTAACATTGCTAAGAATCCTGTTCAACACTCACGCATCAAACACATTGATATTCGTTTTCACTTCTTGCGAGATCATGTTGAGAAGAAAGATGTTGAATTGAAATTTTTGGATACAAAATTGCAACTTGCTAATATTTTTAAAAAACCATTGGATTCTTCTCGCTTTCCTTTTCTTCGAGGGGAATTGGGAATCATTCATCCTTTTGGCATGTTTTGAGGGGGAGTTTTTGTGCTCTTTGATTTATCAAGCTACATGATTGAAATAAATTAAAAAAAGAGCTTTATCCATACATATTGTTGATCATGTGCATGCTAGCAATATTATGAAGATTTATTTGTCACTAGCATAGCTTATATGTATTCTACTATTTTTATGTTATCTAGATTTTATATTTAAGAGAAATAATGCATGACACCTTAAAACAATACTTGAATTAAAGAAGTATGCAATGTTGATACTCGTACTTGTGTTGGATTTTAAATGCTTGTATATATATTATGTTGCTTTAATATTCCTCAAATTACTTAAAATTGCTCATTGTGAAAAGAGAATAAAATATTATCTATGAGAGAAAAAAATGAATACCGAATCCTTGGAAACAGTCTTGACGACAAGGACGTATTCGATGTGAGCAAAAATAATGAGTACCGAATCCTTGAAACATCTTGACGACAAGGACGTACTCGGAATAATTGAGAGAAAAATATGAGCAACAAATATGGCTCAAATCAATATGAAAAAGTTTTTCTCTTGAATTATATGTGCAAAAAGGTATATTTGAGAAAGAATAAAGATTGCAATAGGTATATATATTTGGGTTTATCTTTCAACCTATGTGCTTGTAAAGATGTTGCATTATAAATCATTGAAATTCATGAATTCTTATTATGTTATTGCTCTTAATTATAAAATATTTGATTCATGATTATACTTTAATGCATATTTGCTATCTAATTGATAAATTTATCTTCTTATTATTGCAACACATGACTTAACTTGCTTTATGTATGGTGCTAAGCTCTTGACAATCAAATAAACATAATTCCTATGCTTGATGAATTCATTGTCAAAAGGGGTGGATCTACGATAACCAACAACGGAAGGAGCGACGACCTCGTCCAGCGGCAAAGATGTGCTTGCATGGTGGGGAGCCGTTGGTGTGAATTTTTACACGCACCGGCCAGGAGATCCGCTTAACTCCGGTGCAGTCCAAATTAGTTGCCTCTGGTGATTGAACGGGCGTGCCAGTTGGTTTGATCCTGTAACCAACAAGAAAACAAAGAACAGGCGTTTGATTAGGGTTAGATCTTACTCGATCGACTATGGATATTAATAAATATACAATTGCTATCCCAAAGCACATTTAGATTAAGTGATTGGGATAGATCGGTAGCCTACCGAGACAGTATAAATCACTTAGATCCAAAAGTACGTTAGGAACACAATTATATATATTCATAACCTAGCCGATGTCACAGATCTAATGTAAAATCGGCTAGTACTCTGATATGTTTTGTAGAAAGATATTAATCTAAATTAAATACATTAAATCAAGATCAATCGGTTGTTAGTGTAAACTAACAGATTGATACCGAGCTTAATACATTTAAGTAGATTGAGATCTTAATATAAAAGGTAATTCTAATACATCTAATAGTAATAATAAGATGATCAGAATAGGTAAGACCGGCTGAAACCCCGGTTCTATCTGTAAAATCAAAGTGTGTTTGATTCTTTATTTAATGATGAACAATTGGTATTTGGGATTTTATTGGTTCGAGTGTTTTGTTTTTGAAAGAGTTGAATTTTCGGACGATGAACAATGTTCGGTCGGCCGCCACGGCCTCGACTCGGGCCAGTCCGCGTGGCCGGTCTGACCGGAGGTGTTTCGCGGTCGACCGGCAGTTACGCTCATGGCCGAGGCCGAGCCAGACCGACCATGTTGCCGATTTTGTTTCGGTTTTGGTTTCGGTTTGTTTCCTTATACATACATGAAAGTTTCGTGTTCTTATGCACGTGTCTGGTTGTTTATGCTAACAATGAGTCAAGTTTGGATAGGTTGTGCTCGGATATGGTATTCTTTATTTAATTGTGTGCAGGTATTCTTTACGCCTCGGGAAAGTGTTGCCGGTGATCGAGTCGGAGTCAACTCGGAGATAAGGTGACGTTCGAGATGGGGATCATGCGGGATGCTGAAGGGTAGAGATTAGTGCACATGATTGGAAAGTTTCCATATGGCATACAATGGAGATATTGTTGCGTATGGAAAGCGGAATTTTGGTTTTAGGAAAACCGGGATTGTTATGGTTGGTTTGTGTATAGTTTGTTTCTTGTACGGGAAGGTTTCCTAGTGGATTATGGCTTCATGTATGAGTAGGATTCGTGGCTATTGGCCGCGGATTTTGTGTATAAATAGTGAGGGGAGGCGTGGCCTCTTGGTATCGATTTTGAGTTCGAGTTTTAGAGCTTCTCAAGTTAGGGTTTCAAGTTTAGATTGAGATTTTGTGAGGAGTGCTTTGTTTGCACTTTATAAACACAGAGAGTTTCAATAAATATCAATTTTCTTGAGAATTCTTTGTCTTCTTCTTCTTCGGTGTGGCGGCGTATTTCGGATCTGCTAACCGGTCAGACCACAGACACTACGGCGGTCAGACCGCGTCTTCTTCCCAGTTAGACTGCGAGTACATTGGCGGTCAGACCGGCGGGCATTGGTCTTCATCGGCATCGGCTACTACAGGCAAATCGGCTGAGGCGATCGGCTACGGGCGGTCAGACCGAAGGTCATCAGGCGGTCAGACCGGCTGAACAGCACGGTCAGACCGGTGCGACACCTGCGATCAGACCGGACGTCAGAAAACAGAGGTAAAGTTTTATTTCCGCTAAAACTTTGTTTTTGGGGTACTCAACCATTCACCCCCCTCTGGTTGGCTTTTCGTTGGGCATTCGATCCTACACTATCTCTAATAGCAAACATTGAACTAAATAAATCTATATAATGCTAAAGGCGACTTAATAGGTCGATTAGATGCAACATTTAGTACCAAAAGAATTATAGGATTTATATAGGCTAAAGAGAGCTCTTTGAGATGGTAGATATGTCATATAACCTAAATCAACCTCTGGATCTAGCTCTGTCGGCTGCTATCTTCAAAGAGATATTAGTCGATCGCGAGATAGATCTAGACATTGATCTAGATTATATGCCGCATATGATAAATTAAACAGTTTGCAACATCAGAATCACAGTATCATAATGATGAATGCACTGGCCCCGATACCACAAGCCGCTTGTAGCAAGAAATTACCTTTCCTGGATATCAAAGTTGATGCAACCCAAGGTCAAAGCAAGAACTCGTCAAGAAAAACGTAAAACAAAAGGTTGGCGACGCGCCGAGGTTGTATTGATGTGTGTTGATATGTTTTTACAAGGTCTCGGGTCATATTTATACCCGAATATACAATGAGTCCGTAACGGACACGATTCCTATTACAGATTATATCTCTAAACAAACCGACATTATCACAAAAGGAAACTATACAAGATATCCTAACTTAAAAGATACAATTGTCTTTGCAGGACCTTATCCGTAGATGGCAATATCTTTAACGCACATTGAAAACCGAATCCAATAATTATCTCTTAAGCTTTCCTTCTGGGACCGGCCTTTCCTTCGATCTTCAATCGGAATCGGCTATCGGTCCTGATCCGATTCGAACTCAGCCGACTGGCTCCGTAGCCGATTCGGACTTAGCTGATACAATCTCTGTGTCCCGCAGATCGTGCGTTCCTCCAATTCCGCCTCAATCTTCGCTTCAAACCTAGAGATTTACTTATTAAATTTGGTCGTTAACAGAAACGTGAGGCATGACGGCCATTGACGTCGAAGCAGCGGAGGAGGGTGTTCGCAAGCCACGTCGTCTCGCCCTTGCTCCTTCCTTACTGTCGCCACGCCCTTTCCTTCCTCACTGTGCCACCATCGTGCCCTCCCGCCCTTGCCCCATCTCCTCCGGCAGCAGGCAAAGGCTGGCGTGGTGGAGGCCTGGGTTTGGTGGAGCCCTCGCTAGCAGGGTTTGCAATGCCGGCGGCACGGCGAATTTCGTCGAAATTCGTGAAAGCCGGTGGCAATGAACAGTAACAAATTTGAATTTGAACGATTTCGTGCGTACCGCGAAAACCGCGTGAAAACCGCGAAAACCGCACGAAAACCGCGAAAACCGCGCAAAACACACGAAAAACGTGAAAACCGTAATTTAAATTTGAACCAAATCGAAATCCACGTCGTGCCGCGGTTTTCGCGGCAAACATCGCAAAATTTATATTTTTTAATAAAAATATATATTTTTTTGTTAAAATGAATTTTTTTCAATTTTTTTAAATTTTCACGAAATTATTTAAACGAAACCGCGGGATACCGTGCCGCACCCCCGCGAAACAACCGAATTTCACGGCTTTCGTGTCGGCTTTCGTGAAATTGTGTTCCCTGCTCGTTAGTGACAAGTGATATTGGGTTATTAAATTTAAAAATTTAACCAGATCGTTTGGTCATTCGGTTGAAAAGATTATTAAAACATGTGTTTATTGAGTTATCAAATTTTAGCTCGACTAAAGGGGCACTTGAACAGGCTGTTGGAAGATGCTTTGCAGCAAAATGCATCCGCGTCGAGCACGTCACTGTGTCACGCATGCCTAGTGACTACTACTACAGTACATACACGGCGGACTCCCGTGGGTTTCGGGGGTTCTCCTGCTGCCGTGCACGTACTCGCCGCTAGGCGCAGCCCCGTAGGTTAGCGTACCGCCGTAGGCGTCATGATGCCCCCGCGCCCGGCACGACCCCGTATCGCCGTCGGCCTAGCTCGACCCGTCCCCTCCCCCGCGGGGCCCGTCGTCGTCGTCGATTGATGGCCGCACGCCGACAGGGAGGCCGCTCAGTGAGATGCGCTGCAGCCGAGCCGCGACGACGTGATTGAGGTGAGAGATCGTACGTGCTACTCCGCTACTCCTCTCCTCGCTTCGAACGCACCGCGGTAGCCGGGGTAGCGGCCACCGGGACCGGGTAGCAAGCAGGCTTCTTCTCCCGGTCAAAGGGCTACTCAATCAAGCCGACCGCCTTTCTTTTCTGTTTCTTTTCTATACTTCCTTTTCATTACTGCACCCCCACCTCCTCTCCTGCCGTTCTACAGGGCTTTTCGATTAGAGTTGTTGTTTGGCACGTGACGTGAGTTTGCTCTTCTTCCCGGCGCTGGATGCAGACCGGCGGCGATTCACTGTGCTTCAGAAAGCGCATGGCACCAGATTATACCATAGGAAAGGAAAATGTTCGTTTTATATTCCTACACTTTTACAAAAGCCCACAATAGGTAAACTTTAAACCGAAAAGTGATCATCCATAAATTGTTATTCAGGGACTCTCACGAAAATTTAGGAATATAGGGTCTGTTCGGTAAGTCAACATGTTGCTTTTTTGGGCTGTACAGCGTAGCCACAGCCGAACGGCTGAAATGCTGCGGCTATGGCAACGGGTAAATACCCGATGAACAGTGGCCGTTCATATCCGTATTCGTCAGGGTAAATTTTACCCGTCGGGTTACACGTATCCGTATGTGGATAAAAAAATATTTCCATACCCATATCCGCATGGGTAATTCTACCCGATGGGTTACCCGCACCCGACAGTGCACCCGACAAAGTATATATATGCAGGTCATTCCAATAAGCATCTCTTTTAGTATTTTTTTAATATTTTTTAAATGCTTTTAAATACATTCAATTATTGAATAAAAATTCTTGACTTCCCATACTCTGTTTTTTTCCAATGGTTTATAATATTCAACTCAAATTTAAAACTTTCTACTGAAATTTTAGAAACCTCTGTCCAAATTTTAAAACTTTTAACTTAAATTTTGAACTCTCAACTCAAAATTTCAAAACTTTTGACTCAAAATTTAAAACATTCAACAAATATTTCAAACATCACTGCTAGATGAAGAAGAGCTGGTTAGGGTTAGGGATGAGGAAGAGCATCACCGGTTGTCATCTTCTCCTATCCCGGAGTTCTCCACCATGGCTACCGGCGGCGACAACGTGGGAGGCTACGGTGGTGTCGGATGGTGTGGCGACGAATCGGCGTGGCAGTGGATGTCGTGGGGACGGGCGGCGTGGCGGCGGTCGAACGGCGAGACGTCGGTCCGACGGCACGGGAGCGCAAGCCGTGGCGGCGATCGAACGACCCAGCAGCGGACGACGTCGTGGCGTGGGGGCATTTCGCCGGACAGAGAGGGGGGCGTCGCCGGGAGTGGAGCCGGGATGGGGAACCGTCGGGATGGGGCGCGACGCGAGTAGAGGTGGCTCAGCTGGGTGTGGTGCGTGTGTGGCGGCTCGGCTGGGGGAATGGATTGGGACTTGGGAGAAAGACTAAAACTAGGGTTTCACTTGAGAGAGGGCTTATGGGCCATATAAGTTAAATGCGCTGAGGGAGGACAGCTAGACTTTTTATACGGGTATTTCTTACTCGCGGGTAGACGGGTATGGGTAGTACATACCTACACCCGTACCCGACATACCTGATGAATATGTGTTTTCATTCAAAAATGTACCTGCGGATAGAAAATTCCTCCCATACCCGTCTCTTTATCGGGTAAAACCCATCGGGTACTCGGATTTCGGGTACCCATTGCCATCTCTAGCTGCGGCGGATGGCCATTGTAGCAACGGTGTAAGCTTGTTCTGTTGCATACGGACGAATAAGGCTCATACCATATTTGTTTTTATATTTTTATCGATATAAAAACGAATACGAGTAGTTTGGATACGAAAATAAATACGGATTATCTCGAATATGAATAAGGGTTGAATGTGATCAAATACAAATACGAAAACAAATATTTCTCGGAACATGAAAATCACCTCAACTTCTAATAGAAACGAATACCATCATATGTAATTAGCTCATTTTATATAATAAAATTGATCATAAACTAAATAATAATAATTAGTTTTACATGTACATATAAATACATGTCTAACTGATATTATAATTTATAAAATATAGTATAATTTATAAAAATATTTAAATATATAAATAATATTAAGTGTGGACTAGTGTTGTGAGATGTGCTACTCTTAAAATCTAAGAGGTAGATTGAAAGTATAAAGTTAGAAAGAAATGGAGTATGTCTTATGTTTTTTGATTTCCGAATAGCACTGTTCATTGAATATTCGTATTATTATCCGTATCCATCAAAAACTTTGATATCATGTTCATATTTGTATCAAAAAATATTTGTATTCGTATATATATATATATATATGTATCCAGACTATTCATTATTCGCTCCGGATGATATCCATATTCATTTTTCTTCAAAACGAATGAAAACTATCCGCTGCATTTTCATGGCTACCTAAGCTGCAGCTGCTGTAGTTGCTGTTGCAGCACCGCCACAGCGCTGCAGCAGCTAGTTCTATCGGAAAAAAACCCATACCTTTTCCTATAGAAAACTAAAGATTATAATGACGATAAGTGTTGGCAATCCTAGCAGGTTTTATGTTACTGCAAACCTTAGAGTTAGCCTGGTTGGTAGGGTAGCACTGTATTTGGTCCGATACCAACAAGACTGGCAGTTGTACAATTTATTAATTTATTACTGTTGACGTGAAATTCATCACCATACACGGCCTAAAAAATCTAAAAAATCTGCTTAGTTTCAATGATGTCCTATCAATCGAGTTCAGAGCATGTCGGTTAGTTTGATCTTATAACTAACCAAATAGACAAATATCGTATAATATTAAGAAGTCGATCGGCTAATACACCGATGTGTTGTAGGGAGATCAACCGATGTTAATATGGTTTTGACAGTCGACTATGGATTCAATGTAGAATCAAACAATAAAGTAAACACTTATAAAGATCATAAAAAGAATTTGGTCAATAATGTTGATACTGATACAGTGTAGTAGATGCACATGTCTGATGGTTACAACATACATCGGTTGAAAGTCCGATATAGATCTGATATGATATCTGTCAAAACTCTTATACATTAGTTAGAAAACTGATGCTAGCATGATACATATAAATAAAGATAAATAATGATATAGGCTATATAGCTTTTCGAAGGGACAAAACCTATTAGTTATCAAATTTCATACTTTGATAGATCAGACTGAACCAAAACAATATAAGGTTGAAGTTAACAAAATTAGACTGATATAAAATAAATTAATCATACTATCGTTGTAGATCAGCTGAATATAATGTAAAGATAACTTATTGGCTAACACTATAATAAAACATTGAATAAAACTTATTGTCTTAACAAGACTTAAATATCAGTAAGAATTTAGAAAATCTGACCTAACCGAGATAATATGAAATTATGTTTGATAAAATAAACTAGATAAAGTAATAGATTTATACAAACGTGATGAATATATCTTGATCGGACTAGAAAGTCGAACTTAACCGATGTAGCTTTAGACAAAACAAAATATATCAGGTAAATCAACCATCGATCGATTAAAATATCAGACTAAACCGAGAAAGTCATAGCCGATACAACTGTCGGGTTGATAGGACTTACCCTCTCGTTGGAGTTCAAACTTAACCGATGCAGCCCCTCATGAGAAGCAAGACCTTGTTGAATTGAGGATGGCGATGCGCCAAAAATAATTATATTGATTTATATAGATAGTTTATAAAAATCTTGGGTGTACATATTTATACCCTCGGGTTGATACAAGTTTTGATTGGAGTCGACACAGGTTTTCTAAAGACAAAATAAAAGATACAAGTTCTAATCAGACACTAGATAAAATTTTCTAAATATATAAAAAAAGTTATTAAATCATGTCTAATTAATAGATAAAATTAGACTACTATATCGTGGTCTCCACGATTTATTTTTGAATTTAGCTTGATTTACATATCCACCGTAAAATTGTATCATATGTTATAAATTACTACCAAAAACTTTAATGTAGCGTGTGTTTGGTTTCAAACAAGTAATAATAATAAGCCTTACTAAATTGTGATCAGTATTTTCATTTAGCTATTATACTAGTATATATATAAATATCAGTCGGAATGAATCGTTCGGCACGGTCCATGCTAACATCACACCAATACGTACCCCTGTCCTGTGACGTAGTTAGAGATGTACCCATTTTCTCATTCTTCTTTTTAAAATATATGACATACCCACAAGTTAACTTGACCACCATATAACATATCTTATCTACAGCCATAGACCACATGTAGGCAGAATTGGTCCATTCGATGTCGTTCATGTTAACATCTTATAGAACACACCTCCTATCTATTATAATGTTTATAATGTTGTTATAGTTGTGTTGCTAAAACATTATTTTTTAATCATATAGTCATGCTTTTCCTATATTAAAACTGAGGACAAACATAATATTATAATATTATGTAATCAGAAAACGTTAACCCATACCCGCCGGGTATGCAGGAGCGGGGCTGGGTTGAAAGCTTATAGGTCACAATACAATTTCATCATATATATTCACAATAAAAGCTGATAGCTCACGTGTGTTATGTGTGTGGCATGATAAATGACATGTTTGGTCACATTTACTTCTATATTTAGCGAATGTTTGAGATAAAGAAAAAGAGGAAAATTGAGAAGATACACAGAGATAAGCTATTATGTATGATTATTGATTATTTTAAACTTAAAATAAATTAATATGATTTTTAAAATAATTTTTATAGACTTTTTAAAATAATACATCGTTTAGCCGTTCGGAAAACGTGTGCGTGAAAAACTTAAGACTTTTTTTCTACTTGTGCTTCAAAGGAATGCACTCTAAAATGTGATATTGATCCTTAAAAAAATAACTTCCATCCTCAAATATAACAACTAAAGTTTATATTTGTTTCAAATATAAATCCAATACCTATACAATATGACTTTTTGTCACTAAGGTACGTTCAATTGAAATTATTAGATTAGCTGATTTGGTGCACGTGAAACAAAAGTGTATTTCTGCATCACAATTAATTAAGTTTTTAATAATGAAAAATTAAAAATAAATTTAATTGATTCTTTTTTGTACGGTATAGTGATTTGGAAAGCATGCCCATAATAATTTGGAAAATAGCTGGACTGAACTATGGGTCCGTTTGGTAGGGCTCCTGATTCTATAATTCTCTGATTTTAGATTCCGATTCTCCAGAATTAGATTCGGGAGAGAATCAGAATCGATATAATAAAGTAATAATTAGAATAATATTTTAGGTGATTCTTGGGAGAAACTGGTTTCAGGTGATTCTGAGGAGAAACTGCTTTTTAGGTGATTCTCATTCCCTATGTAAAATTGATGAATCACTTGAAATGATTCTTCTCAGAATCAGTTATAAAATAACCCGTTTGGCAGGGATTCTACGATTATGTTGAGAATCGGGAGGAGAATTTCTACCAAACGAGGCCTATAACTCAGCCTAAACTACCTATACTACCTCTATTACCTCTTTAACTTTTTATAGTCCCAACTAATCTGAGCCTAAACCTCACCTATTCCTTGGAGACAACCAGACCTTTTTTACCTCTCTCCTAATTTTCCTTATTTCCTTAGGGCCTGTTTACTTGCAAAATTTGGTGAAAATTTTTCATTCAAAATTTTTTGAGCAAAATCTTTTCACAAGAGTAGATGTTTATTTGCATGTGAAATTTTGTTTGGTTGTAATAAATGCATGATGCATGCAACTCTCATGCACATCTTCCAATCCAAAATTTTACCTTTTTTGCCAAATCCCTCCCAAATTTGAAATCTTTTCATCCCTACTTTTCAACCCTCTGTTTAGTTCAAAAAGCTAAAAAGTGGCTAAAATCCAAAAAAAATCAGATTTCACCATCAACTAAACAGGGCCTTAATATATGTGTTAAAAAGTAAAATATAGTTGGGCGCTATAATAAAGCTTAGAGGTGGTAAGGGACGTCTTCTTATATACACATCATGCGCATCAACTAAAAGTTTCATAAAAATTCTACAAAAAGTTATATATATACTTTTATTAGTATTACATTTACATGTCAAGTTTTATCTTCAAATTTATTATATATAAGGAGAAAAAAAGACAAAATTCGACATCTCAAAACTGTTAGAATTTTTTTTGTTACGGATAAAATATAATAAATTTGAGGTTAATACTTTTTACATATAAGTGTAGTACTATCAAAACTACTTATACAATTTTTTTAAAAATTTTTGGTGAAATTTAAGAGTCGGTATACACGATGTGCACATGAGAAGATTTGTGTTTAACGGTAAAAGTCATATTTTACATGTACAAGTTATTATATTTGAGATAAAATTTAAAATCTAGATATTTATATTTTAGAGTGAAGAGAGCACTTCTCCACTTTCATAACCTGAATGCAACTATCTTCCACTTTAACATATCCTAATACATATGTCTCTTATTTTTACAAAAGCCACCATCATAATGACAAACAACACATTCCACGCCAGTAGGCCTCCATGTTCGATGTTTCGATGCATCACCGTCATCAATACTATTACGAAAGAGGGGGTAAACCGTCAATACACATTCCACGCCTTACCTTCAGCGAGTCGGTAAACTGGCACAATTCGAGTCTCACAAGTTCACCACCATGACCTTATTCTCCTCCTCCAGAAAAAAAACCAGCAAATTCTTCAGAACATTGCCAGTGCCTCAACTGAAAGGTTCAGTTGAATGTAGTGTTTGGCCGTCACTGTTTTCTTCGTTCCAAAATAATTCAATTTAAGATGAGATGTGACCTAGTTTATTGGAATGGATCAGATCTCATCTTAGCTTGATTATTTTGGAACAAGAGGAAGTAGTTGTTATTGGGTGACATAGGAACACAGCTATCTTCAGCGTATACATAATTACCACCTTTGCAGCCTTCCAGTTCCAGCCAAGTACTGCACTTATACTGCTCTCCAACGGTGTTTCAGAAATCTGCACAGAAGAGATGGCAGCCACCCTTATGTAGGCAGTCTACAAACTGTCCCTGTTCCCCTTAACTGCTATAATGTATGTCTCTAAACTGCACACATCGACCTCCCAGGCATCAGCTAAGTTACAGGACAACAATACAGGTCCAAACTGAATAAAACTTGCTAAGTTGATCGATTCAGGTACATCTATCTATACTGTCAATGTGCAAGTCACAGAGACAACACGATCCATCCAACGTTCTGGTGTTGGTGCATCTGGAATCTTTTTTCCTTCAACAGACACCAGAAAGTTATGACACCTCACAAAAGGGAAAATGAAGTTAGAAAAAGAAAGGGTCAGATGAGTTTCCATAATATTTTTACGGAAACAATGACAACGATATTGAAACGCAATATGCAGTCCCACCCAAGGAAGCAAGAAATGTAAGAAGTTGGAGTGCATACGCCCCAGCTACCCCAGCTTTGAAGCTCAAACAGGTACTAATAATCAGTGCAAGTAGTCAGTGAAGAAAGGACAAAACTCAAAATTATGTTGAGCAAAGCCTGATAGAGTGCATGAGTACACAAAGGTAATGTTTTTTTCTTTCTCAGGATGACTCGTTACACAAGAATTCTTCAGCTGTACATGCAACAGTTTTTGCAGCCTACAACAGTAAGAATGGCTGACATCCATACTGAACAGTAAACACTATCATATCGACATCTGAATCTGTGTACCCAACAACAGTTCTAACCACAGGTGGCGATTTACACATTTTGCTGCTGGGACAGACATTGGACCTACAGTTTATAGAACTTTTTATATGCTATACCTCTGTTACCTGTATACCAATCCCCCCAATGCTGTGTGCATGAATATACATGTACCTGACAAAACTCAGAACGGCAATAAGTCGCTCGATTGAGCTTACTTTGCCCTAGAAGCTCGGGATGAGAAACCCAGCTCTCGGCAGCTAGCTCCAACAAAAACACTTCCATAGTCCTTGTGACAGAAGCATGACAAGCCTCGCTCCAAAAAAAAAAAAAGAGAAGAAATTTAGAGTATCTGATGTTGGCATACTCAACAGCCTGAGAATTAGCCCTCTAACTATTCTCAAACAGACGATGCAGAACAAGTTTGAGATAACACTTAAGTCCTAACGCACTGCATTGCAGTCCTGATTCAACAGTCGGTTGCCCATCATAAACGGTGGTGGATTCTGTCGATTCTGTGAGTAAACTGAGTGAGCATACACACATTTGGGCAACTGGGTTGGCCAGACAATGGACATCGTTATGTCTGAATGGGTGCACTTTTCCTTTCCATAGATGTCGTTGGTGACATTCTTCATGAAGTCTCCTTTGACAGAGTCGATGCAGATGCGTGTACTCGTTCTATACATGAGACCCCAGAAAAATACGACATTAGGGTCAATCATGCTATGATCGGCTTGTCCTGAGGGATCTGGATCACAATCAACACCAAGGCTTTCTAACTGCAGAACATCAGTTTGGATATGTTAAAACCAGTGCTTGCAGCTATAAATGTGAAGAAACAATGGGCAGGTGATGAAAAAATATAAATAACCTTGAGAAGAAGGTTGCGAAATCGAGATTTCACCCATCCAACCCAATCACGTAATTCTTCAGCCATTGGAGCAGAAAGAACTATGCGGAGAAAATGTTTGTATCTCACAGTATACGGAAAAGGTGCAAAAAGCTCAGTCCAGTCAATATCACCATTCCTATCATCCTGTACAACAGTGCAAACGCCAAGCTAGATTTTAGCAGCAGAAATTTCAATGATGCAAGCAAATGTCACCCTAAAGTCCACCAAAGTGCAGATGATTGACAAGAACATTATTCTAGCGTTAGCAAAAGACCATGTAAGGCAAAAGCACCCATTCCTATCTATCTGCATAATTAGAAAAAACATACCCATGAATAGATCCACCTATATATTTCACACAAGTTAAAAATAGGGCTTCCTCAGCAAATTACATCATTTGCAAAGCAAAATAGACTAATAGAGGGATCTCACTACCCAAAGCAGATGAAGTATACGGATAAATTGGAACTTAATTATTTTTCAGTGAGGTGTAGAGTAGTGCTACAGTTACGAGCTTCAAAGTTTTTTGGTAAGTGTTCAAATACTTCTGTGTTTTTAAAAGATAAAGATGACGTAGCAATAATAGAACAAAGAAAATAAAATTTAGTGGGTCAATTTGTTTCAT
This sequence comes from Oryza australiensis, assembly GCA_019925245.2. Taxonomy (NCBI): domain Eukaryota; kingdom Viridiplantae; phylum Streptophyta; class Magnoliopsida; order Poales; family Poaceae; genus Oryza; species Oryza australiensis. The sequence goes on along the minus strand of JAIFGZ020000118.1, from coordinate 4,055,085 downwards.
TTGAATATTCAATGTTTTTTAAAAAAGAAAGGCAGGGGCTCTGACTAGCATAAAAGGATACTGAAAATATTCAATGCTTAAAATATATTTAACTTAAGATTCAAGTAACGAATTACTTAACCTTTCAGATTTAAATTCAAATATAGCAGTTCAGCAAAAAAAAAGGAAGGACTGAAAATATACTGTTTGCACTAGGACTAGTTACTCATTTTCTTTTTTCGAATGGAAAGTGAGAGAGTACAATGGGTTATTAGTTAAACAGGACTTGATAAGGAACAAGCAATTAAACATACCTTGGTCAAAGCAAAACCACGCTGAAGTTCTTCTTTGATTTTGTTGAAGGTACTTCTTGTTATACTAGAGGCACAAAATTCTGGTGGAGAACAGGGCATCACTATGGGCATGAAAGAGCAGCAATGAGGGCTGCAAGGAGTTGGCTGATCAAGTAAACTCACTGGAAGAGGCCAATGCCAGTGAGAAAATATATCAAAGAATGAGTTGAACAAAGAGTTGATAGTAGCATGTGGATGCATGATACAAACAAATGCTGCAAGAATCGCCAAATGGATCCCAGCAAAGAAGCCAAGGAGCTGCAAATAACACCATAAAATTAAGTATAACACTGTAAGACAAAAAAAAAGACAAAATCCATAAGCTGTCGTCGATAAAGAAAAAAGGTAAACCACATACATGGCAATGAAGCCCTCTTTTTCTTGCCCATAGTTTAAGGCACCGCAAAAGAATTTGAAAATTCTGCATTAAACGTCAGAAAAAGGAATCAGTTAGAGAAAATAAAGGAATAAGACTATTAGCAATAAAAATTTAGAGAACTCAGCAGATAAAAGATTCAACATAGAATAAGAGAAACCGTAATGCATTATTATTGCATTAACAAAAAATAACCTGGAATAATAAAGTGAAACAAAGATAGGAGACATGAAATAAAATACAATTACCATGAGAAAATATAATAAAAATGGCATATAAATTAATCAAGCGAGACTAGTATTTGACCTTTATATTTGGAAGCAATTGCATGATTTGTCTGTTAACACGAACTCCAGATAGACATCTCCAGCTTGGTCCATTAACCGCCGCTAGCAAGCAAGGGTCAAATGCATGTATCGCCTGCATCACCAAACAACTAATGAGAACGTGAATTAACCACCACAATATTGTGGTTAACAATCTGTGTCTGACAAAATGGTTCACAGTTAGCCTTAATTGATAATGAACACATTCATATTAAAATGATTCACAATTATATGCCTTAATTGATAATGAACACCATATGTCAAACCTGGGAGGGATAAAAATGGACTAATTGATGATGTATCGCATTTTAACCGATTTTAATTGCAGAGGCCAAGAGCATTTTAAAATAAATGTAAACAGTCAAGTGCCAAACTAAAACTACTCCCTGAAAAAATGGTGGGGGAAACCTAATCCATTAATAGGCACATAAAATACATTACTTTCACCAAACACATTGCATAAACCAAATACATATATACATCTATATATACACATAAAGACAGTGAAGGCGCCATTCCTTATAAATGCTATGCCATTTAAACTCATCAAAGAGAGCACAAGTAAATGTATAGCTCACTGAGTTATTGAACTTAAGTCATGGTGCTATGGTGAACATCCACTATTGCGTTCAAACTAAGCCAGCAACAGCAGTGATGGGGCCTCCAGTATCGCCGTTGAACCAAAGCCCCATAATAACACATGGCCTCAAATTTTATTTATTTTTTTCTGGGGGGATCTAATCCATTAATAGGTACTACTTAACAAGGTAGCATGCAGTGTTTCAAAAACTATTGTGCATGGTCGAATGAAATGCTGCAAAAACTGAAACCATATCATGGTAAAATATTGAAGGAAGTTAAAATAAAGCCTGCAAATTAGCTCCAGGACATCTCCAGCAGGTTCTATATCTTCAGTGAAAGGTGTTGTTTTAAGAGAACTTGACTGAATCAACAATTAATCATGGGACAATTATAACACATATATAAGGTAGTACAGAACACTAATTAAGATAGCATGTAACTATAGTCATGTAATCAAAACAATCAAAAGGTACTTGCCTCTGCAGCATTCATAACTGGCAATTGGACATATGGGAAATCAACTAACATCCCGTTGAATTTAAAGCGCATCAATGGAACCTTAGCACTTTCAATAGAATGCAGGTCTGATACTTCTGGCCTCTCTTCAAGCATTTGTCGCAACACAACGAAAAAATGGTGCTATAAATTAACACATATACACATTGTGAGTTAATTTCAAAAGCTCCACAAAGGGAAAACTGAAAGAGATACTCACCTGTAGCGATGCAATACAAGGGCCAACACATACTGCATCTATATCAGATTCGGGTCCATATGCCTTCAAAGCAGAACATTTTAGGCAACACTTGTCACAATAAGATATATTACAAATCTCAAAGGGGATTTCCTAGTTGTGAGGCAATGTTATAAACAAGCAAAACAAAGTTAAAATACTACTATTAACCCAGTCTATCATATCAACATGTAATAAAAGATTAACGGAGCCAAGATTGTATGCAATAAGTATACTTCCCTTCCTTAAAACTCTGCTCAATGTCAACAATACAAATGGATGTTTAGCAAGTTCTCTAATTCCCTGATTTTCCTACCATCAGTCTCTCAAGCATGGATTTAAACATCTTACATGTTATTTACATGCAGACTATTGTCCATGGGAACAGATGTCAAGATTTAATCTTTCTCTGTATTCCTTAACCATATAACAAGATCATTTCCTTATGTCAAATCAACAAACACCATATTAAGTTGAGTATGCACAACTAAGAACATATGATCTATCCACTCAGAAACTTTATTCGCTTACACTCACTAGTCACTATGACATATTCTGGCTCATCAATCCAGAATAAATCATTAAGTCACCAAGAGGCTGAGAAAAAGAACAATGAGTAAGCCAAAGAACCAAGTTTCTCCCTTTTTTTGCAGGTTCTGGTCATCTTCTTTGGCATACACAAATTAGACCAGTAAGTTGTTTCCGCTCAAAAAAATGATTGAAAAACTGTTTGAGCTCACAAATAAACATGCTGCTAAAATTAGTCCCCCTTTGGCACGGCTCTGGCTTCTCAAAAACAGCTCATGCTAGTGCTTCTCCTAGAAAGCAGCTTTTATGAAGAAGCCGAAGCTGTAGTAAAAAACCGTTTGATAAAACAGTTTCTCCTCTTTTTATTTGAATGGATGTTAGGGACAAATAACCATTCTGCCCTTGTCCATATTTGTTTTATGTCTCATTATATGGTTGTTATCTGTTGATTTTTTGGCTTAATTACCTTCTCCCCACCCCTCTCTTCTCTTATTGCCAACAATATACACAAATGTCCTCTAGAATAGACCTAATTACAACCACACACCAATACTCCTTCTCAAGATGGGCTAAAGATATTCAACATGCCCATCTTGTTACATGCCAATTAAATGTCCTTAACCTTTTGTGAGACAATCAGCTATCTGATGACTAGACTTGATGTACTCCAACTTTAAAGTCCCACTATCTAACTTTTCCTTGATGAAGAACCTGTCAATCTCAACATGCTTCATTCGATCGAACTGGACTGGATTATTTGCTATATTGATTGCTGCTACATTATCACAATGGACCAACATAGTCTCATTCTTCAACACCCGAAGCTCCTTTAAAAGACTCTTCAACCACATTATCTCACACAACACCAAGGCCATTGCTCTATATTCAGCCTCTGCAGTAGACCTGGATACCACAGTCTGCTTCTTGCTTCTCCATGAAACAAGATTTCCACCCACAAACACACAATATCCATATCCAGAAGTAGATCTCCGATCATCCCTGCAGCTTGCCCAATCAGCATCACAGTAGCCCTCCAGATTAAGATGTTGGTTTGCTTTGAACCACAATCCCTTACCAGGGGTTCCCTTCAGGTATCTCAGGATTTGGTAGACCACCTCCATATGCCCAGTTCTGGGATCATGCATATACCTACTCACCACACTCACTGCATAAGCAATGTCAGGTCTTGTATGACAAAGGTATATCAATCGACCAACCAACCTCTGATATCTTTCTCTATCCACACGTTCCCCTGACTCAGCACAAATTTGGTGATTCCTATCAATGGGTGAGCCACAAGGGCGACACCCAAGCATTCCTGTCTCTGCCAGAAGATCAAGGATATACTTCCTTTGGGAGAGAATAATACCCTTTGATGACCTGGCAATCTCAATCCCAAGAAAGTATCGAAGTGGTCCAAGATCCTTTACCTCAAAGGCTCTACCTAGCCTTTCCTTCAGCTTCTTGATCTCTTCCACATCATCTCCCGTGATCACTATGTCATCAACATAAACCGCTAAGATAGTGATATGAGAGTCCTAATGTTTGTAAAATACTGTGTGATCTCCATTACATTGAGAGTACCCTATATCACACACTGCTTGTCTGAACCTATCAAACCATGCACGTGGAGACTGCTTCAGACCATAGAGTGACTTCTTGAGTCTGCAAACTTTCCCAAGAGTCTGTTCATTTGTAAACCCAGGTGGAATTTCCATATATACCTCTTCTTGCAAGTCACCATGAAGAAATGCATTCTTCACATCCAGTTGATGAAGTGGCCAACCAAAGTTGGTTGCACATGAGATTAGGGTCCTCATGGTGCCCATCTTTGCTACAGGTGAAAATGTTTCATCATAATCAATTCCATATGTCTGACTATATCCCTTCGTAACCAATCTTGCTTTGTACCTGTCCACCTTTCCCTCAGGAGTTTGCTTCACTATGAAGACCCATTTGCAACCAACTGCTTTCTTTCCTTCTGGAAGATGAACAAGTTCCCATGTCTTATTCTTTTGAAGAGCAAGTAGCTCTTTTTTCATTGCATCCTTCCACTTTGGATCCTGTTTGGCACACCTCCAATCCTTTGGAATAGACATTGATTGTAGAGATGCACTAAAAGTTATATATGCAGGGGATACACTAGAGTATGAGACATACTTTGCAATGTCATGTTCATAGCCGTAACGTGAAGGAGGTTTTCCAGCATTGACTCTAGAATTTCTACCTTGTGCAAGAGGTAACTCTACATGTTGAGTGGTGGAAAAAACATTACTGACCGGGACCGATGAGCTTGATGGAGAAGAGTCCAAGGAGAGGTATGGGACTGGAGTTTCAACATGTTCACCTTCTGGTTGCTCCCCCTGCTTCTTAGCCCGCTTTCGGTAGTACACAATGGGTATGGGTTGCTCCCTCTGCTCCTCACTCACTTTCTCCCCCTGCTTCTCATTCACCTTCGCAACAATAGGACATGGGGTTGTCCCAACAACCACAACTTCATCCTCCTCCACCCCCCGACTAGCCATACTTGGATCATCTTGATCCGCATCCACACTTTTTGAAGTCACACCGCCATTGTTTTGTAGATCACAACTCTCACTTACAGGGCACGGGATTGTCCCAACAACCGCCTTCTTCTCCCCACTCACACCTTCTGAATCCCCATGTTCATTCTCCCCCTCTCTACTGTCACTCTTAGTGACAGAAGAGACCTCCTCCAAGAATGGATCAACATCACTCTTCTTTGTATAGTAGGGTTCTTCCTCTCGAAATGTTACATCCATACTCAAACAGTCTCCTGCCAATAGGATCCTAACACTTTATCCTTTGAGTCGAGGCATAACCCACAAATATGCACTTAACTGCCTAAGGATCCAGCTTACCCACCGTAGGACGATGATCCTTTACAAAGCAAACACAACCAAAGACCTTAGGTGGAACTTTAAAATCACACCTTCCCAATAAGAGCTCAGCAGGTGATTTCATATCAAGTATCCTTGAGGGCATTCTGTTGATGAGGTATGTGGTTGTCATCACCGCCTCACTCCACAAATACTTAGGTATATTCATTTGAAACATGAGAGACCTCGCTACTTCCAACAAATGGCGGTTTTTTCTCTCAGCTACACCATTCTGAGGTGAAGTTCCAAGACAAGTTGTTTGATGAATGATTCCTTGGTATGAACTCATTATTCACACATTCTGTTCCATTGTCAGTCCGAATAATTCTAATCCTTGCATTAAACTGATTTGTAACCAATTTATGAAAGTCTTGGAAGCAATGGGACACCTCATTCTTACGCTTCAGCATATATATCCACGTCATACGAGTATAACAGTCAATAAAGGTGACAAACCCCTTAGCACCACTCACAGAAGTTGCTGAACAGGGACCCCAAACATCAGAGTGTATTAAAACAAATGGTTCACAACTACGAAGACCAATACTAGGATATATGGATCTAGTATGCTTGCCAAGCTCACGTGCATCACACACTAGTCTACTTTTATCCACTCGCTTAAACATAGCAGGATACAACCGACTTAAGTTTTCAAAAGATACATGTCCTAACCGACAGTGGAGTAGCAGAATTTCCCTCACACCTCCTTCACGCGCTGCTGTCAATGCTGATTCCTCATGACTGATGAACCACAACCCATTACGCCTGACTCCAGTCCCAATCCTTCTCCCAGTCCCCCTCTCCTGAAAGACACAAGAGTTTTCATCAAAGGTTACGGTGCACTTGAACTGATCAATGATTGAACTTACAGAAATGAGGTTGACTGGAACAGATGGGACATGCAAGACTGGTGATAAGCTAAGAGAGGGTGTACACTCTATCGATCCTACACCATGGATTTGTTGGGATGTGCCATCAGCAATTTGGACAGACTCATGATGGGTGTATGGACTGTATGTTTTAAAAGAATTAGACATGCCCGTGACATGCTTGGATGCCCCTGAGTCTATGACCCAATCTATGTGCTGCCCATATGAGGATGCAAGTGCATGTGCGTGAGTACCTTTGCTCATGTGAGCATAGTTAGCAAGGTTACCAAAGTTGTTGGTGGTTTGCCCATCATGTGGAGTGGAGATTTCAAAAGATTTGCCCTTATGTCATTGCTCCCATTGCTTGACTTGTTCCCCAGTCAGAATAACAGGAGTCTCCTTAGTGGCGGCTATATTGGCTCTAGGGCCACCACGGCCTCTACCTCGGCCTCCTCCATGGCTACCACGACCTCCTCCATAGCCCCCACGATTGGTCCCACGACCTCCACGAGATCCACCTCGGCCACCACCACCTCTAGGATTAGGATAATTGTAACTCAAATGTCCCTTTTCCCCACAATTGTAGCACTCCCTGTCTTCAATTACAACATATGCTGGCTTCACAGAATTGCCACTACCCATCATCTGAAGCCTACTCTCCTCATCAATCATGGCTGAAACAGCCTCATCCATGGTAGGAAGACTCTCCTGGTGACAGAAGGCAGCTCTTCTACTCTCAAACTCAGGGTCTAGGTTCTTAAGAAAGTGGGTCACCCTCCTGTCTGTCACCCACTTATGGACAGCTTGAGCATCACGTGGAGTTTCCATTTGGAGAGAAGCATAGTGATCTAGTTCTTCCCACAAGTACTGAAGTTCACTAGCATATTGCTCCACTGGTCTCCCTGCCTGTTTAACTGCATCTGCCTTGCCCTGGATTTCCATCATCATCATCACATTCCCCCTCCGAGAGTATATGTTACTCAAGGTCCTCCATATTAGTGATGAAGTACGCATTGATTTCAATCTCTTACTAACAGTGGGAGACATGGATGCCAGTAACCATGCCACTATCACAGAGTTTGTTGCATACCAAACTCTCCATTCGGGACTGAGTTTATCAGCTGGCTCAACACAAGTCTCTTCCAAATAGTGCTCCACTCCCTTGCCTCCTAGAAGCACACTCACTCTCCTGGACCAACTCAGGTAATTCTTGCTGCCCTCTAGCTTCACGTCATTTGGCACAAGCTCCAACTTCAATTCAAATGCCGCCTACATTTGTTTTGCCACCAATCAGACCCAATCCCATGAGCTCCTGAATCATACACCGCATTTCATCTCTCATCTCACTCTTTGTGATCAATGAGCCATCACCACTACCCCCCTACTGCCTTCTGCGCAGCCTCATCCGCCTTCCTCTTCGCCTCAATTTCTTCCGGCGTCATCGTGTAGCTTGAAAAACACAAACTACACAAACGTATATTCTTTCAGCACAGTGGCAAAACAGAACAGCCAACTTGTCTTCTTCTTCGTCTTTTTCTTCCTCTCTCTCTTTTTCCTCTTCTTTTCCTCCCTCTCTCACTGACTCGGCAACTTCTTCTTCTCTTCTTCTTCTTCTTTCTCTCTCTCTCTCCCTCTCCTTCTCCCCCTCTCTCACTGCCTCGCGTCGGCCTTCCACGCACTTCACCGCCACTGCCTGACTATGTGGGCTCCTCGCCGCCGCCGCCCGGCTGTGCGGGCGCCTCGCCGCCGCCGCCGCCTACTGTGGGCCTCGGGCCCTGGCAAATCTCCGCCCCCCTTCGCGCGTCCCCACAGCGCGTGCGCCGCATGCCCCTCGAGGATGAGACCAACCTCGCCGTCGCCCTCAACATGGCCGACCTAGCCACCACCGCAACAGTCGCCGATCCGGAAGCAGACCCGCAGCTGGGAGGCCTTCTCCGCTCGCGTGCCTCGGATTCTTCCCCGCCGCCTCAAACGCGCCGCCGCCGCCGCCGCCGGCGACACCGACTAGGTGCGAATCGCGAACACCATCGTCTCTAACCCTAGCGCTCTGATACCATGTTGATTTTTTGACTTAATTACCTTCTCCCCACAGCCCCTCTCTTCTCTTATTGCCAACAATATACACAAAGGTCCTCTAGAATAGACCTAATTACAACCACACACCAACATTATCATATGACCGGAGAGGGTTCATCGGTCTTTTTTTTTTGCTTGACAGATGCGAAAGGATTAGGGAGAAGGGTGGAAGAGAGAGGCCTACGCTCGGCGGCAATTTTCGTGTGATTATTTCCCAACCTCAGGGGCAAAGTGGTAAGCTGCATGGGGGGATGGGTGGAGAAGCCAAGCAAAGCCACTATTTTGGGCTTCTCATGCATAGTAAAAAACGGCTTCAGCTTTTCCGCAGAAGCTCTTGCATGCAAAACCCTTTGGCAAAATGGCTTCTGAAGCCGGGTAAAAAGCACCCCAATAAGCTGTGCCAAAAGGGGCCACATGTGTAATTCAAAATATTAGAACAAGAAGCTATGTCTAGCTCGTGGCTTCTCCAGTAGCAGCTCTGAAATGCTCATAACCAAGAACAGTGGCTGAAAATGACTGGGCAAATTGACGAGTTAATGGTAACACTTTTAGGTTCAAAAGGAGCACAACATATAACAGATAACTAAATGCATTGCAAAAATAAGAATTATATCACTCCAGCAGTATAAACTATAAAATCAACCAGACATTGCATCAACACCAAAAAATATCCAAGAAATTGTGCACAAATCGAACATTTATTGTTTACCCCCAAAGCATACGAGCCAAAGGTCAACACCGTAGCTGTTGTGTTCCAGTACTGTTCCCTCTGGTCGTACGCCACCCTCTTCGCCCAACTCATCACTATCTGCAAAACCACCATCGGATCAAGGCTCCCGCACAAGTCAACATCGCAAACTTTAACCTTTAAGCCCCGAACCCGAATGATCATTACCTTGTCGAGCTCCCGCACCACCACTTGCCTCTTCAGCTCGTCCTCCGGCGAGGGCAAAACCCCCGTACGCGAAATGAACTAAACCTCGTAAAAAAAATTCCCCCAAAATTAGCCACGAAATCAACACTATAGGACCATACGATGAAGCGTACATAGCTTAACTCCCCGGTGCTCACGTTGAGGAGGGATTTGCTCCGGTAAGCGTCAGTCCGCTCGGCGGCCGCGGGATCGAGCCCGCAGATGATCAGGTGCTTCGGGAGCCACGGCGGGGGCGGTGGGAGCCCCCGGAGATACATCACCGGGACCGGGGGATCGGCGGGGAGGCGGCGGGCCCATGGGTGGCGCCACGGGGAAACTGGGTCGGGGCCTGGAGGCCATCCGGGAGGCCGAGCCCGACTGCCTGCCGGCGCTGCTGTTGCGCGACATTGCCCGGGGAGGGGCAGGCAGGCAAGCACGCAGCCAGACGGGACCGCGCGAGCGCTCGCCGGCAGCCACGCGGGACGTGGGCGCCGGGTCGCCGCACGGTGGTGGCCGCGGGGACGTTGAGAGGGGAGCACTCGCGTTTTGAATTGTTCGAGGCAAAAAGCTCGAGGGAGTTTTGAGTTCAGGTGTGTGGGGGTTGGTAAGGGAGAATGGGGGAAAGACTATGCAGGCGGAGAAGACGGTGGGCAACGACAGGAGACGGGGTTTATATAGGGCGGACACGGGGTTTTTGCGGTTTTGCCGTGCGCGAATGTGCGATGGGTGGAGCGCGAGCTGCTGACATGGCGGAGCATTCGGTAGGCCGGCGTGACGCGGCAGTGGTTGCAACGGCACTGCTTCCTGAGGAAAATGGTCAATGAGTTTCAGCTTCATTTCCAATCATGTTTTATCTCAACAGAATCGCCGCTTTTGGCAGGTATTTAGAACTAAGTAAATACTGTGTGTTAATTTTAGCACTATTGTTATGTGTTAAATAGGGTACCTACAAATAATTTAGTTGTAACTGTAGGATCGAATAAGACCAAACAAACCTACCAGAAGGGGGTGAATGGTAGGGAAACAAAAAAACAAATCTTTTGCGGAATTAAAAGATTTACCTTTTACCGATGAAACCAACCTACAAAGCGATAATGAACAGGAACTGTTGAAGCCGCCGCCGGTCACACCGCCTTACTCGGTCGGCCGCCTCTCCCCGGTCGGATCGCCGCCTAGCCTCCGGTTGGACCGCCGCCACAACCCGTCGGTCGATCACGAGCACACCTACGGTCAGACCGTCGAGATCCAAAAAAACACCGAAAGATGAACTCTCGAAGAAGTAGATCAAACTATTTCAACTTTATTGCATCTAAGGTGTTTACAAAGTGCAACAACAGCACTCCTCACCAAAATCTCGACCCAACTCAAAAACCCTAGCTATACTCTCAAGTTTCGCTCTTGAAAATCGATATCTAGGAGGCACACCCTCCCTCTCTATTTATACATGCAAAATCCTCCTACTCAAAGTAGGAGTAGAATTCCTATTCACAATAGGACTCAACCTCTCACTCATAATAGAAGTAGAACTCCTATTCCTAATAGGACTCAACCTCCCACTCATAGTAGAAGTAAAACTCCTATTCCTAATAGGACTCCTATTCCCAATAGGACTCATTCAACCTAACTTTCCGAATTTAGACTCCCTTCCAAATTCGACTCCGCATACGATCCTCTCGTATGCCATATAACTTCTTCATCTTCCATGTGCATTATCCTCTAGCCTTTTAGTATCCCGCGTGCCGGACGTCTACTTCTCCCAAGTCGACTCCGATCCGCACCGACAATACTATCCGAGGCCTCAAGCAATACCTGCACATATACGACAAAGAAACAATATACCGAGCACAAGTTTGTCCAAACTTGACTCACATTAGCTTGTCAACAGTAACAACATGCACGTAAATCATCTAGAAATCAAATCCACAAAGAAACAATTCAAAACCGAGAAAACAAACCGAAATCGAGACGGTCGGTCGACCATGCCGGCCAATCACAAATCCAATGTTTCATCACATAAACTATAAATCAAACTCACTTGATTCAACAATCTCCCCTTGATGAAACCATTGGCAAACCCAACAAAAATCAATTAGTTTATGATGTTTTGTAAAGCAACCCAAAAAGCATTTTCGAATGCAAGAAAATTCATTGAAAATTCATCTTTGAAAAATGAATGCACAATTGCATAAATTTTGATGCACAATTTTGTTTCTTTGTTCTCCCCTTTTGACAATGAGTTCATCAATTATCGGAAGCATGGAAGAGCTTTGCATTATATCAAAAGTACCTCAAGTACATGTTTTGCAAGTAACATGGTAGAAAAAGTGACTAGCTAATTAACAAGCATGCACTAGAGTAAAAACATAAACCTAAAACATTACAATTAAGATCAAGTCAACATTAATGATTCATGATTTCAACGATTTAACATGCAACATATTCACAAGTGCAAAGACCGAAAGAAAAACTCAAGTATATATACTTATGACATTGATACTCTTTCTCAAATTAATGCCTTCCCCAAAAATAACCGAGAGAACTTTTAGCTCATTCTTTTGAACCTCTTTTTTACTTTTCTCTCAATTATTGCGGGTACGTCCTTGTCGTCAAGATCGTTTCCAAGGATTCGGTACCCTTTTTTATCTCACCGTGAATACGTCCTTGTCGTCAAGACTGTTTCCAAGGATTCGGTATTCATTTTTTTCTCTCATATAAATAAGCATTTATGTACTCTTGCGGTGATTGGAACAAAAGGATTAATATGAGGAATAACAACTCATAAAGCATATACAAAAGCATTAATCATTCAACCTAAGCACTTGCTTCAACATTGCATATTTCATTAATTCAAGTAAAAGAATTATGTGTCATGTATCATATCTCTTAAAAGCAATATCAAAAGTTCAAGTAATTACTAAAATGCACACAAGCTAATATAGTAATCAATTTATCTAACAAGCATTGCTAGGAAGCACTAGAATATACTAAAGATATAAGACATAGCTCATCCACCTTTTATTTTCTTTTCCTTTTTCTCCCTTTTTTATCACACCATACATGAATTAAAACATGAATGTAAAAGAAGAAGGAAAATATGCATACAACAAAGAGTCAATAACTCTCCCCCTCAATTGATGCCAAAAGGATGAATAACACCTAATTCTCCCCTAAGAAAAGCAAAGCGAGAAGAATCCAAAGGTTTGGTGAAAATATCGCAAGTTGCAACTTTGTATCCACAAATTTCAATTCAATGTCCCCCTTTTCAACATGATCCCTCGAGAAAAACATAAACTTCCCCTCAAATTAACCTCCAATTTTCTCAAAATAAAAATCAAGAAGAAATCAAGGATTTTTGAAGAAATCATCCAATTGCCAAAGATATCACCAAGATTCTCATAAATTGACATATATCCACTTGTACTAACAAAAACTACTACCTCTAACACTAGCATATGAAAAGCTAATAATCAAGAGAGTAGAACAAAATTATGTCAATCCAAATTTACCTTGATGTTACCTTGAAAAGCAATCGTTGTCTCTACATTGCACACACATGGGAAGTATGCCATCAAAATACCTACAAACAAGAAGATGTTGAGGCCTCCGTGTTGGGGTTATAAATAAGAAATTTTGGAATCCAACACCGAGTCACATGACCGATAGAACCGTAGGTACATATGCACATACAAAATCAAAAAGACTTACCGAAACCTTACCTTGTCGTTTCACAAAAGTCCGATTTGAATTATGCACAAAACTACCCCGTGGCCGGTCTGACCGCCATTGTATCTGCGGTCTAACCGAGCCTGGCTGCCGGTCGGACCGCTGGTTTACCTGTGGTCTCACCGCTGGCCGGTCGACCGACCGGTCGTTGTCCGTCGACCGAGCTCCTTGAACCAAGACCCAATTTTTGCCATCGTCGTTTCGCAAAAGCAATTTCACTTTCCTTTTTCTCGTTTACGGGCAAGTCTAAAACAAAATCCAACCAAATGTCCATCTTTTCCACAAAACGAACAAGTGTATTTCTCACGATGATTAGAAGCACAAGTAGAAACAGATGGTTTAGCAAAGTAGCAACAAGAGGTTTTGCAATCACGGATTGGTTTTAGAAGATGAAGCATTCAAAGAAGTCATGATACCAAGCGATTTAAACACGTATTTTTAGATTCAGTTTAATTAAAATTTCTCCACTTCTAGCACCAACACCTAGAACAACGGAGGATGTCTAGTATGATGAGCATAAGGATCAAAACCTAAACCACGATTATCGTGTTAATTCTTGATTTGTCTAAGATCATGTTGAGGTTCTTTTTACCATCGAAAAACGTTGCAAAGAACTTTTAAGTAAGAAACCTCTTGAGTCAAAACAGCACAATTTTTGCAATTATCCAAAAGACCTTTCTGTTTTCTACAAGTTTGACAAGAAAGCACTTCATCTTGCTTAACGTTTCTTCCATATGCCTAACACGACCTAAGGCATCCTTTAATTTCAATTCATTAGCAAGACATGATAAGCAAGGTTTTGCACTAGATTGTTTTAACCTTTTAGCGCTAATTGCATTAAATATAGAGCTAGCAAACAAGGCAACTTGACATTTCTTTAAAGCTCCTTTTGTTAAAAATAATTCATCATCAATTTAGTGTTCATGGAAAAGCTAAGAGCAAGACAAGATTCAAATTTTCGAGTTTTCTTAGATTCAATATCAAGCTTCTTGGCGTAAACATCTCTAATTGACTTAATTTCAGCAAATAAAACCTCACAAGATTTACAATCATCATCATCGAAGCAAGAGATCTTAATCTATTATTTTCACTTTAAGGGAATCAATAACTACTTCATGTTGATTAATCTTCTTTTCAAATTTAGAAATCTTGTAACCAAGTCTAGCAATAACATCTTGAAGATATTCAACACTAGGAGCAGGAGTTACCTCATTATCATCTTCGAATCTTCATCAATGCTACCGGCCATGAAACAAACCCCAAGAATGTTCTTCTCCTTGTCATCATCTTCATCACTTTCAAAATCAACATCACTTGATTCTCGAATCGCATCATATGCCGCATCAATTGCCTTTTGGTAGAACTTCTTCATCTTCATATTTTTCGTCCGCTTCTTGCTCGCTTAGCGTCTTTGGTGCCATCTTGAGCTTTTACCTCCTCCCGTGTCCCTTTTCCAGCCTTGGGACATTGAGAGCGGATATGTCCCGGTTGTCCACATCCAAAGCACCGGATTGGTCCTCCTCTTCTCCCGGTCCCGACATTACTCACGCTCTAGAAATTCGTTAGCAAGAGATATCAAGTCCTCCTCACCGATTTCCTCTAGTTGATCATCGACATGGCGTAAAAGAAGCAAAAATCGACTGTGAGGAAAATCGAAGAGGCGTAAGAAGACACCAAAGCAAAGATTTTGAATCGCTATTTTAGAAAGAATGTTCATCTCATAGGTTTTTAATTTAGTGTAAAGAACATCCAAAGTCAAGGTATTCATATCGACGATTCTTGAATTGAGGTAACCTTAACTTCCCAAACTTTCATATCAAGACCATTCAAAAATGACGAGCAATCTCGATTGAGAATAATTAGCATTGTAAGAAGAATCAACAGATCTAAGATTGCTCAAAATTTTGTTAAAACGGCCCAAATAGTCATCCAAAGACTCCCATGTGTCATCTCAAATTTTATGTACTCCTTTTTGAAAACATCTTTTCGTAATTCTTTAATGTTTGAAGATCCAAGATGAAAATCATTCAAAGCTTTCCAAATTTCATTAGCGCTTGAAAGATGCGAAACACGATCAAAATCGGAGCGAGAAATTGCATTAAGAATGATGTTCCTAGCTTTGCAATTATTTTCATAATCTAATTTGAGAGTAGGAGTATCAATGCGTTCGGAATCTCATAAGATTGAGAAACTTTTAGCCAAATATCATAACCTTGAGATGTGATATAAGATTCCATTTTTTTCTTCCAATAGTCAAAGTCGGTTCCATTGAAAACATGAGGTTTACTTGAAAACTTTTCAGCCATGGCAAAAGATCGAAAAGCAAATAAAGAACGAGGCTCGATACCACTTGTAGGATCGAATAAGACCAAACAAACCTACCGAGAGGGGTGAATGGTAGGGAAACAAAAACCAAATCTTTTGCGGAATTAAAAGATTTACCTCTTACCGATGAAACCAACCTACAAAGCGATAATGAACAGAACCGTTGAAGCCGCCGCCGGTCACACCGCCTTACTCGCCCGGTCCGACCGCCCCTCGGCCGGTCGATCGCCGCCTAGCCTCCGGTTGGACCGCCGCCACAACCTCCGGTCGGCCGATCACGAGCACACCTACGGTCGACCGTCGAGATCCGTAAAAACACCGAAAGATGAACTCTCGAAGAAGTAGATCAAACTATTTCAACTTTATTGCATCTAAGGTGTTTACAAAGTGCAACAACAAGACTCCTCACCAAAATCTCGACCCAACTCAAAACCCTAGCTATACTCTCAAGTTTCGCTCTTGAAAATCGATATCTAGGAGGCACACCCTCCCTCTCTATTTATACATGCAAAATCCTCCTACTCAAAGTAGGAGTAGAACTCCTATTCACAATAGGACTCAACCTCTCACTCATAATAGAAGTAGAACTCCTATTCCTAATAGGACTCAACCTCCCACTCATAGTAGAAGTAAAACTCCTATTCCTAATAGGACTCCTATTCCCAATAGGACTCATTCAACCTAACTTTCCGAATTTAGACTCCCTTCCAAATTCGACTCCGCATACGATCCTCTCGTATGCCATATAACTTCTTCATCTTCCATGTGCATTATCCTCTAGCCTTTTAGTATCCCGCGTGCCGGACGTCTACTTCTCCCAAGTCGACTCCGATCCGGCACCGACAATACTATCCGAGGCCTCAAGCAATACCTGCACATATACGACAAAGAAACAATATACCGAGCACAAGTTTGTCCAAACTTGACTCACATTAGCTTGTCAACAGTAACAACATGCACAGAAATCATCTAGAAATCAAATCCACAAAGAAACAATTCAAAACCGAGAAAACAAACCGAAATCAGAGACGGTCGGTCAGACCATGCCGGCCAATCACAAATCCAATGTTTCATCACATAAACTATAAATCAAACTCACTTGATTCAACAGTAACTGGTTGAGTTAATTGTACAGTCTTTTAGCCCTACTTTTCGCGTGAAACATTTAATTATTTTTTACAAAGGATGAAAACAATGGTTGTTTTTTTAAATATGCCATCATAATAATTGATTACATTCGTGTTTTTGATACACGCTGTTCTTTCTATGACATAAAGTGACATAAAGGATTGATTGATAGAAATTATGATTAATGAAAAAGAAAACTATGAGAAAGAAAATATTGTCGTTATGTATTTATTCCTTCATGAGAATAATGACATGTATTCTTTTATGATATTGAATGATGGCTATATGTATATATATACGCATATACATACATACATGTGTATATATACGACAGAGCTAAAACATATCTAGTTGCATTTTAGCCGCACAGGAGCCACGCACGCACAACAGATCCTTCGGGCATCCAAACGATATACTCGTGGGCACGTTTGAATTAAACAAAAAGCATCGAATCCCACTAAGACAACGGATCCCATTAAAACTCTAAAGTTAAGCGTGTTTGGGTAAGAGTAGTATTATTCTTGTGAAAGAATAAATACATAACGACAATATTTTCTTTCTCATCGTTTTCTTTTTCATTAATCGTAATTTCAGTCAATTAATCCTTTATGTCGCTTTTCATTAATCGTAATTTCAGTCAATTAATCCTTTATGCCACTTTATGTCATAGAACAGCGTGGTATCAAAAGCACAAATCTAATCACTTGCAACACATTCGGTATGCTGGTTGCAACCTAATCTAAACATTAGTTGCAACTTCGTCAGATACAGCAGAATACGAGAACTTTTCAGGAGGTCACCCATCCTATTACTACTCTTGTCCAAACGCGCTTAGCTTTAAGGTTCTAATGGGATCCGGTGCTTTAGAGAGTGACACGCTTGATTGGTTGGGTCGGTTGGCTTAGTTGCATTCTGTACATGAAATGCACCTAGACACAGTATAGACACTATATATATATATATATTTGGGCTACTATGTCACACAGCCTCATCCCGTGTGGCATGGCCGAATATCTAATTTGAAAACTCAAATTGAAAATGCATTAATCCAACGATTTTTGGAGTATCTATTTTTGTTGCATCTTTGACCTATCCGATAAAGTAGTAATTTTTTTAAAAAATATAAAATTTAGTCTAAAAAAGATATTAATAGATATTAATATGTAAAATAATTTGAGTTTTCAAATTAGATATTCGGCCATGTCAAACATGATGGGGCTGTGCGACGCGCCACACAGTAATATATATATATATATATATATATATATATATATATATATATATATATATATATATGCGCGTCGTGTGCGCGGCACACGTCCAAAGTGATAAAGAAAAAAGGCACAAATGTGGCCATTTACGTGCAGATAGATTTCAGTTACTCATAATGAAGATGAAGATATAAATAATTAATTCATTTATGATAAAAGATATGCATATAGTTTTCATGTAGAAATGATACGCGGATTAATATGAAGACACAGAACGATTTCCCACTTGATGAATGTAGTAATTTATGTTCATATTTATTTATCAATGTCTGCATGCTATCCATAGTCAAAGTTATAAAAACGGCACACTTGATAAATGTAGTCATTTACATAGAGACGGATTGCAGTTACTCGTTGTGTAGATGAAGATATGAATAATTAATCCATTTATGAGAAGATACAAATAAATCTTTTATATACAAAATGAGATACACATACGAGTTGTCTGAGATAGAGAAATCATTTCTCACTTATAAATGTAGTCATTTACATCCAGATGCATTTGCATTTATCCATTGTGTATACGAAGATACAAATTAATCTACCAAGAAAAGATGCAGATTCTAATCTTGATATACACAATGAGATTATCTTTAGGAAAATAGACGTAACGAAATACACGAGTTAATATGACATACACAATTATATTGTAGCTCACGAAATAATTGTGGAGACAAAACCTAAATACGTGATAGACTAATAGCATAGATATTCTTTAGCTTTACGTGACAAATGATCTTATCGACCTATATAAGACATATGTTTTGCCATAAAGGCGAGAGGGGTGGAGGCGAGTGGCTTCACGGGGTTAGGGCACGCAGAAATCATCCATAGTTTCTATGTCTCGAAAACCTTACAATAAGAAACTATTCCTCTCAATACATAGTTTGTGATAGTATAGTTTCTATAAATAAAGAAATTTAATATGCAATCAAAAAGCAGCTGATCAGCTGTGGCATATAACCTTGTGATCATGTTGTACTGCCTTTAGTCCAAAAGATTACACCAGTACATCTCACATATAAGAACAATGACATATTAAAATTTTTTAGCTGTTAGACTTGCACTTTCAGATTAAGCATGTAAAGAACCTTCACAGTTAAAGAACCATCACAGATTATACAAACTCTCTACCTCCGGATAATATCAACAAAAACCAAAAAGTTTTTGATAAAAGTCTACCTCCAGATAATAGCCATGACTCATCCATTACAATAGCAATAAAATTTTAGATATAAAATATAAACTAAATAGATAATAATATTTAGATAACATTAAGCCATCCATCATCATCCTTCACGCACAACTTCGTGTCCATCATTCTCCAAGCAGACCTGTTAAACAAATGAGAATGGGTTAGTAACTTAACAAAATTATCGGAGTAGCCATTAACAAAATCTCTCTTGGTTCTTGAACGTGAAAGCTAGTGTGTGTATTAATAATTCTACCTAATTAGTTTGATGCCCAAATTTTTGCCATATGTGATCAATCAAGTCGAATTGAAGTTGCTTATGAACTTCACGATCACGAATCTCGTTATTTCTTTGTAGTACGTCCTCCATCACAAGATCATGTTTATGAGATATTGTAGATGGTTGGACAATAGACATGGTTGCTTCCTTGTTCAAGCCAAAAGAGTTGTCCACTATATCCTTCTCATCCTCGATTATCATGTCGTGAAGTATTATACAAGCTAACATGATATTCTCAAGATCACCTTGTTCATATAGACGTGCCGGACGACGCAAAATGCAAAAACGAGATTGTAAAATACCAAATGCACATTTAACATCTTTTCTTGCCCCTCTTGTTATTCTGAAAACAACTTGTGCTTAGCTGATTGTGGTGCACGTATGGACTTAACAAAAACAGCCCACTCTAGATAAATTCCATCTGCAAGATAATAAGGTTTGTTATATTGCTTTCCATTCACATAGTAGTGCACCTAGGGAGCTTCTCCTCTTAACTGATCGACAAACAATGGGTGAACAGATCAACTCAATTTTTTTAGGGTTTGGATCATACCTTATTGGGGAATCCACCAGAGGGGATTGGTTGCGACAATGGGGATCTGCCGTGTGGCGCCGACTCCATGTTCCTCGTCGCCGATTGGAGCGGAGGGGTGAGGGAGTGGTAGCGTCGTGAACCAGCGAAGAAGACCAACTGAAGTCGGTGGTGTCGGCGCCGGAGACGAAGGACCTGGTGTGGCAGCTAACCGAGTCCTACAAGGGCGGCGCTTGTTCAAGGGAATCGGCCTCTTCCTGGCGATGAAGCGGATGGGGAGGGGATGGGGACGCGGGTGGGGCGGCGGCGTCGGAGGCGGGTCAGGTGGCGGCGCCAGAGGCGGGTGGGGGCGAGCGGGCCGGATGGAGAGGCAGGTGCTGCACCGCGGGAGGCGGGTGTGGCGGGGCGAACAGATCCAACGCGCGAGCGAGGGGATGGGGGAGGCAGGTAGGCTGCGCACACGGGATCACAAGAAACCACTCCGTCGTCCCCAGTGCTAGTTTCTACCGCATCAAACTGCGAGTCAACATGATTTCTACACTGGAAACGGTTTTCTTATTTCGGTCCCTCTCTCCACAATAAATAGTGTATCACATCAGCAAATTACAATAAATAAAGGTGTATTAAATATAGATAGAAACCATTGTGATTTCAGCATTGGAAGTGTTCTTACTCATGCCTTTTGGAAGGCACAAGTACCTCATAGAAAAGGCTCATGGCACGTGGAGACACTCATGGGGAGTTGCGTTGGGCGAGCTTGTTACTTTGCCTTGCCCTGCAAAGGTTTCCTCCTAAGCATGCCAATCCGCTTTGCTGTTAGGGATTTCACTACTATGGGCCACCCAAATCATCACCACGTACATATCCATTGTCGAGGCCACTGTCCCCTGACTATACCTGTCACTGAAGTCTACTCAAACCATGTCTACTATCCACGACGTCAGGTCTGAATCATTGGTAAGGAGGGGAGAACAGGAAACATGTTGCGTGGATCTATAACGGTGATGAGAAGGATGAGAAGGGTGCAAACAAGCAACAGTGAAGAAGTGAAGAAGGCATGGTGGTAGTGGTGGGGAAGGAAGGAGGTCTAGATGACAATGACCCATCTGTTCATGCACGTCGTCGTCGCCTGCGTATGCTGCCCTCGTCGGCACCGCAAGTCTACCTTCTCATTGACCACGACGACCAACACCCTCGTCATCTCCTCTGCTTCCTCTATTCGGTCACCAACGATGTCCTCATCACCTGGCTTGGCCTCTTTTGCTAGTTTTGCGTGGTGGGGAGGAGATGTTGGATCTCGATAGCTTATGATTTATATCATCTTTTGGTTTCATGGTTTGTACAAAATTTTGGATTTATATGTAAATTAAAAGAATATGTCAACTAAAGTAGAAAATTTCAGGGGCTACCATAAAAACTTAACAAATATCACTTGAAGGCACTTGCATTATGAAAAATAAACTTTTTAAATGTATTAGCCTCAGCCTATCCTCGTAGTAGTGTCCATCGTGAATGTTAGCATAACTGCTATTGGGTCGGTAGCGCCTGCCCAAGCCTATCTAATTGCATGCCTTTATCCAGCAATGCTTGTATCAGGTGTCCGATGCAAAAAAAAAAGACAAATAAAACTATTTACTCCCTTCAGTTCACCCATCCATACATAATGGTCTTCAAAACATTTTTTAACTACTTATCTAATATATGATCTAATCATATCATTATTATAATTAAATATTAACAACAAAGATATCACATTATTATATTTTGATAAAAGAAAACATACATTTTAAACAATTAAAATTTAATATTTTAGATATGGTAGTGATATGTTTCAATGTGTTTTTGTTGTGTTTCATGATAAACTAAATGTTTTGAATAATTGATTTTTTAGCCATTGATCCACTTATAACTTAATATTTCATCGGTATCTGGCAAAAGTATTAGATGCTCATGTCCCTACTCTCTCAGGCCATTCTATTGGCTCTCTTCATTTCATGCATATGCATGCGTGTATTCAGTGAATTTTAAAATGAATTTTCTTATAAACTATTTATCCGATCAAATGATCCGATCATACCGTCAAATTCGTTATAATTAAATCTTTATAACAAGCCAGATCACACCGCTAAATTCATTATAATTAAATCTTTATAACAAGCCACCGTATAATTATATTCTGATAAAATAAAAACATATATTTCAAACAATATGTTTCAACATATATGTTTCACCGTGTTTAAAAAAGTTTATATGGTTCAGAGTTTGATTTTTTCGCCATATATATATTAAGTTATATCAGTTATCAACTAAAACATTTGACCCTTTGTTTTTTTTAAAAAAAAAATCGGACTTGACCCTGAGGAGGTTTCCGTATGCACCGGCATACTCAAAACATACGCCAGCTCCGGTAGCCCGTTGGCTAAATAAACTATTTTTCCGATAATCAGTTGGCCTAAATACTCTATTTTTCACTGATTTCTCGATCCACAATTGACAAACCAAAGCCCGTAAGCCTAACAAGCCACTCCCTCCCATAACACAAACCAAGCAGCCCACTCTTAATCTGTTATCCTCTTTCTCTGACCACTGACATTTTGGTTGAAAACTGGAGCGTGAAATCAATGGGATCGAAGCCCATGTTTTCTGATTGATAACTAAAATACAAAACCAATACATTCAAAAGTTTTAATCAATGTGCAATCAATTCTTCAATAATTAGTTGGTCATATTTACCAAGCCTGTCATTTTGTTGAAAATCAGCAGCAATAATGCAGTCACGTGTTTTTATGCTATGAAAAAGTAAGGCAATTATAAATGTCATTACATATTTTTGCAATCTTTTATTTCACTCAAATTATTTACAGAGTGTTCTTTAGAAATTTAGACCTTATGTGTATTTATGTGCATGTAAGCTGCTAGAATCAGCTCGCAAGTTCTCGTGGGCACATCCTATAAATTTTCTAGGTCTGCCGCTGGCCTTTTATCTCGTTGATTCTGGCAAGGCTGGGCTTTGATTAGGTTCACCGCACACGAGGCAAGGTATTTGGGCTGATAAAAGGCCGGAACAGAACAACATTTGGAAGGTACAGAATTTTTGGCATTTATAATTTTAATTTTTTAAAAATTTAGAAAAAATAATTTTCGAATTTGAAAATTTACGAAACTAGTCTCAACCTATCCTCTCGGGAGGAGATAAAACGCCCTTCCGAGGGCGTTTTATTCGACGTGACAGACGGCCGTTGGGTGCCGTCGCCACGTGGCGAATTTTGCGGCCCTTCCCGCCCTTACTAAGGGCAGTTTTCACTGTTCACGGGGGCCGCTCGCAAAAGGGCGGCCGCCCGGCATTTTGCAGTGGCTCCCTTCCCGCCCTTACCAAGGGCTTTTTTTCCTGTTTTGCAGGCGGCCCCCTTCCCGCCCTTTCAGAGGGCGTTTTTTGCCATTCCCGCCCTTTGGAAGGGCGTTTTTATCCTAAACCCCAATCGACCAAAACCCTAATCGACCGACCCTCTCTCGTATTGTTTGAAATGTAAAATGTTATCGTTGTATTGTTGCAAATGTAACCGATCCATTTGATTTGTCGTATTGTTGCAAATGTAACCGATCCATTTGATTTGTCGTATTGTTTGAAATGTAAATGTTATCGCCGTATTGTTGCAAATGTAAATATGTTGTGTAATGAACATTTGTTTTATCGTCGTATTGCTGCAAATGTAAATATTGTTGCAAGTGTAAATATTCGAGGTATCGTACATATGTTGTTTGCATTACCTATGATCATAACATATTGTTTTAACCAAGTTAACTTAGTAGCAATGGTTAAGCAGTTGTTTGTCACACTGTTACATAACCCATTAGGTATGGATGATACAATACATGGCAAATGTCTTATTCATACATGATACAACTAACTCATCCCCGACGAGTCAAGGCTCGGCTACCTACGTAACCGTTCAAGGGCGATAAGCTTGTCATCAATTTTCTCTTTCCTTCTCGGCGTTGTACTCCTTTTGAGTTTCACATTCGGTACTTTTAGGCCGTTATATTGGGGAATGACATTGTCGATCCACCTAGTGAATCCACACCTCCTTTGAATGCCCCGGTAAAGAAACACATGTAATCGCTTAGAGAGCCACTAGAGCGAAGACGTTTGCGAATTGATAAAATGAAAGACGTACAACGAAGTCGTTGTCTAAGTTGGGGCAAATGAAATATCTCCGACCATATGTTCGTGGGTTCAAAGGAGGTAGTCATCTTGCAACGATCCCTACAACCGCACATGGGACGCTCCGACCATTTAGGGAAACCGGGGTTGTTCCTCCAAGCTAAGCTTGCGATTTCGACGCGACGTTCATACTCCATCCAAGCCTCGAATGAATTGTTCAATCGACTCAGGTTGTGTTACGTGTGACCGATCGAAGGTGTTTAACCGTATCGATCCACTCTTCGTATGGACACCGACGTACATCCTCCCGGTTGCACATTTTTTATGTTCGGGGTTAGAAAATGGAACAAGCGAATAGGTTAAAGAAAGAAAATTATACTCACGACAAAATCGTCATCCGCAATCTCGGACACACGAAGCATCTTTGTCCTCTAGTTGCTTGTCTTATGGATCTTACCACCGGCAACGGAGACCACGGTGGCATTCCTGGACGTTCCCGCCATATGGGTAGTGCCAGCTGATCCATAGGCCAGTCCAAAGCTTCAGCATGAACTCGACGTTGGTACTCAGCCTTCCGTCGAAGGTAGTCTGACCTTGTTTCGCTAAGTGGGTAGTAACGTGTTCCGTTGGTTCGTGGGTTCTCCATATCTATCCACTCAACGAAGTTGCACACCCGACGATATGCCTGCATGAGGTGTTAACACATAGATATCTGGAACTATGCCGCAGTCCCCAGCTGCGGCAAGGACGTGTGAGCAAGGCAGATGTCTAAGCTTCGGCTTCATACAGCTGCAACTACAACCACCATCCGCATGAAGCACACATTCCTGCATAGCTTGAACACGGTTGATGTCGCGCCTTCTCCTGTCGACACACATGATCTCGTACCTATGAACTTGGGTTCATTGGGGGATTACTCTGTGCTTCATAGCCTTTAGAATTTTGTCTTGCATATATTTCGTCACCACGTTGCCAAATACAATGTTGTTATCGACCATCAAAGGGGATATTTTCTTAAATCTATCCCTAAAGTATGCCTGAGTCTCATGAAGGATAAATTCCACAATACCCACCAATGGAAGCCCCCGAACTCCTCGCATCATCCAGTTGTACACCTCGGCCAGGTTGGTTGTCATTATACCATATCGAGCTCCGTCGTTGTCATACAACAGACCATTTTTCTTTCGGTTCATTCTCTATCCAAGGGGAGAAATTACGTATTGATGGTGCGACCTCCTTCTCATTGTTGGTGGGTCATTATGCAATGGAACAAGAGGTACTGCAGGCTCATCAACCTGTGGCAAACGAGATTGCTCATCGGTTTGCTTCGTTGTCAGCTCATCCAAACTTCTCCACATCTCATTGAATTTTTTCTCTTGATTTTGACCACATAGCCTCTTGAATAGATCCATCAGGTGCTTGTTCTTGAATTGTTTGTAGAAATTGGCTCCCATATGCCTCATGCACCACCTACTCCGAACATCATGCCACCTAGCTGGAAGTCCCCTCTCCGGCCAACCATTCTGAAGATAGTCGATTGCTCTCAGCATGCCGGCATGACGATCATGTATGAGACAAACATTAGGCCTCATACGAACGACTTGGCATCGAACTCTCTCTAAGAACCAATACCAGCTTTCGGTGTTCTCACTCTCGACAAATGCAAACGCCATAGGTAACACCCGGTTGTTCCCATCTCGCTCCAATCGCCGCGATCTCGACCTCGTATTTGCTCGTCGAAAGGTTCCATCTATTCACAAGACAGGGCGATAGTGCACAAATGCATTGATGCAAGCACCAATCAAGAAAAAAGCTCTTTGCAGCATGCTCTTGCTCGAATCAGTAGATGATGGAAAGGTCTGAATGTCGTAGTAGGTATTGGGGTTTCTCTGAGCAATGGTGGCTAATAGACGAGGTAAATTGTTGTATGATGCTTCAAATGTGCCATATCTCATCTCCAATATCTTTTGTTTCGCCCTCCAAGCCTTGGCATAGCTAATAGTATACTTGAATTTGTTCTCAATGTGCTTAATAATGGAGCCTGGTTCAAAATCCGTGTTTTTAACAACATGGTCAGTACATCTCACCGCAACAAACGCCGAGGTGATGTTGCGGTGGTACTTATCTACCCCGGCAATGACATGTGTGCTCACCAACAATGTTCACTTTCCAATAGTCACTCCATTTCCCCTTGTATGCATGAACGCGCCACGGACAATCATCCTTCATACACTTCACATCATACACATAGTTCGTAGACTTCACCACCCTAAACTCTCTATGCAAAGAGACCGCCCAATGCTTCACCGCTCTTTCATGTCTTCCTTATGAGCATACCTAGCACCTGGATGACCTCGTTATCCTTGTATTCAAATGAAACATGTTGTTCTTTCGAGATAACAAGCGAGAGAAATCGCTTGTTCCCAATCGACGGCATGACATCTTCTTCCTCGTCCGATGATTCATCGCCCTCCGCCCGCTCATTTTCAGAATCCTCCCTCTCCATTTCTTCAACAATTGCTTCGATTCTCTCCCCTCGTCCGCCACGCCAATCGTCTCCTCCAAGCTTGCTTCATTGCTCGGACCTTCACCATACTCGTTTGCATTGTATTACGCTATCGACTTCGTGCAAGTGCCACAAAAATAACAAGGGGCCAGGACCTTTCAAGTGCCATGTCCACATAATGTCTCCACGACTCAGTGTTATCTATAGGCATAAGTTCTCAATAATATCCTTCTGTTGCACGACTTACTACAACGGATAGAGACATTGTGTTCACTCTTGTATCCACTTTAAATCCACGTAGCAACCAACTATACACTGACTCAAATGTTTTCTCGGTTAGCCTATCGATGCTCTTTGATTTCATCCTAAATTCTAACAGATCTACACCTTTTGGACCGTATCTAAAGTTGCCTTCACCGTGAACTATCTGAAATATGATCTTACTTGCCATAGTGCCTGACAAACAAATTGAAACTGAGTTTATTTCATACTACGAATATGTTGCCTAGATGATTCTGTGCCTAAGTTAATTTCTTTAACAATATGTTTTTTGGTCTATATCTTAAAATTTCCCGAATTGATATGTTCTTTTCATCTACCGTCAATCGTACCTCGTTCATTTCAATTTGTCAAATTTTGTAAACTAAATTAACAAAATTATACGTACGATTATCTATAGTGCTTACCATCTACTCACATAATTTACACATAGATCCAAATATATTCTACCTAAGTTGATCTATCTATTCTACCTATGTTAATGTCCATTAAATTATCCTTGTTGATCTATCTATTCTACCTATGTTACTGTCGATTAAATTATCTAAGTTAATCTAAATTAAATCATCTGTTTTACAAATCTATAACAAAATATTCAATAACTATTCAAATAGTTATCCAATCACGCCCTCCCAGAGGGCGGGAAGAGACTAGTTTTGTAAATTTCAAATTCGGAAATTATTTTTGTAAATCTTTAAAAAATTAAAATTATAAATGCCAACAATTCGGAAGGTACATGTGCCTTGGAAAATAGAACGGAATAAGTTCATCCTTGGTCCCTCAATTTATCGTCGAGTCTGAAATTCGTCCCTTAACCGCAATACCAGATATGAGTGTCCGTTAATTTTCAAAACTATGCAAATAAGGTCCTAAAACGGTTTAAAAAATGATTTTGATTGATATGACGCCTACGTGACATTGACGTGACACTTAAAGTCATTAAAAAATGATGAGACCCACACGTCAATGAGTCCACCTCAACGGACTTCGACACAACGGTGGCGCTCGCCCCCACTGGCATGTCCATCGTGCCTGACTCGACCTAGAGTGTGGACGACTGGATCACTGTCTGTGGCGGCCGAATCGACGACCATGATACGACGCCGTTGCTACAACCCGTCGCCACCACCAATAGCTTATTCTCTTGCGATGAGGCTTCGTCTAACTTGTCTTCCCTGGAGGCGGCGAGTTCATGGCGTCACCAACGCCCCGCGTGACCATGACGATGATGGACACAGGCTGACAAAAGAGGATCAATTCATGGACTGAATCCATGGGTTAGCCCTTGGACTTGCCCCAAAATCTCAAGCATCAATACGAGACAAAAACCGTGACATGGACTGAATCCACGATTCACCATCTTCCTTCTCCCATCCACTCCATCGCCATCGCCGGCCATGTACTGCAATTGAGTCATCGGTGGTGGTGGATATGTTGTTGCTAGCACCGGCGACGGTGGTGGGTAGCTACCAGAGGACTGCGACATCGTTACATGAGGTGGCGCCCATGGCAGTGGACAATGACGATAGCGACAAGTAGTTTGCTATCGCTGGAGATGGATACGGAACACCCGTCGACGACGATGAAGGCATCGCACATCAAGATGTTGGATCTTGCTCTGGCCAAGTGCCGTTTGGAGCCAGCTGCGACTGTTGATGTGCGTCGCCTTCACCTCTAGTGATGTCATAAATGAAGTTCTGCTTGTCATTTGCCTTGCCGTCGGGTGCACACACCTGTTAGCTCACATATCGTAGCGTCATACCATCGGGCATCGATATAGGCGAGGTTAGCAAGCAACATGGACACATGTAGGTCCCATGAGTTTTTGTGGCTTTAAGTGTTATATCAATGTCACGTAGACGTCATATCAGTCGAAACCATCGTTCAAAACTGTTTTTAGGATCTTATTTGTACTGATTTAAAAGTTAAAGAACATGTTATATCTAATATTATGATTGATATTATGGTTTAGAAGATAAATTACAGATTCGACGAGAAATTGGGGAGGGAACTTATTCGAAAATGAACGGTCATGGTGGCGCGGTGGCATCGTCCCCTTGCAATTTATCGGTTCGCCGCACCCACCCACCCACCCCGCGGAAAAATCCCCCTCGCCTTAAACCCTACGAATCATTTCCTATCTATCTACTCTGCCCTCCTTTCTCCTCCGGCCGCGCGCCGCACGGCCCACCTGCAGCCAGCCAGCCAGCAAGCCGCCGCGTCCTTCTCGCTTCTAGGGTTTTCCCACACGACACCCGCCCGCGACTCCCCCAAGCATGTCGGCTCCGCCGTCGCTGAAGGTTCCGGCAACCGCCGCCTCCCTCGTCGCGGCTGCCGCGGCCCACCGTGCTACGGCCGCCGCCGCCGTCCCGTCCGGTGCGTCCCGCGTCCCTGTGCGACGCTTGCGCTGCTCTGCATCAGGCGGCGCCGTCGAGGTGAGCCGTACAAACTCCGAACTCCCGCTTAAGCAGTGGTCGTTGCTTACGGGCTTGCCTTTGCGGGGGTCTGTTTGGTTAGGTGCGTGCTCCGATGGATTGGGCGACGAGGTCGCTGGAGGAGATGCAACGGGCGGAGGACTTCGACGCGTTCTGCCTGATGGGGCTTTCGCCGCTGGATGGGCGGTACGAGCGCTTTACCAGGGACCTGAAACCCTTCTTCAGTGAGTTCGGCCTCATAAGATATCGGGTCATCGTTGAGGTATCATTTATTTGGATTGCTTCCACTCGTATCATTTCACGTAATCTAGGATGCTTGATTATAATCAATGTTGCCTATCTGAAGTTGACTTCTGGCTTTGCAGGTAAAGTGGCTACTGAAACTCTCTCAAATCCCTGGGATTAATGAGGTGCCTCCATTCAGCGAGGACGCCCAGTTATTCCTGGATGCGATTATCCAGGATTTTGGCATTGCTGATGCAAAAGAAGTGAAAAAAATTGAGAAAATAACCAACCATGATGTCAAGGCTGTCGAGTACTTTCTCAAGCAAAAATGCAGCTCAAATCCAGAGATTGCAAAGGTATGTCAGCCTTATGTCTAAAGCAAATATCTGAACGTACTACTTTATTGCTAGGCGTTGAGTGTATCTTTGTCCCCAGGTGTTGGAGTTCTTCCATTTTGGATGTACTTCTGAAGATATCAACAACTTGTCACATGCATTAGCTCTAAAAGAGGGGGTAAATACAGTTATGTTCCCTGTTATGATCGACATATGCAAAGCAATGTGCTCCTTGGCAACGAAAAATTCAACCATCCCTATGCTGTCACGAACTCATGGACAGGTACGAGAACCACCTCTGAAGTATACTCATTAATATATGCTTGTACTGTTGTACATGTGTACACAAAATCACTATAATGGATGCGATATGCTTAGAAGCTATAACGCTAGCTTAGATTTCCACTTTCCTGCTTGTAGCCAGCATCACCAACAACTCTGGGAAAAGAGATGGCGAATTTTGCAGCCAGATTGTCAAGTATAGGAAAGAGCTTTTCTGAGGTCAAGATACTAGGGAAATTCGCTGGAGCTGTTGGAAATTACAATGCTGATGTTGTTGCATATCCAGAAGTTGACTGGCCTAAGGTTGCGGAAGAGTTTGTCAGATCATTGGGCTTGGAGTTCAATCCTTATGTTACCCAGGTGGTTTATATTCATTATTTTGATATCCAATTGTTTCATTTGTTTGCCCTGTGCAGTGCTTTATTGGAGTTATTATGCATCTCAGAATGTTCTTGAACTATGGCTTTCCTACTAATAACCTTTCCATTTAGTTGACTGCCTTATAAATTCTAGTCATGATACTCTTTGGTCTGATGGAGTTTAAACTTTTTTACAGATTGAGCCTCATGACTATATATCGAAGCTCTTCAATCTATTTGTTCAGTTTAATAATGTGTTGACTGATTTCGACAGAGACATGTGGAGCTATATATCATTAGGCTACTTCAAGCAGGTAATACTAACGTGCAAGGATTGTTCTTGAAAGGTCTGATTGAATTCATTCAATACACAGAGGGAAAAACTTAATGGTATACAGTTCTAGATTCTGTTTGAACTTACTGCATCCCTTCAAATGTTGTTCCAGATAGTGAAGGCTGGTGAAGTTGGATCTTCCACAATGCCTCACAAAGTGAACCCCATCGATTTTGAAAATAGTGACGGCAATTTGACTATAGCCAATTGTACATTGTCTTCTTTAAGCATGAAGCTACCAATATCTCGGATGCAGGTAATGAGACTGCTTCTAACCTTCAGTTCCTTTTTTTACATCTCCAGTGGCGAGAAAAGGATAGTATACCGATAGTTGATGCACATGCAAGAACAGATCCCTAACTTGCCATAAATGGAGTTTAAATTTGGCTTTATTAGGCTAGCCCATGGTTTTCTGTTGAACTTGTAGTGTGCTATACATTCTTACCTCAGTGTATCATATGATGGGCTCCTTTTTCAATGTAACCGCATTTGTGGTAAACAATTTGCATGCTTGAAAGTTGTAGCTTGCCACAGTTTTGACTTAAAATTGTGGTAAACTACAGCAAGTCAAACACGCTTAACTATTACTTAAGATTGAACTGATGAAGAACCATGTTTCTCTGTCAGCGTGATCTCACAGACTCAACTGTTTTGAGAAATTTGGGTGTTGGATTAGGGCATTCACTCTTGGCTTACAAAGCTACATTGCGAGGAATCAATAAGGTTCAGGTAGGTGGCCCATAATTTTCCTCTTGTTTGATTTGGTTGTTTCTTGTATAGATAGTTATATCATTGTCAAAGTACTGAACTGCAATTTGGTAGATAACTGAACTTGCTCTAGTTTATTGTGTTGTTATTTGAAGTCTTTCTATGCATGTTATGATGCTTAATGGTTGATGCCCAAGCATACGCAGCCACCTAGTCTATGTTTTTGGACTAAGAAAACTATAAATTGATGGAGGTGACTAGGTTTTTGCGCAGCTATTATTTGTATCTACATATGCACAGAAAATTTGATGCAGGACATCTGGCGTACTAGAAACAAGATATTCCTTTGTTCACTAAACATAATTTCATTTTACATTTAGTCTGTTTTGTAAGGGAACATATCCTACACACACAAGTCTTCTCGTGTATACATCGTTCACACCAACTTAAGAATATCACAAAAAATTCTAGAAAAGTTTGTACACGTACTTTTACTAGTATTACATCTATATGTAAAATCTCATCTTCAAAATCATTATATGTAGTGAGCAACAACAAAAAAAAATTCTGACAGATTTATACTATTCAATCTGTCAGATTTTTTATCTTTTTTGTTATGGCTAATATATAATGAACCTAAGGTTAAGACTTAACAGATAAGTGTAATACTATCGGAAGTACATGTACAATTTTTTCTAGATTTTTTGGGTGAATTTTGTTAGTTGGTGTACACGGTGTGTACACAAAAAACTTGTGTGCACATGATATGCTCCCGCTTTGTAATTGGTATTACCTTTATTAAATTTATCATTTTCTTTATGCTGAATTTTCTGTTGTTAGGTGAATGAATTCCGGTTATCTGAAGACTTGGATCAAACATGGGAGGTCCTTGCAGAGCCAATACAAACAGTAAGACACCATTCCTTTTGTCCTCTATCTGATTTCTGGTTGCTTTCACAATGTTATGCTTCTATGGAGGAGCTGTCCTGGCTTATCAAAGTTCCTCTTGAGATGCTTTTAAATTGTCAAAAGCATCCTGGATACTTGTTTGGGATTTTGCCTTGCCATTAATACTTCATTAGGATTTTTATGTTTTTAGCCAGGTATATTTCATGGTAAAATATCAATTGAAAATTTGAGTTTGATTGCTTTTTCTAGGTTCGAAAATGACATTCTCCTACATCCTACATTCTTTTGGAATTTTTTCAGAGATTTTAAATTTGATATTAGGGTAATTTCACCTATTGGCATTTTCACCAGATACACCAACTGTGTTCATCATCTTTAGAAATAAACAAGGATTGTTTAGTAGCCCTAGATCTCAATGCTACATCAACTGTCTGTCATATTTCCAGATCATGCGTAAATCATATATTATTACTGTTCATCTTTGTAGGTGATGCGAAGGTATGGAATCCCTGAACCTTATGAGAAGCTGAAGGAAATGACCAGAGGGCAGGCTGTCACCAAGGACAGCATCCGGAAATTCATTGAAGGTCTAGACCTGCCAGAGGCAGCACGATCGTCGCTTCTGAAGCTAACACCACATTCTTATATCGGAGAGGCAGAAAATTTGGCTAGAAATATCGAGGAGGTGGTTGATCTAAAATCTGGATTTAAGATTGAGTGAGATTCCATTCTGGAACTAGGTAATCTCCCCCCAATTTTTGAACAGGACAGGAAGAATAACTTCAAAGTGGAACACCGAATTGTGCCGTGACCTTTAAAGACTTTCTGTCACGCTAATTTAGCTGGTGCTGATTGAAAAAAAGGGCTTTTGGATGCACGCAAAATGCATCCCTGGAATTTGTGCCAGGCGTGTTTCGGAATAAAATCGGAAGCAGGATAAATCTTGCTCGCCTGTCTTTTTCAATTGCAAGTGGCCTTGTGAGTCTTCATTAATGCAGCATTCGCCTTGCATCGAGCAGGCTACGAATTTGAGACCGCATATCATAGGGGCTGTTTGGTTGAGGGTCTAAAACTATTAGTCCCCCTAGGTTAGTCCATTGTAGTCTCTAAACACCCTAAACAGGGGGATTAAGTTTGGACTAAAGGGACTAAAACATGAGTAGTTTATTAGTTCTTAATATAGGTGTTAATTGGGACTAATTAGAAACTTTTCAGCCCTTGCCCTCGTCTGGGTATCTCCCACAGAGTAGAGCCGCTGAGTCTAGCTGTTTGCGTCATGACCTGCGTCGGCCAACGCCGCCCTGCCCCACACCGGCCAGCGCTGCCCTGTCCCTTGTCGGCCAGCGCCGCCCCGTCCCGCGCGCCACGGCGCCTCGTCCTGTCCCGCGTCTCCCTGCGGCACGACGCTTCGCCCGGCGCCTTTCCTCATCCCGCGCCAAACGGCGGCTCGGCCTGCGTCGCTTCGTCCCGCCCCGTCCCACGTCTCCCTGCGCCGCGGCGCCCTGCCCGGCGCCTTTCCTCAAGTGCCTTGACCCGTGCCGGCCAGCGCCGCCCTGCCCCGCGCCTACCCATTCCCCCGCCCAGCGTCGCAATAGCTTGTTCTACTAAAATAAGCATGTTCATCATTGAATCAGTCACAGCATAAAATGGCAGAATATACAAAATATGCATATGTATGTTAAGTTACATCATCACAATTAGTTGTCCTGCATAAATGTATGTTCAGTCACAACATCAAGTGGGCTTATAAGAGTTTGAAAGGTTAAGTACACTGATGAAATACTTTTTACAAAATGTTGCATGTATTGCTCCTCACTGGATTGACAGGGGAAAAACAATTAGCTACTCAGTCCATGTATTAACAGGGGAAAGAATCAGCCTCATGTTGAGTTTATAATGATTCACCGAATAATATTGTACCTCAGAATGCCTGAGCTTATGATTATATTGTATTGATTCACTAAATAATTAGCTACTCTATCCATGATAACATATATACTTAAATTGTATTTTAAATTGAGTTTTTATTTTTAGTTATATAGAGGTAACATGGTCTTTATATATACTATGTAACCTATATTCTTTATATTATGCAATTAAGTCTTTATATTATACAATTAAGTCTGCTTTAGTTTCTGCAGACAGAGACTAAAATATTTAATCTAGGAACTAATCTTTAGTCCCTTGACTAAAATAACAAATATCCCTATTCTTCTGAGTTCTGATTCCTCCGAAACGTGGTTAAGTTTGCAAGGCAATGACATGCGAACAGAGACACTTCCTAAATAGAGGAGTTTTAACCAGACGCTCAAAGAAGTCCGAAGTTTGCAAGGCAATGACATGCGAACAGCGACACTTCCTAATAGAGGAGTTTTAACCAGACGCTCAAAGAAGTCCGGGATGCTCGTCCTTATCCGGCCCTCTAGATGAGAACGGATTCGTGGTGCACCGCACGGACGGAACACCGCGCTGACGCTGACGCGACGCGCGCGGTAAATTCTTCTCGCGACCGAACCAACCAATCACCATTGGCGCTAAGCTCCGGCTCCGGCTCCGGCGCCGGCGCTGCAGCTACATCCTGGCGCGTGAGACGAGAGCGACGGCGCCTCGCGATCTCGCAAGGGCGTGCGCGGCGTGCTGTCCGGGACCCGTCGGGACCGACGCGCTCCGTTGTTTTTTGGCCGCGGAGCACGAGGCGCACTGCTGTGTCTGCGTGCGAGGACCTGGGACTGGGGCGAGCAAGGCACAGGAGCACTCCTTGACGAATGATGATACTGCTAGATAAACACGAAGGGTCGTTTTCAGTTCTGTTTGTATGGACGATGAGACAACTGGCGATTTGATGCTGCTACACGTGGGGCAATGGGGGCAAGCGTCTGTCTGTTGGTGAGCTTTCGCTTACTCAATCCATTAAGAGCAGGTTTAATAAGGCACGCTCAGCAGATGATAGGAGTACATCATTCAAATTCATAGGGGGATGAAAGAGAAGGCTAGAGGGAGAGGGCAACAAGCGCTTCTGCAAGCGTCAAGTTAAGCTGCGACCAGCTTCACCAAACTGTTTTGGATGAAGTTACCGTTAACGATTATCGTCAAACCTATGTGGTTATCGTGAGGTTTACTGTGATTTTAAAAACTGAGAAAATTACGCACGTGATAACATAATCGCACGGTTTTATAAACCTTGGCTGCAGCACCAGAAGCTATGCATATCAACCCAAGAAACTATGCATATTACAGGAACAAATCAGTGCTGTGGCCTGTTTTTCCTCGATAACATGGCTATGGCCTCATCAACAGAACACACATAATAGGGTAGAGAGTAGCAAGTTAGATTAAAAATAAAAAAAATAACTATACCTAGAGAGATGTGTGCAACTGTGCATGGAGATTAGTAGCCAGCTATTGTATGTAGCATATCTTTAGTTCATTCTCTCGATGACAGGTTTATTAGCAGAGATAACTATTATTTATTAGTCTATATTAGAGTTCTGAACACGTACATTTAGAGAGCAAGTTTATTTAACAACAGAGATAACTATTGTTTATTAGTCTGATTTAACATAAGATTGGGTCTGTTTTTTCTTTTCTCTATAAATTTAATGTAAATATATTTTGCATGAGAGTCAATACTTCTTTTTTTCTCTCTTTCGCATAAGTTTAGTTGGCTTATAGCCTAAGCCAGTCGACTTGCTTGCTATAATAAACATGGCCATCATGAGCAGCAGATATATTCATATATCCACACAAGATATTAAGAGGCCGTTTAAAATACTACTCCATATATTTCATATTATACTTCATTATGATTTTTTAAACTTTTAGGTTTAATCAAATTTATAAAAAAATTAACAATATATACAAAATCAAATTAGTTTGTTAAAAATAAAACTGAATATATTTTTATACTATATTTATTTTATGTTAAAAATATTGTTATATTTTTAAATTTGATTAAATATTTTTAAAAAAAAAAAAAAATCAAAGTGACTTATAATATGATAAAACAGAAGGATAATATGAATCGGAGGGAGGGAGTAAATCTCGCGGAAATAGTCGACACATCAAGCGCCGGAACTATCTTAGTGGCAGTTAGCTCATGCAGATATCTGTAGCTGGCCAGCTTCAGAAAGACACCATTTCATTCGAACAATCACAGTCCAAATAAATTTCAAAGCGTTGATAATTCTTTTATGAACATATACACATGTTGATGGAGCCAAATTGCCCTGTTGAAGCCAGGCCATGTTATGTGATGTCCAAAAAGCATCACAGCTCTCTGAACAAAAGTAGTGAAGTTAGGAATGAAGCCAGATTTTAGCCAGGCATAGGATCATGGTTTTAACCTTTAAATGGTCCTGACTGTAACAGTGGCGCTACGTGAAGTGTGCCCAGGGCCTAGTACAGCACCAGAGCACCGAAACGTGACGTGCAATCAGTGACTCGTCAGTGCACTGTCTACAACAGCTACTGGTAGTATTAACTACCTAGAAGAATTTTAGGGCATCTTTGAATCGCATAAATAAAAAACAAAGAATAAAAAAATAAAAGAGTCTGATATGAATACAAATAATTCTCGTATAAATGCAAATATAAAACAAAAAATAGAAAGATAGAAATGACTATTTAGACCACGAGAAAAACACATGTATCGGATAAAAGAGAAAGACTTTTCAAGAGGTTGGATCTCTTGCTAACTTTTTTCAAAAATCTCCAATTCGGTGGAATTTCAAAGGATATTATATGATTCAATTTTTTTTCAAAGGTCTTTGTAAGAATTTTTTTCATAATATTGAAATCCTTCAATATTTCTAATTTTTCTACTAATCAAAGTGGCCCTTTAAAATAAGTATAGAAAATTACATAAGCAGGCTATACAAGTCATCATATTCTTTATGTTTATATGAAGAAAAGAAGAGAGAAAAGAAAGGATAAACGGGTTACATATTTATAGCAGTTGTAATACGAGGTTTGATAGATCGATGGATGTAATATATATTTATAATTAATTATTGTATGAGTGATATAAATAATTTTTTAATTTTTAAAGTCAGTAGATGGATATATTATTGAATTTGCTCTGATAGTAGTTTCATTGACTCGTCACGATTAAAAATCATCAGATATTTCGGGAGTTGGCCTCACCCCCTTTCCCACCACGCACCCACACCAACCAGTCCAATCGGATCTCACTCAAATCCCCAAACATTTCATCACCCAAGACATTCAATGGTGTTCACTGTTTTTCTTCTGCCTCACTGCTCTCTGCACACAGACAAGCAAAATCCAGTAACAAATCTACGCACTAGTCACCACAATTAGTACAAGTAGCGTCATCTAAATTAATTTACCATGCACACATACGAGAAAAACAAACAAAATGGAGTATCATCTGAAAAAAATAATCAAAAACAGTTGGGAGATTTGGAGCAGAGCCAGAAAGCAATCATATACATATATACATAATCTACATACGTGCGCCCTATATGGTGGGGAGTGGCACCGATCATAGCGTGCAGCCGCAGAAGAGGAAGAAGCAGCACACCATGGAGAAGAGCGCGACGGACTCGACGGCGGTGACGAGGCCCCAGAGCACGGCGTCCACGACGGGGGGAACGTCCTGCACGAGCTCCGGCCACCGCCGCACCGCCGAGCCGAGCCGCTCCGGCCACCAGTGCTGCCAGTGCCACCTGCGGAGGGGACCCGCGTAGGCCGACGACGGCAGCAGCGCCGCCAGGCTCGGCACGCCGAGGTCCGGCGGCCACCGCAGCATGGACACTAGGCTGCCCCCCATATCTTCGATCGAGCGGGCCCACCCGCGCGCGCGCTAACCTGCTCTTCCCTGCGACGGCGCCGCGACGGCCGGTCGCCGCCGAGTGCTTCTCCCGCTGGGTGGTGGGCGTGTCGACGGCTGCTTTGGTTGCAGCGTGGCTGATGATGCTTTGACGGGTTGGGGGGATGCCGGTGTAACGTGTTACCGCTGCTTGCTATTAGTAGTGGCGTGTAGAATGTAGTTGTACCCGCGCGTCTCCTCTCGTCTCGTGCCCTCGTGGTGCACAGCACTGGTGTCACGATGTGGCGGGGTCATGGTCGGTTTGGGTCTTTTCTTGTTTTCGGCAAGTGCTGGGAGTTGGCCCGTTCGTTTTCTAAGCACAGCTCCAATCTCAGATCATAATAGATTTAAAGTGTATACAATAAATTATAACGGTTAAAAATTTTATCTTAAATATACATCAAATAATTTATCTAAATATTATCAACGTAATCATAGATTTAGATCTATTAATTTTGGAGTTAGAAATACCCAGCTTTATAAAATCTTGGATCTCGGGTTGTGCCAAAGAGAACCCTAAGACACACATTCTATTTCGATTTTTGTTAGTATATTTTCTAAACTGTTAAACGATATGTTATGTGCAAAAAATTTTATATATAGAAGTTGCTCTAAAATATCAAATAAATATATTTTCAAACTTGTAATAATTAAAACTTAATTAATTATGTGCTAATGGTATTTTTGCGTGTGCCCTTAATCTTCATTTTACTCGGGTTCGAATAGGTCATGCGACTATGCTAGGCACTTAGGCATATGTCGAACATGGCGGTGTGTGGGTTTAACGGACGAACATTCGCGCGTCCACAAGTGAGTGTGAGACACTTAGAATGAATTTGGGGTAGGCAACCTACATGACACCTTTTTAATATGGGATGTCGCCACTATTTTTGGGTGAAGAGTCAGCCTATGGACCCATTGATAGATTTCGGTTATGCAACCACTAAGGATAGGTCTAACGCACGAACGTTTGCATGCTTGGCCTCTGTGAACACTCGTATTCCTTATGCATCCGCAAGGTTTTCTTTTTTAATCAAGTTTATACCCCCTTCTTTGACTAACATATAACCTAGACTCAAAACTCGCTCCCTAGCTGAATCTCCAAAGAGGCAGTACACACTTCCCTACAAGAGGAGTTTCGTACTCCCCCTTTGGAGATTCGACCAGGGGCGAGTTTTGAGTGAAAGACGAACACATGAGATTATATAGGTTTGGGCCACACGGGTGCGTAATACCCTACTCCTGTGTATGAACTATGTCTGAATGATGTAATCGGTTTGCAATGTGTAGAACTTAGGGTCTGAGAATGTGTGCTAGTTGCTGGAATCGAAACCCTCTATCCATTGGCCTAGATCCTCCTTTTATAGTATAGGGGGAATCTACAATGCCACTACCTTGATGTGGGAGTAGGGCTTGCGCCACTAAATGAGACATGCCTGATCTTGTCGAAATCTCTCAGGCCGAGCAGAGGGGGCTGTTCTCTCCTGTTCGACGATGGAGGAGGAGCACCGAAGTAAAAAAAGCACCCTCGCCCTACTATTCATGGGCCTAACAGGGTCATGCGCGGTACAGGCGCCCCCACACTCCCCATGTTGTCGACAACATGTATATAAGACATGCTCCATATCGTCATTAATGCAAGGGAGTGGTTGAAGCAACTCTCTGGTCCCATCAGCTTGTCCTCAAAGTAGTCGCGCTCCTCATAGGGTGCTCGGGGCATGGGACATGCTTGGGGCACAAAAGAGTGCTCGGGCCCCTGCCCGAGACCTGAAGATGGTTGGGCTTCGTTTACAGGTGGCCACCATACCCGGGGCGCTCTAGGTACCCATGGCACCTCGATCGCTTGGCACCCCCCGGGTACCTGGGTGGCCCTATTCACATGTATTGATCTTGATGTCTTAAAGATGTAGATCTTGTAGGTCTCGATTGCGTCCTAAGCACAACTCACGAGGGGCGCCTGAAGAAAAGATGGTGGATGTGCCCCGAGCACAGCCCTCAGGGTGTCGTGCTCGAGGACGGATGCGCCCTAAGCACAACCCATGGGGGGCCGAGCCCAAAGGCAGATGTGCCCCCGAGCACAGTCCACAGGGGGCTGCACCAGGGACGAGTGAAAGATATGTACCAAGCAGCCTGAGATGGAAACTCTGATTTTCATTTCTTCGACACCCGCAAACACTCGTTTTCCATTTTTGCATATGCACGGTTTCTTTTTTCTTTTTAAGTTTATGAACCCAAACTTTATGCATATAATATAAACTTTATAAGTAGAAACTTTATAAAAGCATTCTAGGTAAAATCATTTGGATCTGAATTAAAATCGAACATAAATTTTTAGTATATAAAACTTAGGAGTACAAACTTTAGGTGTACAAACTTACCAAAAATAAAAATCGTGTGGTGCCAGATATAGAAAGCGTGGCGTTCGCGTATAGCCTAGTCACGTGTTCAAACTTCAAGCTAGTGGATGTAGAAAGAGCAATTATTAAGATTGAAAGCCCGTAGATGTCACCTAGAGGGGGTGAATAGACATACGATCATGAAAATTTCTTCAAACACAGTTGCTAAATTCAACAGGGCTTGGAAGTTCCTGGCAGGAACCCCAAAACTTCCTAGCATCCAATGTTGTCCGGAACTTCCGGTGTTGTATTTAGAAACTTCCAGGGTTCTGGCACTTTGAAACTAAAGTCTCAATTCTCAGAGAACCACAAAACTTACCAAAGTGCGGAAGATGAAGTAAATCAACAGGAAACATAGAAACACAAGAAAAGGCTCAAAACATACACAAGTGAGACAAGAGATTTTTTTCGAAGTTTGGATTACAAGAATCCTACTCTCCGTTGAGGAACTTCAAAGAGCTGGGCTTCGATTAATCCCTTGCCTTACCAAGCAAAACCCTAGAAAAAAGTCTCCGGTTTTCAATCCAACATTCCTAGGTCCTTCACTAGGATTCAAGTGACTACAAAGATACCTAACTTGAACACCCAGTGAACAACACGAATGATGATAGCTCTACCAAGACAACCTCCGAAGGCTCAGCTCGGATTTTCACTCAACTTACGTCGTTTCCTTACAAATGTGAGGAAAAGATTTACAAACGTTCTCAGACAATCCATAATCACTCAGATGCTCGCGAATGATACCTATCCATCTAGAAGGTTTCCCTCTAAAAGTAACAAGCATCAAACAACAACCCACGAAGATCATCAAGTGCTCAAGTCATCCTAGCCCTCTCATCATCAACAATCCTCACCATCACCCTCAATTCACACTCAATTCTCTTGGGAAGCACAAGAACAAGGTGGAGGGAGTAAGAACACCATAAGAAAAGTTAGAAGACAGAAAAATGAAAGTGAAATTATCAAAAGTAAGCTATGGGGGGTGTGAGGAATATATAGGCTTGCAATGACGTCATGAGCTGTTACTCACATTTTGAACTGGAAATGTACCAGGAGGTTCCGTGACAGGGTGCCAAGAACTTCCAACCAACACTTAGAAAATATGGCTAACATGAGGTGCCAGGAGATTCTGGGCCAGAGTGCCAGGAACTTCTGACACGCACTTGCTGGAACCCGACCAAGTGCAATTGTTGCGCAAATATGTCTCTCTTTAATGTAAATTGACTTTAAGCACTTGGATCACTTCAACACAACCATTTGGTACCCTCTTTATAATATGACTTTTCTAGACTTAAGAACAAAATATAAAAAGAAATTTAAATAAATTTTTGAGTTCTCTCGCCGCTTTGCATTTGTTATTAGGGGGTCTTTAAGCACACCTAAGCATCTTGAAACTAATTATCTGCACTTATCTCGATAAACATATTAGTTTCTTAATTGTTTTGTCATTAATCACTAAAACTCACTTAAGGGGCTAGATGCACTTTCAAGATCTTGTAAGGTATATATATAAAGAGCAATAACATCATTCCAGATATGAGGCAATATGAGGCGGGTGTGAGTCCTTAGTGATATGAGATCGCAATATCGTCAATGACTGTTTCATTTGGAGTTTGTCATTTGGAGTTTGTATAGAAGTTGCCTTTTGATAATGGGTGTTTTCTTCTCATCTCTTTATTATCTTCTCTATTTTATTATTTAATTCTACATGACGTCTTATGACTAGGACTAGGACTAGTGCTTAAGGCCTTACTAAACTTTCGACTCGTATTCGTATCCATATACCATATACAAACGTTAATGACCATGGTCTGATTTGTATTTGATCTGTGTCTCGCGACTCACAACTACTTGTTAGTTGTTAGTGGCTCGCACCCGATTAACAAAAGAACATGAATTAAAAAAACATTAGTAAGAGCATCAGCAGCAGTACTCCTAAAATTGAACACCTAAATTAAGTGTTTAAGGGTTCCCTGATTAAAATAGAAGGCATGATTCTGAGTTGTGTACAACAAAACTTCTAAATGTGAACCCCTAAACTTAAATTCAAAAATCAGAAAGCATGTTTGGCCCAACTGCTGCCCACAACCCATCGTTGCGAACGCACAAACTGTTGCTCACGGCCCATATGCAGGCGTCCATCCATATTCCGTCGCGGCTGCCGTATGCATCATCGCTCCTCCAGGTCGGTGACGTTGTAGATGCCGTGATATTGGAGATACGCCGGGGGGAGTAGGAAGCAGGTAATATCTCTGTTGGGCAGCCACGAACAGTTTTCTCCTGAGGTTTGTGGCGATCTGATTTGGGTTGTGTTTGTTGTTCTGAGGACCGTGATGATCTCTGCTTCCAGTTTCATCTCTGTTTTTTTGTTAGGTTTGTGGTGACCTCTGCCATTTCCTCGATGGAAGAAGAACGTAGCCTATTGATGCATTATTATTTGGAGGCCATGTCCAACAACGATGATATTGAATTCTTCGCATCAATACTGCATGAGGCAGACAATGACAGGGACAACATTGGTTCTTTTCGTGGTCGTCGAGTCCTTGATCGTAATAGAGAAGCCGGTCATATTAGATTGTTTGAAGATTATTTTGCCGAACAACCTACATATGGTCCATCCATGTTTAGACGCAGGTTTGAAACAACCTTTTGTTCCAATCATTCTATGTCATATTTGTTGGTACCGTAATCCATCTATTTTGCAAGTTTCAAATGAGTTGTACACTGTTCTTGCGCATCATGCATGCAGTCGAAGCGCACAAAGAATATTTTCAACAGAGAAGAAA
Organism: Oryza australiensis; assembly: GCA_019925245.2. NCBI lineage: Eukaryota > Viridiplantae > Streptophyta > Magnoliopsida > Poales > Poaceae > Oryza > Oryza australiensis. The sequence continues at coordinate 4,011,453 of JAIFGZ020000118.1, read as the reverse complement.
TGCGGCCGGTAAACTTGGGCTCACTTATTTGTAGAAGGTAACAGCGACAATGTGGATTTTGACCTACGGGATAGCAGCTGATGCCACAAATGAGTATATTCGTATTGGGGAGACCACATCATATGAATGCCTGAGGAATTTTGTCGACACGGTTGTGGAAGTTTTCGGAGAGGAGTACCTTCAATCTCCTAATGAAAGTGACACAGCTAGGCTGCTGCAAATCAACGAAAGTTGAGGTTTTTCGGGAATGCTTGGATCCATAGATTGTATGCATTGGGAGTGGAAAAATTGCCCAACAGGATGGCACAGACAGTTTCGTGGACACAAACACAAGGCCACAATAATTTTGGAAGCCGTAGCGTCACAGGATCTTTGGATATGGTACGCTTTCTTTGGAATGCCAGGATCTCATAACGATATCAACGTCTTGCATAGCTCACCTCTCTTCGCTAAGTTGGCTGAAAGGCAAGCTCCAAAAGTCAATTATAGCATCAATGGCCACAATTATACGATGGGCTATTACCTTGCGGATGGTATATATCCTAATTGGGCTACTTTTGTAAAAACCATACCTATGCCACAGGGGAACAAGAAGAAGTACTTCGCCAAAGCTCAAGAGGCCACAAGAAAAGACGTGGAACGTGCATTTGGTGTGTTGCAATCCCGATTTGCCATCGTTCATGGTCCTGCTCGTTTGTGGGATCAATATACAATTGGACAAATTATGAAAGCCTGTGTGATTATGCATAACATGATCATAGAGGACGAGGGAGATATTGTGTCCCAACAAGAGACCTTTGAGAGTGAGAACAAACCAGTTGTTCTATCTCATGAGCCTACACCATTGCTTCATGAATTTATAAAGGCATACAGAAAAATAAAGGATAGGGCAGTCCACACTCAGCTTCAAAAAGATTTAGTCGAACACTTGTGGAATTTTTATGGTGATCAATATTAGAATGTTATATATTTCTGCATGTCGAATACTTATGTGTCGTTCAATTAGTAATTTTATTCGAACAATATACTGATATTTATATGTCAAGAAAATTATTGTTTCTGTCATTTGTGCTCTTGTTTTATTGTTCTGTTCTTTGTTGCCAACATAGTTCTGTGTTCAGCCAAGATGTATATATATTATCATTGATTTCAGATTTCATATATATATATATAATAGACTGTATATATATTATCATTGATTTCAGATTTCAGATGTATATATATTCTGGACTATATATATATTGTCATTGATTTCAGATTTCAGATTTATATATATTGAATGACAGGGCAATAAACATCCACATGTATACAATTTCAGATACTGACACAGAATGTCATTCGCAAGCTGATATCAAAAAGAAGCCTCGGGCTGATCTTGAAATGGTGCATGACAAATAATCATGGTTGCAACATTTTAAAATATAGCGCTTGGACTTGTATGCTTGTTTTCTTCTGATGTGCCTCCATGAGTTAGTGCAGAAATTGGTCTCAGTGATCTTGTGGTATACTTTTCTGAAGACTGATTTTATTGTATATATGACTAACTTTCAGATGAAAATGGACCAATAAAGAGATTGTGCCATTGGTTTCCGTATACTTTATTTCTCTCTGTAAATCTGATTACCATAATAACAGTACTTATCCCAAGATCGTGTTAAGTGTATGCTCAGTTTCTGCTTATCTACAAGACTAGATGTGCTTGAAAGACATCTAAATGTGAGGACTGAAGCACTGAAAATTCAGTAAAGTAAAGAAAACACAATTAGTTCCCGTTCTGATTGCAAATGGGTTCACACCCTAGAGATCTTGTGCATACTCCACCTGATATTCCAGGTATTGCTAGTTTTGCGGAGTCTTCTCACCTGCTCGACAAAATTCCAAGAGTTAATGGATTATACAAAATGTCCAAATTATTCCAAGTCTTCAGATTTCAGATGTGTATATATTCTAGACTGTATATATATTATCATTGATTTCAGATTTCAGATGTATATATATTGAATGATAGGGCAATAAACAACCACATGTATACATCCAGACTTCAGATTTCACATTTCATATGTATATATATTGAATGACAGGGCAATAAACATCCAGGCAATTAAACATCCAACGATTTTAGATTTCACATCCAGCAATTGCCATACAGCAATAACCATTCATCCAAGCAATTAAACATCCAGGCAAGAGTTCCTTGATGGAATAACAACAATTCCAACCTAAAATTAAAAGGTCTAGATAATTAAACATCCAGGCATTACACAATAAACGTGACAACAACGATCCAACTTGTGTCACTCAAACTTTTCCTACACGACGCTATCACGAGTCATTATGTCATGCTGTAGTCGTTGGTAGTGATCTTGAAGCTGCGTCAACAGCGAACTGAAGTCAATAGTCATTATGCGTTCTTCATCTAGAGTTCGTTTCCTTTGAGCCTCTTGAGACATAGCCTCAGCTTCCTTCAACCTAGCTGCAGCCTCCATCTCTCTCGCTGCAGCCTCCTTCTTCGTTGCCGCCTTCTTCTCTTTTGCTGCAGCCTCCTTCTCCCTCAATGCAATCTCCTTTTCCTTGTATTCCATCAATTTCTGAACATGGTCTTTTTCCAGCTCACATAGTTGGGCAAATTTTTCATCATTAGCCACTTTTTTCTTCTCCCACAACTTGTCTACTGCCTTGACGTAGCAGTTTTCACGAGCTGCACCTAAGCTTCCTTTCGCTCCTTTGGTTCCCATTGGTCTTGTCGTTGTGTTGTGCTCAGGGGTAGTAGCGTTTACATCAAGCCCATCTATTGGAGTAGACATTTCTATGGACGTTGGAGTAGATGATGGAGTAGATGCTGCAGCAGATGGTTCCGGGACATCCTTCCTTTTCCTTTTGTTGCATTTTGTAGCTGCTAGCTCCCTTTCCTTGTCGATCCATTTTGGTTGGTGCCGAAGTTGGTTCCAACAATGCATGAAAGCAAACCCCTTCTTATTTGGATCTTCGGCTTTAAAAACAATATTTGCTTGGACAATTTGTAATTTTGGACAATAAAATAGTTAGCTACATCTAAACATATAAATGGAAACAACGTGTTTAAAAATTACCGTGTCATGGATCGTGGTGCCTCTTTGTCTTCTTGCCTCTATACGGGTTAAGCAACCTGAATATCTGTTCATTGCTTGTTGGATAACAAGCCATCTGTGGCTAAGCGAGTTTTGATTGCGGTCCGAGTGGAATGTCTTGTGTTCATGGAAATATTCATGTATCCTACCCCAATAAGTGTTCGTATTCTGATTTGTACCTTGAATCGGATCTTGGCTAATGTTAATCCACGCAGACACCAACAAAATGTCTTGCTCTTCCCTAAAATTTTTTGATCGCTTCTGTTTTTGAGGTGCCGAGGCATCGTCGTCTCTGTTTGTGTCATTGAAACGATATTCTTGAGATGCATCCGAAGTAATACCTAGCTCATGTAATAAAGCTTCTTCATTGTTTCCTTCATCTACCATGGCAGTGAAGTTCAAATCGGTGTTCATGGTTGCTGAAAAAATCCGTTCACAGAAAAAAAACCAGTGTCAGGTAACAAAGTTCAATGAACATATGCTGATTTCAATGAACATGAATAAGCAAACACCGTTATGTTCCTGTTGCTGCTTTTGTATAAAGGAAAATAACCTCATCAACACATTGATCTTAGAATGTAAATACATTTAGCATAATAGCCAACTAATTTCTCTTTGAATTGTAATGCCTAAACAACAGTATGGTGGTTTCTTGAACCAGCATATAGTGTTGTTTCTATAGTGGTTTCTAAACAACAATATGATGTACTTTTCTTGAACACTATATGCTGGTTCAATAAGATCTGATCAATCATACTGGCTTCTTCGATGTACTTTTCTTGAACACTATATGTTGGTTCAAGTACATATGATCAATTATGAAAACTAAATCTTTCTCACTAGAACACGAACTATCTGCCTCTGATCAGTTATAAGAATGTGTTCTACACTTCTAATATGTTGAGCCATCAAACATTACCTTCACATTGCACATCGATGTCGTTGAACACTGATTCTTCCTCACGAACCTGTGCTGCTCCTGCCGCACGTATCTGCCCTGTCGTGGCCGCACGCGATGGAGGAGCCCCAGGGATCGACTTGGTAGACCGCACCATCGAAACCCCACCGAAACTAGGTGTAGGGAGTTCGGCGACCTAGATGCGATGGGGCTGCAGTCAGATGGGGATTTCAACGACGGCCGACGAGAGGAGACACAACAACCAAAATACAGAAAAAAGGGTGTTGGGAGATGTACCTACGGGAGGAGGGGCGACAGGAGGACCTGCGCCGGCGCAGCTTGATTCGGTTAGAGCAGGCACTGGGACGAGGGCGGTGCCGCGTCGACCTCGCCGGGAGCAGCCACCGGGAAGAGGGGCGGCGCAAGGACGAGCCACCGACAGTAGGGACAAGGGCCGCGCAGGGAGGAGCTTCGCGCAGACGGTGGCGGCGGCACCAGCTCCGTGCAGGCCACTGGAGGGGTGGCGGCGGACAAAGGACTGAGAGATGAGGGGTGGCGGAGAGAAAAGGCGCCAAAAAATTTCCAAGAGCGCAAACGGGAGAAAAGAAGGCGCGACCGGTGGATAGGAGTTGGGTTTCTGCCTCTCAGGAATAGGGGTGGAGGGTTGAATTTTAGGAGTTCAAATTTTTAGATGGTGGTTTAGGAGTGCTGTTGTGTGCTTTTTTTTCAAAAATCCTTAAATTATTTTAGAAGCTCATTTAGGAGTATGTTCTAAACAAAAGAAAGACGTTGACGATACAAAACAACATGCATATATAACTAAAGTTGCAAAAAATTGTACCAGTCAACTAGGAATTGAACACATGAGACACGATATATGATTGATGAGGAAATGCAATACAAATTTTGTTTCATGCAGTTTGCATACAGCACCAATACTGGCCAGAAAAAAAAAGAAAAGAAAAGATAAAAAGGACCAACTTGACCACTTTTTATGTAAAAAAATCTTGACCACTTTCAAACGAGACTCACATGGCCATGAGCATGGAAGCTTTTGGTGGCATATCGGATAACAAAGTGCGAAAAGGAGTAAGAACTTTGAAGAGAGACTCTATAGACGTCGTGATTAGTGAAGTTTATCTAAAATATTGTACCACATTACTCAAACTGGAGGGATTAAACACGTGTTTTCCCGAGCATTATTGAATTATTTGAACGCACATACAACACATGGTTGTAATTGATTTTGATAAATTAGTTAAAATTTTAAGACTGACATGTGTTAGAATTATTTGAACACACATTCACACAGTTATACCAACTGAGAAACTAGCCAGAATTTTAGCAAAAGTAATCATGCGTTTGCCGGGAGTCGAACCCGGGTCTATTGCTTGGAAGGCAATTATCCTAACCGTTGGACTACAAACGCAGCTGTGCTATTTTTTCTCCAAAGGGGAAATTGAAAAATGTGTCTCGTCGAGAAGCTTTCCTTTCCACGTGACATGTAATACAGTTGAAATTTTCTGTGGGACATGAGTGAATTTTGTAGGACTCTTGTGTGCTTTTAGATTTATTTAATGTCAAATATTTGCATTTATTTAAAGATTTTCATTCTGCCAAGAGTCTAACATACATGTCCATATGCAATAGCAAAGAAAGAGGCCAAGCCATCTCGGGCAACTCTTAACGAATTGATGCCTTTTTCCGTCCCGTTTCACCTTCGAAACCATATAATTTTGCAATTATATATTCAGGCATTGGAAAGCGTATTTATATGACATTGGAGTAAACAGAATACATTATAGAGAAAGTGAAGTAAAATAAACAGTGAAGCTTTCAGGGGAATCAAACCGTGGCTCATAAGTTAGGAGAACTCTTTTCTCCTTTTCTTTTTTCCGTAGAGTTACAGTCTTACGAGTTACAATCAAACTGTAAATACGCCAAAAATATACTATTTAAAAAGTTTAAAACATCAATATGAAAAAGTTAAAATATAAAAACATATATATGTGTGTGTATATATATATATTGTTGTCTTAAGACCCGTTTAACAGGCTTCAATTCATCAAACACTATTATATTCTCAATTTTTTTAAGAGTAAAGTAGGTGGATTTACTTAAGAACATATAAAGGCTTTCATCCTTTTCATCTATACACCATCAACCATTATCCAAATTTAAATTTAATTTAGTTTAAAGTTTTTTTAATAAATTTTTTTATCTTGATATTTAAGTCGTTAAAAACTACCTATGCACGTTGGTTGGGCTGGTTCGACCCGAGGTCTAACCCATGATACCCAAGGTGGTGGCTGCCCCGACCCACGCAACATGCTCGGCTCGCTGACCCACGAGCCGTCCATGGGGCGGCTCATCACCATGCTTTTGGCCTCGTCGTGGGTTCGCACAGCGGCGTCAAGTACGCACACTTATCAGCAGATCAACAATAGATATCAAAATCAACTGTTGGGAGTTCTGAAATCAATTGTACTACGGGCCAATTCTGAACTCTGATCAATGAGGCAATCAATAACATTCGTTCTGCACCCGTATAGGGCGAGCGGTGGAGCTGTGTGGTAGGTCGTGCACGGGTGCGCACTCAGCGACGAGGGCTTTGCTGGCGGTGAGTAGGCCAAGCATCACGGGAGTCACGGACATCTTCGTCCGATGCGCTCTCTTCTCCCACCATCGGCTGCCTCACCACCACCAGCACCACCAGCAACGACGCTTGTTGACCCCGCCGCCGCCGCTGTCAGCCTCGCCCTTGGTGGCCCCCTGCTCTTATTCTTTTCTGCCTCAGCCTGTGCAGCCTAGTGGTGCCCCGATGACGTCCCCGCCGCCGCCGCCTATTGTCCGCCGCAGTTGCAGACTATCGGCCACGGAGCATGACTCCGATGACGCCATGCAGATCTCCTTGTACATGAACCAGCTCGGCTGCTCGATCCCTATTCTTGGCTTGTAGCTTGCCTCTGTGTCGTGAGGCGCAACGGGGCGATGACGGAGCACTCCGGAGTCTAGACGCATGATGCTAATAGGTTAAGTCAAATGCGTGTCATGGGTCGACCCACACGTGGTTCTTGGGTCACGATGACCCCGACCCATTTGGCCCATAAAAATTCATGGGTCGACCCATCTGATTTTGGCCTCATTATATTGCGGGCTAGTTCGCTGGGTCAGAATTTTTTGCATTTTTAATTTTATTTTTTTAAGATTTGCAAAATTAATTATTCGTTTCAAACAATTGCAAAAATGGTCCCCAGCCACTCTCCTAGAGGATAATTTTTAAAAATCGTCTAACAAGATTTTTGCAAAGATAAGGCTAAGTAATCATTAGTCTCACACTTATATAACAATAACATGAAAATCATATATATGAACCTATTAAAAAGTAGGAGATAAGAAGTGATACATATCGTTTTATCTCCATGCATTTCATCCTCGTCATGATCGAGATCCATCGCAAAAAAATACATGTCTATCACATCTCATTATCGGGAAATAACCTAGTTAACAATTTTATGTAAAAAAGATGTTAATCCCATAAACATTGGTTTATCATCTATCATCAAAGCAACAATTACACAAATTGTTTAATCCAAGATTTTTCAATCTCTTCTCTCTTTTGTGATATATAATAACTCAATATAAACAATATAACGAGATGAGATGAAAGATAATTTTAAATCAATGTAGAGATATTATAATAAACAAAATATAGAATAAGCTCACCCTCAATATGTGCATACATATGGATATAAAGGAACACATATATACATAATCAATCAAGATGAATGAGGAAGCTCACACTATATTTTTGATCCACAAGAGAGACCAAGTTAGAATATGTGAAGTTTAATACATACCTTTCATCATTTTTATTTTCGTATCCAAATGAGACTAGTCAAAGATAAGCTCATAAAAACGTTGGTCTCACATAATTAGATTTGTCATTAATCACCAAAACCAAATTAACTTGAACTTATAATCTCTCCCTTTTTGGTGGTTGTTGACAAATCCATTAATAATAACCACATTTGGATATGAAGGATATAAATCAACATTATATTGATGTATACCAATGATATGCTTATGCATATGATGCATATGTAATGCTATGATGTGGGATCCTAGAATATTTTTCCTTTTATAGCGATGATCACAAGGAGTTCAAAAATATTTTCTCCTTTTAAGATCAAATGTGGGATCCTCAAATATTGTCCCCCTTTTGGCATTAATCACCCAAAAATAAAATAGGATAAAAACAGTCAATTCTACACAAGCCAAAAATAGATGAACACCCACAAGGCCAAAGAATATTTTTGAGAAAGCACAAAGCAACAAATATAGAAATGACCTATTTAGAAAAACTCTCCCTTACTCATAGAGTCTTATCTTTGGATAAAGAATTTGGGATAGGTTTCATATGTAGAAGGGGTGAATTTGAGCACTTGAACTTTTGCTTGAAGTATTCGCATCAAAGGTTTTCTCAAGAATGTCAAAAATTGAGAGGAGCTTGGTAAAGGCTATTTGGACGAATTTTGCTCAAGTGCATAATATCGGCAAGGAATGGAAATGATGAGAAAGTGTTGGGTTCAAGATGATCAAGAGATGCTACCATTTGTTGAGAGACCACTTGTGTATAGGAATTCAAATTTGGGATCAAGGAATGTTGGCTTTGATAGCAAGGGTCAACTTATATTTGGTGACAAAGATTGAAATTTGGAGTCAATCCATGGAGGCTTTGTTTAGAAAAACCCAAAATATATTTTGAGTTTTGGAGGTTTAATATGTCATGGGCATTTAAAAACCAAAAGAGTCCAAGCAAGGAACACATCCAAAAGAGCTCAAGAATTTAAGAAGTTTTGAAAATAACAAAGAACTCATTATTGAAACTTTTTATTCAATCACCGTGCTCAAATTTTCAACAAGACATATGCACTTTCAAAATCACTGTTCAGCTGCAAATGTCATAGCCAAGATGACCTTTAGGAAGAGGAAAAACTTATGAGAATGAACTCGGAAAAAATTGCCATAAATCCTGGAGCTAGTGCATAAAAGAGTGCACAAGTTTCATTTTGGGACCATTGCCTATATCACAACCAAAATGAAGAAATGAAGAAATGAAGCTCACAAGTTTTCAGCCAACTGAAAAATTCAGAATTTTCAGATTTGAGACAACTCCATATTAGCTTTAAAACAACACTAAAAAAGTACACAAATGACCTCCAAAAATTCTGGGTAAATTTGGCAATAAAGCTCAACTATAGAGTATCAAAAGTCATAATGTGAGCTTCTTCAAATTTGCAACACATTTGGAGATACAAAAATCATAAATCAGCCCAAAAACATGCTTGTTCTGAATTTCAGCGAGCTGAGCAAAACGGGAAAAGTCAAAATATTTGCAAATCAAATCCAAATGAGTTGAAACCTTTCAGATATGATCTTTATAATTGAGAGTAACTTTTCAAAAATAATTTCTTGAAAATCATTTTTCTATCAAAAGAAAAGACAAAAAGAGTATTGTTGGCCTTTAGGTTGAGTAAATTTGAGTTGAGAGCTCAAATCACATTCATATTTTAAATCCATGGAGTTTGACATTTGGAAAGTGTGGACCCTCGATTTTGAGTCGGGAATCTTTCGTGTTCATAGTACCATTTCCCTGGATCAAGTAGTTGGTACCCACGAATGCAGTACTGGATAATCAAGTGCGCATGCACGAATAGTCTTACAATACCATTATTACATAAATAGGCCCGAAGGCATTGTCCATCCCACAGGACCTTATGGTCCGAATACAATATAAAGACAGAATTTAGATAAGGCAGCGGAAAGAGGCAGCGGCTTGTCCATTGCCACAGGCAACGACCGGAGCTAAAGTCTAATATGCGCCGTCAGTTCCCTCGTCCTCCTGGTGATAAGCGTATGGATCTTCCGCTCTTCAACTCCATCACGGAGGTTTGTGCGTATAGCAAGGGTGAGTACCAACCGTACTCGGCAAGTCAACACGAATTGATGCATATGACAGGGTTATTCAAAGAACATGGCGAGGGTTATCTTTGCGTAAAGCCAGTTTTCACAATTCTTTTCACAAGCCTATAATCTAGCAAGTTTTAATTTCATAGTTCATTAACCCGGCGACGGTTCTGTCTACCATCCATCGTGATTCCAAGGATGGCTTCCCGCCTCCGGTTCGTCATGATTTTCTGGGGAGTCCACCCCTTCTCGCATTCTCGAGAAGTTGATCCACCAGCGAATGAAACCATCATGCATACCCATCCCAGCATTTTTAAGTTCAAAGTCTAGCCAAGTGAAAGTCTTGTCACGATGCTCAATATCCGCGAGCACGGCTATTCGAATAGATTGATTCATTCTCACTGCAGTGGATGTACACTTTACCCGTACTCGCGGCGCCCAACAAATGAGCCTACGCCTCAACACATGAGACGGTCACGGCAAAGCCTTTCGATAACCTCACTTTGGCAGTACCCGCTCCATGAACTTAAGCCCTCATGCACTCTAGCCGTCCTTTTCTAGCAGTGAGAGGAGTTCTGGCGCACCCGGGGTAAGGGAAGACATTTCCAATCTTTAAGTTTAATTAACATTAGTTTAATCCCACCATTCATAACAAAGGCCGCAGCCTCATCCTCATCCCATAACCACATCATAGAGAACCATCTATATGCAAGGATACTGCCTCGCTCGGCTACCTAGTCGGCTAGGTCTATACCCATTCGAGAAGTACGGTTGTGCGGCTCGTTTCCGCTATCTCATGGCTCGGTCCTTAACGACCGGGGTCGGCACTTGCCTTTCCGGAATCCACCCAAATCATCCGCCGCCCGAGTCTAAAACATTTGTATAGTACTTTCAATTTCCACCAAACTTAGTTCATCATGGCCATGTGGCGCTCATGTCTCCACATGCCGAATCTCAACTACCTTCCCTAAGGTAGTTGCCCAAGCACAAAGCTTTTTCATAAAGTCATGAGTATGCATAGTCTAAGTGTAGCGTGGCTAAGCGGTTTGAGTTATGCTTTGGTTATTTGTATCACATTGCGAGTTACAAGGAGTAATTCTAAAGGTGCTCAATAGCAAGGAATGGCACAACAAGTATAGGTAACTCGGTAAAGCATGCATGTTTAGAGTTTAAAATAACATCATTTCGCAATTGGGATCAATATGTTCAAAGGGTGTGAAGACTTGCCTTGCTCGCACGCGGTTGAGTGGGGTCTTCCGCGTAGTCGCGTTCACTTCTTCGGACGCTATCCGTACGTGCGAAAAGAAGGGTTGAATCCAATTAAAATCCAACAATATCAACGAAGAGAAAGAGATCTCGAAATGACCGCGGAAAACGGATTCCAAACACAACCTCAAACTCCGTAAATTTTAATAGTTGAATCAACGGAAAGAAGTCCAGCTAAACCGAGCGAGCCATCTAGTAATAAATATATATTTTGTTCCTAAACTCGAGGATATCCCAAAATAATTATATTTCTAATTTCCATATCTCCAATAATTGATCCTTAATATTGCAATTATATTTGCTAGGGTTTTGAAATTCAAATGGCCGAATAACGACATTCATGCTTAACAAATCTTTAAAAAGGGCTCATGTAAACTCCGATAACAAATTAGAGGTAGGACAATATTTGAATTCATAAAAAGGACAAATTTAATCTAGAAATTACTTTCTCCAAATATTTCTTTTTGGAGGGAAAAAGAATATAATACTCATTCTTAGACAATAATATTTCAAAAACCCTATCTTTTTATCCTAAAATATTTCCAAAACATTTCAAAATATTTTACCCAAATTTTCTTCACTATTTTTCTTTTTTTTCTATTTCCCTTTTTTTTCTTTTCCCCTTCCTTTTTCTCTTTCCCTTTCTTTCCTCCTCTTCCTCTTTTACGCTCTTCGTTTTCTCCCCGGCCGACGGTGAGGGAGGGGGTGTGCCGACGGCGAGGGGGGCCGGAGCTAGGGAAAGGAGGGCGCTACACCATCCCGAGACCACAAGGGTCCCATTTCCTCACACGGCCGAGACCGGGAGCGGCGGAAAGAGGCGGCGACGGCGAGGTAGTTCGGCGGCGGTGGCGCTCGTCGGCGGCAAAATCCGGCGAAGCCCTGGCTAAAGTGAGGGGTCTACGAGCTTCAGTGAACCCCAGGGATGCTAACGGTGGGGTTGGTTCGGCCGGAGAGGCACTGCACGGCCGGCGACGGCGAGGTGGTTCGGCGGCCGAAACAGAGGAGTTCAAGGGGTTTGCCGCCGCGATTTTCCGGCGACCAATTGGCTTGGGAGCTTAGGGAATTAATACCTAGAGCACGGGGATGATGATGGTACCTTCAATTCGGGAAGAAATCGGCCGAGGGTGACGAATTTCGGAGTGTCGCACGGGCGGTCGAATTAGGGTTCTTCCGGCCGAGCTCCGATCTTTCCCAAAATTCGCGCAATGTAGTGGCTAATCCTTGGGGGAAATTTGGGGGAAAGCACGAGCGAGCACGGGGAGGATTTTCGGTGTTGGGGGCTGGGTCGAGGAGGCCGATTTATAGGCGGTCGACGGCGAGGTGGTTCGGGCGCCCAGTGCGGTGATAGGCCGACGAGCGCGCGCACGCCGCGGCGACGTGCGGCAACGCAGCTAACGCATGCGAGTACGGCGAGCGCGGTGAGGCAATGCGCGAGAGCGGAGGGCAGCGCCGCGGCAAAGGACGGCGTGGTGCGGATCGTGACGCGCGGCGCCGACGCGAGCGGCATGGCGAGCGTGTACGGCGGCGACTTTGGGGACATTCGGCATGGCGCGACTGCACGGCGACCACGTGCGTGACCGGAGCCGATGACGCCGGGAACATGCACGCGCGAGGTCTCGGGTACGGCGGGTGACGCGCGGCGGCTGCGAACGGGCGGTGTACTCGGTCGAACACTGCTGAGCTAATGAACAGTGTACTTTTTCATTTATCCCGATTTTAAAACTCTATTTTCCATTTCCATTTCTTTTATCCCTAAAAATTCTAAATGAATTCTAATATTCCCAAAATAACTTTGAGATTATATTTTCAAACCTTTTCCCCCACTTTTTATTTTTCAAAATATATTTTTTCATATTTTTACTTCTTCTTTTAAAATCATTAACTAGGGGTCTTTAATTAATTTCTAAATTCCCATTTCCTTTTCAAAATATGTTTATCAACCAAATCCAAATATTTAGTATTTTTCTTCCACCAGTTAGGGTTTAAACCAAAATATATTCTTTTTAAGAATCTTTTGTAAGTCTCCAAAATTAATATGTTTACCCTTCTTCAAATTCATATATATATATATATATATATTTTGGATTATTTCCCCAAGGGGTCTCAAAGCTTAGGGATTTAATTCAACTTCACTTCAAAGTAATTCCATAAGAATTTCTTACGCAACTGAATTGGCAAATAAAATTGAAAAACACGATAAGAAGCAATGATTCGAAAAAGTTTTTGCGAGTTCCGATTTTCACGTTCCGAATTCTACTCCTTCGATTTTCGGGATGTTACAAACCTACCCCCTAACAATAAATCTCGTCCCCGAGATTTTCTTACCGATGCTGAATAGGTGTGGATATTCGTCCTCGGAATTCTTCGCTCTCCCGGGTAGCTTCTTCTTCGGTGTGATTACTCCATTGTACTTTGTACATGCGCCACGACTTGGTTCGTGTCTTCTTTTCGCTTCGTCTAGTATCTTGATTGGATGTTCTGGATAGGTAAGATCACTGTGGACATGGATGGCTTCTAAAGGAGCTTGCTCTTCTGGTACCCGTAGACATTTCTTCAGCTGCGATACGTGGAATACTGGGTGGACATCGGAGAGATTCTCAGGCAGTTCCAATTGATAAGCCACTTCTCCCTTCCTAGCGCTTATCGGGAATGGGCCCACGTATCGTGGTGCGAGTTTCCCCTTGACTTTGAACCTCCGTGTTCCCCGTAGTGGTGAGACCTTTAGATACACGTAGTCACCCTCTTTGAATTCCAATTCTCTTCGTCGAGTATCCGCGTAGCTCTTTTGCCGTGATTGAGCAGCTTGTAGTCGGTCCCGGATCAGGCGAACCTTTTCCTCAGCCTCCTTGATTATGTCAGGCCCGAATATGGTTCGTTCACCGGTTTCTGACCACATTAATGGGGTTCGACATCGGCGACCAAATAGAGCTTCGTTTGGCGACATCTTCAAACCGGCTTGATAGCTATTATTATAAGAGAACTCGGCGTACGGTAAGCATTTCTCCCAATCCTTGGTGAAATCCAATGCACGAGCTCTCGGCATATCTTCCAAGACTTGGTTCGTCCTTTCGGTCCGCCCATCGGTCGTGGATGGTAGGCGACGAAAGCGAGATGACTTCCGAGTGCCTCGTGGACTTTGCTCCAAAAATGAGATGTGAATTGGGTACCACGATCCGATATGATCCTCTTTGGTACACCGTGAAGACATACAATCCTACTCATATATAGTTCCGCTAGCTTGGCGCTCGTTGTAGTTAGTTTTCACCGGTATAAATCGCGAGTCTTGGTGAGCCGATCTACTATTACCCAAATGGAATCGTAGCGTCGTAGTTTTGGGTAGTCCCACTATGAAATCCATGCCTATCTCGTCCCATTTCCATTCGGGAATCTTGAGTGGTCGCAGCAAGCGTGGCCGTTGATGCTCGGCTTTCACCCTTTGGCACACATCGCACACGGCTACGTATTCGGCTACATCCCTCTTCATATTGGGCCACCGGTATTCTCCTTTCAAGTCTTGGTACATTTTCGTGCTTCCGGATGTAACGAATATGCCGATTCGTGGGCTTCCTTTAAGATCAATCCCCTCAAACCGCCTCGTTCGGCACACGATTCTTTTCTTGTACCACAGATTCCCTTGTCATCCACTAAAACTCCCGAGCGCGTCCAGCGGCCATGCGTTCCTTGATTTCCGGGTTTCCTCATTCCCTTTTTGGGCTTCCTCTATTTGAGTTCTCGTAGGGGTTGGATTTCCAATGAGTTCACTTCTCCGTGAGGAATCGTGCATTGAGTCGGCCATTTCTTCTTGAAGTTCGCGGCCATACCTCCCAATTCCATGTGATTGCATTGGGCTTTGCGGCTCGGCGCATCGGCCACTACATTTGCCTTGCGGGATGATAATGGATTCCTAGACGTAATCCTTGATCAACTCCAGCCATCGCCTCGTCGTAGATTGAGATCAGCGAGTAAAGAAATATTTTAGGCTCTTGTGATCGGTATACACATCACGGTGGTTCCCGATCGATAATGCCTCCAAATCTTCAATGCGTGTACAAGCTGCGGCTAATTCCAGGTCGTGTGTGGGATAATTCTCTTCGTGGGGTCGTAATCGCCGAGAGGCATACGCCACGACCTTTCCATCTGCATCAATACTCCTCCCAATCCTTGCCGGGATGCATCACAAGTACATCACGAAGTCCTTCCTTGTTGTCGGTAAGGTCAAGATTGGAGCAGTGGTTAACTTTTCTTTTAATTGGTCGAAGGCTTTTTGGCACTTCTCATTCCATTCAAACTTCTTTTCCTTCTTCGAAGTTGAGTCATAGGTCGGGCTACGGTGGAAAACCCTTCGATAAACCGTCGGTAATAACCGGCCAAGCCCAAGAAACTCCGGACTTCCCGACTTGGGTGCCTTCCATCCCGTAACGGCTTCGACCTTGGCGGGGTCTACGGCTACTCCACCGGCTGAAACCACGTGACCAAGAAAAGCGACTTCCTTGAGCCGAACTCACATTTGCGAACTTTGCGTACAGTGGTGCTCTCGTAGCTTTTCCAAGTACTAGTCGTAGATGCTCCGCGTGTTCCTCATCGTTTTTGGAGTAGATAAGTATATCGTCGATGAATACCACCACGAATTTGTCCAGGTATTCCATGAATACCTTGTTCATCGAGTTCATAAAGTAGGCGGGGCATTGGTTAATCCAAAGGACATCACCGTGAACTCGTATAAGCCGTAACGTGTAGAGAACGCCGTCTTAGGAATGTCTCCGGCTCTAATCTTTAACGATGATATCCCGACCGTAGATCAATCTTTGAGAACACCTGCACCCTTAAGTTGATCGAATAGGTCATCGATCCGGGTAGCGGGTACTTGTTCTTGATGGTTACTTCATTCAGCGATCGGTAGTCCACACACATTCTCATACTCCCATCCTTCTTTTTGACAAAGAGTACGGGGCTCCCAGGGAGAAGAGCGGGGCGTACAAATCCCTTCTCTTGTAGTTCCCTTATCTCGCTTCTTGAGTTCCTCTAACTCGTTGGCGGCATTCGATAAGGTCTCTTGGATATGGGGGCGTACCGGCATTAGATCTATGATAAATTCTACGTCGCGATCCGGGGCATTCCGGTAATTCCTCGGAAATACATCCGGGTATTCTTGTACTATGGGCATTCCGCCTAAGGGCAGCATGGTGAACACTCCCGCAGCTTGTTCACATAGCTTTGGGTTTTGATCCATAGTTATGCTCATCGGTGATCCCCACGGGGTGGATACCGTGACTTCCCTTCGATTGCAGCTATGATTCCATTATTTTTGGTCAACCAATCCATTCCGAGTATGACATCTATGGTCCGGGGTGGTAGCACCATAAGGTTCGAGAGAAACACCACGTCTCTAATCCGTATGGGCACATTAATGCGGGCATGGGGTACGGTTATGTCTCCCGTGAGTGTACCAACATTGGCCTCTTAAGTGCTACTTGGTGTAGGTGGTGTTGTTTGCTTACTTGGGAAGATATGAATGAATGCGAGGCTCCGAATCGAATAAAACTTTAAGCGGTGTAGAGTTGATAGAGAACATACCCATCAATACGCTCGGTCCTCCCGAGCTTCTTCACCCGCACATGATTCACCCGACCACGTCGAAATCCGGTGGCGCCTCGTTGGGTAGCGGGGTCTGAGCAGACCTCGTCCCGTCGCGGGGTGGGGGTTCCTCGGACGGGTGTTGCATTGGCGCCGGTGCGCACGGGGCGTTGCGTGGTTTTGGGCAGCTACTGGAGTAGTGCCCGAATTCTCCGCAATTGAAACAGCTCACATTCCTTCTTCCTGGAGCAGCTAGGGTCGGTGTGGGCGTACGTAACTGTGGTGTAGCTATCCTGTTGACATGGTCGGAAGCGGGAGAACGTCCGGTTGCCGGAACATTTGGCTTCCATCCGACGGGGTGGCTCCCTTGGGGCGTTGTGGCGTTCCACGGAATGGGCGAACCATAGCGAGCCTCCTCTTGCGGTTATTGTCTACCACCTTTTGGTCATGCTCAAGTCGGACGACCTTGTTGATGAGGCTTTGGAAACTGGTGTGATCCTGCCCTATCATTGGTCCCCTCAGTTCGTCATTTAGTCCTTCAATGAATTTGTCTATCTTTTCTTCCTCGTCGCCGTGTCACCGGTGGCATAACGGCAAGCGGGTGAACTTGTTCAAATATTCTTGTACCGAGGTGTTCCCTTGACGCAGCTGCGGAACTCGTTCTTCTTCATCCTCATCACTGCGGCGGCACGAAATTCTCACGAAACGCAGCCGTGAATTCCTCCCATGTTGGTTCGCTGCGTCTTCAGCTCGTGTCTCCTTGTAGGTGTCCCACCAGTCACTTGCGGGACCCTCCAGCTGGTTAGTAGCGAAGATAACTCTATCAGCTTCTCGGACTCTGACGAGGGTTAACTTCTTCTCTATCACTCTTAACCAATCCTCGGCGTCCATAGGTTCTTCGGCCGTGGAAAAAGTGGGCGGCTTAGCTCTCATGAATTCCCGGACTCGATCCTCCTCGACCTCCTTGATTGTTAGCAATCGCTTGGAGTAGCCGGGTGCCGCAATGCCATGACCTCCGCCGGGGTGGAGGGTTGGGTTCCGGCGGGTTTTCGTTGGTTGCCGCGGCTCTGCGTCGATGTGCCATCTGAAGCAGGGAGATGAATTAAGAGAGCGGACTAGTTTAAGTTATAGTTCACCGAAAATTTTTCTTCAAGCTCTATCGAATGATCTCCAATCCACAGACAAGGTGAAACAATAATAAGCATACGAATTAAGACATCGCAAGGCGATGCTCAGGTTCAACATATTACATAAGGGGTACATGGACCGTACATACACATCCTTCATGCCGGGATAGCAATAATAACTATATCGTCCAACTAGATCAACTAATTATGGGGAAATAGGAAGTGCTTGCCGAGCGGGAAGGTCCTTCCGCCTAGTCATCCAACCATCCGCAAGAGCCGGGCGCCGGAAGTGGGTGGTCCGCGAAGCAAACCGAAGTCCCCACGGCTCGAGGTGGTGGCCTCGAGTCACGCCGAATCTTCCGACTCGGTGGCCGCGTACTCTTGCGAGCGATCGGCGGGTGAGGGGGCCTCCCGTGTGAGTCGGGCGACGAGGGGAACTTCCTCCTCCATTGAGTCGGTGTCGCTAGACTCCCATTTGATCTCCATGGGCTCGCCTCGGACTCCGTATCGGTGTAGATCCGGATGGGGTTACCCTCTCCCGATCCCGGCTCGGATGGTACTGGTACGGAGCTCCGGGTGGGTCCCATGGATGTAGCAGCAGTGGGGTCGACCAGGTACGGTGCAGGCTCTGTGCTCAACATGAAAGCTTGCTCCATCATAGCTTGAAAAGTATCTAAGCTTGCTGGAGTCATATGGTAATAGTGGTCGGGCACGGGGGCGGGAGGTGATGGTACGGGCTCGGTGGAAGTACTGCGCGTAGACGGGACGAGTGCGCGCATTGTTCCTCTAGCCGGTTGATCTGCGCTTGCTCTTCTGAGCTGCTCTTCCAGCTCTACCAGGGCCTCCCCTCGGGCCATGTAGCGGTCCGAGAGTTGCTCGTACTGAGCACCATTGGCCTGCAGCTGAGTCTGCAGCATGCTTATCTGGTCTCCGCAGCCTTGGTGGCTGTTGACCAGATCATTGAGGCGTGACTGCTGGTCGTTGATCTCGAGAAGGGCCTCCTCGTAGCGGTCGTCTGCGGTCTCCGCCCAACGGGATAGACGCGTGACCATCGGGTTGTAGCGGCGGGGGTAGCCTCCACGGTGCGACCGGGTTGCCCTCTTCGCGGTAAGGATGATGCACGAACTCTGTCATTGTGAGTTCGGCACGGTGTTCCGCATTAAGGCGAAGGAAGGCCTCGCGAGCTGCATCCTGAATAGCTGCTTCTGCTAGGTCCCGGTGGTAGTGGGTATGGAAGCAGTAAGATGTCTCGCTTCCCATACGGGCTTCTATGGATACAGCTGCCTCCCAGGCTGGATACATCTCGGAGCCATGTCTTTTGGTGTGATAAGTGGGCGGTTCCGGATACCTCAAGCACCATAGTAGGGACGGAGTTGGACCACGAACCCCTCGTCTCGCGGAACAGTGACTTCCCAAGTTCCGTCGTGGTTTGACATCTGTTTTTACAGGCAACTTAGGGTTAGCGGGAGGGAGCTATCATAATCATTTGGTAAAAAGAAAGACAGATGTAGAAAAGATATATTTGCATTTTCGGAAATAATAGTTTAAAACTGATCCTACGGTAGGGATATTTCCCTTTGGCCATCTGGTTAGGGGTAGGGCGCCATTTGGTCTTAGCCTACGGTCGCATGGCTCTGATACCAGCTCTGTGGACCCCCGATTTTGAGTCGGGAATCTTTCGTGTTCATAGTACCATTTCCCTGGATCAAGTAGTTGGTACCCACGAATGCAGTACTGGATAATCAAGTGCGCATGCACGAATAGTCTTACAATACCATTATTACATAAATAGGCCCGAAGGCATTGTCCATCCCACAGGACCTTATGGTCCGAATACAATATAAAGACAGAATTTAGATAAGGCAGCGGAAAGAGGCAGCGGCTTGTCCATTGCCACAGGCAACGACCGGAGCTAAAGTCTAATATGCGCCGTCAGTTCCCTCGTCCTCCTGGTGATAAGCGTATGGATCTTCCGGCTCTTCAACTCCATCACGGAGGTTTGTGCGTATAGCAAGGGTGAGTACCAACCGTACTCGGCAAGTCAACACGAATTGATGCATATGATAGGGTTATTCAAAGAACATGGCGAGGGTTATCTTTGCGTAAAGCCAGTTTTCACAATTCTTTTCACAAGCCTATAATCTAGCAAGTTTTAATTTCATAGTTCATTAACCCGGCGACGGTTCTGTCTACCATCCATCGTGATTCCAAGGATGGCTTCCCGCCTCCGGTTCGTCATGATTTTCGGGAGTCCACCCCTTCTCGCATTCTCGAGAAGTTGATCCACCAAATGAAACCATCATGCATACCCATCCCAGCATTTTTAAGTTCAAAGTCTAGCCAAGTGAAAGTCTTGTCACGATGCTCAATATCCGCGAGCACGGCTATTCGAATAGATTGATTCATTCTCACCGCAGGGATGTACACTTTACCCGTACTCCGCGGCGGCCCAACAAATGAGCCTACGCCTCAACACATGAGACGGCCACGGCAAAGCCTTTCGATAACCTCACTTTGGCGTACCCGCTCCATGAACTTAAGCCCTCATGCACTCTAGCCGTCCTTTTCTAGCGGTGAGAGGAGTTCGCGCACCGGGGTAAGGGAAGACATTTCCAATCTTTAAGTTTAATTAACATTAGTTTAATCCCACCATTCATAACAAAGGCCGCAGCCTCATCCTCATCCCATAACCACATCATAGAGAACCATCTATGCAAGGATACGCCTCTGCTCGGCTACCTAGTCGGCTAGGTCTATACCCATTCGAGAAGTACGGTTGTGCTGGCTCGTTTCCGCTATCTCATGGCTCGGTCCTTAATCGACTGGGTCGGCACTTGCCTTTCCCGAATCCACCCAAATCATCCGGCGCCCGAGTCTAAAACATTTGTATAGTACTTTCAATTTCCACCAAACTTAGTTCATCATGGCCATGTGGCGCTCATGTCTCCACATGCCGAATCTCAACTACCTTCCCTAAGGTAGTTGCCCAAGCACAAAGCTTTTTCATAAAGTCATGAGTATGCATAGTCTAAGTGTAGCGTGGCTAAGCGTTCGAAGTTATGCTTTGGTTATTTGTATCACATTGCGAGTTACAAGGAGTAATTCTAAAGGTGCTCAATAGCAAGGAATGGCACAACAAGTATAGGTAACTCGGTAAAGCATGCATGTTTAGAGTTTAAAATAACATCATTTCGCAATTGGGATCAATATGTTCAAAGGGTGTGAAGACTTGCCTTGCTCGCACGCGGTTGAGTGGGGTCTTCCGCGTAGTCGGCGTTCACTTCTTCGGATGCTATCCGTACGTGCGAAAAGAAGGGTTGAATCCAATTAAAATCCAACAATATCAACGAAGAGAAAGAGATCTCGAAATGACCGCGGAAAACGGATTCCAAACACAACCTCAAACTCCGTAAATTTTAATAGTTGAATCAACGGAAAGAAGTCCATAAACCGAGCGAGCCATCTAGTAATAAATATATATTTTGTTCCTAAACTCGAGGATATCCCAAAATAATTATATTTCTAATTTCCATATCTCCAATAATTGATCCTTAATATTGCAATTATATTTGCTAGGGTTTTGAAATTCAAATGGCCGAATAACGACATTCATGCTTAACAAATCTTTAAAAGGGCTCATGTAAACTCCGATAACAAATTAGAGGTAGGACAATATTTGAATTCATAAAAAGGACAAATTTAATCTAGAAATTACTTTCTCCAAATATTTCTTTTTGGAGGAAAAAGAATATAATACTCATTCTTAGACAATAATATTTCAAAAACCCTATCTTTTTATCCTAAAATATTTCCAAAACATTTCAAAATATTTTACCCAAATTTTCTTCACTATTTTTCTTTTTTTTTTCTATTTCCCTTTTTTTTTTTTTCCCTTCCTTTTTCTCTTTCCCTTTCTTTCCTCCTCTTCCTCTCGTTTCCTCTGTTTTCTCCCGGCCGACCGGTGAGGGGGGGTGTGCGACGGCGAGGAGGGCCGGAGCTAGGGAAAGGAGGGCGCTACACCATCCTGAGACCACAAGGGTCCCATTTCCTCACACGGCCGAGACCGGGGAGCGGCGGAAAGAGCTGGCGACGGCGAGGTAGTTCGGCGGCGGTGGCGCTCGTCGGCGGCAAAATCCGGCGAAGCCACGGCTAAAGTGAGGGGTCTACGAGCTTCGGTGAACCCCGGGATGCTAACGGTGGGGTTGGTTCGGCCGGAGAGGCACTTGCGGCGGGCGCGACGGCGAGGTGGTTCGGCGGCCGAAACGGAGGAGTTCAAGGGTTTGCCGCCGGCGATTTTCCGGCGACCAATTGGCTTGGGGAGCTTAGGGGAATTAATACCTAGAGCACGGGGATGATGATGGTACCTTCAATTCGGGAGAAATCGGCCGAGGGTGACGAATTTCGGAGTGTCGCACGGGCGGTCGAATTAGGGTTCTTTCGGCCGAGCTCCGATCTTTCCCAAAATTCGCGCAATGTAGTGGCTAATCCTTGGGGAAATTGGGGGAAAGCACGAGCGAGCACGGGGAGGATTTTCGGTGTTGGGGGCTGGGTCCGAGGAGGCCGATTTATAGGCGGTCGACGGCGAGGTGGTTCGGGCGCCCCAGTGCAGTGATAGGCCGACGAGCGCGCGCACGTCGCGGCGACGTGCGGCAACTGCAGCTAACGCATGCGAGTACGGCGAGCGCGGTGAGGCAATGCGCGAGAGCGGGAGGGCGGCGCCGCGGCAAAGGACGGCGTGGTGCGGACGTAGCGCGCGCGCGAGCGCGGCGGCATGGCGAGCGTGTACGGCGGCGACTTTGGGGACATTCGGCATGGCGCGGCGTACTGCGCGACCCTTGTGCGTGACCGGAGCCGATGACGCCGGGAACATGCACGCGCGAGGTCTCGGGTACGGCGGGTGACGCGCGGCGGCTGCGAACGGGCGGTGTACTCGGTCGAACACTGCTGAGCTAATGAACAGTGTACTTTTTCATTTATCCCGATTTTAAAACTCTATTTTCCATTTCCATTTCTTTTATCCCTAAAAATTCTAAATGAATTCTAATATTCCCAAAATAACTTTGAGATTATATTTTCAAACCTTTTCCCCCACTTTTTATTTTTCAAAATATATTTTTTCATATTTTTACTTCTTCTTTTAAAATCAATAACTAGGGGTCTTTAATTAATTTCTAAATTCCCATTTCCTTTTCAAAATATGTTTATCAACCAAATCCAAATATTTAGTATTTTTCTTCCACCAGTTAGGGTTTAAACCAAAATATATTCTTTTTAAGAATCTTTTGTAAGTCTCCAAAATTAATATGTTTACCCTTCTTCAAATTCATATATATATATATATATATATTTTGGATTATTTCCCCAGCGGGGTCTCAAAGCTTAGGGATTTAATTCAACTTCACTTCAAAGCAATTCCGAAGAATTTCTTACGTAACTGAATTGGCAAATAAAATTGAAAAACACGATAAGAAGCAATGATTCCAAAAAGTTTTTGCGAGTTCCGATTTTCACGTTCCGAATTCTACTCCTTCGATTTTCGGGATGTTACGAAAAGCCTTAGAAGGGTTATAGATAAAGATACACTTCTAAGCCACAATTCACAAAGAACTTTGGCTCAAAAGGCTTAACACACCATATGCACGTTTAGGCAAGAAAAAAATAGTCAAGTCAAGGTTTTGGGTGAAACTCAAAAGGTTGTAGAGTTCGAATGGTTGGTCTTTTGGAGAAACTTTGATCTAGAGAAATATTTGAAATGATTAACTCTAAAAATTTTATATAGACAACTTTTCCAATATTGATTTAGGGAAATAAAACATTTTCAACAAAAACGAGATCCTAAAAGATCCTATTGAGACCAATTTTGTTATTTTATTTCACAAATAAAAATTTTTACTCCAAAAGCTTTGCAAAACATTTGAAATACATATTGAAATACTTTTGAAAGGATTTTCACAAATTTGAGCTATTTAAATAAGATTTTTGACTTTTGACCAAAATAGGCTCTTTTGAAAGGCTACAAATACAACTTTTTTGGAAAATTCAAATTTAAGGGCAAGAGGAATATGTATATGATTCGGATTTTCTCTCCTCTGATGTATCTCTCATATTTGCTACATGAATTCAAGATTTGATAGTAAAGGCCAAGTTTTAGCAAAAAGGCTACAAAGGTTCTCTTTTCAAATACCTTCCTCTAAAAATGCGAAAAGAAGCAAATGAGATGATATTTGAGAGAAACTAATATGCATGATGTTCAAATATGATTTTGAGCCAAAATGATGCAATAAATCAGTTTTACGAATTGAACTTAACCAAGTGAAAGTGACCATATATGGTCTAGTTAAGATTTTTGGTGAGTTTTGACATCAAATTTCTTTTAATAGGTTGGTCCTTTGAACAAGATACAAAAACCAAAACATTTGAAATGACAAACTCTATATAACTTGTTTTGGGCTCTATTTCAAATTCCCTTTAGAAATACTTATAGAGAGAAAAATAGTTTTGCTCCAAAACAAGATCCTAGAAACTAGAATTTTGGAAAAAAAGCATTTTCGCTCTACCAATAGTTTTTCTTGCAAACTAAAGTTTTAAATAAATATTAGACACCTTTTAAAACATTTTTCAAGTAGTAGTTTTCAAGAATTATAGTTTTTTCTCAAAAAATTAACTTTTTGTCAAAAGGGCCTTTTGAAAACATTTCTAGCACTTTGTTCACATTCTAAGAGTTGTAGTGCATATGTAAGAAATGCACTACTTTCTTGTAATGTGTATTCTCTTCATCTCAACAAAGATAGAAAAATAAACACAAGATCAAACTAAGATCAAATATAATTGATAATAAGCACAAAAGCAACAAGAGACAAATATGATGTATGAATATGATCAAACCTATATCATTATATGCCACATTTATTATGCTCAACTTGCATATGTGATGATTTTCATAAGAGAGGGGAACTTAATTTTGGAAAGAGCTATGAGAATGCAATGCAACATACACAAGGCTATATATATATAAAATATTTACAAACCAAAAGTATGTTACCGATATGACATTGGTCCTTGATGTAAATTCTCCATCCTCATTCTTGGCTCCAGTTTTTAAACTTGGTGAGAATCACAATTTCTTGCATAGGCCAAACCTCCAATGCCTCTCCATGTTCCTACATTCTCATTTGAGTATATTTTGGACCCCAACATAATTGGGTCCATCAATGTTAGTTACCAAATTGCGAGGCACTCAAATGGTCCTCCTTCTAGGTGTAAGTCTAGGTAAACCAACATATCTAGCAAACACATTGTCTTGTCTATTTTTTTAAGCATATAATCATCAAAAATAATAGTAGGCTTAGAAACATTACCTATGGGACACTTTTTACCAATATGCCCCTTTTCGCGACAATTGTAGCAAGTTAGGCTTTGACCTCTATGACTTGTCTTTTTGTCTTGCTTCTTGCCGGTTTACCTCAATTTGGAGTAGCACTTCTCATCCTTCATGTTTGGGCACACGGAGGCAAAATGTCCCTTCTCATGACAACCAAAACATGTAATGTGAGGAAGGTTCTTACTCACATTTTTCTTTTCATCCTTTCTTAAGTATGCATGCTTCCTTACATATCTAGGCATGTGTCTTGTCTTCTTAGCATTCTCCTTGCGGTGGAAGCCAAGTCCACACTTGTCATTTGTGTTCTTTTGTTTGCTTAGGATTTCGTCAAGTGTGATCTTCCCTTTGTAGCTTCTATCCAAGTCTTTCTTTAAATCTTTGATTTGGGCTTGTAATTTCTTGTTTTCCTCTACAAGGTTAGCAACAACATACATAGAAGAGGAAGAACAAGATTTTTCATCTATTTTGAGTTACAAGGTACATCTAACAAGTCATCACAAGAGGTGGACACACTAGCCTTAGATGTAATACATGAGCTAGCTACACATGGCATATCATCATCAATTAAATTACACATGATGCCTATGTTCACCTTTGTCTTACTAAATGCATTGCCAATGAGAAGAGACTCATAAGCTTCTTTTATCTTCCTATAAAAATCACAAAGTTCCTTATAAAAATTTATTAGCTCCACATTTGAGTCTTTGAAAGAGAGAAGAGTTTTCTCTAAATTTGATTTTTCTTCTTCTCTTTGGCAATGTATTTACTAGCCTTCCTAAGCATGTCAAAAAGATCATCATATGAAGGCTCACCATCATCACCATTATCATGATCATCATCATCACAAGTACTTTCAATAATACTATCAAGAGAATATTTATTTATCTCATTCTTACCATTTGTCATTAAGCAATGAGGTGATGTGGATGGTGTTGGGAGCTCCTCATCATCACTTGAGGAGGTGGAGTCTTCACCCCACATCCATTCTTGTGTGCAACCATTCTCAACAAGTGTGGGCACATCATATTTTTCTTTAAGCTTTACCCACATAGCATGTGCACTCTTGAGATTGCATACTTCATTAAACATGTCATCACTCAAAGCACAAAATAAAGCATTAGTAGCTTGAGCGTCGAGATGTAGGCATTTCTCTTGCCCACTAGTTGGAGCACGGTCATCCAAAGCATGAGAAAAGCCCACATCTACAATCCACCATATTTTTGGGCTCATGGCCCTAAAATGAGAAATCATGTGTATTCTCCATTGTACATAATTTGTGCCATCAAATATAGGAGGGTCACCACCCGGGTGCACTATATCTCTAGAAGCCATCCTTTTCTCTCGGAACGGTTAAGTCCACAAAATGAGAGACCAAGCTCTGATACCACTTGTAGGATCGAGATATTGACTAGAGGAGGTGAATAGGCGATATAAAACTAAATGACACTAAAACAAAACTAACGTAAGTTGCTAGGCAAGGTGAGGTGCAAGGTTAACTATGCAACTAAGTTATGTTTTGCAACCCTAGGGTGATAATGACTCAAGTATGTCTCTACAAATGTAAATTGCACAAAAGTAAATGCAATAAGTAAATGAGACAAGAGACAAGGAATTTTTCGCTCGAGGTTCAGAAACTCGCCGGTTTCCTAATCCCCGTTGAGGCGAGCCCAACTCCACCGCTCAACCATGAAGCCACCGCACGCCCCCTTCATCAAGGGGTGGGCAAGGTGGGAGCCGGCCCACGGAGAGGACTACCCAAGCCTCGATCACTAGGGGTAGTTCTTCCTTCGCTCCGAAGGTGGTGAACTCCAAACCACTCACAAAACCGGCACTGAGCCTCCTCCACAATCTTCTCGGAGAGGTCACCGGGCAACTCCTCCACAAGCCGTCTAGGAGGCGGCAATCTCCAAGAGTAACAAGTAATGACACGGCTCAGAGATGATCAAGTGCCACACTAGCACTACAATGGAAGCAATGCACTTGGCTTTTGGCTAAAACAACCCTGAACCACAACAAATGGATGAAAACTAGCTCAAGTGAGTGTGGAAGAGATACAATGGGTATATGCAAATGAAGTATGTGCCAAGAGTACTCCCTTGCTGCTGGTGGGGGAAATTTATACCCCAACTCACAAAAGCTAGCCGTTGGAGGCGAAATATCCCAACTCTGTGCACTGCCGGTCAGACCGCCATAGGGTGGTCGGTCAGGCCGGACTACTTTGTAACGGCTAGAAAACTAGCCGTTACAGAGCAATTATTGAGCCCACTCAGCCTGGCCGGTCAGACCGCTGTGTAGCGGCCGGTCAGACCGGCCTCGGCTCGGTCAAACCGTCAGGGGCTCGGTCAGACCGACCTCGGCTCTGGTGGCTCTGGATCAAGCGCTCAACCAGCATCCACCCGGCCGGTCAGACCGATGGGTAATTGCCGGTCAGACCTCCCTATAGCTCCGGTCAGACTGCCACGGTTACTGCGGTCAGACCGCAGGTCACTTTTCAGCACAGCCAACCATTAGTAAAACAACGATATCTCTTGACACGGGTATCGGAATTTGACGTTATTGGACTATATGAAAAGCTTATTCAAAGGGCTATCCAACCCATGAACAATCCATCCAAGAAACACAACTTAAAACAGGGATAAAGGGCTCACACTCCAAAGGATACTTCACCGGATAAAACCACATGAGGCTACCCAAACCTATAGGATATACCCACTTCTCTCTTTGTTTGGGACTTGAAAAAACTCATCACACTTGGCTAGATAAGCACACAAAATGCACCTATATGCATATAAACTAGTATGGTACAAGATCATCCACATGCTCGCTTCATAGACCCATCTTGATAGTACGACGCCATCTAGCAAATTCGATCTACACCAAACACCAAGACCGGAAAAAGACTAAGAAAATATTCTTAGCTCCATTATACCTTTGCCTTGCGCCATCCAACTTGGGGTCAAGCTTGAGCCGAGATCAACACTTATGACCATTTGGTTGAACCATGTTTATGCTGAGGTCTTCGTTCATTCTTTATCATGACTTTCTTCTCATCATAAGCTCGACTTTATTCTTGTCAACATGGCGATGTCCTTGGTTTGGTGACCATCAACCAATGGTGTCATCCATTTGCCTCAACACAATTTGACCTATTTCTTTGCACAACTCAAAGAAAACCATTAGTCTCAACAAAATGGTTGTCATCCTTCACTTGATGATCAACTGGTGCATATGAAAGATATGGATATGTTTGTTGAGTATTCATTAACACCACAAGTATCATATACTCGTATGCAAACTCAAGTGCAAATATCCGATATCAATAATAGGTGAACAACATGGATCTAGAACATGCACAATAAATGTATAGGATTGCTCCTCCTAAGTATATGCATACAAAGAAATATACAAGAGAGGCAAGTGTATGCATAAGTAAAGAAGAACCAAGGTGGTTTATCCTATACACATGAAGAAGGCATGTAACAAATGATAAAGACAAACAAAAATACATACCTTCATGATCTCCATGTTCTCAAAGTAAAGGAGACTAAATAAGAGAAGGCTCAAGTAATCATTAGTCTCACACTTATATAACAATAATATAAAAATCATATATATGAACCTATTAAAAAGTAGGAGATAAGAAGTGATACATATCATTTTATCTCCATGCATTTTATCCTCGTCATGATTGAGATCCATCGCAAAAGAATGCATGTCTACCATATCTCATTATCGGAAAATAACCTAGTTGACAACTTTATGTAAAAGAGAGGTTAATCCCATAAACATTGGTTTATCATCTATCATCAAAGCAACAATTACATAAATTGTTTAATCCAAGATTTTTCAATCTCTTCTCTCTTTTGTGATAGATAATAACCCGATATAAACAATATAAAGAGATGAGATGAAAGATAATTTTAAATCAATGTAGAGATATTATAATAAACAAAATATAGAATAAGCTCCCCCTCAAGATGTGCATACATATGGATATAAAGGAACACATATGCACATAATCAATCGAGATGAATGAGGGAGCTCACACTATATTTTTGATCCACAAGAGAGACCAAGTTAGAATATGTGAAGTTTAATACATACCTCTCATCATTTTTATTTTCGTATCCAAATGACACATAATTAAATTTGTCATTAATCACCAAAATCAAATCAAGGCACTTGAACTTACAACTGGAGCTAAGCAGATCTCCTAAGCCAACGTGTGATCTAATGTCAACACATCTTTTGGCACTACAGCGACGGTACAGATTTGGCGTCAACACAGTTTTGGCACACCCAGTGGGACCTCACGATTGTTTACATGGCTTGTGGAACCCACAATGTCTGATAAAGAAGTCAAGGCCGAGGAAGAGCAAACTCTCAAGCCGATGAATGAAGACAAGGGATAGTCTACTGAGTCGATGGATGACAAGACACTTCAAGAGATGGTTGATGAAATTGTTCATCGCGTTGTGTTCGATCCATCTGGAGTTTTGGTAAGTACATTACATGGTTTGATTAAGAAGATGGTTCCCAGGGTGATTGCATTAAGAAGTCAGCGTGGGCAATATCATCATCGTCGACAGCAACAATATTGGCTCGGGGGACAAGCATATCAACATGAAGAGCCACAACAGTATTATTGGCCAGAGGAAACGCAACAATATCAATCTAAAGAAGATTGAGCCGATATTATTGCAAAGGTAACGAATGAGCAATTTGGAATTAAACCCAAACATCAAACTTTTGTGTATCGGCCGCCATTTCCTGAGTGGTTTGATAAAGTACCACTTCCAAGCCGATACAAGGTTTCATACTTTTCCAAGTTTTCAGGGCAAGATGGTATATCTACAATGGAACATGTCAGCCGATTTTTAGCTCAATATGGGGAGGCATCGGGTAAAGAAGCTCTAAAAGTTAGATTTTTTCCATTGTTCTTAACTGGATCGGCCTTCACATGGTTTTCATCATTACTACCAAATTCTATTAGAGGTTGGGCCGATCTTGAGGAACAGTTTCACATGTACTTCTTTGCTGAGGTTGGTGAGTTGAAGCTTGCAGACTTGATATCAATCAAACAACAAGAAGGGGAATCGGCTAAAAAATATATTCAAAGGCGTTACGTCCGCAACAGATGTTATAGTTTGAGCCTTAGTGATGAGCAGCTAGCAGATCCTGCATTTCAAGGGTTGTCAGCGGCTACCAAAGACAAGTTTTTCTTCCATGAGTTTGACAGCCTGGCTCATCTACTACAGAAGGTATTGGCTTACGAGGGCCGATGTCAAGAAGAAGAGAAAGATCAGTTTTGGAGCGATCAAGGCCAGGATGATTTTGAAGCATGACTTCTCATACTCCAAAACTGGGAGACATGTGTTAACGACAAAATTTGGTAAGCCCCAGAGTGCTCATCGGCTTAAGGTTCAAATCGGCTCAAAGCAGAATCGGCTGAGAGTTCTGCATCAGTTGATGGAGGATCAATATCTTCAGCAGTTGGATTCTGGTTAGATTCGGTTTGAAAATATCTTATCCAGAAGACACCGAGTTCAAGAAGGATACAACTTCTATCTAATAATTAGGATAAGTTTGTTAACTTTCTATTTTATCTTTAGAAAAGTGTGTTAGTATCCGGTAAGGATTCAATTTGTTTCTTTTTATCTTTAGGAAAGTTTGAATTGTAATCTGTTAGGATCTCTGTTAGCCTGCAGGTATAAATATGTAAGCCCGGGGTCCATGTAGATCAATCCTCACGATCAATACAATTCGACGCATCGCCACCTTTTACCTTTCCTACTTTGTTCATCATCCAGCAAGACTTGGCACCCGACGCGGGGCTGCATTGGCTTCGATCTCCGGCGAAGGGGTAAGTCCAAGGTCCCGCTGGCCCAGGTATATCGTATCTATCTTTAGTTTCATTAACATTCATAGATACATTGGCTTAGTTAGGATTTTCTCGGTTAGGTCCGATATTCTGATCAAGTCGATGTTTCTGTAAACGTAATGTTGCTGTAGGTAGATTTGTTATATCCATCACGTTAGACAGAACTATCGGCTCCTCGAGTATTAGATTATCATATACAATCTCGTGCTGCATCGGTTAGGTCCGACCTACTAGATTATTATTGATAATCTAAGTCATGTTAAGCCGATAGGTTCATGCTAATGTTTCACCGAAGGGTTAGCTGGTCTTATCATATGTCTCCGTTAATCTAGTCATAGTATCTCAATTTAGCTCTATCGGTTGTCTCTCGCTTTAGGGTTTCTGTCGATACCGGCTAAATTGTTTACTATATTAGATTCGTTTAGACATCTACCACCCTGAAAATTAGTCAAGGGCTTGATTGTCTAGATTTTACGTTTCTTTTCATACTTAGTGCTGCATTAATTCAGTTCGACCTACTAAGTCGTGATTAGAACTGTAGTCTCTAGCCTGCCTGATGACTACCAATAAGGGTTTCGTCGGGGTTTCAGCCAACGAGTTATCTAGACATCGACATCGACTGTAATCATACGATCGGTTGTCAACAGATCGACTGTTTTGATTATCGACAGGCCGATATGATTTATGCTATATTGTTTTGCATAACTTGTCAGTGACAGGATCAAACTGACTGACATGTCCTCACTTCATTAATTTTAGTACCTGCATTGGAGCTAAGCAGATCTCCTAGGCTAGTGTATGATCTGATGTCAACACATCTTTTGGCACCACGGCGGTACAGATTTGGCGTCAACAGCAGCAGACCAAAAAGGAACATTTTACAGGTGGCTCCCTATAGCCAAAAATCGCCCTCTAGGAGGGCGTTTTTTTACTGCGCAGGGGCTACCTAAAAAAGCCACAAATAGCCCTCTAGAAAGGCTATTTTTTAGTCTTTTTGCAAAAATCACACTCCTAGTCTTTTTGCAGACATCCCCCTACAGAGAGCGATTTTTGGCTGTAGGAGGCCGCCTGCAACTTTTCGCCGCCCTTGGTGGTGGTTGCATTAGGCAAGGGGCAATGGCCGTTTGTCACGTCGAAAAAATCGTCCTCTCGAAAGAACGATTTTTATCCTTCCAAAGAATGATGAGCGACTAGTTTTGTAATTTTTTCAAATAAAAAATTATTCTTGTAAATATTTTAATAAATAAAATTAAAAATAAAAAATTCCCTAAAACCGCACGACCCCATATATATACATAAACATATATACATATATATACATATACTAGCAAAAATGCTCGTGTGTTGCAATGGGACGATGACGCAGGGAGGAAAGCAGGCGGAGGGCGAAGGTCCAGGGGACGGGAGGAAGGGGCACAGGCGCGACGTGGGGCACTGCGTGGGAGCTCCGAGCAGCGATGGGAGGAAGGGGCGCAGACACGACGCAGCGTGGGATGCGGCGTGGATGGGGATGGGAGGGAGGGACGCATGAGGTCTTTTTTTCCATCCAAGCCTTTCCTTTCTTTTCAGCATTGGCACTACAGGTTAATTTTATAAACACTCAAGGGGTTTTCTACAAAATAGCCAGACGGACTACGGGTTAATTTTATAGATACTCAAAGGATTTTGTGTAAAATAGCCAGACAGAACAAAATTTTTAGTGGAAACACTACTTAATTTATGCAGATGGTTATAAAGTTATAGATATAAGTTTTATTTATATATTATTATTACTAGCAAAATGCTCGTGCATTGCAACGGGACGACGACGTAGGAAGGGAAGCAGACGGAGGTCGAGGGTCCAGCGGCGACGCGGAGCTCCGAGCGGCAACGGGAGGGAGGGCGTAGGCGTGGCGCGGATGGGGACGGAAGAGAGGAAACATGAAGTCTTTCTTTTTCATCCAAGCCCTCCCTTTCTTTTCAGCATTAGGACTACGGGTTAATTTTATAAACACTCAAGGGGTTTTCTGCAAAATAACCCCTTTTCTTCTTTAACTGGGTTTTTAAATAGACAGGTGGACTGCGGGTTAATTTCGGAAAAATCAAGGGGTTTTCTGCAAAATAGTCAAGCAAAACAAAATTTGGATGAAAACACTACTTGCTTTATATATAAGCAAAATGTCGTGCGTTGCAACGAACGACGACGCAGGAGGGAAGCAAGCGGAGGGCGAAGGTCCGGTGACGCGCGGGAGCTCCGAGCGACGACGGGGGAGAGCGCAGCGCGCGGGATGGGGACGGAAGAGAGGACGTATGAGGTCTTTTTTCATCCAAGCCCTCCTTTCTTTTCGGCATTGAGATTGCGGATTAATTTTATAAACACTCAAGGGGTTTTCTGCAAAATAACCAGAGACGAACGAAAATTTTGGATAGAAACACTACTTGCTTTATAGATAGTTATTATATATATATAACTTTGGAAGCAACGGTATCTTCAACTTCATGTACCACTGGACCTTGATTAAGAAATAATATGAGATAGACATTTAGTGTAAGTTAATTTAATTTTACCAAATTAAATAAAAAATATAATGAAAATTGATATTGACTTACTGAAACTTTAAATTGATTAGAAATTTGGTAAAAGTTTAAAATATTTATGACTCGGATATTATTAGTTAGAAAAGTATATTGATGAATAGGAAAAGTTGCATGTATATTGACGGTGGCGCGCTACCTCACGCGTGCAGCGTGTGCTCGGCCGCCGCTTAGGGCAATGCACGGCAACACAAGAGGCGCGTAAGTCAGGCTCACCTGTTGGAGGTGAGGAAAGTGAGGCAACAATGGAGGGAGAGGTTATACGGATCGGAAATTTTATAGATTTGGACGAAAAACCGATTTGATGATCGAAAAGTTATAGATTTTTTAAGTAGTTAAGATAAGCTCTATCGTATGTATAACTGGGTTTTTTAAAAATAGCCAGATGGATTGTGGGTTAATTTTGAAAAAACTCAAGGGGTTTTCTGTAAAATAGCCAGACAAAACAAAATTTGGGTGGAAACACTATTTGCTTTATAGATAGTTATAGATTATAGATTATAGCAAAATGCCCGTGCGTTGCAACGGGACGACAATGCGGGGAGAGAAGGAGACGGAGGACGAAGGTCCATCGGCGACGCGGGAGCTTCGAGAGGCGACGGAAGGGAGGGGCACATGCGCGACACGGATGGGGGCAGAAGAGAGGACACATGAGGTTCTTTTTTCATTTGAGCCCTATCTTTTTTTCAACATTAGGACTACAATAAAGGGGTTTTCTGCAAAATAACTTTTTTCTTCTTTAATTGGGTTTTTTAAAATAGCTAGACGGACTACGGGTCAATTTTGACAAAACTCAAGGGTTTTCTGCAAAATAACCAAGAAACAAAATTTGAGTGAAAATACTATTTCGCTTTTTATAGATAGTTATAGATAGTTATAGATTATGTTAATAAGTCGTACGTGATATTATTCGTATTTGGTCTAACGATGATAGCAAAAGAAAATCGAGCTAACTTCTTTCAACCCAGCTTCATAGTAGATTTAGAGTACAACTGAACAGGCCATCAGTATAAAGACGAGTTCACGCGTCATGCCGGACTCTGCGTATAGAGCCGGTGTAGACCCGAACACAAGACGTTCTTAGTTTGTTTTTTTTTTAAAAAAAAAGGCTTCCCAACCGGTTAGCGGAAAAGAACGCCGCTCGCAGTTCGCCCCCGACTCGCCAGTCGCCTTCCAAACCGACCTGTATCAGGCAATTCCCAAATATAAATCTGGCGACCCTTCCCGAACCGAGCTAGGGTTTCGCCTCCCCCGCCTCCTCCTCCTCCTCCTCTGCACGGCGCGAACCGACCTGACCCCGCTTTGCCGACGCCGCAGCCACAGCCGCAGCCGCGATGGGGACGGAGCGGAAGCGCAAGGTGAGCCTCTTCGACGTGGTCGACGAGACCTCCGTCTCCGCCAAGCTCGGCCGCGCCGCCGCCATCACCACCAACGGCGCCGCCGCCGCGGCTAACCCGTCCATCAACCGGTGGACGGGGAGGCCCTACTCGGCGAGGTACCTCGAGATCCTCGAGAAGCGCCGCACGCTCCCCGTGTGGCAGCAGAAGGACGAGTTCCTCGCCGCCCTCCGCGACAACCAGACCCTCATCCTTGTGGGAGAAACCGGAAGCGGCAAGACCACTCAGGTATTGAATCTGCACCTGTGCCTGTACATCTCCACGTTGAACTGTAAAAGTATTTTTAGGTTAGTCGTTGTTTGCTGTTCATTAGGGGATATTTTTTTCTAGATGCGAGCGACATGGTGCTATGTATGGTAGATTGGTTAGGTTTTGTGTATCAATATGTTGACGATGCTGTGTTGTATCATTAGGGGATTTTTTTCCTAGATGCTACCAACATGGTGCTATGGCAAATTGGTTAGGTTTTGTTTGTGTATTGATATGTGATGCTGCCGCAAGGGTTTTGTCATTGCAATATGGATGCCTCATTGATGATTTGTTGTCTTCTGTGAATTAATTTGTGTTCTGTTGATTAGATCCCCCAATTTGTGCTCGAGGCTGAAGGCTTGAGCAACCGCTCAATGGTCGCTTGCACCCAGCCGCGGAGAGTGGCAGCTATGTCAGTCTCCCGGCGTGTTGCGGAGGAGATGGATGTTACTATTGGGGAGGAAGTTGGTTACAGCATTCGTTTTGAGGATTGCAGCAGTCACAAAACAGTTCTCAAGTAAGCCTTAGTTTGTATATGTTTAATGGAAGAACATGATTAGTTGCACATCCTTTGGCAGATTGATATGGTGCGGATGTTTCTTTCTTTTTTAGGTATTCTGATCTAATCATGTTGTGTTGAACACTATTGCTTCCTATCAGATATTTGACAGATGGTATGCTTCTGAGAGAAGCTATGGCAGACCCACTTTTAGAGAGGTACAAGGTGATTGTTCTTGATGAGGCCCATGAGCGAACATTAGCAACAGATGTTCTGTTTGGGCTTCTGAAGGAGGTTCTAAAGAACAGACCTGATTTGAAGCTAGTTGTTATGAGTGCTACCCTTGAGGCTGAGAAATTTCAGACCTATTTCAGTGGTGCACCATTGATGAAGGTGCCTGGGAGACTTCATCCGGTTGAGATCTTCTATACACAAGAACCAGAAAGGGACTACCTAGAAGCTGCTATCAGGACAGTTGTGCAGATACATATGTGTGAACCTGCTGGAGATATCCTTGTTTTCCTTACTGGAGAGGAGGAGATTGAGGATGCCTGTCGGAAAATAAATAAGGAAATTAATAACATGGGGGATCAGGTTGGCCCAGTTAAAGTTGTGCCTTTGTATTCTACGCTGCCTCCAGCAATGCAGCAGAAGATTTTTGAACCTGCTCCAGCCCCATCGAGAGAGGGAGGTCCACCTGGAAGGAAAATTGTTGTGTCCACAAACATTGCTGAGACATCCCTAACCATAGATGGTATAGTGTATGTGATAGACCCAGGGTTTTCCAAACAGAAGGTTTACAATCCAAGGATAAGGGTGGAGTCCCTTCTGGTATCGCCAATTTCAAAGGCAAGTGCACATCAGAGAGCTGGTCGTGCTGGAAGAACGCAACCTGGGAAGTGTTTCAGGTTATATACGGAGAAGAGTTTTAACGATGATTTACAGCCACAGACGTACCCAGAAATTCTTAGGTCAAATCTGGCGAATACGGTTCTTACCTTGAAGAAGCTTGGGATTGATGATTTAGTGCATTTTGACTTTATGGATCCTCCTGCACCAGAAACTTTGATGAGGGCCTTAGAAGTTTTGAACTACTTAGGGGCACTCGATGATGAAGGGAACCTCACGCCTTTAGGTGAAACAATGAGTGAATTTCCTCTAGATCCCCAGATGTCAAAGATGCTTGTCATCAGTCCAAAGTACAACTGTTCAAATGAGATCCTTTCAATATCAGCCATGCTGTCAGGTATGTCAAACAAAACTTCATGTTACCATATTGGTTTGTCAGCTAAATTATATTACTGCTTAATATATTACACCCGCACAATTCTGCTTGCATCTTGCACATCATAGACTGCATTGTATCCAGGCTAGTGTATTTGCTTTTCCAATATGCTTTGTTTAATTCTTTCTGAGCTGTAATCAGCAACTGTCATGCACCTAGCTTCTTGAGCTATTGATCAAAATGATCATACAGTTTAGGCTAATGCAGATAGTTGCTGTTTGTTGAGTTATTCTGTCAAAGCAAATGGTATCGTCTCGCCTCTTTCCATCTGCTGACCACCATGGACTTCGTCTGTTATTGCCGTATTCTTTCTCTAGTACCCAATTGCTTTCTCCGGCCTAGGGAGGCACAGAAGGCTGCTGATGAAGCAAAGGCTCGCTTTGGCCACATTGACGGGGACCACCTGACACTTCTGAACGTATACCATGCATACAAGCAGAATAGTAAGTTCATGACCATTTTTGTTCAATCTACACTCTGATATCCTTTTCATTGCCTAACAATTGTCTTTTTGACAATGCAGATGAAGATCCCCAGTGGTGTTACGAGAACTTCATCAATGCCAGAGCTCTAAAGTCAGCTGATAATGTTAGGCAACAGCTTGTTCGCATCATGACCAGATTTAACCTCAAGATGTGCAGCACAGACTTCAATAGTCGGGAGTACTATGTCAATATCAGGAAAGCCATGCTTGCAGGGTACTTCATGCAGGTTGCTCACCTGGAGCGAACAGGACATTACCTGACCGTCAAAGATAACCAGGTTGGTATTAGTTTTCTGATGTCCAGTAATTTTTTGCACAGGACGATGAAATTGCAGTTTTCTTACTCTTTATTCTGCTCAGGTTGTCCATCTTCACCCCTCAAACTGTCTGGACCATAAGCCAGAGTGGGTCATGTACAACGAGTATGTTTTGACCACCAGGAATTTCATCCGCACGGTCACGGATATTCGTGGAGAATGGTTAGTCATTTTTGGCTGACAGCTAGTCCTTTTCTGAAGATGGAAGATTTGAAAGAATCCTTGACATATTTGTACTTCTTGCGCAGGCTGATTGATGTAGCTCCACACTATTATGATCTGAGCAATTTTCCCTCGTGCGAGGCAAAGCGCGTCCTTGAGAGGCTGTACAACAAGCGGGAGAGGGATAGAGCTGCTAATAGGAACTGAAGCTGACGGTGTTTTCCCCTTGCGCTGGCATGTAGCCAGGGCTTTTCACTCGAGAAGATTCGGGTATATCAACGGTACAGATTTGTCGTGCCGGCGCCAACAATGGATGCTTCCTCGTAATTTTGCATGATGGATGCTCGTCATTACGTATAACATATGCCAAATGCTGCTCTGCTACTAGTCTTACAATCTACATGCAATGGCCTAGGGATCAGATATTTTTCTTCCTTTTAGAAGTTGTAGCCTGTGATGCAGGATATTATGTACCATTCCCCCATATTTTGATGGATTTGGCACTTGTTTTCTTTCGGCATGTTTGCTTTGTTTTGGGTTAGCCTTAAAAGTGAAATGTGCACCATTGCTAGCTTAGCCTGACTTTTGACACAGTTGTCAAATCATATTATCTGCCCTCTGATTCTAGAAGTAATGATATAGACTTTATTCACAATGAAATGACTTTGTTGTCTCCCAGAGTAACATTGACATTTGTTTTTAGAATAGTAACTTGGATATGTAAAACAATAATTTATTATAACTGGCTTTAAAACTGTGAACCAAAGAAAAGATACGAGGGTGAGAGCCATTTTGACTAATTTTGAGGCCGACGGGCTTATCGTCCAGTCATCGGCTCAACAGACTGGGTCATTTTTCCATGACAGGTAGGCCCGTCGTCCTGTTGTTTGATAGGTGGCCTATCCTTCATCTGAAGGCCAACATGCTAACATTGCTGCGATTTTCTCCAACCGAACAATATTTTTCATGATTTTTCAATAAAATAATATTATTTATAATATATAATTAATTTGGTGGATTAATTGGTATAAACCTAATGCTATCTTAGCTATTAGTGATTATCAGTATTTTCTTAGCTATTGCTGTATAATTGCATGTAGAGAATGGTCGTTGTCCTTGATATCGTGTAATTATTTAGTGGCTTGTACCGGATCTATCAATTTACAGATTCAATTTAAAAACGGAGTGATACTTAGAATGCACCGTCATCTTTCAAAATGCGCAGTCGTTACTACTTTTATTTGCGCAGTCGTTACTGCTTTTATTTGTTTATCCGTGTTATGTCATTGAGGTCCCAAATTGTCACGACCTACATGAGACTATACGGCCACGTGGCGTTTAAGTGGTATGCCACATAGACGTTAACTCATTTTTAAAATCTTTTTTCTTTCCTATTTTTTCTCCGGCATTTTAGATTTCCATATCTGAGCAAACTCCCCTCTTCGTTCCTGTTGGTGTGAAAAAAAGAAAAAAAAGGAGAATGAAACATAGAGGGAAAGAAAAAGAAATTTTAGGACGAAAATGTTTACGTGACATGTTACTTATGTTACTTCAGGTATACTACGTAAGCTACATAGGATCTCAAATAGTTTGTAACAATTTGAGATCAGAATAACACAGGATCTCAAATAGTTTGTAACAATTTGAGATCAGAATAACACGTTTTGATAAGTTTAAGAACCTATTAATACATTTTAAAAGTTTACGAGATGACACACCGACAATACATTAAGACCGATAATACATTTTAAAAAAACAAGAGAGAGATTTTACCCTTCAATACCACACTTCTAATCGAAATTCATTAGAGGAAGGGTTGAAATTTCACGGGTTTTCAGGCTCCACTTTATCTTAAATTTCCCATGGAAATCGAACCATAGTTAGATACGAGACGAAATATTGGATTATCATGTGCACGTGAGTCAATTCAAAATAACCTCAAAGAAAGCAGGGCTTTTGCACCAAGCTAGTACCACCTTTTATTATACTACAAGTCATTTTAACTATTTTCTTAATCAAATACAAAACATACTTATGAAACTATTTGGTGTTATAGAGGTTTGCTAAAAAAAATTTATAAACTTGATCAAACATTTAAACCTAAAAAAAATTGACGAAAAAAGGTTAAAACGACCACGGAGGGAGTACGAATCAACGCTATCTCGAGATGGGTCAAAAGAATCAATATTCTTACAACATGTTTCCACTATCCTATTTCAAATCTCAATCTCAACAGGCCAAGAGATAAGAAATTTCTGTAGCCAACGTGTTCGCTTACATATGCATTTCAATTTTCAACGGCTATACAGGCATATATCTACTTCATTATATTCCCGTTTGGGGATTTAATGCTATATGATACACTCTCCATGATAATTTTTTGTTCCGCATCCGACTCCTTTTCACCATGTGACACAAAAAACCGAAGCTCAGGGTGAAACAAATGGATGCCTCTTAAGTCGTGAAGGTAATCAAATCAGCCTTGCTGGTGCCATATAACGCCAACCATATAAGACTTGCTAGTATCCTGCAATGCCAACTATAAGAAACGATACAGAATATAACGCCACTGAAATTGCAATTCCTGCCACAAAATTGTATGAGAGGCGCTTGTTGTCACGACTAGGCACAAATGCGATCTTCAAGGTGTTAGTCAACTCAAATAGCCTATGGGAGACCTGTAGGAATAAGTTATAACATAAGCAGGTTGCTTGTAAGGTCTAAACTCTTCAAAGTCACAGGGAAGATATACTTACCGCAACATATATAGCAGTTGTGAGCATGAAATTCAGCATTGGATAATTTGGGATTATTGTCAATAGCCATTTCGGTTGCCCATCGGGCACTCTTGATCTGCAGGAGTAGAGACAATTTTCATCATTGACAAGCACAAGAGAAATTTCTAGTGGCACAAACCACAGAGATAATGTTGCAGAGACAGCAGTTGGTTACCTGAGCCAGATATGGAATTGTGATATGTATGTTTCCAACGTAATCTTTCCGAGCCAGCTAGCACAGATGAAGAATACATTAGTTGCATATTCACAATATCACATTACAATAAGATAAAGTCCAATCATAAAACTGGAACATGCTTCAGAAACACAAAACTTACGCAAATAGTGTGAGAGAGCAGCACCGGAATTCTTGAGTGAAGTTGCGTAAGCAGATGTACACACTTTTGAGTAACAAACATTGAGCAATATCAGTTATTGCAGTACACTAAGGAATTTAAAATAACACAATTGATATGGAAAAAATACATACGTTATGGGGATCCAGGACGTATAGGGATGGTATTTATTGTAGGTAATCTTGTCCAGCTTATAAATATACTCGTACCACAAATAACCAGCCTGTGATCACAGTAAAGCAAGGTGGTCTTACCAAATGATGGATATGCAACAATAAATTGCTTAATCAGTTATTTGATAATTACTGTTAAAGCAATTGCAACTATCAAGGTCTTAATATAAAGTTTGGTTTTTGTTTCAGCTTCTTCAAGCTTCTCCATCCACTTCTCAACCTGCAACACAAACAAGCGTTTCATTGATGTAAAACACTATTCTCTCATATGTCCATAATTTTACCAATGACTCAAGGCCGTCTAAACTGAGAGAACCAGAAAATTTATATCAGCACATTTCTCTCACACACACATGCATGCGCAGACGCGCGCTCTCATACAAACAACTTATGCAATGCATGAAATTTGCTAAAACTAAAGAAATATAACAGCTATAACTGAACACTGAGTAAAAGTATAGCACAATAGGCAGGAAACATACAGTTGGATGGTAATAAGCATAAATCATCCCCACAATCCATATGTAGCGATCCAGTCCAGATCGGAAATGCCACTCATGCAATCGAGGGAGATCAGGTTTAGATGGATCAGTATAGCCTGCACACAAGGTAAATTAAATTGATCATCCTTATTGAAGAAAAAAATGTAAAAAGTATCAAACTCACTAAATGTTTACAGAGAAATACTTACCGAGAAGAAACATGAATGGGCTCCAGACAATCTCGAAGACTCCTGGGATTTCCCATATCAGGATAACCACCAAAAAGCAGGCAACAAACTTTATAGCCATCACCGATCCAATCTCGTTATATTTATTTAGTATTCCAAGAGCACCATAAACCATAAGGGTAAAAAGGGTGTGCATAGGGCAAATATAATAGAGGGTGTAGTCATTATTTAGCACAATACAACAAAATGCCACGAAGAAATTGAGGCGCCACATCATCTGTCAAGGTGCAAACATGTCAGGAAGGTCCTACTTATGAAAGCAAGAATGAAGGGGAATGAAGGGACTAAGAATGAACCTGAGCAAATCGTGCAAGGCTGAAATCCTTCCGCACATAATAATAGGAGAAGTTACCAAATCCAGTCATCCAGACATATGCAGCAATGAACACACGAATTGCATTGTATATCTCTTTAGCATTGAAGTAGTGGTACATCAAAAACAGCACCTGAATGAGGGAAATTAACGCTAAAAACTAGTGATATGCAAGCGCTTGAACATAGATCAAAACTTTACTAACTGCACATGTATGCTATTGAGGCATTGAGCATTGACTAATTAACTTACTAAAACTCAGAGAGGTTAATCAATGAAGGCTAGGTAAGTATACATGTAGAACAATATGACAAAAGATGTTTAATAATGAACGCATTTATATCCTCTTTGCATAGGTCTGACTTCTGATAAATTAGTGTTATGCACAAACGGCAACCAACAATATGAAAAAAGATGTTTAATACTGAATGCATTTATATCCTCTTTGCATAGTTCTGACTTCTGATAAATTAGTGTTATGCACAAACAGCAGCCAACTAGTATAAGACACCCCATAAATATATAAAAAGGAAGACAGTTTTTTTCCCCAAAAAAGATACCTGCATCCATCCCTTCCATTCCTCAGTTTGATGCCTATTCAGATACAGTATAGATTTCCCTGTGAATGATGACTTGTCTTGGTGGACCTTGAAGGAAGTCATAGCTGATACGATAATAAGAAGAAAGTAAAGGAAAAGGAACATATCTCGGCTGTAATTCTGCAGATACAGGATAACAGAAAAGGTCAGAAAAAAATGTCCCATTGAAAGAATAGCACATTACGTAGGCACTTTCCATGAAATATTAGTAGGCTTAGAATGTACTCGCAAAAGATATTTAAACCGTGAAATCAGGCTTGTAATAAACATCAATGTAATAGCACCTTTGCAGACTCTCCCAGTAGATTTGTGCGATCACATATGTAAAAATAAAGCAGATGACCTCCAAACTCAGATCTGACAAAATAATAACTACTCAGCCAAATAATGCAACATAGAAGAACATGTGAATGCAAGATGCAAATAGAGCTTACATTGCTCTCAGCGTCAATCGATTCTCTAGAATAAGTGCCTGGTCCAACAAGAAAAGTCTGTGCAATCAATTATCTTTGTCAGTGCCTTTGAATGTTGATATCTCAACATTTATTTACGACGTGAAGGAGAAATCATATATCACAAACAACCTGAACATTTGTGATGTGAGAGAAGCATAAACTGGCTTTGGCACTGGTGATTGGACACCCTCCTCCAATAACATCACTTGATCCTCTCCTTTGTTTGAGCTAGAATCCATGACTGCTAAGTTTACATCCGAGTGTCTACTAACAAAGATAAAGAAACAGAAATTCCAATAAGTGGTTCATTTCAAAGCAAAATAATGGTGCAGCAGGCCTTCCATGATGAAAGAACAATACATTCGGTCCAGCAAAAGTAAGAGTTTTGAGTTATGCTTCTCGTAAAATAAGATAATTCAATTTCAGTGACAACATGAGAGTATATCACTTAGCATATATGAAAATTAAAATGCATGGATGCCAGAAGTGAAATATAACTGTCACAATTACTTACGCTTTAATAGAAGCAGCATTCTTCCTATAATAGAGAACCTCAGCATACGCCCAGGCGACAAAAACCCAA
Source organism: Oryza australiensis (assembly GCA_019925245.2). Taxonomy (NCBI): domain Eukaryota; kingdom Viridiplantae; phylum Streptophyta; class Magnoliopsida; order Poales; family Poaceae; genus Oryza; species Oryza australiensis. The sequence continues at coordinate 3,967,296 of JAIFGZ020000118.1, read as the reverse complement.
AGAAATCCCAGAAGTGAAGAAACCTGTCACAAAGTTGCCAGCTATCTCAGATCCAGTGATTGAGGACTCCCAAAGCAAAATCCTACCATTAGAAGAATATTACTCTGTAACTGGTATACTAGACAATAGGTCTATATGGCTTTCAAGTTGCAATTGAACACTGTAATTGTGTTATTTGAACTTGTTGGGTGAAAGTAGCTCATCATAGTATGGACTCTTGCAATCCACAACAATATGTGTTTCTGCAACCAAATTACCATCTAGCTTTAGTATTTACCATCCTGAACTTCCTAACAACCATGCGCTAGAAAATCAAGCAGATCGACATCAATTCTAACAGGTTGGTCAGCACACCGATAGTGTTACCATCTCTAAGAAAATATAAGAGAATAGCCCACGGTGCCAGATCTTAATGGTAGTCTTACCCTTACATTCTATACTTCCAGATCTACAAATCACCGCCACTGATGAATATCCTACCGTTAAACCCTACAAGCCACTATTCACCAGTTTTCTAACAGCTCAGATGAATGGAAACCTCCACCATATATTTGATGCTACTAGCGTACCGTACAAAAGCACAGCAATGACCTGATGACTTACACACCCTTGATCCACACCCCCAAAACCAGCCACAAATTCAAATCCCGCATCAGCCAAAATAGTTACCCTCCTATCCGAATACCACCGTATCCTAAAACCTAGCAGGAATACTTGTCGTATCAACAATAAAGCAAACCAACCAACCAACTGATATCCACAACCATTTCATCAATCATCACCCAATCCCGCCAATTTAGCCAACAGCAGGGTGAAGCAACACAATATGGCGCAAGCTCCCGCCAGAGATTCCACACGCATGCCATCATCTCCAGCGCGCTTCCTCCCAGCAACCTAAACCCAAAACCCAAGCGGCCGCGCCCACGCCGGCACACGGGCGCATATCCTTCCCATTCCGCCCGGCGCGTCCCTTCGAATCCCCTAGCCACCTCGCCAAACCCCGCGCCAACCGCTCCGTAGCCTCACGGATTCCCCCGACGAAATCTCCAAGGGGGGCAGCAATGCCTGCCGCGCTGTCCCCGCGCCAACAACAGAGCAACCCCCCTCCCGGATCGACGGCGCGATTTAGGGCTCACCTGGCCCGCCGTGAGGGAGGTCGACGCGGCCATGGCGATCCCACCCGCGGACGCGACCGCCTCAGCCATTCTCTCTACAGCATCCGCCTAGCCTGCCACCGCGCCTCCTTCCTGCGGCGCTCGGATCCAACCGCGTACAGGAGGCGAGCAGAGAAGAGGAGAGGGGGAGGACGAAAATTAGGTGCGAAGAGAAAAAAAAAAAAGAAGCGCGGTTTAAAGCGGCGGGTGAGGTGGTGGTGGATATGCGCGTCGTACGAGGGAGCGCGAGCTTGCCGACGCTGCCATGTGGGACCGCGCAGGAGATTCCACGGTCACTGACAGTGGGGCAGTGAGGCGTTTCAGAGCTTGGGGGCCCACACGCCATCGGATTTGCGAGTGACGGTGTAACTAAACGGATGCGTAGTTTGGTCGATTTAGGTGAGAAGTATTTTCTTTTTTTATTTCTCTCTTACATAAATGCACTTATGTAAATACAGGATTGCCCCTGTCGGTCGGCGAGATCATGTTGCACTTGCACCCTCGCTCTGCTACCGCGTTTGGCACTCCACTACTCCAGCATGGAGCATGTGGTCGCTCTTTTTCTTAATTCCTTCGCGTTTACTTGTGTTTACGTTTATCGATGATTACCACTAAGTTTCTGGGATTTCGATGCACATCAGTTCGTCAGAGCATCCTGTCTGTAGGAAGTACCTCGCTTTAATTAAGTTAATATACTACTTTCGTCTTAAAATATAAATATTATTATTTCTAACACAATGTCTCCTTTCAAAATATGGTTAGTTTTCCACGTACTATTTTTTCTTAATTAATCATAACCATTTCCTATTTAAATTTTTTTATTTATTTTCTCTTCTCAACTAATCATAACTTATTTCAATCATTTTTACCTAACATTTTAATATCCGTGTTCATATAAAAATGCTAATATTTTAGAACGAAGGGAATGACTTTTTAAGACATCAAAATCAAGCGACGAAGATGATGTTTAAAACTAATGAAAATAAATATTAAGTTGACACAGAAACGAGAAAGACATTAGCACATAATTAATTAGGTTTTAATTATTACAAACTTGACGAATAAATATATTTGGTATTTTAAAGCAGCTTTTATATAAAAATCTTCACTAAATCTACGCTCGAAACGCATCGTTTTATAGTTTGAAAAACATGATAATAAAAATCGAGATAAAATCCTAATCTCAATAAATAAAAAAACAGGGCCTAAATTGATACGGCTCGGAATTTGAGATGGTTAGCAGTGCCAATTTGAAGTCAACGGTGGCAACAGATGATGCTTGTCTCGATCAAAAGCCCAGAGTTGTAACCGATGTGTGCTTGAGCGGTTAATGCGTTTTGCAACAAAGCGATAGCTGATGACAATGGCTACCGTTTATTGGAGTTGGCCTGTAGGCATCTTCGAGAACATGCTTGTGCTACGTGGAGTATAGAAAACGCCGTTAATCGGATTTTCTTCACTGGGAACATGTTTGCATAGGGGAATGGCCTTTTTATAGAAAAAAAAGAATTTACCACTCAACTATCATGATAGTAGGAATTATTCCTTTGAACCATAAAACTGAACATTTTAAATCCTGAACTATTTATGTCCGACACGTTACTCCCGATTCAATCTAAAGCTATTTTAGTTCTACATAATGTACACATGACGCCAACGTAGCAATGCAATAAAAAAAGAATAAAAAATCCATAGGCCCCACTTGTCATATACGAAGTACCTCTTTGTCTCTCCTTTCTCCATCGGTTGTTGGCATTGGGGGCATGATGGGGAGGGTGGCCGGCGCCCGAGAGGACATCACGAGCGCATGGGGGAGGGTGTCGTGGGTGGCGGGCACTGGCTAGTCGGCGCTTGATGAGGAACTAGGGTCCCTAACTTTCGATAAATATTGATAAGTCGATAGCGGAGACTCGATGTTGATGATCCAAAGGCTTTGATCAGGACGATCAAACCCCTTGCAATCACTACACCACCTCTCCGTTGGTTATTGCTCGAGCCGAAACACTGTTGATCTCGCTGATAAGGCTATTTCCTACCAGCGAATCGAGAAACACAAACAAGAGAGTAGAAGAAGCAATCAGAATATATTGCAAATATACGATGAAGCTCACAAGTTGGGTTCCACAAACCGAACTAAGCGGCAAAACTGCAATGGCAAAATAATCTAAGCAAAACTCGACTCTAAACTATGACGGCTACCGAAGAAATATGATTAGGGGTGTTCTAGTGTTAGATTTAGGGCATCCACCCTTGGGCTTAGCCCATGACACAATTACAACGCCCAAGATCCAAATCAAACTCGGATTAGATAAGGTGTGTGGCTTGTTTTGCAAATTCCCAATAGCTTAGGAAGAATTTTGACGTGGGACCAAAACCATTTGAAAGTAGATTCCATAAGCTTTCCAATAAGTGCTCATGGTCTTTAGAGTTCTTCAGGATTAATGGCTAGGTCCGTTTGAAGTTGGTGCTGTCAGGAGACCCAAATCCGAATCCAAAACATGTAAAACTTCATCCCTTGTCTTCTATGGACCAAAAGTGATATGGTGATGTAGGAGTAAACTTGGGAAAGATATTCGTTTGGTCCCCAATCAACTTCTTTTGATCATCCAAGCACTTCGTGAGCCCACTCTCCTTTCCTCCTCCCATGTAAGTATTTCTACAAATGAAAAGATACAAAACTCATGGTGTAGTAACGTTTGTTCAAACATATAATAAGTAAATCTAATATAGAACATATGCACCTTTAGCTTGTTGATGTGTGACATAAGCATGGTTATATCTGAACCAATGATGTCCTCATCAGCGTTGGGGGACGATGCTGTTGTCAGTCGTTAAGTACCAATTTCAACCGCTAACTATAATAATAAATAAAGGAAGAACTAACATTTCTTAAACATTTATCAATAATGAATAATGTAGTTCCATTGTACTTGGAGAACTAACATGGATGCAGAGAATATACACCATGGTGAAAGAGAAATAAGGCCGGGATGCAAGGAAACACACATCTAGCGAATCACGAGTGAGCACACAGATTGAGGGCCCACAAGTCAGCTCAAATCGACATAAAAGTGGGGCCAAACTACCGAGAACCGTCATAGGGCCCGCCTATCATCTGCTGGTGAAAGGTGGTGGAGAAAGACGGCGTCGAGGGCGAACCCTTGGTTTGGCCGAATCGCCTCTGCCTCCTCTCATCCTACCCCTCCATGTGTAGCTTCATGGTTGGCTCCCAATGACGGTTGTGGGAGTTACCAACCTAACTAACCGTCATAAGCCATCTATTTAAGGAGCTCATTTCCACATTGCAACACACATCTCAATGAGCAATTTTCTCTTTATATTGTATTTCTATAGTATTAGTGGAAATAGGCTTAGAGTATCTTTGGTCCTATAGTCTTTTTTGAGATTTTGGTATGTCTTTAGTACTTACTCTTCTTGTAAGACTATAGTTGAATTAATATAATTATCTTTTTTATACTCTTGTGCTCATAATTCATATATTACTTTAGTAGTTATATGCTTTATGAATAGGATGTACTTTATTTATATGCTTCACTTGATTAGACTAGTCGATCTATGCTACGGTAACGGTCCAATGACCTTGATGGGTTACTCTAGCTCTAACTTATCCATCCAAAGGGTGGGAGTCCCGAGGGAGTTAGTGATATTATTTACTAGCATAAGCATGGTGCTTAGGTTAGATAAACATTGTTGGATGTGGGTGTACCCCATGGAAAATGAGGTAGGCAGCATGTGGTGACAGACATGTTCGTCCTTTGTATTGCTCCATGTTCGGGTATGATGGAAGAGTGCGTAAATGCCATAACCACGCTGACAGACTAGCAGAGAGTGATCTCTCGGTAGTACCTACATGCCTAGAACTAAGTCTTAGCCTTATAAGTATGTATGTGTTAAGTATATACAAAACATGAGTAATATAGAAGTATAGTTATATTATAGTTCTCTTATGTCATTTTCACTATACTAATTAATTAGGTGAATCTCATGTGTGTGTCACACTATCTCTTAATCATGTTTATCCTAACTCCTATTTAGACTATGGTGAGTTAATTATAGATTGATTAATGATGTATAAACTACGTCTTTACACCATCGCCTTCCCTACGAAAATATAAATACAATACTCTTGGAAATACTCATGGTGAAATGCTACAACAGTATCCATGCACTTGCAAATTTATCTGTGAACGTAAGAAATACCAATAGTTGCAAGCGCATCAGGGAGGGTGGGTGGCGGGAGATGGCCAGGAGGGCACTGTGGGTGCGGCGGGCATTGGCGAGGAGGGTGCTGGAGACAGCGGGCAACGGTGAGGTGGCTTGAGATGGTGGCTCGTCGATCCCGCATGTAGGAGCTCGAGCATCCTCAGAGAAAGTTCACAAAGGCGGCGGCTTGTCGATACGCTACATGGGGAATGGGTGGCGAGCTCGAGGCAACGACGCACGGGTTCGTCTGACGGGGAACGAGCGGCAGGGAGGCAACACCATGGAAGCCGGAGTCCGACAGGGCCCTAGAGTTGTGAGGCACCGCTCTGACGCCCGTCGCATTGCCCAAATGCCCACAGTCCCCTCCAGATCTGCCCATCGTGGTGTCTCTTAGGCCTCCCCATCATGGCGAGAGATGCTTGGCGGAGCTCACTGCTACACCGAAGTCCCTCCTCCTAGTGGTGTGGGAGTGCTCGGAGCCCCTTCTTCCTCTGTTGATGCCACTGTGGGGTGAACTTTGGCGGAGAGGCAAGGAGGAGGTGGGAGGTGGTGGAGAGTCCATTGGTCGTCCGATGCTGATAGCATCATAGGAAGGAGTCGGTGTGGGGCGAACTCTGATGGTGAGGCAAGGGGAGGTGATAGGTGGTGGAGAGGCCACCGGTCGGTCATCACCGATAGCAGCAGAGGAAGGAGGCATGGAGAGAAGGGGATAAGAAGAGGAAAGACTGATGGGTGGGCTCCATCAAATTTTTATTTGTTTTTTAACTAGACTGTCATGTGTATGCTACGTAGGACCAAAACTGCTCTGGATTTAGCCTAGGGGTAATGTGTCCGTTATAAATAGTTCATGTTTTAAAATGTCCGGTTTTATGGTTTAGAAGTAATTCGCATCGTCATGATAGTAAGGAGGGTAATTCAGATTTTTTTATTTTATATATTTAGTGCGAGAGTCATAATCTCGTAAAAAATGGTAAAAAAGAGAGAGAATAACTTATGTGATAGCATTTCTTTGAACTTTCATTCGTCCATGACAGTTAATAGAATTGATCTCGACGGTAAAACTTAGGATTCCTTAACAATTATTTTATTTTAAAATATAAAACACAACCAACACTAACATTAAAACAAAAAACAATTATTTTTATCATCCTAATAAATACAATGCATGCATCTGATAGGATTACATGTATTGAAAGGTATAGGATTAAAAAATCTCTATCTCTATCTTTATCTCTATCTCTATTTCTCTATCTCTATCTCTACTCTCTTCTCTATCTCTTCTCTTCTCTTCTCTATCTCTACATAATAATTCACCTTATTAACGGTTCAGATACATCTTTTTCTCTTACTCACTCACGATCCGACGGACAAAATCAGGCGTGCTATCCCCATCACGCGTGGGCGCCGTGCCGATCCTATCCATCCGCTGCCGCTCCGCCCCCTTCACGGCGGGCGCCATCCCCATCCGTCGCCGCGCGCCTCCCTTCCCTCATCCGCCATCGCGCCGCCGTCCTCATCCGTGCACGAGCACACGCCACCGTTTCCAGGCCTCGCCGCCGCGCCCCCCATCCGCCGCCGTGCGCCCCTAACTGTTGCGACGGCGGGAGGATGTAGCAGAAGCCCGCGGCGGAGGTCATGGAGGAGGAGGAGGTGAAGGGGGAGGCCTGGGGGCGCCTGCCACCCCGGGCTAGGGTTCTGGTTGGCGGCGTGGCGGCGGCTGGCCCCCGACGACCCCTTCTTCATCACCGGGGACATGGAGCGGGAGCTCCTCGCCAAGCAAGTGCGTCTTTCCCTTCCTCCTATCTCTCTCTCTCCCTTTCTCCCTTAATTTGCCGCTTTAGCTACTTCAATTTTACAGGATTTTTGTTAGCTGTATTGAGCTGGAACCCGTGGAAAGATCAAATAGAGATAATTAAATCACCCATGACAAGCTTTGATCATGTGCAAAAGAAATACACACAATATACATGCATGATTTTCATGTAATGGAATTAATCTTGTGAACATTTTCTGTACAAACTTGTCATCAAGTGAGTTGACTGGTCCAATTGATCTTTCTTTTGGTGATCTGAAATCCCTGCAATACCTGTGAGTGTTAAATTTTATAGCTTCTTAATTTAGGTATCTGTTCTTACCTCCAGACATGAACTGAAATACATGGCTGCTAAATTTCACTAGGAAAAACTTGAAGTAGCATGGCATTTCAACTTTACTAATCTATTCTTGTTTTTACCTACACTGAGACTTGCAATTTCAGGGACTTGTCCAATAACAGCCTATTTGGTCAAATACCTGATTTTCTAGCACAAATGCCAGCACTCAAGTTCCTGTAAGTATCATTGTTAACTTGAAAATTCACTTTACAATAGATTACATGTCATTGGGGATGAAACGAAACAGGTATAACAATGAATGATACAACGATTTATCTAGCAACAAATTCGGTGGATCGATTCCTCGAAACTTACTTCAGAAGGAACAAAATGAATCGCTTGTATTAAGGTCTGCATCGTCTTGCAAACTCATACCTTGTATAACATCCGCTGATAGACCTGTGATTCGTATAGTTCTATTCGTGTAGCAAAAATATACGTATGGACCTATTATTAGTTAGTTTGTTTAATCTCTAAATTTAACTGATTCACAATTGTTACTCTGATGCTAGGATTGGTAACAATGCAAATCTCTGTGATAATGGTGCTAACAATACCTGTGCTCCTGAGAGTAAACAAAGCAAGAGAATCCTGGTGATTGTAATAGTTGCTCCAATAGCTATAGCAACTCTGCTGTTTGTGGCAGCAATTGCTATCCTTCATAGAAGGAGGAACAACCAAGTAGTAATTGATTAACAATTCATCAAAAGAACAGTTGAACCTACATTTTCTGAAGATTGTTCATGTAAAAATGAGTTCTGATTATTTCAGAGACCTAGAAGACTGTTTTGTACTACTATTGGAAATTTCCTTTTGGTTTGGTCTCATGGTTCAGGATGTATGTTTCTGCTCTCATTCATCTCTTGTGTTTATGTATTTTGGTGCAGTTGCGGGCTAGGAGGTGGGATCGAGCAGACCATGATGATTGGGAACATTTCCAAGGACAGATTGGTATCGGTTCCTAACTCCTTGGGGTTAACATTATGTTGGTGATGTTCAACGTTATTATTTTGTTTTGCAATATAGTAATCATCTGGCTAGACATGTTTTGGCCATCTATGCAGGAATACATCAAATAAATATCTAATGCTCTCTGTTTTGTCGGTAGATGGAGTAAGCGGTTTTTTTATGCTTCAAGGATTCATTTTGTTGCCTTCAATTCTAAAAGGAGAAATACCTATAAGTGAATGCATTAGATTCAATCGCAGAGTTGCTCCTTTTGCTTCTAAAGGTAATTAACACAATTTCTTCTGTTCCTTTAACTCGAACATTAATCTTCTCTATTCATGAACTAGATGTCCATGAGTCAGTACTAGGTTTAATATATACATGGAGCTTTTTATCTGAAAATATAGTGAATGAAGCATAAAACTTCACCATCCTGGTGATCTTTTTATTTTACAATCGCTTGAAAAGCTTGGGCATTCTGCTTTTCATTGGGTATTGCTGTACAATTCTGTTTGAGAGAATAGAACTGCAAGTCCAATTCTGTGTGCGAAAAAACAGCAAAGCAAATCAAGTTTTTGCAAGAAAATTTAAGGTAGATTTATTTGTCCTTCTGATTTGTGGTTGCCACGTGTTTGCAAAGCTACTTAGTGAAGAAGATATATATTGCACATAGAGAATAAGTGAATAAAATAAGCTGAGTCGTCTTTGAGAAACTGACTTTTTTAATAGATAAAATACAATCTTCTTTTTTATATGTTAATTCTTCCTTAATACAACTTTTTACACCGAGATAATAAATTAATTTCTTTTGGATTCAGCAATAGTGCCATGTCTACCTCCATTTAGTAAAATTCATCTGAATTCAAAGTGTTCCAACTGTGACGTTTTGCTTTTGAACGGCTCCCCAACTTGCACTTGATGCGACGGTTCCATTTTGCTGCTAAAAGACAGGTTCAATTGAATATCTTTTAATTTCAAAGCTGCAAGTACATATTTAACTAAATACCTTTTCATTTTCATTTTTCTGCTAAAAAAGCTAGGTTCAATTATTACCCTCTCCAACTTAATTTTCTATTTACTCAGGTGTCTGTACCTATTAACTCTGAAAATGTACATAGTAGGATAGCCTAGGTTTGGAGACTATTTTTAGTTCATGACTTCATATATCACTCGCTTAGATTTTACTAATCTTTATCGATATGTCCAGCCTAATCTACCGTCGCGCGCGCCTCCACCCCCATCCGCCGCCACGCGCCTCCAGGCGGCGCCTCACCCATCCGCTGCCGCCTGCGCTGATCCCGTCCTCATCCCCGAGCCGATCCCGTCCCTACTCGCGAGGCCGCCGCCGCCCCTAGCCGCCGCCACGCCCAGCCGCGCGCTCAACCGCTTCACCGCACACCTCAACTACGAGCGGAACCCAGGGTCCGCGACGCCATCACCGCCAAGCTCGCCGCTCATAAGATTTTTCTAAGTGTATCACAAATGTTCAAAATTAATTAGTGTATCGAATGATTTATTTTTAGACTTGTTTATGCCCACAACGAGTTAATGGAATAACTCTCCACTATTTTTTATTAGACATATATTACCCTCATATATTGTATATTAAAGTTATTATATATAATTTTTGATTATCATAAATTATTATTATTAGGCAATGTGATATTATTGTTCTTTGTCTTAAATATTTGATATACAACCTAATCAAATCAATCGGACAGATTTGGCGAACATTATTTTCAGTGACATGATATATTTTATATTTTTAAATATAATGGTTTCGTAGTGTTAGCACGGGTATATCATGTGCTAGCTAACTGCATGTATGCACGCTTTATGTTAAGAGTAATTGTGTCCTACATTGAAATGAAAGAAGTATAGACTTGCATGTGTTACGACTTACGACTGGTTTACGAATGAAAAAAAAGCAAACTGCCTCCGCCTTGCGCCCCGCGGGCTCTCGACCTGTCGTCGCAAGCGACCGCTCGCCGCCACCTCCTCCAAATCCACGCCCAGTTCGTCGCGTCCGGCCTCCTCGCCGACGCCTTCACCGCCAGCCGCCTCCTCCTCTTCACCACCTCCACCCGCCTCCTCCCGTTCCCGTTCCACCACTCGCTCCGCCTCGTCCGCCGCCCCAACGCCTTCTCCTGCAACATGGTCCTTAAGTCGGCTCGCGACCACGGGCTCCCGCACCTCTGCCTCCCTCTCTACGCCTCCATGCCCGCGGCCCCCGACTGCTACACCCACACCATCCTCGCCGGCGCGTGCGCCATCAGAGGGGTCATCGAAGAAGGCCGCCAGGTTCACTGTCACGCCGTCAGGCACGGGTTCGGGCGCAACCTGTACCTCGCGAACGCGCTGATGAGTATGTACTCCGCGTATGGGTGCCTCGGGGACGCGGGCAAGGTGTTCGACGTGGGTCCTGTTTGGGACGCCGTTTCTTGGAACACGATCCTGGCCGCGTACGTGCAGGCTGGGGATGTGGACCAGGCGGTTGAGGTGTTTGCACGGATGCCTGAACGGAGTGCTGAGGCGGTGAGCTCAATGGTGTCGCTGTTTGGGAAGAGGGGAATAGTGGACGAGGCGAGGAAGGTGTTTGATGGGGCGGAGTGTAGGGGTGTTTTCACGTGGACTGCGATGATTTCTTGCTTTCAGCGGAATGGCAAGTTTGCAGAGGCGTTGGCTTTGTTCTCAGATATGCGTGGGGAGGGGTGGCCTGTGGATGAGGCAGTCATGGTCAGTGTTGTCGCTGCGTGCGCACGGTTGGAGGTAACTCAGAATGGGGAGATGTGTCATGGGCTGGCTTTCAGAGCTGGCCTTGGCTCGAGGTTGAACGTCCAGAACGCATTGATCCACATGTACTCAAGTTTTCTGAATGTTGTTGCAGCACGAAGATTGTTTGACACTGGTCAGTGTTTGGACCAGTTTTCCTGGAACTCGATAGCTGGCTATCTTAAGAATGCTCTGTCAAAGATGCAAAGGAATTGTTCACTGCAATGCCTGACAAAGATAATGTTTCTTGGACTACAATGATATCTGGTTGTGTGCAAAATGACCAGTCCTCAGAGGCACTCACTATTTTCAACAACATGCAAGCCCAAGGAATCAAGCCAGATGAGGTTACGCTTGTAAGCGTCATCTCTGCATGTACTAATATGTCTTCTCTCGAGCAAGGCAAGTCGGTGCATGAGTACATAAGGGAACACCAATATAATATCACGGTCGTACTTGGGACTAGCCTCGTTGACATGTACATGAAGTTGGGATGCTTAGAATCTGCATTAGAAGTCTTCGATACAATGGAAGAAAGAGGAACACCTTGCTGGAATGCTGTCATTGTGGGGCTTGCCATGAATGGTCTGGTGACAAAGTCCCTTGACATGTTTTCGGAGATGGAATCATCTAGCACTGCCACTCCAAATGAGATAACTTTCACTGGAGTTTTGGAGTGCTTGCAGACATGCTGGCCTAGTTGAGGAGGGCCAACATTTCTTCAAGTTGATGCAGCACAAGTATCACATTGTACCAAACATCAGACATTATGGATGCATGGTGGATCTTCTTGGACGTGCTGGATATGTCAAAGAGGCGGAGGATCTGATTGAGAGCATGCCCATGTCACCGGATGTTCCAGCATGGGGTGCTTTGCTTGGTTCCTGCTGGAAACATGGTGACAATGAGGTTGGAGAAAGGGTGGGGAGGAAGCTTGTCCATCTAGATTCTCACCATGGCGGGTTCCACACTATGCTATCTAACATATACACTTCAGAAGGAATGTGGCAACGTGTAAAGGATCTAAGGTGCTCCATGAAACAACGGCACGTCCCAAAAATTCCAGGTTCTAGTGTGGTTGAATCATCACTACCTATGTGAGAATATAGCATATGATGTACTTGAAAGTTGAAATCAGAATACAGTGCTTAGAGTGGTTCCACTCAAGTTTCGTAAGGTACTGAACCGATCCTTAATTCCTTATTTATCAGCAGACTAGTGCTCTAGCTATCTTATGAGTTGCTCCAGTAGCTTGTCATTCAGATAATCTTTCTTCTATCGATTTTTCACATGTTTTTAGATAATGTATATTTTGCACATAAGCTAAAAGATTTTGTCTGACATTAATTTTCACAGCGTTCATCTTTTGTGGTTGAATCATCACTACCTATGTGAGAATATAGCATATGATGTACTTGAAAGTTGAAATCAGAATACAGTGCTTAGAGTGGTTCCACTCAAGTTTCGTAAGGTACTGAACCGATCCTTAATTCCTTACTTATCAGCAGACTAGTGCTCTAGCTATCTTATGAGTTGCTCCAGTAGCTTGTCATTCAGATAATCTTTCTTCTGTCGATTTTTTCACATGTTTTTAGATAATGTAAATTTTGCACATAAGCTAAAAGATTTTGTCTGACATTAATTTTCACAGCATTCATCTTTTGTGGTTGAATCATCACTACCTATGTGAGCATATAGCATATGATGTACTTGAAAGTTGAAATCAGAATACAGTGCTTAGAGTGGTTCCACTCAAGTTTCGTAAGGTACTGAACCGATCCTTAATTCCTTACTTATCAGCAGACTAGTGCTCTAGCTATCTTATGAGTTGCTCCAGTAGCTTGTCATTCAGATAATCTTTCTTCTGTCGATTTTTTCACATGTTTTTAGATAATGTATATTTTGCACATAAGCTAAAAGATTTTGTCTGACATTAATTTTCACAGCGTTCATCTTTTGATCATTCACCTGAAGTCAGATATAACTTCAGTCGTTCCCTCTTCATTTCTGCAAAGGTAACATTCCATCCATCTGGCACCATGAATAAATAGCTACCCGCTACATGGTCATGGCTCCTTTTTTGCATGTAGCCATACATAATGGTGCTTATGTAATTTATTTTTTATTGTAATCTAGGGGGGGGGGACTAATACTTCTGCAATATTGAGGGCATGGAGCACATGAGAGTGAGGGTGGTCTACTTCACCGAATTAAGGAGAGTAACTGTCTGTATATATGAATATATCAGGGAGCTTGGTGAAGGGAGGAAGGAAGAATAAGGAAGCAAGGATGGCCTGTTATTTGTAGCTAGCAGATGATGGATTAACGCGGGCACACTTCCCAAGCTCCTAAATAGTACGATTTTTTTGCAAAAGCTTTCTTCATCAACATTTCTTAGAAAACTTTTTTAAATCAACTTTTCAACTTTCCATTATTTAATTATGCCCTCGAATAATTGTCATAAACTCTGAGTCATCCATCACCCATCATCTATTTAGGATGGAATCTTAAGGGGTGCAATAAGCTTGCAACCTTTATTGGTATGTTTAGCTTTGTCGTTGGAAGTTTTGAAGTTGGGACAACATGTTGTCACACTTATTGCACTGGAAAACAATAAAGAAAAGATCTGTAGATGTTTTTTTTATATAGATAAAAGAATAATGTAGGTCAATTCCTTTGTTTTGTTTCTAAGGCATTTGTTTGTTACAAATATGTCCTTGTTAATTATTATGCACAAGTTGCAGCCGTACAGCGCAGCTAGCTAGCCGGTTAAGCATGATTGGCACATTTCTGGTTCAGTGATCTGATTCAGTATTAAATTCAAGTCTAAAGAGGCTTATATATTTAAGGTGAACAACACTCAAAATTTACTGTTGTGCATATTGGCGAAACTAAGTAATGACAGTAATAATTTTCTAGAGAAATTTAGTCTGCATGATTCCAAACGAATTTTGCAAGAAGATAATCATTTTGTATTGACTTTCTAACAACCTCACATGCTTGCTGCAACTTCTAATAATAAACCGTGTGAAATGTGAGATGAGATCCACCTTGACAAAGTGATAGATGACCTGCTAAATTGATTATTGGACTGAAGGAATTTCATTATATGACCAAGTGAAGTGACTGGTCTATCTTAAAACTGCATGCAAATACTGCGGGAAGAGTTTTTTCTGTCAGTTCCTTGCATATTACTAGAAAAATATGTAACACTCCTTTCCCCTATTCTTTTATTTTTAAATGAAGCAGGGAGCAAATGCAGAACAACTTTGGCACCACCGTACCGTAATCTCCCTTGAGGGGAAAAAAGAATACAAGTCTAATTTTTTAACATAAGAAACACATGGAAAAACAATACAGGTCTAATTGACAGAACGACAATCATTGCTGAAGGGAAAAAAGAATACAAGTCTAATTTACTAACATAACAAATGCATGGAAATGATAATCATTTGTGCAAGAGAAACAACACTTCTAAGATGGATCCATCCCCAAAAGACTAAGGTCCTGTTTGGCCTGTTTGGCATTTTAGTCCAGGGACTAAAGATTAATCTCTGGACTAAAAGTTTTAGTCCTTTTCTACTTGGTTATAGGGACTAAAATGAACTAAAACTCATTAGTTGCATTGAACAAAGACAATATTGTCCTTATGTAATCATGCAAGCTGAAAATGCAAACTCCATTAAAAAATACAAATTGGAGGGAAGGATAAAAATGCATACATGCCTCACGATGGATTGCAAACACAGAACCAAACAATATTTATATAAGTGTCCGTTATTACAAATTAAAATGAAAGTGTTTAACATTACAAATTACTTGTTCCACAAGATAAATAAAAGGACAATATAGGAATCTGGCAGATGTATGACATTATAGGAATCATCCCTTCTCCATTTCTATATGTTGGTCAGCAACAATTTTCAAAGGAATGAAACTTGTCTGTGCACAACTATGTAAATAGAGAACACCATTTATTGTGATGCGCATGGTATAAACCTGTCAGATTGGCATGTATTTTCACTTATAAATGTTTGACTCGCAGTGACAAGCTAAGTTGGAATGTACAAAATCTATATCACCTAACTTGGTACAGGGAAGCAGAACCATGAAACCTAAATTTTAGATATATCCAAACATGAAGGAACAATTCCATGAATGAACAGCAAAGGCATAGTCTTTTGCACAATTCCCATGCACAATTCCCATGACAGCAAAGGCTGATAGATTCTTCAAATCCACTCCAAATTCTTGTGCTTTTCAACTTGCAAATTATATTTATAGATTCCTGCAAATGCTTAGATGCTTATCAGCCACGGGATTAAACCATTACTATTACCCATGTTATTCTATACTTCTTGACTGCTTCACATCCTAACTAATGCCACTTTGCATATAGAAGATAGTTCAATCGCAGATAGTTCTGAAACTAGATAATGCCACTGTATTCTGTAACTAATGCCACTGTATCCTAAAGATCTAGAACATGCCATGCCCTCTCCTGCATCAAACATTATCGATCACACTGTCACATACCTCAAAAGTAATTATAACAGGACTTAAACAAGCAAAAGATAGGGTTTTGACTAAACAGCCAAAAGGCAACCTTAAAGATTATCGATTCAACTGTCACATACCTTGAACAGAGTCCATTCAAGGACTAGGAACCTTGTTATATTCACTAGTATGCAACCAAATTTAAGTGTACCAAAAACAGAACATGCAATTTGCCGCGCTGAAGGCCTCCCTGTGCGAGATGTCGGGATTGCCAGCGTTGATGCGTTGGATATCGTCCCTGCAAAAATTCATCCATTCCCCCAAGAAAAACAACAAACACCAGTCAAGCAAAAAAGATCGAGAAAGTAAGAAAAGGAAAGGCAAACATTAGTGCATGGCGGCGCGGAACCTGGGTGAGCAGTGCGCGGCTGGCGCGGGCCTGGGTGCGGGACCGACGGCGGCACGGGGAGCAGGTCCGGTGACGGCGCGGGGCGAACGAAAGGCGACGGCGCGGGGCGAGTGACCGCCGGTGGAGCAGGGGAACAAACGACGGTGGGGGCCGAACGAACGACGACGATGGGGCGAACGACGGCGGCCAACGGGGAAACCAACGGCGACGAGACTGGATCGACGAGCGGGAGAGAGAGAGAGAGTTGCGGGAGAGAGAGGCTGCGGGAGTGGGAGACAGAGAGGAGCTACGGGAGGGCATGCGTGGAAAAAACCTGTTTTAGTCCCAATTAGTCCCAATTAGTACCTTCATTAGAAACTAATGGACTGATGTCATTTTAGTCATTTTAATCCCTCTTGTTTGGGATTTTAGGTACTAAAAGGGACTAATATAAAGGGGCTAATGGTTATAGTCCCTAAACCAAACAAGACCTAATAATGGTTTTGTCACTGTTGTGAGTTTGTGATAATGCAATGAAAGCTCAATTGCATCAGAATGTCGCGTGATCAACCGGAACATCTTTGCTGATCCACAAGTTGTGTCCAACTCACTGCACATCTAAAGTGAAAGGTGAAACGCTTTACGCAAAACTAAGAAGCCATGGACGATTTTTGATCTGGATGTCACAGGCTCAGGAAACTTCTTTTGCATGTAGGTCCTCACCCTCCTCACCCACAAACACACACCCTTAGCCTTTTTTTCCTTTGCCCTTTATTACCTTGCGCGACGACCTCATCTCTTTAAGGCTCTTTAAGGCTTATTCGGTTCAGAGGATTTTTAAATTATAGGTATAGGAAAAGTAAAGGATTTAGATGTGACATGCACTCCAATCCTTAGGAATTTTTCAAAGAATCTGTCACCTCATGCTAAAAATCCTATGGAATTAGGGTGTAAGAATAGAATCCTTACGAATTGGATAGGCTCTATTCCTATAAAACGAATAAAACGAATGATGCATGTAGAAAGAATTTCTAAGGTTTTAATTCCTACAAAAATGCTTTGAAAATCCTTTAAACCGAATGATCCTTTAGTCTTTTGCCCGTCGCACCACTCCTCTGTCGTCGTGCCTCCGCCTACCCATCCCTGCCATCCTAAGACAGATCACCAAAGAAGAAGATGAGAAAGAGGACAAAAGATGTGTGGTGACAGCAAGAACGAGGGGAGGCTTAGGGGCCATTTCAGCCATGTCAGGAGTGGCTTCCTCTCCCCCTTCATGCGCTGACGAGAGCGGCTTTCCTCCCTCGTCATGCATGCGTACTTGCATATGACGATGGGCTCGAAGCGGGTGGCCATGGCGCGTGATGATGGACTCTATTCAGGCATCAGTGGGAAGTAGGTTGGGGCCGATCTATTCCCAATTCGGCAGTCCATTACATGCTCTAATACCTACCCTCTATTCGCTAGTTATACCCAAATTACACGTCTTCTTTGGAGATTATGGCAATCGGGTATCTACATGGCAAGCTTATCCGACTGGAGATAGGGATAGGTTGTGCTTACCAAATATGTAAACCAACTACGACTTGGGTATTACGTTGCCGATTAGATAAGGCAACGGCCTATAGTCAAGGTTTGGTAAGATTGAGGAAACCGACTTAGAGTAAGATAGGTTTTCCGATTTGTAAGCCCACCTCCCAAGACTATATAAGGGGGGTAAGGGGCGTCCCTTGAGGGATATCGGCTTTAGATCATATGCTTCATGAGAAGTTAAATCAGCTTTTAGCTCTAGACACACGAGATCATGAGATCAATAAAGACACTCGGCGGATCGAATCCACCGAAACAGGAGTAGGGTATTACCTCACGAGAGGGCTCGAACTCGTCTAAATCTTCTTTTCCTTCTAACCCATTGTGCTTGGCGATCTCGACTGCGACCCGTAAATTATATTGCCGAAACCGAGTTTCGGCAGCTGGCGCGCTGTAGGGGACCGGCGTCGAGACTTCTTCAACAATCTCGCCGACAAGCGTGATGGGATCTCCTTCAGATTCGGCGACTTCGCCGCCAACTTCTTCGATGACTCCTCCTTCGACTCGGATTCAAACCACCGGAAGGAAAGACCCACTCGGCGCCGTTCGGGCTCCCCAATAGCGCCGAGATCTTCGACGACATCTTCAAGATCAAGATGCGATCTGCTCGCTCCAACGAAGGACTTCACTCGGCACCGTTCGGATTGCCGAACACCGCCAAAATCTGCACCGATCTTCTCGTCCCCCCGACGGAGACGATCTACCTGAAGAGGACCTCTCGGTGCCGTTTGGGTTACCAAACGCTGCCGAGATCTACGGCAAACTCCTCTCCCCGAGTCGAGGTTGACCCACTGAGGAGCCCGCATCCCCAAGCTCGACTCGGACCGGAACGATCCGCACCCGGCTGCCCAGATAGAGGAGGTCGCCGTCATCCTCCCGTCATTCGGCTCATGCTCATCTTCGGAGCTCAATGGATACTTCAGCTCGCCGCCGTTTCGACGACCTCTATGGCATCCCTTCCGACGAAGCCGACAACTCCAATTGCCGCATGGACTATGAGCCGAAGTGCTTTGATGTCCTCATGACCGAGCCGACGAGTCCGACTCACCATGGCCAGAGGCTTGTCAAGAAGAGCGAGCCAAGATTGAGCACGAGTGCAAGACGGCCAAGAGGAGAAGCAACGCAAGGACGAGGCTCACAAGAGGAAGCGTGGATCTGCGCGCCGCCGACGATCCGCCTGAGAGGCCATCCTCCAAACACGGGTTCGCAACACCAACATCTTTCAAACGCCACGCGTAACGCCGTTGCCGCGCTCACTCTCTTGGACACCGTCATGGAGACGGCACCCGCCAATGTGACTTCGATACTCGACAAGATCAAGACCATCGTCGCAGCCACGCCTAACGGCCACCCCGCCACCTCGGCACGAAGGCCGACCGAGTCCGTGGCTGAAACGCCCGACAAAAGTCGACTCCCGCCTCTAAGGTCGGAGGCTATAAGAGGCCCGAGCCGATCGGTCAACAACAAGGCCAAGAGGCCCACCCCACGAGTCCACACGTAAGTACTCAGAGCAAACGGCCGACTCCGCGGCAAACGACACGGACGTCCACCCGTCCACCATCGCGCCCGCCGCAACAACAGCTCCATATCCAACCAGCCAACCAAAGACCCCGCCGAGTGATCTCGCGGGAAGTCCTCGATCGCCGCTACCAGAGCGGGACCGACGCACTCGGGAAGATCGGAGGGGATCACCCGATAGCGGCGACGACAGAGTGCCGGCCTTCACTCGGGAGCTTCGCCGAGTGCATTGGCCGAGTGGTTTCAAACCCACAGGAATCAAAAGGTACGATGGCAAGACCGACCCCGAGGCTTGCTTACCGTCTACACCCTCGCCATCCGCGCAGCAGTGGCGACACCAAAGCTATGGCCAATTATCTTCCGGTGGCCTCGCCAACTCCGCCGTAACCGGCTCACGAGCTCGCCAAGAGGCTCAATCGGCTCGTGGAGCGAGCCGAGGACCACTTCATCGCCAACTTCCAAGGAACCTTCGAGAGGCCCGGCACACACTTCGATCTATACAACGTCATCCAGAAGCCGGACGAGCCTTTGAAGGATTACATCCGGCGCTTCTCCGAAAAGCGCAACAAGATCCCCAACACCACCAATGACATCATCATCGCCGCCTTCCAGAAGGGAGTCCGTGATGAGTAGTTATTGGAAAGTTTGGGCGCAAGCCACCGAAGACGGTGAAGCAAATGTTCGAGACGGCGAACTCCTACGCCAAGTCCAACGATGCAATCAAGGCGGCACGCCAAGACCGGCCTCGACAAAAGGGATGACAAGCACTCGAAGGAAGCCGGCATCCGAGGAAGGATAACGGCAGCAGCAATCGTGCCCGAAAGATCGCAAGCGCCGGCACGAAGACCTGGTTGCCACAACGTCCGATTCTCGACACCGTCGCCGAGTTGCGGCTTACGACACGATCATGAACGATCATGAACGCTCAGTGCACGCATCATCTACAAGCAATTCTCAGAACAATATGCGGCACGGTTAAACAAGAAGCCGACTAATGAAACCGATCCATCGGGAACCAAGAAGAACAACCCGACCGGAAATTCGAGCCTTTTCAAGACCACGTGGGCGAGGTGAATCACATCTTCGGGGCCGCAGCTTATGAGTCCAAGAGAAAGCAAAAGCCGATGGACCGCGAGGTCAACGTAGCACAACCCGAAGTCCCACAACATCTACGATGGTCGGAGGTGGCCATCACGTTTAATCGCTCGGATCATCCCGACCGAGTGGTTCACCTAGGCGCAGTATCCCTTGGTACTTGACCCGTGTGTTCGAACATCAAGCCGAAGCGCGTCCTCTTCGATGGGGGCAGCATCCTCAATCTCCCGTTCGTCAAGACCCCGGATGAGATACAAATCCCGAGAACCGAGTTGAAGGCAAGCTCACCCCTTCCACGGAGTGATCCCGGCTGTCGCCCACACCACTCGGGCACATCGCCCTTTCAGTCACCTCCGGAGTTCGCAAGAATTTCCGAACGGAGAATACCACCTTCGGGGTGGTCGACTTCAAAGACGGCCTACCACGCGATCATCTGGAAGGCCCGCACTCGCCAAATTCATGGCGATACCACACTACACTTACCTCTCGCATGAAGACGCCTAGCCCTAACGGCGTCATCGCCTGCAGCCGACGTCAAACAAGCCTTCACCTGCGACAAAGAAAGCTGCGATATGGCCCAATCTTGTGAGAAATCACGTGGCCAGAAGAAATCCGACCGGCTACATCAACATCCGAAGAGGGTGAAATTTCTACAAAGAGGATAGCCAAGTCGGAACAAGGCGACGCCAAAACGAAGAAAATCTTCCTTGATCCAATCGGCAAGATATCTTCAAGGACTTAGAAGATACCATAGTCGCAATGTTCGGGCGCGAGCTCTCATTTTCGATGATTTGGTTCTACGCAAGATCCGACCATCAAGGACCATCACAAATTATCTCCATTATGGGAAGGACCATACATAATCGCCGAGGTGACTCGGCCAAGAGCATTTCAACTAAAGCGCGAAGATGGATCTATGGTGAAGAACTCTGGAATATTGAACATCTTCGACGACACTATGCTTAAATTGCCGTAAGTTTTATGTTGTTCTTGACTGCCAACCTCAAGCAAGATGACTTCTTGAGTTAACAGTCGGGGGCTGCATACGTGTCAATAAAGCATGGTTTTCTTTGATAACTTGTTTATATTTAGTTTATCATTGTTTATTGTTTTGATTCGAGTTCAATAGATAAGGACTGAGAATTTTTTGATGACCTAATCAAGCTTAGGCTTGGTGACATTTGGATGAAAATTACTTAAGGAATTTTCTATGAAGACTCGGGTCAAGGCATTAACATAAATAAGCTAGATACCTACAAGTTCACATCGGAGACATAAAGAGACCAAGAGATTAAACTTACTCCCGACTGAACCTCGGACGACAAGGGAATCTTGGAGGCTGGATGCGGAAGACGGCTTGTGATGGAACAAGAGTTCCCAGATGGATGGATTTGTGCGTGCGCAAGTTTAGGGTTCTCCGTGGAGAGCTTGTGAACAGTGACGCGAAAGAGGAAATTTTTGGGGAAGACGAAGTGGCGGGGACGACCTCGAGGCTTCGTAAAAAGACTTAGGGTTTTCGCTAAGTCGTCTCGTGATTGGGCCGAGCCCATGAGAGACTTGTGGCCCAGCTAAGGTGTGGCTTGACACGTGTCCTTAGGGACTTAAGTGGATGGACTTAAGCATATTTGCCCTGGCAATATGCACGTGTCATATAGCCCAATACCTTTAAAATCCTTTCATACCGCGGTTTGCATAATTTCATGAGAAGTTGGCACGATGCAATTTGAAAGGTGACAAATAGTTAAGCTTTTCATGGCTGTCCTGATGACATGAACTATTTGGTTTTAAAGCATTTGATTAAATGATTATATCAATGCTATTTTTTCCCACCTTGGTGAAGATCTTTTAGATTAAGACCAATATTATGGCAGGAGCTATTTAATATTTTGGTCGTATTTTTCGATGACTGAAAAATTTGTTTACCCATGAGGGTTGACTAAATTATTTGTCCCGAGATGACTCGACAAGTTAACTCGGATGAGCATGAGCTTACCGAGTGTTTTTTTACCCACGAGGGTTGATGAGATTATTTGTCCCGAGATGACTCGGACAAGTTAACTCGGATGAGCATGAGCTTACCGAGTGTTTTTTACCCACGAGGGTTGATGAGATTATTTGTCCCAAGATGACTCGGACAAGTTAACTCGGATAAGCATGAGCTTGCCGAGTGTTTTTTACCCACGAGGGTTGATTAAATTATTTGTCCCGAGATGACTCGGACAAGTTAACTCGGATGAGCATGAGCTTGCCGAGTGTTTTTACCCACGAGGGTTGATTAAGCTATTTGTTCCGAGATGACTCGGGCAAATCACAACTCGGATAAGCATGAGTTTGCCGAGTGTTTTTTACCCACGAGGGTTGATTAAGCTATTTGTTCCGAGATAACTCTGGCAAATCAACTCGGATAAGCATGAGCTTGCCGAGTGTTTTTACCCACGAGGGTTGATTAAATTATTTGTCCCGAGATGACTCGGACAAGTTAACTCGGATGAGCATGAGCTTGCCGAGTGTTTTTACCCACGAGGGTTGATTAAGCTATTTGTTCCAAGATGACTCGGGCAAATCAACTCGGATAAGCATGAGTTTGCCGAGTGAATTGATTTTCTTACCCATGAGGGTCGATAGAATTACTTGTTCGAGATGACTCGGGCAAGTTAACTCGGATGAGCATGAGCTTACCGAGTGAATTGATTTCTTACCCATGAGGGCTAAATAAATTATTTGTTCCGAGACGACTCAGGCGAACTACTCGGCTAAGCATGAGCTTGCCGAATGATGTGATTTTTATGATTGCTTTAGCTTGAGCTAAGCATTTATATGAGAATTATTTGTTTCGAGATGACTCGGGCAAATTTCCGGGATGACTCAGAAGATTCAGCTCGGATAAGCATGAGCTTACCGAGCGAATTGATTTCTTACCCATGAGGGATGATTGAAATATTTGTTCCGAGATGACTCGGCATCCACTCGGATAGACATGAGCCTACCGAGTGCTTTCCACCCGCTAGGTTAATTGAGTTATTTGCTCTGGGATGATTCGGCAAATTCACTCGACGAGCACGAGCTTACCGAGTGATGAGGTTGCTTTAGCTTGAGCTAAGCATCTACATAAGAATGATTTTTATAGTTCTTGACTATATGTTTAGTCTATTTTTGACTAACCACATAGTCGGGCTACACCTAATTAGGTGCATCGAGATGCACTTAGATATTTATTTTTGAGAATTTTTGAGATATTTTTCAGCCCTTCACAGTCTTTGGAGCCACTTGGGAAGATTCAGGCAGAGATGATGGAATCACTCAGCGCCAGGAGCACTCGGCCAAAGAGGTTTTTGGCTGCGTACTATTTTGGTTTGAAGCTGAGTTGTCTCGTCGACTGAAAAGGACTCGGGGGCTACTGTGGAGATTATGGCAATCGGGTATCTATATGGCAAGCTTATCCGACTGGAGATAGGGATAGGTTGTGCTTACCAAATATGTAAACCAACTACGACTTGGGTATTACGTTGCCGATTAAATAAGGCAACGGCCTATAGTCATGGTTTGGTAAGATTGAGGAAACCGACTTAGAGTAAGATAGGGTTTCCGATTTGTAAGCCCACCTCCCAAGACTATATAAGGGGGGGTAAGGGGCGTCCCTTGAGGGATATCGGCTTTAGATCATATGCTTCATGAGAAGTTAAATCAGCTTTTAGCTCTAGACACACGAGATCATGAGATCAATAAAGACACTCGGCGGATCGAATCCACCGAAACAGGAGTAGGGTATTACCTCACGAGAGGGCCTGAACCTGTCTAAATCTTCTTTTCCTTCTAACCCATTGTGCTTGGCGATCTCGAATGCGACCCCAGAAATTATATTGCCGAAACCGAGTTTCGACATCTTCCATTTGCATTTGCATTGAATTCACATATGTTGTGACCAAACCAATGAATAACTAACGAGTGAGGTGCCTGTACAACTGAAGTTTCATCACAAGCTATACACAGTTTGAGTTTGATTATTTTGTAAACCTTATTGCATATCTATTTCCATTGGAGCAATTGGGGATTTATCAACTCAGATGTCAAAAGAATTTCAAAAAAGGAAAAAAGTATTGTGGAGAAGGCTTGATGAAAGCTGAAAGGTTAGCCTGCCAAATTATATGGTTCTGGAAATGGGACAGTTAAACTGACCAATCTGTTCTTGCTTCCTAGAATGGGTTGCAAATTTTCTATAGTTCCACCTGTTCCAACTTTCTCAAAGGAGAGAGACTACTGGGTTTAGGTCAGTAAATGACTCATCCCCAGAAACAAAAATGAGCAGACATCCCCTATGTAACGCACAGTCCTGCAAAAACTGCAGGATGTTTACAGATATTCTAAGAGCAATGCTATGCTGTACGGAGCATTTTTACTGTGTCAAATGCGGGTAAGTACGTGGTGGAAACCCCAACTTAGGTGAAAATTCTCATGTAAACCCCGAGTTTGGACAAGATCTTTTATGTGGTTGTGTAAAACAATCTCGTCTACCTGTGTGATCTTTTCTTTTGAATTAGACGCTGTTTGGTCAGAGTTCACACGAGTTTTCACCTAAGTTGTGATATCCACCATATATTTACCCGTCGAATACAGCACAAGTATTTTAGCTGTTGTATTACAAATAAAAGTCACCTTTTGGTCCCTCTTTTGCTCTTTATCTTTTCCATCTGTTATCTGTCCTTTCACCTTTTCTTCAGAAGGATAGTGAAATCTGCAGATGATTAACATTACATTATTTAGAAATTCATATATTGAATGTGAAACTATAATCATTTTATCTTTGCAACTGTGGGTTCGTGGGCCTTATAGAGCTCTGAGGCTTATGATAGTGTCCCCTCTCTGTCCTTTCACCAATCATCTTTCTTTCACCTTTTGACATGCAGCCCCATATTTGCAGGGATTGTTCCCATATCAAGCGCAAGCTTATATGTCCATATGTTTTTCATTTCCATTATTCCATTGTTTTCTTTTACTCCTGAATACATGACAACATGATGTTAAAGATGTAGACCTATTTCGGTATATTTTAATTCCAAAATTAATTAGGTAAATAAGCAATATTTTTAGACTATAGTGAGTGAAACAGAATATGTGCATGTGTTCATTTTTAACACAAATTTAAACATGAACAATATGCAACAATAAAGTTTTAGAATGTATCCCTACAGAGGGACCAGTGTCGGGATTTGCACTTGTACTGTCGGAGGCATTAGTTGCGCTGGCAGTGTGAACGTCGTTATCACTTATGTTAGACATGTTGGATGTCTTGTTGATGTAGCCGTACAAATTTGTTTGCAGCGAAGAATTGTTACCGTGCAGTTCCACGAACGACCTTAGTGATGTAGACGTACAACGACGACCAGGACATACTCAATGTAGACGTGACCTTAGTGATGTAGACGTACAAGGGCGACCAGGACATAGTCAACGTAGACGTACAACAGTGAACGGGCACTGGGACGTAGTCGTTAAAAACGATCGGCCACAGGGATGTAGTCGTACAACAACGAACGACCACCGGAATGTAGTCGCACAACAACGAACGGTCACCAAGATGTAGTCAACGTAGATGTTCAGGGTGTGAGCAGTCGCGTTCAACGCTTCCAAAAAACCTCATCGCCTGTCTATCCCGAGCAGGATCTCAATGACAGACGAGGCTTCGGAGGCTCTGCTCTCGCCAGCAGTGTGAGCGCAGTGCTAGCGATGGGGTTGCAGGTAGGATGACAGAAGGGAAGAGAGGAGTGCTTACTATGCTTGCTCTGGTGTTCTTTGAGGAGGAGGAGGGAAGCTCCTTATATAGTAGTGCAGGTGAGCAGGGGGATGAATCTGGACACCATGAAGAGCATCAATGGCTATTATCGCAAGGTGTTATCACAGGGAGTCAATGGATGTTTTTTTGACCGTAAATCACTGGGGGGAGGTCCCCACAGTTTCGAGCCAAATTTTTATTGATAAGGGAAGGAAAAGTTTAGAATACAACCTTTTTAGAAAAGGGCGAAGATGCCCTAACAAAGCTGCTAGCAGAAGCCACTAGCATAAGTGAGGCCGCGACTACTCGTAGATAGAAACTAGAACTGTCTCTAACTGTATGCATCTAGCTAGGCGCAGAAGGAGCTCTTATCTTCTATCCTAAGCCTAAGAACTTGTAAAGAGCACTGAAGTTTGAAATTCCTTTTCCAGAGAGGCAGATTTGGAGTTACTCTCTAGAACACCTTGTCGTTCCGAATCTTCCATATTTCTCAAGCCGCTAAGAGGGTTATCTCTGTGGCACAAGGAAGCGTTGACGTGGAGATCGATTGCAGCAATCTGTCTATGATGGGTAGGGAGGTGTCCCATTGTAACTGAAGGGTTGACCAGCATTGAATCGCAAAGGGGCACGTGAAGAAAAGATGCTCAGCAGTTTCTTCCTCTCCCAGGTCACACATTATGCATAGACTGTCATCCTGAATGTTGATGTGTCTTTTTTGTAGCATTGATTTCGCATTTAACCTGTCTAATAACAGAAGCCATGCGAAGAACTTGATTCTTGGAAGGCAATTTGACTTCCAAATCAACTTAAAGCTTTGGTGACCCACGAAGGAATCAAAGACGTAATTGTAGAACCCCCTTGAGGTGTAATTCTTTCCCCAGACCATCGACCAGCTGTCAAGAGATTCCTCCTCATAAGGTAGATCCTATAGAAGGGGTTGAAGCTGAAGTAGTTCATGGTAGGCTTGGTCAGAAAGCGGTAGGTGCAGAACTGAATCCAGGTCTTCAGCTTGCATGATTTCGGTTACCGAGGCCTTGCTTTTCTTGGCAAAAGAGGCAAGGTGGGGGAAATTGGATTGGATATTTAAGTTATTCCAGTTGTTTGTCTAGAAGCTTACCGAGTAACCTTTACCTATTTGACATGAGGCCACCATCCTGAAAAGGTCATTGAGTCTAAGAATGTCCTTCCACCAGAAGGATCCCATTTCCCTACAGTGGTGGGGGACCTTGTCTTGATAATATCTAAACCAAATGAGCTCCACCCAGGGGATGTCTTCACGGTTGTAAAATTTTGAGAGTTGCTTGATGAGTAGAGCATCGTTTTGGAGGCGGAGATTTAGTACCCCTAGACCCCCTTTCGCTTTTTGTTTGGTTACTAGATTCCAAGCTGCTAGGTTGCCTCCTTTTTTTTCCAGATTGTTTCCCCTCTAGAGGCACTGTTTTCTTGCCCTGTCGATGGCTTCTATAATACTTTTAGGGATCTTGAGGGTGCACATGGCGTAAGTTGTTATCGGAGTGATTGCCGAGTTGATCATCTCGAGCATACCTGAGTAGGATAACCAGGACGCACATGAAGAGAGCTTCCTTTCAACTTTGTTCAGAAGCGGCATTACATCATCAATTTTTGGCTTAGTTGTCCCAGTGGTAAACCCAAATAGGTGAACGGCAAGGAGCTCGCATTGCATCCAAAGGTGTTGGCCAGGTGGCTAAGCTTGTCATTGCTGAGATTAATCGGGTACATGCTTGATTTTTGTAGTTCACTTTGAGTCCGATCGCCGTTTGGATTGTGTTCGAAGGCTTTTGAGAAAGAGAAGCTGCCGGCATCGCTTGAAGGATGATAATGGTATCATCCGCATATTGGACTACTGGAAAATCCTCCGTTGGCTGCGTTATTGGCAAGTGAAGAAGGCCCTCTTGCCTGGCTTTATTGATTAAGACCTGAATCAGCTCAGCCGCCAGCACAAAGAGCAGGGGCGAAAGTGGATCTCCTTGTTTGACACCTCTCTTGCAGCGAAAGGTTTTCCCAGGGATTCCATTTAGCAGGACAACGGAGGTTCCCGAGGATAAGATTTCTTGAACCCATTGCAGCCATTTATCCGGGAACCCAAGACTTTGCATCATAATGAGGATGGTTGAGTGTTCGATGGTATCAAATGCCTTTTTCAAAGTCCAATTTGAGGATGATCACATCTTCTCTGGAGCGCTGATATTGATGTATGTATTCAAAGGCCCAAGCAAGGCAGTCTTGGATTGTTCTTGATCGAATAAAGCCATATTGATTCTTGTGAATTACTGATTTTATGACTCCTGTAGCCGATCTGCTAATACTTTTGTTATTATTTTCAGGGAGGAGTTGAGCAAGGAGATAGGCCGATAGTCATTTATTTCGGGGTTGTCTTTTCGGGATCAAAGTGATGAAGGAGTTATTAATTGGTGAAGACTGATCTGTCCTTCTTGAAAAGAGTCACGAGTCCGTAGAAATCATCCTTGATGATTGACCAACTTTTTTTTGTAGAAAAGACCATTGAAGCCATCCGGTCCTGGGGCTTTATCAGTCAGCATCCTTTTGACTACCAGATCAATTTCTTCATGAGAAATTTGCTGGGCCAGGAAATCTAAACCTTCTCTTGGTTGAATAAGGCTTGGGAGATGAAAGATCATATCTGGATTGGACGAAGATCCCATTCTATCCTTGAAGGAGGACCAAAGGATTGCCACCTTTCTGCGTGATCCCGGATCCAATCACCTTGCTCATTCCCGATCTGCGAAATCATGTTTTCCCGTAGGAAATAGAGGCCAAGCTGTGGAAGAATTTCGTGCATTCATCCCCAAGTTTTACCCATTCACAGGTGTACCTATTCCTCCAGTAAATATTCTTCATATGCAGCCAATGTTGAAGTTTCTTTTTAACCACTTTCCTCAGATTAAATTTTG
This sequence comes from Oryza australiensis, assembly GCA_019925245.2. NCBI lineage: Eukaryota > Viridiplantae > Streptophyta > Magnoliopsida > Poales > Poaceae > Oryza > Oryza australiensis. The sequence goes on along the minus strand of JAIFGZ020000118.1, from coordinate 3,938,257 downwards.
TGTTGAATAAGCGTCTTCCTTCCTCGAGCAAGTCAAGAAAGGCAATCACAGTGTTGCAGTTTTGAATGAGAGCCTTTAGATTAGAGAAACTTTTACTTCAAGATCGAAGCCCTGCTCTCAAAGTTTTGAATTTCCTTGCAATATTCTTTGCTGCATGCCCAGGGAACGCTGGGAGAGACCAGCAATTGGAAACTATGACGCTGAAATCCGGTTGCTCAGCCCAGAAATTCTCAAAGCGAAAGATGCTTGCCTTAGGGATTTTTGTTCCAATCATAATTTTACAGGGGACGTGATCTGAGGCTGTTCTTGCTAGCGGAATTACTCTGGTGTTTGGAAAATCTATCGTCCAATTGATGGAGGAAAGAAACCAATCGAGTTGTTCAAGGAGGGGGTCAATTTGCATATTACTCAACGTGAAAGCCCTCCCCTTAATTGGGATTTCAATTAAGCCTAAATGACCAATGGCCTCATTAAAGGTTAGAGTGTCCAGAATGTTTCCTCCCAACTTGTTTCTGTTAGCTAGCGACCGATAAAAGTTGAAATCCCCCAGAAATAGCCAGTCATCCAGTTCTGCAATCTCGTGGTTTCTCAACCAATTCATGAATTCCGATCGTAGTGGTTCTTCACAGGGACCATAAACCACTGTTAGTTTCCAAGTTAACGAGGACTGAAGGGAGGTTAGGGCCATTGAGATGCTGAAACTTTGTTTATCAAAAACCAGACCTGAAAAAAAGCTTTCCTTTCCAAAGAATCAAAATAACCCCCAAGGCTCCCGAGTCAATGGATGTTATCGTAGGGAATATTTCGGTGATCATTCTCCATTGATGTCTACCTTGAACACCAGAGATAATATGGCCATTGATCTCCCAATGATGACTGTCTTCAATGGCAAAACTCATCGCACCGCACCACATTACTTGGTGTTGGTGCCTCACCATGGCCACGACCCGACGTGGCGAGACGAGCGAGCACACGCGCACTTGTGGTACACCAATCTCCTTTATCAACTTCCACAACCGGTGTGTACAGAGTCCACTTTTCAAGTTGATTGAGATCCTCCTCAAATTCTCATGTGGAACTAAACACTCAAGTCCCTAGCAATAATTAATGGGCTTTTAATTCTTTTATTGTTTAAATAGATGGGCCCACGCCCATATATCCCAACAATTCACACCAAGAATTTTAAGCCACATTACAAATGCTCTCAAGTCCACTGTAGTCCTTAATATACCAGTGTTTGACGGAGAATGTTAAGTTGAACTTTCATCTAGAGTTGAGGCTATACTTATTCACAACTGTTCAATGGACTATGCCTTGAATTGACAGTTTTGTGTGAACAAGTTTGACCAAAACCCTTCACTGATCCCGTCGTTTGGAGCTTATAAGTCATACTCCAGGCCTTTCATGAGTATCTAGAGATTACCCAAATCTCATAGACTGTGACTAGTAGTCGAACCCATATAGGTGCAATCCTTATGAGATGTCATGTAGGACAACATCTCTACTTTTGACAAAGCCACTCGAATCACATTAAGGCAAAAACCAACATGCCTTACAATTTTTGAAGAGAAATGCACTTTCATAGGAATGAGTCTAATTAAACATTCTCTTCACTCAGTCATTCAATGGCTTGTTTCGCCCTCCGAATTCATAGGATCTCCGATAACAAAGAACAGGTTACCACCAAAGCATGACTCACATGATGGGTCTTAAGCCCAATTCCCTGGATGCATTGTCTATCACATTTCGTGAAAGACCCTTTGTAAATTGATCTTCCAGGTTTTTAGCCGTCTGGACATAATCCAAGGCTATCACTCCGAAGCTTCTCAATTTCCTGACAGATTTCAACCGCTTCTTCACATGTTTGGATGACTTCATGTTGTCCTTCGAACTGTTCACTTTGATAATCACTGTTTGATTATCACAGTTCATTAGGATAGTCGGTATGGGTTTTTTCAACCACCGGTAAATCCGTTAGGAGTTCACGAAGCCATGCAGCCTCAATAGTGACAATATCTAATGCTGTGAGTTCTGCTTTCATAGTTGACCTCGTTAAGATGGTCTGCTTGCAAGACTTCCAGGAAATAGCATCACCTCTAAGCGTGAACACATATCCGCTCATGGCTTTTATCTCATCAGCATCAGAAATTCAATTTGAATCACTATATCCCTCTAGTACCCTTGGATACATGGTGTAGTGTATTCCATAGTTCACAGTACCCTTTAGATAGTGCATCACTTTTTCTAGAGCATGCCAATAATTATCTCTCGAATTAGACACAAACCAGCTTAGTTTGGTCACAACAAAGGAGATGTCAGGCCTCGTAGCACTAGCCAAGTACATAAGTGAACCAATAATCTGAGAGTATCTCAGCTGATCTCTCATTATCCGTTTGTTTTTCCTTAATATCACACTAGTATCATAAGGTGTTGAAACATGTTTACAGTCACTATAACCAAAGGGACTTAGAACATTTTCCACATAATGGGATTGTGTAAGTGTAACCCCACCATCACTTTCTCTTATTAATTTTATATTAAGGATAACATCGGCCTCTCTCAAGTCTTTTATCTCAAAGTTTTGAGACAAAAACTTCTTGACTTCCTTAATCACATTAATGCTTGTCCCAAAGATTAGTATGTCATCAACATACAAACACAATATCACTCCTTCACCCCCACCATAGCGATAGTACACACATTTGTCAGCTTCGTTCACAACAAATCTAGTAGATGTCAGAACAAACTTCTCATGCCATTGCTTAGGTACTTGCTTGAGGCCGTATAAAGATTTCAATAAGTTAGACACCATTCCTTCTTGACTTTTTGCTACAAATCCATCTGGCTGATCTATGTAGATCTCTTCCAGCTCTCCATTTAGGAAAGCTATCTTAACGTCCATCTAATGAACGAGAAGACCATGAGAGGCTGCCAAGGAAAGTAACACTCGAATTGTGGTCAATCGAGCAACTAGTGAATAAGTATCAAAGATGTCTTCTCCTTTCTGGCTATAGCCCTTGGCCACAATGCTAGCCTTGTACTTCTCAATAGTACCATTATGCCTAAGCTTTTTCTTAAACACCCACTTGCATCCTACAGCCTTGCACCCGTAAGGACGTTCAACAACTTTCCAAGTACCATTAGATATAACAGAGTCTATCTCACTCCTCACTGCTTCCTTCTAGTAGTCATCAGGAGATGAATATGCATCTTCAATGGTTTTAGGAGTGTCATCCATGAGGTATACAATAAAATCATCACCAAAAGACTTTGTAGTCCTTTGTCTCTTGCTCTTTCTAGGAGCTTCATTGTTATCCTCCTTAGGATTTTTCACAAGTGTGGGTTCACTGTGTTCTATCAGCTTGGTAGAGATATCATTCTCGATAAACTCTTGCCTAGATAAACTTGTTTCATCTCTCATGGGGAAAATGTTCTAAAAAATATAGCATCTCTGGAATTCATTATTGTACCAACATGCAAGTTAGGTACTCCAGTTTTAGGTCCAAGCTTACGTTTCTTTGTAATTAGCACACTAACTTTTGTCAAACAACCCTAAGTACGCAAGTAAGAAGGTGTTAGCCTCTTCTTCTCCCATTCCTCGAATGGAGTTATTTCTTTATTCTTTGTAGGAACACGGTTTAGGACATGGCACGCGATCAATATAGCCTCACGCCAACATACCTTGGAAAGTCCCGCTGTTTTTAACATGGCGTTAACCAAATCAGTTAGAGAGCAACTTTTTCTTTCGGCAACCCCATTTGACTAAGGTGAATAGGGAGGCGTCTTCTCATGAATAATACCATGTTCCTCACGAATGAAGTAAAAACGTTTGAGAAGTACTCGCCACCATGATCGACTGATTCGTCGATCTTTCTCTCAAGTTAGTTTTTTACTTCAACTTTATAGATTTTAAAGCAATGAATGTTTCATCTTTTGATTTTAACAAATAGATGTAACAAAATCTAGTGCAATCATCTATCAAAGTCATGAAATATTTTTTACCACCTTTCGTCAACACACCATTCATTTCGCTCAAGTCGAAATGAATTAATTCGAAAGGTGCTAAGTTCCTTGCCGCCGCGGCCTTGTGAGGCTTGCAAGTTTGTTTTGATTGAACACAAACTTAACACTTAGAATTTTTGACACAGTTAAACTTTGGAATTAAATTCAAATTAGCTAAGCGCGTTATAAAACCAACCTTAATGTGCAAAATCTCGAATGCCAAACATTTAATTCATCAATATTAATAACATTGTTCACAACTTTATTACAATCATCAGACAAAGAAAAAGCGAAACAAGCCTCAACTATCATAATCTTTTCCAATAAAAATACCAAACTTGGATATAATAAATTTATTGGACTCAAAGACTAATTTGAAACCATCTCTACATAGTAGAGATTCGCTTACTAGATTCTGTTAACGGCTAAGTTTGGTAACCAAATCCCTAAGTCCCTGCCGAGATGGAAGCTGAATCGGATCTGAAGAACAGAGGTCAAGTCGGCTGTGATACAATCGGCTACGAAGCCAATCGGCTGAGGTTGAGTCGGACAAGGACAGCCGATAGCCGATGCTGAGTCAGAGAAGAAGATGGAACCGTTTCCGATAAAGGTGCTTAAAGATAAATAGAAGATTCGGTTTCCAAATTGCGCGTTAAAAGATATTGCCATATATGGATAGAGTCCTGTAACGGCAGTTATATCTGTAAATTAGGAATTTGTTTAGATTTCCTATTGTAATGTGGCCTTGGACTATGCCCCGGGATGTTGTCGTATCGTGTATAGTAGATTAAATAGAAACCGTGTCTTGCACGGGTAGTTTTATTCTTGGGTATAAATAGGACCCGAGACCCCTGTAATCAATAACACACACAATCAATATAACTTTCGGCGCATCGCCTCCTATTTAATTCAGACGAGCACTTGATCCAGCTTCGGGCTGCATCGTTTTGATCCCTGATTAAGGTAGATGTTTGTCATTAGTAGTGTATCTCGTCGAATTTAGTGCTTCCATCGCTATGATACTCTAGATTCAATGATTTATGTTGTGCTAGTTATCATATATCACATATAATCTAGATCAATGCCTAGATCTGTCTTGACATCGGTCTGTTTCTGTCAAGAACCAGCAGCCGATAGAGCTAGATTTAGGGGTTGGCTTAGATTATATGCGATATCCACCGTCTCGATGGGTTTACATCAGCTATAATAGATCTAATTGTTCTTTTTATACTTGATGCTGCATCAGTTTGACCTATTAAGTCGTTCTTAGAACTTTTATGAACTATTCGGCTAGATGCATATGCTTAGAGACAGCGTGTAATGCCCTAAAAATCGAAGAATTTAAAAACCAGAAATTAAAAATCGGAACTTACAAAAACTTTTGCTTGTTGCCTTTTTGCTCGTGTTTATTGCTTCTTATTTGCCAGCTTGGTTGCATGAATTTAAGTTGTGAACGATTCATCTTGAGGTTTGTGAAAAAACCGAATGATTTGGATTTCCGTTGGAGGGAAAAATCTCGAAGTCTAGGGTTAGGAATTTTTTTAAAAAATCGAAAAGAGATGCGGATTCATGAGGATGAGTGTTTGAAAAATAAAACATCAATTGGTGATTATAAAATATTAATTAGGAAATAAAATAGACAATAAAATTTTTAGGGATTTATATAAAATCTGGAATATTATTTGAAATCAAAAATGGTGTTTTATGAATTTAGAAAAAGGGATTTAATTAAATATGGAAAGATATATTTGAAAATGAATAATGGTGGTGAAAAGTTTGAAAATATATTTTTAACTAATTTTGGGAATACTATATGTTTATTTGGAATTTATAGAGTGAAGAAAAATTAGAATTGGAAAATGGAGTGGAAAATCGGAAAAAATCGAAAGTGCACTATTCATTGGTCACCACTGCTCGACGCCGTGCGGTCCCAGCCGCCACGCCCGCCGCGCGTCACCCGCCGTACCGCGCCACTCGCCGCGCGCACGCGCCGCGCGCGCCGGCTGCCCGCACGCCGCGCCCGCCCCGCCCGCGCCACGCGCTTCCCGCCACGCACCAAGCCGCCGCACGTGCGCCGCGCCGTGCACGCTGCGCGTCTCCCGCCGTACCCGGCCCCGCCTTCGCTCGCGGCGCGTTGCCGCCGTATCCCGACCCGCCCGCACTCACGCCACGTGCCGCCGCCCCACGCCCGCCCATGCGCGCCCGCACTCCGCGCGCCGGCCCGGCCACCGCGCGCCGCATGTGCGTTGCCGCACCGCCCGCGCCGCCCCTCTTCCCTCGTTTCCTTCTCCGCGCCGTACCTATAAGTAGCGCCAAACCCCCTCTCTTTTCCCCCAAGCTCACCGCCTCTAACTCCCCCCCTCGCCGGTCTCCTCTCCCCTCCCGAGCGCCGTCGCCGCATGTCGCCGCCGTGAGCCGCCGCCGCCGTCGCCGTTGTGCGCCGAGCCCCACCGCACTCTCCAGCGTCGCCATCGCCGTAAGCCGAGCCGCCACCCTCTCCCCTTCGCTTGCGCGCGCCGCCGCAATAGAGAGAAGAGAGAGAACGAGGTTCGGTCGAACACTGCGATCGATGAATAGTAAACAGAGAGAAAAAGAAAAAAAGAAAAGAAAAAGAAAAGGGAAAAGAAAAATAGAAAAAATAGGGAAAATTTTTAGAAAATTTGGAAAAATGTTTTGAAAAGATTTGAGTGAATTTTTGGGCAAAAATATATTATTTTCTCAGGCAAATTCGGAAAATCGAAATCGGACTTTTCTGAAATTTCGTTTCGCGTCGCTTTTAAATCCGGATTTCGTTAATTCTTTCTCGCCATCTAAATACGTTTTCTTTTGTGCTCGAACCTTCAAAACCTTGAGTACAAAACCCCTCCCCTCCGTTAATATTCATAAATTCATTTTCTTGATAGTTTCAAATCGTCGTTTGCGAAAACCCTAGGGCATCGACTCGAATTCAAAACTCGTTTGGAGTACCAAACAAATGTAGAATTCTAGCAATCCTCGTCCGAACTCAAGTAGAATTCTAGGCTAAACGTTTGGAGTCATTTTCGTGATTTTTATGGTTCTTTTCGATCTCTCTTATTTTATTGAATTCTAATTGAATTCAATTGATCTTTCGCATGTACGAGATAGCACCGAAGAAGCGAGCACCGACTCCGTTGAAGACCCAGCTCAACAAGCGTGCGAGCAAGGCAAGTCATCACACTCTTTGAACATATTGATCCCAATTGCGAAATGATGTTGTTTTAAACTTTTAAACATGCATGTTATACACAAAGAATTACCTATACTTGTTATGCCATGCCTTGTTATTGATTACCTTTAGAATTATTCCTTGTAACCCTCGATGTGATACATACACCCGGAGAATAACTTCGGCAAAATGCTTAGCCGTGCTATTATTAGATTCATGCATACTCATGCTTTTGCAAATAGCTATATGCTTGGGCAACTACCTTTGGGAAAGGTAGTTGAGATACGACATGTGGAGACATGAGCGCCACATTGCCATGAGAGTGATAAAATGAGTTTTGATGAAAACTGAAAGTACCAAACAAATGTTTTAGGCTGGGCGGCTGGATGATTTGGGTGGATTCCGGAAAAGGCAAGTGCCGACCCTGGTCAATTAAGGACCGAGCCATGAGATAGCCGGAAATGAGCCAGTACAACCGTACTTCTCGAATGGGTATAGACCTAGCGGAGTAGATAGCCGAGCGGAGGCGATACCCCTGCATAGTGGTTCTTATGTATGAGATGAGATTGGAAATGGATGATTGAAAATCGGAATTTATCATAACTTGATGAATGAAGTCTTCCCTTACCCCGGGTACGCCAGATGTCGAAACTTGGTTTCGGCAATATATTTTCTGGGGTCGCAATCGAGATCGCCAAGCACAATGGGTTAGAAGAAGAAGAAGATTTAGACAGTTCGGCCCTCTCGTGAGGTAATACCTACTCTGTTTCGGTGGATTCGATCCGCCGAGTGTCTTTATTGATCTCGTGATCTAAAGCTCTCGCTTATGAAGTTGTATCTCAGATCTAGTGTTGGAATATCCCTCAAGGGACGCCCCTTACCCCCCTTATATAGTCTTGGGAGGAAGGGTTTACAAGTCGGAAACCCTATCTTATTCTAAGTCGGTTTCCTCAATCTTACCAAACCGTGACTATAGGCCGATTGCCTTATCTTTATCGGCAACCGTAACACCCAAGTCAAGTTCGGCTTACAGATATAGCAGGCACAATCTATCCCTACCTCCAGTCGGATAAGCTTGTCATGTAGATACCCGATTACCACAATCTCCACAGTAGCCCCCGAGTCCTTTTCAGTCGACGAGACAACTCAGCTTCAGACCCAAACAACACTCAACCAAAAAATCTCTTTTGACCGAATGCTTTTGACGCCGAGTGATTCCATCATCTCTGCCTAAAGCTTCCCGAATGGCTCCAAAGACTGTGAAGGGCTGGAAAAACATATATAAAAAAAATTCTCAAAAATAAATATCTAGGTGCATCTCCTGATGTACCTAATTAGGTGTAGCCCCCGACTATGTGGTTAGTCAAAAATAGACTAAGCATATAGTCAAGGACTATATAAAAAATTATTCTCATGTAGATGCCTAGCTCATGCTAAAGCAATCACTGAAATCTCATTACCCGACAAGTTCATACTCAACCGAGTGAATTTGCCCGAGTCATCTCAGAACAAATAATTCAATCATCCCTCATGGGTAAAAAGCACTCGGTAAGCTCTTGCTTATCTGAGTGGATTTGCCCGAGTAATCCGGAATAAATATTTCATTCATCCCTCATGGGAAAACAAGTTCTTTCAATCATATGAAAAATATGACCAAGTTATTAAATAGCTTTTGCCATAATACTGGTCTCAATCTTATAAAGATCTTCACCAAGGTGGAAAATAAACAGCATTGGTAAGATTACCTGACCAAATGCCAAAAAACCAAACAGCCCTTGTTCACCAAGGCAGCTATAAAAACTCAGCTGTTGGTCACCTTCCAAATTGCATCGTGCCAACTTCTCATGAAGTCAAGCAAACCGCGGTATGGAAGGATCTTTAAAGGTATAGGGCACTCGGACACGCGCATATTGCCGGGCAAATCTGCTTAAGCTCATCCGCTTAAGTCCCTAAGGACACGTATCGGACCACACCTTAGCCGGGCCGTAGATTTTCTTATGGGCTCGGCCCACTCACCGAAAACCTAACGCAACCCTCAAATCTTTCTATAAAGATGCGAGGTCGTCCCCGCCTCTTCGTCTTCCAAACGATTCCCCTTCTCACGATGCTGTTGAGCGGCTCACCGCGGAGAACCCTAGACTCGCGCGCTCCCAAATCCGTCCGTCTAAGAGCTCGATCTCTCGCAACAACCAGCCTCCACAGTCAACTCTCCCACATTCCATCGCCAAAGATCCAACTTTTTCCAGCCAGATCCACTTCCCATCAACCCATTCTCATGGCGGAGGAAAAAAGGATTCCCTTCGACCAATGGGCCACTTCGGAAGTGAGGGAATCTACCCTCAAGGAGATGGTGAAGCACGGTGTGCTTCCGCCAAAGGAACTCGTGGGGTGGCGCCGGCGGCGGGGAGGACTTCCCGACCCCAAACACCGGTGAGCTCGTTGTCTTCACTTCCTTTTTCTACTGCGGGTTCAGCCTTCCCACCTCCGAGTTCTTCCTTCTTGACTATTATGGTCTTCATCTTTACCATCGAACCCCAACTCGATGCTTCACATAGCTCTCTTTATTCATGTGTGTGAAGCCTTTCTTGGCATTCTTCCTCATTTCAATCTATTCCGTCGCATGTTCTATCTGAAACCCCATCCGAACAAGGACCAACCTTGCGTTGTTGGCGGGGCAGGCTTCCAGCTTCGCGGATCTCTCCGCAAAGACTACTTTTCTCTCCCTTTGAAATCTTCCAACAAAGGCTGGCACGCAGGCTGGTTCTACATTAACAATCTCGAACCCGGCTCGCCCGCCTTTGTCGGTCTTCCTCCTGTCCCAAGCCGTCTTGGAGCACCGTGCCGTAGCCCAAGATTGGGATGAGGCCAACGATCGCTCGCGAAGATCCTGGCGATGAAGAAGAAGAATCTTCGCGGGGAACAAATCACTCGGCACTTCATCAGGTGCCGACTGGCGCCGATCAAGGAGCGGTCGAAGCCGGCCTTCGAGTATGAAGGCGGATCGGACCCCAATCGGGAGGACCCGGATCCGCTCACATACGAGATCCTGAAGATCCGGATGTACAAGCTCTTCTCATCCGGGATTGCCGTCGAGCGGGCCCTCATTCTGCCAGTCCTTCCATTCAGCATCCACCGACCTCCTCCTCCGGTAAGCCGATTGGTTGCTTCATAGTATCTTCAATCTTGACGTCTTGTCTCTTAATGTTGCACCTTCTCTCTTCTGCAGGAAAACACCTCTATCACTTCCAAGCCATATAAGGTGGCTCATGATGACGCGCCGCGTCGCCCCGCCAAGAAGCCGACTGGCGGGATCAAAATCCAAGCTGATCCAGTCGGGAAGCGGGCGGCGCCGAGTGAGGACTCGAACAAGCGCGCAAGCAAAAGGCGGCTGATCATCGAGGATTCGGATGACGACGTCCCGGCTCCTCCGGTCGAGACCCCGCCTCTAAGGCGATCACCGCGGACGGCGCCGAAGATCCGCCGGTCATCCAGGTATGCTCTGAAACCGAAGTCTTGAACTCTTTCGTGGAAAACTTTTCTTTATCTTCGCTGTATTCACTTTCGCAGGAGGCCCCAGGACATAGATCTGCCGGAGGGGTGAAGGGCCAACTCCGCCGCTTGCTCCCGAAGTGCCAAGGCCGGTAGAGCCAAAACCCGGAGCCCGCAACCGAGTGCGGCGTTCGGAGAAACAAACTTCACCTCCGAAGGAGGACGCCCTAGGGAGGAGCCCCGATGCCGTCGGGATATCCCGGCTGGAAAGCAGTCATCAGCCGGGAGACCTGAGGCTGCGGCTCAAGCGCCCCCGACTGGGGGTCACTCGGCACCTAGCCCGAAGAAGAAGAGAACCAGCTCGACCGTTCCACCTAGACAGGCTGCCACCGAAACCGGTAAGACTTACTTGAAGCATTCCTTCGTTCTTTCAATTTTGAATCTTTCATGTCTTCATTTGTCTTTCTTGCTTGCCACCACGGTAGAAGAGATCCTCGGGTTACGTCTTCGAGACTGGGTTCCCCGATCGAGATCGAGTGGCGGGATTCGGAAGGCGAGAGACGAGGGCATTATCCTAGACCGGCAAGCCGAAAAGGATGAAAGGGATGCCCTTGTCGAGAGCCTGAACGAGGCGACCCGACTGCTCAACGTAAGCCTTCGTCTTTTTCTTTGATTATACCATCGTTATCTTTCAACCAATCTCTCCACTGCTTTCGTGTGCAGAAAGAATATTGCCGGTCAATGGCAAAATCCGAGGTGCTGGAAAAGCTGGTGCCCCACTTAAACTCCTTGGAGGACGTTGGCGGCAGTGAAGGCCACTCGGGAGAGGCCGCATCAAGGGAGGCGGCTTTAAGGAGGGAGATCGTGGAGGCTGCGGGAAGCGAACCTCGACCTCCGCGGATCAATCGGGAGTAAGCCTCGCTTCTCCCAGCTTCATCATGATTCTTATTTTGATCTTGTCTATTGATAATTTTCGTTGTAGAGAATTCTTCGGAGGTCCACTCGCTTCAAGTCCAGTGGAAGCGGTCGGCCTCGACAAGGCCGAGATAGAGGCCGAATTTGAAGGTAACCTTCTTTGAAGTCAAATCCCATGTGCTTGCTTTATTTCCGAGTGCTTTGAACGATCAGGGACTTTTGCGGCTTATAAGATGAAGACCCGAGCCCAATATGACGTCTTGCTTGGGCGGATCAAAACCAGCGACGAGATACGGGAAGAAGTCGCCAACGCCGCCACGCCGATCTTGCTGTCCTTGTTCGATCAAGGAGTTGGGACCAGCTTGCTGGAGCCAATCGAGATCTTCGACAAGCTTCGGCTGGCTTCCGAACAATACCTGAAGAATATCACCGAAGCGGCCAACATGGGGGCTGGTCGGCTCTTGCGCTGAGACCAAGTCCCTCTACCCCAGTGGATATCCATTCGGTCGGGAGGGCTTCGCCGAGGGAACGACGGATGAGCAAGCCTTAGATATGCTGAGTGAGGCGCAAGAGGCGGCGAAGAAGATATCTTTGGATGTAGTAAACAATTTCAAGCTCTGAACTGTATTCTGGCTTTGCTTTGTGAATGTCATGTAACCATAACGTTCTGACGTGGAATCTTTGTGACTATTTTTAGTTTATTTATGTCAATGCCTTGATTCGAGCTTTTGCGTGAAATTTCTTAAGTAGTTTTCGTCATTTGTCATCAAGCCTAGGCTCGATTAGGTCATCGGAAAACTCTCGGTCCTTAGACACCGAGCTCGAGTCGAAGGACATTAAACAATGATAAACCAAATTGTGCACAAAAATTTGATGAGGAAAATTTGAGCTTTATTGATATGTGTATCGCCCTTGCTAGCTCAAGAAGTTATCTTGCTTGAGGTTGGCGATCAAGGAAAACATGAGGCCTTAGCCAAATTAGGCATAAAATCGTCGAAGGTGCTCGATGTTCCAGAGTTCTCCACCATGGACCCGTCTTCGCGTTTTAGCCGGTAGCACCGGCCGAGTTACTTCGGCGATTATGTACGGTCCTTCCCATAAGGGAGATAGCTTGTGTCGGTCTTTGGTGGTCCGGATCTTGCGTAGAACCAGGTCGCCAACAATGAAAGCTTCGTGCTCGCACGTTGCGACCGTGGTATCTTCGAGCCCTTGAAGGTATTTGGCCGACCGGATGAGGGCGCCTCGCGGGCCTCTTCCAATCGGGTGAGGTCATCCACTCGATCGGGGTCGTAGCGTTCATCGTTGAAGCTGCGGACCGGAGGGACTCGTACTCCATCTCGTTTGGCAACATGGCTTCTGCGCCATAGACCAAAAAGAAAGGAGTTTGGCGGTGGCCCGACCGGGTGTGGTTCGCAGCGACCATAGGACCGAGGGGAGTTCTTGGACCCACTTGCCGGCGTAAGGGCTTAGCCGGTCGAAAACGCGAGCCTTGATGCCTTGAAGGACCATGCCGTTTGCTCGCTCGACTTGCCCATTGCTTTTAGGGTGAGCTACGATGCATAGCAGATTTTGATTCCAAAGTCTTCGCAGAATTCCTTGAAGATGCCTCCCGTGAATTGAGTCCCATTATCGGTTATGATTCTGTTTGGGACGCCGAAGCGGTGTACGATGTTGAGAAAAAATCTCGTGCTTTGTCGCAGTAATTGTGGCGGCCGGTTTGGCCTCAATCCACTTGGAGAACTTGTCGATTGCGACGAAGAGGTGTGTGAAACCTCCTGGAGCTTTCTTGAAAGGGCCAACCATATCCACCCCATACCGCGAACGGCCGGGAAAGTGGGATTGTTTGAAGCTCTGGGCCGGATATGGCTTTGTCGGGCAAAAACGCGCAGCCTTCGCAGGTTCTTACGACTTTATCCGCGTCGGAGACCGCGGTGAGCCGAAGAATCCTTGTCCGTAAGCTTTGCCGACTAGAGTGCGTGCCGCCGCGTGGCTTCCGCATATGCCCGAGTGGATATCTTGGAGTAATTGTTTCCCTTCTTCGGGTGTGATGCACCTCATTAGAATTCCGGAGGGGCTTCTCTTGTATAGATCGGAGTCGACCATGACGTACACTTGGCAGCGACGCCGGACGCGTTACGCTTCATCCGGTCATCCGGCGGCTCTTCTTGAGTTAAAAATTTGATGAGCGGCGTCCTCCGGTCGGTGTCGGTCATGGCGACTTTGTTGGTAGTTTGTTCGTTAGGAGTCGTCTTCGCCGTGACGGTTGGTTCGTAGAGATGCTCGACGAAGACGTCTGTTGGAGCGGCTTCACGCTTAGATCCGAACTGTGCTAGCTCATCGGCAGCTTCATTGTTATGTCTCAGGACATGTGAGAGTTCTAGCCCATCAAACTTGTCCTCAAGCTTGCGGACCTCTTGTCGGTAGGCCTCCATAGTGTCGTTTAAGCAGGACCAGTCTTTCATCACTTGATTGACGACCAGCTGGGAGTCGCCTTTCACAATAAGCCGACGAATCCCGAGTGAGACTGCGAGGCGCAGTCCATGTAAAAGAGCTTCGTATTCGGCGACGTTGTGTGATGCGGAGAAGTGGAGGTGAAGGGCATATCTTAGCCTTTCCCCAGTCGGGGAGATCAGCACGACTCCTGCTCCCAAGCCGGTGATCCTCTTGGATCCGTCGAAGTGCATGGTCCAGTGTTGGAGGTCTTCTCGAGGCACGTGTTCTTTCTGTTCGATCCACTCGGCCGGAAGTCCGCTAAGGCTTGTGACTTAATGGACGTCCGGCTTAAAAGTTAAGTCCAGCGGCATCGGTTCTAGGGCCCACTTGGCGATACGCCCGGTTGCCTCGCGGTTGTGGATGACGTCGCCGAGTGGGAAGGAGGTGATGACGGTGACCGAGTGACCCTGAAAGTAGTGTGCCAATTTCCTCGCGGTTATTAGAACACCATAAAGCAATTTTTGTACCTGAGGGTATCGGATTTTGGCTCCTGCCAATACTTCGCTGACAAAGTAGATTGGCCTTTGAATCTTCTGGGCCCGTCCTTCTTCTTCGCGTTCAACCACAAGGACCGTACTAACCACTTGGTGAGTGGCTGAAACGTGCAGGGGGGGTTCCTGGGGCCGAGGTGAAGCCGGGACGGGTGGCGTGGTGAGGAATTCTTTGAAATCTTCAAAGGCCTTGTCGGCTTCGTGGTCCACTGGAAGTCGTCTCGTCTTCTTCGCGCTGAAGAAGGGCATGCCTCGTTCGCCGAGTCGGGATATGAAACGGCTTAGTGCCGCCATGCAGCCAGTGAGCTTTTGGACGTCTTTCTGATTACTCGGGGGCTTCATGTTTAAGATGGCGTTGATCTTCTCTGGATTTGCCTCAATGCCGCGATGTGACACCATAAAGCCAAGCAGCTTGCACGATGGGACGCCGAAGGTGCACTTCTCCGGGTTCAACTTCATTCGAAGGCCCGATGTTTGCAAAGGTTTCTTCTAAGTCGGCGATCAGGTCTTCTTTCTGCTTGGACTTGATGACAACATCGTCGACGTAAGCTTCAACGTTCTTGCCGATCGTGTCCGGAAACATCTTTGGATCATGCGCTGGTATGTGGCTCCGGCGTTCTTGAGGCCGAAAGGCATGGTGATGTAGCGAAGCCCCAAACGGCGTGATGAAGGATGTTTTCAAGCGGTCGGATTCTTTCAAGCTGATCGGTGATAGCCCGAGTAACAATCCAAGAAACTCGGGAGTTCGCACGGCGGTTGAGTCGACGACTTGGTCGATGCGAGGTAGCCCGAATGGATCTTTGGGGCGGCTTTGTTGAGGTCGGTGTAGTCAACGCACATGCGCCATTGCCCCGTCTTCTTGCGGACCGGGACCGGGTTGGCTAACCGTCGGGATGAAGGACTTCTTTAATGAAGCGGCGCCAAGAGCTTTGCGAGTTCTTCTTTGATCGCGTCTTTTCGATCCTGCGAACCTGCGTAATCGTTGTTTTATTGGTTTGGCGTCATCTTTGACGTTCAAAGAGTGCTCGATCACCTCCCTAGGAATTCCGGGCATATCGGATGGTTTCCAAGCAAAAACATCTTTATTATTTTGAAGGAAGGTGACGAGCGCGCTTTCCTATTTAGGATCTAGGTCGGCGCCGATTACGGCGGTTTTTGAGGGATCGACGAATCAAGGGAGATCTTCTTGGTCTTGGCGTCGCCGGATCCCGATTTGGCTATCTTCTTCGCGGGGACTTCGCCTCTGCCGAAGTCGATGCAGCTAATCGGACTTCTTGTTGGCCACGTAATCTCTCGCGAGATTGGGCCATGTCGCAGCTCTCCTTGTCGCAGTGAAGGCTTGCTTCACGTCGCTGCGAAGAGTGATGACACCGTTGGGACCCGGCATCTTCATGCGAGGTAAGTGTAGTGGGGGATCGCCATGAACTTGGCAAGCGCAGCCTTCCGATGATGGCATGATATGCTTGAGTCGGCCACCTCGAAGGTGACGTTCTCCGTTCGGAAGTTCTCTCGGGCTCCGAAGGTGACTGGGAGGAGATGTGCCCGAGTGGAGTTGAAGACAGCCCGGGATAACTCCGTGGAAGGGGGCTGAGCTTGCTTTCGCAGCCCTCGGAATCGCATCTCATCCATGGTCTTGGCGAACGGGATGTTGAGGGCGCTGCCCCCATCGATGAGGACGCGCTTGAGCTCGATATTGAGGACCACGGGGTCCATGACGAGTGGATAGCGCCCGGATGAACCACTCGGTCGGGATGATCCGAGCGGTCAAAGGTGATGGCCACTTCCGACCATCGCGATATGAGGGACTTCGGGTTGAGCCGCATTGACCTCCCGGTCGGTTAGCTTTTGCTTCCTCTTGGACTCATAGGCTAGCGGACCCCGAAGATGTGGTTGAGCTCCCCCACTGGGTCTTGAAAAGGTTCGGCATTTTCAGCGCGTTGCTCTTCTTGGCGCCGGCGGGCTAGCCTCGTCGATCGGCTTCTTGTTGAGTTGTGCCGCGTTTGCTTGCGAACCTTGTAGATAAAGCGATCCTTCGCCGCGTGCTTGTGATTCGGATGGTGGGTGCAGGCGTTCATGATGGCGTCGTGGCGGCGACTCGGGACGGCGTTGAGTATTGGAGGTCGCGGCCACTAGGTCTTGGATCGGCGCTTGCGATCTTTCGCCCTGGTTGCCGTTGTTGCCGCCATCCTTCTTAGGATTTCGGCTTCCTCCTGCTTGCTTGTCCTCCCTTCGTCGGGCCGGTCTTGACGGGCGGCCTTAATGGCGTCGTTCGATTTGGCGTATGAGTTCGCCGTCTCGAACATTTGTTTCATCGTCCTCGGTGGCTTGCGCCCGAACTTGCCGATAAGCGGCTCATCACGGACTCCCTTACGGAAGGCGGCGATGATGATGTCATCGGTGATGTTCGGGATCTTGTTGCGCTTCTCGGAGAAACGACGAATGTAATCCTTCGGGGCTCGTCCGGCTCGGATGACGTTGTAAAGGTCGAAGTGTGTGCCGGGCCTCTCGAAGGTGCCTTGGAAGTTGGCGATGAAGTGGTCCCTCGGCTCGCTCCACGAGCCGATTGAGCCTCTTGGCAGCTCGTGAGCCAATTTGGCTGAGTTTGCGAGGGCCACGGGCGGAGTAATTGGCCATGGCTTTGTTGTCGCCACTGCGCTCGGATGGCAAGGGTATATACGAGTTAACCAAGATTTAGGGTCGGTCTTGCCATCGTACCTTTCAATCCCTGTAGGCTTAAAGCCACTCGGCCAATGCACTCGGCGAAGCTCCCGAGTGAAGGCCGGTACTCCATCGTCGCCGCTATCGGGTGATCCCCTCCGATCTTCCCGAGTGCGACGGTCGCGCTCTTGGTAGCGGCGGTCGAGGACTTCCCGCGAGATCACTTGGCGGGGTCTTCGTTGGCTGGTTGGGTAGCGGAACGTTGCGGCGGACTCGGTGGTGGACGGGTGGACGTCCATGTCGTTTGTCGCGGGAGTCGGCCGTCTGCTCTTGGTGCCTCGGCGTGGACTCGCGAGGTGGGCCTCTTGGCTGGTTGTCGACCGAGCCGGCTCGGGCCTCCTGTAGTCTCCTGACTTTAGAGGTGGGAGCCGGCTCTTGTCTGGCGTTTCGGCCATGGATTCAGTCAGCCTTCGCGTCGAAGTGGTGGGAGGGCCGTTCGCCGTGGCAGCGACGATGGTCTTGATCTTATCAAGTATAGGAGTCACGTTGGCGGAGCCGTCTCCATGACGGTGTCCAAGAGCGTGAGTGCGGCGACGCGTTCGCTGCGTGGCGTCGGAAGACGTTGGTGTTGCGAACTCGTGTTTGGAGGATGGCCTCCAGGCGGATCGTCCGCGCACGTAGATCCCGCTTCCTTTTGTCGGCCTCGTCCTTGCGTTGTTTCTCCTCCTCTGCCATCTTGCGCTCAAGCTCTACCTTGGCTCGCTCCTCTTCGGCAAGCCTTCTGGCCATGGCTGAGTCGGACTCATCTGTCTCGGCCATGAGGACGTCGAAGCACTTAAGCTCACAGTCCATGCGGCAGTCGGAGTTGTCGGCTTCGTCGGAAGGGATGCCGTAGAGATTGTCGAGCCGGCGGAGCCGAGGTATCCGTTGAGCTCGAAGATGAGCAGGAGCCGAAGGACGGGAGGATGACGGCGACCTCCCTTGACCACAGGAAATCCGGATCGGATCGCTCCGGTCCGAGTCGGAGCTTGGGGGATTAGGCTCCTCCGAGTGGATCGCCGCCAACTCGGGAGAGAAGTTGATTGTAGATCTTGGCGACGTTTGGTAACCCAAACGGAACCGAGAGGTCTTGGTGAGTAGATTGCTTCCGTCGGGGAGGCGAGAAGATTGGCGCAGATCTCGGCGGCATCCGGTAATCCGAATGGCGCCGAGTGAAGTCCGTCGTCGGAGAAGGTGGATCGCATCTTGGTCTTCAAGATGTTGTCGAAGATCTCGGCGCTGTTGGGGAGCCCGAACGGCGCCGAGTAGGTCTTTCCCTTCGACTGGTTCGAATCCGAGTCGAAGGAGGAGTCGCCGGCGAAGTTGGCGGCAAAGTCGCCGAGTCTTGAAGGAGATCCCATCACGCTTGTCGGCGAGATTGTTGAAGAAGTCTTGACGCGCGGTCCCCTACCTGGCGCGCCAACTGTCGAAACTTGGTTTCGGCAATATATTTTCTGGGGTCGCAATCGAGATCGCCAAGCACAATGGGTTAGAAGAAGAAGAAGATTTAGACAGGTTCAGGCCCTCTCGTGAGGTAATACCCTACTCCTGTTTCGGTGGATTCGATCCGCCGAGTGTCTTTATTGATCTCGTGATCTAAAGCTCTCGCTTATGAAGTTGTATCTCAGATCTAGTGTTGGAATATCCCTCAAGGGACGCCCCTTACCCCCCTTATATAGTCTTGGGAGGAAGGGTTTACAAGTCGGAAACCCTATCTTATTCTAAGTCGGTTTCCTCAATCTTACCAAACCGTGACTATAGGCCGATTGCCTTATCTTTATCGGCAACCGTAACACCCAAGTCAAGTTCGGCTTACAGATATAGCAGGCACAATCTATCCCTACCTCCAGTCGGATAAGCTTGTCATGTAGATACCCGATTACCACAATCTCCACACCAGAACTCCCCTCACTGCTAGGAAATGATGGCTAGAGTGCATGAGGGCTTAAGTTCATGGAGCGGGTATTGCCAAAGTGAGGTTATCGAAAGGCTTTGCCGTGACCGTCTCATGTGTTGGGACGTAGGCTCATTTGTTGGGCAGTCACGGAGTACGGGTAAAGTGTACATCCACTGCAGTGTGAATGAATCAATCTATTCGAATAGCCGTGCTCGCGGATATTGAGCATCGTGACAAGACTTTCGCTTGGCTAGACTCTAAACTTTAAAATGATGGGATGGGTTTGCATGATGATTCTTATTCACTGGTGGATCAACTTCTCGAAAGGCGAGAAGGGGTGGACTCCCCAAAAAACCATGACGAACCGGAGGCGGGAAGCCATCCTTGGAATCACGATGGATGGTAGACAGAACCGTCGCCGCTTAATGAATTGTGGAACTAAAACTTGACTTGGCTAGATGCTAGGTTTGTGAAAAGATTTACAAAGTTGGCTTTGTGTAAAGAAACCACGGCTTTCCTTGAAAATCCCCTATCATGTGCACATTTCCGTGTTGGCTTGCTGAGTACGGTTGGTACTCACCCTTGCTATACGCACAAACCTTCAGATGCTGGAAATGAAGACTTGGAGGATCCATATGCCTACTACCAGGAGGGCGAAGAAGCCGACAGCGCCTGCTAGGTCTTAGTCTCCGGTCGTTGCCTGTGGCAATCGACGAGCCGCTGCCTTCATTCCGTTGCCTTATCTAATTTCTAATTTTGATTGTATCTGGACCATGAGGTCCTATATGTTGGATATTGCCTTTGGGCCTATTATTGTAATAATTTCGATGTAAGACTATTCGTGCATTTTTACCTGATTATTCAGTACTATATTTCGTGGGTACCAAACTACTCGATCCAGGGAAATGGTACTATGAACACGAAAGATTCCCGTTCCAAAAACGGGGGTCCACAGAGCTGGTATCAAAACAATGCGACTCTAGGATAAGACCAACTGGCGTCCTACCCCTGACTAGCTGGCTAAAGGGAAACATCCCTACGTAGGATCATTTCACAAACTATTATTTTTGAAAGACAAACATACTTTTTCCTATACCTTTATCCCCATTTCTTTTACTCAAATTATTATCTCTCTCTGACCCTAAGTTGCCTTCAAAAGCAGATGTCGGACCATGTCGGAGTTTGGGAGATCATAGTTCCACAGGAAGAAGGATTCGTGTCGCAACTCCAGTTATTGCTATGGCGCCTAAGGTACCCAGATGCACCCACCTACCGGATTAGGAGGCATGGCACCGAAGGATACCCGGTATGGGAGGCAGCAGTTTCAGTTGAGGCCCGCATGGGGAGCGAGACACCCTATTGCTTCCACACCCGTTACCACCGAGATCCGGTAGAAGCAGCTCTTCAGGACGCGGCCCGTGAAGCATTTCTCCGCCTCAACACTATTCACCGTGCTGAGCTCACCGTGACTGAGTTTGTACACCACCCCTACCGTGAGGAAGGCAACCCAGTCTGCACCGTGGAAGCCACCCCTGCTTGCTATAATCCTATGGTCACCCGTCTCCCCGCTAGGCGAAAGCTGGATGAGCTTGCTATGAAGAGGCTTTGCTCGAAATCGACGACCGCAGCGACGCCTCAATGATCTGGTCGAGGAACACCAAAGCGGGGATCGGATCAACTTGCTGCAGACCCGGCTACGAGCTAACGGTGCCCGATACGAGCGGCTCTCGACCGCTATATGGCCCGTGGAGAAGCCTTGGTGGAGCTGGAAGAACAGCTCAGGAAGAGCAAACAACAGGTCAACCAGCTGGAAGAGCAATTTCGCTCCCACCCTGTCCCTACTGCAGGTACTTCCACCGAGGTTGCACCAACACCCCCTGCCTCTGTGCCCGACCACTACTACCTCATGACTCCAGCATGCCTGAACACTTTTCAAGCCATGATGGAGCAGGCCTTTATGTTGAGCACAGAGTCAGCGCCGTACCTGATAGACCCCACTGCTGCTACCTCAATGGAACCCACCTCGAACTCCATGGCTATACCATCTGAGCCTGGTTCGGGAGAGGAGAACCCCATGCAGATCAACACTGACTCCGAGTCCGAGACCGAGCCTATGGAGATCAAGTGGGAGTCCAGTGATACTGATCCAGCAGAGGAGGCAGCTCCTACTCATCGCCTGACTCACACCGGAGGTCCCATCACCCTCAGGACTGCCCGGAATAGTACCCGACCACCAAGCAGGAAGATCAAACATGACTCCGAGGCCACTACCTCTGAGCCATGGAAACTTCGGTTTGCTTCGGTTAAGGACCACCCCCTTCCTACACCTGGTTCCTGCGGTTGGTTGGATGACTAGACGAGAGGTCCACACCGGCTTTGACCTCGCTTTGGATGGTTTTTGGCAGCAAGGATCACACCTTCCCTTAGTAGCCGATGGCAGTAGTGCGATGTTAGCTTTTGCATTGTGTTATGTGGGACTGTGTATGTGCAGTCCATTGTATCCCCATTGATGTAATCGCTATGGACCTATGTAATGTTTTATGGTATGTTATTAATGAGTTTATTCCACCATGCTTGCTCTGTTCAAAGATCACTTAAAAACAACTTGAAGAGAAATCACTTAGAAACCATGACCTTAGTGGGTCCAATCTCTTAACTCATCTACCTCCTTCAGATGGCGCATCGTCGCAGAGCTTCAACATCCAACGAGAACCCACCAGAGCCTAATCCCTCCACCCTAGCGGAGGTCATGGCTTTGCAAACCCAGTTGCTTCAAGCCATCGCCAACAACCAAGGGAATTGCGGAGGATCAAGCTTGGGAGAATTTATGCGAGCTAAGCCGCCTACATTTTCCACGGCCGACGAACCAATGGATGCTGAAGATTGGCTGAGAGTAATAGAGAAGAAGTTGACCCTCGTCAGGGTACGAGAAGCCGACAGAGTCATTTTTGCCACCAATCAATTGGAAGGCCCCGCAAGTGGCGGTGGGACACCTACAAAGAAACACGGGCAGAAGACGCCGGAGAACCAACCTGGGAGGATTTCACAGCCGCCTTCCGTGAAAATTTTGTACCCGCCGCGGTCATGAGAATGAAGAAGAACGAATTTCAAAGGTTGCGCCAAGGCAACACCACAGTACAAGAATACATGAACAAGTTTACACAGCTTGCCCGATATGCCACCAGCGACCTGGCAGACGAAGAAGAGAAAATAGATAAATTTATCGAAGGGTTGAACGATGACCTGAGAGGGCCAATGATCGGTCAAGACCACGTCAACTTCCAAAGCCTTATCAACAAGGTTGTGCGATTGGAGCATGACCAGAAGATGGTGGAGAACAACCGCAAGAGGAGGCTTGCTATGACCCGCCCACTTCAGGGAGCATCTCAGCGTCCCAAGGGAGCTACCCCATCTGGATGGAAACCAACCGTCGTGGCGGCCAGTCGTCCTACTGCACCCGACCATGTCAGCAGGCCGACGCGCCCGTACCCGACACCAACTCTAGCCGCTCCGGGAAGAAGAAATGTGAATTGCTTCAACTGTGGAGAGTTTGGGCACTACTCTAACAGCTGCCCCAAGCCACGCAGCACTCCCATGCGTACCGACGCCAATACAACAGCTGTACGAGGAACTACTGCTCCTGCTGCTGGACGTGGTCTGTTTAGAACGCCGCAACCCAATGAGACTGCTACTGGATTCCGACGCGGACAAGTGAATCATGTGCGTGCCGAAGAAGCGCAGGAGGATCAGAACGTGCTGATGGGTATGTTCTCTATCAACTCTACCCCAGTTAAAGTCTTATTTGATTCCGAAGCATCGCATTCATTCATATCATCACAAATAAGCAAACAACACCATCTACACCAGGTAGAACTTAAGAGACCCATGTTGGTACACTCTCCTGGGGGAAACATAATCGTACCCCATGCTTGCATCAATGTGCCCATACGGATTAGAGACGTGGTATTCCTTTCAAACCTTATGGTACTACCACCACAAACTCTTGATATCATACTTGGAATGGATTGGTTGACTAAGAACAATGAAGTCATAGACTGTGGCCGAAGGGAAGTCACAGTATCCACCCCATGGGGATCACCAATGAACATAACCATGGACCAAAACCCAATGTTGTGTGAGCAAGCTGCGGGAGTATTTAGCATGCTACCTTTGAGCGGGATGCCAGTAGTGCAAGATTACCCATACGTATTCCCTAAGGAATTGCCCGAAATGCCCCCTGATCGTGACATAGAATTTATCATCGACCTAATGCCTGGTACTGCCCCCATATCCAAGAGACCCTACCGAATGCCGGCTAATGAACTAGAAGAACTCAAGAAGCAAATCAGAGAACTATAGGAAAAAGGATTTGTACGCCCTAGTTCTTCTCCCTGGGGAGCCCCAGTGCTCTTCGTCAAAAAGAAGGATGGGAGTATGAGGATGTGTGTAGATTACCGATCGTTGAATGAAGTGACCATCAAAAACAAGAACCCACTACCTCGAATTGATGACTTATTTGATCAACTCAAGGGTGCACAAGTGTTCTCGAAGATTGATCTTCGGTCAGGATACCACCAGTTAAAGATTAGAGCCGGAGATATTCCCAAAACAACATTCTCTACGTGTTATGGCTTGTATGAGTTCACAGTAATGTCTTTTGGGTTGACCAATGCCCCGGCGTATTTCATGAATCTGATGAACAAGGTATTCATGGAATATCTGGATAAATTCGTGGTGGTGTTTATCGATGATATTCTTATCTACTCCAAAGTAAATGAGGAACATGCAGAACACCTACGACTGGTACTAGAGAAGCTGCGGGAGCACTAGTTGTATGCGAAATTTAGTAAATGCGAGTTCGGCTTAAGGAAGTCGCTTTTCTTGGCCATGTAGTCTCGGCGGAGGAGTAGCGGTGGACCCCGCAAGGTCGAAGCATTACGAATGGAAGGCACCCAAGTCGGTAACGAGAGGTTCGGAGTTTCTTGGGATTAGCCGATATTACCGGAGGTTCATCGAAGGGTTTTCCACGATAGCCCGACCCATGACTCAACTTTTGAAGAAAGAGAAGAAATTCGCCTGGAACGAGACCAACTAAAAGAAAAGTTAACCACCGCCCCAATCTTAATCCTGCCTGACAACCGTAAGGATTTTGTGATATACTGTGATGCGTCTCGACAAGGACTGGGATGCATATTGATGCAGGATGAAAAGGTCGTAGCATATGCCTCGAGACAGCTACGACCCCACGAGGAAAACTACCCCACACATGACTTGGAATTAGCAGCAGTTGTTCATGCATTAAAAATCTGGAGGCACTATCTGATCGGGAATCACTGTGATGTATACTGTCGAAACTTGGTTTCGGCAATAGAAATTTGGGGGTGCAGTCAAGATCGCCAAGCACGATGGGTTAGACGGAAAACGAAATTTAGATAGGTTCAGGCCCTCTCGTGAGGTAATACCCTACTCCTGTTTCGGGGATTCGATCCGCCGAGTGTCTTTATTGATCTCGTGATCTAAGGCTGAAAGTTAATCTAACTTCTCATATCTGATATCCTCAAGGAACGCCCCTTACCCCCCTTATATAGTCTTAGAAGGCGGGCTTACAGATCGGAAACTCTATCTTACTCTAAGTCGGTTTCCTCAATCTTACCAAACCTTGACTATGGGCCGTTGCCTTATCTCAATCGGCAATGTAACACCCAAGTCATATTTGGTTTACAGATATAATAGGCGTAATCTATCCCTACCTCCAGTCGGATAAACTTGCCATGTAGATACCCGATTGCCATAATCTCCACAGTAGCCCCCGAGCCCTTTTCAGTCGACGAGACAACTCAGCTTCAAACCAAGACAGCACACAGCCAAAAAACCTCTCTGGCCGAGTGCTTCTAGCGCCGAGTGATTCCATCACCTCTGCCTGAATCTTCCCGAGTGGCTCCAAAGACTGTGAAGGGCTGAAAAATATCTAAAAAATTCTCAAAAATAAATATCTAGGTGCATCTCCTGATGCACCTAATTAGGTGTATCCCCCGACTATATGGTTAGTCAAAATCAGACTAATCATATAGTCAAGAACTATAAAAAATCATTCTCATATAAATAGTTAGCTCATGCTAAAGTAATCATAGAAATCTCATTACCCGGCAAGTTCATACTCATCCGAGTGAATTTGCCCGAGTCATCTCAGAACAAATAATTCAATCAGCCCTCATGGGTGGAAAGCACTCGGTAAGCTCATGCTTATCCGAGTGGATCTGCCCGAGTTATTTCGGAACAAATATTTTAATCTTCCCTCATAGGAAAACGAGTTTTTCAATCGTACGAAAAATATGACCAAGTTATTAAATAGCTCTTGCCATAATACTGGTCTCAATCATTAAAGATCTTCACCAAGGTGGAAAATAGCATTGATATAATCACTTAATCAAATGCTAAAAAACCAAACAGCCCCTGTCATCAAGGCACCTATAAAAAGCTTAGCTGTTGGTCACCTCCCAAATTGCATCGTGCCAGCTTCTCATGAAGTCAGGCAAACCGCGGTATGAAAAGATTTCCAAAGGTATAGGGCATTCGGACACGTGCATATTGCCAAGGCAAATCTGCTTAAGCTCATCCGCTTAAGTCCCTAAGGACACGCGTCGGGCCACACCTTAGTTGGGCCGCCGATTCTCTCATGGGCTCGGCTCAATGATGAGAAAACCTAGCACAACCCTCAAATCTTTCCATAAAGCCTCGAGGTCATCCCCGCCTCTTCGTCTTCCCGAAAAATTCCTCTTTTTACAGCACTGCTCACCAGCTCCCTGCGAAGAACCCTAGACTCACGCGTACCCGAATCCATCCATTCAGGAGATCGCTCCTTGCCACAAACTAGCTTCCACAACCAACTCCCAAGATCCCTTGCTCAAACCCCATCCTTTCCGACCAGATCCACTTCCCACCCAAACCACACTCATGGCGGATGAAAAAAGAATCCCCTTTGACCAATGGGCCACATCGGATGTGAGGGAATCTACCCTCAAGGAGATGGTGAAGCACGGAGTGCTTCCCCCCAAGGAGATCGTGGGCTGGCGCCCGGCAGCGGGTGAAGATTTCCCAACCTCGAACACCGGTGAGCTTGTTGTGTTCACCTCTTTCTTTTATTGCGGGTTCAGCCTCCCCACTTCCCGAGTTCTTCCGGGGGCTTTTGGATTACTATGGTCTCCAGCTCTATCATCTGAATCCCAACTCTATGCTTCACATCACTCTTTTCATCCACGTATGCGAAGCTTTCCTTGGCATCATCCCCCACTTTCATCTCTTTCGCCGCATGTTTTACCTCAAACCTCATTCGAATAAGGACCACCCATGCGTTGTTGGTGGAGTGGGTTTTCAACTCCGCGGATCTCTCCGCAAGGAGTACTTCTCTCTTCCCTTGAAATCTTCCAACAAGGGATGGCACGCGGGCTGGTTCTACATTAGCAATCTCGAACCCAGCCTGCCAGCATTCATCGGCCTTCCCCCTGTACCCAAGCATACTTGGAGCACTGTACCAGTGGCTCAAGATTGGGATGAGGCCAACAATCTGCTAGCGAAGATCCTGGTGATGAAGCAGAAAGGTCTCCGCGGCGAGGAGATCACTCGGCACTTCATCAGGTGCCGACTGGCTCCAATCAAAGTGCGGTCGAAGCCAGCCTTCGAGTACGAAGGCGGGAAGGACCCCAATCAGGAAGATCAAGATCCACTCAGTTACGAGATCCTGAAGATCCAGATGTACAAGATCTTCTCGACTGGAATTGCGCCGAGTGCGCCCTCATTCCGCCGCTTCTTCCCTTCAAGATCCATCGCCTCCTCCTCCCAGGTAAGCCGACCGACTTTTTGTATTTCCTTGCAAGCTTGATGCCATGCCTCTTAGTATTGTGAGAACTTCTCTTGCAGGAAAATGCTTCTGTTATTTCAAAACCGTACAAGGTGCCTCACGATGACGTGCCGCTTCGTCCTGCCAAAAAGCCGACTGGCGGGGTAAGGATTCAAAGCGATCCAGTCGAGAAACGGGTGGCCCCGAGTGAGGACACCAACAAGCGGGCGAGCAAGAGGAGGCTTGTTATTGACGACTCGGACGATGACACCCCGGCTCCTCCAGTCGAGACGCCCCCTCCAAGGCCATCGCCAAAGGCGGCGCCGATGATCCGTCGGTCGTCCAGGTATGCTTCATGACTGAAGTCCGAACATTTTTGTTGAAAATTTTCTTTGTCTTTATTCCTACTGCATCTGTTGTCACAGGAGGCCCCAGGACATAGATCCTGCCG
This sequence comes from Oryza australiensis, assembly GCA_019925245.2. Taxonomy (NCBI): domain Eukaryota; kingdom Viridiplantae; phylum Streptophyta; class Magnoliopsida; order Poales; family Poaceae; genus Oryza; species Oryza australiensis. The sequence goes on along the minus strand of JAIFGZ020000118.1, from coordinate 3,910,798 downwards.
GGAAGGGTGAGGGGCCTACTCCAGCTGCTTCACCCGAGGCACCTAAGCCTACGGAACAAAGGCCCGGAGCCCTCTCCCAAGCAAAAGTGCTCCGGGCAGAAAGCCCTCGCCTCCGAAGAGGATATCCCGAGGAAGGAGCCCCGACCGCCGGCGGGATGTCTCGACTAGGAGCCGGTCGGCTGCGGGAAACCCAGTGCGGCTCGAGAGCCCCGGCCGAGACCCGGCGAAAGGCCAGAAGAAGGAGACCAGCCGAGCTGCTCCACCCAAGAGTACAGCCACTGAAGCCGGTGAGTCTTGAATTAAAGTCTTGTCTTTACTCTTTAGTTTAAATCTTTCGTGTCTTCATCTGTCCTTCCCAATCTGCCAGCCGTAGTGGAGGAAATCCCCAGGTTACAGTCTTCCGAAACCTGGGTTCCCCCGATCAAAATCGAATGGCGAGACTCGGAAGGAGAAAGGCAGGGCATCATCCTTGATAAACAAGCTGAAAGAAACGAACGGGATGCCCTTGTCAACAGCCTGAACGAGGCGACTCGGCTACTCAACGTAAGCCTTGATCTTTCTTTTGTTGTTGTATCATTGCTTCTCTTCAGTCGGTCAACCTTGGATCTCGCGTGCCGAAGGAGTATTGCCGTTCCATGGTGAAGTCTGAGGTGCTGAAGAAGCTAGTTCCTCATCTGAACTCCTTGGAGGACGTCCAGCGGAAGCTGAAGACCACTTAGGAGGAGGCTGCGTCGAGGGAGGCGGCTCTGAGGAAGGAAATAGCCGAACTCCGGGAGGAGAACCTTGACCTCCGCGGTTCAGTCGGGAGTAAGTCCACTCTTACCAATTTCTTTATGGGTTCTGTGCTGATCTTGGTCGCTAATGGCCTTCTGTTTTTGTAGAAAATTCGTCGGAGGTCCACTCGCTCCAGGTCCAGCTGGAGGCAGTCAGCCTCGACAAGACCGAGTTGGAGGCCGAGTTTGAAGGTAAGCTTCTTCAAAGTAACATTCTTTATGCTGCTTTATTTTCGAGTGCTTTGCGTGATCAGATTATTTTGGCAGCTTACAAAGTCAAGACCCGAGCTCAATACGACGTGCTTCTTGAGAGGGTCAAACGAGCTGGAGAGGTCCGGGAAGAGGTTGCTAACGCGGCGACGCCAATCTTGCAATCTTTGTTTTACCAGGGGGTCGGGGCTAGCTCGCTGGAGCCATTGGAAATCTTTGATAAGCTGCGGAGGGCCCCTGACCAATATTTGGCAAACATCACCGAGGCCGCCAACATGGGGGCTGGTCTGGCTCTTGCACAGACCAAGTCTCTCTACCCCCGAGTGGATATCAACTCGGTCGGAGAGGGCTTCGCTGACGGGACCTCGGATGAGCAGGCCCTGGACATGTTGAGTGAAGCGCAGGAGTCGGCGAAGAAGATTTCTGTCGATGTAGTGAATAACTTTCGGCTTTAATTTGCCTTATGAACATTGTCTTGTAAACATTGTATGATTATGACACTCTGACGTAGGCTTGTGAATATTCAGTCTATTTATGTTAATGCCCTGATCCGAGTTTTTATGTGAAATTTCTTAAGTAATTTTCGTCCGACTGTCACCGAGCCTAGGCTCGATTAGGCCATCAGAAAACTCTCAGTCTTTAAACACTGAACTCGAATCGAGGAACATTAAACAATGATAAACCAAATCATGCACAAAAGTTGATGAGAAAAACTATGCTTTATTGACATATGTAGCCCATTTCGACCGCTAACTCAAGAAGTCATCTTACTTGAGGTTGGCGTCAAGAAAAACAAGAAACTTTAGTCAATTTAAGCATAAAATCGTCGAAGATGCTCGATGTTCCAGGAGTTCTCCACCATAGATCCGTCTTCACGCTTTAGTCGGTATGCACCGGGCCGAGTCACCTTAGCGATTATGTATGGTCCTTTCCATAAGGGGGATAACTTGTGACGGTCTTTGGTGGTTTGAATCTTGCGCAGAACCAAGTCGCCAACGATGAAAGCTCGTGCTAGAACGTTGCAACGTGGTATTGTCGAGCCCTTGAAGATATTTCGCCGACTGGATGAGGGCTGCCTCACGGGCCTCCTCCGGGTCGGGTGGTCGTCCACTCGGTCGGGGTCGTAGCATTCATCGTTGAAGGCTGCGGACTCGGAGGGATTCATACTCCATCTCATTTGGCAACATGGCTTCCGCGCCGTAGACTAAAAAGAAAGGAGTTTGGCCGTGAGCTGACCGGGTGTGGTCCGCAGAGACCATAGGACCGAGAGAAGCTCTTGGACCCACTTGCCTGCATAAGGGCTTAGACGATCGAACACGCGGGCCTTGATGCCTTGAAGGACCATGCCGTTGGCCCGTTCGACTTGTCCGTTGCTTTTGGGATGTGCGACCGATGCATACGGATCTTGATTCCGAAGTCCTCGCAGAATTCCTTGAAGATGCCTCCCGTGAATTGAGTCCCGTTATCGCTTATGATCCCGTTTGGGACGCCGAAGCGGTGCACGATGTTGAGGAAGAAATCCTGTGCCTTGTCAGCAGTAATTGTGGCGACCGGCTTGGCTTCAATCCACTTGGAGAACTTGTCAATTGCGACGAATAGGTGCGAAAAGCCTCCTCGGGCCTTCTTGAAAGGGCCGACCATGTCTAAGCCCCATACCGCGAACGGCCAGGATAACGGGATTGTCTGTAGCTCCTGGGCTGGGACATGGCTTTGTCGGGCAAAAAATTGGCAACCTTCACAGGTTTGTACCACTTTGTCCGCGTCGAAGACCGTGGTAAGCCATAAAAAACCTTGCCTGTAGGCTTTGCCCACCAGAGTACGTGCTGCCGCGTGGCTTCCGCATATGCCCGAGTGGATGTCTTGGAGTAGCTGTCGTCCTTCCTCGGGCGTGATGCATCTCATTAGGATTCCGGAGGGGCTTCTCTTGTATAAGTCGGAGTCAACCATGACGTATGTTTGGCAACGACGTCGGACGCGCTCTGCCTCATCCCGGTCTTCCGACAGCTCTTGCTGTGTTAAGAATTTGATGAGTGGTGTCCTCCAGTCGACATCAGTCATGGCGACTTCGTTTGCAGCTTGTTCATTGGAAGTTGGGTTTGCCGCAACAGTTGGCTCATAGAGGTGCTCGACAAAAACGTCTGTTGGGGCAGCTTCACGCTTGGACCCGAACTGCGCCAACTCGTCGGCTGCTTCGTTGTTGTGCCTCAGTACATGTGATAGTTCGAGTCCGTCAAACTTGTCTTCAAGTTTGCGGACCTCTTGTCGGTAGGCCTCCATGGTGTCGTTTAGACAGGACCAGTTCTTCATTACTTGGTTGACGACCAGCTGGGAGTCGCCTTTCACGATGAGCCGACGTATCCCGAGTGAAACTGCGAGCCGTAGTCCATGCAGTAGGGATTCGTACTCGGCGACGTTGTGTGAGGCGGAGAAGTGGAGGTGAAGGACATATCTTAGCCTTTCCCCAATCGGGGAGATCAGCACAACTCCTGCTCCCAAGCGGTGATCCTCTTGGATCCGTCAAAGTGCATGGTCCAGTGTTGGAGGTCTTCCCGAGGTACGTTTTCTTACTGTTCAGTCTACTCGGCCAGGAAATCCGCCAGGGCTTGTGACTTTATGGACGTCCTTGCCTTAAAAGTCAAGTCTAGTGGCATCAGCTCCAGAGCCCACTTAGCGATGCGCCCAGTTGCCTCCCGGTTGTGGATGACATCGCCGAGTGGAAAGGAGGTGACGACGGTGACCGAGTGACCCTGAAAATAGTGTGCCAATTTCCTCGCGGTTATCGGGACACCATAAAGCAATTTTTGTACCGAGGGTAGCGAATTTTGGCTCCCGCCAATACTTCGCTAACAAAGTAGATCGGCCTCTGGATCTTCTGGGCCCGTCCTTCTTCTTCGCGCTCGACCATGAGTACCGTACTAACCACTTGGTGAGTGGCTGAAACATACAGCAGCAGGGGCTCCTGGGGCTGAGGCGAGGCTAGGATGGGCGGCGTCATGAGGAATTCCTTAAAATATTCGAAAGCCTTGTGGGCTTCCGCGGTCCACTGGAAGTCATCCGTTTTCTTTAGTAACTTGAAGAAGGGCATGCCTCGTTCGCCGAGTCGAGAGATGAAGCGGCTTAGCGCCGCCATGCAGCCAGTGAGCTTCTGGACGTCCTTCTGGTTACTCGGGGGCTTCATGCTCAAGATAGCGTTAATCTTCTCTGGATTGGCTTCAATGCCGTGATGTGACACCATGAAGCCGAGCAGTTTGCCTGATGGGACGCCAAAAGTGCACTTCTCCGGGTTCAACTTCATTCTGAAGGCCCGGATATTTGCAAAAGTTTCTTCTAAGTCAGTGATCAGGTCTTCTTTCTGCTTGGTCTTGATGACAACATCGTCGACATAAGCTTCTACGTTCTTGCCGATCTGCGTTTGGAAACATCTCTGGATCATGCGTTGGTATGTGGCGCCGACGTTCTTCAGGCCGAAAGGCATGGTGATGTAGCAGTAGGCCCCAAACGGCGTGATGAACGATGTCTTCAGGCAGTCGGATTCTTTCAAGCTGATCTGGTGATAGCCCGAGTAACAATCCAAGAAGCTCAGGAGTTGGCAGCCGGCTGTTGAGTCTACGACTTGGTCGATGCGAGGTAGCCCGAATGGATCTTTGGGACAGGCTTTGTTGAGGTCGGTATAGTCAACGCACATGCGCCATTGCCCCGTCTTCTTTCGAACCAGGACTGGGTTGGCTAACCAATCGGGATGTAGGACTTCTTTGATGAAGCCGGCGGCCAAAAGCTTTGTGAGCTCTTCCTTGATAGCGTCTTTTCGATCCTGCCCGAATCTGCGTAATCGTTGTTTTATCGGTTTGGCGTCATCTTTGACGTGCAAAGAGTGCTCGATCACCTCCCTAGGAATTCCAGGCATATTAGATGGTTTCCAAGATAAAACATCTTTATTATTTTGGAGGAAGGTGACGAGCGCGCTTTCCTATTTGGGATCCAAACGGCGCCGAGAGGTCTTCTTTCGAGTAGATCGTCTCTGTTGGGGAGACGAGGAGATCGGTGCAAATTTCGGCGGCGTTCGGTAGTCCGAACGATGCCGAGTAAATTCCTTCGTCGGAGAGGGTGGACCGCATCTTGGTCTCCAAGATGTCGTCAAAGATCTTGGCGCTGTTCGGGAGGCCTAACGGCGCAGAGAGGGTCTCTCCTTCCGACTGGTTCGAGTCCGAGTCGAAGGAGGAGAACTTGCCGGAGTTGTTGGCGGCGAAGTCGCCGAATCCTGAAGAAGATCCCATCACGCTTGTCGGCGAGATTGTTGAAGAAGTCTTGACGCGCGGATCCCCTACCTGGCGCGCCAACTGTCGAAACTTGGTTTCGGCAATAGAAATTTGGGGGTGCAGTCAAGATCGCCAAGCACGATGGGTTAGACGGAAAACAAAATTTAGACAGGTTCAGGCCCTCTCGTGAGGTAATACCCTACTCCTATTTCGGGGATTCGATCCGCCGAGTGTCTTTATTGATCTCGTGATCTAAGGCTGAAAGTTAATCTAACTTCTCATGTTTGATATCCCTCAAGGAACACCCCTTACCCCCCTTATATAGTCTTAGGAGGCGGGCTTACAGATCGGAAACCCTATCTTACTCTAAGTCGGTTTCCTCAATCTTACCAAACCGTGAACTATGGGCCGTTGCCTTATCTCAATCGGCAACGTAACACCCAAGTCATATTTGGTTTACAGATATAATAGGCGTAATCTATCCCTACCTCCAGTCGATAAACTTTCCATGTAGATACCCGATTGCCATAATCTCCACATATACACTGATCAGAAGAGCTTGAAATACTTCTTTACTCAGTCCCTTGAAGAGATGGCTTGACTTAACTTACACCTGATTCCTCACGGAGAAGTGAATTCACTAGAAATCCAACCTCTTCTGAGGACTCAAATAGAACAAGCTCAAAAGGATAATGAAGAAACACAAGCGATCAAAGAGCGCATGGCCGCTGGGCACGCGAAGGAATTCTCGGTAGATGACAAGGGAACCCTGTGGTATAAGAAAAGAATCCACGTGCCTGAACAAGGTGGTTTGAGAGGATTGATCCTAAAGGAAGCACACGAATCAGCCTATTCGTTACATCCGGGAAGCACGAAGATATACCAGGATTTGAAGGAGGAATACTGGTGGCCCAATATGAAGAGGGACGTAGCCGAATACGTGGCCGTATGCGATGTATGCCAAAGGGTAAAAGCCGAGCATCAACGACCGGCAGGGTTGTTGCAGCCACTCAAGATTCCCGAGTGGAAATGGGATGAGATAGGCATGGATTTCATCGTTGGACTACCCAAAACTGCAGCGGGATATGATTCCATTTGGGTAATAGTAGATCGGCTCACCAAGACTGCCAGATTCATCCCCGTAAAGACTAACTACAATAGTGCCAAGCTGGCAGAACTATACATGAGTAGAATCGTGTGTCTTCACGGTGTACCAAAAAGAATTATATCGGATCGCGGTACTCAATTCACGTCCCATTTCTGGAGCAAAGTTCATGAGGCACTCGGAAGTCACCTTGCCTTCAGTACCGCTTACCACCCACAGACCGATGGGCAGATCGAAAGGACAAATCAAGTTCTTGAGGATATGTTGAGAGCCTGTGCGTTGGATTTTACCAAGGATTGGGAAAAATGCTTACCATACGCTGAATTCTCCAACAACAACAGCTACCAAGCAAGTCTGAAGATGTCGCCAAATGAAGCCCTATTTGGTCGACGATGCCGAACCCCATTGATGTGGTCAGAAACCGGTGAACGAGCCGTGTTTGGGCCCGACATAATCAAAGAGGCCGAGGAAAAGGTCCGCCTAATCTGGGACTGATTAAAAGCGGCCCAATCTCGACAGAAGAGCTACGCGGATACTCGTCGAAGGGACTTAGAATTCAATGTAGGCGACTATGTGTACCTAAAGGTCTCACCACTACGAGGGACTCAGAGGTTCAAGGTCAAAGGGAAACTTGCGCCAAGATACGTGGGCCCATTCCTGATAAGCGCTAGAAGAGGCGAAGTGGCCTACCAGCTAGAGTTACCCGAGAACATCTCCGATGTCCACCCCGTATTTCATGTATCGCAATTGAAGAAGTGCCTACGAGTGCCGAAAGAGCAAGCTCCTTTGGAAACCATCCATATCGACAATGACCTCACATACCCGGAACATCCAATAAAGATATTGGACGAGGCAGAAAAGAGGACACGAACCAAGTCATGGCGCATGTACAAAGTGCAATGGAGCAATCACACCGAAGAAGAGGCCACCTGGGAGGGCGAAGATTTTCTTAAGACTGAATACCCACACCTACTCAACAATCGGTAAGAAATCTCGAGGACGAGATTTATTGTTAGGGGGGTAGGTTTGTAACGCCCTAAAAATCGAAGAATTTAAAAACCGGAAATTAAAAATCGAAACTTACAAAAACTTTTGCTTGTTGCCTTTTTGCTCGTGTTTATTGCTTCTTATTTGCCAGCTTGATTGCATGAATTTAAGTTGTGAACGATTCATCTTGAGGTTTGTAAAAAAACCGAATGATTTGGATTTCCGTTGGAGGGAAAAATCTCGAAGTCTAGGGTTAGGATTTTTTTTAAAAAAAATCAAAAAGAGATGCGGATTCATGAAGATGGGTGTTTGAAAAATAAAACATTAATTGGTGATTATAAAATATTAATTAGGAAATAAAATAGCCAATAAAATTTTTAGGGATTTATATAAAATCTGGAAAATTATTTGAAATCAAAAATGGTGTTTTATCAATTTAGAAAAAGGGATTTAATTAAATATGGAAATATATATTTGAAAATGAATAATGATAGTGAAAAGTTTGAAAATATATTTTTAACTAATTTTGGGAATACTATATGTTTATTTGGAATTTATAGAGTGAAGAAAAATTAGAATTGGAAAAAGGAGTGGAAAATCGGAAAAAATCGAAAGTGCACTATTCATTGGTCACGTGCGTGCCCGCACTCCGCGCGCCCAGCCCCGGCCACCCGCGCGCCGCGTGTGCGTTGCCGCACCGCCCGCGCGCCGGCCCCCCTCTTCCCCTCGTTCCTTCTCCCGCCGCGCCTATAAGTAGCGCCAAACCCCCTCTCTTTTTCCCCAAGCTCACCGCCTCTAACTCCCCTCCTCGCTGGTCTCCTCTCCTCCCGAGCGTCGCGCCACAAGTCGCCGCCGCGAGCCGCCCGCGCCGTCGCCGTTGTGCGCCGGAGCCCCACCGCACTCTTCGAGCGTCGCCATCGCCGGTAAGCCGAGCCGCCACTCTCTCCCCCTTCGCTTGCGCCGGCCGCCGACCTCAACAGAGAGAAGAAAGAGAGCGAGGTTCGGTCGAACACCTCGCAGATCGATGAATAGTAAACAGAGAGAAAAAGAAAAAAAGGAAAAAAAGAAAAGGGAAAAGAAAAATAGAAAAAAATAGGAAAATTTTTAGAAGATTTGGAAAAATGTTATGAAAAGATTTGAGTGAATTTTTGGGCAAAAATATATTATTTTCTCGGGCAAATTCGGAAAATCAAAATCGGACTTTTCGAAATTTTGTTTCGCGTCGCTTTTAAATCCGGATTTCGATAATTCTTTCTCGCGATCTAAATACGTTTTTTTTGTGCTCGAACCTTCAAAACCTTGAGTACATAACCCTCCCCTCCGTTAATATTCATAAATTCATTTTCTCGATAGTTTCAAATCGTTGTTTTGCGAAAACCCAAGGGCATCAACTCGAATTCAAAACTCAGATTTTCTTTCCCAGAATCCTCGTCCGAACTCAAGTAGAATTCTAGGCTAAACGTTTGGAGTCGTTTTCGTGATTTATATGGTTCTTTTCGATCTCTCGGTATTTTATTGAATTCTAATTGAATTCAATTGATCTTTCGCATGTACAGATAGCACCTGAAGAAGCAGGCACCGACTCCGTTGAAGACCCCGCTCAACAAGCGTGCGAGCAAGGCAAGTCATCACACTCTTTAAACATATTGATCCCAATTGCGAAATAATATTGTTTTAAACTTTAAACATGCATGCTATACACAAAGAATTACCTATACTTGTTATTCCATGCCTTGTTATTGATTACCTTTAGAATTATTCCTTGTAACCCTCGATGTGATACATACACCCGGAGAATAACTTCGGCAAAATGCTTAGCCGTGCTATTATTAGATTCATGCATACTCATGCTTTTGTAAATAGCTATATGCTTGGGCAACTACCTTTGGGAAAGGTAGTTGAGATACGGCATGTGGAGACATGAGCGCCACATTGCCATGAGAGTGATAAAATGAGTTTTGATGAAAACTGAAAGTACCAAACAAATGTTTTAGACTGGGGCGGCTGGATGATTTGGGTGGATTCCGGAAAATAAGGACCGAGCCATAAGATAGTCGGGAAACGAGCCAGTACAACCGTACTTCTCGAATGGGTATAGACCTATCGGAGTAGATAGCCGAGCGGAGGCGGTACCCCTGCATAGTGGTTCTTATGTATGAGATGAGATTGGAAATGGATGATTGAAAATCGGAATTTATCATAACTTGATGAATGAAGTCTTCCCTTACCCCGGGTACGCCAGAACTCCCCTCACTGCTAGGAAATGATGGCTAGAGTGCATGAGGGCTTAAGTTCATGGAGCGGGTACTGCCAAAGTGAGGTTATCGAAAGGCTTTGCCGTGACCGTCTCATGTGTTGGGACGTAGGCTCATTTGTTGGGCAGTCGCGGAGTACGGGTAAAGTGTACATCCACTACAGTGTGAATGAATCAATCTATTCGAATAGCCGTGCTCGCGGATATTGAGCATCGTGACAAGACTTTCGCTTGGCTAGACTCTAAACTTTAAAATGATGGGATGGGTTTGCATGATGATTCTTATTCACTGGTGGATCAACTTCTCAAAAGGCGAGAAGGGGTGGACTCCCCAGAAAACCATGACGAACCAGAGGCGGGAAGGCATCCTTGGAATCACGATGGATGGTAGACAGAACCGTCGCCGACTTAATGAACTGTGGAACTAAAACTTGACTTGGCTAGATGCTAGGTTTGTGAAAAGATTTACAAAGTTGGCTTTTTATAAGATGTATCGGAGTACTAGCCGATTCATAGTTAGTCTTACAGTATCGGCTAGGCTGTTAATGCATATATTTATTAGCCCTTTGTATATTTGGATTAAGTGGTTAATACTGTCTCAGCATAGCCAATCTATCCTAGTCACTTAGTTTAAATACACTTTGGGATAGCATATATATGTAAATTGATTTCCTCAGCCGATCCAGCAGGGTCTAACTTAACCCTTAATGCATACCTCTTTGTTTTTCTTGTTGGTTAACAGATCAAACCAATTGGCATGCCTTGCATTGCATAGGCAGTCGAGAAGGACCTGCACTGGAGTCAAGCAGATCTCCCAGGCCAGCGCGTGAGAGAAATTTCTCATCAACACGCTTCTTGGCACACCCGGTAGGACTATCTCTGTCAACTCGGCTAGGACGCATCGACACAGCTGACAAGATGGTCGACATCAAGAGCCCCAACATTTCTCAGGAAAACATTGTGCCTGTGAAGATGGAACAACTGTCGGCTGAACAGCAAGCTGACTACAAAAGGATGGTAGAAGAGTTCCAAACCAACTACCTACAGTCATTCACCAAGACGAGGTCTGGGGCTGTGCACCAGAAGTATAAATTCAGCATGGACGAATTCAAGGCGTCCTCCTTCAGCGGATCAAAGGACAAATAGAAGGTGGAGGAGCCGACTCAGGAGCAAAATGATTCGGGTTTGCATACTTTGCAAGACCGAATTGATTCGGCCGTGCACCATGCACTGGTCAACCAAAGTGATATCACTGTCAACACCCTCAACAGTATGATTGCCACTGTGGTCGACGCCAAGATAGCCAACCAACTACAGCGGGGGCCGACTTACTTCGCGGACGGCCAGTTTCCTGGTTATAGGACATTGGCCATCCAGAATCGGCCGATCCCGCCACCAGCACAGCCAGGGCCGCCAGGAGGGGTCCTCAACCAGCCAAATCCGTCTGGATCGGCTGCGAGACCGATGGTCACCATGCTGAACCGACAACAACCACTCCCCCAGGACCAGATCGCCAACATGTTCAACAACAATCGGCAATTAGAACTGGTTGCTCAGATCGGCCTGGAAGGACAGTACAACGTCGGCGACCGATAGCTGTTTTCGGATCCGCCGACACCACCGCCGGCGAATCGGCCACCTCCCGCTGGCCATCCGCACTAGTACCAGTACCAGGGAGGCCATCAAGACCGGCACTACAGGCCCCAAACACCGCCACCTCTGTATCGGCAAGAACCCGTGCCATATGATCAATATGAGCGATACAGCAGGACAACCGAACGTGGGCCGACTTGATTGCGGACGTTATGCATGATCAATTCGGCCTCAAGCCAAAAGACTGGGGAAACATGTATCGGTATCCCTATCTAGAGCACTTCGAACGGGTTCCACTGCCCAACCGATACAAAGTCCCAGACTTTTCGAAATTCTCAGGGCAGGACAACGTATTAACCTACGAGCATGTCAGCCGATTCTTGGCACAGTGCGGCGAAGCATCGGCTACGGATGCCTTGAGAGTTCGATTGTTCCCCTTGTCTCTTTCGGGATCGGCCTGCACCTGGTTCTCTTCATTACCCTACAACTCGATTCAGAGCTGGGCCGATCTCGAAAAGCAATTCCATAGCTACTTCTACACCGACAACCATGAAATGAAGTTTTCGGACCTCACCAGCATCAGGCAGAAGCACAACGAATCGGTTCAAGACTACATTCAACGCTTCAGAGAAATGAGGAACCGATGCTACAGCCTGGTGCTGTCGGACACCCAGCTAGCCGATTTTGCCTTCCACGGTCTGATCGCGCCGATCCGCGAGCGCTTCTCCGCTCAAGACTTTGATAGCTTGGCGCATCTTGCGCAGAAGGTGACGGCCCATGAGGAGTGGTTTGAAGACACCAGGAAGGCCGTCAAGAACATAACTCAAGTCATCATCGAATCGGACTTCGATTCCAACGACGATGATGTAGAGGTGGCGACAGCCGAGTGGGCCAAGAATAAAAAGGCCATCGTCTGTCAATGGCTGCTGAAGATGTCTAAGGAAGAGAAATACGATTTCGACATCACCAAGGCCGATAGGATCTTCGATTTATTACTCAAGGAGAAGCAGATCCATCTTCCCGAAAACCATGTGATCCCATCAGTTGACGAGCTGAAGAAGAAGAAGTACTGTAAGTGGCACAATTCTACATCCCATGCCACTAATGATTGTAAAGTCTTCAGGCAGCAGATCCAGTCGGCAATAGAAGCCGGGAAGCTCAAGTTTGCCGATTCCACTCGGCCGATGAAGGTAGACGGCAACCCCTTCCCGGTCAACACGGTTCAAGCCGACCCCAGGCAAGCTGATCGGCAGCACAGAATGACGTACAGCTTAGCCGAGACATTAAAAGGGGTCAAGGCAGAGAGCAAGTCGACTGGAGATCAAGCCGCGCCAATCCACATGGTGCGCCCCGTTGTCTGATCGGCTGATCGGCGGCCGATCAATACGGACAGTCGACGCCGCTTTCGACAGCAATCTTGGCGGGAAGAAGAGGCTTGGTTTGAAAGATTTCATCGGCAAGAGCCAGAGACGCGAGGCCGCCGGTACGATGGGGATCACAGCGGTGCCGATCCTCATTGGCATTGTGAATTTCAGGCACTGCTGGGAAACCGGGATGAGGCTGCCAATGCTAGACAATTGCTCGGCCTGCTAGACAAACACAGGAATCCGCCAGTCAACAACCCAACTCAGTTCGTCCCAAGGGCCATACAGTTCAACCGGCGCCGGAAGTCCGTTCATGATCGGGCTAGGACCGATCCATCAAGACTTCTTCGACAAAGAGGACAAAAACAATGACTACTACGACGAAGAAGAAGCCGACGATGAAGAATCGGTCAATCCCCAATGGTGCCCTTCTGACCTCTTCACCAAAACGCAGAAACGAAGGATTCAAAGGCTGAAGCGTGAAGGAAGGGAAGAAGAAGTTCGGCAGATGATCCAAGAACAACGTCGTCGGCTAGGCAAAAGCAAAAAGCAATGGAGGCCCAAAAAGAAAACTACGCCAGCCGACGAGGATCAAACCAGAGAGACCCCAGTCGATCAAGCCAGGAGGGCAGCCAAGGGGAAAGGAAAAGTTTCTGCATTGGTCAATATGGTATTCATATTGCCGCCGAATTCGACTCTCATGAGGCCGATGCAGACAACATTGAAGACGCCTTGGCCAAACTAGCACTGTCCTCGGACCAAGCAATTTTCAAAAAGCCAGAAGGAACCGAAAATTGGCATCTCAAGCCACTGTACGTAAAAGGCTTTGTCAACGGCAAGCCGATGTCAAAGATGCTAGTAGATGGGGGAGCTGCAGTAAACCTGATGCCCTATGCAACATTCAAAAAATTGGGTAAGGGAGCCGAAGACCTGATCAACACTAACATGGTACTCAAGGACTTCGGCGGCAACCCATCAGAGACCAAGGGCATGTTAAATGTCGAGCTGACCGTCAGCAACAAGACCGTGCCCACAACCTTTTTTGTCATCGACGGGAAGGGATCTTACAGCCTGCTGCTCGGGAGGGACTGGATACATACCAACTGTTGTGTCCCTTCCACCATGCACCAGTGTCTGCTTCAATGGGACGGCGACAAGATAGAGATTGTAGCAGCCGACAGGTCAGTAAGCGTCGCCAATGCCGATTTGCCACTCTGGGAAATCGATGACATTGATTGTTTGTCTCAGAAAATCTGGCAAGCCGATTTTCTAAAAGTATCCAATTCTGCCATACAGTTGATTGGAGACGATGAGCCGCAGCTGCTGCTTTGAGCAAGACGTCGTGGAGGGCTCAAGCGCCTATGGCATGGACACCGCGGACGAAGACGATGGCAAGCTCGGGCAAGGTTTTACGTCGGCCGATGAATTAGAGAAAACAGACATAGGTTCTGGAGACAGGCCTAGGCCGACATATATTAGCAAAAATTTATCTTCTCATTGTAGATCCCATCTTATTAGTTTGTTAAAGTAATATAAAGATTTCTTTGCTTGGGAGTACTTCGAGATGCCTGGTCTTAGCCAATCAATCATTGTTCATCAACTGCCAATCAAGGCAGGCTATCGGCCGTTCAAACAACCTTTCAGGAGGTTCAAAGCCGATATGTATGATGCGATCAAAGCCGAAATAACTCGGCTATACGATACTGGATTCATTCAGCCCTGCCGATACGTCGAGTGGGTCTCAAACATTGTCCCAATATTGAAAAAAGAATGATAAACTTAGGGTGTGCATCGATTTCAGAGACCTAAATAAGGCTACCCCCAAAGATGACCTATAGCCGACTTGCTCGTAGATGCTGCTTCAGGTCACAAGATCATCAGTTTTATGGATGGCAATGCAGGTTACAATCAAATCTTTATGGCCGAAGAAGATATTCACAAAACTGCTTTTCGATGTCCTGGAGCAATCGGCTTATATGAATGGGTTGTCATGACATTTGGGCTGAAGAATGCTGGGGCAACACATCAACAAGCTATGAATTATATCTTCCACGACATGATCGGCTCTCTGGTGGAGATCTACATTGACAATGTTGTTGTCAAATCCAGGTAGGCAGAAAACCACATAGCCGATCTGAAGCAGGTTTTGGAACGGAGAAGAAAATATGGCCTGAAAATGAATACGTTGAAGTGTGCGTTCGACGTATCGGCTGGGCAGTTTCTAGGGTTTCTTGTTCATGAAAGAGGAATTGAGGTTACACCAAGGAGCATCAACGCTATCAAGACGATACAGCCTCCGAAGGACAAGAAGCAAGTTCAATCATTAATCGGCAAGATCAACTTCATAAGACGGTTTATGACCAATCTTTCAGAGAAGATGGAGTCGTTCACACCACTGCTTCGGCTGAAAGCCGATCAAGCATTCACATGAGGGGTAGAGCAGCAGAAGGCCTTGGACAACATCAAGAATTACTTAAGCTCGCCTCCAGTTTTAATTTCTCCACAAAAAGGGATACCGTTTAAGCTGTACCTGTCAGCTGACGATAAGTCAATCAGCTCAGTCCTAATCCAAGAGATTGAGGGCAATGAAAAAGCTATCTTCTATCTCAGCCGACGGCTGTTGGACGTAGAAACAAGATATTTACTAGTGGAGAAGCTATGTCTGTGCCTATATTTTTCATGTACGAAGATGAGGCATTATCTGCTATCCAATGAATGTACAATAATATGTAAAGCCGATGTAGTCAAATACATGCTATCGGCTCCAGTGTTAAAAGGGCGAATTGGAAAATGGATTTTTGCCTTGACAGAGTTTGATCTGAGGCACCAGGCACCCAGGGCAGTTAAAGGACAAGCTATAGCCGATTTTGTCGTGGAACACAGAGACGACTCAATCGGCTCAGTTGAAATTATGCCTTGGACATTGACATTTGATGGCTCGGTGTGCACCAACGGCTGCGGTATCAGATTGGTCATTATTTCGCCTAGGGGGCAAGCTTTGAATTTGCTTTTTCTATCGACCCCCATGCTACAAACAACCAAGCCAAGTACGAGGCCATGCTCAAAGGGCTACAGCTGCTCAAAGAAGTTGAAGCCGACGCCATCGAAATAATGGAAGATTCACTGTTGGTCATCAGCCAGTTGTCAGGATAATATGAATGCAAAAACGATGCGCTAATGATCTACTATCAACAATGCCGAGTGTTGACGGATGGTTTTTGGCTAGTTACTCTAAAACATATCCCCAGGGAGCAGAATATAGAAGCCAACGATTTAGCTCAAGGGGCATAGGGCTACAGGCCGATGATGAGAGGCACTGAAGTGGAAGTTGCTGCCATCACAGCCGATGATTGGAGGTTTGAAGTCTATAGCTATCTACAGAATCCTTCTCAATCAGCCTCGAGGAAATTGCGATACAAGGCGTTAAGATATGTCTTGCTTGATGAAGATCTTTACTATCGGACGATTGATGGGGTGCTGCTCAAGTGTTTGGGAGCCGATCAGGCCAAAGTGGCTATCGGAGAAGTTCACGAAGGGATTTGCGGCATGCATCAATCGGCTCATAAGATGAAGTGGTTATTTCGGAGAGCAGGGTATTTCTGGTCGACGATGCTGGAGGACTGTTTTAGATATTATAAAGGTTGCCAGGATTATCAAAAATTTGGCGCCATACAAAGAGCACCAGCATCGGCTATGAACCCAATCATAAAGCCTTGGCCGTTCAAAGAATCGGGCATCGACATGATCGGCCAGATTAATCTGCCCTCAAGCAAAGGACATAAGTTCATTCTGGTAGCGACAGATTATTTTACAAAGTGGGTGGAGGCAATTCCTTTGAAGAAAGTCGACTCTAAGGATGCAATCGAGTTTGTTAAAGAGCACATCATATACCGATTTGGCGTCCCACAAACAATTACAACAGACCAGGGATCTATCTTCATATCGGATGAGTTTGTCCAGTTTGCCGATGGCATGGGGATCAAATTACTCAATTCTTCGCCGTATTACGCACATGCCAACGGGCAAGCAGAGGCTTCAAACAAAAGTCTGATCAAGCTGATTAAGAGGAAGATTTCTAAGTACTCGAAACAATGGCACAGCCGATTAGCCGAATCACTTTGGGCATATCGGATGGCATGCCACGGATCTATCCAAGTCCCTCCATACAAGTTGGTCTATGGACACGAAGCAGTACTGCCATGCGTGAACATCATCGGCTCAAGACGGATTCAACTACAAGATCAACTCACAGCCGATGATTACTATCACTTGATGGTGGATGAGTCAGAAGACCTAGTTTTATCACGGATAAGGGCTTTGGAAAAAGTAACAAGGGACAAGGAGTGAGTAGCCCACCACTACAACAAGAAAGTTGTGCCTAAATCTTTTGAGGAGGGCGAACTCGTATGGAAATTAATACTACCGATAGGAACAAGAGACAATAAGTTCGGCAAGTGGTCACCAAATTAGAAAGGGCCTTTCAAGATCCACAAATACGTTTCTAGAGGAGCTTACATGTTAGAAGGTTTGGATGAAGAGGTATTTGGAAGGGATCTAAACGGCAAATACTTGAAAAAATACTACCCAAGCATTTGGATCAACTCATAATTCGGCTCTGTTTGATCAGCCGATTCGTGTTAGCCGATGTTTTGTATTGAGCGAGCATCGCCTTTAGGTCATTTTTATGCAAAGTTTTTCCCTAGTTTTCTGCAATCGGCTAGTGTTGGCTGACCGTGACGACAACGAAGCGTGATTGCATTAAGTTCATAATTTTGTCGACATCGAAGACATCAATAAAATAAGGGGGGCATATACATACACGAAACCTAAGCCGATTACAAAAAGGTGGTACAGAAAGGTGGACATCAAATTTTTTCAGAATCATAACATCGGGCAAAATTTTCAAGTTTCAGAATCGGCAATCATGATGTTGGACGTAAGCATAAACATAAGCCGATCACGGGATAGTTACCTGCAAAAGGCCGAAACCGATTACAAAAGTTTAAATCTCGCCTAAGCTATTACAGTCGGCTCACTCCTTTAAGAAGTCAGCTATGGCCGACAACGCCTTGCGCCTGATTTGGTCAACTTCTTCGATGGCCCTAGCGTCGTCGGCATCGGACCCAGTCACCGGCCTCACCGCCTTGGTCAGATATTTTAGATGAGACACAGATGCCTTGATGCTTGATCGCTTATCTTCAATCTCCTTAGGCAGGCCAACCATGTATTCTTCTTGCATTTGGATCTCCGTAGTGACTCGGACAAAGTCGGCTATTATTTGATCCCTTAGCGTCCGAAGCTGTTCAAGTCTGGCGGCCGGCTCCGTCTTCAAGGCGTCGAAATCAGCTTTCTTGCCTTGATATCTTCCTGGCTTGATTTGATTACGACCACCAGTGACTGGTTCTCTCAACGATCGGCGAGGCGTTGTTGGGCTCGCTCATACTTCACTTGGTGTGCCTCTAGGAAGGTGGTCGGGACGATCTCGTCAACCACAGCGTTTGGCAGCTGGCTTTAGATTTCCTTGAACTGAGCACGGATTGGGCCACAGTCGGCTACCATCGTGCCTAGAGAGCTTTCTAGCCAATTGCCAATATCGGCTAGAGCTGTTTTGAGGTCTGCGTCGAGCGGCATCAGCGCCCTCTCGCCTCCTTCGTCAGGGTCTTCAAACTCTGACAGGTCGAAGCCCAAGAGATCGGCTATGTTCTGCAAAGAGAAAGCAATAGTTAGAAGAATAACGAGCCTATCAAGCTGATTGACGAGGATGAACGAGGCTTACTGTGGGCATCGGGGCCGAAGTGGGTTCTGCGTCGGCTTGGTCACCGCCCGTAGCCGAAGTGATTTTCTCGTCGACGTGGCCGCTGCTCGCAGCCGATTGGGTGTGCTCACTTGACACCTGGGGGGCAGGCGTCGGCGTGCGTGGTGGCTGCAGAGAGAGTTAGTTGGGAATCGGCTAAATAATACAAGGAGTGTGATGATAAGAGCTTACTGATCGCAGGGGAGCCGATTTTTTCCTGGTCACACGCTTTGTTCTCTGCCAATTCAAATATACAATGAAGGCGTGAGTAAATGCAGATGAGTGGTTTAAAAGGGGGAGAAGTGTGAAATCACTTACCGTTATCGGCTGAGCAGGGCGCCTCGGAGGACTTGGAGTTTTCTGGACGCTGCTCTCGTCGGCTGATGGAGTTGCGATGTATTTTTTTCGAGCTGAAATTGGTTGCGGCTTCATCGATAGCATCTGCAGCTTCTTCGTCCTCCACTTCTTGAGTCAAAAAGGCATCCACGGCCGGATCAACTAGGGACAAGTCATCATCGGCTGGGGCTCACTTTGCCTTCTTGGTCGCCCTCTTTCTCGCTTCGGCAGCCGGAGTAGCAGCAGCCGACGGTTGGGCCCTCTTGGTCCGACGGAGCGGCTCACGGGTTTGGCCGTGAAGTAGCGTGCCCACCTTCGGCGCGTTGAAGCCAATTGGAGATGGTGCCAGCCCGCACCTGTTCAGCAGGATGCCGGGCGCGTAGTTGATCACCACCCCGCTTTGGCTAACTGGGGGAGGGGAATCATCGATTGTCTACAACAGAAGAGAATTATGGTTAGCCGACGATACAAGTAATAGCCGTTGAATAAACAAGAGTTGGGAGACATGCTTACCGACGGAACTCTGTCGGGGTCGACGATGGTCAGATACATTGTAGCCGATTGGTGAAACAAATGTTGTTTCCACTCGCCCCACCACTGGTTGAAGATCGGTGATCTGGTTATTGCCAAGTTGATTCTGTTCATGCGCGAGAGGAGGAGTTGGGAGTTGAAGTAGCCGAAGCATCATTATATTGCCTTCGATTCTTCCCCTCGGCTGGATCTTATCGACAAACCATAAGCCGATAGGCAGCTGGCCTATTCCAAACTGTCTCGCCGCCACCACTGGGTGATAAAACTCCTAAGTTTTGGTGACGTTGCGGCCTTGATGAATGCCGACGGGGAGGATGCAGGGGGTGATGGCAGTGACAAAGATTTCCCTGGGTGCTGTGTATTCTTCTGAATCGAGCTCATCTAGCCGAAGATTGTCTGGCTGTTCCAGTTCGATGAAGTCTTCATATGCAAACCAGATCTTGGAGGCGTTTGGGAAGCCGCTATACAGCCGATCAAACCATTCCGTGAAATCTTCGGCTGTCAGTTTTAAACCCGGATAGGTCGAAGCAGCTTCACCGTAAGACGTCGGCCGCCGAGTGGTTTTTTCCTCGTCATCCACAATCCTCGGCTCTATCAACGGGAACTCGGTTTGAAGGGGAGCAGGCAGTTTGGCTATCTTGTACAAATGCAGGTTAAGCCAGAGCTGCAACAGCCACCATGGACCCCCGGTGCCGACAGATTGCTTGGTGGCCAGCCGAGCCAAACCCGAACCCAGGACTTGGTATAGATAACCCAGTAGGTACTTGCATAAGGGGATGTTCTTTTCTCTACTAGGGCTTCGGCTACGTGCTGCCAGTTGCAGGTTGGACCGCAGCTAGATCTACAGAACATAAACTTCTCTAACCACATGAGGAGGAAGGCGGTGTGCTCTCTGTCCGAAATCGGCCCATCCTTCATGTTCATAGAAATAAAGCCGCTCCAACCTCCAATGCTTTTGGTCTTGAAGGTATGTTGGCACTTGCGCTGAAGATCACTTGGGCTGACCATGGAAGTGACGTCCAGGCCGGTTATCATAACCACATCCATTAGGGTGGGGGTCATCGGCCCTTGTCTAAATAGGAAAGCATTGAGTGTATCGGACAAAAAATAGTGAGCAGCCGATAGAAGGGATTCGTTCTTAGGCATGTCGGCTATTGTCAGTTCTAAGCACTGAGCTATCCCAATCTCGGTCCAATGTGTCCTTTTCCTAGCCGACATCCTTAAAAACCAGGTTGGCCAAGATTTGTCAGTTGACGGCCATGATTTGAAGGCGCTGGTCCAATATGACAGATTGGGGGTTGAAAACCTAAAGGGGATCCGATCGGTTTCTGCGTTTATTATTTCACTTGGGTCCAAATTGCCGATCGGCCCTAAGAAGTATTGGTTCTGATGAGCTAGGTTGGGGATTGCGATTTGGTGGGTTAAATGCTACAGAATGAGGAAAGAAACAAGGAATCATGAAGAGGCAGAAACTAAATCGCGAAAAGGGAGTGAAGCCGATGAACTTACCTCGGGGTACGATGGCTGCTGCGGCGCGTCGACAGGAATGCTTGAGGAAGCCATTGCTGGGGATCGTCGCCTCTTAGGGTTCGCCGGAGAGGGTACGGGCTTCGAGGAGGTTGCGAGGTCGTCGGGGAGTTCGAGGGTTGCCGAGGTGGTTGTTTGTTTGTGACACGTGTGGTGGCCACGGGGGCGGTATTTAAAGAATGTTTTTTGGCAGCCAAAACGGTTTAGGTCGAAAAGAGCGGAAATTTGGAAAAGCGGCAAATCCGCGATATTATCTTATCACGGACTTGGGGGCATGTGTTAACGGCTAAGTTTGGTAACCAAATCCCTAAGTCCCTGCCGAGATGGAAGCGGAATCGGATCAGAAGAACAGAGGTCAAGTCGGCTGTGATACAATCGGCTACGAAACCAATCGGCTGAGGTTGAGTCGGACAAGGACAGTCGATATCCGATGCTGAGTGAGACAAGAAGATGGAACCGTTTTCGATAAAGGTGCTTAAAGATAAATAGTAGATTCGGTTCCCAAATTGCGCGTTAAAAGATATTGCCATCTATGGATAAAATCCTGTAACGGTAGTTGTATCTATAAATTAGGAATTTATTTAGATTTCCTATTGTAATGCGGCCTGGGACTATGCCTCGGGATGTTGTCGTATAGTGTATAGTAGATTAAATAGAAACCGTGTCTTGCACGGGTAGTTTTATTCTTGGGTATAAATAGGACCCGAGACCCCTGTAATCAATAACACAGACAATCAATACAACTTCGGCGCATCGCCTCCTATTTTCTTCAGACGAGCACTTGATCCGGCTTCGGGCTGCATTATTTCGATCCCCGATTAAGGTAGATGTTTGTCATTAGTAGCGTATCTCGTCAAATTTAGTGCTTCCATCGCTATGATACTCTAGATTCAATGATTTATGCTGCGCTATTTATCATATATCACATATAATCTAAATCAATTCCTAGATCTGTCTTGACATCGACATGTTTCTGTCAAGAACCAGCAGCCGATAGAGCTAGATTTAGGGGTTGGCTTAGATTATATGCGATATCCACCGCCTCGATGGGTTTACATTAGCTATAATAGATCTGATTGTTCTTTTTATACTTGATGTTGCATCAGTTTGACCTATTAAGTCGTTCTTAGAACTTTTATGATCTATTCGGCAAGATGTATATGCTTAGAGACAGCGCCGGGGTTTCAGCCGGCCTTATCTGTTTTAATATTCTCTTGGTATATTTACTATTAGATTTATTAAAGTCGTCTCTTATATTAAGATCTTGCTCTAGTTAAATGCCCTAAGCCAGAATCAGCCTATCAGCTACAGCCGACAGCTGACTGATCTAGGTTTCGCGCATTTAGCTCAGATCAATATCTTTTTATAAGATGTATCGGAGTACTAGTGTCACGCCCAGAAATTCAGACCCAAATTTCCGAAGCTATATGTGTATTAAAATCCCTGTCCAGGACCAGCCAGGGTACACATACGACAATTGTTGATATTACAGTTCCACGCTTTAAAAACAGTACAAAAAGATTACAAAAGAGCAACGGAAAAAGAAAAAGGGCATAAGCCTAAGCTTGACGCTGGCCACGCAGCTTCGACCACTCCACAGGCAGCTTCCAGAGTGTAGGACAAGCCTACTCCACCTCGTCTTCGTCTTCAACCTCTGGCTCAGGTTCTGGTGAAGAGGCAAGGGTGAGTACTTCCACGTACTCAGCAAGTCATGCTTGGAAGGGGAGAGAAATGAATGCAGGGAGGACAAGGGTTTGGCTAGGGTTTGCTTTTGCGCAAACAGCAGGGGTTTTTCCAAACAATACAGATTTTTGAACACAGTAAAAAACAACAGTAAATTGAGTAATTAAAGCATTTTGAATCCAACACTGTCCAATGTTATCCTCACGTTGCGACAGGCCCAAACCATCCACCTATACTAGTCATGTTCGAAAACTTAGGGTGTAAAAGTGTGAGACTAATCACGGAGAGCTCAGTCGATCGCCCCATTACCGTGGGCACGACTATTCGAATAGATTTACTCTGATCAGAGGTGTACAACTGTACCCACAAGACACAGCCCACAACACAGTCTCCCGTGCGTCGGAATACCACCGCAGTACCCCGGAAAGGGAACTATGATAGGACCTTTCGTATAACCCCCCACTAACCAAGCGAACCCCACCAAGGTTTCGCCCCCACTCCCGGACCCTGGGAGTGGGCAGCCCCCCGAGTGCCTTGGTGAATCCGGCAGCCCAGCAACCCTTTAACCGGGCCGACTGAAACTCCATCCCGCTCACCCTTGCCGATGGGTCCGTCAGCTAGGAGAGGCTACACTACGGGACCTACCTTACCCATTTCGGCTTGTGGTTTGCACGGTCATTCTCCCGAGGGGTCCCGTGAACCGGTCCTTAATTGCTATGGGCGTCGCTAACCAAAACCATAGCGCCCACAGCCCACCATTTGTCATATTTTAGTTATTAGTCCGGTTCACCTGAATCTATAATCATTAATCCTCCGAACAGAAGTCCTCGAGAGATAAATTAAGTGAGAATGACTCAATCTGTGAGCTAGTGAGTCTAAGCCACGCTAAGCATAACCTAGTTCTGAATCTAATCACATTATTTTCCCAAGTTTTATCAAAGGGTTTTGGGGCGTCAAACCTAAAGCATAAACTAAGCATAAGGGGTACTATTTCCCATGAAATGTCAATATAAAATACATGCAATTTCATAGAATAAAACATGTGTTTTAGCAAAATGGGAGCAATATGATCATAATGTGGTATGACTTGCCTTGCTCTTCGGCTTGGGGAACTTCCGCGACGACTTCAAAGTAAACCGGGACGGAGGGACTACCGGGATCTACACGGCAAACAAGCACTTCAACAAAACAGGCCAAAAAGCTACTAAAATAGGGAACAAAACCATTTTTAATGGATTCTTGGCATTTTTATGAATTTAATGAAATTTGAATGGGCTAAAACGGAGATCAGATTGAAAAGATATGATTTTTAGTAGTTTTATGGGTTTTTTACTAAAACAGAAAAATCCTTAATTGATTTATTGCGCAATAAATCCCGAAGGAGGCGTCAGACGTCAGCGCCCGAGGGATGACGCCAACGGCCCACGGAGTGCTGGTCCACGGTGGACCGGGTCCACGGGCCGGGCGGTGCACCACGTGGCGCACACGTGGTGTCGAGGTGGCCACCACGTGGCCGCCATGTGGGCGAGCGAGGACGAACGGTGCCGATCGGACGGAGCCGATCGGACGGCTGAGAGTAAAGGGCGGGGGCGTGATCGGCCGGCGATGGCAGCCGGTGGCCGGAGACCGGAACGGTGCCATTCGGACAGCGGCGCGGGGCGGCGGGGTGACGCGGGTTGGGGCGCGAGAGGAACCGCGCGCACTCGGGAGCGGTGGCGCGCGTTCGGCCGAGAGGGAAAAGGGAGGGGCTCTCACCACAGTGTGACCGGAGTTGAGGGAGACGACGGCGAGGGAGACGGTAGAAGCACTCGGGAAGGGGTGGCCGATGTGGCACGGGCACTGGCGACGAGGAGGGAGGAGTCGGCGGAGCTCGGGACACCTCGGAGCAACGGGAAAACACGGCCGAAGCTTGGCGACGAGGTCCTAAGCGAAGGCGCACGGCGCGGGGACGACGGAGAGAGGAAGAGGCTTGAGTGGAGGTGTGGGGAGCTCGGGGAGGGCGAGGGGGTGCTTAAATAGGGAATGGGGAGGTCGACGGTGACCGGATAAGGGCGCAATTGCTCGTCGGCACCATTCGGGGGAAGTAATGGCCGATGATGAAATCCGGCCATTAGGGCGCGCGGGAGCGGCGGCCGGGGGCTTTGAATGCCGGCGGGCACGGTGGGGAGTTAAGGCGGTGGGATCCCGGAGCGCGGGGAAAGCGGGTGCGCGAGATCCAAGCGGAGGGAGGCGGCGGAAATGGCGCCGAGGCGGCCGGGGTCAGGGACGACAGCCTGACAGGCGGGCCCCACCTGTCGGCGTCCCGGGATAAAGGAGGAGGTGATATAGACTTTTTTGCGAGCGCGAGGGTTTAACGGGCCGCGGCCTTCGGCCGGCCCACGAGAGAGAGGAGAGAGCGGCGCGTGGGCGGGATCGGCTGGGCCGTCGGCCTGATCGGCTGGGCCGATCGGCTGGCGCGCGCGGGAGAGGATGGACCGTCGGCTCGGGCGCGGCCCACACCAAAAATGGGCGGGAAAGGACGGAGGAGAGAGAAACTGATTTTCTCGGGATTTATTTATTCGATTTTGATTTTAATTGGTTAAAAATTATTCCTTGTGCTCCGAAAATTCCACTAAAAATCCTGTTAGTGTATTTTGACATGTAGAATTTGAAAAATCCCATCATGCCATTTCCATTTAGCATTTGGCTTTTAAAATTATTTATTCTCTCCAGTTAATTCCAACAATTTTCTTTTATGATTTTTCCTTTGGATTTTTAAAAGGGGAAAACACCTTAGGGTGTTATAACTAGTCGATTCACAGTTAGTCTTACAGTATCGGCTAGGTTGTTTATGCATATATTTATTATCCCTTTGTATATTTGGATTAAGTGGTTAATATTGTCTCGGCATAGCCGATCTATCCTAGTCACTTAGTTTAAATACACTTTGGGATAGCATATATATGTAAATTGATTTCCTCAGCCGATCCAGCAGGGTCTAACTTAACCCTTAATGCATACCTCTTTGTTTTTCTTGTTGGTTAACAGATCAAACTAACTAGCACGCCCTGCATTGCACAGGCAGCCGAGAAGGACCTGTACTGGAGTCAAGTAGATCTCTCAGGCCAGCGCGTGAGAGAAATTTCTCATCAACAGATTCTTCTTGATAGTGAGGACATGCTGCACGTTCTTTAGCTACACGATCTTTTCGGAATTAAGCTTCAGATTGACCGTACCAGCACCAATAACACATGGATTGATCTGTTCCCATCAACAAGGAGCCAGTCCCTCTGACCTGGTAAGAAGAAAACAAGAAGATATCAATGCACACATGGATATTAACCCCGGTGTCAATCCACCACTCTGATGAGTGACATATTGAAAGAACTATAGGTAATAAATTACCATACCTCGGAGTTCCTCCAGTCTCGTTAACGACCAAGTTGGCAGACTTCTTGCCTTTGCGATTCGGCCACTGTGAAGCGAAGTGATCCGGACTCTCGCACACAAAGCAAACTCCCTTCTTCTTCTTTTAGGTGATGTGGTTGTCTGTTTAGTCTTTGCTTGATTCTTTGGTGGCTTCTTTCTCTTCTTTTGGGAGTTGGAATTGTTCTTCTGAACAAAATTGGCGCTAGAAGCTCCAACAATTTCCTTCTCCCGTGTGTCTTTTGCTCTCGCCTTCTCTTTAACATCAAGATCCTATGAGATCAGAGATGCTGAACTCTTACCTCTTATGTTTTAGAGAAGTAGCAAAATCCCTTCAAGTAGGTGGCAGCTTAAAGATAATAGCTCCGGTCACAAACTTGTCGGGTAACACGCATGGGGTCTCTTTGCTACAGTCTTTGAGATCTTTTGCTAGCGCCTGAATCTCATGAGCTTGTTCTAGTATAGGACGGTCTTCTACCATCTTTTAGTCAAGGAACTGCTCCATGACATACGACTCACTGCCATCATCAGACACTCCATACTGAGCCTCAAGAGTATCCCAAATCACTTTGCCATTTGGCAGTGAGAGGTACGTGTCTATAATGTTTTCAACTAGAACACTTATGATGGCGCCTAGGAAAAAACTATCAACCTGATCGAAGGCACTTCCCTCCTCTAGAGTAGTGCCTTCAGGCTTTCCGTTTGCGACATGCATAACGTTCATGACCGTTAACCACAATGTAAGCCTCTCACGCCAACGCTTGTAATTGGAACCGTCAAACACATTTGGCTTAATTGGCGTAGCAAAGCTAGTCACCAAAATCCTATCAACACGATAATGTTTTTGGATTGTTAAACGTGTAGGCCTATTTTGATATATTTTAATTCCAAAATTAATTAGGTAAATAAGCAATATTTCTATGACGATAGTGAGTGAAACAGAATATGTGCACGTGTTCATTTTTAACCCAAATCTAAACATGAACAATAAGCAACAATAAAGTTTTAGAATGTACCCCTATAGAGGGACCAGCGCGGGGTTTGTACTTGTACCGTCGGAGGCATTAGTCGCGCTGGCAGTGTGAACGTCGTTACCACTTGTGTTAAACATGCTGGATATCTTGTTGATATAGCCATACAAGTTTGTTGCAATGAAGAATTGTTACCATGCAATACCTCGAACGACCTTACTGATGTAGACATACAACGGCCACCAGGACATAGTCGACGTAGACGTACAACAGCGAACGGGCACCGGGACGTAGTCGTACAACAACAAATGGCCATCGGGATGTAGTCGTACAACAACGAACGATCACTAGGATGTAGTCAACGTAGATGTTCAGTTCAGGGTGCGAGCAGTCGCGTTCAACGCTCCCCAAAAATCTTATCGCATGCCTATAAAGTAGGATCTCAATAACAGACGAGATTTCGAAGGCTCTGCTCTCGCTAGCAGTGTGCGCGCAGTACTAGCGATGGGGTTGCAGGCAGAATGCAGCAGAAAGCAGAAGGGAAGGGAGGAGAGCTTGCTATGCTTGCTCTAGTGTTCTTTGAGGAGGAGGAGGGGAGCTCCTTAATATAGTTGTGCAGGTGAGCAGGAGGATGAATCTGGACACCATAAAGAGCATCAATGACTATTATCGCAGGGTGTTATCATAGGGAGTCAATGGTTGTTATCGCCTGGAATATTCCAACTGTCTCCAACGGCAAAACTCATCGCACTGCACCACATCACTTTGCGTTCGCACCACCCCCATGGCTCGGCGAGGCGAGCGAGCACGCGCGCGCGTGTGGCACTCCAATCTTCTCTATCAACTTCCACAACCGGTGTGTACAGAGTTCACCTTTTAACTTGATTGAAATCCTCCTCAAATTCTCATGTGGGACTAAACACTCAATTCTCTAGCAATACCTAATGGGCTTCTAATCTTTTATTGTTTAAATAGTGGGCCCTAGCCCATATATCGCAACACATGACCCTCTTTTTTAATCATGTATTAGATAGCTAAGTTCTTTCACCTACCCACACAAAGAAGAAAAAGCACCTGCTTGGTTTTCATAGATGTAGTTATGGACCAGTGTATTGAATATTTTCTGTACATCTTCAGGTGTGAAGGATCATACTGCAAATTTCACTCATCGGTAAGGACATTGTAATTTCCATCATTTTGCAAATCAAAATGGATAAACATTGTCACATGATACATTTCGCTTATTTCCTGTTGGCAGAAATCCTCACAGAAGTTCTACTGGCAGAGTGTAGAGCTAAGGGCATGTAAGGGAATTAGTGAAATCCAAGCATCGTTCAAAAGATATTTGCATGGTCAATCCTCCCCCAGAATGGTTCAATCCAAGAAATCCATTACAACCAGTAAAATTGTAAAAGTGAAGTCAATAGATGGGCTAAAAAAAGCTTTGAGGTATAAAGTACTATCTCAGCTGCCACCTTTGCAATTTTGCATACTGATCTGTTTATTCACATTTTTCCTGTTCTTTCCTGGAAATAGTTAACTTCAGCGTTGAATGAAACAACGTTGAAAAATGGAAATAATTGTATTACGATTCTCTTCCTAGATAAAGTACACATACTTCAGTTGTAGCTAAATCATTTTAGTGATCATGTGTGGCATGAAATGGAATATAAATAGAACTGTTCTAGGAAATGATTTTTGTCTTGAACTGAATCCCCAAATGAATGGTTTAGAATGATGGTAGATTATCAGCTACAAATTACATACTAAACAGGTTATTTATTAATTCTGGTATTATTTTTTTAATCTATGGAGATGTATTCAATCTACGACGGGGACTAATACATCTGCATTATTGGGGACATGGAGCACATGAGAGTGAGGGTGATCTGCCTCACCAAATTAAGGAGAGTACCTGTCTGTAACCTTATGAAATTTCTTTTTCTCTTTTTTTAATCTATGACGATGTATTCAATCTACGATGGAGACTAATACACATTATGGAGGACTTGGAGCACATGAGAGTGAGGGTGGTCTGCTCACCAAATTAAGGAGAGCACCTGTCTCTGTGTGTGCGCGCGCGCGCATATATATATATATATATATATATGTATTATGTATGTGTGTATATATATATATATGCTTTACTATGGATAAAATACATATGCTTTACTTTACCCATGTTTATTTAATATATGTTGATTCAAACAAATTTGGACTGTTGTATAATATTACAAAATATTATGATTAGTTTATAAAACGTCCAAAAGTAGTGGTGGTGTGCTACCAGTAACAGAGTCAGCACCATCGTGAAGCTTGGGCTACTAGTAATGTTTTTTCGATGACCGATTGATTTTTATACGCGTCGACGGCTAACGGCAATAGAGACGGCAGCGGCGGAGCCCGAGCGGCCACTCGTCTTGCTCGGAAGCTGTTTTCGCCACTGTGTGCTGCAAAACCACCACCGTCACTATGGTTTTTATATAGTAGTATGAATATCAAGGAGCATAGGAAGGATGAAGGGAAGAGTAAGAAGCCAAGGATGCCCTGTTCTTTATAGATAATAGATGACAGATTAACGTGTGCATACTTCCCAAGCTTCTAAACAATATGATTTTTGCAAAAACTTTCTTCATCAACATTTCTTTCTTAGAAAAAAATTTTTAAACCAATTTTCCAATTTTCTAATATTTAATTCATTCGTTTATGTCGATGTCGAAGATCGACACGCGGGAATCCGAGGGACCCCTTTTTCGGTTCGGCACAGGGGAGCGGTGAATCTGGGCCTAAACTCTCGGTAAGGATGAGGTGAAGCCAGTAAAACCGAGAAAAATCAAGATAGCGAGGACGCAAAGGATTTATACAGGTTCAGGCCCACCTATAAGGTGTAATACCCTACTCCTGTTCTTTGTGTAATATGAGGGATGGATTACAGGAACCAGTGATGATGTTCTTCCTAGGGGTGCCGGAGGTGGACAAAGAGTTGCTAAGAACTAGCTGTTGCTCAGGAGACTGATGAACCGAAGGAACCTCCTTTATGATGTACTTGGGCCTCCTTTTATAGTGCAAGGGGAACACCACAGTAGTCCTGATTTTCTCTACTCCGCAACACGGGAGGGGGCGGTTTTTGCCTTGTCTTGTCGGAGAAGCTACCCCCATCTTTGTCCCTGTGGCCGCGTCACGGAGTTGGCGGAAAAAAAGCGGGCGTCGTGGCAGCCATGTTGTTGACGCGGGGATGGGCCGGCCTACCTACTCCAGTAGGGTCTATTGGTCAGTGGCCCAGCTCCTGGGTAAGTGCTGACGCAACACCACCTGCGCTCACGCTCTCTCTCCCACGCGGCCGCTCAACGCATTTAACGCGACTAGACGGGGCGTGAGGGAGGTGTGCGCGAAGTGGTCGCGCTGCCATACTACGGTCGCAGTCAAAGACTTTATGCCTTCTTTGCCTCGTGACGGGCAAAAAGGGTGATGATGAGAGCGGATGATAGGCGCACCTCACATCGCATTGAATGCAGCGGGGCAGGAGCTCAGCCTCTCTCTCTTTGGGCATTAAATGAGGTAGTTGGCAGTTGGACTCGCTCCTCTCTCAGAGAGGTGCGGGGTGAGGGATGGGGGGTCCGGGTGATCCCGGACCCTGCCGCCTGGGAATACGGTGGCCTCCGGGCAGCCCCCGGGCCAGCCCCTCTTGGGGTGGCCACGTGGTCGCCCATGGCCGGGACCTTCTTGAGCCATCCAGGGCATATCTCTGGCGCGCCCTAGCGGGCGAAGGCGCCTTTTTTTTCAAATATTGTATTTCCAACATACTCTCAGGCCCATATCACAGACAGTTTATGTCTCAAATAATTGTTAAAACCGAGACATCCATCATCTATTTAGGATGGGATGTTAAAGGGTGTAATAAGGTTGTAACCTATATTGGTATGGCTTTGTCGTTGAAAGTTTCCAAGTTGGCACAACATGTTGTCACACTTATTGTACTAGAAAATAATAAAGAAAAGATCTTTAGATGTTTTTTGGAAGTCTGAATTGCCCCCAATTATTGTGACAATCCAAATTATTCCATGAACTACAAAACTAGACATTCTCCATCCCGAACTTCTCGAACCGGACGAATAATCTCCCTAGCTCAATCCAGGGTAGTTTTGATCCTACGTGTTGTACATGGTGCACTCTAGTCAACCAAAAAAGTAATAAAAATCGATGGACCCCACCTATCACTATCAGTCGTATGGTTTGAGAAGTTCATGGTGTAGAATGTCTAGTTTTGCAGTTTAGGGTTGTAATTCGGACTATCGTAATAGTTCAATGGTAATTCAGGCTTTTTTATTTTTCTTTATAGAGAAAAGAACAATGCAAGCCAATTCTTTTGTTTTGTTTCTAAGGCATTTATGTGTTAAAATAATATGTAACACTTCTCTATTATATTATTAAAATAGTATTGAAAGAAGACCCCACGTTTGCTCGGAGGATAGAAGTTTTCACGTTGATCGAAGAACAAAATAAGAGTTCAAGTAGAAATATAACTTAGAAATTACCGAAATTCAGAATTAAAAGTAAGGCATATTGGAAGAAGAGTCAAATAGAACCCAACACAAAATTAAGTAAGTAAAATTCAAAATAAAAATAAAATGAATATCAAAATTTGAATACAAATTCAAATAAACTTAAAAAATCATAAAAATTCAGAATAAAAATATGATTAAATAATTAGAGAATACATACCAAGAAGAGTCTATAGAAAATACAATCTTAAATATCCAAAAGTAAGATTTAATTCTTTTTATAAAATAATGCATATAAACTAACTTTGAAGGGGGGAAATAAAATAAATGAGTCCACAAGGAATATTGAGAGAATTGTTCAACACGAGATTAAGTATAATTCAGAACAAAAAATCTACTAGAGGAATAAACAATCCTCTAGCTTGGAGAAAAGGAACTCCTTTTGAGATTCGGCCAGAGTGCTAGTGTGAGGACCTGAGGTCGGGTCTGCGAGAATCAAACAACGAACAAGGGGTTTATACAGGTCCAGGACACTCAGGAACATAACACCCTACTTCTATGTCTTTTGCTGGATCCTTTGCCGTAATATTTACAAAGAGTTGAGCTTCTTCTATTCTAGAGCTGTGAGGGTTTCTTGGGTTCAATCCCCATCACGAAGGATTTGGCCCTCCCATAGTCTTGGGGAAACCGCAATTGTCTGCCTCTTACAGATGGACCTCATACATGCAAGAATTAGGTAGGGTTAGTCCCATCGCATGCTGACCGGTGGGGCCTTGTACAAAACTTTGGTAGGATCGCTGAGGAGCTGGCGGGGTTGTGGGAAGCTGCATGCCATCCCACTGCCTTCTACACTGACGCTTGTCCAGTGATTGGTGATGAGGCTAAGAATGACGCCTGCCAGGCCCACTCGTCAGCGTCTAACAACCGGTCTCACCAAGCCATGGTAGGGTCAGCCAGCTACTGGCTCATGGACCTGTGTCGCCTGACAACCTATACTCTCGGCTTTTTAAGGGTGACGATGGCTTGTTCCACGGTCAGTATATGTCATCTTGTTGCCTGTTGTTCTCCATGCACGGGCGATGGATTTGTATCCCTCACAATTAATGTGGGATCACGCAACATGGGAGATGGGTGTCATCTTGGTTTGTGTCGCATTAATTGGCGTAGCGCAAGCCGTGCATGGCTCGCAGGATGACCTGAGCTCGAGCACCCATCTCATGGTCGGGTGTTGCCCCGTGCCTAAGCTTCCTTCTCTGCTCGGGCCGACTCCGAGTTCGACGTTAGGCGTCGCCACTCGTTCCGAGCTTGGGGGCAGCTTGCTGACTTATTGGACTGAGTCTTTTGGCCCAGCGACACCACTTAGTGCCACGTGGCCTCCCTCGAGCTCCTGTATGCCCCGAGCAACTGGAGATGAGGGACCCAGGTTTCCATTTCATTATTTACCTATTATATTATTAAGATAACTTTGAAAGGATAGAAATAAACAAAATGTACACCATTAGATTGTGGTGGACCCATATTATTACGATTGAGATTTAATTGAATCAACGAACAAATTTGACTAGGTGTCTTCTTTTCAATTTGAATACAAGATATTATGTTTCGAATTGGACATAGATATGCGAGGGTAGTATAGTGCTAGAGTATCTATGTGGGGGTAAAATTTTTACCCATGCATACGTGATATATTATATACAGTTCGAGACACCGAGGAACAAATACAACCCAAACAATTGACCAAGTGTCCAAACAAAATATCCAATGCATACATGAGCATCTTCAAGTGACGAGAAAGAGGAGTGGCTAGAGGGTAAGCCAAGGGGCTGCAAAGAAGTAGGCGGCGGCTAACAAAATTTATGAAAAATTATAAAAAGAAACCCAACGATGATCATGTTTGATTTTTGCGTTCCGATGATAGTAAAGAGTAGGGACCGTGAACGGGGAATGGGTAAACGGGGGTAAATGGGTGAGCAAGGAACAACCAACAAGTAGGTGGCAGCGACTGACAAGATTTTAAAGAAAATATAAAAATGGATTTCACCAAGATAAAATTCGATTTTTAAAGGTTAAGGAAAAGAGGAAATGGGTCGTGTGAGTAAGTGAAGTGGTGGAAGAGCAGTAGAATAATGAAGGCTGAAGTGACTTTTAAAAATATATTTTGTTAAGATCCCGAAGCAACAAGTTGACCATTTAATATTTTTTTAAACTTTAAAGATAATTAACCATATGTAGAAATATATGGATAATTTTATGTCATAATATTTTTATCGGTGCAAAGCTAGCCGGTTAATCATGATTGACACAAATTGCACAAGTTGTATAAGTTGATTAACCATGCATGTGTTAATTACGATGCACAAGTTGCACCGTACAGGTAGCTAGCTAGCCGATTAATCATGATTGACACATTTCCGGTTCAATATTTTGATTCAGTATCAAATTCAAGTCCAAAGAGGCTTATATTTAAGGTGAAAAACATTCAAAATTTACTGCGTCACAATGGTAAAGCTAAGTAATGGCAGTAGTAATTTTCTAGAGCAATTTACCTGCATGATTCCAAATAAATTTTGCAAGAAGATAACTACTCACGCGGCGACGCCATCGATTCCGGCCGCATCACCGGCCTCGTCTTCGTCTCCGAGAGAGAGCACAACCTCGAGACGCTCCACATCGCCCTGCGTTTCACCGACGACGGCGAGGTCCAAGTCTTCTCCCTGGCCGACACCTATGGCGCCGACGGCCTGTTCAGTGGCGCCCGCATGGAGGACAGCGGCTGCATTGCCGGCGGCTACGAGGTGGACGGCCGCACGGTTGACCAACCTCGTCTATGTGTCCACCAAGGAGCCGATGCAAGAACGTCGCAGCCCGTCGAACGTCGCTTACAAGACCAATCTTAGAACCGGCGAGACTGAACGCCTCACACCACCAGGTTAATTTGATCAGTTACTGAATTATCTTGACAAAGCTTAGCTTTTTGCCACTTGATATGCATGGCTTAATTTGATATTACTTGCGCTTGAAAAATCTTGATTTGGCCCGTGTAATTGAATTTGGACAGAGACATTTGATATAAGCCCATCCGTGTCACCATCCGGGAAGAAAGTAGCGGTGGCTTCGTACCAAGGGAAGAAATGGGACGGCGGGATCAAGAACCTCAACACCAACATCTACGTGATGAGGTTGAGAACCCATCTCAGGATCGCAAGCCGGTGATCGAGAACGGCGGCTGGCCGTCGTGGGGCAGCGAGGACGTGATCTTCTTCCACAGGAAGGACGACGACGGGGAGAACAGCTGCTGGGCGTGTTACGGTACACCCTGAGCACCGGCGAGACCGTCCGGGGGTGACGCCGGCGGCGTTCGACGCGGTGACTCCGGCGGCCATCGACGAGACCAGGGTGGCGGTGGCGACAATCCGCCAGAAGTCCGAGTTCAGTGACGTCCGCGTCGAGGCACAGTACCGGCACATCGAGGTGTTCGACATGAGCTCTCCGGAGCAGCCATTGCAGATCACCCGGAACACCAGGCCAAAAGCCGACCATTTCAACCCCTTCGTGATGGACGGTGGCAAGATCATTGGTTACCATTGTTGCAAAAGCGAGCTCCTCCAGGTACATATCCATGGCTCTATGTCCATACACATTTTCTTGTCCAGTAAAATGGCGGTCCGGACGTATAGTATATCATTTGCACATGGATAATTACTTTTTTTAGATGATGACTGAGTAATTAATTGATTTATATTCAAGCCGCAGATGATATTATATTGTTTCTCGTGCAGCACGGCGATGATCTCCCGAGAAAATTTCACAAGCTGCAATCCCCACACGAAAATGTGTTCAGGGTGTCTGGTGTGTTCCCAACATGTTCAGGCTTTCCTTCGTTGAAAACGAGTTCAAAGCCGTCTGGCTGGCCGATAGCCAAGGGATGCGTGTCGTCTTCAAGGTATGCCTTCTGCTAGTAGTTGCTTACTTGCTCTAGCTCAAAAAATGTCACCCCTTCAGACTTCAAGAATAGCTGACGTACGGCACAAAGCTCGCGAGATGTTGTACTGATGTATGACAGTATGAGTAGTTTTATTTTCTCAAATTTCACATGAGCCCTAAACTGCTAATTGCTTAACATGTTTGCACAGATGGACGGCCCAGACAGCGTCTTCTAACCACTGTGGAATTCCAAGAAGGATATACTGTATGTTTGCATGGGACCTTCTTTCAAAGCCAGCCAAACGTTGGAGATCCATTCCATACACAATGTATCCAGTGGTGACCGCAAGTCGCGGCAGCTCACGTTCGGAGGATTTAACAACGCCTTCCCTTCCACCAATCCAGACGGTAACAAATCGTCACCAATATTTGATCAACCCGTAAAACATCAATTTTTCATCGTCAATCTTGACTGTGCTGTGGACTTCTTGTTGCACATACATATGCAGGAACGAAATTTGTTTTCCGGTCGACAAGAGATGGAGGGGCCAAGTACTACAAGAATCTGTACATAATGGAGGACGCCGACGCCGGAGAAGACGAGGGCGGCCAGTCGGTGACGCGGCTAACCGCCGGTGAGTGGATCGACACGCACTGCCAGTGGTCTCCCAACGGGAAGTGGATCGTGTTCTCGTCGAACCGCGACAGGCCGGCGGACGCGCCGGAGAGCAACCACGGCCTGGACCCGGGCTACTTCGCCGTCTACCTGATGGACGTCGCCTCCCGGTCGGTGGTCAGGGTGATCAGGGGCGGGTACGACATCGCCGGGCACGTCAACCACCCGGTGTTCAGCCCGGACGGGCGGAGCATCGCCGTGACGTCCGACCTCGCCGCGGTGACCGCGGACCCGATGTCGCTGCCGCTCTTCCTGCACTCCGTCAGGCCCTACGGCGACATCTTCACCGTCGACATCGACCCGGACGACATGGCGAAGAACGAGGACGTGGAGAGGTTCGTCCGCGTCACGCAAAGCAGGTACGAGAACTCCACGCCGTCATGCACCGTGTTCTCGACGCACGACCCGCACGCGCAGTGGAACCTCCTCGTCGTGGAGGACGAGCACATCCGACATGCCCGTACGCGCATCCTGACGGAGGAGAGAGTTGGCACATGACCGGCCAGATCTGCATCCCGAAAAGGCACTGTTAATTCTCGCCATTGCGCTTCCATCTTCTGCAGAATTACTACGTTTCTTGTTTAGAAGCGTCGTTGTTTGTTTAAGGATATTTATCGGAAGACGTTTTCAGCATTTGCTTGGATGTACAAAACATTAATTCCAAGACCGTTTGGTCGTTTGGCCTATAGCTGATAAACCGTAAAATAATTTATTTAGCAACTGAAAAAACTTGTATATATCTATGTCCCTAGTATGCTCGATTACCCCTATCCGTTGTTCGGTGGAGGATTTGGAGCTAGTCTAGGCATGTTTTCCCCGCTTGATCTCTAACTTTCCTTGCACCTACCTCCGTATTTCCCTGTCAGTTCACAAATTGCCAAAGGCAGCCCTACAACTGCTGGTGGATAAGATTTCCTGTCGTCTTCCCCCTGGAAGGATCGGCTCACCACGTTGGCCGGCCGTTCTGTGCTGGTCCAGTCTCTCCTTTCCTCCATCCCGATCCACGTGTCTATGACGATCGGCCTCCCAGCTTGGGTTGTCAAGGCCATTGACAAGAGGCGTCGCGCTTTCCTGTGGACGGGTTCGGACTCAGCAAATGGAGGGCAGTGTCGAGTGGCTTGGACGAGCGTGTGTCGTCCTAAAGCACTCGGTGGCTTGGGTATTCCCAACCTCAAGTTGGCAGGGTTTGCTCTGCGTGCCCACTGGCTCTGGCTCCAACACTTACGCCATCCCTATTGGGCGGACCTGTGAGCCCCGGAGGAGCGAGCGGTCTCGGACTTGTTCTCGGCAGCCTCCTTCTTCGTGCCCGAGGATGAGGAATCCGTGTTGTTCTGGTCTGATCAGTGGATCGATGGCCACTCCATCGCCTCTTTGGCGCCGGATCTCCTTTTCGTTGTGCCACAGCGCCTCCGGAAGTCGCACACGGTAGCCTCTGGTTTGCTGAACAACTCTTGGGTTTCAGAAATCCGTGGCGCCCTTACTATACGAGTCATCTCCCAGTTCCTTCTGGTGTGGGATGCGGTTGCTCATTTTCCTTTATCTCCGGGCGTCCAAGACCGCCTGGTCTGGCGTTGGACAGGTGACCAGCGTCACTCGGCGCGGTCGGCCTACCAAGCTCTCTTTCTCGGCCAGTTCTCTTTTATTTGCGCTGATCTTCTCTGGCGCGCGAAGGGTCCTACAAAGTACAAGTTCTTCCTTTGGTTCGCACTCAGGCGGCTTTGTTGGACAGTTGATCTCCTTCAGAGGCGGAGTGTTGATAGCCATTCGGCCTGCCCTTTCTGCGCCCAGGACACTGAGACAGCTAACCACATCCTCTTAGACTGCGTGTTTGCTAGGCAGGTCTGGCTTGGTGTCCTGTCTTCGTCTGGTTGGTCAGCCTTGTCCTCCCCGCCCCCGCGACAGCTGGCTGCAGGATTGGTGGCCTTCGTCCAGGGCTTGTCTGCCGGACAACCTCCGCGCTGGGTTCGACTCCGTGGTCCTTTTGGTCTCGTGACAGCTATGGAAGGAGCGGAACATCAGGGTTTTTTCGACTCGGTGCTTTCTTCGGTCTCGGTTGTTCTTGACTCCTTCTATTCAGAGGGCCGCTTTTGGTCCATGGCTGACGCAGCCGCTTTTGGAGAATGTTGGGGAGAGTAGCATAGCGTTTTCTGTCCCCCTCCCCCGTGCATGTTTTCCTTTTTTGTTTCGTTGGTGTTTCAGGTTGGGGGTGGTTGGCCCTTATTGTTCTTGTATGAACATTTTTTCTCCTCCTAATATATTGACGTGCAATCTTTATCTTTTTGTGTGTTCGTAAAAAAAATCCCTAGTATTTAAAAGCCAATACTTAAAAAATAAGTATGATAAAATAACCTTCAAAATCAACTAAAAATTTAAGTTTCAAGTTGTCACGCCCAAAAATTCAAACCAGA
Organism: Oryza australiensis; assembly: GCA_019925245.2. NCBI lineage: Eukaryota > Viridiplantae > Streptophyta > Magnoliopsida > Poales > Poaceae > Oryza > Oryza australiensis. Next base: position 3,872,499 of record JAIFGZ020000118.1, on the reverse strand, counting down.
ATTTCCGAAGCTATATGTGTATTAAAATTCCTGTCCAGGACCAGTCAGGGTACACATACGATAATGGTTGATATTACAGTTTCACGTCTTAGAAACATTTCAAAAAAACTACAAAAGAGCAGCGGAAAAAGAAAACGGGCCTAAGCCTAAACTTACACTTGCACGAGGCTTCCACCATTCCATAGGCATCTTTCAGAGTGTAGGACAAAGCCTACTCAACTTCATCTTCTTCTTCAGCTTCTTGCTCAGGTTCTAGTGAAGAGGCAAGGATGAGTACTTTCACGTACTCAGCAAGTCGTACCAGAATAGAGGGGTATGAATGCAAGGGAAGGATTTGGCTTGGGTTTGCCTTTAGCACAAATAGCTAGGGTTTTTGCAAACAAAAGGAGATTTGAACAAAGAAAATGGTAAATTAATTAATTAATTCACATTAAAACCAACACTGTTCAACGTTATCCCCACGTTGAGACAGGTCCACACCATCCAGCTATACTAGCCATGGTCCAAAAATAGGTTTTAGCAGTGTGAGACTAATCATGGTGAATTCGATCGATCACCCATAACCGCGGGCACGACTATTCGAATAGTTTTACTCTGATCAGAGGTGTGCATCTGTATCCACAAGACACAGCCCCACAACACGGTCTCCCGTGCGCCGGAATACCGCCACGGTACCCGGGATAGGGAACTGTGATAGGCCCTTTCATATAACCCTCCTCTAACCAAGCGAACCACACCAAGGTTTTGCCCCCACTCCCGTTCCTGGGCCGTGGGCAGCCCCGCCGAATGCCTCGGTGAATCCGACAACCCAGCAACCGGTAAGCCCCCGGTCGACTGCAACTCCATCACGCTCACCCTTTCCAAGGGTTCGTTGGCTAGGAAAAGTTATACTATGGGACCCACCATTGCCCATTTTGGCTTGTGGTTTGCACGGTCATTCTCCCGAGGTTTCCCGTGAACCGGTCCTTAAGTGCCATGGGCGCCACTATCCAAAACCACAGCGCCCACATCCCACCTTTTTTTCATATTTTAGTCATTAGTCCGGTTCACAAAGTTCTCCAATTATCTTCTTCCCAAACATGTGTTCAGGAGATGTAGTTTAAGTGAAAATGACCCATTTAGTGTGCTAGTGAGTCTAAGCAGGTCTAAGCATAACCTAGTCTAAAACTAGTCATGTTGCTTGCTCAGGTTTCCCAAGGAGTTTAGGGTGCCAAACCGAAGGATTAGAACTAGTTATAAGGTGTAATATTCCCATAAGATGACATTACAAAATAAATACAGTTTAATAGAATAAAACAGGTGTTTTAGCAAAAATAGGAGCAATATGATCAATAATAAAGCATGACTTGCCTTGCTCTTCGGATGGGAAACTCCACGACAACTTCAAAGTACACCGGGTAGGAGGAAATACCGGGGTCTACACAACAAACGAAACACTTCAACAAAACAGGCTAAAAAGCTACTGAAACAGGGAACAAAACCATTTTTAATAGATTCTTGGCATTCTTATGAATTTAATGAAATTTGAATAGGCTTAAACGGAGCTCGGATTGAAAAGATATGAATTTTAGAAGATTATCTGTGTTTTTACTAAAGTAGGAAAAATCCTTAATTATTTATTGCGCAATAAATCCTGGAATTAGGGCTGACGTCACGATGATGTCATCGGCCGCAGGAGCACCTGTCACGCCCAGAAATTCAGACCCGAATTTCCAAAGCTATATGTGTAATAAAATCCCTGTCCAGGACCAGCCATGGTACACATACGACAATTGTTGATATTACAGTTCCACGTCTTAGAAACAATATAAAAAGATTACAAAAGAGCAGCGGAAAAAGAAAAAAAGGCCTGAGCCTAAGCTTGACGTTGGCCACGCGGCTTTGACCATTCCACAGGCAGCTTCCAGAGTGCAGGACAAAGCCTACTCCACTTCATCTTCGTCTTCAACCTCTGGCTCAGGTTCTGGTGAAGAAGCAAGGATGAGTACTTCCACGTACTCAGCAAGTCACGCCGGAAGAGGAGAAGAATGAATGCAGGGGAGACAAAGGTTTGGCTAAGGTTTGCTTTTGTGCAAACGGCAGGTTTTTTTTATTCCAAACAATACAATTTGAACAAAGTCAAAACAACAGTAAAATGAGTAAGTAAAGCATTTTTACTCCAACACCGTCCAACGTTATCCCCACGTTGCGACGGGCCCAAACCATCCACCTATACTAGTCATGTTCCAAAACTTTAGGGTGTAAAAGTGTGAGACTAATCACGGAGAGCTCGGTCAATCGCCCCATCACCGCGGGCACGGCTATTCGAATAGATTTACTCGATCGAGAGGTGTACAAGCTGTACCCACAAGACACGGCCCCACAACACGGTTTCCGTGCACCGAATACCACCGCGGTACCCGGAAGGGAACCGTGATAGGACCTTTCGTATAACCCCCTCTAACCAAGCGAACCCCACCAAGGTTTTGCCCCACTCCGGACCACAGGGAGTGGGCAGCCCGAGTGCCTCGGTGAATCCGCGACCCAAAGAACCCTTATACCGGGGCCGACGAAACTCTATCCCGCTCACCCTTGCCGATGGGTTCGTCAGCTAGGAGAGGCTACACTACGGGACCTACCTTACCCATTTCGGCTTGTGGTTTGCAGGTCATTCTCCCAAGGGGTCCCGTGAACCGGTCCTTAATTGCTATGGGCGCCGCTAGCCAAAACCATAGCGCCCACACCCACCTTTTGTCATATTTTAGTTATTAGTCCGGTTCACCTAAATCTTTAATCATTAATCCTCCGAACATAAGTCCGGAGATATATATTAAGTGAGAAAATGACCCATTTAGTGAGCTAGTGAAACTAAGCCAGGCTAAGCATAACCTAGTCCTGAAACCTAATCACATTATTTTCCCAAGTTTTATCAAAGGGTGTAGGGTGTCAAACCTAAGGCATAAACTAAGCATAGGGTGTATTATTTCCCATGAAATAACAACATAAAATACATGCAATTTCATAGAGTAAAACAGGTGTTTTAGCAAAATGGGAGCAATATGATCAATAATATAGCATGACTTGCCTTGCTCTTCGTTTTGGGGGACTTCTGCGACGACTTCGAAGTAAACCAGGACGGAGGGACTACCGGGATCTACACGACAAACAAGCACTTCAACAAAACAGGCTAAAAAGCTACTAAAACAGGAAACACAACCATTTTTAATGGATTCTTGGCATTTTTACGAATTTAATGAAATTTGAATGGGCTAAAACGGAGGTCGGGTTGAAAAGATATGATTTTTAGAAGATTATCTATGTTTTTACTAAAATAGGAAAATCCTTAATAATTTATTTCGCAATAAATCCCAGGATTGCGTCGGCGCTAGGCTGACGCCATCGGCCGCGGGGAGCACCGGTCAATGATGGACCGAGTCCACGGGCCGAGAGGGAGAGCGGCGCACCACGTGGCGCACACGAGGCGCCGACTCGGCGGCCACGCGGTGTGTCACGCGGGCCAGCGGGGACGGATGGCCCCGATCTGCGCGGCGAGATCGGACGGCGGCGAGAAGGGTTCGGGCGGCGCGATCGGCGGCGATGACGCACGGTGGCCGGAGACCGAGCCGGCGCCACTCGGGCGGCGCGCGCGGCGGTGGAATACCGCGGCTCTTGCGTGGGTGGGCCGTGCACACTCGGGGACGGCGGCGCGGACGGTGAGGAGGCGGCGGAACCACTCGGGAAGGGGTGGCCGAGTAGCGCGGGAACCGGCGACGAGGAGGAGGAGTCGGCGAGCTTGGAGTGTCTCGGAGCGGCGGGAAAACACGGCCAGAACCTCAACGGCGAAGTCCGAAACAGGGCGCACGGTGCGGGAACGACGGAGAGAGAGGAGGCTTGAGTGGAGGTGTGGGGAGCTCGGGGAGGGCGAGGGGGTGCTTAAATAGGGGATGGGAGGGTCGGTGGTGGCCGGATAAGGGCGGAATTTCTCGCCGGCGCGGTTTGGGGGAAGTAATGGCCGGTGATTAAATCCGACCATTAAGGGGCGCGGGGCAGGGCCGGCGATTGAAGGCGGCGGGAGAGATGGGGAAGTTAAGGCGGTGCCTTTAGGGCACGCGGGAGGGACGGGCGGCGAGATCCGCGCGGGCGAGGCGGCGTCAATGGCGGCGGGGTAGCCGAAGGTAGGGGACGGGGCTGACAGGTGGGCCCCGCCTGCCAGTGTCCCGGCAAGAAGGGGGAGACGAACTGGACTTAACTGCGGGCGCGAGGGTTTGGCGGGCCGTAGCCTTCAGTCGGCTAGCGAGAGAGAGGAGGGCGCGCGTCGGCTGGGAGGAAACGGCCCGGTCGGCTGGGCCGATCGGCTGGGCATGCGCGGGAGGGGATGGGTCGGCGGCCCACAGCCGGAAAAAGAGCGGGAAAGGACGGAGGAGAGAAATTGATTTTCCGGTATTTATTAATTCCAATTTGATTTTAATTGGTTAAAAATTATGTCTGGTGCTCTGAAAATTCCACTAAAAATCCTGTTAGCGTATTTTGACATGTAGAATTTAGGAAAAAAATTCTACCATGTCATTTCCATTTATCATTTGGATTTTAAAATTATTAATTCCCTCGAGTTAATTCCAACGATTTTCTTTTGGATTTTTAAAAGGGGAAAACACCTCAGGGTGTTACAGCACCGGTCCATGGTGGATGGGGTCCACGGGCCAAAAGGGGCGGTGCACCACGTGGCGCACACGTGGCGTCGAGGTGGCGGCCACGTGGCGTGCCACGCGGGCGAGCGGGAGGGACGGCTCCGTCTGTCAAGGCGGATTGGACGGCCGGGAGCGCGCGGGTGGTGCGGGTGGCTGTGGCGGCGTCGGCGCGAAGACCGGCCGGCGCCATCCGGCGGCGCGGGCGGAGTGTCGCGGCGCGCGCGCGGCGCGCCGCACCCGTGCGCGTGCGGGTTTGGGTCGAGAGGGACGGGGAGGGGCTCACTGTGGGGACGCCGGAGATGGGGAAGACGACGGCGTAGGCGGTGAGGAAGGTGACGGGAAGCGGCGGGAGGGGCGGCCGAGGTGGCTCGAGCACCAGGGAGGAGGAAGGAGGCGACGGCGAGGTCCGAGACGGCTTGGAGCTGAAGGGTTACGCGGAAGCTACGCTAGCCGAAAACAAAAATTTTCTACCGCGCAAACCAGGAACACTTGCAAGTAAGGGCCGATAGATCGTTACCGATTGGAGTGTGCAGCGGAAACAGCCAATCAGGGCTATCCGATCCGGAACAGTGTAGCCGATTCTCGCAAGCCGACGGCCCGATACCCTGGGGACACTCGATTCGCCAATCGCCCGATTCGCATGCCGTAGCCGATCCGAAGCCGATCAACCGCGCGCAACGTAGCAGCGCCTCTACCGGTATCCACACGTCCGGGGACAAAACGCCGTACACCCGTGTGCTAGCACGCGATGCAAGGCTAGGGTTTGGCTCGAAAGTGGGGAGGGTTTCCGTGGAGATTGATCTCGGCGACTTCTGTTGCACGCGATGCAATTGACGTGCCGCTGCTCTCCACCCCTCCCTCCTTTATATAGAGTTGGCCGACTGGGACTAGTGGCCGATCAGGACTCTATTTTGAATCGGATCCTATCCGAATCTCACAGAGTTGGCCGCCCATACGTCGTAAGCCCATAGGACTCTATCCGATCGGATCCCTATCCGATCGAGCCGTATCCGAGTCCAACTCGAATGCCTGTTCTTATCCCCTTAAGCGTGCGACCCTGTAGGTTCAGGTATACTCGGTTTCGGCTATAGTCTAACTTAGCCGACCGTCGGCTCGAGTCCAACTCAGCCGACACAACAACGGCGCCTAGCGGCACATATTGACACCATAGTATACAAGAATATAATATCGGCTCAACCTGTAATGTGAACACAAATCCCTTTGCCTCACGATACGGTTAAGCTATAGGCAAGATGTGTGCCATCCCTTCAATAGCTTAACCATTCACTCAAACCGTATTGGATTATCCGTCATTTGATTGACTCCTCAATCAACTTAGCATGGCCATGCATTTCCATAATCCATTACCTCGAGGGGCCTAGAGATATCTCTCCAAAGGAGGGGCAAATTCCATCTTGATCACTCATATCCCACTCCATGTTTCATAGCAAACCCGAAAACTACCTTTATAACTACCCGGATTACGGAATAGCGTTTGGTAGTCCCAAAGTAGGCTACTACACATGTTGGAATCTATGGTGATCTCAGGTCTAAGGACTTTGTACCAACACTACCCGAGACCAACTAATGGCACATTAATTCTGTAGTGTCTCATGGTGGGTCTATCCAACAATGTGTTCTCCAACACATATGTCCATGTTTATTGATTTGGTATCTTCATACCCATGATCTATGAGACATGATCATCAATCAATAAACATGCCGATCTTAGAATCATATTTGTTCCAACAATATGACATATGATCGAGGATCGTTTAGAAATAGATTCATACATATAGAGTCTCATAAATAAGTCACGTACTTATTGATCAATACAAGATGTCTATTTCATGGAACTGAATAACACTTTATTCATAAATACATAAACATTGACGTGATATCCAACATCTCCATGTTGCCTCTAGGGCATATCACTAACAATCTCCCACTTGCACTAGAGTCAATCATGTAAGTATCTAATACCCATTGCTCTTGTGTGCGCCTCATGCTTCGGTACGAGGGAGAGGTTTTGTCGGCGGATCGGCTATGTTGAGATCCGTGTGCACTTTGCATATCTTGACATCACCTCTGTCCACAATCTCGCGGATGAGATGATATCGCCGAAGTATGTGTTTGGACTTCTGATGTGACCTCGGCTCCTTGGCTTGTGCAATGGCTCCACTATTGTCACAATAGAGAGACATTGGACCAGTCGTACTAGTCATCACACCAAGCTCGAAACGAATTTCTTGATCCAAACAGCCTCCTTTGCGGCTTCCGAAGCGGCAATGTACTCGGCCTCCATTGTAGAATCAGCAACGGTATCCCGCTTGGAACTCTTCCAGTGATGCGTCTCCGTTCGAGCGAACACGAACCCGCATTGCGATCTATAATCATCCTTGTCTGTTTGGAAGCTAGCATCGGTGTAACCACTTACAACGAGCTCTTCTTCACCTCCATAGACTAGGAACATATCCTTAGTTCTTCTCAAGTACTTAAGGATATTCTTTACGGCGATCCAGTGGCCTTCACTGGATCGGCGGTATTCGCTCGTAGCACTCAAAGCGTACGAGACATGCAGGCGTGTACAAAGCATGGCATACATGATGGATCCAATTGCCGAAGCATATGGAACCATACCCATCTTATTCCGCTCATCATGTGTCTGAGGACACTGATTCTTGCTAAGATTGATGCCATGTGACATAGGCAAGAAACCTTTCTTGGAATCATGCATGTTGAACCTTTTCAACACCTTGTCAATGTATGTACTTTGGCTTAATCCAATTAGCCTCTTGGATCTATCTCTATAGATCCGAATGCTAATATATATGCTGCCTCCCCTAAGTCTTTCATGGAAAAACTATTTTTCAATGAAGACTTGACGGATTCAAGCATAGGGATATCATTTCCAATCAGTAATATGTCATCCACATATAAGATTAGAAATACAATTGCGCTCCCACTGACCTTTTTGTAAACACAGGCCTCTTCTTCGTTTTTGATGAAACCAAACCCTTTGATTACTTCATCAAAACGAATATTCCAACTCCGAGATGCTTGCTTCAATCCATAAATGGATTTCTGTAGCTTGCATATCTTTCCAGGTGATTCTGGATCGACAAAACCCTGAGGTTGTATCATGTATACATCCTCGCTTAGGTTTCCATTTAGGAAAGCCGTTTTGACATCCATCGCCATATCTCATAATCGAAATATGCAGCAATCGCTAGGATAATCCGAATAGATTTAAGCATTGCGACGGGCGAGAAGGTTTCATCATAATCAACTCCTTGAATCTGTTTAAAACCTTTCGCCACCAATCGCGCCTTATAGATGTGAACATTTCCATCCATATCGGCCTTTTCTTAAAAACCCATTTACACTCGATGGTTTTGACACCATCGGTGGATCAACCAAGTTCCAAACTTGATTGTCGTACATGGATTCTATTTCGGATTTCATGGCTCCAAGCCACTTGTTGGAATCGGGTCCCACCATCGCTTCCTCATAGGTCTTAGGTTCATCATTGTCCAACAACAATATATCACGGTGTTCCGCTTGTGTACTGTCGTCGGCGCACGACGTGATCTTTCGACCTCCGTGGGGCTGGTGTATCTACAACCGGTGGCGCAACACTTTGTTCCTCCTGTTGTGGTTACGTGGTCGCCGAAACGTTTTCGGTGTTTCTTGAACTTCTTCAAGATGCACCCTGCTCCCACTAACCCTTCTTGAAAGAAACTCTTTCTCCAAGAAGACACCATGTCGGGCGACAAACACTTTGCCTTGTTCCCGATTATAAAAGTAATATCCCTTAGTTTCCTTAGGATATCCCACAAAGAAGCACTTGTCGATTTGGGTGTGAGCTTGTCGATTGTAAACGTTTTACATAAGCCTCACATCCCCAAATTTTGAGAAAAGACAAACTAGGGGTTGCCCCATATCTCATATGGTGTCTTTTCAACCGACTTAGATGGAACTCTATTTAGTGTGAGCGCAGCTGTTTCAAGAGCATATCCCCAGAAGGATAACGGAAGATCACTTTGGCTCATCATCGACCGCACCATGTCCAACAAGGTGCGATTTCTCCGTTCGGACACTCCGTTCCATTGTGGAGTTCCTGGCGGAGTCAACTGTGGACCAATTCCACAATCTTTCAGATGATTACCAAACTCTTGGCTCAAGTATTCCCCTCCACGATCTGATCGTAGAAACTTGATTGTTTTCCCTAAATGATTCTGTACTTCATTCTGGAATTCTTTGAACTTTTCAAAGGATTCGGACTTATGCCTCATTAAGTAGATATAGCCATATCTACTAAAGTCATCGGTAAAGGTAATGAAGTACTGATAACCACCTCTGGCCGTTGAGCTCATTGGTCCACATACATCAGTATGTACGAGTGCCAACAAGTCACTTGTTCTCTCACTGTGCCCCGTGAAAGGTGCCTTTGTCATCTTACCAAGTAAACAAGACTCACATGTCTCAAATGATTCAAAATCAAAAGAGTGAAGCAATCCATCCTTATGGAGCTTCTCCATGCGTTTCTTATTTATATGGCCTAAGCGACAATGCCGGATAAACGTGGGGTTTATATCATTAGAGAGTTGCCTTTCGTATTAATGTTATAGATGGGAGACGCTTCAAGATTCAAAACGTATAATCCATTCACCAATGGAGCATGAAAATAGAACACATCTCTGAGATATATTGAACAACCATTGTCCATTGATCTAAAATCATATCCTTCCGCTTGCAAACATGAAGCGGAAATAACGTTTTGACATAGTGTTGGAACACAATAACAATTATTCAATTCCAAAAATAATCCTCGAAGGTAGATGAAGTGGTATCTGTGTCGACAAGAAGCGTAGCAACGCTTGCTCCATTGCCGACGCGCGAGTTCACCTCGCCCCTTCTCAATCCTCTACTTCCTCTCATTCCCGCAACGATTTGCAAATATGAGCTACCGATCCGGTATCAAATACCCAAGAGTCGTAGGTGAAGTAGCAAGATTAATGTCTATAACATTAATACCAGCGAAGTCGTACTTTGCTTCTTTTGAGATCCTCCATGTACTTCTTGCGGTTCCTCTTCCAATGGCTCGTCTCCTTGCAATAGAAGCAAACAAGATCGATGCCGCCGACCCCTTCTTGCCCTTCTTTGCATTGGAGGCACTCGCGATCTCATCGGGAGTTAACTTCCTCTTGGTGCAAAGTTTCTTGACAGGTGGTTTGCGCTTTGCCTTCGCATCATCATCACATGATGATCGTTTTTCTGGATACTCTCCTCACTGTCTTTAGCATCCCATGCAATTCAGCCAAGGTTCAATCCATATTGTTCATGTGATAGTTTAATATGAATGGCTCGAAGCTCGGAGGAGCGTGTCACGCTCGCTTTTCTTTCCAAGTAAAAAAAACCTTGAAAAATTGTAAAGAAGAAATTGCTAAAAATCTAAAGAAAATCAAAATCCTAAATTAAAAATCTATTTAATAATTGGAAAAGGCTTGGTGGAATTTTTCTTAAATTCCTCGTGTCAAAATACGCTAACAATTTTTATCGAATTTTGAGAGCATCGGAAGCAATTTTAAAAATTAAATTAGGCTAACTGGAATTAATTTCCTTAAGAAAAAGGGTTTTTTTCTTTTTACTCCCTTTTCATTTTTTCCCTGGGCCTCCGGCCCACTTCTCTTTCTTTTCTTTTTTTGTTTTCTCTCCTTCCCGCCGGCCCAGCGGAGTGTGGCCCAATCGGCCGATCGGCCCAAGTCCCCTTCTCCCTCTTTTCTTTTTTCTTTTTTTCAATTGGACCGGCCCAACACTATTCCTTTCGCATGCGCTAAGTCCATTTGACCCTCTTCGTGGGACGATGACAAGCGGGGCCCGCTTGTCATCCCCAAGCTTGAGTCTTCCTCAAGCCGTGGCCGTGCATGCCGTGCAAGCCCGCACATCCCGCCCACGTTCCCGTGCATCTCGGCCACGTTCCAACTCAATTACCGCGTCATTATGTGTTCCCGCTTTTCTCCACCGTTTCCCCACTTTCCCCACTCCGCCATTCATCATGTGCGTCGGAACGGCCGAGTTAAACTCCATCACTCGCAGCCGCCATTAATGCTGAGCTCCGATGGTTTTCGTCCGTTCCCGCTTCTCCGGCCATGCCCGAGCTCCCTTGCCGGCCTATAAGTTTCCTCGCACTCCGGACCACGTCTCACATTCGCACTCATTCGCTTTCACTCACTCCCGTGCTCCCGCATCGTGCGCCGTCCTTTTTCCGTTGTCGTGTTCACGGTTTCCGCCGTTCCCATCGAACCGCTACTCTTTTCGCCGAACCACCACCACCTCCACCTTCGCAATCACCGAGAACACATTCTCGTTGTTGTTTCCCCAATTTTCAATCGTCGAACCGCATCATTTGCCGCCTTCCTCCCGAGTTCGGCCGACGGTGAGAAAACCACCCTTTCCTCTCTTTTCTCTCCCTTGCCGAGCCGGCCTCGCCTCCACCGCTCGTGCCGCCGCTGGCGCAAGCTGCCACCGCCGCCGGCGCAAGTCGCCGCCGCCGCCCGGCCAAGCCCCGGCCAAGCCGGGGTGTTCCCCGTGTGGCCGACCCGACCCGGCCACTCAGGTGCCGCCACGTGGCGCGCCCAAGCCGGTGGACTCGGTCCACCGTGCACCCGTGGTTTCTCTCTCCTGCGTCACTGTTCGTGGGTCCCGCAGTGATGTCAGCCCTAGAGGCGCTTGCGTCATAAATCGTTTTTTCTTTTTCTTAACTAGTAAAAAGGCTGAAACTTGTAAAATTCGCAGAAAATTTATCCGAACTCCGTTTGGGTCCGTTCAAGTTGCAGCGGATTCGTAAAAATGTAAAGAATATATTAAAAATAGTTTAATTGTCTGTTTTAGCTGTCTAATAGCCTGCTTTTGCTGTGCTTTGTTTTTCGGTAGAATCTGGTTCCGAGGACGCTCCGGTTTATTTTGAGGTTGTCGCGAGGTTCCGTTGGATCAAAATCAAGGCAAGTCATTTCCCTTTGAACATATTGTACCTAATTTGCAAATTCCTATTGTTTTATCTGTTGCATTAATTTATTTTATAATGCAATCGGGATGGGACCTATAGTTTTAAGCCTAGGTTGTTTAACTTGTTTATTTGTTCACCGGGAATTAATTTGACTAGAAACAGGGCTAGGACATGCTTATTATGCTTAGTACAACTAGATCATAAAAGGGAAAACTAATTTATTAGAATTATTTCACATAAAATGTTGGTCTCCGACAGGATGGACCGTTGGTACGTTAATCGATAAATTAAAACTTGACTATTATGGTGGGCTATGGGTGCCCGATTTCGCAAGTCGCACCCATGGCAGTTAAGGACCGGTTCGCGGAAAACCCTGGAGGAATTTTTAGTGTGTACCACAAGCCAGCATGGGCAACGGCTGGGCTTGTAGTATAGCTTTTCCTGGCCGACGCATCCAGGCGAGGGTGAGCGTGATGGAGTGCGGATGGACCGGGAAAGGTCTATGCGGCTACCGGATTCACCTAGGCACGAGAGGGGGCTGCCTACCCTAGATTCTGGGTAGGGGCGAAACCTGTGGTGTGATGTCGCTTGGTCAGGAAGGGTTATGCGAAGGGTCCTGTCACAGACTCCTTTTCGATATGCCATGGTGGTATGTCGACGCACGAAAACGTGTTGTGGGGCTGTGTCTTGTGGGTACAGATGTACACCTCTGGCCAGAGAGAAAAACTATTCGAATAGCCGTGCCCACGGTTATGGGCGATCATCCAGATTCACTGTGATTAGTCTCATTAAAGTAATAATTTGATTAGGTGGAAATGAGGTAGAATAGTTGGAAGGATTGGGCCTGACTCAACGTGGTGTAGCGTTGAGCGGTGTATTAAAATATTATTTAATTACCTTATATTACTATTTCTACCGTTTTTCAACTTAATGTTGTGAAATGCCCGTTTTATGCAAAAGTCAAACCTAGCCTATCCTTGAAATTTAACCCGCACACATACCTTCTTTCGGTATGACTTGCCGAGTACGTGGTTGTACTCGTCTTGCTTCCCTTTTTCCCACCTCGAGTTAGAGGATGAAGCTCGATGAGTATCTTGCCGAGTAGGCTCGTCACCGCCGTCAAGGGTTGCTGTGGAATGGAGTCGCCGTCCCGCCGAATCGAAGCCTAGCTCATAAGTTTATTTTTTGTCTTTCCGCTGCATATGTAAGACTTTTTAATGTTTTTAAGACGTGGTTCGTAAATACAATTTGTCGTTTGTGTATCCTGGCGGTCCGGACAGGGTATTTTTTTAAATACACATTCGCTTCGGAAATTCGGTGTGAATTTCTAGGCGTTACAAGTTGGTATCGAGCCGACCTTGACCGTAGGATAAGCCCACCTAGGTTAACCCTAAGAGCCTTCAAAACTATTTCATCTCGCATATCTCTCTTGCGTTTGGAACGGTTTCGAGAAAATTTGGGAATTCCCATTTAAAAAATGAATGACCTTCGAATTGGATTTTCGAGTATGGTTAGACTAGGGTTTTAGAAATTTTTACGGTCGAGTGGGAATCGAGTTGACTTTTAATTGACTGTCGTTTGGGAATAGTCGGGATTATGCATTAAGTCGCGTCTAGAATTTGCGGGTTGCACTATTATTATTATTATGTAATTTTTATTTTTCAATCATTAATTTATTAGAGTCTGTAGTGTTTTATTTGCTCTCATGTAAAACTGTTTTATGCATAAAAATATGCTTTTTACTTGATTATTCCTTTGAGTCATTTTTGGATTTTATTTAATCTGGTCCGAGCATACATTGATTTCCCCTCCTTTGTCTTCTATAGATGGCGGACCTTCCCCGACGCACTACGGCCGAACGGGTGACTTTGTGGTAGAACTAAGCAAGATGGCGTTTTTGGTTGGATACCCCAGTCTTCCGGAGTATACGAAGATTCGCCACCTCAACGGCGAGTTCCCGCACCGAGTTCGCTTGGAGGTGCATGGCATTCCTACCGTGTTGCCCAACATGTTGGTGGAGTCTTCGGAGGCACCTTTGAACATGCTTGTCAAGAAGCACCTACCCGATGCTTACCGGACTTCGGGAGCGTCACGACGTCGATTTCCGTCGCACCGCCTATCGTTACCACCCCGTAGTGGCGACTACGACGACACCGGCTCCTTTCGCTCAGCGGTGTCGAAGATGACACAACCTTCAGCGAATGACCGCAGTCATGCGGGGGGACACCTTGCATGCTAATCCGCACAGGCGCCAAGGCCCCGAACGACCGTAAGTTGGTGGAGATCAACAGGTTGAAGAGTGAGGTGGCCCGCCTCAAGAGGGAGAATGCCATTCTCCAGGGCCGTTCGCCTCCTAGGGGTGCCCGGATCCGCATCACTCCGAGGAAGACCACCACCGCTCCTGTGCGTATCCAGCTTGCGTATCGGAACCCTCCTCCAGAGCCGTTTCCAGTGTTCGTGCCGCCTGTGCCTCCACCGTCTCCCGTTCAGTTTCTGCTTTTGACCTCCGCACCAGCCGCAGCAACCATGGGCAGCAGTAGTGGAGGATGGCTGTCTGTGACGTCCAGCTCCTCCGATGAGACCCTCGGCCTCTCCGGCGCGGCTCGGCGCGCGGCTCCGGCGACGGTTCGGCGGTGGCGGTGAACCTAGCGGTGGTGGGACATACCTGCAGAACTCCCGCAGCCGATCAGAGGAGGTTGGAGATGAGGCTGAGACCGACTTCGACTCCACCGACCGCAGGAGCCGTTCCGAGCACTAGACCGTTTCCCCTAGTTCTTCGTGGTCTAGTCTTTGTCTGGTAGTTGTGTGTTCAGGTGTGTTGCTTGGGGTAGCTGGCAGACCATACCAGCTGGTTGTGGTATGGATGTCCTTAATTAGGAGTTGAACCGTTTACTTTTCGTAATGTCAACTATCAGATCAGTTAATTAATAATAAATTCTGAGTTTCTGAGCAACCTGTTTTTCTTCTTGTCTTTGTTTCTTTCTGTTCGCTCCCTCAAGATGATGAACACCAGGCCATCCAGTCAGGGCAACGGTGATGGAAACAACACAGCCAATCAGAATCAGGAAACCATTCCCAATACAGCTGCAGGCCGTGGTCCCCCTCCGCCGCCAGAGAATCAGACACTCGCCCAAGTCTTGACGAGTCAAACTCAGATGATGGCTGCAATGATGCGCAAATGCAGCACCGGCACCGGCGGATGCAACAACAAATGCTTCGGCGGTTGCAACAAGCACGGCTTCATGCCGCGGTGGTCCAGTCCCACCGATTCGGTCCAAGCCGCGAATTCCTACGCGTTCGCCCTCCCACCTTTTCAAGCACCACCAATCCCATGGAGGCAAACGACTGGCTCCTTGCAATCGAAAAGAAACTCAACCTTCGCGGTGCAATGACCGGGAAAAGGTGGCGTTCGCCACTCATCGGCTCCGGGTCCCGCTGGCATGGTGGGACAATTTCTTGGTGACCGTCCAGGCGACGAAGTTTCTTGGGCATAATTCTGCTACAACTTTCGCAAGGCACAAGTTCCTGATGGCATTGTGGCACAGAAGAAGAGGGAGTTCCGAGCTCTGGAAGGGCAACAAGACTGTTATTGAATACCTCCACGAGTTCAACCGCCTCGCGCGCTACGCACCGGAGGATGTGCGCACTGATTCCGAAAGGCAGGACAAATTCTTGGCTAGCCTTGATGATGAACTCACTAATCAGCTGATCTCAGGAGATTATGCTGATTTCGAGAAGCTGGTAGATAAAGCCATTCGCCAGGAGGATCAGAGGAACAAGATGGTCCGCAAGAGAAAGGCGGCCCAGTTCCGGATGAATCAGGGGAATGTCCAAAGACCTCGCTTCATGTCTGGACAACAAGGTGGACCCTCCACTATGGTTGTCCGACAGCACCGTCCCTTTCACCCTGGGAATTCCAACTCGCGTCCCAACCCCAACTTTAACCGTGGCAACATCAACAACAACAGTGGGCAGTCTCATCGCAATCCTGTTCGGCGCCCGCCAGTGGCACCAGCTCAGTCTGTTCAACCCAAGAAAGATGCTTTAGGGAAACCATTGGTTTGTTTCAACCGCAACGAGCCCGGTCACTTCGATAAGTGTCCGAAGCCTAAGCGCAATGCACCCATTTGTACAGGCCGGGGTCAACCATGCATCGGTTGAAGAGGCTCGGGATGCACCGGACGTCATTCTGGTACGTTCCTCGTAAACTCGCCTCTGCTACGGTTTTGTTTGATTCTGGTGCAACTCATTCGTTCATATCAAAAAGATTTGTTGGGGAACATGGGTTAAGAAGAGAGAAACTTGTCACACCGATGCGGGTTTATACCCCAGGAAATAGTCTGACGTCAGTCAGCTATAGTCCTTCGGTGATAATAGAAATTCAAAGATCACGATTTCTAGCCAATCTCATCCTTCTTGAATCCAAAGACTTAGATGTCATCCTAGGAATGGATTGGTTGACCGACACAAAGGAGTGATAAACTGCGCGACGCACCATCGCCTAACTAGTCGGAAGGAGAAGTGGTTATTTTCCGCTCCTTTGTCGTAAAGCAAGGGGTTAGTTTGAATCAAATTACCGGTCAAGTTGAGTCAATGTCGAAAAATCAGAATCTAAGAAACTTGAGGATATACCTATAGTTCGGGAGTACCCAAGTTTTTCCGATGATCTCACAACCATGCCACCCAAGAGGGAGATTGAGTTCCTGGATCGATTTGGTACTGGAACCGCTCCGATCTACAAGAGACCTTACAGAATGGCGGCTAAAGAGATGGCCGAGGTCAAGAAGCGGTTGATGAGCATTCATGAAGGGATACGTTCGCCCGAGCACGTCGCCTTGGGGTGCCCGTGATATTTGTGGAGAAGAAAGATAAGACAAAGAAGATGTGTGTGGACTACCGCGCACTCAACGAGGTCACTATCAAGAATAAGTACCCGTTACCTCGAATTGACGACTGTTTGATCAACTTAAAGAAGCTAAGGTGTTCTCCAAGATAGACTGCGGTCGCTATCATCGCTAAGAATCGAGAAGAAGATATTCCAAAGACAGCATTCACTACTCGATACGGATTGTTTGAGTGCACCGTCATGTCCTTCGGACTTACTAATGCACCTCGCTTTCTTCATGAACATGATGAACAAGGTGTTCATGGATTTTTGGATAAGTTTGTTGTGGTCTTCATAGATGACATTCTTATCTATTCAAAGTCCGAAGAAGAGCATGAACAACATCTTCGTCAAGTACTTGAAAGATTGAAGGAACACCGGTTGTACGCCAAGTTTAGTAAATGTGATTTCGGCTCAAGAAAGTTCAGTTTCGGGTCATATTATAACCGCTCGTGGTGTAGCTGTTGATCCGTCAAATGTGGAGTCGGTTACTAAGTGGACCCCATCAAAATCAAGCTCGATACGAAGTTTCCTTGGACTCGCGGGTTATTACCGCCGGTTCATCGAGAATTTCTCCGTAATCGCAAGGCCAATGACACGTTGTTAAAAAAGAGGAAAAGTTTAAGTGATCTGCGAGTGCAACGAAGCTTTTGAAGAACTCAAGCAGAAATTGGTAACTGCACCGGTCTTAATCTTGCCAGATCAGACCAAGGATTTTCAAGTTTACTGTGATGCTTCTCGTCACGGGTTAGGATGTGTGCTGATGCAAGATGGAAAAGTGGTTGCATATGCTTCACGCCAGTTGCGACCTCATGAGACTAATTATCCTACCCATGACTTAGAACTAGCAGCAGTGGTTCACGCTCTGAAGATTTGGCGGCATTATCTCATCGGTAACCATTGTGAAGTTTACACTGATCACAAGAGTCTGAAGTATATCTTCACTCAGCCAGATCTAAACCTTCGTCAGCGAAGATGGTTAGAGTTGATCAAAGACTATGACATGGGGATACACTATCATCCCGGCAAAGCCAATGTGGTAGCAGATGCTTTGAGTCGGAAGAACTACTGCAACGCCACTCATACTAAAGAACTATGCAGTGAATTACAACGAGAGCTTGAATGTCTGAACTTGGGAATTGTCAATCATGGTTATGTGGCTGCTCTCGAGACACAGCCGACACTCGTGGAGCAAGTCCGTCTGGCTCAAGCTAATGACCCCGACATAGCCGAGTTAAAGAAAAACATGAGAACGGCAGAGCCAAGGATTTCTCCGAAGACGAACATGGAACCATCTCGGATGGGAGAAAGATTGTGTATACCCGAGAACAAGGAGTTGAAAGATCTGATTCTTAGCGAAGCTCATCAATCCCAGTACTCAATTCATCCTGGAAGCACGAAAATGTATCAAGATCTCAAGGAAAAATTCTGGTGGGTTAGCATGAGGAGAGAAATCGCCGAGTTCGTTGCTTTGTGTGATGTCTGTCAGCGCGTTAAGGCAGAACATCAGCGACCCGCAGGATTGTTACAACCTCTCGGATTCCGGAATGGAAATGGGAAGAAATTGGAATGGACTTTATCACGTCCGCCTGTAACTTCCGCGGTCATGATTTTGTTTGGGTAATTGTGGACCGACTTACAAAAGTTGCTCACTTCATACCCGTGCATACAACTTACTCGGGAAAGAAACGGCGAGCTCTATTTGGCAAGGATCATGTGTTTACATG
The DNA here is from genome assembly GCA_019925245.2 of Oryza australiensis. NCBI lineage: Eukaryota > Viridiplantae > Streptophyta > Magnoliopsida > Poales > Poaceae > Oryza > Oryza australiensis. The sequence goes on along the minus strand of JAIFGZ020000118.1, from coordinate 3,854,211 downwards.
GGGTATCGAAAAAGATTGTATCAGATCGAGGAAGTCAGTTTACCTCAAAATTCGCGAACGCAAGAAAAATTGGGAACTCGTTTGAACTTTAGCACCGCGTACCATCCTCGACCGATGGTCGACGAAAGAGTTAATCAGATCTTGGAAGATATGTTGAGAGCTTGTGCACTTGATTTCGGTGGAGCTTGGGATAAGAGTCTACCTTATGCCGAGTTTTCATACAACAACAGCTATCAGGCGAGTCTTCAAATGGCTCCATTCGAAGCATTGTATGGCGTAAAGTGCCGCACGCCACTTTTCTGGGATCGACCGAGAACGCCGCTTGTTTGGGACTCGATGTCTTGAATGAAGCCGAAGAAAAGTCGGCTGATCCGTCAAAGATTGAAAACGCTCGCCTCGTCGAAAAGTTATGCCGACAACCGTCGAAGGGAGTTGAGCTTCGAGGTTGGAGATTATGTGTACCTTCGCGTCACTCCACTTCGAGGAGTGCATCGTTTCCGACAAAAGGGAAGTTGGCACCACGTTTTGTGGGACCATACCAAATTCGGAACGCCGCGGAGAGGTTGCCTATCGGTTGGAACTTCCTCCTTCTATGGCAAGCATTCATGATGTGTTTCATGTATCTCGCTAAAGAAATGCTTAAGAGTGCCGGAGGAACAAGCAAGTCCCGATCACCTTAACATTCAAGAGGACTTGACCTATGTTGAGAAACCAGTTCGTATCCTCGACACCGGTGAAAGGAGAACCAGAACCGAATTACCAAGTTTTGTCGTGTGCGGTGGAGTCACCACTCGGAAGAAGAGGCAACTTGGGAAAGAGAAGATGAGCCGAAAGCCGCTCACCCGCATCTCTTCGTCGCACCTCCGAATCTCGGGTCGAGATTCCGTTTAAGGAGGGTAGTTTTGTCACGCTCCGCTTTTCTTTCTAAGTAAAAAAATAACGGTGAAAAATTGTAAAGAAGAAATTGCCGAAAAATCTAAAGAAAATCAAAATCCTAAATTAAAAATCCATTTAATAATTGGAAAAGGCTTGGTGGAATTTTTCTTAAATTCCTCGTGTCAAAATACGCTAACGATTTTTATCGGAATTTTCGAGCATCGGAAGCAATTTTAAAAATTAAATTAGGTTAACTGGAATTAATTTCCTTAAGAAAAAGGGTTTTTTTCTTTTTCCTCCCTTTTTCCTTTTTTTTCCCGTGGGCCTTCGGCCCACTTCTCTTTCTTTTCTTTTTTTTGTTTTTCTCTCCTTCCCGCCGGCCCAGCGGAGTGTGGCCCAATCGGCCGATCGGCCCAAGTCCCCTTCTCCCTCTTTTCTTTTTCTTTTTTTTCATTGGGCCGGCCCAACACTATTCCTTTCGCATGCGCTAAGTCCATTTGACCCCCTTCCGGTCTGGGACGATGACAAGCGGGGCCCGCTTGTCATCCCCAAGCTTGAGTCTTCCTCAAGCCGTGGCTGTGCATGCCGTGCAAGCCCGCACATCCCGCCCACGTTCCCGTGCATCTCGGCCACGTTCCAACTCAATTACCCGCGTCATTATGTGTTCCCGCTTTTTCTCCACCGTTTCCCCCACTTTCCCCACTCCGCCATTCATCATGTGCGTCGGAACGGCCGAGTTAAACTCCATCACTCGCAGCCGCCATTAATGCTGAGCTCCGACGGTTTTCGTCCGTTCCCCGCTTCTCCCGGCCATGCCCGAGCTCCCTTGCCGGCCTATTAGTTTCCTCGCACTCCGGAACACGTCTCACATTCGCACTCATTCGCGTTCACTCACTCCCGTGCTCCCGCATCGTGCGTCGTCCTTTTCGTTGCCGTGTTCACGGTTTCCGCCGTTCCCATCGAACCGCTACTCTTTTCGCCGAACCACCACCACCTCCACCTTCGCAATCACCGGAACACATTCTCGTTGTTGTTTCCCCAATTTTCAATCGTCGAACCGCATCATTTGCCGCCTTCCTCCCGAGTTCGGCCGACGGTGAGAAAACCACCCTTTCCTCTCTTTTCTCTCCCTTGCCGAGCCGGCCTCGCCTCCACCGCTCGTGCCGCCGCTAGCGCAAGCCGCCGCCGCCGCCGGCGCAAGTCGCCGCCGCCGCCCGGCCAAGCCGGGGTGTTCCCCGTGTGGCCGACCCGACCCGGCCACTTAGGTGCCGCCACGTGGCGCGCCCAAGCCGGTGGACTCGGTCCACCGTGCACCCGTGGTTTCTCTCTCCTGCGTCACGTTCGTGGGTCTGCAGTGATGTCAGCCCTAGAGGCGCTTGCGTCATAAATCTTTTTTCTTTTTCTTAACTAGTAAAAAGGCTGAAACTTGTAAAATTCGCAGAAAATTCATCCGAACTCCGTTTGGGTCCGTTCAAGTTGCAGAGGATTCGTAAAAATGTCAAGAATATATTAAAAATAGTTTAATTATCTGTTTTAGCTGTCTAATAGCCTATTTTTGCTGTGCTTTGTTTGTCGGTAGAATCTGGTTCCGAGGACGCTCCGGTTTATTTTGAGGTTGTCGCGAGGTTCGTTGGATCAAAATCAAGGCAAGTCATTTCCCTTTGAACATATTATACCTAATTTGCAAATTCCTATTGTTTTATCTGTTGCATTAATTTATTTTATAATGCAATCGGGATGGGACCTATAGTTTTAAGCCTAGGTTGTTTAACCTGTTTATTTGATCACGTGGGAATTAATTTGACTAGAAACAGGGCTAGGACATGCTTATTATGCTTAGTACAATTAGATCATAAAAGGGAAAACTAATTTATTAGAATTATTTCACATAAAAATGTTGGTCTCCGACCGGATGGATCGTTGGTACTGTTAATCGATAAATTAAAACTTGACTATTATGGTGGGCTATGGGTGCCCGGTTTCGCAAGTCGCACCCATGGTAGGGGACGGGGCTAACAGGTCGGCCCCACCTATCAGTGTCCCGGGAAGAAGGGGTGAAAACAGACTTAATTTTTGGGCGCAAGGGCTTAACGGGCCGCGGCCATCGGCCGGCCGCGAGGAGAGACAGGAGGGCGCGCGCGCGCGGAACGGATTGCGCCGTCGGCTCGGGCCAGCGGCCCACAGGCCGAACGGGCGGGAAAACAAAAGGGAGGAGAGAGAAAAGATTTTTCTCGGGATTTATTAATTCCAATTTTGATTTTAATTGATTAAAAATTATTTCTACTACCCTGAAAATTCCACTAAAAATCTTGTTAGTGTATTTTGACATGTAGAATTTACGAAAAATCCTACCATGTCATTTCCATTTAGATTTTTGCTTTTAAAATTATTGTTCGCTTCAGGTTAATTTCCAACTATTTTTCTTGCGATTTTTCTTTAGATTTTTTTTAAAGGGGAAAACACCTCAGGCTGTGACAAACCTACCCCCCTTAAACGGAATCTCGACCCTGAGATTAGGAGGCACTGGCGAAAAGATAGGGATGAGCGGCTTTTAGCTCATCTTCTCTTTCCCAGGTGGCTTCTTCTTCGAAATGATGAGTCCAGTGAACTCGAGAGAACCTCGTAACCTTGTTCCGAGTTCTCCGCTCACTAGTTTCGAGGATACGTGCTGGTTTCTCCACGTAGGTTAAATCTTCCTGGATCTCGATCTGATCTGGACTGGCCTGTTCTTCCGGTATTCTCAGACATTTCTTGAGCTGTGAGACATGGAATACATCATGGATTCCTGCCATGGCGGGTGGAAGTTCGAGCCGATAGGCTACTTCCCCTCGTCGTTCCCGAATCTGGTATGGTCCCACATAGCGTGGTGCCAACTTGCCCTTGGTTCGGAAACGGTGTACTCCCCAAAGTGGGGTGACACGAAGATATACATAGTCTCCTGTTTTGAACGCTTGATCTCTTCGTTGGTTGTTTACGTAACTCTTCTGATGAGACTGCGCAATTCTCAGCCTTTCTCTTACGATTCTAACTTTTTCTTCGGCATCACTTAACACTTCAGTCCCAAACAATTGACGTTCCCTGGTCTGGTCCCAAAAGAGCGGGGTACGACACTTCCGTCCATACAACGCTTCAAAAGGTGTCATCTGCAGACTGGCTTGATAGCTATTGTTGTAAGAGAACTCCGCATACGGCAGACTCTTGTCCTATGATCCTCAGAAGTCAAGCGCACAGGCTCGCAACATATCTTCCAAAACTTGGTTCACACGCTCAGTCTGACCATCGGTTTGCGGGTGATAGGTCATACTGAAATTCAACCAAGTACCTAGTTCCTCCTGTAACTTCTGCCAAAACTTGGAGGTAAACTGACTTCCTCGATCTGATACTATTTTCTTGGGTACCCCATGTAGACACATAATCCTTGTGAGATACAGTTCTGCTAACTTCCTTCCCGTGTAGGTGGTATGTACTGGGATAAAGTGAGCCACTTTAGTGAGTTGGTCTATGATAACCCAGATAGAATCATGCCCTGACGATGTTCGGGGTAAACCGGTGATGAAATCCATCCCGATTTCCTCCCATTTCCATTTCAGAATTTGGAGCGGTTGGAGTAGTCCAGCGGATCTTTGGTGTTCTGCCTTTACTCGTTGACACACATCGCACAACGCGACAAACTCTGCGATTTCTCTTTTCATGCTGACCCACCAAAATTTCTCCTTATGATCTTGGTACATCTTGGTACTCCCTGGATGGATAGAGTATTGACTCTGATGAGCTTCGGTCAAGATTAACTTTTTCAGTTCCTCATCTGCAGGTACGCACACCCTGGTACCCATCAAGATGGTTCCATGCTCATCTTCCGTGAAATCACAAGCCTTTCCAACCCTCATGTTCCTCTTAAGCTCGGTTATGTCCGGATCCGAGGTTTAAGCTATGCGAATTTGGTCCATGAGAGTGGGTTGGGCTTCGAGAGTAGCCACAAACCCATGCTCAACCATTTCTAGGTTAAGGCGCTCAAGATCCTACCGCAGTTGTTTACATCTCTCTTTGGTGTTGATCGTGTTGCAATAACTTTTTCGGCTCAAGGCATCGGCTACCACATTAGACTTGCCCAGATGATAATGTATGCTTAGATCATAGTCCTTAATCAACTCCAACCATCTTCGCTGGGGAAGGTTCAAGTCCGGTTGGGTGAAAATGTATTTCAGACTCTTATGATCCGTATACACCTCACAGCGATTACTGATCAGGTAATGTCGCCATATTTTCAAGGCATGGACGACAGCCGCTAATTCCAAGTCGTGTGTTGCATAGTGTGATTCGTGTGGACGCAATTGGCGAGAAGCATACGTGACCACCTTTCCTTCTTGCATCAGCACACAACCTAATCCTTGGCGTGATGCGTCACAGTAGACTTGAAAATCCTTGGTTTGATCTGGCAAGATCAATACTGGTGCGGACACCAGCTTTGCCTTAAGAGTTTCAAAACTCTTGTTACACTCGGTGGTCCACTTAAACTTTTCATCCTTCTTTAATAGTTGCGTCATGGGCTTTGCGATTTTTGAGAAGTTTTCGATGAACCGACGGTAATATCCCGCAAGTCCTAGAAAACTCCTGACTTGGGTGACGGTTTTGGGTGGGGTCCACTTGGTTACTGATTTCACGTTGGAGGGATCCACCGCGACTCCCTAGGCGTTCACGATATGACCAAGGAATTGTACTTCCTTTAACCAAAAAGCACACTTGCTGAACTTAGCATAGAGCTGGTGGTTTCTTAACTTTTCAAGTACAAACCGAAGATGGTGCTCGTGTTCCTCTTCCGACTGGGAATAGATCAGGATGTCGTCGATGAACACTATGACAAACTTATCCAGGAATTCCATGAACACCTTATTCATCAAGTTCATGAAGAATGCCGATGCATTGGTAAGTCCGAAAGACATGACCGTGCACTCGTACAAACCATATCGAGTGATGAAAGCGGTCTTGGGGATGTCCTCCTCTCGAATCCTCAACTGATGATAGTCTGACCGCAGGTCTATCTTAGAGAACACTTTTGCTCCTTTTAGTTGATCAAACAGATCGCCAATCCGTGGAAGGGGATACTTGTTCTTAATAGTGACCTCATTGAGTGCGCGATAGTCTACGCACATTCTCTTAGTCTTATCCTTCTTTTCCACAAATATCACTAGAGCACCCCAAGGCGATGTGCTCGGGCGAATATAGCCTTTCTGTAACTGTTCGTCCACTTGCTTCTTGACCTCTGCTAACTCGTTGGCTCCCATTCTATAAGGCCTCTTGTGGATTGGAGCAATTCCAGGGATCAGGTCAATCCGGAACTCTATCTCTCTTTCAGGTGGTATCGTGGTTAAGTCTTTCGGGAAGACATCGAGATACTCAAAAACCACGGGAATATCCTCTAACTTCTTCGGGTCTTTCTCTTCTTCTTTAGGTTTTTCCTTGACCGAGATCCGGTTCAGGCTTGCTACTACCCCTGATGGTTTAGGGGAGCAGAAGATCACTTCCTTCCCTTCACCATTGGTCAAGGTGATCGTGCGGCTCACGCAATCGATCAAGCCTTTATAACGGGTTAACCAGTCCATCCCAAGGATGACATCTAGGCCTTGTGATTCCAGAAGGATAAGGTTGGCTAGAAAGAGGGATCCTTGGATTTCTATTGCCATCGAAGGGCAAAAGTGGGCGGTGTTCAAATGCTTCCCGAGGGTTTGAACCCACATGGGTATCTTAAGTTTCAGTACAGACAACCCATGTGTCCCCACAAATGCTTTTGATATGAATGAATGAGTTGCTCCCGAATCAAACAAGACTGATGCGGTAAAGGAGTTCATAGGGAACAAACCCAGTATTACTTCCGGTGTGTCTTGGGCTTCCTCTGCGGACGCATGATTCACCCTTGCTTGGACGAACCGAGGCACATGCTTAGGCTTTGGACACTTGTCGGCAAAATGCCCAGGTTCACAATAGTTGAAGCAGTTGCCTGGTTTAATTCCCAGGTCCTTCTTTGGCGGTGCTGGCTTAGGCTGTGGTTGTGGTTGCGCCCATTAGTGGACACAGGACGTGATTACGTTGTTGCTGCCCGGTGCGGCTTCCACCGGTTTGGAAATTTCCTGGGTGGTATGGTCGATGCTGGTGAACGATCATGGTGGTAGGTCCGCCCTGACCTCCGGGAGTGAAACGTGGCCATTAGGGGTTCCCTTGTTGAGGCGGTGGTCTGAGCTGAACAGCCCTTTCGTTTCTTAAGCATCTTGTTGTGCTGATCCTCTTGACGAATAGCTTTGTCGACCAATTTTTCAAAATCGGTGTATTCACCCGAGATGAGCTTGTCCGTTAACTCATCATCAAGTTCGGCCAATAACTTTTCTTAACGCTCAGCGTCGGTGCGCACGTCTTCCGATGCATAACATACTAAGCGATTAAACTCATGCAGGTATTCCATGACTGTCCGGGTGCCTTGCTCGAGAGATCTGAACTCCCTCTTTTTCTGTGCTACCACTCCTCGGGGATGTGTGCCTTCCGGAATTGCTGGCAGAACTCTGCCCAAGTGACAGCAGTTGTGTCTGCCCGACGAGTAACCAAGAGATTATCCCACCATGCTGAGGCGGGACCTTGAAGCTGGTGGGTGGCAAAGGACACCCTTTCTTGGTCCGTACACTGTAGAAGGTCCATCTTCTTTTCTATAGCATTGAGCCAATCGTTGGCTTCCATGGGATTTGTGGTGCTAGAGAAGGTTGGGGGTCGGACACGGAGAAACTCCGACAATTTGTTTTGTGGGGGAGGTGGTGGTGCGAACTGATTGTTATGGTTCTGGTTCTGCTGCTGAAACTGTTGCATCATCTGCAACTGCATCTGTTGATGCTACTGTTGCATTTGTTGTATCATTGCAGCCATCATTTGGGTTTGGTTGGCTAAGACTTGAGCCGAAGTGATGTTCTCGGGTGGAGGAGGTAAGGTGTTGCCATTAGCCCTGGTGTTGTTCTCTGCTGACTCAGTGTTGGTGTTGGTGCTGCCGTTCCTGGTGTTCACCATCTAAAGGAGTGGATCGAATAAGGCAAGACAAGGAGTAAAACAGATTGGGCTGAGAAGCTAAACTTTATTACTTGTTTTGATATGTTCTTTATTAAAACACTTAAAACACACTCAACATCCTTAACTTGACAACCCATACCCACACTTGATACAGGTTGACCGCTACCCCACACACAACACTCCTAGCACACAACAACTAAACAGGCAGGAAAACTAGGAAAATGGTAAACTAAGGGTGGAAACACTCTAGGGATCGGAGTGGCTTCCGCAGTCAGTGGAGTCGAAACCACTCCATTGGGAGTTCCCGTCTTCCTTTTCCTTCGAGCGGCTCTGAGAGCTTGCTAACTCCTCTTTTCCGCCTGGAATCTTGGAGCTACCACTGCTACTGCCTCTGCTGCTGCTAGACACGGAGATCCATCCTCCTCCTCTGCTTAGGGTCGGAGCGGGGACCGAGACAGGAGTAGGAACCGTCACTGGTGCAGGAGCTGGGGAAGGTGGCGGAGCAGGAAGGGGAATCCTGGGCGCCAGCTACATCCGCACCGGGGCCTTGGTGGTCTTCCGAGGCGTGATCCTGATCCGAAGGATGTTGGGGGTGGAAGCCCTTTCACGATAGCGATTTCTTTCTTGAGGCGATCCACCTCATCCTTCAGACTCTTGATCCTCAGAATCTTCTGGTCATTCGGGGGTTTAGCTGCCATATGAAGATCAGAATGCATCTTATCCAACCCTTCAATCATAGTCCTCATGTGAGAGAAAGTGGTGTCATTCTCCCCTTCAACGGATTGAAAGGAGCTGACCACCGACGAGCTGTCGCGCCGGGGATGAAAACGGTAGGCAGAGTGGCAGAGATGGTAGTCATGCATCTCCCTCATCCAGGCCAGCATCAGGTAAGCAACCTCTTGGCAGGCATGCTCATCCGTTCCTCCCGAAGTAGTGACAACCATGTTCGGGATGTTGGTGCCAATGAAACCATGCACTTCCAAACGGACTGATGGGGCAACTCGCGCCGAAAGGTGAGATGACGATGTACTCGGGTGCACCAGATAGCCCACCGCCAAAGCTATCCTTGCCACCTCCGCAACGAAACCCTTCGAGACCACCGACCGTTGTGGATGACGGGACAGCCTGCCATCTAGAGAAGATAAGGTAGGGGATCAATGCATGCTCAAACCCAAGTTAGATAAATAGTAAAGGACTCAAGTGAAGTAAACAGGAAAAGAAGGGTTTTGAGAAACATTTTCATGAGGTTAAGTAAAGCTTCTAACGACATCCCCTAGATGATGAGGTAATGCTTAAAATAGATGCTTAGTTATAATAAGTAGAAAATCAGCGGCCATTCCTTCCTATCTTGACTTAGGACTTTGTTCCCTTAGAGAAACCCCAACTGACGGTCGAATAAGATTGCAAATGGATATTTTTTTCAAATTTAGCTTCAAAGTCCTATCACTTAGACTGACCTGGTTTTTAAAGTTTCCTGTTTTGAAAAACGCTCAAGATTCTCCCCAACCCCGAGGAAACAGAGACCCATTTTCCCGAAACAACTCCAAAAGCCAGGACTTATGCATATGAAAAAGTTCAGAGGACTCCTAGAGTTTTTCCATTTGGCTTTTCCTATGGTCTAGAATTGGCTCTGATACCAACTTGTCACGCCCAGAAATTTAAACCAGAATTTCCGAAGCTATATGTATATTAAAATCCCTGTCCAGGACCAGCCAGGGTACACATACGACAATGGTTCATATTACAGTTCCACGTCTTAGAAACATTTCAAAAATATTACAAAAGAGCAGCGGAAAAAGAAAAGGGGCCTAAGCCTAAACTTAACGCTTGCACGAGGCTTCCACCATTCCATAGGCATCTTTCAGAGTGTAGGACAAAGCCTACTCAATTTCATCTTCTTCTTCAGCTTCTTGCTCAGGTTCTGGTAAAGAGGCAAGGATGAGTACTTCCACGTACTCAGCAAGTCATACCAGAATAGAGGGGTATGAATGCAAGGGAAGGATTTGGCTTGGGTTTGCCTTTAGCACAAACAGCTAGGGTTTTTGCAAACAAAAGGAGATTTGAACAAAGAAAACGGTAAATTAATTAATTAATTCACATTAAAACCAACACTGTCCAACGTTATCCCCACGTTGAGACAGGCCCACACCATCCAGCTATACTAGCCTTGGTCCAAAAACAGGTTTTAGCACTGTGGGACTAATCACGGTGAATTCAGTCGATCGCCCATAACAACGGCATGGCTATTCGAATAGTTTTATGCTGATCAGAGGTGTGCATCTGTACCCACAAGACACAGCCCTACAACACGATCTCCTGTGCGTCGGAATACCGCCACGGTACCCGGGATAGGGAAATGTGATAGGCCCTTTCATATAACCCTCCTCTAACCAAGCGAACCACACCAAGGTTTCGCCCCCACTCCCGTTCCTTGGCCGTGGGCAGCCCCCCCCGAATGCCTCGGTGAATCCGACAGCCCAACAACCGGTAAGGCCCCGGCCGATTGCAACTCCATCACGCTCACCCTTTCCAAGGGTTCGTTGGCTAGGAAAAGCTACACTACGGGACCCACCGTTGCCCATTTTGGCTTGTGGTTTGCACGGTCATTCTTCCGAGATTTCCCGTGAACCGGTCCTTAAGTGCCATAGGCGCCACTATCCAAAACCACAACGCCCACAGCCCACCTTTTTTTTTCATATTTTAGTCATTAGTCCAATTCACAAAGTTCTCCAATTATCTTCTTCCCAAACATGTGCTCAGGAGATGTAGTTTAGGTGAAAATGACCCATTTAGTGTGCTAGTGAGTCTAAGCAGGTCTAAGCATAACCTAGTCCTGAAACTAGTCATGTTGCTTGCCCACGTTTCCCAAGGAGTTTAGGGTGCCAAACCAAAGGATTAGAACTAGTTATAAGGTGTAATATTCCCATAAGATGACATTACAAAATAAATATAGTTTAATAGAATAAAACAGGTGTTTTAGCAAAAATAGGAGCAATATGATCAATAATAAAGCATGACTTGCTTTGCTCTTCGGACTGGGGAAACTCCATGACAACTTCAAAGTACACCGGGTCGGAGGAAATACCGGGGTCTACACGACAAATGAAACACTTCTACAAAACAGGCTAAAAAGCTACTGAAACAGGGAGCAAAACCATTTTTAATGGATTCTTGGCATTTTTATGAATTTAATGAAATTTGAATGGGCTTAAACGGAGCTCGGATTGAGAAGATATGGATTTTAGAAGATTATCTGTGTTTTTACTAAAGCAGGAAAAATCCTTAATTATTTATTGCGGAATAAATCCCGGAATTAGGGCTGACGTCACGATGATGTCATCGGCCGCAAGAGCACCGGTCCATGGTGGATGGGGTCCATGGGCCGAAGGGGCGGCACACCACGTGGCGCACATGTGGCGCCAAGGTGGCGGCCACGTGGCATGCCACGCGGGCGAGCGGGAGCGGGCGGCTCCGTCTGCCTCGCGGATCGGACGGCGGGAGCGGTGTGGGTGGTGACGGTGGCCGACGACGGCGTCCGGCGGCCGGAGACCGGCCGACGCCATCCGGGCGGCGGCGCGGGCAGCGGAGTGTCGCGGCTCAGGCGCGGGCGGAGCCGCGCGCACCCGCAAGCGGTGGCGCGGGTTCAGGTCGAGAGGACGGGGAGGGGCTCACCGTGGGGACGCGAGAGATGGGGAAGACGACGGCACGGGCGGTGAGGAAGGTGACAGCAAGCGGCGGGGAGGGCGGCGAGGTGGCTCGGGCGCCGGGGAGGAAGGAGGCGGCGGCGAGGTCCGAGACGGCTCGGGCGACGGGAATCACGGCCGAAGGGCGGCGAAGAGCGGCAAAACTCGGGCGCACGGTGCGAGAGCGAGAGAGACTGCGAGAAGCTCGGAAGAGGGTATGGGGAGCTCGGGGAGGATGGGGGCCAGCTTTTAAAGGGGACGGGGAGTCGGTGGTGGCCGGGATAAGGAGGAATTGATCGCCGGAGTTGAGAGAGGAGGGATTTGGGGATTTAATGGCCGGTGATCAAATCGGGCAATTAGGGGGCGCGGGAGCGCGGCGGGCGATTAAAGGCGGCGGGAGAGACGGGGAGTGATGGTCGTGCCTTTAGGGCGCGCAGGAGAGGTGGGCGACCGGGATCCACGCGGGGCAGAGGTGGCGCCAATGGCGGCGGGGTGGCGGAGGTAGGGGCGGGGGCGACGGTGGGCCCCACCGTCGGTGTCTCGAGGAGAAGGGGGTGAAAACAGACTTAATTTTCGGGCAAGGGCTAAACGGGCCGCGGCCTTGGCGCGGCCCACGAGGGAGAGAGGGAGGGCGCGGCGCGCGGAACGGATTGGGCCGTCAGGCCGAACGGGCGGGAAAACAAAAGGGAGGAGAGAGAAAAGATTTTTCCCAAAATTTATTAATTCCGATTTCGATTTTAATTAATTAAAAATTATTTCTAGTGTCCGGAAAATTCCACTAAAAATTATTTTAGTGTATTTGACTTTAGAATTTAGAAAAAATTCTACCATGTCATTTTCATTTAGATTTTTGCTTTAAAATTATTTGTTCGCTCCAGGTTAATTTCCAACTATTTTTCTTGTGATTTTTCTTTAGATTTTTTTAAAAAAGGAAAACACCTCAGGGTGTGACACAAGTGATAAGCCAAAAGGTAACAAAAGGTAAACAATAGTGATGCATATATAAATACTTAAAAACAAGAACTTATGCAACTTACCATGCTATTTTATCCTTTTTTTCAAATAATAACCACACCTTGAAAGAAAAAACACACTAAATCACAATGAAAAGGGTTAGGTTCGATTTATCCTCTCAACAAAAGTGTGATTTGTCCCCTTGAACTACATCGGACATTTGATATCTTGAACTATTGAATCCAAACGAATTACCTCGGTAGAAAATACTGGTTTTGATACTACGTGGCATAAATGTGTACATGGTTTGACATGTGTTATCCTAATCAGCTTTGTAGGCCCCACATATCATTCTCCATCACTCTTCTTCTTCTTTCCTCCCTCACATGTGGCTCAAACTCGAGAAGGAGAACGACGACGAGGAGTAGTGGTTAATCAAGTCGTTGCCGCTATTCACAATGGTGTCTTTACCGATGGCGCTCTCGAAGAGCTCACCGCCATTGGACTGCACCATTTGCTTGTCACTGTTCACGCTAGACACCGAGCTGCAGATGTGTCACGCCCAGAAATTCATACCAGAATTTCTGCAGCTAATTTGTGCATTACATCCTCGTCCAGGAATCAGCCGAGGTACACAAATCGACGTTATTGATAATACAGAATCCTCGTCTTAGAAACAATATAAAAGAGTTACACAAATGCAGCGGAAAGGAAAACAAAACTGACTTAAGCTAAACTTGACACGAGCGAAGCGGAACACCAACTCCACAGCTAAACCTTGACGAGAACAAGCCTACACCTCCTCGGAGACCTCGATCTCAACCTCTGGCACTGAAGGGGGAAAAAAGAAGCAAGACTGAGTACAACCACCGTACTCAACAAGTCACACCGGAAAAGGGGATATGATGCACGATAAATAACAAGGAAGGGTCAAGGGCTCAATTTGCATAAACAGCATTTGCAATATATAATAATAATATTTGAAGACAGTAAGATAGTAGTAATATTTAAGCAGTATTAAATAACACTGTCCAACGCTCAAACCACGTTGCAACAGGCCCATCCATCCACCTCACTAGTCATACTTCAACATTTCATTCGAATAAAATAAAATGAGACTAATCAAGGTGAATCTGGTCGATCGCCCGTAACCGTGGGCACGGCTATTCGAATAGTTTTTACTCTGATCAGAGGTGTACAACTGTACCCACAAGACACAATCCCACAACACGTTACCGTGCGCCGGTGCACCACCACGGTGCCCCGGAAAGGAATTGTGACAGGACCCTTCACATAACCCCCTCTAATCAATCGTACCACACCAAGGTTTCGCCCCCATTCCCATCGGGCAGTGGGCAGCCCCCTCTAGTGCCGCGGTGAATCCGAAAGCTGATCAACCCTTAAAACCGGGGCCGACCCAACTCCATCACGCCCACCCTCTCTGGGATACGTCGACTAGAGACAGCTACGCTACAGACCCAGCCATTACCCATGCTGGCTTGTGGTATGCACGGCATTTCTTCCAGGGTTTCCCGAGAACCGGTCCTTAATCGTCATGAGCACGCTAACCAAAGTCCAACCATGTGCTCACGACCCACCTTTTTCATACTTCAATATTATTAAAAACAAGGTCATATCTTAATATCATCGGAAGGTCAACTTTAGTAATACTCTCGATTAGTGTGATTCCCTTAAGTGAGCTAGTTGCGCTAAGCATAACTAAGCAACCTTAAACTATCATCTAGTCACATTGGACCCCAAGTTATCAATGGTATAAGGTAAACAATCCTATAGTTGAGTACAATAGGTATAAACATCCCATGAAATGACATTCTAAAACATATGCGTATTTGAACGAAAAGAGGTATTTACATAAAATAGGTACAATATGGTCAATGTGAGGTATGACTTGCCTTGCTCGGGACCGAGGAACCTCGGCGACTACTTCAAGAGAACGGGCTCGCCGGAAAACTCGGGATCTACACTAAAAACAAAGCACTCAACAAACCCCTAAAAAGTCTACTGAAACAGCACTGAAAAGTATTTTTAATGGATTCTTGACATTTTTCTGGATTTAATGAAATTTGAATGGACTAAAACGGAGTTCGGATTCAAAAGATATGAATTTTAGAAGTTTAATTGCGATTTTTAAACTAAACGAAAAGATTAAATTATTTATTGCGCAATTAAGCCCCGGGTGACGCAAGCATGGCGCAAGCGGTAGGGCTGACGTCGGCGGCGCAAGCGGCTGACGCAAGCGACGCGGGCGCGGTCCACGGTGGACCGAGTCCACGGCGGCGCGGGAGAGCGGGGCACGTGGCGCGCATCGGGGAGGGTGGCGGCGATCGGATGGCGACGGCCTTGCGCGCGAGGGAAGCGGTCCGGATCCGCCCGATCCGAAGGATCGAACGGCGCGGATCGCGGCTAGGGTTAGGGTTCGGCGGCGACCGAGGGCGGACACGCGGCGGCTATTCGGCGTGCGGCGACCGGATCGAACGGCGACGGATCGATCGCGATCGGACGGTGCGGATCCGCCCGATCCAAAGGATCGGACGGCGTAGCGGGAGCGGCGCTAGGGTTAGGGTTTGGGCGGTGGCGGCGGCTCGAGCTCGCCCGCTGGCCATGGCCGCACGGCGGTCGGCCGGACTCCGGCGGCACCGGCGACGGCGGCGAAGGGTGCTGCGGGCGCGGGGAACCACGGGGAAGGGCGGAACGATGCGCGCGGGAGCGGTTCGGGAGGAGGCCCGAAAAACCGAAAGGAGAAGGGCGGCGGTGCACTCACCGGCGACGGAGACGACGACGATGGCGACGGCGGGTTTGGGGCTAGTGCACGGGAACCAAAGGGAAAACACGCGGCGGCGAAAGGGAGTTTTATAGGGGTACAACGGGGCCGAAACAAACACGGAAACGGCGCGGATTCCTCGCCGTTGTTCACGGACTCGGAGAGAGAGGGGAAACAATCGGCGACGAATTTCGCGTGGATAGGGTTTCCAACGGGCGCGGGGTCTCGCGGGGATGGAAACGGCGCCGCGAGATTGAGCCGGCACGGGCCGACGTGGCTCGGATTCAAACGGAAAGGAGCGGAAAGGCGGCGCGCATGGCGGACGGCGGCGGACCGACCGGCGCGGGACGGGCAAACCGACAGGGCGGGCCCGCCCGTCGGCCGACTCGCGGCGAGGGACGCCCGCGGACTTGCGTGCTTGCGGCGGCGTTGCGGGCCTCGGCCCACGACCGGGCGCGCGCGGGAGGGACCGGCGACGGCCCAATGAAAGAGCGGGAATACTGCAGCCCGTACGGAAAAGAAAAAGAAAAGAGGGAAAAAGGATTTTTGGGGCTTAATTAAATCCTGATTTCTTATTTAATTGCTTAAAAATACTTAGAGTGCTCTAAAAATTCCAAAAAATTCTGTTAGCGTATTTTGACATGAAGAATTCAAGAAAAATCCTACCATGTCATTTCCATTTATTAATTGCATTTTAAAATTATAAGTTGACTCCAGTTAATTTCGAAATTCCGATTATTTCCGGTAAATTATTTTAAAAGAAAAAGGGAAAAACCCGGGATGTGACAACCTACCCTTAAACGGAATCTCGACCCCGAGATTCGGAGGTACGGCGAAGAGGTGCGGGTGCGCGGCCTTTAGCTCATCTTCTCGTTCCCAAGTAGCTTCTTCCTGGAGTGATGAGTCCATTGAACCTTGCAAAATCGATAACCTTGTTCCGCGTCCTTCTTTCACCGACCTCAAGAATACGTGCTGGTCTCTCTACATAGGTTAAGTCCTCTTGGATTTCAATCTGGTCCGGACTCGCTGCTCTTCGGTACCCTTAAACACTTCTTTAAGCTGGGACACATGAAACACGTCGTGAATACCAGTCATGTTGGAGGAAGCTCCACGATAGGCCACTTCTCCTCGACGTTCCCGAATCTGTATGGTCCACGAAACGTGGTGCCAACTTACCTTTGGTTTGGAAACGATGTACTCCCGGAGTGGTGTAACGCGAAGATACACAAAATCCCGCTTCAAAAGCGAGATCTCTTCGACGATTATCCGCATAGCTCTTCCGGGACTGCGCAATCTTCAACCTTTCCCGAATCACTCGGACCTTTTCCTCTCGCTTCGCTTATTACTTCGTGCCAAACAACGGCGCTCACCCGTCGATCCTGAAGGGGTGTGCGGCATTTCCGTCCATACAGGTGCTTCATACGGTGCCATTTGAATGCCGACTCGATAACTGTTGTTGTAAGAGAATTCTGCATAGGGCAAGCTTTTGTCCCATGCTTTTCCAAAATCGAGCGCGCATGCTCTCGCATGTCTTCCAAAATCGATTCACTCTCTCGCTTTGACCGTCCGTTTGCGGATGATAGGCCGTGCTAAAATTCAAACGGTACCGAGTTCTTCTTGCAACTTCTTCCGTAATTTGGAAGTAAACCGACTTCCCTATCGGACACGATCTTCTTAGGCACGCCATGCAAACACATGATCCTTGCGAGATAAAGCTCGCCAACTTCTTCCCCGAGTAGGTAGTATGTACCGGTATGAAGTGGGCTCCCTTGGTGAGTCGGTCCACCACGACCCAAATTGAGTCATAACCGACGTTGTGCGGGGTAAACCCGTGATGAAATCCATTCCAATTTCTTCCCATTTCCACTGAATCAAGTGGTTGTAAGATCCGCGGGCCGTTGATGTTCGCCTTCACTCGCCGACAAACATCACAAAGTGCAACAAACTCAGCTATCTCCCTCCTCATGCTGACCCACCAAAACTTTTCTTTAAGATCTTGATACATCTTTGTACTGCCCGGGTGAATTGAGTATTGGGTTTGGTGAACTTCCGTAAGGATCGTCTTCTTCAAATCCTTGTCTTCTGGCACACACAATCTCTTTCCCATCCAGATTGTGCCATGTTCATCTTCCGTAAAACCACGAGCTTTTCCGACTCTCATGTTCTTCCCGAGTTCGGCCATCTCGGGATCCGATGCCCGAGCAGCCCGAATTTGATCAATGAGAGTGGGTTGGGCTTCCGGAGCAGCCACAAAGCCAAAATCCACTACTCGTAGATTTAGGTTCTCGAATTCCTGCTGCAACTGGTCACACACTCCTTCGACACTGAGGGTGGTGTAGTAACTCTTTCGGCTTAGTGCATCCGCAACCACATTAGCTTTGCCGGGATGGTAGTGTATCCCTAAATCATAATCTTTGATCGGTTCCAACCATCTTCTCTGCGGAGGTTTAAATCAGTTGGGTGAAAATGTACTTAAGACTTTTGTGATCCGTATACACTTCACAACGATTACCAATTAGGTAGTGTCGCCATCTTCGTGCATGAACCACTGCGGATAACTCCGATCATGAGTGGGGTAGTTGTTTTCGTGTGGGCGCAATTGACGAGATGCATATGCGACCACTTTGCCTTCTTGCATCAATACACATCCCAACCCTTGGCGAGATGCATCACAATAAACTTGGAAGTCCTTTCTGGGTCGGGCGATCAACACGGTGCGACACCAACTTCCTCTTGAGCTCTTCAAAACTCCTATTGCATTCGCCGACCACTTAAACTTCTCATCTTTCTTCAACAGTTGAGTCATTGGCTTGGCGATTTTGGAGAAGTTCTCAATGAAGCGGCGGTAGTAACCCGCAAGTCCAAGGAAACTTCGGATCTGCGTAACCGTTTTAGGCGGGGTCCACTTGGTAACCGATTCCACATTTGCTGGATCCACGGCTACTCCTTGGGCATTCACAATGTGACCGAGGAACTGTACCTCCTTTAACCAGAAAGCACACTTGCTAAACTTGGCGTAGAGTTGATGATCTCTCAACTTCTCGAGTACTATCCGAAGATGTTGCTCATGATCCTCCTCTGACTTAGAGTAAACCAAAATGTCGTCAATGAACACCACCACGAATTTATCCAAGAACTCCATAAACACCTTGTTCATCAGATTCATAAAGAAGGCCGGTGCATTGGTTAACCCAAAAGACATGACCGTACACTCGTACAGTCCATACCTGGTGGTGAAGGCGGTCTTGGGAATGTCCTCTTCCCGAATCCTCAACTGATGATAGCCCGATCGCAGGTCTATCTTGGAAAATACCTTTGCCCCTTTGAGTTGATCGAATAAGTCATCAATCCGTGGTAGGGGATACTTGTTCTTGATAGTAACCTCATTGAGGGCTCGATAATCCACACACATTCTCTTGGTCTTGTCTTTCTTTTCCACAAAAATCACCGGAGCACCCCAAGGCGATGTGCTCGGGCGAATATACCCTTTTTGCAACTGTTCATCCACTTGCTTCTTTACTTCGGCCAACTCGTTGGCTCCCATCCTATATGGCCTCTTGTGTATTGGGGCGGTCCCGGGTACTAGGTCAATCCGGAATTCAATTTCCCTTTTTGGCGGCATCTGAGTTAAGTCTTCGGGGAAAACTTCAGGGTATTCTCTGACGATGGGGATGTCCTCTAACTTCACAAGGGTCTTGGCCGCCATTTCGGACGATTCCCCGGTGGAAACATGATTTAAACTTACTATAGTCTTGACTTGCATGGGAGAGCGAAAAACAACTCTTTCTCCTTTCGTATTAATTAGAGTAATGGTGCGACTAGCGCAGTCAATTACTCCCTTATGTCTGGACAACCAATCCATCCCAAGAATAACATCTATGCCTTTGACCGGTGAAGGAGGATAAGGTTGGCTAGAAACATAGATCCTTGGATTTCTATGGTCACCGAAGGACAATACTGAGTGGTCTCCAAATGGTTTCCAGGGGTTTGAACCCGCATAGGTATCTTAAGTCCCACTACTGACAACCCATGTGCCCCAACAAATTGCTTTGAGATAAAAGAATGGGTAGCACCGAATCAAATAATACTGTGGCGGGAGTATAGTTTACAGAAACATACCGTATAACCTCGGGAGCGGTCTCGTGCTTCCTCGGCGGACGCATGGTTGACTCGAGCCCGGATGAACCTTGGCCCGCGCGTCTTGGCTTCGAACACTTGTCCGCAAAATGCCCGGGTCACCACGGTTGAAACAGACTCGGCTTTCCTCCCGAGTCCTTCCTTGGAGGTGGTGGCTATGATTGTTGGGGATGGCGCCGTTGGAGGGCGCGGGGGGAGTACGCTGTTGTTGACCGCCGCCACTACCGCGCTTGGAAATTCCCGGGTGATAAGGTCGATGCTGACGAACAATCATGGTGGTAGGTCCACTCGACTTCCGGGCATGAAACGCGGCCTCGCGATTTCCCTTGTTGAGGAGGTCGGGACCGAAATACTTTTCTCTTCTTGATCATCTTGTTGCGCCGATCTTCCGTCGAATGGCCTTGTCAACCAGCTTCTCAAAGTTAACATACTCACCGGAGATAAGCTTGTCCGTGAGTTCATCATCCAAACCAGCCAAAAACTTTTCCCCGCTTTCGCATCGTGCGCACATCTTCGGGGCATAACGGGCAAGACGATTGAACTCATGCGTATACTCGATCGATCCGTTACCCTGCTCAAGAGAACGGAACTCACGCTTTTCGTGCAACTATTCCCGCAGAATGTGTGCGGTCCTGAAACTGCGACGAAACTCTTCCTGTGTAATCACGCTTCCGCCGGCGAGTAACCAAATAGTTGTCCCACCAAGCCGAAGCGGGACCCGTGGCCGATGAGTGGCAAACGAGACTTTCTCGATCCGTGCACCGCAGCAGATCTAACTTCTTCTCTATGGCATGAAGCCAATCATTAGCCTCCATGGGATTGGTGGTGCTTGGAGAGGGTCGGCGGTCGGACACGAAGGAACTCGGCGCTTTGGGGGGTGGTGGGGCGGCGAACCGATTATTCCGCCGTTGTTGCGCATTTGTTGCAAGATTCGCCGTTGCATCCGATGGTGTTGTTGTTGCATTTGCTGCATCATTGTAGCCATCATCTCGTGTCGTGAAGCGAGCACTTGAGCAATGGTGGGGTTCTCGGGTGGCGGTGGAGGAGCATTGCCATTGGCGTCGTGAGCTTCGTTGTTGTTGGCACTGACGCCCATTGTTGCTTTCGCCCGGTCCCGGTGTTCACCATCCGAAGGAGACGACCGTCCGAGAGAGAAAAGAAGAAAAAGAGACGACTTAGAACTAATCTTTATTATTTGAATTCAAATGCATTGTTCGGTCTTGACTAAAAACAAGGAAAAGCACCAAACATCCTTAATTGGTCAGTCATATCACACTTGATATCGACGCCGCTATCCCACACACACCTAACACACAAAAACTACCAAGAAGACAAACTAAGGTAAACGGTAAAACTAAGGAGGGCAACTAGAACGATCCACGAGACGAGGAGTCGAAACGCTTCCTTCGTGATCCCCATTCTTCCGAACGGCTCCCGGAGTCCTCGGGCATCACCTCGACTTGGACTCTTCGAATCGGTTGTCGTAGCCCAACCGATCCCGCCTCTTCCCTCCGAGGAATCTCGAGTCTCTTCGGAGTCCATGTCTTCGCTGAATTCTCGAGCTCGAGTCACCGGAGACGGAGATCCAACCATCGCCACCTCCGCCTTGATTCGCCGAAGCCGGAGCAAAGGTGAGAGCAGAGCTGCGCAGCGGGAGGAACCGGAACCGGCGCCGAACCGGAGCGGGTGGAGCTGGAGAAGGCGGTGGAATCCGAGGTGCCACTGGATACGGACAGGCGCGGTGGTGGTCTTCCGAGGCGTAGTGCGGAGCCTGACCCCAACTGGTGGCGGAAGTCCCTTCAATTCCGCTACCTCCTTCTTTAGACGAACCACTTCGTCCTGCGGCCGCGCGATCCTCGGCATCTTCTTGTCGTTCGGCTCTTTGGTCGCCTTGTGTAGGTCGAGTGCATTTGATCCAGTCCTTTGAGCACGGTGCACATGTGCCCGAAGGTAGAGTCATTCTCCTCTGCCGTAGACTTGAATGTGCACTGACTTCTGAGGAATTACCTCGACGGGGATGGTAGCGGTAGGAGGAGGTGCGAAGGTCAGCATAATGCAACTCCCTCATCCTGGCCAACATCGGTAGGCGGCTTCTTGACAAGCGTGATCGACGTGCCTCCGGAAGCTGTGTGACCTCCATGTTGGGAAGACACGTTCCCACAAACCCGTGAACCTCCAACCGAACACGGTAGGGCAACTCGCCACTGAGAGGCGCAACCGTTGTATACTTCGGTGCTTCGGGATATCCAACTGCAAGGGTCATACGTGCCGCTCGCCACGAAGCCTGTCATCCCTTTTCCGCAGTGGGGAACCTGCCATCTATAGAAACAAAGGAGTGGGAAAATCAAAACATGCTCAAAAACCCACGACCAACACCCCATTTTCGCAACTCCTAAACCCTAGACTCGACTCCACTTTTCAAAACACCCCTTTTTTTAAAACATATGCACATGAAAAGAATTTGAGGGCTCTTAAGGTTTCCAGTTGGCTTGTCCTACGATCACGAAGGCTCGATACCAACTTGTCACGCCCAGAAATTCACACCAGAATTTCTGCAACTAATTTGTGCATTACATCCTCGTCTAGGAATCAGCCGAGGTACACAAATCGACGTTATTGATAATACGTAATCCTCGTCTTAGAAACAATATAAAAGAGTTACACAAATGCAATGCGGAAAGGAAAACAAAACCGACTTAAGCTAAACTTGACACGAGCGAAGCGGAACACCAACTCCACGGCTAAACCTTGACGAGAACAAGCCTACACCTCCTCGAAGACCTCGATCTCAACTTCTGGCACTGAAGGGGGAAAAAGAAGCAAGACTGAGTACAACCACAGTACTCAACAAGTCACACCGGAAAGGGGGATATGATGCACGATAAATAACAAGGAAGGGTCAAGGGCTCAATTTGCATAAACAACATTTGCAATATATAATAATAATATTTGAAGACAAGAAGACAAGAGTAATATTTAAGCGTATTAAATAACACCGTCCAACGCTCAAACCACGTTGCAACAGGCCCATCCATCCACCCGCACTAGTCATACTTCAACATTTCATTCGAATAAAATAAAATGAGACTAATCAAGGTGAATCGGTCGATCGCCCGTAACCGTGGGCACGGCTATTCGAATAGTTTTTACTCGATCGAGGTGTACAATGTACCCACAAGACACAATCCCACAACACGTTACGTGCGCGGTGCACCACCACGGTGCCCGGAAAGGAATTGTGACAGACCCTTCACATAACCCCCTCTAATCAATCGTACCACACCAAGGTTTCGCCCCATTCCCATCGGGCGGTGGCAGCCCTCTAGTGCCGCGGTGAATCCGGAAGCTGATCAACCCTTAAAACCGGGGCCGACCCAACTCCATCACGCCCACCCTCTGCGGGATACGTCGACTAGAGACGGCTACGCTACTGGACCCGGACATTACCCATGCCGGCTTGTGGTATGCACGACATTTCTTCCGGGTTTCCGAGAACCGGTCCTTAATCGTCATGAGCACGCTAACCAAAGTCCAACCATGTGCTCACGACCCACCTTTTTCATACTTCAATATTATTAAAAACAAGGTCATATCTTAATACCATCGGAAGGTCAACTTTAGTAATACTCTCGATTAGTGTGATTCCCTTAAGTGAGCTAGTTGCGCTAAGCATAACTAAGCAACCTTAAACTATCATCTAGTCACATTGGACCCCAAGTTATCAATGGTATAAGGTAAACAATCCTATAGCGAGTACAATAGGTATAAACATCCCATGAAATGACATTCTAAAACATATGCAGTATTTGAACGAAAAAGAGGTATTTACATAAAATAGGTACAATATGGTCAATGTGAGGTATGACTTGCCTTGCTCGAGACCGAGGAACCTCGGCGACTACTTCGAAGAGAACGGGCTCGCGGAAAACTCGGGATCTACACGGCAAACAAAGCACTCAACAAACCCCTAAAAAGTCTACTGAAACAGCACTGAAAAGTATTTTTAATGGATTCTTGACATTTTTCTGGATTTAATGAAATTTGAATGGACTAAAACGGAGTTCGGATTCAAAAGATATGAATTTTAGAAGTTTAATTGCGATTTTTAAACTAAACATAAAAGATTAAATTATTTATTGCGCAATTAAGCCCCGGGTGACGCAAGCATGACGCAAGCGGTAGGGCGACGTCGGCGGCGCAAGCGGCGACACAAGCGACGCGGGCGCGGTCCACGGTGGGCCAGAGTCCACGGCGGCGGCGAGAGCGGGGCACGTGGCGCGCGCGGGGAGGGGTGGCGGCGATCGGATGGCGACGGCCTTGCGCGCGAGGCAGTCCGGATCCGCCGTCCGAAGGATCGAACGGCGCGGATCGCGGCTAGGGTTAGGGTTCGGGCGCGGCCAGGCGGACACGCGGCAGCCATCCGGCGTGCGGCCGGATCGAACGGCGACGGATCGATCGCGATCGGACGGTGCGGATCCGCCCGATCCGAAGGATCGGACGGCGCAGCGGAGCGCGCTAGGGTTAGGGTTTGGGCGGCGGCGGCTCGAGCTCGCCGCCGGCCATGGCCGCGCGGCGGCCGGCGGACTCCGCGCGCCGGCGACGGCGGCGGGTGCTGCGGGCGCGGGAACCACGGGAAGGCGGAACGATGCGCGCGGGAGCGGTTCGGGAGGAGGCCCGAAAAACCGAAAAGGAGAAGGGCGGCGGTGCGCTCACGGCGACGGAGGCGGCGACGATGGCGACGGCGGGTTTTGGGGGCTAGCGCACGGGAACCAAAGGGAAAACGCGGCGGCGAAAGGGAGTTTTATAGGGGTACAACGGGGCCGAAACAAACACGGAAACGGCGCGGATTCCTCGCCGTTGTTCACGGACTCGGAGAGAGGGAAACAATCGGCGACGGATTTCGCGTGGATAGGGTTTCCAACGGGCGCGGGGTGCGGGGATGGAAACGGCGCCGCGAGATTGAGCCGCGCGGGCCGGCGTGGCTCGGATTCAAACGGAAAGGAGCGAAAAGACGGCGCGCATGGCGGACGGCGGCCGGGCCGGCCGGGCGCGGGGGCAGAAGCCGACGGGCGGGGCCCGCGTCGCGGCTCGCGGCGAGGACGCCGCGGACTTGCGTCTTTGCGCGGCGTTGCGGGCCTCGGCCCACGGCCAAGGCGCGCGCGGGGGGGCGGGCCGACGGCCCAATGAAAGAGCGGGAATACTGCAGCCGTACGGAAAAGAAAAAGAAAAAGGGAAAAAGGATTTTTGGGGCTTAATTAAATCCCGATTTCTTATTTAATTGCTTAAAAATACTTAGAGTGCTCTAAAAATTCCAATAAAAATCCTGTTAGCGTATTTTGACATGAAGAATTCAAGAAAAATCCTACCATGTCATTTCCATTTATTAATTGTATTTTAAAATTATAAGTTGACTCCGGTTAATTTCGAAAATTCCGATTATTTCCGATAAATTATTTTAAAAGAAAAAGGGAAAAACCCAGGATGTGACAGGATGCTCCCATCATGTCGCCATGCGTTTGACGCTGCCGTGTCGACGCGTGGCTCCGCACCACCCCCCTACGTGCTCTGCCGCACCCATCAATCCTCGTCACACCCACGACGACCAGTACTGCAGCCGTATAAACATAATTATCAAAAGCCGCATAAGCCGTTTATATAAAAAACCTTTCACATGGTAGAAGGAGTATTTTTAAAATTTTTAGAAGAAAATTATATTTCTATAATTCAAAAAAGATATAAAATAAAAGTTATTGGAGCTTCTATTTGATAATAATAAATTACAGGGTTACCAAAAAATTTTGATTCGATTAAATGATTGGATCCATAATTTTCTTCATTTAATGTCTTTCAAGCATATCATATATTATGTACATACTAGTTTTCAATTAATTTGTTTAGAAAAGTGTTATTAAAGCTCCGTAAGGATTCAAGAGTTATATATCTAAACCATTTTTTTGGTAAAGTATGGGGTAATTCATCCGGATTTTGTTCAGGGTGTCGAATGTCCTACTGTAAATACTGTAAAGGGTAAATTGTACTTTTTGCAATAGTTAAGAGAATAAAATTAGACTTAACCTCGACGAAATGGGTTGAAATACCAAATTATTTTGCAGAAAAATCATAGGAATTGTTTTGTTAGTGTTGACCCAAGGTACGTGCTACATGTATATTTTAAAAAACTAAATCAGCCGAGGAATCACAAGAAAACACTGCTGTCAGCTCATTGTTTCACAGCACTGTTGGAACAACGCATAGAAACTTTTTTTTCTCAGGGAAAAATTACTGACCTGAGGCAGAAATTTAATTGATATTTCTTCCTTCGTCAACCGTAACTTCGTGGACGGCACGAAGCCATCGGCGTCCACCCACCACATCAACGCGACCACACAAACCATGGAGGCGTCACTTACCGTCGCCGGCGCCGGCGCCGGCGTGGCCGCCTTGTCTCTGCGGCCTCAAATCCGCCTTCGAATCACCCAAGCGACTCCTCTGATGTCCCCTCGGCGGCTCCAATCCGGACCCTCCAAGATGCAGACCTCCGGCGCCCGGACCCACCTTGCGGCGTCCTCCGCGTCCACGCCACCGGCGGCGGGAGGCGGCCTGTACTCGGCGGAGACCTACGAGCTGACGTCGGAGAACGTCGACCGCGTCCTGGACGACGTGCGCCCCTACCTCATCGCCGACGGCGGCGACGTCACCGTGGCTTCCGTCGAGGAGGGCGTCATCTCCCTCAAGCTCGAAGGTGAACCGCTAGATTTCTTAATTCCCTTGCGCGCGTCAACAATTCTTGGCCAGAATCATGGCTGCGAGACCAAATCGTGCTATGTTTTCCACATACCAGTAGTAATTTGTGGTTTTGCTACGGCATCTATCCAGGAGCGTGCGGCAGCTGCCCCAGCTCAACGACGACGATGAAGATGGGCATCGAGCGCGTTCTCAAGGAGAAGTTCGGCGACGCCGTCAAGGACATCTGCCAGGTGTTCGACGATGACCAGCAGCCGGCGGAGACAACGCCCCAGGTCATAATTTTGCCAAGAATCCCCAAGACTGTAAATTTGGAGCTACCGACGCTCATTGGCTGGATGTTGCAGGCGGTGAACGGCCACCTGGACATACTGCGGCCGGCGATCGCCAACTACGGCGGGAGCGTGGAGGTGGTCGCCGTCGACGGCGAGGACTGCCTGGTGAGGTACGAAGGCCCCGAGTCCATCGGGAGCGGGATCAAGGCGGCCATCAAGGAGAAGTTCCCGGATATCACTAATGTGGTGTTCATGCAGTGAGCTATCTAGAATTTTTTTTCTCCTCATTGGCATGCGTTGAAATGCACCAGTTTTCGAAGGCTGTTCATGAGTGAAATTGTTCCGATGTATGTTTAGGTGCAATCTATATAGTGTCCGCAAATACAATACACAAACAGTGAAACGGAATAATACCTGCCTATTGTTACCTCATAAAAATAGGAGTGAATCATAATTTAGGTCACTTATTATTAGCTTCGCTTTGAACACCTTTTATTCAATTTTTTACTTTAGACTAAATATTTTTATCTATTTTTTTATTTTAGATCACCCCAACGCTTTTCTCTAGTTACATCCAACCTCTTCTTCGACAAAGATATGACCTGCATGTAAACAGATCATCGGCATGAGTGTGCCGACGTGCTTGAAGGCAGTTGATGTGCTCACAAAGAGAGTTTAGGTGGTCCGTGGTATGGTAAAAATATTTAATCCAAAGTGAAAAGATTGAATAGAAAATGGTCAAAGTGAAACTTAGGGGATAAAAACTAGTCCAAATACCATTCCTTTAAAAAAAAATTTGGAGTTAGGGGAATAATCCATATGAATCATCGAGTTAGATGTTCAAATTATAAGTCAAAAATATGGCTTTTTGAAGCTTGGAAGTAGCCAAGTAGGAAAAGCCCCTTATTAGCCAAGTAGTAGTGATTACCTCGCAAGTCTGAAAAATCTGGCTATTGGGGATGATCGAACTGTTTAAGAGTCTGTCTGAATATTTGTCTGAGACCCTGAAATCTTAGCGAGAAGAGTAATCCCATTTACCACCAAAGGAATGCACCAATCTGTCTATAATCTGGCTACTAGATAAGATCAACTTGCCTGAGTCCGTGAATATCTGTCTAAAAATCTTAATGACATTGTTCCCATGATCCCATCTCATTTAAGGGCTCGTTCGGAACGCTGGATTAGGAATAGGAAAAACGTAAGAATATGATAGGGTTGCACGTGAAAAATAGAGGATTCAGAAACAAAGGAATTTTGTATAATTGGATATTTGAAACACAGGAATAGAAAATGAAGGATTAGAACATAGGATTCCATCTTATAGCAGCCAATGATAAAAAAACAAAAAAAGAGAGGTTGGAGTGGATGTTTGGAATCCTTTGGAATTCATGTGCTTTCATGGGAATGCTATATTTATCGAAACTTGGTTTCGGCAATAGAAATTGGGGGTGCAGTCAAGATCGTCAAACATGATGGATTAAGTGGAAAAAATGGTTTAGACAGGTTCGGGCCCTCTCGTGAGGTAATACCCTACTCCTGTTTCGGGGATTCGATCCACCGAGTCTTTATTGATCTCACGATCTCGTGTGTCTAGTAGCTTGTATGTGTTTCGCATAAATCTGATATCCCTCGAGGGACTCCTCTATCCTTCAAGGGACTCCTCCTCTACCCTTCTTATATAGTCTTGGAGAGCAGGGTTACAAATCGAAGACCCTATCATATTCTATGTCGGACTCCTCAATCTTACCAAGCTATGATTATGAGCCGTTACCTTATCTCATCGGTAACGTAGTACCCAAGTCATAGCCGGTTTACATAATTAGGAAACATAACCTATCCCTATTACTAATCGGATAAGCTTGCTTTATGGGTATCCGATACCCATAATCTCCACAGTAGCCCCCGAGACCTTCGCAGTCGACGAGATAACTTTTCCTCAACTCGGAATAACACAACGAGTGCTCCTTTGGCCGAGTGGTTTTATTGTTGAATGGCTTCATCATCTCTGCCTGAGTCTCCCGAGCTCTTCATCATCCGATAAGAAGACTGTGAAGGGCTGAAAAATACCTCAAAAAATTCTCAAAAATAAATATCTAGGTGTATCTCCTGATGCACCTAATTAGGTGTAGCTCCCGACTATATGGTTAGTCAAAAACAGACTAAGCATATAGTCAAGAACTATAAAAAATCATACTCATATAAAATGCTTAGCTCAAGCTAAAGCAATCATAAAAAATCAATATAACACATCACTCGGCAAGCTCATGCTTATCCGAGTAAATTTGCCCGAGTCGTCTCGAAACAAATAATTTAATTAGCCCTCATGGGTAAGAAATCAATTCACTCGGCAAGCTCATGCTTATCCGAGTTGATTTGCCCGAGTCATCTCGGAACAAATAGCTCAATCGACCCTCGTGGGTAAAAAAAACACTTGGCAAGCTCATGTTTATCCGAGTTAACTTGCCCGAGTCATCTCGGAACAAATAATTTAATCGACCCTCATGAGTAAACAAATTTTTTAGTCATCTAAAAACTACGACCAAAATATTAAATAGCTCCTGCCATAATATTAGTCTTAATCTAAAAAGATCTTTATCAAGGTGGAAAAATAGCATTGATATAATCATTTAATCAAATGCTTAAAAACCAAACAATCCCTGTCATCAGGACAGCCATAAAAAGCTTAATTGTTTGGCACCTTTTAAATTGCATCGTGCCAACTTCTCATGAAGTTGCACAAACCGCGGTATGAAAGAATTTTAAAGGTATTGGGCTATGTGACACGTGCATATTGCCAGGGCAAATCTGCTTAAGTCCATCCACTTAAGTCTCTAAGGACACGCGTCAGGCCACACCTTAGCTGGGCTGCAAGTCTCTCATGGGCTCGGCCCAATCGCGAGATGACTTATCAAAAACCCTCAAGTCTTTTTACGAAGCCTCAAGGTCATCCCCACCACTTCGTCTTCCCAAAATTTCCTCTTTCGCGCCACTGTTCACAAGCTCTCCGCGGAGAACCCTAAACTCGCGCGCGCCCAAATCTATCCATCTAGGAACTCTCGTTCCACCACAAGCCATCTTCCGCATCTAGCCTCCAAGATTCCCTTGACGAATCCCCATCTCCCGTGCCAGATCTATTCTCCCCCAAACCGCATCCATGGCGGGAGAGAAAGAAATCCCTTCCGATCAATGGCCAAGTCTGACGCCCTCGAGAAGCTGGTCCCCCACTTGAATTCCCTGGAGAACATCCAGCAGGAGCTCAAGGCCACTCGGGAAGAGGCTACATCAAGAGAGGCCGCCTTGCGGAGAGATATTGCCACGCTCCGAGAAGAGAACCTTGACCTCCGGGGTTCAGTCGGGAGTAAGTTTAATCATCTTGGTCTCTTTATGCCTCTATTTGTAATCTTTCTTGATCTTGATGTCAGCAAATTTTCTTGTTGCAGAGAACTCGTCAGAAGTCCACATGCTGACAAAGCTGAGTTGGAATCTGAGTTTGAAGGTAAATTCTTTTAAGATAGCATTCTTCATTTTGCTTCATCTTCGAGTGTTCGTGTAATCATATGTCTCTTGCAGCTTATAAAGTCAAGTCCCGAGCGCAATTCGATGTCTTCGCCAAAAGGATCCGAACAGCCGAAGGCGTAAGGGAGGATATTGCTAATGCGGCCACACCGATCCTCTTGTCGTTTGTTCCGGCATGGACTCGGGACAAGCTCGATGGATGCCGTCGAAGTCTTCGACAAGCTCAGGAGGGCCCCAGAAAAGTACACAGCTTATATCTTAGAAGCGGCCACCATGGGAGCAGGCTTCGCTCTTACGCAAGCCAAGTCACTCTATCCTCGGATAGATGTTGACTCAGTCGAGGAAGGCTTCGCCGCTGGCACTTCAGATGAGCAAGCCTTAGAGTTGATCAGTGAAGTACAGGAGTCAGCCAAAAAAGTAGTTGCTGATGTTGTTGATAACTTTCAATCTTAATAACTTTGTGAATGTTGCTTGTAACCTCTGATGTGAACTTGTAGATATCTAGCTTATTTATGCTAATGCCTTGACCCGATTTTTCATAGAAATTTTTTTAAGTAATTTTCGTCCGACTGTCACCAAGCCTAAGCTTGGGTCATCAAAAAATTCTCAGTCATTATCTATTGAACTCGAATCAAAGCACTAAACAATGATAAACAAAATATAAACAAGTTGTCGAAGAAAACCATGCTTTATTGACATATGTATAACCCCGACTGTCAACTCAAGAAGTCATCTTGCTTGAGGTTGGCAGTCGAGAGTAACATGAAACTTAAAGCAATTTAAACATAGTATCGTCGAAGATGTTCGATATTCCAGGAGTTCTCCACCATGGATCCATCTTCACGCTTTAGTCGATATGCTCCTGGCCGAGTCACCTCAGCGATTATGTATGGTCCTTCCCATAGTGGAGATACTTTGTGACGGTCTTTGGTGGTCTGAATCTTGCATAGAACCAAATCGCCGACAACGAAGGCTCGCGCCCGAACATTGTGACTATGGTATCGTCTAAGTCCTTGAAGATATCTTGTCGACTGAATCAAGGCTGCCTCACGGGCCTCTTCCAGTCGGGTCAGGTCATCCACTCGGTCTTGATCATAGCGCTCGTCATTGAAACTATGGACTCGAAGAGACTCATACTCCATTTCATTCGGCAACATGGCTTCTGCCCCGTAAACCAGGAAGAAAGGAGTTTGGCTGGTAGCCCGACTGGGTGTAGTCCGCAGTGACCATAGGACCGAAGGCAACTCTTGAACCCATCTGCCAACATAAGGATTTAGCCTGTCAAACACTCGGGCCTTGATGCCTTGAAGAACCATGCCATTGGCGCGATCAACTTGCCCATTACTTTTAGGATGCGCGACCGATGCGTAGCAGATTTTGATGCCGAAATCCTCGCAGAATTCCTTGAAAATGCCTCCAGTGAATTGAGTCCCGTTGTCAGTTATGATTCTATTTGGGACACCAAACCGGTGCACGATGTTGAGGATGAGTCTCGTGCCTTGTTAGCAGTGATTGTAGCAACCGGCTTAGCCTCGATCCACTTGGAGAACTTGTCGATCGCGACGAACATATGTGTGAATCCTCCTGGAGCCTTCTTGAAAGGACCAACCATATCAGGGCCCCAAACCGCGAACGGCCATGATAATGGAATCGTTTGTAGCTCTTGGGCTGGAACATGGCTTTGCCGAGCAAAGAACTGGCAACCTTCACACGTGCGAACCACCTTGTCAGCGTCGGAGACCGCCATGAGCCAGAAGAAGCCTTGTCTATAAGCTTTGCCCACCAAGGTGCGTGCCGTCGCGTGACTTCCGCATACACCCGAGTGGATATCTTGGAGTAATTGTCGTCCTTCCTCAGGCGTGACACATCTCATTAGGACTCCAGAAGGGCTTCTCTTGTATAATTGGGAGTCGACCATGACATAGCCCTGACAACGACGTCGGACTCGTTCCACCTCATCCCGGTCTTCTGGCAGCTCTTGCCAAGTTAAAAATTGGATGAGCGGTGTCCTCCAGTCAGCGTCGAGCATGGCAACTTGGTCTGCAGCTTGCTCGTTGGGGGTTGGTTTTGCTACAATAGTCGGCTCGTAGAGATGCTCTACGAAAACGTCTGTTGGGACGGCTTCTCGCTTGGACCCGAACTGCGCCAACTCGTCAGCTGCCTCATTGTTATGTCTCAAGACATGGGATAGCTCCAGTCCATCAAACCTGTCTTCAAGTTTGCGAACTTCTTGCCGATAGGCTTCCATGGTGTTGTTTAAATAGGACCAGTCTTTTATCACTTGGTTGACAACCAGCTAGGAATCTCCTCTCACAACCAACTGTAGTATCCCGAGTGAAACAGCAAGTCGTAGGCCATGGAGCAAAGCTTCGTACTCGGCGACGTTGTGTGAGGCGGGGAAATGAATATGAAGAACATATCGCAGCCTTTCTCCAGTCGGGGAGATCAGCACGACTCCTGCTCCCAAGCCAGTGATCCTCTTGGATCCGTCAAAGTGCATGGTCCAGTATTGTGGGTCTTCCCTAGGTACATCTTCTTGTTGTTCGGTCCACTCGGCCAGGAAATCCGCCAGGGCTTGTGACTTTATAGACGTCCTCGCCTTGAAAGTTAAGTCCAGCGGCATTAGTTCCAGAGCCCACTTTACGATGCGCCTAGTCGTCTCCCGGTTATGGATGACATCGCCGAGTGGAAAGGAGGTGACGACGGTGACCGAGTGACCCTGAAAATAGTGCGCCAATTTTCTCGCGGTTATCAGAACACCATATAATAATTTTTGTACCTGGGGGTAGCGAATTTTGGCTCATGCCAGCACTTCGCTAACAAAGTATATTGGCCTTTGAATCTTCTGGACTCGTCCTTCTTCCTCACGCTCAACGACGAGAACTATGATGACCACCTGGTGAGTCGCTGAGACATACAACAACAGGGGTTCCTGAGGCTGAGGTGAGGCTAGGATGGGCGGCGGCGTGAGAAACTCTTTGAAATCTTCAAAGGCTTTGTGAGTTTTCATGGTCCATTAGAAGTCATCGGTTTTCTTCAGTAACCTGAAAAAAGGCATGCCTCGCTCGCGGAGTCAGGAGATGAATCGGCTTAGCGTCACCATGCAGCCAGTGAGCTTCTGGACATCTTTCTGGTTACTCGGGGGCTTCATATTCAAAATAGCGTTGATTTTCTCTGGGTTAGCTTCGATGTCGCGATGGGACACCATGAAGCCGAGCAGTTTGCCTGATGGCACGCCGAATGTGCATTTCTCCGGGTTCAACTTCATTCTGAAGGCCCGAATGTTCGCGAAGGTTTCTTCTAAGTCGGCAATCATGTCTTCCTTCTGCTTGGTCTTGATGGCGACATCGTCGACATAAGCTTCCATGTTTTTCCCGATCTGCGTCTGAAAACATCTCTGGATCATGCGCTGGTACGTGGCTCCAGCATTCTTCAGACCGAAGGACATCGTGATGTAGTAGTAAGCTCCAAATGGCGTGATGAATGATGTTTTCAGGCAGTCGGATTCCTACAAGCTGATCTGGTGGTAGCCCGAGTAAGAGTCCAAAAAACTCAGGAGCTGGCAGCCGACTGTTGAATCTACGACTTGGTCGATGCGAGGCAATCCGAATGGATCTTTAGGGCAGGCTTTGTTGAGATCAGTGTAGTCAACGCACATGCGTCATTGCCCCGTCTTCTTCCGAACCAAGACCAGGTTAGCCAACCAGTCGGGATGGTAAACCTCTTTGATGAACCCGGTGGCTAAGAGTTTCGTAAGTTCTTCCTTGATGGCGTCTTTTCGATCCTGAGCAAAACGGCGTAGTCGCTGTTTAATCGGCTTCGCGTCATCTTTGACGTGTAAAGAGTGCTCGATCACCTCCCTAGGAATACCCGGCATGTCAGATGGTTTCCAGGCAAAAACATCTTTATTATTTTGGAGAAAGGTGACGAGCGCGCTTTCCTATTTAGGATCTAGCTCAGCGCCGATTACAGTGGTTTTGGAAGGATCATAT
Source organism: Oryza australiensis (assembly GCA_019925245.2). Lineage (NCBI taxonomy): Eukaryota > Viridiplantae > Streptophyta > Magnoliopsida > Poales > Poaceae > Oryza > Oryza australiensis. The sequence goes on along the minus strand of JAIFGZ020000118.1, from coordinate 3,820,208 downwards.
GGATCAAGGGAGATTTTCTTTGTTTTGGCGTCGCCTTGTCCCGACTTGGCTATCTTCTTCGCAGGGATTTCACCCTCTTTAGATGTCGATGCAGCCAGTCAGATTTCTTCCTGGCCACGTGATCCCTCACGAGATTGGGCTATGTCGCAGCTTTCTTTGTCGCATGTGAAGGCTTGTTTGACGTCGCTGCGAAGGGTAATAACGCCGTTGGGGCCGGGCATCTTCATGCAGAGGTAGGTGTAGTGTGGTATCGCCATGAACTTGGCGAGCACGGGTCTTCCAATGATTGCGTGGTAGGCCGTTTCGAAGTCGGCCACCTCAAAGGTGATGTTCTCCGTCCGGAAATTCTCTCGAACTCCGAAGGTGACTGGAAGGGTGATGTGCCCGAGTGGCGTGGATGACAGCCTTGGGATGACTCCATGGAAGGGGGCTGAACTCGGCTTCAGCTCGGATCTTGGGATCTGCATCTCATCCAGCGTCTTGGCGAATAGGATGTTGAGGGCGTTGTCCTCATCGATGAGGACGCGCTTTAGCTTTATGTTTCGAACCACCGAGTCTAGTACTAGGGGATACTGCCCCGGGTGAACCACTCGGTCAGGGTGATCCGAGCGGTTGAACGTGATGGCCACCTCCCACCATCATAGATATTGTGGGACTTCGGGTTGTGCCGCGTTGACCTCGCGATCCGTCAGCTTTTGCTTCCTCTTGGATTCATAATCCTGCGGCCCCCCGAAAATATGATTTAGCTCGCCCACGGGGTCTTGAAAAGGCTTTGAGTTGCCAGTAAGGTTGTTCTTCTTGGCTCCTGATAGGCCGGTTTCGTCAGTCGGCTTCTTGTTTAGTTGTGTCGCGTATTGTTCGGCGAACTGTTTGTAGATGAAGCAATCCTTGGCCGCATGCTTGTGATGTGGATGATGCGTGCACTAAGCGTTCATGATCGTGTCATAAGCTGCAACCCGGGGACGACGTTGGGAGTTGGACGTTGTAGCGACCAGATCCTCGGGTCGACGCTTGCGATCTTTCTGGCCATGATTGTTGTTGTCGTTGTCCTTCTTAGGATGCCGGTTGCCTCCCGACTGCTTTTCGTCCCTTTTGTCGTGCCGATCTTGTCGTGCCGCCTTGATTGCATCGTTGGATTTGGCGTAGGAATTTGCTGTCTCGAACATTTGTTTTACCATCTTTGGTGGCTTACGCCCAAATTTTCCGATCAGCAACTCGTCACGGACGCCCTTCTGGAAGGCGGCTATTATGATGTCGTCTGTGATGTTGGGGATCTTGTTTCGCTTCTCCGAGAAGCGCCGGATGTAGTCCTTCAGCGGCTCGTCTGGTTTCTGGATGACGTTATAGAGATCGAAGTGGGTCCCAGGTCTTTCAAAAGTGCCCTAGAAATTGGCGATGAAGTGGTCCTGGAGCTCACTCCACGAGCTAATCGAGCCTCTTGGCAAGCTCGTGAGCCAGTTCCTGGCTGAGTCGGCGAGGACGACGGGCAAATAGTTGGCCATGGCCTTGTTGTCTCCTCCTGCTGCGCGAATGGCGATGGTATACACAGTCAGCCACGACTTGGGGTCGGTCTTTCCGTCGTACTTCTCGATTCCTGTGGGCTTGAAACCACTCGACCAATCCACTCGGCGCAGGTCCTAAGTGAACACAGGCACTACGTCGTCGTTGTAGTCCGCGATCTCCTTCGGTCTTTATAGGAGCGCTGCTCACGCTCTCGATGGCGCCGATCAAGGACTTCCCGCAGATCACTCGGTGGGGTTCTTTGCAGGCTGCTACGGTAGTTGGAGTCATAGTTGTGATGGATCCGATTGTGGACGGGTGGTCGACCGTGTCCTCTTTCGCGAGAGTCAGCCGATTGTTCCTGATGGCGAGGGTCTCGCGACCTGGCGGCCGTCTTGGTCTGCTCGGGCCTCCTGTAATCCTTCGATCGTAGCGGTGGGAGTCGGCTTCCGTCAGGTGTTTCAGCGACGGACTCAGTCGGCCTTCGTGCTGAGGTGGAGGGAGAGCAATTGGCTGTAGCCGCGACGATGATCTTGATCTTGTTCAAGATTGGTGTTACCGTATTGGGTGCCGCTTCGATAACAGTGTCGAGGAGGGTGAGGGCGGCAACGGCATTTTGTTGAAGCGTCTAGAAGATGTTGGTGTTGTCGACTCGTGTCTGAAGTATAGCCTCTCGGGCGGATTGCCCAGTCGCCCTTAGGTCTCGTTTCCTCCTGTCAACTTCTTCTCTGCACCTGTTCTCTTCCTCTGCAAGCCTGGGCTCTTGCTCAAGCCTGGCTTGTTCTTCTTCATCAATTCTGCGGGCCATGGCCGAGTCGGTCTCGGCCACCTCAGCCATGAGAATGTCGAAGAATTTTCGCTCGTAGTTTTTGTCAAAGTCGAAGTCGTTGGCCTCGTCCGTGGTGATGTCGTAGAGGTCATCAAAATCTGAAGAGCTGAGGTACTCATTGAGCTCCACGGATGAGCATGATCCAAACGGTTGGAGGATGACGACGACTTCCCTTGAGCCTGGATTACTTGAGTCTGGATCGTTCCAGTCCGGATCGTAGCTTGATGACAAAGGTTCTCCCGAGTGGATCGATTCCAACTCGGAAGACAAGCTTGCGACAGATCTCAGCGACGTTTGGTAACCCAAACGACGCCGAGAAGGTTTCTCCTCCGAAGTGGATGGACTCCAACTCGGAGGTCAGGAAGTTGCAGTAGATCTCGGCGTCGTTTGGTAGCTCGAACGGCGCCGGGCAGATTCCCCCTCCTGACTGGTCCGAATCCGAGTCGAGGAGGGAGAGCTTGTCGAATCTATCGGCGACGAAGTCGTCGATGCCTGATTGAGATCCCATCGCGTTTGTCGGCGAGATGAAGAAGAAGTCTTGACGCGCTGGCCCCTACCTGGTGCGTCAACTGTCGAAACTTGGTTTCGGCAATAGAAATTGGGGATGCAGTCAAGATCGTCAAACACGATGGGTTAAGTGAAAAAAATGGTTTAGACAGGTTCGGGCCCTCTCGCGAGGTAATACCATACTCCTGTTTCGGGGATTCGATCCACCGAGTCTTTATTGATCTCACAATCTCGTGTGTCTAGTAGCTTGTATGTGTTTCGCATAAATCTGATATCCCTCAAAGGACTCCTCTACCCTCCTTATATAGTCTCGAAGAGCAGGGTTACAAATCGAAGACCCTATCATATTCTATGTCGGACTCCTCAATCTTACCAAGCTATGATTATGAGCCGTTACCTTATCTCATCGGTAACGTAGTACCCAAGTCATAGCCGGTTTACATAACTAGAAAACATAACATATCCTCTATTACTAATCGGATAAGCTTGTCTTATGCGTATCCGGTACCCATAATCTCCACAATAGTATTCCTTCAAAATTCCTTTGTGTGATTCTTACCATCCTAATGCATGAACAGTAGCAAATCTAAAGGAATCGTGAGTCCTAAAAAATTCCTGTGTAAACCCTTTGATCCGAACAAGTCCTAATTATCACCAAGGATGCATCAAACTGTCTGAAAATCTTTCGATGTAGGCAGTTCACATACATGTATGTAAGATCGAACTGTCTGATGCATCTTTTGGTGATTTTCAGACTCGTGCATACATGCTTCATGCTTGCACATCATTAGGATCTGTTTGGAGGGGTTTTAAATTCTAAGAAATAGTTGGTGGAAATACAATTAGTGAGAATTTGGAAAAGCTAGAAAAGACAGCTTCTGGTTTCAAGTATGTTTTCTGGATTATGTAATTACAACTTCTCAAAATTTGAACGAAAAATTAAACTGTATAAAAGAGTTTTTAATTCTGAAAGAATCTGCCAGAATCAGAAACTGAAAGCTTCCCAGACCATATCTGGATCTAGCTTACGGCCATCAGTGTTTCCAACATTTCAGGTCGGTGTCTGTTATCTCCTTTAGTACAAGCAAAGGAGACAGACCAGATAGGCCACCGCTAGAAGTGTGCTCACTTCCCCAACCCAAAGAAGCCCATGTTCTCTGGGCCAGTTTTGACCGTGACCCGGCGAACTTTCGGAAGCCGTGCGATGCGAATGCGAATAGGAAGAAGTCCAATTGTACTCCCTTAAATACAAGTCAAATCTAATTCCTATCTTTAAACCACTAAATCGGCAAAAAAAAATCAGGTATAGTGACTCCTTCGACCGTTAAAACGAGTTAAAAAGACTCTAAATGTAGTATTGATTAGTGATATTTGCAGATGTAGCAGCCCAGTCACTATGTAAATTAAGATATAGACCAGAGTTTCCCAAATCACGTATCAGAGTGTGATTATCGTGGGGTGTGATGGTAACCTTTCCAAAACCAGTTTAGGAAACCTGCATGGGACTCATCTGTCAGAGCATCTCATATATCTTTCCTATTCTTAGAATTTGGGAAAACCAAAAAAATTAGTATCCATCGGTCGCCTATACCTGTTCCCCTTCTTTTGTTTTCTTTTTTTTCCCCAACCACGCCGTTAGTGCGGCGCTGGACGACGAGCCCACCTGCTACGCCGCTGCCTTCTCCTCCTCCTCCAGCATTGACAGGGTTGCGTGGTGGAGGCTGGTTCCAGAAACCAGTGGTCGTCATGCGGTTCGTCCTCGTCCTGTAGAGATTTTGCTTACCTTGCAGATTCCATGGCTCGATCATGTAGAGATCGAGCTCCTGGATGATGTCAATCGATCTTCTGGGAAGCCACCTTCCTAGCGAGGTAGTAGCCAACCAGCTCCTCGTCCGTCGGATGGAACCCGAACCCCGGCGGCACACATGGAGACACTCCTGTCTCCTCCTGATGCCGAGCAATCAAGCTTGCAGCTCCTAACTGCAGCTCAATTATTCTATCTAGGATCAGTATCAACTATAGCTAGAGCTTGCTTAGCTAATGGATGGTTGGTTACGTGCCTGCCGTGCCTCCTCTCGATCTCTCAGCTGCAGATGAAAGCATGCATACAGAAAAAAAAGCAGGGGATCATCAACTTTTTCAGATGCTTAATTAAGCAACCGTTGTAGACATCCACGTCGTGGACCTGTCTCGGCAGCGCGCCGCACCGAAGCGCCCGACGCAACGGCAAGTACGGTTGACGATATCCTCCTGCGATGGGGTCAAACGGCTGGTCGTCGTCGCCTCCCTCGCCGAACGCCCACGCCCCTTGCCATGGACGAGGACGGCGGCCTCGTCGCCCTTGACCGGCCAGCGAGGAAGACCCTTTCGTGCCTGGTCTCCTCTTCGTGGCAGCGGGCTCCGGCGCCACTTGCTTCTTCATCCCGCGCTCTCTCTCCCCTATCTTCTCTCCCTCCTAGTCCCAACTCTCTTTTCTCTGCATCTCCCCCGGCGACAGGAGGCGTCCGTTCCTCTCCCCCAACGACGGAGGGCGCACTGGACTGGAGCTCGACGCTGCGGATCAAGTGGAGCTCCTTACCTCGCCACCGTCCACCCTGGGTCCGCCAACGCAGGTTCTACTTCTGGTCGAGCTCGTCGCCTGGTCGCCGTGTGGGGAAGGAGAGTGAGGGGAGAAAGGAAAGAGAAAGAGGAGGGACAGAAAGAGGAAGGAACACTGACATTCGGGTCCCAACTAGGTCAACGAATCACTTCAACGAAGACGGTCTTCAAAACCATAAAAAAATCATTATACATCGATTTTAATAATTAAATGTTAAATATCTGATATTATAGTTAAAAATATTTTCCGATGTCAATGCGACTGTACAGCCTACACGTGCAGCCTTACTACCCAGTGCTCAGTGCTCACCCACAGTGATCACTGTGACGCAACAGGCTACGGAGCGCCTCGACCGCGGAACGCGTTCCGGGTCGCCAGGTCGCATGATCAATCCATTGTCGCTACTACCGCATCACGTGTCATATAAATATATGTTTGTATTTGTTTGTTTTATCGATCGAATTTATCGTCGTTTAAATAATATTTTTTTTTAAGAAATATGGTCAATATATGGCCATGTAGGACATATGCTGCTCGTTCATTCCAAGGCCCATGTCTCGCAGTCACAGAGATCGAGTCCACTCCAGCCTCCAGCCCCGATTGATCACTGCCCAATTGTTCGTTCTTGGCCGCACGAATAGTTAAACCAGACAGCATCAAACCACTAAACCAGAAAACAACCTTTTCTTAATTAGACGGCGACTAACCACTAAAAATAATGGTACTACTGCTACTGGCACTAGCAGGCAGCTCCATCGGTTAACGCATGGCGTTTGCCTTGGTTGGGGCGTGCGAGGTGCGACCGTGCGTGCGTGCGTGTGCAGCTGCAGGTCAAACCAAGCTAAGGCGGCCGGCCGCGCGCCCGGCTCGCGCTCGGTGTCCTCGGTGATTTGGCCCGCGAGATGCGGTGCGGTAGAGTAGACGAGGGATGAGGAGGAATGGTTTTTCCTTACTCGGGTGGTGCACGAGCAAGTGGTGGTGGTGGTGCACGTGAAGCCCTATGCGGTTCGGCGTTGGGATTCCAACAAAAATATTTTCGCGGGAATGGCGCTCGGATCCGCCCATTAACGCCGCGCCGGGACGGGGACGGGGACGGGGACGGCCCCCTTTATTTCCGTAGCCGAACGGCGGCACGGGGACAGATGGATGAAACGGCCGGGGCGGCTCGGCTCGATTTCACTGCGTCACAGCGAGCGAAGTGACGTTTCTACAGCGCGCCGGGAGATGGTAGTAGGGCAGCGAGTGATTCCCACCCACTACCGGTCAAGTCCAGAGTTGCGTCGTATATGCGATGGTTTTTCGTCGTAGTGTTTTCCCGAGTTTTAATTGCGGTGCTGGTTCGAGCCAGATGTGACCACGTCGGTGTGTTAAGGTTTGTGTATTTCCTTGTAAGTCTCTCAATATTTTCAATTAGGGGAGAACCGAACAAATCGCAACAATCAAGATAAACGTGAGAGCGTGAGCTGTGAGGCAACATTAAAAAAACTAACCGTACCCAATACAACATCAACCATGACCATTTCACCCCGGCCGGATCTTCAACCGCAGCTGGCTAGCTCGGCCCTTTTTTACCGAGCTTGCGTCGCCTTCTCTTCCACACCCACTCACTCTCTCTCTCTATCTATCTATATATATATATCTCTCTCTCTATATATATATATATCTCCACATTTCTCTCGGACTATTCATACAAGTGCTCGGGAAGCTCACACGCTAGAGACCACTAGGCCAGCGCGAGCGCCCAGCTATAGCACATCGATCTCTTGGAAAAGCCTGAGATCAAATCCCCGCTTAACTCTCCAAAGATTTCCTGACTCCAAATCTCTCCATCCGCTGCAGCTACCTTCTCTCCATATGTACACGCACTCCCTCCCCGTCTCCAGCCTCTATCCACTGCTACTTTTTGGTGCGTGTGGTTTGGTTAAATTCGTGTTCTGGTGCAACATGGTTTCTTTCTTCTAAGGCCCCGCTCGTTAGTGTGTAGTGGGATTCTGGAAGATGGGCTACCGTGGTTTGCGAGCGCAAGGGATCCTGTATATGGGCCGGTAGATCACTGTATCGTCACGGACGGTCTGGTAACGGCGTCAAGGCCCGTTGGGATGAATCGAAATAACGGCGTGTTCGCTGCCGAACGGCCACCTACCACCTTCGTCTTCCTCACGCGTGTGCAGTGAAGCAGGGACTTTCGTGGCGTGCTGTGCTGAAACCTCACTTTAGCCCGTTGCTGCAGCTGCGCCACATCACCCAGCGGTCCAAAGCCTGACTCCGGCGTCGAAGCTGCTGCCTTCTTTACCCGGCAGGCAGAGGGCGTCAACGGCGTGATTCAACCCGGTCAAAAGCTGCACCCAATGCGAGCTGTGCGACGGTTCATTGCTAGCCGCAGATCCGTAGATTCGAGCAGGGTTGATGCGACGGATCATTGCGAGCTGTGCGCACGCAGAAGCTGTTGAGGCAGAGCTGCGCATCGGGCAAGGGGAAAGCTTGCGCAGTCCGCCATTGATCTCGCAGCGGTCATGCATGGAGATGGAGCAGGCGGCGTGAGGTATGCGAATCAGCGTGCAAAACAGTAAGCATTCAAGCTCTCCATTTCTAGGCCCCCACCCCGCGGCTATTTGAAGCTCTCCCCCTCGCAATATGGCTCCACAAGGATGCAAGCGCAAGTTCACAAGCACTAATCCTATTCCCCATTCATTCCCTACTGATACGCCCTACACTGAAGAGCCCAAAATTTCTCTTACGGCAAGTATCGACGTCCACTCCGGCGCCGCATCCTCCGATTCATTGGTGACGGACGGTGCATCCGGCTACACCGACATCCACGACGTCGAAGCCGTTGCCAACGTGATCCGAGTGTGCGCCATCAAATCTCCTGAGGCAGTGATTTAGCTTGTGCGAAGGCTCACCCCTCGCACGGTTGCAAGATCACTCGATTGGGACCTTCTCCAGTCAGACCAACTACTGAAGGTAGCTTTCTACTCTCACTTCGCAATTTATCATGTGTGAAATGGATGTTTCTTGATTTGTGCGATTAGATGGCCGAGGGTCATGGACATTGGACCAACGAGGAGCTACGGGTATTCTTGGATAGCTGTATGGAGGAGATAGGTGCGAGGAACATTACCTCCTCGTGTCCAAAGGCCCAGGGATATGTTAACTTGCAGCGCAAAATGTTGGAGAGGGCAGGCAAGCAGGTCACCCGCCAGCAGTTGAAGAACTACTGGGGATCTTGTCGCCGGCGCTTCAGTACATGGATATGGCTCGAGGCTCAGGTTACCGGTCTCGGTCGTGATCCAGTCACGCAGACAATTGCTGCCAGCCCAGATTGGTGGGATCAAATGGAAAATGTAAGTTCATAAACCTTTCATCTTTGACCTGACCGTCGATTCTGGTGTGTCATATTATTATATCAATACCCCTTACGAAGTTGTTAGCATTTTGAGATAGATACAATTTTATTTGGTTGAATAAATCACACTTGATGATTAAATGGAGATACAGCACATTTATCGAACACAACACAAAATAGGTTTAATGACCTCGAATATATTATGATCAAGTTGTTAGTATTCAACCAACAATCAGTCATTGTCATGACTATGATTTAAACACTTTGTGTCTGATTGAGATCACGAAAGTGACACAGACTTTAGGTTGATATGATAAGCACTATTTGTGAATATAAAGTAGGTTCTACCTTTTTTATATCTACAGGTGTAAGTTCATACTGTATATGTTAATCACTTTTACATATCTATTATAAATGTTCATGTCAATTCCATCTTACTGTATCCACATGAAGTACATATGGTTGTGCTGAACAAATGAGCCAGCTTTCCATTTGTTGGGTTAGCGAATACATATGCCATATGTTGGTTTTACACATACATACCAGTTATAGTTACAATGCTAATAACCAAAATATACTTAACTGTTTGAGGCTCATATGTTCAATTGCAAAGATGGAGGGATCTGATCAGACAGTTAATGCAAATGTATTACTTGGGAAAAGCTACTATGCTCTGACACTGGTGATGTTAACCATTATGTGCCTTGTCCATTTTTTTCCCCAAATTCATTTCATAAATACGTGAACAATTAAGTTAATAAAAGAACTTCATATGTCCGCGCCTAATTACATGCATTGATCCTGATTTGAAATATGAATTGCAAATGTTTGTTTACTAACATGTTTATTTTTCCGTCGAATTAGGTTATGTAACATTGTTTGCGACCCGTTGTTCATCCCAAGAAAATGTATAGTTGCAGGCTCTCAGTAATGTCTTTCTTTTTCATGCAGAGGAGGAGAGGTGCTAAGGTGTTCAGGACTGCACCACTGCAATTCATAAGAGAACATCATGCAGTGTTTCGTGGTCGCACTGTTGTAGGCAATCACTCGGCAGTGGCAGGAGCTGAAGCATCTAACGAGGTTGTTAATTTGCAGGCTTTGCCACTTGACATAGACGATTTGGTGGACGACCCAGACATGCCTCTGTCACCGGAGGGATCCAACCGCCGTGGCAAACGAGTAGGGAAAAATGTTTCCACCCCTGGCAGCGCAAAATCTAGTGGTTCAAAGCGCTCCAAGGGTGATTCTGCATCTGAAGCTCTCAATAGGCTTGCTGACCTGAGGGTCAAGTCTCAGGAGAGCAAAGCTCAACGCATGCGTGAACGAGAAACTCGGAGTGGAGGTGCATGCCTAGAAATGCTTAAGGCCGATGGCCACTCTTTTGATTCGGAGGTTTTTCACATGGGGGTCATTCTGTTTAGCGACCCTTACTACTGCCACATTTTCATAGATAATGCATGCACTCCATCTCAGCGTGAGTTTTTTGTTCGCACCCACTACGCTATCAAGATGGCAGGATCAGCTCCTCCACCCTCATGCTCTGGTGGTCCATCAGGGTTTGGCGGCTGGTTCAGTCCAGGAGGTGGTGCTGGTGGGTTTGGTGGAGGGTACGGTCCTGGTGGTGGAGGATTTGGTGGAGGTTTCGGTCTTGGTGGTTGCTTTGGTCCTGCAGGGTCTTCTGGTGCGAATGGCGGTCCATTATGCTAAACGTGCTCATAGAGTTGACATCTCCACCCTTTGATGGAGATTTTATTGTGTTTGAACTCTGTGTTGGCTTGTTTACTTAACTGTTGAGTGTTAAGTGTTAACGTTGTCTTCCGAACAATATTCTATGTTATCTGTATCGTCAATGCATTATGTTTGGTTCCAATTACTTGCGATTTGAACTGCCACAAAATATGCAAGATATTTTTTCGCCAGTTTTTTAACACCAAACTATGTCTTCCAGATTATCTGAACTTTTTATTCTGGACAGTAATTTCATATGTTTTTACCTAGTTGAATGATAATTACCTTTAAAAACTGTGTGTTTATCCATTGCTCCTTAGGAAAATGAACAGTTTAACATGTGGCAGCGAAGGCTCAGACGATGAGTACGCAACAGAAGAGGACGACATTATATTGCAGCTTGCGGCAAGTTTGGAGGAAAACGTCAACGTATGCACCCCAAGACGTTCATCCCAGCAATCTGGACAGGCATGGATGATGGAGACCATGGGAAATGACTCGCAATGCCAGAATATGTTTCGTATGAGGGCTTCCCAAATTCACTCTCTACACTGGCTTTTGACTACAAGATACGGGTTACAAGGTACAGTGGAGATATGTACCATGGAGGCCATTGAGATTTTTCTTTTTACAATGGCCGGGGGTAATGATCACCGTTCAATGAACAACAGAATGGTTCGTTCTGGTAGTACTGTCAGTATTTACTTCCACAGAGTTCTTGATGCTATGGCTAGACTGGCAGGTGATATCCTAAAGCCGGTGGATCCCAATAACTTCCCACAGCACTATCGTGTGCTACAAGATGAATCCTTCCTTCCATTTCGGCATGTTGTGGGAGCGGTAGATGGTACGCACATTCCAGTTATTGTGCCACGGAGGATGGCGATTGAGCATCGCAACCGGCACAATGAGACCTCCCGCAATGTTCTTGTCGTTATTTCTTGGGAAGATCGTATTATTTTTGCTTATGCGGGATGGCCGGGTTCGGTGCATGATCAAAGGGTTCTTTCTAACGCAGTTAGAAGTTATCCATGGATTTTTCCAAGGTTGTCATGGGGTGAGTTACCTTATCCTCTTACATTTTTTGATTTTTGTTTCGGTATTTTGTCACATGAATAGAGATTGCCTGTGTAATACCTCACCAGTTTTATATTTTGTTTACACAGGGAAATACCTACTGGTTGATTCTGGTTATCCATGCAGGTACGGGTTTATGCCTCCGTACCCTCATTGCAGATACCATATGGATGATTTTGTTGGAGCCGACGCAGTTCCTCCTCTTGGAAGAGAAGAAAAGTTCAACTACATGCATTCCGCAATGCGGAACACAGTTGAAAGGAATTTTGGGATCATTAAAAATCAGTGGCATATTCTAAGACAAATCTCATCGTATCCTGACCCGGTTGCCCAAACAAAGATTATACAAGCAGCCACTCGCGCTTCACAACTTCCGTATCGACAGTGCCGATGTTCATTTTGCCACGCAGAACCCGTTGTACAACGGGTTCCCAATAGTAGCGTTGGCTCCTCCACTTTGTGGTTGGTACGACGCACCCAACAGTGAGGCCACAATGTCCGCATATCGTGAGACCGTGGCTGATCAGGTTCATATGGGCTAGACATGATTTAGTTCTAATGGTCGTTGATTATTTACTTTACTTGTCCCCTCTAGCTTGAATTGTATGGCGACAAACCTCCTTGCGGTTCGTTTGCTGTTGAATATTATCTGATGCTAATTAGAATTATTTTCGCGCTTACTGTTAGAATTTCCTAATTACATATTATGGTGTCCCAGATTGGTGTGCACAAATTTGGTGGACGCTGCTGCGACCGAAAGGAACGGAGAGAGAGCATCGTGTGCACACATCATTTTTACGCGATAAACATGTACCTCTGCACTATCGTCACATACAAACGCATCAAACAGTGGCTGCACAGTCTATTTCCCCTAGAAATCTGTCCGCCTGGCTTATCTATCACGCGTGTGGGTCCCACGAAGGACTCACATCCAATGCACACCAGCGGAACGCACGCAACGACGCCGAGGGAAAAGCTCCACGAATATTTCCATCCAAACAACCGGCGTGGAGCGACGGCATTGGATTCCCGTGAAACGCACGGCAGACGTCGTCCGTCAGCACCGATATCTGCAGTACACGCAAAAACCAACCCCCGTTAGCACACCGTGTACAATACAATAAATACTATGAACAGCATTTAGCTCGGTTTGGGGCAGAGGGATTCCAGCAGCTGCACATTAATTAAAAAAACACACTAACAAGCGGGGCCTAGAGACTACTTGCTTGTAGTCAATTTGTGTCTGCGGTTTGCGAAGCTAGCTTGATCCCATTTTTCTGCAGGTTTGTGACTGAAAGCCAATGGAAGATACGAAGGAGCTATGCATCGTTGCGGTAAGAACAGCAAGATATCTGCTATAGCTCTGTATGTTTGAGCTTGCGCGCTCAAGCTAGCTATAGCTATCATGGTGATCTCTTGTGTTGATCTTCTTTTTATCTGTCTATCAGGTGGAGAGGATGAGCTCAGCAACAATTAAGCCATGTAGGCAGAACAAGAAGCATCTATAAAAACAGTTTATGTTTAGCAATAACATGATGTTATCCTAACTGAGTTTTTTTCTTCTAGCCATCATCTTTATTTTCTTTAAAGTCTCAACACCACTTTAGATAAGGCTTCATATAAATTGGTTTTCTTGACCTTGTAAAATCTTTTTTATACCTGTTTGTTTTTCTTATTTTTTATTTTTCAATTTTATCAACTTTTTATTTTTATTTTCCATCTTTCTTCTAGCCCTCATATGCCTCATATTTTTTTCTCGGCTATTCCTTCTGAGTTGTATCGATGACTTCCTATGTAATATTTTTAATATTTAAAAGAAAAATGATTTTGTTTAGTGACAGAGGAAGATCGAGAGTCTATGTACTCGTGCAATTCTATTGTATTTGTAATTGTAAACTTGTAATATTACCGCTTGCGTGTTATAATGTATTTCTGCAGCAGTCAGAGTGCAGCCAATAGACCTAAAGGATGTTTTCTGTTACCACATGTGAAGCTGGAAATCTACCTGTAAGGTAGGTTGACATGTATCACATCATTAAACTGTGTGCTACTCGATAACAATTTTGACCAGGGTTTACCTTTTCGTGCACTCGTGCCATGCCGCCCCTCCGCGAAAGCGTGGTTTTCGGCGAAAATCACGAAAACCATGAAAACCGGCCGATGATGAACAGTAACGCATTTGAATTTGGACGATTTCGTGTGTACCGCGAAAACCGCGTCAAAAACCACGAAAATCGTGAAAACCATGATTTAAATTTGAACCAATTCCAAATCCATGTCGTATCGTGGTTTTCATTCAAACCGCACGAAAACCGTGCCATATTCCGCGGTTTTCGCGGCAAACCGCGCGAAATTTATTTTTTATAAAACATATATATTTTTGTGATAAAATAATTTTTTTAAATTTTTTAAATTTGCGTGAGATTGTTGAAATGAAACCGTGAGGATGCCGTATCGTATTCCTGCGAAACATACTAAAATCGTGACGGTTTTTGAGGAATCGCGAACCGTGGTTGGATCTTTGCCGCCTCACTATTGAGAACAAGTACTAAGTACTCGTTATAAAACTGCATATGCAATACACGGATTATGTGCTGTCATTTCGTTTTTGTTATGCGCCGCTACAGAAGGTTCAGTTCTGTCTCAACTTTTGTCACAGCATTCGATTGTGCTAGTCAATATTGTCCTTTCTCACCAATATATTTCGAGTTTTTTTATTTTGCAATTGCATCTTTTCTCGCACTCAACTCAAATCATCTTGATATGTGTGTGTATATATATATATATATATATATATATATATATATGTGGATCATCGCTTTAGTTCTTGGCTTAATTTGCCATTTACTGAACATCTAGGCCTACTGAGACGAAGTTTAATTATGTGAATAACTAGACCTAGGGACGAAATGTACTCGTAATAAAGAAAGAATTGATCAAATACGGATACGTACTGTTCCTTCGAGATAGCAGCACAATCCTGGCCTAGCAGAATTGATTCAGTTAGAGTCTAAGAAAAAGAGATCGAGAATATATAGCCATTCATGTTATACGTACCTCTAGTCTCTAGAATGCAAATCATTACAGGGGGTCAATTGATAGCACTCAGACGATATCGGAAATTTAGAGCGTGTTCGGCTGGTACATAAGCCGACTGATAAGACAAGCCGGCTGGTTTATTGTGAGAGAAAAATACTGTTTAAACGGCTGATAAGCCTGACTGATACGAACAAGCGAACAGACCCTTAGAGCGGACACAATAAATCCAGAGCCCATCACTATATATCCTCCAGTTATTATAGCAGGAAGGATTATAGCTGATGAATCATCTAGTCATGTATTTATCTTTTCAATTCTTAAATGTCACGACTTAGGCTCTCTTTAAAACTATGCACTGCTGCCTAAACAATTTTCCTGTCTACAAATACCCTATAAATTGCAGACGGGCCGTAACTTGTCACACCTACAAAAATCGATCTCCATTTTTGCATACGGCTTCTTAATAAGCCTACATGCAAAAATGAGTCTATTTTCGATCATCTTAAGATGCTGCATGCGAAAATAGATTTTCGTACGCGGGCCTCTTAAGTGATCCTTATGCAAAAATACTTTCTCTCCTCCATATATTTTTTCTCCCCTTCTCTCTTTTTTCCCTCTCAGCACTTCAAATTTTTTCACTTCCTCTCCTCTCTTGCTCTTCCTCTCCCCTCATGTCACCTCTTTCTTTCTCTCTTTCTCTTCTCTCCTCCTCTCCTCTCTCTCTCTTCCTTCCCTCCATACAGAAGAGCGAGCCTGCCAACGGCGGGCAGCATCGGGCTTGACGAGCGGGCCGTCGTCGTCGACTACGGGAGGAGAAGGGCGGAAGTGGGCGACGGGTGGGCCATCACTGTCGATGGAAGGAGGTGCAGGGCAGGAGACAGGCTCGGCGGGCGGCGAGCGACGGGATCGATGGCCCCACGATGGTCGGATCCGTGCCGCCACCGCCTCCGACGACAAGAGCAGGCGGGCTCGGCGAGCAGTGGGTAGGCCACCGCCGACGACGGGAGGAGGAGGAAAAGGGCGAGAGCGGGCGAGCTCGGTGGTGGGCGGCACCTGGCTAACTAGAGTTTTGGTTTTTGAATTTTTGAATTTTTATTTTTTTCAGATTTTTATTTTTGCATGCATTCGATATAAGCACCCACACACGAAAATCTGATTTTCCCATGTGGATGCATCACCCGCATGAAAAAAAATGCTATTTTCGCAGACCTTCCTAGACAGACGGACGCCCAAACGCATGGAAAAATAGATTTTGGCTACATGGAAAAAATGTTTTTGTTGTAGTGACATTTCAAACGGTATACACTTTTTAAAATTTTGTGTATATAATTTTTTTAAAAAAATTAATTAAATATATTTGTGCAAGTTCGACGAAAAGAGTAGGCCTAAATAAATAAGCTTTTAAACGAGCCTTCAAATGGAACCTTGTCTGCTGCGCAAATTCTCCCTCTAAAGATGGCAACGGGTACCCGCGATCCGAAACCCGATGGGTATTTACCCTATTAGGGTACCAATGTGGAGGAAAATCATTACCCATTGATGTTTAAACGGGGAAAATCTTACCCATTGGGTACGTAGGTATGTGTATATTTTAGCAATCCCTATACCCGTTAACCCATGGGTAAAAAAACTCGGGCTAAACTCAAAGAAGCCCACCAAACCACACAGCCCATCATCAGCCCATTAGTGAAAACCCTAGGTACTTAATCACCTCACCCTAATCGGCCAGCCGCCGGCCACCCCTTCCTGTCACCTACTCGTCCTGCCCCTCAGTCACTGGCTAGCGGCGAACCGCCAGAATCCCAGTCGCCCGCGGCCCGCGCCTCGGCCGCGCCGCAAGCCCCTCGGTTGTGCCATGGTGGTGACTGAGACTGAGCATGGTAGCGTCAACGAACGGTGATGATCTTGCTTCTTGACCTTTGCTTTCATTGTTGACCGTTTATATGTCTGCGAAAGAATTTTGGTGGGTATGGGTGACCCAATGGGTATGATTTACCTGGATGGGTATGGGTATGGAAAATTTCCCCCACCCATAGCTGAGTATGGATATACCCATGGGTCCCATGGGTCTCATGTTTTTGTCGTGAATATGGGTCTGAGGAGTCCATACCTGATAGGTATTTACTCATTGCCATCTCTGTCTCCCTCTGATCCCATTTTCAAATTGGTTCCAAAGTATCTATGTTCTAGAGCCATACATAAAAATTAAAAAATGGTTAAAATTTTACTTTGTTATCCTTACTTATTCCACCATTGAAATGATACCCCATTTACTCATAAGATTGGGAGTATTAAAGTCGCGCAGAAGAGATTAAGAAAGTTAAAAGTATCGTGTTACAATATAATATTGGAAATGAGTACCCCATTTACTCATAAGAAGGGTCGTATAATGCTTTCAATTAACAAGCACTACGGGAAATCCCCTTTTTGCCGAGTGCCTGGGACACTCGGCGAAGCCTGTCTAACACTCGGCGAAAATTTCGCCGAGAGTTGCACTTGGCATAGGTCACACGGTGAACTTTCGATCGGCAAAGAGCTCTTTGCCGAGAGTTTTTCATCGGGCACTCGGCGAAATCTTCGCCGAGTGCCGCGTCGACACTCGGCAACAAAAAGTACACGTTAGGTTCGGTGACGGAAAAGTTTGCTGAGAGCCGAAAAAAACACTCGGCGAAGTTTCAATTTTGCCGAGAGTCGGGAAACAAAACACTCGGCGAATTCCCAATCTTCGCCGAGTGTTTTGACAAAAGCTCTCGACGAACTTGAAAACTTCGCCGAGTGCATTTGCAAAAGCACTCGGCGAAAGTGGTTATTTCGCCGAGTGCTTTTGCCGCAGCCCTCGGCGAAGTCTTTGCACTCGGCAAAGAGGATATCCAGAACCCCCAGGTTACCCTCTTTGCCGAGTGTTTTGGTCATTGCACTCGGCGAAGGCCCTCTTCGCCGAGTGTTGCACTCGGCAAAGTAAAAATTTTAACCCTCTTTAATTTGTTCAGTCGCATATTTCATAAATTTTCAACATATACATCACATGCACAATCCCAATCATTTCACAACCCCATAAGCATCATTCCACATCCCATAAGCATCATTCACAATCCACAAAACATAAACATTCACAATCCCAATCATTCCACAACCCCATAAGCATCATCCACATCCCATAAGCATCATTCACAACCCACAAGACATATAATTGACATTCGTAGTCATAGTCACAATCCACAAAACATAAACATAGTAGTTCACGTACGTAGTCCACAATTCGCAAACGAAATTCGAAAAAATACAGTAGTTCACGTAGATACTCCGAATTACAATTGTTCAAAAGAAATTTACCGAGATGGGCACGGCGCCCAACCGTCGTGGTCATTGTTGGGGGGTTATTTGATGCCGCCGACCGAGACTGCACAAAAAGAAAATAGAATAGTATAGGTTGTCAAGATAGTAATATTCGCAAATAAGAAAATTAAATGCGAGGTTAAGTGACTCACCGGAGTGCCTACAAAAGGATGTGGAGGAGTGAATACCACAGTGTGGTGGCGGTACGATAGGAAGACCCATGTTTTGATGATTGATTGCATGTAGCCGTACATCTCGATCATCCTCATCTCAATCTCCCGCCGTTTCCTTTTCCCCTCTTCCAACTCGTCCTACAATATTCTATTTCAATTTTACAAAGTGAAGCAAACAATCGTAAATATTAATGAATTGAGGAAAAAGAATTTTCTAACCCGAAGGTGCGCACTTCGGCCTCAGTCGGCGATCGGCGTGTGCGTATTGTCGGGCTTTCGCTCGTGCTCCTTGCTCGAAGTTGGGACGAGTGGGTGTACTGGCGTGTCGAGGAGGTTGTCACCAATCCAACCGCCCATGCTTCTTGCCACCTCCCACCCTCATGACGACTTCTCCATCAATATCCTGGGTAGTAGGATCGAAATCCTCCCCATGGAGCTCCCTTGCCATCGTGGTGTACTGACTGAGGCGGCTGTGGACGGTCGCATTGGTGTACGCCGAGGGCCCGTCCTCTGGGTTGTAGTCGACGTCGGACGTCGCCTTGCCCTTGTGGGCCAAAGCCCATGCCTTGAACTGGGCGATAGTACCTTATTTTTGAACCAAGAAATAAAATCGGGCATTCCATTTCCCGCACCCTGCCTTAGAAGGTTTTCGACTTCTTGCGGGGTAGGTTCCCTTGGTTGACGCCAAAATTGATGTTGAAATTCCCTGTACGAACGAGAACAAGAGGGTTGAACAATGAGAAATTTGAAAAATTGGTAACAAATTTCTTGAGAACTTACCGCATGTACGGCTCCACTTCATCGAGGTTGGTCAACACGTATAGCATGATGTTGCGCCACTCATGATGATTCAATCTCTTGTTGGTCGCTTCACTAGCGTTCCAAGTTGGCCTCGGAAAAGACGAGGTTCAATTCATCTTCGCCGACATTGTAACGAGGAGGTGGATTATGCACGCTAGGAAGGTTGTCAGCATAGTATTTTGATGTGAAATTTGAAACCTCCTCCAGAATGTATGCCTCTGCAATGGAAGCTTCAATCTTGCATTTATTTTTACATTTCGTTCTAATAACCTTCAAACATC
The DNA here is from genome assembly GCA_019925245.2 of Oryza australiensis. Lineage (NCBI taxonomy): Eukaryota > Viridiplantae > Streptophyta > Magnoliopsida > Poales > Poaceae > Oryza > Oryza australiensis. Next base: position 3,800,992 of record JAIFGZ020000118.1, on the reverse strand, counting down.
TCTCAATTACATAGCACCAACGACACTGCACAGGCCCCCCCATTCGGCACTCGTGTGGAAGATGCAGAATCAAATGCTGCATCGGATTGAAGAAGCTGGGAGGAAAGATCTTCTCTAACTTACATAGCAAAACAGGTGCCATTCTTTCCATTTCGTCAATCACAGTCGGAGATAACTCCTTAGCACACAGCTGACGAAAGAAATTGCTCAACTCTGCAAGGACTAGCCATACATGCTCAGGGACATAGCCACGAACCATCACCGGGAGAAGCCGCTCAATCCATATGTGGTAGTCATGACTCTTGAGCCCGTTGATTCGCATGGTAGATAAGTTCACTCCCCTCTTCAAATTGGCTGCATACCCATCAGGGAACATCAACGTTTGGAACCATTCGAGTACTTCCCTCCTTTGGGCCCTCGTCAGTACAAAATCGGCCTTAGGCTTTCTCCATGACTTGCCGCCTCTGGGAGGCTCCATGTCTAGCTTTGGTCTATTGCATAACATAGTTTGATCCACGCGAGCTTTTACGTTGTCTTTTGTCTTATCAGGAATGTCCATGATTGTACAAAAAAGTGTCTCGGCGACATTCTTTTCGGTGTGCATCACATCAATGTTATGTGAAAGAATGAGATCTTGAAAATATGGGAGCCTCCACAATACAGATTTTTGAGTCCAGGCATGTTGCTCACCATATCCCAGGAAATAACCGTCTTCTTCATTGATCTTAAGAGCTTCTAACGAGCACGAACCTCGGCACTGTCATCATCGTAGTGCGGCCTCGGTAATTATTACATCTTTTGTAAAGTTCTTGATGTCCCTTTGAATGGATGGTCGGGAGGGAGGAATTGTCGATGTTTGTCAAAAGAAGAATATTTACCACCCTTCACCAACCAGATGAACTTCAGAGCTGCCTTGCATACCGGACATGGAAACTTCCCGTGAACACACCATCCGCAGAATAACCCATATACCGGCAAGTCATGCAGGGAGTTATGGTACCAAATATGCATTTTGAAGTTTGTCTTTGTAGCTCGGTCATATGTCCATACCCCTTCCTCCCAAGTACGGACCAAATCATCAATCAAAGGTTCCATGTACACACTCATATTCTTCCCCGGATGTCCAGGAATTATCAACGACAAGAATACATTTGATCTTTGGAAGATGACGCCGGGGGGGAGATTGACGGGAATAACAAACATGGGTCAACATGTGTATGGGGCAGCCGCCATTCCATAAGGGTTGAACCCATCCGTTGCCAACGCAACCCGTACATTACGAGCCTCTAGAGCTTTCCCAGAATGAATCACATCAAACCTTCTCCAAGCTTCACCATCGGATGGATGTACAAGCTTCTCAGGATTGTATCAACGTCCGAGCTTGTGCCATGTCATCTGTTTCGCGGATTCCTCGGCCATGTAAAGCCGTTGGATCCTCGGTACGAACGGAAGGTACCGTAAGATCTTCATGGGGATAGCGAGCTGCCTCTTATGCCCATCACCGAGTCTACCTCTACGAACCTAGAGGATCCACACTTTGCACGATTTTGCTTCCGCATGCTCTTTCCTAAATAGGATACATCCGTTCGAACAAGTATGTATCTGCTCATATGGCATCTTAAGTGCACGAAGGAGTTTTTGTGCCTCATACATGCTCTTTGGCAGAAGGTGACCATTCGGAAGCAGGCTCCCAACAACTGTCAACATAACATCAAAGGCCTCTCTACTCCAGCTAAACTGGGATTTTACCGCCATTAGCCGTGCAATGGCATCCAGTTGAGAAACTTTTGTATGCCCATGAAGGGATTGCTGTGCCGCAGACAACATGTCGTAATACGCCTTTGCGGTAGGCTCCGGCTCCTCCTCCCTACATCCTTCATCGAAGTGTGCTTCTTCATAGTCATTTAACATGTATCCTACCCCGGCATGAGAATGAAACTCCTCGATGCGTTGTCGGACGACCTCGTCTCTCCCACGGTAGGCTTCACCATGGAACGTCCACCGGGTATAATCAGCTGTAAAACCATTCTTGCAAAGGTGTTTGCCCATGATATCTTTTGTTTGTCGCTTCATGTTACCACATTTGCTACAGGGACACCATGTGGTTCGTGCTCCTTTAACCTTGGCAAATGTAAGTTCCAAGAAAGCATCGGTCTTCTCGATCCATTCATCGGTCAATGAACCATGACTTGAGCGGCCCGTATACATCCACTCACGGTCATCCATCCTCTATCATATCGAATAATCATATAAATATTATTTCCATCTACCGAGTGCCTCTAATGTCTAATAGGTAAAAATAGGTCCTAATCCCACTCGAGGATGTGTAGATGAGTTTACTTCTCATGCTCTAGTACTCCGCTTCGAGACAGAATTTCGACAGCACCTCCCCGCTGTTCTCCAAATACACGTCCCGACAGGGAGATTGTGTATCCGGAGAACAACTGGGAGATACTACCGAAATTTTGAGTCGGACCAGAATACTAGACCATGGAAATTAAACTCATCTACACATTCTCCGGCTGTCAAAAAAACATGGACAATTCGAAAAAGATACGGTTAAAGATATGCAAGAAGACGCATATTTTCATCCGTATCTCTTTCGAACGGGAGACGCCTAAGGTTACGTTATACACAGACAAACTACGGTAAAGACAGCGGCACCTGCAAAATAGGGAAGCATGGCTCGATGGCCGGCACACAAGCGACGGCATGGCTGCGCGATGCGACTCCATTCATCATCTCAAATAAAAGGCTTCGACCATATGTGCATACAATAAACTTCAAAAATATATACGTGCATATTGCATATATTTTCTAATCAAATCAAATCAAAGAGTGTAGATATGTATCTAATAAATACCATTGTTTTTACCATATATTTGTTTGTAGTAAATACCTAAATATCACTCGTTTTAATAAACACCTAAATACATGATATTATTTTTATGTGTCAATAATAACTCATAATTTGAACTAAATGTTTAAATAATAACAAATCTAATTTTGTTTGAACTAAATGTTACAATAACAAATAAATGTTGCAAAAGTAAAAACCATGTTTACCGAAAAATACGGAGGGGGTGGGGGCGTCGGCGGAGGAGGGAGCGACGTCACGGGGAGGACGGCGGCATGGGGAGGGACGGCGGCACGGGGAGGACGGGGAGGACGGCCGGCACGGGGAAGGACGGGCGGCACGGGGAGGACGGGGAGGACGGCCGGCACACGGCGGCCGGCCGCAGGGGCGGCGGCCGGCACGGGGCGCGGCCGGCACGCAGCGGCGGCCGGCACGAGGAGGCGATGGCGGCGGGCGGCGGGAGGGGCGGTCGGCGGCGAGCGGGCGCGGGTTTGTGTTTTTGCCTAAGTCCGAATGTGAGCATGGCACGGGAGTAGGCGGCAATATTAGAAAAGTTTGCCGTGTGCTGAGAGCTTTGCCGAGTGCCCCGATCCGGGCACTCGGCAAAAACAAGCTTTGCCGAGGGCGGATCAGCGGCACTCGGCAAATACTTATTTCGCCGAGTGCCCTTCTCTATGCACTCGGCAAAGTTTTCCGCATTAGGGTTTTGTCATTTTTTGCCGTGTGTGGTACTTTGCCGAGAGCTACACTCGGCAAAAAAACTTTAGATTTTTGGTTCTAATAATTTAGAAATTATCAAACGGACTCAAAATTTTACAAAATTTTTGCATAAACCCATATATGCTATTTATTGCCTAGGGAAAAAGATTTGAAATCAAACGACAATTCGGCCGTCACTTTCTCTCCAAATCTAACCAATCATTCTCAACACTTATAATCTACTCCGGAGAATCTTCGGTTTTGTGAGTGTCGTACCTGATAAAATATTCGAAACCTTCTCAATTTTTTACCCCAGCCTCGATGTATGATATCATGACATCCTAACAAATTTTATGATTTTCGACTTCGTTTGCTATTTTTACAATTTTGAAATCATTCGGTCAACACGTTCCTAACCATGTTGCATGAAGAAAAACATCTCAATTTCCCTTCATTTACCACATATTGACTCAAAGGGTCTAAATAACATGAATATAATTTTTGCACTAACTTTTTTATTTTTTTAACCACTCGTAGTTCTAATTTGAGACTTGCAAAAAAATTTACGAAAAAACAATAAATCAAAGAAATATAGCAAAACCATTTGAAAAATTACCAAATTTGATAATTAGGGATTACATGTTGTATTTACATAATAGAAAAAGTTTGGAGGATGGATGAGGAAAAATTTTGACATGTTTGCGAGAGCCGGTAAAGACACTCGGCAAAGGTGGTTTTTGCCGAGTGCCTAGCCCCGGCACTCGGCAAAGGTTGTCGTTGCCGAGTGCCTAGCCCTGGCTCTCGGCAAAGTTGTTTTTGCCGAGAGCCTAGGCCGGCACTCGGCAAAGATGGTACCAAACGGTATTAGTTGACGGCGGTTAGTGTTTTGCCGAGTGTCCCACGTTGGCACTCGGCAAAAAGGATTGTTTGCCGAGTGTTTTTGTTCGCCGAGGGCAAACACTCAGCAAATGGTCATTTTTGTCGAGAGCCCTCTCGGCAAATATATTTTTCGCCGAGTGCCCGACATAAAGCTCTCGACAAAAAATTATACACTCGGCAAACATGGGCTTTCCCGTAGTGAAGGGCACGATAGGAAAAATGGTGGACAACTATTTTTAAGTTAAAAATGGGGGATGAGCTACTCGAAGTTTTTAGAGAATAGTTGAGTACTCTAAAATTTTTAATCAATATAGGGATTTTGAAGGTATAATTGTTGCAGTAAAACAGGGAGGTCTGAAATAATACTATGCACGCAAAACAACAGAAAGTGTCAAGTAGCTGTTCTGACTTAAACAGAAGAGAGACAAGATACGGACAACTTAAACAAGAAACCAGCAATCAGGGGATACACACTCACATCACTTTAGGAAAGAAGTGGCGAAGGTTGCTCCACAAGACTTTTCAGTCAATTCGTTAATCATTGACACCACTGACCTCTTCAGAAAACGGGAACGCGTAGAGCAAAATGCCAAAAAGCAGCTCTTACATCATGTACTGCTTGCATTACTCAAATTAGCCCATTATTAAGTCATTATCAGTGACACGAAGGAGTATAAATACTATCATATGCACTTAACAGTTTGCAACAGTATCTGCAGTCTATCAGCATTCAGTACTCAGAACTACTACTAGTCTGCTACTCTACTCTACTACTACAAAAAAAATGTATCAGTAGTTCAGTACTAGCGTACTACTACTCCATTGAAGCCTGTATCATACTGGCAGATCAGACAGGTACATCTAATTGGCAGGGCACTCTCACTCAAGTCTGTACAGTAAATGAGCCATTGAAAGGCATGAATGAAGCAACCTACCGTTCTTCCACAGCACAAGACGCATGCATGCCTTCTATTCTTGCAACCATGAATATTGGGTGTTACATAAAATGGGAGGATGCAGAATGCTACAACACTAACACATGCTTTATTGATGCATGCCGTTACTGCATGGACTGATTGAATTGGTTGAGTTGGTGCTCTTCACATGGGTAAGATTGTAGTGTAAGAGACTAAAATAGCACAGAGCTCAAAGGCTATGAAAGTATATCATTGCCTTAGACTTCACTTTCCTGTGTGGAAACCACCAAGAGTTGTCCAGGTATTCACCCAAAAAATAGTAATAATAAAGAATGAGGGAAAAGTTATTCACTAAAATACCTAAAAGAAATAAGGGAAATAAGAAGGGATAAACTTTTCGGCTCCTTTGGACTGAAATAATTTCAAAGAAAACCTGGAGGATTTCAATCCTTGGAAAAGTTTTGCTACGAGCTTCTTTGGAACAATGGAATATCACTGGTAAAAGTCCTATGGATTTGCTTCCTATGCCTCAATTTCATAGGAAATCTAAGCATGAGCTCACCTCATGGTTTTATTTTCCCTTGAGAATCCCACGCACTCTCTTTCTCTCGCTCTCTAGTATATCTCTTCCACAAAACAATTTCCTCTAAAGTTCCTGTATTTTATTTCCTACGAACCATCCAAGTGCATAAACTGCTTGTGTTTTGAAACCACGTAGGAATTCCAAGTGTGTGACATCCTATTCCTAGTTTTACTTGTTCATGTGGTTTAGAAATCCTGCATTCTAAGAAGCCCTTAATCTACACATCAGAATTCAAATAAGATAGTCTGCAAGCTAAGCATGAAATCAAGCACACATTTCTACAAAATTCATGTGTTTGTCGATCTCTGTTCTGCACATGTATTTTTATCCTATTCTTTGTTTTTTTATATTCTTACGTTTTCTCAATTCTATGTTTCAAGGTCTAAAAGTTAATGCAAATACTCAACCTGTTACCAAGCTATATGAGGTCTATCATCTCTATTCCATATGTTATACTTCAAATTCCATGTCATATATTTGCCACTTTCAGCGACAAACATGAGATTAGGCAAAATTTTAGTGGCAAACAGCGATTTTGTCCGAATAAAAGAAAACACTACAGGAACAATGCTCCTCAGTCCACCTCCTTTCAAGTTTAAGTGTCATCAACCTATACTCCTGTAAAAAAGAATAATGGAGATGGTGAACGATAAATCTGCTATCACTCTCACTACCAACTCTCTACTATTTGAAAAAGGCACGTGGGGCAAGAGAGTCCACATATCAACCACCCTCGCCACAAACTCTTTATTTTTTATGAAAAGGAAAAAAAATATGTGAGGCCTAGAAAATTCACGCGTTAGTAACAAATATAATGATTTATGTTAATAATGGGTTAATAATATTTTTTAATTAAAATTCTGTTGTAACCCGATATGCTAGTATCACAGAAGGTAAAAACACTACATTCTTTTGTACATATTTTTAAGATAAAAGAAGCAACAAACAATAGCATTCCTGACTAGAGAGGGCTTTTTATCCACTAGATGCGCATTGGTATAGTTTGAAAAGGACAGTTTTCAAATAAGTCCCAGATATAGGAAAATAACAGAGAGCACAGAGCAAGGTAAAACATTTAGTAAATTGAATCAACTAATCAAGGTCCCTGATAGATGCCTACAGTTCTTGAATTTCATAAAGTATTTTTACTTTTAGAGATGAAAGATTGGTTGATGGAGTAACATATGGAAACAGTCTAAACACGACACCCATGAAGCTCTATGGACATTTATGAGGTACCCACCACCACCATATGTCCCCTCTAAAGAAAAATAACAATCCCCCCTATATACCCTGGCACAATTGGACGGCTGCTACACACAGGGGGTATAGTTTTGTCCTTAAATGCCTTTTTGCTCTCTCCCTCTGCTGGAGGATTGTAGACGCAGCGACATTTACGCACCAAAACGTTTGAAGGTTGTCATGCATGCATGCTTGCTAAGGGCGCAAAGCCTGAGTTTTTTCAGCTCAGAAGTTAGTAGTAAGTGGACAAAATGGATTGAATTCAAACAGTGAAGCGAGCAGCCACTGTGCGCAACAGATAGGCAGGAATCCACGCCATGTCCAGAAACAGTTGCAAGAACAGGAGCAGTGACGAGTTAGTAACAAAGAAAAAGAAATGCTACTGCATTTTAAACTTTGCCCAACAGGGAGACTCATAACATGCATTGAAAGCATGCAAGACCCTGGATTACTGCCGCAGCAACCCGACTAGTCAAAATCTAATGCATGCATGCAAACGGCTCGAGATTTAATGGTCCATATCTTTTGCATCTTCTTTGAAAAGAGAACTCTTGCAACACGGTTCCCACCACTGTGTATTCAGACCACTAGGCCAGCGCGAGCGCCCAGCTATAGCACATCGATCTCTTGGAAAAGCCTGAGACCAAATCCTGCTTAACTCCCAAAGATTTCCTGACTCCAAATCTCTCCATTTGCTGCAGCTACCTTCTCTCCATATATACATGCACTCCCTCCCCGTCTCCAGCCTCCATGAACCCCTCCTCGCCCACCTCTCTCTCTCTTGCTTGAGCCAAGAGCTTATAGCTACCACTTCACCGTGCAAACCCCATGCACACGCCTTGAGAGAAGCTGGGCTAGCTTCTCCTGCGTCGCTGCTGCTACTTTTTGGTGCGTTTGGTTAAGTTCGTGTACTGGTGCAACATAGATTCTTTCTTCTAACTAGAGATTACTTGCTTGTAGTCAGTTTGTGTCTGCGGTTTGCTAAGCTAGCTTGATGCCATTTTCCTGCAGGTTTGACTGAAAGCCAATGAAAGATACGAAGGAGCTATGCACCGTTGCGGTAAGAACAGAAAGTTATCTGCTATAGCTCTATATGTTTGAGCTTGCGCACTCAAGCTAGCTATAACTATCATTGTGATCTCTTGTGTGGATCTTCTTTTTATCTGTCTATCAGGTGGAGAGGATGAGTTCAGCAACAGTCAAGCCATGTAGGCAGGTGTTGTTCTATCCAGACTTGAAAATAAGTGATGTATCTTACCCTCGACAAGGAGCATCTATAAATACAGTTCATTTTTAGCAATACCATGGTGTTATCCTAACTGAGCTTTTCTTCTAGCCACCATCCTCATCTTTTTTCAAAATCTCAACACTATTATGGGTAAAATTTTATATGAATTGGTCTTCTTGACCTTGCAAGACCTTTTCTTGACCTTGTAAGACCCAACATCGACGTGTTGTTTTTTTTATTTTTTATTTTTTAGTTTCATCTACTTCTTTTTTTTATTTTTCATCTTTCTTGTAGCCCTCACCTTTCTTTTCGGTCTATCCCTCCTGAGCTGTATCGATGACTTTTTATCTTATATTTTTAATATTTAAAAGAAAAATGATTTTGTTTAGTGACTGAGGAAGAGATTCTATCTACTCGTGTAATTCTATTGTACTTGTAAATTGTAATATTATCGTTTGCGTGATATAATGTAATATTATCGTTTGCGTGATATAATGTGTTTCTGCAGAGTCAAGAGTGCAGCCGATAGACCTAAAGGATGTTTCATGTTACCACATGTGAAGCTAGAAATCTCAGGTAGCTTGACATGTATCATATCATGCATGGAACGAGTTTGCTGTGTGCTACTCGACAACGATTTGCGATTTGGATCTTTGCCGCCTCACTATAGAGAACAAGTACTCGTTATAAGACTGCATATGCAATATACACGGATTATGTGCTGTCATTTCTTTTTTGTTATGCGCCGCTACAGAGGGTTCAGTTCTGTCTCAACTTTTGTCACAGCATTCGATTGTGCTAGTCGATATTGTCCTTTCTCACCAATATATTTCGAGTTTTTTTATTTTGCAATTGCATCTTTTTTCGCACGCAACTCAAATCATCTTGATGTGTGTGTGTGTGTATATATATACACACACACGGATCATCGCTTTAGTTCGCGGCTTGATTAGCCATTTAGTGAACATCTAGGCCTACTGGGACGAAATGTACTCGTAATAAAGAAAGAATTGATCAAATACTGATACTACTGTTCCTTCGAGATAGCAACACAATCCTGACCTAGCAGAATTGATTCAGTTAGAGTCTAAGAAAAAGAGATCGAGAATATATAGCCATTCATGTTATACGTACCTGTAGAACGCAAATCATTACAGGGGGTCAATTGATAGCACTCAGACGTATCGGAAATTTAGAGCAGACACAGTAAATCGAGCAGCCCCTCACGGATTCCCCCGACGAAATCGCCAAGGGTGACAGCAATGCCTGCCGCACGGTCCCCGCGCCAACAACAGAGCAACCCCCCTCCCGGATCGACGGCGCGATTTAGGGCTCACCTGGCCCGGCGTGAGGGAGGTCGACGCGGCCATGGCGATCCCACCAGCGGACGCGACCGCCTCCGCCATTATCTCTACACAGCATCCGCCTAGCCTGCCTCCGCGCCTCCTTCCTGCGGCGCTCGGATCCAACCGCGTACAGGAGGCGAGCAGAGAAGAGAAGAGGGGGAGGACGAAAATTAGGTGCGAATAGAAAAAGGGAAAAGAAGAAGAAGAAGCGCGGTTTAAAGCGGCGGGTGAGGTGGTGGTGGATATGCGCGTCGTACGAGGGAGCGCGAGCTTGCCGACGCTGCCATGTGGGACCGCGCAGGAGATTCCACGGTCACTGACAGTAGGGCAGTGAGGCGTTTCAGAGCTTGGGGGCCCACACGCCATCGGATTTGCGAGTGACGGTGTAACTAAACGGATGCGTAGTTTGGCCCTGTTTGGATCCCTCTAACTCAGGTAGAGTTAGAGTTAAAAACTAACTCTAACTTTAGTCCAAACTAACTCTAGCCCTTGAGGTGTTTGGATACAAGGGTTAGATTAGCATTAAATATGTTTATCCAAGCATTTGGCTCATTTAAACCATGTTTCTATCCGGATTAGATGTGGCAAGCATTTGTGTGGCCTGCTACCACCCACATATGAAACAAAATATTAGTTTTACAAATATAGGATCCGAATGACAACAAATTTAAATTTGTCCATACAAATTAGATGTCGCATAGGAAATTACAAGTCCTCAATGAAGCAAAAAAATTACACTCCATAAAACAAAGCATGAGCTAAATCATCACGGAAGGCATTCATGTTGACATCTTCAACGAGAGGTTCATCTTCTGGCCATACCGATGCCGAAGTAGTAGGTATTGGGTTATAATTTTCATCCGCATCACAGGCATCAAATTCCCTATCCGCAATTTTGCTCTCTCGAATAAAATTATGAATAGCCATACAAGCTACAATAATTCTAGTTTGCTTGTCTTCTGGAAATCTTGGCATGTTCAACAAAATTCTAAATTTCATCTTCAAGACTCCAAAAGTACGCTCTATGACGTTTCTTACTTTGGCATGTGCATGGTTGAAGCTTTCTTTCATACCTTGTGGCGGCGGCCCGTTTTGCCATTGCTCAACATGGTACCTTGTACATCTATATGGTGAAAGGTAACCTACGGTTTGGGTACCCCGCATCAACCACATACCACTTCCCCGCATATTTTTAAAGGCACAAACCGAGACTTAGTTCAACAGTTGAATTACATACAAATATTTTTAAGGCGGTTGTAGTAGCAAACCTGGTGGTGGATGTGGAAACTTATGATGATGAGTAGTTATAGCATCTTTGAAAACTCTCATGTCATGTGCTGAACCAGGCCAACCCGCCAACACAAATGTAAATCTCATGTCGAAATCACAAATTGCAAGCACATTCTGACTGGTCTCATTGTGTCTGTTCAAGTATGGAATCCTCTTACTTTTATCCACCACAACCTTCACATGTGTTCCATCTATAGCTCCTATACAGTCATTGAAGTGTGGCCAGAATGTTGGATTTTCTAAGTTTGGGTGCACCTCTACAAATGTTGGGTCCTTGGGTTTAATGTTATGATGTGCTAGCTTAAGGAGGCTTCTCAAAACTCTGTTAAATGTCCTACTTACTGTCTCTAGAGACCTCCTAAAACGATTATCAGCTTGTCTAACTGACTGTGGTGCACCAACCATCCATAAAAACATAGCAAGAGCCTCTACAGATGTCACACGTACAGTGGACTTCAAACCATATCTCTCGACCAAAGTATTATGCAACCTATAAAATAAAGGTCTTTCAACCCTAAACATGTTGTAACATTGAGAATCTCGAGCTAGTGTCTCATGAACCCAATCCAATCCAGAATCTCCAGTGACTCTCTTAGGTAGTTTCAGGAAGTAGTTGTCAAAGTACATACCCAATATAGGAACCAAATGCAGAATCAAGTTTTGTTGTTGCACCAAATTGTTCCAGCACATGGATATAATTTCATCCTCACTTGAGCTCCCTCCATCAACCTCTCCTTCCTGATCCATGGGGCCATGATTATATTCCTGCTTGCACACATTGTATATACTATCAGCTCAGATAGGCATCATAGGTAATATAAAATTTAAGAACATTCGGATAATAGGGAATGGCGGATCATTACACCACACACGAGAGATAATAGGTTCAACACGGACGGATAATAGGTTCAAGATACAAGCCTGATTTAGATTCAACACATGGACCTAACTACTCCAAGTTGTTATCCCTGCACCATTTCTTGAAGTAACCCAACCTAAGCTCAGGAGTTAACAGTCCACAGAAGAACTCCCTTTGGTACTCTGTTGCAAACAGCTTGGACATAGCATACACAGAATCCACGGTTTGCTCCACGCCACACTCAAATGCAAGCTGTTGGCACCTCTGTACAGAAAATGCAGCCTTCTCATTTGCACGTTTCTGAATTTGCTTAGTATTGGCTGCGACAGACTCTTTGAAGGTAATAGCTATGTCCCTTACTATCTTCACCATCGGGCTCTTGGTCTTCTTCACTGGATCGGACAAGGTGCTTTTTGTTTCAATTATGCGTTGAAATAAATGCATGTTCGTTTCAATTATTCAGATTTTCGTGCATGCGTATATGTGTTTACATTCCAGGTTTTGAAAAGGAATTCAAATTTCACATTTATTTTCTTTAAGTGAAATAAACAGATTTAGGATTTCCTACATGTTTCGAAATCCAAACAGTACACAGATTTGAACCATTTTTAACAGAATGGACACTGTCCCAAGGTTTATACTGGATTCAAACAACATGGACAAAAAAAAACAGACGAACATGACTACTAATCGTGATCCTGCGGATGGAGAGCGAGCTGCGTTCCCTTCAGAGATGTCCCATTTTTGACGGTCGAATGATCTCGAACTTTTGAGCGTCCTTCAACAACTCAAAATCCCCTACAATCCTAACCAAGCTAGCAAACTAACTCCAAAATCAAACCTCTCGCCAAGAACTCGCCTCGGCTACGCAAGAACCCGAATCGGGCCTCCTCTCCACCGCCCTCGAATTCATTCTGGGAAGAGGAACGCACGGAGGAGAACGAGGGGACGAGAGCCGCAGGGACTCACCAGCGCGGCGGCGTCCGTCTCCGGGGCGGCGACGTCCTTCACCAGGGCGGAGGCGCGGCGGCGTCCTTCTCCGGGCGGCGGCGTCCTTCTCCTGTGAAGCGATAAGGGCGGGGAGACGAAAGGAAGCGATAAGGGCGCGGCGGCTTCTATTCCTGTGATCCCGTGCGGCTGGTGACGAAGGAAAAAATGAGTTTATGTGGGCCCCACAGCAAACTAACCCAAACTAGCCCAAATAATCACCCCTTGGAGGGGATAGTTTTTTGGGGTGGGCTAGTTGAAAAAACTAACTCTAGCCCTCCTGTTTGGATACTTTTGGGCTAGTTTGGTGCAATCTAACCCAAACTAGCTCTATCCCATGGGATCCAAACAGGGCCTTTGGTCGATTTAGGTGAGAAGTATTTTCTTTTTTATTTCTCTGTGAAAATGCACTTATGTAAATTACAGGATTGCCCCTGTCAGTCGGCAAGATTTGGTTGCACTTGCATCCTCGCTCTGCTACCGCGTTTGGCACTCCACTACTCCAGCATGGTGGAGCATGAGGTCGCCAGGGTTTACCTTTTCGTCACCATTAAAGGATGAACAATGACAATTTTTGAATTTGGGCCGATTTCGTCGCTGCCACGGTTTTCATGCGTGTCGCGCAAAAATTATGGATGTTAGCGCGGTAATAGGTTAAACCGTGAAGGTTAATAATTATTTGGTGTCAAAAAATTAGGAAAAATATTAAATTAGTGAAAAAATATATATAACCTTTCCACCGATATATTTGTGTGATAAATATTACAATAAATATGTATGATATTTACATTCTATGTATGTATGATATATCGGGGAGAAAAAATGTATGTCATGTTATAAAATGGAGGGGAAAAATACAAAAATCAGTGATAAATATATATAATATTTACATTAATATATTTATGTGATAAAAAATTTTGTGCAAAGATTTTTGAAGTACTCAATGAATTTGGCTAAGTACAAAATTTGTTAAAAATTTTGACATGACCTTTGCTAATAGTTGCCTATAAGACAAATGCACAACGATTATACATTTACAAGGCAACATATCACAAATCCACAACTTTATAATTCAACAATATATGAGAACACAAGTTCACAATAACACAATTCACATACGACACGAACATATCATAAAGTCACAATGCAATTAACATATCACAAAGATGGAGAGGATACCTTCATGGTAGTAGATGTGCACTCTACTGATTCTAATTTCTGTAAGCAAATGAATATTCCTCAGAGGATATTACCATCAACCCATTTGTTCGGAGCAACTCCGCATTGTACTCTTTCCAACTCTGTCCAGTCCAAGCAGCGGTGGTTTACCACTGGCTGAAGATTTGAGCGTACCACTACGGCTCTTGCCACTCGTACACCCAAGTGACTGGAGGACTGTCAGTCGCATTCGGTTTAGGGTAGCTATACGTTGGATAAACACTGTCCACACTAGATGAGCTATAGTCACTGTAGCTCGATTGGGACGGATAATCTGGCCATATACCGTATGTCGGATATTGTCCCCCATGACTCATCGTTGTGTGCTGTGGAGATGTCGGAGCTTCATAAGGGCCATGGTATGTTCCTGCGTTGTGTGGGTGAAGTAAGTCTCACCTGTTGAGTAGTACACAGGAGCGATTAGAAAGAAATGTTGTGTTAAAATCAATATATTAACAATTGCATATTTCACATAGATGAATGCCTTGATGATCGGAAAGGTGTGGCTTGGCCACTTCCCTCTCCATGTTCGTACACACCTCCTCTTCCCTCCACATCCCTTATGTATTCCGCCTCGCGACGCGATGATGCCAACGTCGCCTCCATCTGCTCTTCCTCATCAGCATCAGCAGTTAATTGAGTATATCTTCTTGCAGCTGCATCCTCCTTTCTTGACTTCTCAAGTCTTCGCTCATCAGAAGCCTCAGCAATTCTGTCCAGCTGCCGCCTAAAGAAATCCCTTACATCGGGGGAACGGAGGTGCAATATTTTACTTCCTTGTACCGATGAGCCAAATGGTACTTAAATCTTGTCGCACCATCCCCACTCCTCCTCGTACGACAATATTTGCATACGAAACCATCCCCCACCTTCTGTCCATGTTCCTACACTAAGTATTTGTCTGTCATTGGCCACCTAAAATGGTCAAATTGAACATGTAAGTCACGATGTCACTCAATATACATAACCATACATATATTTGAAAATTCGTAATTGAAAGTTTGTACCTATGTCCCCTTATGAATTTATTTCTACATCAAAATGCCTCTTATAGAAATGTTTGTTCTATCTCAAAATGCCTCTTATAGAATTCCCCTTGTATAAGCGATGCTATGTGCCTATGTCAAAAGTTTTAATTTGAAAAACTGGAAACATAAATGCATGTGTCCATTTAGTTTGTGCCTATGTCCCCTTATAAATGAAATGATTAAATTTAAATAATAAGCTAGCAATCCTAAAAGAAACAGATTAACCCTAGGATTCCTTTTTGTTTTTGCCATGTGACTACAACAAGTTTTTTGCGCAACCGAGAGAAAACCGCGCCATACCACACGGTTAGCTTGCGTAAACACACGGTTTTCGCTGCAAACCGTGCGATAGATACATCGAGTATGAACTAAGCTACACACGAAAATTGCACCTATCGCCACGGTGTCCTCGCACAAACGCCATGGTTTTCGCCAGCTATCGCACGGCTAGTCTTTCTAACTGTGCCGCAATTTATTGCGCGAAAACCGCGTAGATCCGAACAAAAAGCTAACCACATCTCGTGGAAACCGTGCGCAATCGAGCCATGAAGCACCGTACCTGTGGCCACGGTTTTCGCTCTTGCCGCCACGATTATCGTCGCAAACTGTGGGGCTTTGGCCTCGTCGGCGATGGTTTGCCAAGATCTGGTGACGGCTTGCAAGGGAGAGGGAGAGGAAGTGCGAAATAAGTCAGACTCTACACTAACTACGGCATGAGAGTGGTGAAAGAAGGAGATATTTTGAGAAGGAAAGGTGATGGGCCTCAACGGGCCTTGATAAACAATACAAGTGCACACTGATATTTTTCTTGTTTTCCTAATCTGAAAACGATTTTTAAGCACCAATAATTTGTGTATTTTCATGTATAAAAATTATCATAATTTTTATAAAATCGAGATCTATAGGCTGTATTTTTTCAATGAATTTTTTAAAATTTTTTGAATCTCTATGAAATTTCTCAAACTATATCGTGCTGGTATCGTACCGAGCCCTGATAAGCGCGAAAACCGTGGTTTTTTTTTTCGTAAGGTCAATCCTGTGGTCGTTCTTTTTCTTAATTCCTTCGCGTTTACTTTTGTTTACATTTATCGATGATTGCCACTAAGTTAACTTAATCTGTACACAGTTTCTTGGATTTCGATGCACATCAATTCGTCAGAGCATCCTGTCGTTAGGAAGTTCCTCGCCTTAATTGAGTTAATATACTACTTCCGTTTATTTCTTACACAATCTTCTTCTAAAATATTCTTATTTCTCTACCTACCATCTTCTCTCGACTAATCATCCTTATTCCTTATTTATTTTCTTCACATATTTTCTCTTCTCAACCAATAACTTACTTTAATTATTTTTTTATTTTTTAATACCGTGTCCATATAAAATTGCTAATATTTTGGATCAAAGGGAGTGACTCTTTGAAGACATTAAATCGGGCGAGTAAGTTGATGTTTTAAACGACGAAGATGAAAATTAAGTTGACACCAGTAAAACGAGAAAATCATTAGCACATGATTAATTAAGTTTTAATTATTATAAACTTGACAAATTGATATATTTAATATTTTAAAGCAACTTTTATATAAAAATTTTTTGCACGGAACACATTGTTTAGTAGTTTGAAAAATATGCTAACGAAAATTGAGACAATTTTAATCTCAATTAAAAAAGATGGTTAGCAGTGCCAATTTGAAGTCAACCACGGCAACAGATGATGCTTGTCTCGATCAAAAGCCCAGAGTTGTAACCGATGTGTGCTTGAGCGGTTAATGCGTTTTGCAACAAAGCGATAAGCTGATGACAATGGCCACCACTACTTGGAGTTGGCCTGTAGGCATCTTCGCGAACATGCTTGTGCTACGCGTCCCCGTGGAGTATACAAAACGCCGATAGTCGGCTTTTCTTCACCTGGGAACATGTTTGCATAGAGGAATGTCCTTTTTTATGAAAAAAAAAACCCGAATTACCTCTCAACTATCTGTCGTGACAGTAGAAATTATCCCTTAAACCATAAAATTGAACATTTTAAATCTTGAACTATTTATATCGGACATATTACTCCGGGTTCAATCCAAAACTGTTTTAGTGTGACGTACATGTAACATCAACGTGGCAATGCAATCAAGAAAAAGAATTAAAAAACCATGGGCCCTACTTGTCATATATACGAAGTACCTCTCTGTCTCTCCTCTCTCCGTCGGTTGTTGGCATTGGAGGGCATGGCGGGGAGGGCGGCCGACGCCCGGGAGGACATCACGGGCGTGACGAGGAGGGTGTCATGGGCGGCGGCACTGGCTAGTCGGCGCTTGATGAGGAACTAGGCTCCCGATCTTCCGATAGGTATCGATAAGTCGATTATGAAGACTTGATGTTGACGTAAGAGTGCGTAAATGCTATAACCACGCTGGCAGACTAGCAGGGAGTAGTCTCTCGGTAGTAACTAGGTGCCTAGAACTAAGTCTTAGCCTTGTAAATATGTATGTGTTAAGTATATACAAAACATGAGTAATATAGAAGTACAGTTGTATTATAGTTCTCTTATGTCCTTTTTCACTATACTAATTAATTAGATGAATCTCCTGTGCGTGTCACTCTACCCTTTAATCATATTTATCCTAACCCCTATTTAGACTATAGTGAGTTAACTATAGATTGATTATTGATGTATAAACTATGTCTTTACACTACCCCCTTTCTTGCGAAAATATAAATACGATACCCTTGGGAATACTCATGGGTGAAATCCTATAACTGTATCCGTGTACTTGTAGATTTATCTGTGAACGTAATAAATACCAACAATTGCAAGCGCATCAAGAAGGGTGGGTGGCGAGTGATGGCCAGGAGGGCACTGTGGGCGCGGCGGGCATTGGCCAGGAAGACGCTGGAGACAGCAGGCAACGATGAGGTGGCTTGAGATGGTGGCTCATTGATCCCGCCTGTAGGAGCCCGAGCATCCTTGGAGGACGTTCACAAAGGTGGTGGCTTGTCGATACGCTACATGAGGAATGGGCAGGCGAGCTCAAAGCAACGACGCACGGGTTTGTCTGACAGGGAACAAGCGGCAAGGAGGCAACACCATGGAAGCCGGAGTCCGACAGGGCCCTAGAGTTGTGAGGCATCGCTCTGACGCTCGTCGCACCACCCAAATGCCCACCGTCCCCTCTAGATCTGCCAATCGTGGTGTCTCTTAGACCTTCCCATCATGGCGAGAGATGCCTGGCCGAGCTCACCGCTACACCGAAGTCCCTCCTCCTAGTGGTGTGGGAGTGCTCGGAGCCCCTTCTTCCTCTGTCGACGCCGGTGTGGGGTGAACTCCGATGGAGAGGCAAGTAGGAGGTGGGAGGTGGTGGAGAGTCCATTGGTCGTCCAACACCGATAGCATCATAGGAAGGCGTCGGTGTGAGGCAAACTCTGGTGGAGAGGCAAGGAGGAGGTGAGAGGTGGTGGAGAGGCCACCGGTCGGCCGCCATCGGTAGCAGCAGAAGAAAGAAGCATGGAGATAGGGGGAGAAGAAGAGGAAAGAGTGATGGGTGGGCCCATCAAATTTTTATTTGTTTTTGTTAACTAGACTGTCATGTGTACGTCACGTAGAACCAAAACTGCTCTGGATTTAGCCTAGGACCGGTATAAATAGTTCATGGTTTAAAATATCTGGTTTTATGGTTTATGGGGTAATTCGCACCGTCATGATAGTTAAGAGGGTAATTCAGACTTTTTTATTTTATATATTTAGTGCGAGAGTCATAATCTCGTAGAGAGTTGGTATGCACCCTAACCCACCAACTAGGATGCATGTCATGCAGTTGGAGTGGAGCTAGCTTACGGACTTTGTCTATTTTGTGATGCAGTGCCAAACAATTATGACGTTAACCTTGATGGCGATGGTAAAAAAGAAAGAAAATAACTTGTGTGATAGCATTTATTTGAACTTTCATTCGTTCATGACAGCTAATATAATTGATCTCGATGGTAAAACTTAGGATTCCTTAACAATTACTTCCTTTATTTTAAAATATAAAACACAACCATCATTAATGGCAAAACCAAAAAACAATTATTATTATCTTTTTATTTGAATCATCCTAATAGATACAATGTATACATCTGATAAAATTACATGTCTAGAGGGATTAAAAAAATAAATTTAGGAGAGAGGCATGTGCTAGCTAACTGCATATATGCACGCTCTATGTTATGAAATATTAGAAAAAAAGCAGTAGTTGTGTCCTATAGATTTGCATGTGCTGGGACTGTTTTACAAATGAAAAAAAGAGATGAAAACCTCATAAGATGTACCCACATAGAAAGATACCTTTTAAAATACAGAAATTTTGACAAAATTTTCGTAAATTCTCCTCGGAAAAAAATCAATCCATGTAAAAAAGGGTAAAACCGCGCATTTCAAACAGGGCCCACCGGCCCATCTGGTCCGGCAAGAGGCCTACAGCAGGGCCCTACTACGTCCAACGCTGGAAAGCCCATAGAGGCCCAGTTTGTATTGTTAGGGATGCAAATCTCTTCTGAATTTTTAGCATTTTTAATTTTATTTTTTAAAAGATTTGTAAAAATAATTTGTGGTTTGAAAATATTGCAAAACTAATCGTCTCTCGCCCTCCGGAGGGCGAGATTTAAAATAGTCCTCCTAGAGAGCGTTTTTGCGACGTGGCGGACGGTCGTTGGCCGCCGTCGTCGCGCACGTGTAATTTTGCATTTGGCTCTTTTCCCGTCCTTACGAAGGTTATTTTTTCACTGTTCATCACTATTCACTGCACTGTTCATCACTGTTTGTTGTACGTTCACCGCATAGTGAAAAAACGCTCTTTGTAAGGGCGAGAAGGGGCGAAATGCAAATTACACGCGCGCGCGGTGGCCAACGGCCCTCTCCGCCACGTCAGAAAAATGCCCTCTGAATGTGCGATTTTTAAATCTCACCCAAACCACGAATTATTTTTACAAATCTTTTAAAAATAAAATTAAAAATGCTAAAAATTCAATCTCTTCTTGCGTCCAGCAGCCAGCAGCCCAACAAAGCCCATACGCATTGTTCGGGTAAAACGGACCCAAAACTATACGAAAGCCCGAGCAAACTGCCTCCGCCTTGCGCCCCGCGGGCTCTCGACCTGTCGTCGCAAGCGACCGCTCGCCGGCTTCACGCGGCGGCGGCGGGGGGGCTCCATGCTCACGGTGACCCTCCTGGACGCGCACCTCGCACGGTGCAGCTCGGCGCGCCACATCCTCCAAATCCACGCCCAGTTCGTCGCGTCCGGCCTCCTCGCAGACGCCTTCGCCGCCAGCCGCCTCCTCCTCTTCACCACCTCCACCCGCCTCCTCCCGTTCCCGTTCCACCACTCGCTCCGCCTTCTCCGCCTCGTCCGCCGACCCAACGCCTTCTCCTGCAACATGGTCCTTAAGTCGGCTCGCGACCACGGGCTCCCGCACCTCTGCCTCCCTCTCTACGCCTCCATGCCCGCGGCCCCCGACTGCTACACCCACACCATCCTCGCCGGCGCGTGCGCCACCAGAGGGGTCATCGAAGAAGGCCGCCAGCTTCACTGTCACGCCATCAGGCACGGGTTCGGGCGCAACCTGTACCTCGCGAACGCGCTGATGAGTATGTACTCCGCGTGTGGGTGCCTCGGGGACGCGCGCAAGGTGTTCGACGTGGGTCCTGTTTGGGACGCCGTTTCTTGGAACACGATCCTGGCCGCGTACGTCCAGGCTGGGGATGTGGACCAGGCGGTTGGGGTGTTTGCACGGATGCCTGAACGGAGTGCTGGGGCGGTGAGCTCAATGGTGTCGCTGTTTGGGAAGAGGGGAATGGTGGACGAGGCGAGGAAGGTGTTTGATGGGGCGGAGTGTAGGGATGTTTTCACGTGGACTGCGATGATTTCTTGCTTTCAGCGGAATGGCAAGTTTGCAGAGGCGTTGGCTTTGTTCTCAGATATGCGTGGGGAGGGGTGGCCTGTGGATGAGGCAGTCATGGTCAGTGTTGTCGCTGCCTGCGCACGGTTGGAGGTAACTCAGAATGGGGAGATGTGTCATGGGCTGGCTTTCAGAGCTGGCCTTAGCTCGAGGTTGAACGTCCAGAACGCATTGATCCACATGTACTCAAGTTTTCTGAATGTTGTTGCAGCACGAAGATTGTTTGACACTGGGCAGTGTTTGGACCAGTTTTCCTGGAACTCGATGATAGCTGGCTATCTTAAGAATGGCTCTGTCAAAGATGCAAAGGAATTGTTCACTGCAATGCCTGACAAAGATAATGTTTCTTGGACTACGATGATATCTGGTTGTGTGCAAAATGACCAGTCCTCAGAGGCACTCACTATTTTCAACAACATGCAAGCCCAAGGAATCAAGCCAGATGAGGTTACGCTTGTAAGCGTCATCTCTGCATGTACTAATATGTCTTCTCTCGAGCAAGGCAAGTCGGTGCATGAGTACATAAGGGAACACCAATATAATATCACGGTCGTACTTGGGACTAGCCTCATTGACATGTACATGAAGTTGGGATGCTTAGAATCTGCATTAGAAGTCTTCGATACAATGGAAGAAAGAGGAACACCTTGCTGGAATGCTGTCATTGTGGGGCTGGCCATGAATGGTCTGGTGACGAAGTCCCTTGACATGTTTTCGGAGATGGAATCATCTAGCACTGCCACTCCAAATGAGATAACTTTCACTGGAGTTTTGAGTGCTTGCAGACATGCTGGCCTAGTTGAGGAGGGCCAACATTTCTTCAAGTTGATGCAGCACAAGTATCACATTGTACCAAACATCAGACATTATGGATGCATGGTGGATCTTCTTGGACGTGCTGGATATGTCAAAGAGGCGGAGGATCTGATTGAGAGCATGCCCATGTCACCAGATGTTCCAGCATGGGGTGCTTTGCTTGGTTCCTGCTGGAAACATAGTGACAATGAGGTTGGAGAAAGGGTGGGGAGGAAGCTTGTCCATCTAGATCCTCACCATGATGGGTTCCACACTATGCTATCTAACATATACGCTTCAGAAGGAATGTGGCAACGTGTAAAGGATCTAAGGTGCTCCATGAAACAACGGCACGTCCCAAAAATTCCAGGTTGTAGTGTGGTTGGATCATCACTACCTATGTGAGAATATAGCATATGATGGTACTTGAAAGTTGAAATCAGAATACAGTGCTTAGAGTGGTTCCACTCAAGTTTCGTAAGGTACTGAACCGATTCTTAATTCCTTACTTATCAGCAGACTAGTGCTCTAGCTATCTTATGAGTTGCTCCAGTAGCTTGTCATTCAGATAATCTTTCTTCTGTCGATTTTTTCACATGTTTTTAGATAATGTATATTTTGCACATAAGCTAAAAGATTTTGTCTGCCATTAATTTTCACAGCGTTCATCTTTTGATCATTCACCTGAAATCAGATATAACTTCAGTCGCTCCCTCTTCATTTCTGCAAAGGTAACATTCCATCCACCTAGCACCATGAATAAATAGCTAACCGCTACATGGTCATGGCTCCTTCTTTTGCATGTAGCCATACATAATGGTGCTTATGTAATTTTTTTTGGTAATCTAGGGGGGGGGCGCTAATACTTCTGCATTATTGAGGGCATGGAGCACATGAGAGTGAGGGTGGTCTACTTCACCGAATTAAGGAGAGTAACGGTCTGTATATATGAATATATCAGGGAGCTTGGTGAAGGGAGGAAGGAAGAATACGGAAGCAAGGATGGCCTGTTATTTATAGCTAGCAGATGATGGATTAACGTGGGCACACTTCCCAAGCTCCTAAATAGTACGACTTTTTGCAACAGCTTTCTTCATCAACATTTCTTAGAAAACTTTTATAAATCAACTTTTCAACTTTCCAGTATTTAATTATGCCCTCGAATAATTGTCATAAACTCTGAGTCATCCATCACCCATCATCTATTTAGGATGGAATCTTGCAATAAGCTTGCAACCTTTATTGGTATGTTTAGCTTTGTCGTTGGAAGTTTTGAAGTTGGGACAACATGTTGTCACACTTATTGCACTGGAAAACAATAAAGAAAAGATCTGTAGATGTTTTTTTTCATAGAGAAAACAATAATGTAGGTCAATTTGTTTCTAAGGCATTTGTTTGTTATAAAATATGTCCTTGTTAATTATTATGCACAAGTTGCAGCCGTACAGGGCAGCTAGCTAGCCGGTTAAGCATGATTGACACATTTCTGGTTCAGTGATCTGATTCAGTATTAAATTCAAGTCTAAAGAGGCTTATATATTTAAGGTGAACAACACTCAAAAATTACTGTTGTGCATATTGGCGAAACTAAGTAATGACAGTAATAATTTTCTAGAGCAATTTACTCTGCATGATTCCAAACGAATTTTGCAAGAAGATAACCATTTTGTATTGACTTTCTAACAATCTCACATGCTTGCTGCAACTGCTAATATTAAACCGTGTGAAATGTGAGATGAGATCCACCTTGACAAAGTGATAGATGACCTGCTAAATTGATTATTGGACTGAAGGAATTTCATTATATGACCAAGTGAAGTGACTGGTCTATCTTAAAACTGCATGCAAATACTGCTGGAAGAGTTTTTCTGTCAGTAAAATATGGAACACCCCTTTCCCCTATTCTTTATTTTTAGATGAAGCAGAGAGCAAACGCAGAACAACTTTGGCACCACCTTACCGTTATCCCCCTTGAGGGGAAAAGGAGAATACAAGTCTAATTGACTAACATAAGAAACGCATGGAAAAACAATGCAGGTCTAATTGACAGAACGACAATCATTGCTGAAGGGAAAAAAGAATACAAGTCTAATTGACTAACATAACAAATGCATGGAAATGATAATCATTTGTGCAAGAGAAACAACACTTCGAAGATGTATCCATCCCCCAAAAGACTAATAATGGTTTTGTCACTGTTGTGAGTTTGTGATAATGCAATGAAAGCTCAATTGCATCAGAATGTTGCGTGATCAACCGGAACATCTTTGCTGATCCACAAGTTGTGTCCAACTCACTGCACATCTAAATAAGTGAAAGGTGAAAACCTTCATGCAAAACTAAGAAGCCATGGGCGATTTTTGCTCTGGATGTCACAGGCTCAGGAAACTTCTTCTGCATGTAGGTCCCCCCCACCCACATACACACACCCTTAGCTTGATTTTTTCTTTTGCCCCCTACTACCTTGTGCGACGACCTCGTCTCTTTAGGGCTTATTCAGTAGTTTATAGGATTTCCAAATTATAGGAATAGGAAAAGTAAAGGATTTAGATGTGACATGCACTCCAATCCTTAGGAATTTTTCCAAGAATCTCTCACCTCATGCTAAAAATCCTATGGAATTAGGTTGTAAGAATAGAATCCTTTGAATTGGATAGGATCTATTCCTATAAAAAGGAATGATGCATGTAGAAAGAATTCCTAAGGTTTTAATTCCTACAACAATACTTTGAAAATCCTTTAAACCGAATGAGCCCTTAGTCTTTTGCCCGTCGCACCACTCCTCCGTCGTCGTGCCTCCGCCTCCCCATCCCTGCTATCCTAAGACAGATACCACCAAAGAAGAAGATGAGAAAGAGGACAAAAGATGTGTGGTGACAGCAAGAACGAGGGGAGGCGCAGGGGCCACCTCGGCCATGCCAGGAGTGGCTTCCTCTCCCCCTTCATGCGCTGATGGGAGCGGCTTTCCTCCCTCGTCATGCATGCATACTTGCATATGACGATGGGCTCGAAGCGGATGGCCATGGCGCTTGATGATGGACTCAATTCAGGCATCAGTGGGAAGTAAGAGGTTGGGCCCGATCTATTCCCAATTCGGCAGTCCATTACTTGCTCTAATACCTACCCTTCCCTATTCGGTAGTTATACCCAAATTACATGTCTTCCATTTGCATTTGCATTGAATTCACATATGTTGTGACCAAACCAATGAATAACTAACGAGTGAAGTGCCTGTACAATTGAAGTTTCATCACAAGCTATACACAGTTTGAGTTTGTTTATTTTGTAAACCTTATTGCATATCTATTTCCATTGGAGCAGTTGGGGATTTATCAACTCAAATGTCAAAAGAATTTCAAAAAAGGAAAAAAATATTGTGGAGAAGGCTTGATGAAAGCTGAAAGGTTAGCCTGCCAAATTATATGGTTCTGGAAATAGGACAGTTAAACTGACCAATCTGTTCTTGCTTCCTAGAATGGGTTGCAAATTTTCTATAGTTCCAACTTTCTCAAAGGAGAAAGTCTACTGAGTTTAGATCAGTAAATGACACATCCCCAGAAACAAAAATGAGCAGACATCCCCTATGTAACGCACCGTCCTGCAAATACTGCAGCATGTTTACAGATATTCTAAGAGCAATGCTATGCTGTACGGAGCATTTTCACTATGTCAAATGCGGGTAAATATGTGGTGGAAACCCCAACTTAGGTGAAAACTCTCATGTAAACCCCAAGTTTGGACAAGATCTTTTACGTGGTTGTGTAAAACAATCTCATCTACCTGTGTGATCTTTTTTTTTTTTGTTGAATTTGGACGCTGTTTGGTCAGAGTTTACACGAGTTTTCACCTAAGTTATGGTATCCACCATATATTTATCCGT
This sequence comes from Oryza australiensis, assembly GCA_019925245.2. Taxonomy (NCBI): domain Eukaryota; kingdom Viridiplantae; phylum Streptophyta; class Magnoliopsida; order Poales; family Poaceae; genus Oryza; species Oryza australiensis. Next base: position 3,775,262 of record JAIFGZ020000118.1, on the reverse strand, counting down.
CAAATACAGCACAAGTATTTTAGCTGTTCTATTACAAATAGAAGTCACCTTTGGTCCCTCTTTTGGTCTTATCTCCTTTCACCTTTTCTTCAGAAGGATAGTGAAATCAGCAGATTATTAACATTACATTATTTAGAAATTCATATATTGAATGTGAAACTATAATCATTTTATCTTTGCAACTGTGGGTTCGTGGGCCTTATAGAGCTCTGAGGCTTATGATAGTGTCCCCTCTCTGTCCTTTCACCAATCATCTTTCTTTCACCTTTTGATATGCAGCCCCATATTTGCAGGGATTGTTCCCATATCAAGCGCAAGCTTATATATCCATATGTTTTTCATTTCCATTATTCCATTGTTTTCTTTTACTCCTGAATACATGACAACATGACCCCTGTTTTAGTCATATATTAGATAGCTAAGTTCTTACACCTACCCACACAAAAAAGAAAGAGCACCTGCTTGGTTTTCATAGATGTAGTTATGGACCTCTGTATTGAATATTTTCTGTACATTTTCAGGTGTGAAGAATCATATTGCAAATTTCACTCATCAGTAAGGACATTGTAATTTCCATCATTTTGCAAATCAAAATGGATAAACATTGTCACATGATACATTTCGCTTATTTCCTATTGGCAGAAATCCTCACAGAAGTTCTACTGGCAGAGTGTAGAGCTAAGGGCATGTAAGGGAATTAGTGAAATCCAAGCATCGTTCAAAAGATATTTGCATGGTCAATCCTCCCCCAGAATGGTTCAATCCAAGAAATCCATTACAACCAGTAAAATTGTAAAAGTGAAGTCAATAGATGGGCTAAACAGAGCTTTGAGGTATAAAGTACTATCCCAGCTGCCACCTTTGCAATTTTGCATAGTGTTCTGTTTATTCACATTTTTCCTGTTCTTTCCTGACAATAGTTAACTTCAGTGTTGAATGAAACAACGTTGAAAAATGGAAATAATTGTATTACGATTCTCCTAGATAAAGTACGCATACTTCATTTGTAGCTAAATCATTTATTGATTATGTGTGGCATGAAATGGAATATAAATAGAACTGTTCTAGGAAATGATTTTTGTCTTGAACTATGATATCTAGAAGAATCCCCAAATGAATGGTTTAGAATGATGGTAGATTATCAGCTACAGTTACATACTAAATAGGTTATTTATTAATTCTGGTAATATTTTGCAGCAATGTAGATAAAGTAGACTACCGATCTTATAGTTGTCTGATTAATGGTATTAAACTAAGATTAAATATCAAGTACAGGTAAGGAATAACTAAAATTTGGATTAAAAACAAAAATAAGACTAGAAGGTTGATTTCATAGAAATTCTAAAAAATATCTCAGGTTAACCATAATTGAATTTTTTTCAAAACTGAACAAAAATGCACTCCAAATACAATAACTAAATTTAGGATAAAAAGAGGAATTCTATTTGTATATGAATTCCAAGGTACTCCATGTTCTTAAATATATGTCATTTTAGAACACGAGCCATCAGATATCGGAATTATAAGTAACCAATATACGTGGATAATATTAATATTTTATTGTGTAAAGATCATATTAGTATTTTTTGTCATTAAAAAGTAATTTTATTTTTGTTAAAACAAGGATCAAACATGTGCATTTGAAATCATGTCAATTTGCTAATGACCTAAATTACAAGTAATAAAATTAGAAAGGAGGGAGTGTGTTGGAGGTCCCCATCATCGGCTACACATGGCATTCCTGTCACCAATTTTTGAGCACGGTCTCCACGTGTCACATCGGCTCTTGAGCATGACTGCTCGAGGCATAGCCCATGGGTGCGCCCCTCCTCCTCCTCCCCCCTCCTCGACGGGCGGTGCTCGGGGCATACTACCTGGGCACAGTTCCTGGGTGCCGCCCCTCATGGGTGGTGCTCAGGGCACACCCGACTCGGGCACGACCTTGCTCGAGGAATATTTACTCGGGCACAACCCCTGGGTGCCGCCTCCCGTGGACGGTGCTCGAGGCACATCCAACCCGCGGGCACGACCCTCGTGGGTTGTGCTTGGGGCATATTCGTCTCTAGACGCCCTCCTCTTCCCCGGACTGTGCTCGGGGCACATCTGTCAGTTTTTCCTTGGGTGCGGCCTCTCGTGGGTTGTGGTTGGGTCACATCCTCCTCCAGGCGCGACCCCTCGTGGGTTGTGATCTGAGCGCTATCGAGACTTACAAGATCTATATCTTCAAGGTGCTGAACCAAATGTATGCAATCACCGGCAACTCTTTCAAGCCACACTCAATCATGAACTACTTCATCGTCGACATCTTCGAGAAGCTCTCAAACCAACAATAAAACATATGATCAGTAATGGGAGTGGTCACGAATGCTGGGGTATGTTCGGTGCCTCGGACACGCGGTGTGCTCCGAACTCGACAGCCGTCCGGGAACAAGGCATAAGCGTTTTGAGGCCTCGGGTTGAGGCCCAAACACGCCCTTTGCCCCGAGCTTTCCTCGGAAAGCTCCATCCCATTTATGAGTATTGGTGAGCCTGGAGGATTGGCTTGGACCAACATCATGCACGAAGCCAAGAGAGCAAGTCGGAATACATGTCACCTGCATGCTGAGAAGACATAACGTTGTATGAAGCTCTTTGCATATCCACGTCAACCAAAGGAATAAAGGAGGCGGCACGTGGCACGTCCACTCCGACACTTATGTACAGGCGTTGTGGACTTCCCTTAATGTATAAAAAGAGGATCCATGTCACCAAGATAGAGGAGTTTGGAATTTTGGGAAAGTTTTGGGGGGCTAAGATAGCTGCTAACCACATCATAGGGAAGAATGGTTCATCCTCTCCCACTTAGAATATCCTCTCCCACATCATAGTGAATTTCCTAAATAATTATTTTAGAATAAAAAATAAGATGATATACATTAGAAAGCAAAACGACAAATTGCCCAAACTCCAGGAACAGAAGCGGCATATACATTAAAGTACAATAAAATACAAGCGAGCTACAAGAATTACCATTTTAGATTTGTGCTGAGTTTGCAAGCACCTTGCAAATACTCCTAATTCATGAAGTGCTACCAACTAATGAATGTGTATCGGTCAGAGACCCTATTACATGACTGAAGTCGTGAGAACTATGCACCCACCTATGGATGACGTACCCGTGGATGACGTAACATTGGATGACATATGGCAATGGTAGATCAATTGTCTGACGGTCTTGATCTTGCATACGAACCAGGATTGATCGTCAGTACTCGTAAGACGATTAATTCTCATACTGCGTTCGACATGTGCAATAATTTAGATCTCCCGTCCCTCTGAGTTCGACATGTGCAAATCAAGGATTACCTACCCTCATCAGACAATTACTCTAGTTCCTGTTCAGCTTACGGCAATTAATCTCATTCTTTGCATGTAACCATACATAATGGTCCTTATGAAATTTATTTTTCTCTTTTTTTTTAATCTATGGCGATGTATTCCATCTTGGATGGAGACTAATACTTCTTTATTATTGAAGACATGGAGCACGTGAGAGTGAGGATAGTCTGCCTCACCATATTAAGGAGAGTACCTGTATGTAACCTTATGGAATTCCTTTTTCTCTTTTTTTAATCTATGGCGATGTATTCAATTTACGATGGGGACTAATACTTCTGCATTATTGACGACATGGAGCGCATGAGAGCGAGGGTGGCCTGCCTCACCAAATTAAGGAGAATACATGTCTTTATATATATGAATCCTAGCAAAATACCCATGCTTTACTATGGGTAAAATGCTTATGCTTTACTTTACCATGTTTATTTAATACACTACGGGAAAGCCTATGTTTGCCGAGTGTAAAATTTTTTGCCGAGAGCTTTATGTCGGGCACTCGGCGAACAATATATTTGCCGAGCGGGCTCTCGGCAAAAGGATACTTTGCCGAGTGTTTGCCCTCGGCGAACAAAAACACTCGGCAAAAATCCCTTTTGCCGAGTGCCTCCACACGGCCCTCGGCGAAAGTACAATTTTGCCGAGTGCCAATAAGGGCACTCGGCAAAATACTAACCGCCGTCAACTAATACCGTTTGGTACCATCTTTGCCGAGTGACAGGGCAAGGCACTCGGCAAAAAACCATCTTTGCCGAGTGCCAGGGCTAGGCTCTCGGCAAAAAACCACCTTTGCCGAGTGTCTTTCCCTGGCTCTTGGCAAACATGTCAAAATTTTTTCTCATCCATCCTTCAAACTTTTTCTATTATGTAAATACAACATGTAATCCCTAATTATCAAATTTGGTAATTTTTCAATTGGTTTTGCTATATTTCTTTGATTTGTTGTATTTTCCTAAATTTTTTTGCAAGTCTCAAATTAGAACTACAAGTGGTTAAAAAAATAAAAAAAAGTAGTGCAAAAATTATATTCATGTTATTTAGACTTTTTTGAGTCAATATGTGATAAATGAACGGAAATTGAGATATTTTCTTCATGCATCATGGTTAGGAACGTGTTGACCGAATGAATTCAAAATTGTAAAAATAGCAAACGAAGTCGAAAATCATAAAATTTGTTAGGATGTCATGATATCATACGTCGAGCCTGGGGTAAAAAATTGAGAAGGTTTTGAATATTTTATCAGGTACGACGCTCACAAAACCGAAGATTCTCCGGAGTAGATTATAAGTGTTGAGAAGGATTAGTTAGATTTGGAGAGAAAGTGACGGTCGAATTGTCGTTTGATTTCAAATCTTTTTCCTAGGCAATAAATAGCATATATGGGTTTATGCAAAAATTTTGTAAATTTTTGAGTCCGTTTGATAATTCTAAATTATTAGAAGCATAAAAACTAAAGAATTTTTGCCGAGTGTAGCTCCGCAAAGAACCACACACGACAAGAACAAAACCCTAATGCGCAAATCTTTGCCGAGTGCCTAGAGTAGGGCACTCGGCAACATTAGTATTTGCCGAGCGCCGTCGATCGGCTCTCGCAAAGATTGTTTTTGCCGAGTGCCCAGATCGGGACACTCGGCAAAGCCTCGGCACACGGCAAACTTTTCTAATATGCCCGCCTCCTCCCCGTGCCACGCTCGCGGACTTAGGCAAAATAAGCAAACCCGTGCCGCCGCCTCCCGCGCAGCCGCCGCCACGCTGCCGCCGCCGCCCCGGCGTTGCTTCCCGCCGCGACCGCCGCCCCTACCCGCCGCGCCCGTCGACCGCCGCCCGTGCGGCCGCGCTGTCTCCGTGCCTGCCGCCTGGCCGGCCGCCGCCTCCCCGCCGCCTCCGTGCCGGTCGCCGCCCCTGCCGGCCGCCGCCTCCCGTGCGGCGCGTCCCCAGCCGGCCGCCGCCGACCGCCGCCTCCCGTGCCGGTATATACTTGATTTGATTTCCTTTCTTCCCTTTGCTTGCTTAATTAATTGATCGATTTACAAGAAATTAATTAACCTGCATTTGATGGATGTCGATGTGTGCATCGATTTACACATATATTGATATACAGCCTGCATTTGATGGATGTCGATGTGTGCATCGATTTACACATACTATTCTATTTTTCTTTTGTGCAGTCTCAGTCGGCGGCATCAAATAACCCCCAATAATGACCAAGACGGTTGGGCGCCGTGGCCATCTCGGTAAATTTCTTTTGAACAATTGTAATTCTGGAGTATCTACTGTGAACTACTATATTTTCTTCGAATTTCGTTTGCGAATTGTGGACTACGTACTGTGAACTACTATGTTTATGTTTTGTGGATTGTGACTGTGACTACGGATGTGAATTATGTCTTGTGGATTGTGAATTATGGCTAAGCTGTTGTGATTGTGGTTGTCGATGTGGTTATACTGATTGGGGATGTGGAATGATGCTTATGGAGTTGTGGAATGATTGGGATTGTGAATGTGATGTATATATTGAAAATTTGTGAAATATGCGACTGAACAAATAAAAGAGGGTTAAAATTTTCACTTTGCTGAGTACAACACTCGGCAAAGAGAGCCTTCGCCGAGTGCAATGGCCAAAACACTCGGCAAAGAGGGTAACCTGGGGGTTCTGGGTACCCTCTTTGCCGAGTGCGCAAACTCGCCAAGGGCTGTGACAAAAGCTCTCGGCGAAATAACCACTTTCGCCGAGCGCTTTTGCCAAAGCACTCGGTGAAGTTTTCAATTTCATGAGAGCTTTTACGAAAACACTCGGCGAAGTATGGGTATTCGCCGAGTGTTTTCTCCCCAGGCTCTTAGCAAAATTGAAAACTTCTCGGCAAATTTTTTCGTCACCGTATCCAACCTAACGTGTACTTTTTTTACCGAGTGTCGAAGCGACACTCGGCGAATATTTCGCCGAGTGCCCGATGAAAAACTCTCGGCAAAGAGCTCTTTGTCGATCCAAAGTTCACCGTGTGACCTATGCTGAGTGCAACTTTCGGCGAAATTTTCGCCGAGTGTTAAACAGGTTTCGCCGAGTGTCCTAGACACTCGGCAAAAAGGGGATTTTCCGTAGTGATATATGTTATTTAGTTGATTCAAACAAATTTAGACTGTTGTATAATATTAAAAAAATATTAGGATTAGTTTATAAAATATCCAAAAGTAGTGGTGGTGTGCTACCAGTAACACAGCCAACACCATCATGAAGCCCGGGCTACTAGTAGCATTTTCCGGTGACCGACTGATTTTTATACGCGTCGAGAGCCCGGGTGGCTGCTCGACCTGCTCGGAAGCTGTCTTCGCCACTATGTGCTGCAGAACCACCAGCATTACTATTGTTTTTTTTATAGTAGGATGGATATCAAGGAGCATAGGATGGGTGGAGGGAAGAGCTAGAAGCCAAGGATGCCCTGTTCTTTATAGATAATGGATGACAGATTAACGTGTGCATACTTCCTAAGCTTCTAAACAATATGATTTTTGCAAAAACTTTCTTCATCAACATTTCTTTCTTAGAAAACTTTTTCTAAAACCAGTTTTCTAATTTTCTAATATTTAATTCATTCGTTTATGTCTCGAATAATTGTTAAAAACCGAGACATCCATCATCTATTTAGGATGGGATGTTAAAAGGGTGTAATAAGCTTGCAACCTTTATTGGTATGCTGTCGTTGAAAGTTTCCAAGTTGGCAAAACATGTTGTCACACTTATTGCACTGGAAAATAATAAAGAAAAGATCTTTAGATGTTTTTTTGAAAGTTTGAATTGCCCCAATTATTATGACAATCCAAATTATTCTCTAAACTACAAAACTAGACATTCTACATCCCGAACTTCTCGAACTAAACGAATAATTTTCCCTAACTCAATACAGGGCGGTTTTAATCCTACGTGGTGCACATGGTGCACTCCAGTCAACCAAAAAAGTAATAAAAATTAGTGGACCCCACCTATCAGTCGTATGGTTTGAGAAGTTTTACAGTTAGGGGTGTAATTCGGACTATTGTAACAGTTCAAGGGTAATTTGGGCTTTTTTATTTTTCTTTATAGAGAAGAGAACAATGCAAGCCAATTCCTTTGTTTTGTTTCTAAGGCATTTATTTGTTAAAATAATATGTAACCACCTCTCTATTATATTATTAAAATAGTATTGAAAGAAGACCTCACGTTTGCTTCGGCGAATAGAATTTTTCACATTGATCGGAGAAAAAAATAAGAGTTCAAATACAACTTAGAAATGACCAAAATTCAGAATTAAAAGTAAGGCATATTGGAAGAAGAGTCAAAATATAACCCAACACAAAATTAAGTAACTAAATTCAAAATAAAAATAAAATGAATCTCAAAATGTGAATACAAATTCAAATGAACTTAAAAAATCATGAACATTCAGAATAAAAATATAATTAAATAAGTAAAGAATACATACCAAGAAGAGTCTATAGAAAATACAATCTTAAATATCCAAAAGTAAGATTTAATTCTTTTTAAAAATAATGCATATAAAATAACATTGAAGGGGAAAATAAAATAAATGAGTCCACAAGGAATATTGAGAGAATTGTTCAACACGAGATTAAGTATGATTCGGAACAAAAGATGCTAGAGGAATAAACAATCCTCTAGCTTGGAGAAAAGGAACTCCTTTTGAGATTCGGCCAGGGTGCTAGTGTGAGGACCTGAGGTCAGGTCTGCAAGAATCAAACAACGAACAAGGGGTTTATAGAGGTTCGGGCCACTCGGAAGCTTAACACCATACTCCTATGTCTTTTGCTGGATCCCTTGCCGCAATATTTACAAAGAGTTGAGCTTCTTCTATTCTAGAGCTATGAGGGTTTCTTGGGTTCGATCCCCTTCACAAAGCCTTTGGACCTCCCATAGTCTTGGGGAAACCGCAATTGTCTGCCTCTTTCGGATGGACCTCATACATGCAATAATTAGGTAGGGTTAGTCCCATCGCATGCTGACCGGTGGGGCCTTGTATAAAACTTCAGTAGGATCGCTGATGAGCTGGCGGGGTTGTGGGAAGCTGCATGCCATCCCACTGCCTTGGTTGTGGGAAGCTGCATGCCATCCCACTGCCTTCTGCGCTGACGCTTGTCTAGTGATTGGTGATGAGGCTAAGAATGACGCCTGCCAGGCCCGCTCATCAACGCCTGACAGCCGGTCTCACCAAGCCATGGTAGGGTCGGCCGACTGCTGGCTCATGGACCTGCGTCGCCTGACAGCCCATACTCCCGGCTTTTTAAGGGTGACGATGGCTTGTTCCACGGTCGGTATACGTCGTCTTGTTGCATGTTGTTCTCCATGCACGGGCGATGGATTTGTATCCCTCGCAATTAATGTGGGATCACACAACATGGGAGAGGGGTGTCATCTTGGGTTGTGTCGCATTAATTGGCGTAGAGTGAGCCGTGCATGGCCCGCAAGACGACCTGAGCTCGGGCACCCATCTCATGGTCGAGTGTTGCCCCGTGCCTAAGCTTCCTTCTCTGCTCGGGCCAACCCCGAGCTCAAGGTTAGCCGTCGCCACTCATCTCAAGCTTGGGGGCAGCTTGCTGACTTGGTGGACTGAGTCCCGTGGCCCGACGACACCACTTAGCGCCATGTGGCCTCCCTCGAGCTCATGTACGCCCCGAGCAACTGGAGGTGAGGGATCCAAGTTCCCACTTCTCCGACAATATCCACCTTTTATATTATTAAGACAGTTTTGAAAGGAGACACTATGTTTACTTTGTTTGATAAAAATTAATACATTAATTTGTAGAAATAAACAAAATGTACACCATTAGATTGTGGTGGACCCATATTATTACGGTTGAGATTTAATTGAATCAACGAACAAATTTGACTAGGTGTCTTATTTTCAGTTTGAATACAAGATATTTTTGTTTCGAATTGAACATAGATATGCGAGGGTAGTATAGTGCTAGAATATCTATGCGGGGCTAAAATATTTAACAATGCATATGTGTGATATATTTATAGAGTTCGAGACACTGAGGAACAAATACAACCCAAACAATTTACCAAGTGTCCAAACAAAATATCCAATGCATACATGAGTATCTTTAAGTGACGAGAAAGAGGAGTGGCTAGAGGGTAAGCCAAGGGGCTGCAAAGAAGTAGGCCGACAGCTAACAAAATTATGAAAAAATATAAAAAGGAACGCAATGATAATAATGTTTGATTTTTAAGTCTCCAAATATAGCAAAGAGTAGAGACGTGAGAAACATGTAGGTGACAGCGGCTGACAAGACTTTAAAGAAAATATAAAAATGGATCTTCACAGTATAAGATTTGATTTTTAAAGTTTACAAGGAAAAGAGGAAATGGACCGTGTGAGCAAAGTGAAGGGGTGCAAGAGCAGTAGAATAATGAAGGCTGAAGTGACTTTTAAAAATATAATTTTTAAGATCCCGAAACAACAAGTTGACCATTTAATAAATTTTTAAACTTTAAAGATAATTAACCATATGTAGAAAAATATGGATAACTTTATGTCATAATATAATTTTTTACCGGTGCAAAGCTAGCCGGTTAATCATGATTGACACAAATTGCATAAGTTGTACCAAGTGATTAACCATGCCTGTGTTAATTACGATGCAGAAGTTGCACCGTACAGGTAGCTAGCTAGCCGATTAATCATGATTGACACATTTCCGGTTCAGTGTTTTGATTCAGTATCAAATTCAAGTATAAAGAGGCTTATATTTAAGGTGAAAAACATTCAAAATTTACTGCCTGCACAATGGTAAAGCTAAGTAATGGCAGTAGTAATTTTCTAGAGCAATTTACTCTGCATGATTCCAAATAAATTTTGCAAGAAGATAATCCACTTGTATTGACTTTGTAACAATCTCACATGCTTGCTGCAAGTGCTAATATTAAACCATGTGAAATGTGAAATGATATGCACCTTGACAAAGTGAGGGCCTGCTAAATTAATTATTGGACTTAGGGGATTTCATTATATGACCAAGTGATGACTGGTCTATCTTAAAACTGCTTGCAAATACTGCCGGAAGAGTTTTTCTGTCAGTTCCTTGCATATTAACTAAAAAAAATATGAAACTATCATTTCCCCTACTTTTATATTTTTAATTGGAGCAAATAGCAAATGCAGAACAACTTTGGCACTATCGTACCATTATCTCAAGGAGAAAAAAATACAGGTCTAACTGACTAACATAACAAATGCAAGGAGAAAACAATACAAGTCTAATTGACAGAACAACAATCATTACTAAAGAGAAAAAGAGAATACAAGTCTAATTGAATAACATAACTAATGCATAGAAATGACAATCATTTATGCAAGAGAAACAACATTTCGAAGATAGATTCAACCCCAAAAAACTAACAACGATTTTGCCGCCGTTGTGGATTTGTGATAATGCAATGAAAACTCAATTGCGTCAGACTGTTGCGTGGTCAACCCAATTATCATTGCTGATCCACGAGTTGTGAGCAATTCATTGCACATATCTTGTTAAAGAATTACCCATGTGCAAGGTCTAGCTGGGCAACCATCTCTGCAAGACTGCAACTGGCCAATTGATCATAATATATTGTAACCTCTGTACCGGATTAGATACGTTCTACAAGATCTTATATTTAGATTAGTATTATGATATGTCTAATTTGGTAGTTTGTGTTATATTGTTAGAACGAAGAGAGTATTAGACAATGATGACATAGAATATGCATAGCTCATTTGGCCGTAATTTATAGTCGCATACAGTATTCACTGCCATGCCCTGCACCCTATAAAATACCCTGCTGTTCTGACATTCCAAAGCGCCATTTCCTCTCGCTTGCATTCTTACCATTAACAGGCTGTACCAGGAGGAAGCATCCATTTCGATCGCAAGAATGGGTGAGAGCAGAGGCAGCATTGCCTTCTTCGCGAGCTACAGGCCACCGGTGGCTCTGGACATATTCTGCTGTCCAGCTCCACCGTCTCGTCCACAGGACGAGCTGCACCTGACGGACGGCGACTCCTACAACTACAACTGCCAGCCCATCCCACCGGCGGCTCTCAAGACGATCGTGGAGCGCCTCGGCGTGTCCCGCGGCGACGCCGTCGAAGACGACATCGATTCCGGCCGCATCACCGGCCTCGTCTTCGTCTCCGAGAGAGAGCACAACCTCGAGACGCTCCACATCGCCCTGCGTTTCACCGACGACGGCGAGGTCCAAGTCTTCTCCCTGGCCGACGCCTATGGCACCGACGGCCTGTTCAGTGGCGCCCGCATGGAGGACAGCGGCTGCATTGCCGGCGGCTACGAGGTGGACGGCCGCACGGTTGACCATTACCTCGTCTATGTGTCCACCAAGGAGCCGGTGCAAGAACGTCGCAGCCCGTGGAACGTCGCTTACAAGACCAATCTTAAAACCGGCGAAACTGAACGCCTCACACCACCAGGTTAATTTGATCAGTTACTGAATTATCTTGCCAAAGCTTAGCTTTTTGCCACTTCATATGCATGGCTTAATTTGATATTACTTGCGCTTGAAAAATCTTGATTTGGCCCGTGTAATTGAATTTGGACAGGGACATTTGATATAAGCCCATCTGTGTCACCATCCGGGAAGAAAGTAGCGGTGGCTTCGTACCAAGGGAAGAAATGGGACGGCGAGATCAAGAACCTCAACACCAACATCTACGTGATGAGCTTGGAGAACCCATCTCAGGATCGCGAGCGGGTGATCGAGAACGGCGGCTGGCCGTCGTGGGGCAGCGAGGACGTGATCTTCTTCCACAAGAAGGATGACGACGGGGAGAATAGCTGCTGGGGCGTGTTCCGGTACACCCTGAGCACCGGCGAGACCGTCCGGGTGACGCCGGCGGCGTTCGACGCGGTGACTCCGGCGGCCATCGACGAGACCAGGGTGGCGGTGGCGACAATCCGCCAGAAGTCTGAGTTCAGTGACGTCCGCGTCGAGGCACAGTACCGGCACATCGAGGTGTTCGACATGAGCTCGCCGGAGCAGCCGTTGCAGATCACCCGGAACACCAGGCCAAAAGCCGACCATTTCAACCCCTTCGTGATGGACGGTGGCAAGATCATTGGTTACCATCGTTGCAAAAGCGAGCTCCTCCAGGTACATATATATCCATGGCTATGTCCATACACATTTTCTTGTCCAGTAAAATTGCGGTCCGGCCGTATAGTATATCAGTTGCACATGGATAATTAATTTTTTAGATGATGACTGAGTAATTAATTGATTTATATTCAAGCCGCAGATGATATTATATTGTTTCTCGTGCAGCACGGCGATGATCTCCCGAGAAAATTTCACAAGCTGCAATCCCCACACGAAGATGTCGGTGTGTTCAGGGTGTCTGGTGTGTTCCCAACATTTTCCAAAGATGGATCTAAGCTTGCCTTTGTTGACAACGAGTTCAAAGCCGTCTGGCTGGCCGATAGCCAAGGGATGCGTGTCGTCTTCAAGGTATGCCTTCTGCTAGTAGTTTTTTTTCCCTGAACGACTCACGTTAGACTAGACAGTGGAAACTTGGTATTGATAGAGCAGAAAAAAATTACAAGATTACAACTATGAAAAGTTGTAACCAAGAAAACGGAAGAATACCATCACCCACATATTGACAACTCCAACACACAGACCTAAGAAAAAGTTAGCACCGGACCGGTCGCTGCTAAGCATAACCGTCTGTCGCTAGGCCAACAAAGGAATTACAGTCGAGATCGCCCAAAACCCAACCCTTACAACCGACATGAAACTCTACTCTATCCACATATTTGGGGTTGAGGGAGAGAGGGTGAGAGAGAAAAATGGAACCACTTTCCTCCTAGGCCCTTCGATGTGGTTAACTTGCCGAAACAAGGACGTCGACACAAGAGGACATGAATCTAGAGCGAGCTTGCACCAGTTGTTTGGGAGGCTTCGGGAAGGGGCTGCCTAGATAACGTCTCCAAGGAAAGAAGCGACGGAGCGCCGCCGCCGCCATCCGTCGAGGTCTCCAAGAGAACCGGGACTGGGCTTTCATCCGACCGCCCGTTAGAGGGGATGAGACGACAGGACAATGCCCTCGGGAGGGGGAGTGATGCTCGAACGACACCGTTGCCGGCCCGGCCAAGGTCGGGCTGGGTTTTCACCCGCCGTCCGCCGCCTACTTATCCACAACTTCCGCACCAGTGCTCCACCACCATCTAAACCTCTACCGGCATGTAGGCATCGCTGCACTGGCGCCCCCCGCCATCCAGCCTTCACGTGCCGCCACCAACCGCATCTCGTCATGCCGCACCAGCCTCTGCCTCCGCCGGTCGCACTTCCTCGCGTCGCGCTGGCCATCGGCCTCCATTGTCGACGGCCGAGCCTCTACACGCCTCCTTGTGCCACGACCGCGAGCCGGTCGTGCCTCGTCGGCCTCCGCACCGGCCGCGCCTCGCCCAGTCTACTCCGCCACCAGTCGCGCCTCCGCACGCGTGCCCTGCCGGAATCCTCCTCCTACTGTAGCATCCAGCCGCCAGCCTCTCCCAACACCGACACAGGCGTGTCGCCTCCGGTCGGATCCAGTACAGGGGCGCTATATCCAAGCACGGGTTTGTCGGATCCAAGCACGCCGCTATCGGATCCGCAGTCTCCGCCGCCGCCATCGTAGCACCATCACCATCCCCGCCACCATCAGCCACCACTGCCCGGGGCGGAGCCCCTGCCTCGTCGTCGTCGCCGTCGCCCGCCCATCCTGTCGCACTCTCCCCGGCTGAGCGACATGAGGCCGTCCTCGGCACCGTCACCGTCCCTACCACCGTAGAGACTCGCCCTTGTCGTCACCGTCACCATCCCCACCGCCATTCGCCACCCCGCCAAATCCGTCCGAAACAACGCGGATCTGGCGGTCACTGCCACCGCCGCCGTCCTGGACGTCTCCACTGGCCGCCCAAGCACGAGGTTTACGAGGAGCCTCGCCGTCGTCATCCTTGTAGTCACGCGGCTTTGTCGGTGACCGCTCAGACGGCGGCGAGACGGAGGAGGAAGGAGGGGGAGAGGGGGCGGCCGGGTCGTAGCCTCCCGAGCCACCCCGGCAAGGGCGACGACGCGAGAGCCCTTCTCGTTACTCTTGACTAACTAAATCAACTCCCCTTCTGCTAGTAGTTGCTCACTTGCTCTAGCTCAAAAAATATCACCCCTTCAGACTTCAAGAATAGCTGACGTACGGCACAAAGCTCGCGATGAGTACTGATGTATGACAGTATGAGTAGTTCGATTTTCTCAAATTTCACAGCCCTAAATTGATAATTGCTTAACATGTTTCCACAGACGGACGGCCCAGATAGCGTCTTCTCACCACTGTGGAATTCCAAGAAGGATATACTGTATGTTTGCATGGGACCTTCTTTCAAAGCCAGCGAAACGTTGGAGATCCATTCCATACACAATGTATCCAGTGGTGACCGCAAGTCGCGGCAACTCACGTTCGGAGGATTCAACAACGCCTTCCCCTCCACCAATCCAGACGGTAACAAATCGTCACCAATATTTGATCAACCCATAAAACATCAATTTTTCATCGTCAATCTTGACTGTGCTGTGGACTTCTTGTTGCATATACATATCTATGCAGGAACGAAATTTGTTTTCCGGTCGACAAGAGATGGAGGGGCCAAGTACTACAAGAATCTGTACATAATGGAGGACGCCGACGCCGGAGAAGACGAGGGCGGCCAGTCAGTGACGCGGCTAACCGCCGGTGAGTGGATCGACACGCACTGCCAGTGGTCTCCCAACGGGAAGTGGATCGTGTTCTCGTCGAACCGCGACAGGCCGGCGGACGCGCCGGAGAGAGACCACGGCCTGGACCCGGGCTACTTCGCCGTCTACCTGATGGACGTCGCCTCCCGGTCGGTGGTCAGGGTGATCAGGAGCGGGTACGACATCGCCGGGCACGTGAACCACCCGGTGTTCAGCCCGGACGGGCGGAGCATCGCCGTGACGTCCGACCTCGCCGCGGTGACCGCCGACCCGATGTCGCTGCCGCTCTTCCTGCACTCCGTCAGGCCCTATGGCGACATCTTCACCGTCGACATCGACCCGGACGACATGGCGAAGAACGAGGACGTGGAGAGGTTCGTCCGCGTCACGCACAGCAGGTACGAGAACTCCACGCCGGCATGGACCGTGTTCTCGACGCACGACCCGCACGCGCAGTGGAACCTCCTCGTCGTGGAGGACGAGCACATCCCGACATGCCCGTACGCGCATCCTGACGGAGGAGAGAGTTGGCACATGACCGGCCAGATCTGCATCCCGAAAAGGCACTGTTAATTCTCGCCATTGCGCTTCCATCTTCTGCAGAATTACTACGTTTCTTGTTTAGAAGCGTCGTTGTTTGTTTAACGAATTTATCGGAAGACGTTTTCAGCATTTGCTTGGATGTACAAAACATTAATTCTAAGACCGTTTGGTCGTTTGGCCTATAGCTAATAAACCGTAAAACCATTTATTTAGCAACTAAAAATAATGCGTAGGTAAAACTTGTATATATATATATATCCTTACTATTTAAAAGCCAATACTTTTAAAAAATAAGTATGATAAAATAATCCTCAAAATTAACTCAAAATTTGAATTTCAAGTGATAAGCCAAAAGGTAAAAAAGAGTGATGCATATATAAATACTTGAAAATAAGAACTTATATGCAACTTACCATGCTATTTTATTTTTTTTAAAATAATAACCACACCTTGAAAGAAAAAACACATTAGATCACACGATTTACCCTCTCAACTATTATAAAAATATGATTTGTCCCCCCTGAACTACATTGGACATTTGATATCCTAAACTATCGAATCAAGACGAATTACCCCCGATAAAAAAATACTGATTTTGATACTACGGGCATGAATATGTACATGGTTTGACATATGTTATCTTAATCAGCTTTGTAAGCCCGACATGTCATCCTCCATCACTCTTCTTCTTTCCTCCCTCACATGTGGCTCAAACTCGAGAAGGAGGATGGCGGAGAGGAGCAGCGGTTAATCAAGTCGTTGCCGCTATTCAAAATGGCGTCTTCGCCGGTGGCACTCTCGAAGAGCTCACCGTCACCGGACTACACCATTTGCTTGTCACTATTCACGCTAGACACAGAGCTGCGGATGCTCCCATCATGTCGCCACGTGTTTCACGCCACCTGCGTCGACGCATGGCTCCGCACCACACCGTCCTGCTCACTCTGCTGCACCATTGTCTCTCTCCCGCACCCATCAATCTCCACCGTCCTCGCCGCCGGAGCCAAGGAGCAAGGACCGCTCCAAGAGCTCCACAGCCAGCTGCGGCAACAACCTCCCCACATCGACGAGGAGGTTGAGGCCATTGTCTCCTGCACCACGCGCATGGCGACCAGTACGTAGCTATATAAACATAATTATCAAAAGCCGCATGAGCAGTTTATATAAAAAACCTTTCACAGGACATAAGGAGTATATTTTTTAAATTTATAGAAGAAAAATATATTTCTATAATTTAAAAAAGATATAAAATAAAAATTATTGGAGCTTCCATTTGATAATAATAAATTACAGGGTTACCAAAAAATTTTGATTCGATTAAATGGTTGGATCATAATTTTCTTCATTTAAGGTATTTCAAGCATATCATGTACATACTAGTTTCTGATTAATTTGTTTAGAAAAGTGTTATTAAAGCTCCCTATGGATTCAAGAGTTTCATATCTAAACTATTCTATTTTTTTTGTGTCCGTAGGGTGAGGGATAATTCATCCAGATTTTGTTCAAGGGTGTCGAATGTCCTACTGTAGAGGGTAAATTGCACTTTTTGCAATAGTTGAGAGAATAAATCAGACTTAACCCCGGTGAAATGGGTTGAAAATACCAAATTATTTTTGCAGAAAAATCACAGGACTTATTTTGTTGGTGTTGACACAAGGTACGTGATACATGTATTTTTTAAAAAAAAACTAAATCAGCCGAGGAATCACAAGAAAACACTGGTATCAGCTCATTGTTGCACAGCATAACTGTTGGAACAATGCATAGAAACGTTTTTTCTCAGGGAAAAATTAATGACCTGAGCCAGAAAGACTAAACTCATTAGTCCCTATGTGGTTTAGTCCTTATTAGTCCCGAAACCCTAGAGATTAAAAGAGACTAAACTAGGATTAGTTTATTAGTTCCTAATATAGGTGTTGATTGGGACTAAACAAACTATTTCCAGCCCTTGCCCTCGGCAGTGTAGTTGCGCCTCCCATTTGCGCCGCCCCGTGTCGCCCCTCCTGCGCCACCCTGCGCCGGCCGATGCCTCCCCGCGCTGCCGCCGCCGCCATCGCGGCCCGCGCGGCTTAGCGCGCCCGTGGCCGGCACCGCCTCGTTAGGTCGGCCCGCGCCGCCCCATGGTACATCGACCCGCTGGCCGCCTCCCGGCCGGCCGGCGCCACCGCGCCCGCCCCTGCACCGCGCGCCGCGGCTCGCGCCCCGCGCCGCTTCGCTCGCTGGGCTGATTGACCAGCGCCGCCTCGGCCCACGTTGTCCGCGCTATGCGGCGCTCACCTAGCGGTACTCGCCGCGCTCCCCGCTAAGCCGCCCGACGCCGCCTCGTCCCGCCCCATCCCGTGTCTCCCTTCGTCGCGGCCATGCCTAGAAATTCAAACCAGAATTTTCGAAGCTATATGTGTATTAAAATCCATGTCCAGGACTAGCTAGGGTACACATACGACAATGGTTGATATTACAGTTCCACGTCTTAGAAACATTTCAAAAAAATTACAAAAGAGCAGCAGAAAAAGAAAAGGGGCCTAAGTCTAAACTTGGCGCTTGCACGAGGCTTTCACCATTCCACAGGCATCTTCCAGAGTACATGATAAAGTCTACTCAACTTCATCTTCTTCTTCAGCTTCTTGCTTAGGTTCTGATGAAGAGGCAAGGATGAGTACTTCCACGTACTCAGCAAGTTGTACCGGAATAGAGGGGTATGAATGCAAGGGGGAAGACAAGGATTTGGCTTGGGTTTGCCATTAGCACAAACAACTAGGGTTTTTGCAAACAAAAGGATATTTGAACAAAGAAAACGATAAATTAATTAATTAATTCACATTAAAACCAACACTGTCCAACGTTATCCTCACGTTGACACAGGCCCACACCATTCAGCTATACTAGCCATGGTCCAAAAATAGGTTTTAGCAGTGTGGGACTAATCATGGTGAATTCGGTTGATCGCCCATAACCGCGGGCACGGCTATTCAAATAGTTTTACTCTGATCAGAGGTGTACATATGTACCCACAAGACACAGCCCCACAACACGGTCTCCGGTGCGTCGGAATACCGCCACAGTACCCCGAATAGGGAACTGTGATAGGCCCTTTCATATAACCCTCCGCTAACCAAACGAACCACACCAAGGTTTCGCCCCCACTCCCGTTCCTGGGCCGTGGGCAGCCCCCTGAGTGCCTCGGTGAATCCGACAGCCCAGCAACCGGTAAGCCACCAGCCGACTGCAACTCCATCACGCTCACCCTTTCCAAGGGTTCGTTGGCTAGGAAAAGCTACATTACGGGACCCACCGTTGCCCATTTTGGCTTGTGGTTTGCACGGTCATTTTCCCGAGGTTTCCCGTGAACCGGTCCTTAAGTGCCATGGGCGCCACTATCCAAAACCACAGCGCCCACAGCCCACCTTTTTTTTCATATTTTAGTCATTAGTCCGGTTCACAAAGTTCTCCAATTATCTTCTTCCCAAACATGTGTTCAGGAGATGTAGTTTAGATGAAAATGACCCATTTAGTGTGCTAGTGAGTCTAAGCAGGTCTAAGCATAACCTAGTCCTGAAACTAGTCATGTTGCTTGTCCAGGTTTACCAAGGAGTTTAGGGTGTCAAACCGAAGGCTTAGAACTAGTTATAAGGTGTAATATTCCCATAAGAGGACATTATAAAATAGATGCAGTTTAATAGAATAAAACAGGTGTTTTAGCAAAAATAGGAGCAATATGATTAATAATAAAGCATGACTTGTCTTGCTCTTCGGACTGGGAAAACTCCACGAAAACTTCAAAGTGCACCGGGTTCGAGGAACTACCGGGATCTACACGACAAACGAAACACTTCAACAAAACAGGCTTAAAAACTACTGAAATAGGGAACAAAACTATTTTTAATGGATTCTTGGCATTTTTATGAATTTAATGAAATTTGAATGGGCTTAAACAGAGCGCGGATTGAAAAGATATGGATTTCAGAAGATTGTATGTGTTTTTACTAAAGCAGGAAAAATTCTTAATTATTTATTGCGCAATAAATCCCGGAATTAGGGCTGACGTCAGCGATGACGTCATCGGCCGCGGGAGCACCGGTCCACGGTGGACCGGGTCCACGGGCCGAAAGGGGCGGCGCACCACGTGGCGCACACGTGGCGCCGAGGTGGCGGCCACGTGGTGTGCCACGCGGCGAGCGGGAGCGGATGGCTCCCGATCTGCGAGGCAGACGGACGGCCAGAAGGGCGCGGTGGTGCGGGTGGCCGGCGACGGCGTCCGACGGCCGGAGAGTTGGCCAGCGCCATCCGGCGGCGCGGGCGGTGAAGGAGGTGACGGGAAGCGGCGGAGAGGGGCGGCCGAGGTGGCTCGGGCGCCGGGGAGGAGAAAGGAGGCGGTGGCGAGGTCCGGGACGGCTCGGGGCGACGGGGAATCACGGCCAAAGGCCGCGAAGAGCGGCAAAACTCGGGCGCACGGTGCGAGAGCGAGAGAGAGTGCGAGAAGCTCGGAAGAGGGTGTGGGGAGCTCGGGGAGGATGAGGGCCGGCTTTTAAAGGGGACGGGGAGGTCGGTGGTGGCCGAGATAAGGAGGAATTGATCGCTAGAGTTAAGAGGGAAGGGATTTGGGGATTTAATGGCCGACGATCAAATCCGGCCATTAGGGGGCGCGGAGCGGCGGCGGGCGATTAAAGGCCGCGGGAGAGACGGGGAGTGATGGTCGTGCCTTTAGGATGCGCGGGAGAGGCGGGCGGCGGGATCCGCACGGGGTAGAGCGGCGCCAATGGCGTGGGGTGGCGGAAGTAGGGGACGGGGCGATAGGTGGGCCTCACCTGTCAGTGTCCCGGGGAGAAGGGGGTGAAAACAGACTTAATTTTCGAGCGCAAGGGCTAAACGGGCCGCGGCCTTCGACCGGCCCGCGAGGGACAGAGGGGAGGGGCACGGCGCGCGGGAACGGATTGGGCCGTCGGCTCGGGCCGGTAGCCCACAGGCCGAACGGGCGGGAAAACAAAAGGGAGGAGAGAGAAAAGATTTTTCCCGGGATTTATTAATTTCGATTTTGATTTTAATTGATTAAAAATTATTTCAAATCCTGTTAGTGTATTTTGACATGTATAATTTTAAAAAATCCTACCATGCCATTTCCAATTTAATTTTTGCTTTTAAAATTATTTGTCCGCTCGAGGTTAATTTCCAACTATTTTTCTTGTGATTTTTCTTTAGATTTTTTTTAAAGGAGAAAACACCTCGGGGTGTGACAGCGGCGCCTCGCCCGCGCCTTTCCCAAGCGCCCGACCCATGCCACGGCGCCGCCCCGCCCGCCCGCATCAGCCCCGCCCCGCCCGCCGCCCAGGCGTCACCTCGCCCGCCGCTATAGATGGCCAAACGGCCCGCCCGGCCCGACGTCCCAGCCCGTCCGTGCCCGGCCAAAATTTTTCGGGCCGCACGGCCCACGTGCTCAACATATGGCCCAGGCACGACCCAATAAGGGTCGGGCCGTGCCGGGCCGGCCCGAAGGCACGGCAGCCCATCGTGCTTTCTTTGAAATAAGTCTATTTTTCACCCTCCTTTTTGGGTTGTGACACTAAAGTCTAATTTACGTCCCTACTCTTTGGGCCGTGACATATAATAAGTCTATTTTCTCATCCTATTCTTTGGGCCATGCCTTACATATGGTTGAAAGTAAGTCTAAATAACATCCCTAAACTTCGGGTCGTGCCGGGCCGGCCCATCATGCCGAGGTCACAGCCCAGGCATGGCCCACCGGTCGGGTCGGGCTGGCACGGGCCCGACCAGCTCCGTGTCATGCCGTGCCTGGGCTGGGCCAAAGTGTCGTGCCTTGGGCCGGGCTGTTGGGCCTCGGGCCATATGGCCATCTATACCCGCCGCATATGTATGTTCAACTAAAATAAGCAATAGCTTGTTCTACTAAAATAAGCATATGTATGTTCATTATTGGATTAGTCACAACATCACAATATGTATGTTCAGTAAAATGGCAGAATATACAAAATATGCATATGTATGTTCAGTCACAGCATCACAATTAGTTGCCCTGCATATATGTATGTTCAGTCACATCATCAAAATATGTATGTTCTATGCCTGACCCAATGCATTAGTTGCCCTGATTCTTTTTTCTCAAAAGGAAGTAGGCATACATTACTATATGGTTTGCTAATTAAATGCCCTATTTTTCTCAAAATGAAGTAGGACGTGTAGGTAATGATCCACCTTGTAATGGTTCAGGGTTAAGTTCATTAAGTGGGCTGATAAGAGTTTGGAAGGTTAAGTACACTGGTGAAATACTTTTTACAAAATTTTGCATGTATTGCTCTTCACTGGATTGACAAGGGTAAAACAATTAGCTACTCAGTCCATGTATTGACAGGAGGATAGTATCATTGTGATGCCTGAGTTTATAATGATTCACTGAATAATATTGTACCCCAGAATGCCTGAATGCCTGAGCTTATGATTATATTGTATTGATTCACTGAATAATTAGCTACTCAGTCCATGTATTGATAGGAGGGAAATACTACGTGGAGCATACATCTTTTGTTTGTTTGAGAACTTTATATCACTTAGTTGACCTTCATTTATGGTTATTCTCACATCAAGATACTTTGTCTTCAAAATGATAGCATATATACTTTTCCCTGACAAACTAAAACAAATTTGACAGACAAGTTTCATTGCTATACCCTGACAAAATTGTTTCATTGCTATAACAAAATTGTGCACAGACAAGTTTCATTGCTATTCCAAAATTGTTGTTGACTAACATATAGAAACAGAGACGGGATGATTCCTATACTGTATACTTCATATATCTCCTATTGCTTGTTTGCAAATTAATTTTACTTTTTTTGGTAGAATGTCTATGACAAGGCATGTTGGACAGAAAAAAACACCTATAAATTTTGTGTAATAGCCTGCGAGGAATTGAAGGATGGTAATTGTCTCAATAGAACATGGACAACTAGAGGCTATCAAAATTTGAAGTATAAATATTTTGTTACCACTCAACTGAAGCATTCAACCAAACAAATGAAGAACAGAATGGTCCAACTGAAAAGTATGTACATATGTTGGGTATGGCTAAATCAAGAGACAGGGTGTGGTCGAGGACCTAATGGACAGATCATAGGGTCAGATGGTTGGTGGAAAAGGACAATCAAGGTACTAAGATGTCTTATTAGTTCACATCTTCTTGTTCTTTTAGAAAATTATGTTTGTCATAATACAATTGCATTACAGGAAAAACCATACGCAAAAAAATTTTGAACTGGCAACCCCAATTACTTGGACATGCTTATAGAGCTATTCCAAGGTGTGGCAGTTGATGGGTCTTCTGCCTATTTCCCTGGTGATCAAGATGAGGAGGAGGAAGAGGATGCAACATTAGGGGAAACATCAAGAGGAGAAGATGCAGATGATGATTATGAGGATAGTCCAATGAGCACTAACAGCAAAAAGAGGAGGAGCAGCAACAGTCTGTTGTCCACAGGTTCAAGTCCTGATAAGAAAGCAAGAGCCCAGTTGTTAGGCTAATGAAGGGGTTGCTCAATACTTTCAGTAGTGAGAATGAAAGGTCAAATCAGCTCATAAGTGAACTTGTAAATCAAGGGAAGCAAAAGGAGAAGAAACAAGACAAGTATGAGTAGTCATTGAAGCATTGCCAAAAGATGGCAATGGAGTGTGGTGCAACAGAAGATACTGTTGAGTACTTTTGTGCAACACAGTTATTTCTAGAAAAGGGGAATAAAGTTATGTTTGAGAACATGACAAGTAATGAAGCACGGTTTCTGTGGTTGAAGAGATGGTGCCAGTAGAAGAATCTATATTAATTAGTAATTTCAATTAGATGTTGAACTTATTTGCAATTTAAAATTTCATGTTATGTAATGGACTTGTGTGTTGAGTTATGTTGTCTACTGATGTTATTACCTTATCTTGTTGTGTAATGGACATGTGGATGCATGGTTTGTTGTGATGAGTTTAAGCATTTCTATCAATGTTGTGATTGATTACTTTTATATGCTTAATCGTGTACTGATCATGTGGTTAGTTGCTATGCTGAATTTAATCATGTAGGATGGTGATGGTTCGTCATGTCAGGAGGATAGTGGTGATGACGACAATGATGATGAGAACAGATCAGATGACGACAGCAGTGATGATCATAGGAAAGGTCTGTTGACAGCATTGATGTCTCAACAAGTAAGGAAGCGATGACTACTTATCCTAGCTGACATGATTGGTACGTCTTACTTGGACTCTTATTCAAACAAAACTCCTAGAAGAATATCACCAGAATCTGAATATGAATGCATAATGAGAATACTAGGCAACCGAACTTCATGTTACAACATGTTTAGAATGAACAGACCAGTGTTTGATAAATTACATAATGTGCTTGTGGAATCTTATGGGTTAAAGTCCACCACAAGAATGTCCTTAGTTGAGTCTTTAGGCATCTTTCTGTGGATAGTAGCTGCCCCCAATCAGTTAGACAAGTTGAAGACCAATTTGTTAGGTCTTTGGAAATAATAGTTAGGAAGTTTGATGAAGTCTTAGGAGTGATAATCAAGCTAGCAAAAGATATCATTAAGCCAAAAGATTCTCATTTTACAACCGTGCACAAAAAGTTACAGTCTGCAAAGTATGCACCGTATTTAGATAATTGCATTGGAGCAATAGATGAGACACATATTCAAGTTGTGGTGCCAGTTTTCACTGATGTGCAACATATAAATAGACATAAGGAGAAAAGTCAGAATGTGATGTGTGTATGTGATTTTGATATGAGATTTACTTTTGGTCTTGCTGGATGGCCTGGTTCGGTTCATGACATGAGGGTGTTTAATGATGCTCTAAACAGATTTGGTGATAAGTTCCCATGACCACCTCCTGGAAAGTTTTATCTAGTCGACTCGGGTTACCCAAACAAACCAGGCTATCTTACACCATATAAGGGTCTAACATATCATTTTCAGGAGTAGAACGAAGGTATAATGCCGAGAGGAAGAAAAGAGCACTTCAATTACTGTCATTCTGCTTGTAGAAATGTCATAGAGAGATCTTTTGGAGTTTTGAAGAATAAGTGGAGGATTTTGTTCCGTTTACCAAGTTATCAAAAAAAGCATAGCAAAATAATTGTCGCATGCATAGTATTATATAATTTCATTAGAGAGAGTAAGCTAGCAGATGAAGATTTCGACCATTATGACCAAGATGCAAATTATGTTCCATTTTCCAGAACAGGTTCTTCTCCATCAAACGATGCAACCGATTTTTTGATAGTCAGGTGATGAATCAATTTCGGAACTGGGTTGCTGATGGACTTTGGAGTTTGAAAAATATGTAATTTGTCCTTTTATTTATCTTGTGAAAACGAGTAATTTGTAATATTAATCACTTTCATTTCAATTTGTAATAACGGGCACTCGTATAAATATTGTTTGGTACTGTGCATTTTTATTTTTCCCTCCAATTTGTATTTTCAATCAAGTTTATATTTTTAACTTGTATTACTATATAGGGTAAAATGATCTTTCTTCAATATAAATAATAAGCTTTTTAGTTTCTATATCCAAATAGATACTAAAATATAGTGCAGGGACTAAATATTAGTCCATACTAAACGTCCAGACAGTTCCTTCGTCAACCGTAACTTGGTGGGGCACGAAGCCATCGGCGTCCACCCACCACATCCACGCGACCACACAAAACATGGAGGCGTCACTTACCGTCGCCGGCGCCGGCGCCGGCGCGGCCGCCTTGTCTCTGCGGCCTCAAATCCGCCTTCGAATCACCCAAGCGACTCCTCTGATGTCCCCTCGGCGGCTCCAATCCGGACCCTCCAAGATGCAGACCTCCGGCGCCCGGACCCACCTTGCGGCGGCCTCCGCGTCCACGCCACCGGCGGCGGGAGGCGTCCTGTACTCGGCGGAGACCTACGAGCTGACGTCAGAGAACGTCGACCGCGTCCTGGACGACGTGCGCCCCTACCTCATCGCCGACGGCGGCGACGTCACCGTGGCGTCCGTCGAGGACGGCGTCATCTCCCTCAAGCTCGAATGTGAACCGCTAGATTTCTTAATTCCCTTGCGCGCGTCAACAATTCTTGGCCAGAATCATGGCTGCGAGAGCAAATCTTGCTATGTTTTCCACATACCAGTAGTAATTTGTGGTTTTGCTACGGCATCTATCCAGGAGCGTGCGGCAGCTGCCCCAGCTCGACGACGACGATGAAGATGGGCATCGAGCGCGTTCTCAAGGAGAAGTTCGGCGACGCCGTCAAGGACATCCGCCAGGTGTTCGACGATGACCAACAGCCGGCGGAGACAACGCCCCAGGTCATAATTTTGCCAAGAATCCCCAAGACTGTAAATTTGGAGCTACCGACGCTCATTGGCTGGATGTTGCAGGCGGTGAACGGCCACCTGGACATACTGCGGTCGGCGATCGCCAACTACGGCGGGAGCGTGGAGGTTGTCGCCGTCGACGGCGAGGACTGCCTGGTGAGGTACGAAGGCCCCGAGTCCATCGGGAGCTGGATCAAGGCGGCCATCACGGAGAAGTTCCCGGATATCACCAATGTGGTGTTTATGCAGTGAGCTATCTAGAATTTTTTTCTCCTCATTGGCATGCGTTGAAATGCACCAGTTTTCGATGGCTGTTCATGAGTGAAATTGTTCCGATGTATGTTTAGGTGCAATCTTTATAGTGTCCGAAATACAATACACAAACAGTGAAACGGAATAATACCTGCCTATTGTCACCTCATAAAAATAGGAGTGAATCATACTTTAGGTCACTTTTGTTTAGTTTTGCTTTGAAACACCCTCTATTCAATCTTTTTACTTTGGACTAAATATTTTTATCTTTGTTTCACTTTGGATCATCCCAACGTTTTTTTCTACCTACATTCAACCTTTGCTTCGACAAAGATATGACCTGCATGTAAATAGGGTAGATCATGGGCACGAGTGTGCCGACGTGCTTGAAGGCTGTTGATGTGCTCACGAAGAGAGTTTAGGTGGTCCACAGTGTGCTAAAAATATTTAATCCAAAGTGAAAAGATTAAATAGAAAATGGTCAAAGTGAAACTTAGGTGATAAAAACTAGTCCAAAGTACCATTCCCTTAAAAAATATTTGGAGTTAGGGGAATAATCCATATGAATCATCGAGTTAGATGTTCAAATTATAAGTCAAAAGTATGGCTTTTCGAAGCTAGGAAGTAGCCAAGTAAGAAAAGCCCCTAATTAGCCAAGTAGTAGTGATTACCTCGCAAGTCTGAAAAATCTGGCTATTGGGGATGATCGAACTGTTTAAAAGTCTGCCTGAATATTTGTCTGAGACCCTGAAATCTTAGCGAGAAGTGTAATCCCACTTACCACCGAAGGAATGCACCAATCTGTCTATAACTAGATAAGATCAACTTGCCTGAGTCCGTGAATATCTGTCTAAAAATCTTAATGACATTGATCCCATCTCATTTAAGGGCTCGTTTGGAACGATGGATAAAAAAACATAGGAATATGAAAAACGTAAGAATACGATAGTGTTGCACGTGAAAAATAGAGGATTCAGAAACAGAGGAATTTTGTATAATTGGATTATTCGAAACACAGGAATAGAAAATGAAGGATTAGAACATAGGATTACATCTTATAGCAGCCAATGATAAAAAACAAAAAAGAGAGGTTGGAGTGGATGTTTGGAATCAGTGGCGGGTATGCCGCCAAAAAAAATTAACACAATATTTTGATAATAATTATAAAATTAACAACGTGATTATATATATACACTAAATAACATGTAAATTTCAGATTAAATACTTTAAATTTCAGATTAAATAAAAACGATCCATTAACTATAATATAAATAGTTTAAACATCATAATGATAATTAAAAATATATGCATAAAAGAATACCAGAGACTTATAATGCTATTTTTCTGATTAATTTATTCGACACTTTCGAATGAACATGAATGCCTTAATTTATTCGGCGGCCTGGCGCACGAGTGGTCGGCTGCCGGTGCACAGGCGGCGTGCAGGCGTGAACGGCGGCCGGCGCGAGGGTGCGGACGCGGTCGGCGCACAGGTTCGGTAGCACTGGTTCAAGCATTCGATGACGGTTCTCGTCTTTCACTATTCCCGATTTTTGACTTTCGAGTTCCGAGACGACAAGCCGAGAAGATATGTGACATACATATACATATATATACATACATACATATATATATACATACATACTTACGCGTGGACCGGGGTATGCCGGGGCCCACCCGGCGTACCCCCTACCTCCGCCACTGTTTGGAATCCTTTGGAATTCATGTGTTTTCATGGGAATGCTATAGTATTCCTTCAAAATTCCTTTGTGTGATTCTTACCATCCGAATGCATGAACAGTAGCAAATCCAAAGTAATCATGAATCCTAAAAAATTCCTGTGTAAACCCTTTGATCCGAACAAGTCCTAATTATCACCAAAGGATGCATCAAACTGTGAAAATCTTTCGATGTAGGCAGTTCACATACATGTACGTAAGATCGAACTGTCTGATGCACCTTTTGGTGATTTTCAGACTCGTGCATACATGCTTCATGCTTGCACATCAGATTCGTGCATCAAAGACCATATTATTAAACCCTCGTAATGCTATAAAGATCCTCAGCTCTGGCCCGAACCAGTAAACCAGAATACGTTGTATTCCTACTGTAGATCAATAGAGTTGTACCGGCACATTAGGATCTGTTTGGAGGGGTTTTAAATTGTAAGAAGTAGTTGGTGGAAACACAATTAGTGAGAATTTGGAAAAGCTAGAAAAGACAGCTTCTGGTTTCAGGTACGTTTTCTGGATTATGTAATTACAACTTCTCGAAATCTAAACGAAAAACTAAACTGTATAAAAGACTCTGCCA
The DNA here is from genome assembly GCA_019925245.2 of Oryza australiensis. NCBI lineage: Eukaryota > Viridiplantae > Streptophyta > Magnoliopsida > Poales > Poaceae > Oryza > Oryza australiensis. The sequence continues at coordinate 3,746,677 of JAIFGZ020000118.1, read as the reverse complement.
GAATCAGAAACTGAAAGCTTCCCAGACCATATCTGGATCTAGCTTACGGCCATCAGTGTTTCCAACATTTCAGGCCGGTGTCCGTTATCTCCTTTAGTACAAGCAAAGGAGATGGGCCATATAGGCCACCGCTAGAAGTGTGCTCAGTTCCCTAACCCAAAGAAGCCCATGTTCTCCGGCCCAGTTTTGACCGTGACCTGGCGAACTTTCGGAAGTCGTGCAATGCGAATGCGAATGGGAAGAAGTCCAATTGAACTCCCTTAAATACAAGTCAAATCTAATTCCTATCTTTAAATCACAAAATCGGCAAAATCAGGTATAGTGACTCCTTCGACCGTTAAAACCAGTTAAAAAGACTCTGAATGTAGTATTGATTAGTGATATTTGCAGATGTAGCAGCCCAGTCACTATGTAAATTAAGATATAGACATGGGACTCATCTGTCAGTGCGCAGTCTTGTTCTCCCCTTCTTTTGTTTTCTCCTCTCTTTTTTTCCCAACCACGCCGTTAGTAAGGCGCTGGACGACGAGCCCACCTGCTGCGCCGCTGCCTTCTCCTTCTCCAGCATTGTCAGGGTTGCTTGGTGGAGGCTGGTTCCAGAAACCAGTGGTCGTCACGCGGTTCGTCCTCGTCCTGTAGAGATTTTGCTTACATTGCAGATTCCATGGCTCGATCATGTAGAGATCGAGCTCCTGGATGATGTCAATCGATCTTCTGGGAGGCCACCTTCCTAGCGAGGTAGTAGCCAACCAGCTCCTCGTCCGTCGGATGGAACCCGAACCCCGGCGGCACACATGGAGACTCTCCTGCCTCCTCCTGATGCCGAGCAATCAAGCTTGCAGCTCCTAACTGCAGCTCAATTATTCTATCTAGGATCAGTATCAACTAAGCTCCTAAATGCAGCTCAATTATTCTATCTAGGATCAGTATCAACTAGAGCTTGCTTAGTTAATGGATGGTTGGTTACTTGCCTGCCGTACCTCCTCTCGATCTCTCAGCTGCAGATGAAAGCATGCATACAGAAAAAAAGCAGGGCATCATCAACTTCTTCAGATGCTTAATTAAGCAACCGTCGTGGACATCCACGTCGTGGACCTGTCTCGGCAGCGCGCCGCACCGTAGCGCCCGACGCAACGGCAAGTACCGGTTGACGATATCCTCCGCGATGGGGTCAAACGGCTGGTCGTCGTTGCCTCCCTCGCCGAACGCCCACGCCCCTTGCCATGGACGAGGACGGCGGCCTCGTCGCCCATGACCGGCCAGCGAGGAAGACCCATTCGTGCCCGGTCTCCTCCTCGTGGAAGCGGGCTCCGGCGCCACCTGCTTCTCGCCACCGTCCTCCCTGGCTCCGCCTACGCAGGTTCTGGTCGAGCTCGTCGCCTGGTCGCTGTGTGAGGGAAAGGAGAGGGGAGAAAGGAAGTGAGTAAGAGGAGGGAGAAAAAGAGGAAGGAACGCTGACAGGTGGATAGACTAGGTGACTAGGTCAATGAATAGTTAGCAAAAACCGTCTTTAAAATCATCAGAAAGTTATTATACATCGATTTTAATAAGTTAGAAGATAAAATATCATTACAGTTAAGAAATACGAATTAAATTGTAGCTACATCAGATGGAGTCAAAGCAAACTTGTTCCGATGCCAATGCGACCTCTACTGTACACCCTACACGTACAGCCTTACTACCCTGTGCTCACCCACAGTGATCACTGTGACGCAACAGGCTACAGAGCGCCTCGACCGTGGAACTCCTTCCGGGTCGCCAGGTCGCATGATCAAACCATTGTCGCTACTACCGCATCACATGACATGTACACATAATATATGGCCATGTACTAGCCATGTAGGACATATGCTGCTCGTTCATTCCAAGGCCCAATGTCTCGCAGTCTCAGAGATCGAGTCCACTCCAGCCTCCAGCCCCGATTGATCAGTGCCCGATTGTTCGTTCTTGGCCGCACGAATAGTTAAACCAGACAGCATCAAACCACAAAACCAGAAAACAACCTTTCCTTCTTAATTAGACGGCGACTAACCACTAAAAATAATGGTGCTACTGCTACTGGCACTGGCAGGCAGCTCCCTCGGTTAACGCATGGCGTTTGCCTTGGTTCGGGCGTGCGACCGTGCGTGCGTGCGTGTGCAGCTGCAGGTCAAACCAAGCCCGCGCGCCCGACTCGCGCTCGGTGTCCTCGGTGATTTGGCCCCGCGAGATGCGGTGCGGTGCACGATGGTGGTGGCAAACGGGTGCGCGCCGCGCGCGGGCGGAGGAGAGTAGCGAGGGATAAGGAGTGGTTTTTTTACTCGGGTGGTGCACGAACAAGTGGTGGTGGTGGTGGTGCACGTGAAGCCCTATGCTGTTCGGCGTTGGAATTCCAACAAAAATATTTTCGCGGGAATGGCGCTCGGATCCGCCCATTTACGCCGCGCTGGGACGGGGCCAGGCCCCTTTATTTCCGTTGCCGAACGGCGGCACGGGGACGGATGGATGGAACGGCCGGGGCGGCGTGGCGTTTCTACAGCGCGCCGGGAGATGGTACTAGTGCAGCGAGTGATTCCCACCACCGGTCAAGTCCAGAGCTGCGTCGTATATGCGATGGTTTTTTTCGTCGTAGTGTTTTCCCGAGTTTTAATTGCGATGCTACTTCGAGCCAGATGTGACCACGTCGGTGTGTCAAGGTTTGTGTATTTCCTTGTACGTCTCAATATTTTCAATTAGGAGAGAACTGAACGAATCGTAGCAATCAAGATATATGTGAGAGCGTGAGCCGTGAGACAACATTAAAAAAAAACTAACCGTACCCAATCCAACACCAACCATGACCATTTCACCCCGACCGGATCTTCAACCGCAGCTGACTAGCTCGACCCTTTTTTACTGAGATTGCGTTGCCTTCTCTTCCACACACCTCTCTCTCTCTCTATATCTCTCTCTCCATATTTCTCTCGGACTATTCATACAAGTGTTCGGGAAGCTCACACGCTAGAGACCACTAGGCCAGCGCGAGCGCCCAGCTATAGCACATCGATCTCTTGGAAAAGCCTGAGATCAAATCCCCGCTTAACTCCCCAAAGATTTCCTGACTCCAAATCTCTCCATCCGCTGCAGCTACCTTCTCTCCATATATACACGCACTCCCTCCCCGTCTCCAGCCTCCATAATGACCCCTCCTGTCTTGGTTGAGCCAAGAGCTTAGCTACGCTCTCTATCCACCACTTCACCGTGCAAACCCCATGCACACACCTTGAGAGAAGCTGGGCTAGCTTCTCCTGCGTCGCTGCTGCTACTTTTTGGTGCGTGTGGTTTGGTTAAGTTCGTGTACTGGTGCAACATGGATTCTTTCTTCTAAGTAGAGACTACTTGCTTGTAGTCAATTTGTGTCTGCGGTTTGCTAAGCTAGCTTGATGCCATTTTCCTGCAGGTTTGTGACTGAAAGCCAATGAAAGATACGAAGGAGCTATGCACCGTTATGGTAAGAACAGAAAGTTATCTGCTATAGAGCTATATGTTTGTTATGGTGATCTCTTGTGTTGATCTTTTTATCTGTCTATCAGGTGGAGAGGATGAGTTCAGCAACAGTCAAGCCATGTAGGCAGATGTTGTTCTATCTAGACTTAAAAATAAGCGGTGTAGCTTATCATGGACAAGGAGCATCCATAAAAATAGTTTATGTTTAGAAATAACACGGTGTTATCCTAACTGAGCTTTTCTTCTAGCTATCATCCTTATCTTTCTTCAAAATCTCAACACCATCTTGGGTGAGGTTTTATAAGAATTAGTCTTCTTGACCTTGCAAGACCTTTTCTTGACCTTGTAAGACCCAACATTGATGTGTTGTTTTTCTTATTTTTTATTTTTTAATTTCATCTATTTCTTCTCTCTATCTTCCATCTTCCTCCTAGCCTTCATATTCTTTCTCGGTCTATCCCTCCTGAGCTATCAATAACTTCTATGTTATATTTTTAATATTTTAAAAAAATAATTTTGTTTAATAACAAAGGAAGAGAGTCTATCTACTCGTAATTGTATTATTGTAAATTGTAATATTATCTCTTGCGTTATATAATGTATTAGTCAGAGTCCAGCCTATAGACGTAAAGGATGTTTCCTGTTACCACATGTGAAGCTGGACATCTATCTGCAAGCTAGCTTGACATGTATCACATCATGAATGGAAGAAGTTAGCTGTGTGCTACTCGATAACGATTTGGATCTTTGCCGCCTCACTACTGAGAAAAGTACTCGTTATAAAACTGCATATACAATACACGGATTATGTGCTGTCATTTCGTTTTTGTTATGCTACAGAAGGTTCAGTTCTGTCTCAACTTTTGTCATAGCATTCGATTGTGCTAGTCGATATTGTCCTTTCTCACCAATATATTTCGATTTTTTTATTTTGCAATTGCATCTTTTTTCGCACACAACTCAAATCATCTTGATGTGTGTATATATATACATGGATCATCGTTTTAATTCGCGGCTTAATTAGCCATTTACTGAACATCTAGGCCTACTGAGACGAAGTTTATGTGAATAATTAGACCTAGGGATGAAATGTACTCGTAATAAAGAAAGAATTGATCAAATACTGATACTACTGTACCTCCGAGATAGCAGCACAATCCTGACCTATCAGAATTGCTTCAGTTAGAGTCTAAGAAAAAGAGATCGAGAATATATAGCCATTCATGTTATACGTACCTCTAGAATGCAAATCATTACAGAGGGTCAATTGATAGCACTCAGACGTATCGAAAATTTAGAGCAGACACAATAAATCCAGCAGCCCATCACTATATAACCTCCCGTTATTATATTATTATAGTTGATGAATCAAAACATTACTGTATGTATTTATCCTTTAAATTGTTAAATGTCATGACTTAGCTCTCTTTGAAACTACGCACTGCTGCCGAAACAATTTTTCTGTGTACGAATACCCTATAGGATCTTAACTGATTATGCCCACAAAAATCGACCTCCATTTTTACAAACGGCTCCTTAATAAGCCCGCATGTAAAAATAATTCTATTTACGCATGTGGTCCTCGTAAAGAGCCACATGTGAAAATAGATTTTCGTATGAGGGTCTTTTAAGTGATCCTTATGCAAAAAATACTTCCTCTCCTCTATATATTTTTCTCCCCTCCTTTCTCTTTTCCCTTTCAGCACTTTAAAATTTTTCACCTCCTCTCCTCGCTCTCCCTCTCCCCTCCTGTCACCTCTTTCTCTCCTCTCTCTCTTCCTACCCTTCGAAGAGCGAGCTGTCGTGACGGGCGACACCGGGCTCGATGGGCGGGCCGCCGTCGCCAACTATGGGAGGACAAGGGCAGGAGTGGGCGACGGGCGAGCCGTCGTTGCCGATGGAAGGAGCTACAGGGCGGGAGACAGCTTGGCGAGCGGCGAGCGATGGGATCGACGGCCCCGCGACGGTCGAATTCGTGCCGCCACCGGCTCCAACGACAAGAGGGGGCAGGTTCGGTGGGCGGTGGGTGGGCCACCGCCGACGATGGGAGGAGGAAAAGGGCGGGAGCGAGCGAGCTCAGTGGTGGGCAGCACCTGACTAGCTAGAGTTTTGGTTTTTTGTTTTTAATTTTTTTGGATTTTTATTTTTGCATGCCGTCGACATAAGCACCGACACGCGAAAATCCGATTTTCACATGTGGATACATCACCTGCATAAAAATTTGCTATTTTCACAGACCTTGCTAAACATATGGGCACCTCAACTGCATGAAAAAATAGATTTTGACCGCATGAGAAAATATTTTTGTAGCAGTGACATTTCAAACGGTATACATTTCAAAAGGTAAAAAACACTACATTCTTTTGTACATATTTTTAAGATAAAAGAAGCAACAAACAATAACATTCCTGACTAGAGATAGCTTTTTATCCACTAGATGCGCATTATTATAGTTTGAAAAGGACAGGTTTCAAATAAGTCCCAGATATAGGAAAATAACAGAGAACACAGAGCAAGGTAAAACATTTAGTAAATTGAATCAACTAATCAAGGTCCCTGATAGATGCCTACAGTTCTTTAATTTCATAAAGTATTTTTACTTTTAGAGATGAAAGATTGGTTGATGGAGTAACATATAGAAACAGTCTAAACATGACACCCATGAAGCTCTATGGACATTTATGAGGTGCCCACCACCACCTTCTGTCCCCTCTAAAGAAAAATAACAACCCCCCCTATATACCCTGGCACAATTGGACAGCTGCTACACACAGGGGGTATAGTTTTGTCCTTAAATGCCTTTTTGCTCTCTCCCTCTGCTGGAGGATTGTAGACGCAGCGACATTTACGCACCAAAACGTTTGAAGGTTGTCATGCATGCATGCATGCATGCTTGCTAAGGCTAAGGGCGCAAAGCCTGAGTTTTTTCAGCTCAGAAGTTAGTAGTAAGTGGACAAAATGGATTGAATTCAAACAGTGAAGCGAGCAGCCACTGTGCGCAACAGATAGGCAAAAAAGAAAAAAAACAGATATTCAGGAATCCACGCCATGTCTAGAAACAGTTGCAAGAACAGGAGCAGTGACGAGTTAGTAGCTAAGAAAAAGAAATGCTACTGCATTTTAAACTTTGCCCAACAGGGAGACTCAGGACATGCATTGAAAGCATGGAAGACCCTGGAGGGTATTACTGCCGTAGCAACCCGACCAGTCAAAATCTAATGCATGCATGCAAACGGTTCGAGATTTAATGGTCCATATCTTTTGCATCTTCTTTGAAAAGAGAACTCTTGCAACACGGTTCTCAAAAGATAGCCTCACACTACAAACTTCTCCAGCCCCACGCCCCCACCACTGTATTCAGCTGATCCTGCAGAGCAGCCCAGTGATGCATCATGAAATGACCATAAATGGGTAACGTATGATCATAAAATTGCACCATAAATATTGCAGTTCCTAGAGTCGCTACCATTCATTCAAAACAAACCAATTGCAAAGCTAAAGATCTTGCCTGGATCTTATTCGTTCCTGCAAGGGAGACCTCGCAGTTCCAGGAACCGCCTGGCTCCTACGGGTGATGTGAACAAGACATAAATGACAGAGTAGATCACCAGGGTATAGCAACTGTGCCCTCCCAGTGTATGTTGAAATTGTGTTATGAACTTCTGATCAACAAACAGTAACATAACACCTACATATTAAGTGAAAGCAGTGCAATGTAAGGGCATTTAAAAGTGGCCAGGCAGACTCAGTGGTCACCATTTGTCAAGTCAGTTTGTGCAGAAGGTAAATGCTATACCCACCGCAGAGCAAAATTAAGACCGAGTATGTCCAAAGCATTTAACTTAATGCGATTTTTTTCCCGGGAAAGCCATTAGATTGCAGCAGCAATTGGAGTAAGTACTCCAGATATGAATTTGTACCTGTTCTTTTAAGTGGCAGAGGATGCACGGACCAATCAGGGATGTTGAAGAGGGAGCATCACTGAAAAAACAGCAATTTCAGATCTTGACTGCAATCGAGTCTTTACTACTCAATGTTTGAACAGGACAAGATGCGCACATTAGCTGGCTGGGAAGAAGACCTTAATTGGTATGAATATACGGGCCTGACAGTTTGACCCATGACTGCTTGCTCCTAAACATTGACCCTGTTTGGATGCAGGAGGTAGAGTTAGTTTTGGCTAGTTTATGCTCAATTAGTCTAAAACTAGCCAAACAAGAGGATTAGAGCTATTTTTTTTACAACTAGCCTACCACACAAAACTTAATTTTTTTTCTTTTTAGCTTAAATTTACAAAGATTATCACAAATAGGACTCTGGCGGTTTGAATTCTAAAAATGGACCCTAAGCTCGGCGCCAATCACTATAGTGATGACGCCGAGCTTGAACTACTCGGCGCCAATACTATTGGCGCCGAGATATTTGCGCCACGTAGGCGCTGTGCTCGACGCCAGTGAAGGGGGCGCCGAGGTCGGCGCCAGTGATGGTGGCGCCTACCTTGGCGCCAACGGTCGTGGCGCCGAGCCTGCTTACAGGCGGATCATCTTCTTTCTCTTTGCCAACATTTCTTGTTCTCCCATTTCTCTTCATCTCTGTCCTATTCGACTGTTACCAGTGTTCCCTTCGTCCTTCGTCACGAATCGGCATATTGGACCGTGGAAATTTGAGTTTGAGCTGTCGTATTTCTGTTGTTTAAGCAATTGACACGGTTGACAACTTTTGTAGTAATACAAGCATAACTCAGCATATATTAATGATACAATACATGACATATGTTTCATAAGAATTATTGCACGTAATTAAACCGTGGAATGTATGCCATGCATACACGATACAAACTAATCGGACCCGACGAGTTGAGTCTCAGGTATCCTACGGATCCGTGCTAGGGCTTTCAGCTTGTCTTCAATTTTCTCTTTCCTTCTCAGTGTTGTACTCCTTCTGTGTTTCACATTCAGTTACTTTTAGACCGTTATATTGGGGAATGACATTGTCGATCCACCTAGTGAATCCGCACCTCCTTTGAATGCCCTGGTAAAGAAACACATGTAATCAGTTAGAGAGCCAGTAGAGGGAAGACATTAGTGGGATTGATAAAACGAAAGACGTACAACGAAGTCGTTATCTAAGTTGGGGCAAATGAAATATCTCCGGCCATAGGTTCGTGGTTCAAAGGAGGTAGCCATCTTGCAACGATCCCTACAACTGCACATGGGACGCTCCGACCATTTAGGAAAACCTAGTGGGTTGTTCCGCCAATCTAAGCTTGCGATTTCGACTCGACGTTCGTACTCTATCCATGCGTGAAGGAATTGTTCGGTCGACTCAGGTTGTGTTACCGTCCGACCGATTGAAGCAGGTCTAACTGTATCGATCCACTGTTCGTATGGATACTGACGTACATCCTCCTGTATGTTTATTTGTGACATTCGAGGTTAGAAAATGAAACAAGCGAATAGGTTAAACAAGAAAATATGATACTCACGACAAAATCGTCATCCACAATCTCGGGACACACGAAGCATCTTTGTCCTCTAGTTGCTTGTCTTATGGATCTTACCACCAGGCAACGAAGACCACAATGGCTTTCTGGACGTTCCCGCCATGTGGGTAGTGCTAGCTGATCCATAGGTCAATCCAAAGCTTTAGCACCAACTCGACGTTGGTACTTAGCCTTTCGCCGAAGGTAGTCTGACATTGTTTCGCTTAGTGGGTAGTGTCATATTCCATCGGTTCGTGGGTTATCCGTATCTATCCACTCAAGAAAGCTGCAGACCCGACGATATGCCTGCATGAAGTGTTAACGTGATACACTATTAAAGTTAGCTTTTTCTGTGTGAATATTTTGTAGAAGAAAGCATTGCAGATAAGCCATACCCGATCAATGTTGGCGCATTGGAAAAATCGCCTTCCCCGGGTTTCCGTGAGGAGGGACGACGTAAGTATGCAAGCATCCCTACAATGGCATAACGGACGGTCACACCATGGTGGAATCAAACCGCTCAAAGGATGGAGTCGAGGACGATATGAAGAGCTCATTGTATGTGTAAGCGTAGAAAACAGAATGAAGATATGAAGAGCTCGTATTCGGATCGAAGTAATATATAGTAAAGGAAGGTGAGTGGGGAATCCTTCACACGCCAAAAGTTGAGTGGGGAATCCTTCACGCGTCGTAAGTTGACAGCGACGTATCATACATGTCTCTCGCACGCCGAAAGATTTTTTATCGTTTTTAAGAGTATCATGCGGCGAACGACATGGAAGGATGTGACAATACGTGCCATGTCGAAAGTTGATTGTGACATAGCATGAGCGAGTATGAAGGACGCAACATGTGGATAGCAATATTATGTGTTTCATTTTGTCAGTTTTGATTGAGTCAATCGTAATTGAAGTATACATTCCAATTTCACTCAAGTTGTTGGAAGTAATTCGAGGGACTCACTTCATATTTTACTGAATTTTTGACGTTAGAAATTATCTAACTTGCCCAGTTGTCTAAATCTATACTCCTGTAAACTTCGAGTAGAAAATTTTGGCAGAATTTCCCCTGTTTATGTACTCAAAGCTTACACAAATATCAATGTAGCATATAACAGTCACAGAATATGCTATTAGGGTCAGCCTTCTTAGGATGTTGGAAGGAGATACTACATGAAGTACACCCTCAACTATGATGGAATCATCTCTAGAGCAATGTAGCTCCTTCCGAGCCCTTCCAAGCAACTCACTAAATGTTGGCTTCTCATCAAATATAACTGGCTCGCTTTGCATGTCAACAAAGTTGATATATCCATAACAATCTCTTGCCACGGTGCCTCCATGATATATGATCACTACGTTGTCCATCTAGTAGTTCGAAAAAATTACAAATATATTTAGTTCAGTCCAAAATAATTGCTATATAGTACTCAATTTGTCCAATCCACTATAATTTTTAAAACATAAAAACTTTCTACAAGAAACTCTAGCCCGTACGAAATTATCCAATCCTGCAATTTCTTTATGAGACCTACCTTCACGTAAACTAATCCAATCCTGTAAACTAATCAAAGTTATTATCATTAAAAGATACCATTTATTCAACAAAAAAAGATAGGAGAATTTAAAAATTACATGTTCAACATTTTACAATTCACCTATTCAAAATGCACATACATTGTATATTTATATTTTACCCACATTGCATATTGTAAAATTATGTATATTGCACTTTTAATTTCTTTTCCTACACTGCATACTCTAAAATCACATACATTGCATTTCTAAATTTTACCTACTAGATACATTCCATATTTAAACTTTACCCACATTTCATATTCTAACTAACCATACATTGGATTTTCAAATTTTATCTACATTTCCTATTCTAAATTAAATGCATTGAATTTTTTCATTTGCACATTCTAAATTTTAATTTCATCTACATTGCATACTCGAAAATACGATGTTCGAATTACTTACCTCGTCGAGAAGGAAGTCGGCGCAAGCGGGAGCCGAGAAAGGAAGTCGGCGCGGGCGGAGGGGGCGCCGGCCTGGGGCGCGGGCGGCCGGCAGTGGTACCGGCCTGGTGGGCGCCGCCCGGCGATGGCGGCTCCGCCGCGACGTGGCGCAGTGCGGGGCGGCGTCGCCGGGCCGGGTAGAGGTGCCTGGCGGCGGCGCACCGGGGTCGCGGGCGGCGGCGGCCACCGGGGTCGCCGAGCGGCGGCGGCTGCCACCGGGGTCGCTCGGACGGCGGCGGCCGCCACCGGGGTCGCTGACGGGCGGCGGCCGCGGCGCCCGAGCCGAGGCAGCGGGGCGGGGTCATGCGCGGCGGGAGAGCGATGGGTTGTACGGGGGCGGGCGGTAATGGCGTCGAATGTGCCGGACGAGGAAGACGGGACCCACCAGCCGTGCGAATCTCGGCGCCGGCGGTGGCGCCGAGGTCGGCGCCAAGATCTACGGCACCGAGCTCGACGCCACTACCGCTGGTGCCGACTTTGCCACATAGGACTATACGCCTACGTGGCGCAAATATCTTGGCGCCAATAGAATTGACGCCGAGTAGTTCAAGCTCGACGCCATCACTATTGGCGCCGAGCTTAGGGTCCATTTCTAGAATTCAAACCGTCAGGGGCCTATTTTTATAATCTTTGCAAATTTAGACTAAAAAGAAAAAAAAATTCGGGATCCCCAAAGAGATGATTATTTGGGCTAGTTTGCTAGGGCCCACAGCAAATCCCTTTTTTTCTTCCCTGGCCGCACGGGATCTTATCCCTTCACACGCTGGAGGAGCTGCACGACTCGTCCCCTTCTCCGCCGGGCCACGCTGGAGGAGCCGTGTGACTCGCGTTTCTTCATCGTCGCCGAGCCGAACGTCGCCGCGCCGCGCGAGGTACATCCCGTGCCCCCTCGCCCCTCCCCCCCCCCCCCCGAGATCTCTACTATTTTGGCCATGTCGTCCGCGTCGCCCCTCCTCGGCTCCTGCTCGGTGGCAGGGCCGGTCCTCAAGCCATGCCTTCCGCGCCGCCCCTCCCCAGGTCCTCGGCAGCAGGGGTCGGCTACGCGGCAGGGGGCTCGCCGACACCCCCGATGCCGTGAAGAAGTAATTTATTTGTCATTTGTGAGTTGGAGGAGGCCACACGAGAGCCTGCCACACCAAATCCGGATAGAGAAATGGTTTAAATGAGTCAAGTGATTAGATAACCACATTTATTGTCAAACTAGCCCTTGCATCCAAACACCTCTCACCTCTTTGGCTAGAGCTAATTCAGGGCTAGTTTAAAGTTAAAAACTAACTCTAACTCTAGCTCGGCTAGAGGGATCCAAACAAGGCCATTGCTGCTCGGCTAGAGGGATCCAAACAAGGCCATTGCTGGATGCAACAGCTGGACGGCATGTCTGGCCCTCGTCACTTCCGGGGCCTCAGTCAGCTGAAATAAGAACCACCAGCTATTTTATCAGAGGCAAGAGCAAGAACACTGTCAGAAACATTCGCCCATATATTGATCACAAAGTGGCAATATTTACATCCTGTCAGTTTACAAATGGCCAATCAACTTGAGTTGATCGCTTTGTGTAGTAGCAATCTTGATTTGGTAAAATATACATATAAACGGTTATCAATGGATTAACCACAAGCTTGCCAAAATAACCGGCATAGGTGGCCACCCTGGTGAAGTAACTATGCTAACTAGAGCAACGTAAAATAATACAATGAAGTAGAATGAGCAGTGCAGTGCCCATCTTGGTAGTCAAGCACCATTAGTGGTAGTACTACACAAGAACCTGCGACCTGGCCGCACGACGGGAGCATTTGGTTCGTGCACTCTTGTTCACGCTGCATGCACACCCTTCCAGCAGCTCGAGATCTTCCTCACATATCAATATGGATGCTAATTCTGGACAGTCTAAAAGCATTTTAGAGCTTAGGTATCCTGCAATCGTCCAAGTTTGATATAGCCTCGACTGCTTCCCAATAAACCTTCCTGTCCTCGTGTCGTAATATTCCGGCCACTTGTCATCTGAGAGCCTCTTTTCTGCAACTTCAACTGCTCGCTGTGCTAAGTCACGCCTACCCATCTTGATACAGGCTAGAGTGAACTAAATTAACAGATACAAATGATTAAACTTACAATCTGCGGAAAAAATAATGGAAGCATTAACAACGTTAGTGATATATCAAATGTACCTGCCATAGCAATGTAGGCCAAGATCCACCATTATGATATGACCAAGGCCTGTATGCAATAACAAATGTATAAAAAATAAACTCAAATACTGAAGCAATGTAATCTCATTAATGTTAATAATACTTCCTGACAAATTTAGTATTCAATATCTGCACAAAACAAACGACATAGTCATCATAAGAAAGAGCATTTCAGTTGATTACGTGTTTTTAGGGTCACTGCCAGTGATGATACGCCATTCCTCGTACTCTAGAGCAGGGTAGCATATCTTCAGTGGCATATTTGCAACTATATCCTCCCATTTGGCTTCAATGAGGTTCAGGATACCCTCTGCTTGCCTTTGTGTAGCTAGAGAAGAGATAATTGCCCAGAGATTTCCAAGAGAAAAAAACCTGAAATCCATGTGAGCTGGTTGTAGATTTCCTATAAGGTAACCACCCTTTTCAGGAATCCAATCTGCAAGCCAAGAAGGTATTTGTTCTGGGTAGATATTGAACTTATTAATAGCATCATGGGAGTACTCTTCAGTTTTGTAGCGATAAATTTCATTTATCTTCCTCATATCAACCCAATAGTACTCTCTTATGTGAAACGACAAAGCACTGAGCCTGTTGTTGATGGCACGGATCAAGCTGTTAGATCCATCATTTACACTGACCATTTCACGGGCACAACGCAAAGCAGAATAGAATAGAGACTGCAAAATAGATACTGCAGGTCAAATACAACTACAATTGAGTTGTGAGTAGGACTTGCAGTGAAGAAAAACACCAGTCTGGAAACTACTGAAAGCAATGAGCATGTCAACATCAAATATCAAGCATTAGCTTACCTGGATCTCAAGAGGATGCCCATGGATTCCCATCCGTCGATCGATCATACATGATCCATCAGTGACTAACAATGTTGGGAACATGTCAAATCCATCAGACAAGCATAAATTCAGGATCAGTCTGATGCCTGTCTGCACATCAACCCTTTCTTGTAGTGCATAGTCCCCAGTAATTTTACCATATGCCCGTAACAGGATTATCCACCAAAGGCCTTATAAACAGAGGATGGTATAAAATATCCACAAAATAAGTATTATCTTCAAAAGTATGATATGAGCCTGTCTTACTCACCCGAATCAACTGGTGCTACACGTCCAATGGCTGACTCTCCAAAGTCAGGGTCAAGAACCTCCTCAAATGCTTCACTGTTTCCATCTAGAGGTATGGATCTAACTTTGAAACTAGCAGGCATCAATCCCTGACCAGGACTGTAGCAATCTACTGTCTTCTCCCAACTCTGATAGGTTAAACAAAAAAAACAGTGACTTTTCTTTTAAAGGACACCATTGATCATCATAACCTATATATTTGAAGAACGATACAAAATAAAAGAAAAGAAAAGAAACAACTCAATTTCTTCAGCTACCAAGCCTACCAAGATGAGTTAGCAGCGTAATGTGATGAATGATGACAAATGCAGCATCTTACACTATCCTGCAAATAGATTCATAGACCACAGAAATTTGGTCGATATTGGTCTCAGGGGTTTGGATACGCTAGTGGACCTATTTTTGAAGTTATGGAACATATTCCTAGCATAAGGGTAAGTATTTCTTTTCTTTTTAAAAGAACACATTCATGTTGTGACTTGCTAGTTAGAGCTTAGAACATACTTGTACTAGAGTGTTAACCATCTTACAAAAACCAACTAAAGTAGTAAGTGATTTTTAACAGTGTCCCAAAGTCAGTTGATAATATTTCAGATTTAGAAAACAACATAATTTTTGGTCTTCAAGTATTCCAGATTTGCTACATGGTATCTCTTTGTGGAGCCCTCACTACAGAACTCCGTGCTCTAGCTGTCTAGCAGTAGTGCGGTACTCTTCTTGGCTAGCACTTGATGCTAAATGGTAACATTTCTTGCCCCTGTCCCTTATACTATAACAACCACATGTGTATAGACAAGTAGCACAACCATGTAGCACCACCTATAGAAGGCTCTACCAACTGGCATAATAATGATTCTTGAGTATTGGTTGCAAACTTGGTCATGCAGAAATGTTGCCTTGCATGAATCATCAATCGTATTGTGTTCTAATTTTAGATGCAGCTTAGTATGTACTACTAAATGTTATGTATTGCATATGAATAAGGAACAATTAAAAATTTATTTTATGCCAAAGCTCTGACCAGTATGGTCAGATCACTAGGAATGGGTCTAGGAGAAGAACTCAATGATAACCTCCTTAAGTCATGCACCCTTGCCAAAAACGAAAAGAAACCATATCTACTCCAATAGCTACATTTAAATAAACCGTAATGAAATTTTAGATCAACACACAAGAAAATGTCATACTCAAGGTACTGTCGCAACAAGATTATAGTATTATTACAGTATAACAGAGGCATATATCATGACAAATGTACATTAGTGGCAATTTAGCAAATATACAAAGCACATAGATTCAGATCCTTCAAAATCTTCATACTCTTAAACAAGTCGTTGTTTGAAGTCCCGCCAAAATTACGTCAGGTTGTAATTACAGTATTTCTGTATATTTAATACTCAAGTTTTTTAAGCAATTTTCTGGTGCAAGAATAATTGGCATTGTTGCAAGAGATGAAAGGATCAGAATCTACTTGAGAGTTTATTAGAACAATTGCTGGTGTTATCTAGAAAGGCTAATATGAGCTATGAGGTATACTTTGTACAGAAGATTTTCTCTTTCCACTGTCGTCACAATGGAACTGCATCAGAATTTGTGTTATTTGATCCATAATAATAGCGCACTGCACATTACCATGGCTACATTTAAACTGAAGATGCATAGAATGTACTGCAATACTGCCACGGGTAGCATAGCATTTATTCCGA
Organism: Oryza australiensis; assembly: GCA_019925245.2. NCBI lineage: Eukaryota > Viridiplantae > Streptophyta > Magnoliopsida > Poales > Poaceae > Oryza > Oryza australiensis. The sequence continues at coordinate 3,730,673 of JAIFGZ020000118.1, read as the reverse complement.
TGTTTGGGCGATGTTTGGGCGATTGACCTGGAGTTGCAAAGTGTGGAGCAGGAAGTTCTTCACGATGTCCCCCTCACCCTTGAGGAGGAACGCGATGGCCGACGGGACAAAATCCCTAATGAACACCTGGTCGTAATTGAGCATCTGGCTCGCCGTGGACGGGTCGTTCGCCGCCACCGTCCCCACGGCGGTGCCGCAGTAGTTCACGACCGAGCGGCCGAGCAGACTCCACGCCTCCTTCTCCTGCGTCGACTCCTCCCTGCTCCTCACCATCTCCACCCAGGCCTTCAGACCCTCAAGCTCGTGCTGGCACACCACCGGATCCTTCTCGGGCGCGGGGAGCCCAGGCTCTTCCTCCGGGGGAGGCGCATCATCGAGGAGCTCCTCGATGGGGGGCGATTCCAGCGGCGGGGCCGACGAGGCGAGGTTGGCGGCGCGGAAGGGGTCGAAGAGCGGCGGTTTGTAGCTCTCCCCCGTCGAGGACGCACCGGAGTCCACCGACGTGGAGAGAAGGCGGCGGGCGGAGGCGGCGACCGCGGCGAGGGGCGCCACCCCCGCGGCGGAGGAGAAGCGGCGGGTCGAGAGGTAGAGGAGCGCGTGGGCGTGGCGCTGCGCACCTCGACGGAGGTGGGAGATGGCGGCGGCCGCCATTGTTGGCGTTCGCGGCGATTTGGGTTGCGGAAGAAAAATATCGCTGCTTCGATCGATCGGATACGGTGTTGGGTTTGATTCGCCGACGGAAGAGTCTCGCGAACAGGTAATGACAACTGCGATCAACTCGTTAACGATGGGGTAGTTTCGGTTTTGGGAAAGTGTTAGCCTTAGGGCAACCGCGAGATCGGACGGCGTAGGAGTAGCCACGTATATGGCTGAGTTCTGACCTTTGGATTGACGACGTTACTCTCTCGCACGAAAAACGAAATACGAAATGATTCATTAGTATGTAATTAATTAAATTAATTAATAAAAATTTAAAAATATGATGTTTAAAATAATTTTTATGAATTTGGAAAATATGTTCGTGAAAAAGGAATGATTGTTGGTTGATAACTTGTTCAACCGAACACAGCGTAACACGAAACGAAGGAGCCAAAGCATGTGACGGATAAGTCATGGATAACGTGTCCGTACAGGAGGAGAAGCAGAGTCCGTGTTGGAATTGACGAGCAAAGCACCTCTGCTTTCACCCGAGGCAATAATTGGCAGAATTCAAATGCAGAAAAATTTAGATTTTAGGTTTGTTCATTTTGTTACCTTTTTTACCCTATCAAAATTTAATATTATTAAAATTTTACTAAGGTAATAAACTGAACATATATTTACCAATATCATCTTATAAAATTTTGGTAATTGTAGAAGTCTCTATTTTTGAAAATTCTCCTAAATTTCGTAAGGATTTAAACTAAACATACCCAATGTCATCAAAATTTGATAATATTAAAATATGTCAAAATTTCGCAATATTAAATTATAGTAGCGTTGAAAGTAGATAACAAGCCTTTTAAATTATTAGATATTATTAGCGTTGATAAAATCATCCGAAATCAAGGGAACACGGGTTTGTCAAAATCCAGTAATCCACTGCCTTGAATTAAACACACTTGTAATCCACTTCCACCTACCAAGCTCATTTCATCTTTTATACTCATACTAGCAATTATACTCGTGCGTTGCAACAGATGAAGTCAAGGCGCGATGCGGATGGGGATGGCACGGAGAGGCGCGGGAGCTTCGAGCAGCGATGGAAGGGAGGAGCGCAGGCGTGACGCGGAGCACGGCGCAGATGGGGATGGAAGGGAGAGGCGCAGGGAGGGAGGACGAAGAAGGTCTTTTTTTATCCAAATTCTCCCTTTCTTTTCAGCATTGGGATTGCGGGTAGGGCTGACGAAATATTCGTGGCTCGCTAGCTCGCTAGGCTCGTGGTTGGCTCGGCTCGTTGAGAAATGCTAACGAGTTGCGCCAAGGGTTTAGCTCGTTAGCTATAACGAGCCAGCTCGGGTCAGTTCGCGAGCTGCTCGTGAGCTCAACGAGCCAGATGCAATGTACAAAGAAGGACCTAATGTTTTGCTATTCTTTTGCTTGTTTTATTGTTGATGTGGCAATAAATCAATATTTTTTATGATTTTGTGATGGTCAATATGGATCTAATGTTTTAGATTATAATAGTAATAATATCTAATCTAGTTGCATCATTACATTTGCATGGATAATTATCGATGGACAAGTGTTATTACGTTAATTATGGACTTAATATATCACTTTTTACTTTTTTTTAATTGTATATTTGCATGTTTAATAGACTCAGAAAAAATAAAATGTAATTTATACATAGCCTCGCGAGCTAAACGAGTTGGCTCGAGCCGCTCACGAGCCAAGCCGATCCGGCCTCCCGGCTCGGCTCTCTACCGAGTCGAGCCGAGCCGACCGAGCCGAGCCGGTATCCACCCCTAACCGTGAGTTAATTTTGAAAAAACTCAAAGGGGTTTTCTGCAAAATAGTCAGACAGAACAAAATTTTCAATAGAAACACTACTTGCTTTATATATAACTAGCAAAATACCCGTGCGTTGCAACGGGACGACGATGGAGGAGGAAGCGGGCGGAGGGCGAAGGTCCGGACGACGGTGCGGGAGCTCCGGCGCGGGAGGAGGGCGCGAGCACGACGCGGATGGGGACGAAGAAGAGAGGGACGCAGGGAGGTTTTTTTCATTCAAGCCCTCTTTTTCTTTTCAAGATTGGGACTGCGGGTTAATTTTATAAACACTCAAGGGGTTTTCTGTAAAATAACCTATTTTTCTTCTTTAAACTGGTTTTCTTAAATAGCCAGGCGGACTGCGGGTTAATTTCGGAAAAACTCAAGGGGTTTTCGCACAATAGCCGAGACAAAACAAAATTTGGATGGAAACACTACTTGCTTTATAAATAGTTATAGATTATAGATAGACTAGCAATTGTGCCCGTGCGTTGCAACGGGTGAAGTTGAGGCGCGACGTGGATGGGGACGACACGGAGGGGCGCGAGAGCTCCGAGCAGCGATGGGAGGGAGGAGTGCAGGCGCGACGTGGGGCACAACGCAGATGGGGACGGGAGGGAGGGGTGAAGGAGGTCTTTTTTTTAATCGAAGCCCTTCCTTTCTTTTCAGCATTGGGACTGCGGGTAGGGCTGATGAAATACTCGTGGCTCGCTAGCTCGTTCGGCTCGTTGTTAGCTCGGCTCGGCTCGACTCGTTGAGAAATGCTAACGAGCTGTGCCAAGGGTTTAGCTTGTTAGCTATAACGAGTCAGCTCGCGAGCTGCTCGTGAGCTCAACGAGCCAGATGCAATGTACAAAGCAGAGCCTAATGTTTTGTTTGTTTTTGTCTTTTGCTTGTTTTGTTGTTGATGTGCCAATAAATCAATAATTTTTATGATTTTGTGATGGTCAATATGGATCTAATGTTTTAGATTATAATAGTAATAATATCTAATCTAGTTGCATCATTTCATTTGTATGGATAATTGTCGATGGACAAGTGTTATTACGTTAGTTATAGGCTTAATATATCGTTTTTTACTTTTTTCAATTATATATTTACATGTTTAATAGACAAAAAATAGAATATAATTTGTACATAAATTGCATTGTATTAAAGTGGCTCGCGAGCTAAACGAGCTGGCTCGAGCCGGCTCACGAGTCGAACCGAGCCGAGCCAAGCCGAGCCGGCCTCCTAGCTCGGCTCTCTACCAAGCCGAGCCGAGCCGAGCCGGTATCTACCCCTAACTGCGGGTTAATTTTGGAAAAACTCAAGGGGTTTTCTGTAAAATAACCAGACAAAACAAAATTTTGGGTATAAACACTACTTGATTTATAAATAACTAGCAAAATGCCCGTGCGTTGCAACGGAACGACGACGCACGGAGGAAAACAGACGGAGGGCGAAGGTACAGGCGGCGACGCGGGAGCTCCGAGCGACGAGGGGAGGAGAGGCGCAGGCGCAACGCGGGGTGCGGCGCGGATGGGGACAGAAGAGAGGTACGTAGGAGGTATTTTTTTTTATCCAAGCCCTCCCTTTCTTTGTGGCATTGGGATTGCAGATTAATTTTATAAATACTCAAAGTGTTTTCTGCAAAATAACCAGACGGACAAAAATTTTGGATAGAAACACTAATTGCTTTATAGATAGTTATATATTTATAAAAGCAAGGGTATCTTCGACTTTATGTACCATTGGACCTTGATTAAGAAATAGTATCGGATAAACATTTAGTCTAAGTTAATTTAATTTCACCAAATTAAGTCAAAAATATAATGAAAATAGATATTGACTTACTGATACTTTAAACCAATTAGAAATTTGGTAAAAGTTTAAAATATTTATGACTCAGATATTATTAGTTAGAAAAGTATATTGATGAATAGGATAAGTTACATGTATATCGACGGCGGCGCTAGCTCACGCGTGCAGCGTATGCTCGGCCGCCGCTCAGGGCAATGCACGGCGACGCAGGAGGCGCGTGAGTCGGGCTCGCTTGCTGGAGGTGAAGAAAGTGAGACAACAATGGAGCGAGAGGTTATATGGATCGGAAATTTTATAAATTTGGACGAAAAAACGATTTGATGATCGAAAAGTTATAGATTTTTTAAGTAGTTAAGATAAGCTCTATTGTATGTATAACTTGATTTTTTTTAAAATAGTCAGGTGGATTATGGGTTAATTTTGAAAAACTCAAGGGGTTTTCTACAAAATAACCAGGCAAAACAAAATTTAGGTGGAAACATTGCTCACTTTATAGATAGTTATAGATTATAGATTATAGATTTATAAATAGTTATAGATTATAGATTATAGATATGATTTTCACCGCTTTTATCAACTTGGCTAAGATAGCCAGCAATCAAGACAGCACCCTCTAGCAAAACGTTTTATAATTAACCTCAATTTGCCAATATTTGATGCCCATGACCAATCTGTGTAAGGTATCCCCGTTTTGACTCGAGTCGTCACAGAACGGAAGTCTATTTGCCTTATAAAAAGAAAAGAAATTGAAGTCTATTTGCGCCTAAAGGTATTGGGCCTACATGGCCCATATACTTAAAACATCCAGCTCGCATAATTAAGCCTCCATAATTGAACCTCCTGGGCTGTGTTGGGCTTCAGTCTTATCTTCACCATCACTAAGATGCATCAACAGGCATAAAGGCGGCCTACTTGTATGAGCTGCAGTTAATTTTGAATTATCTATATCTATATCTATACTAATATAAAATATGTATCAATTTCATCACATCCTATAGTTAGCAATTAATAATCTATAACCTTCCCACATCACTTCGTTTAAAATTAGCGTTGGTTAGGTTGGGCCCATACGAAGGTGGGACCCACGGCTTCCCCCGCCCGCACGCGCACGTACCGTTCAAGCTCAGTCCGTTATGGCACCTGTGTTCCTCGCCTTTTTCTTTTTCCTTTTGCTCTCCTTCACATTCATATTCATATTATTTTTTCGATGTTTTATTTATGTAAGTTCATTTTTTGTGTCATTGGTTTTTATCTAAAAATTAAATTAATATTGTTCTACTATCCATTATGTATACTAGACGTTTTTAAGTGGCAGATAGCTAGATATTAAAAAACAAAAAAAATATATTTTTACGAAATCAGAACATGTATGTTTATTTCACTCTTAACATTTTTCATGATGGCTATAAGATTGAGATTGTTAATTGATGTGAATTCAGATCGTCGATGGTCTTGAATTATTATTTTGAGACAATATCATACTATCATACTTTGTTTTCAATATATTTGATACTATGAATTGAATTAAAGTCAAAATGGATAAATTTCACAAAAGTTATTTTTAATTATATGAAATAAAGTTTTAATAGTTTATTAAGTAAATATGACACCGTATCGAGACATGTAACTAGTAGAATTTAATTTAAAGGTTTAATTTTGGCGATTTCTCTCTTTTAACCTTAGATTTTGAATTAGAAAAGGTACAGGTATAAAAAGGTTGGCAAAATAATCTAAAATTGCCTGTGGTTATTTTCGTGAAGTATCCTCGGCTATAGGCCGCAGCATCACTCTCTCCGCTAAGAGTAGAAACTACGTACCAATGCCTGTCGATCTAATTAATTAACCAATGGCACTTACCGTCGTTGGACCGTTGACATACGTACGTAATGTAATGTGCGCACCTGCTCACTTGTCCTTTTCGTTGTTTTGTTACTACGGTCGGGCTTGCCATGATTACGTGCCGGTGTGATGACCATGAGATAGTTAAAAGTTAATCAATCACGTGGTGTTCGGCTGGTACATAAAGCGGTAATAAGACAAAGATTGGTTTCTTTATAAGAAGAAAAATCTTGTTTAAACGATCGATAAAGCGTGATATAAACAAGCGAACATGACCGATAAGTAATAATTGTATCGAATCATCTCCGGTATAATAAAATAATAAGTTCCTTTAATTTGCTTCCGATAGAAACAAGGTATTTTTGCCTGCGGTATAGAAAAGAATGATACTAGTTGTTAATCTGGATGAACCGCTACACTGTAGTTATTTAAAGTGTCATATATTATTTGGACGTGACTGAGTAGACTACGTACGGCAACACGGTACAGAGTATGCAGCGGATTTCTTTAGTTTGCTTCCGATAGAAACAGGGTTTTTTTTCTTATGATCTAAAAAAGAATAATATTTGTTAACCTAAACGAATCCATACACGATACATAATTAAAGTGATAAATTATTCGGATCCTGGATGAAGTAGAACGATGTAATACATAAGAGGAAACGGACATTTTAATGTTGATGATGCAGTACACTAGTTAAGAGTAAGTATAATGAGGCTGTGTGTGTATATATATATATATATAGAGTAAGTAGTGTTTTTATTTAAAATTTTCATCCGTTCGTTTATTTTACAAAAGAAACCCTTGAGTGTTTATAAAATTAGCCTACAGTTTTAATGTTGAAATAAACCTCAGGTGAAGACATAAAAAATATAAATTAAAATTACATTAAAATTACATGAGACTTCAACTTTAAAATATTTATGATAAAATAAAATGACGCCCGTTGCAATGCACGAACATATTTAATTAAATGTGTGTGTATATATATATATATAACTTTATGCCATTCTTTCAGACGGTATGTTAACAAATGCCATTCTTTCAAAGAATTTGGATTGTTTGTTACTTAGACATAACAAATTGTTTTCGTTTTGTCATTTTGGTTGGCCAACTTAGCAACTTAGATGATAAATTACCTCCCTACTCTCATCTTTTTTCTCTTGCATACCCAATCCAAGGGGTTGGAGGATCAGGCCACGGTGACGGGAGCCCGAGGCGCTGGCGCTCCTCTTTCTTCATGGCTCCGACGTGATTATGGCAACGGCGACGAGCCGACGATAGGATCCGATGAGAAGACAGAAGGAGCGGCATCAATGCAGGCGCCTCCGAAAGGGAGAGGGCGTGGGTCCGTCGCTGGATGAAAGGGGCGCGCAGGCGCAGGACCGTCGCTGGATGGGCTTTTGTCGCCGTCTTCGGTGTGGCCACGACGGGGACTAAGGAAGAAGAGAGAACAGAGGCATTGCAACCTGTTGCCATGTCAATTTGCTGAGTTGGAAACAATTTAATGGGCCTAGGTGGCAAAAAGTCCAAGTTGTTTGGAAGGGTGGCATTTGAGAACAGGCCATTTGGGGGATAGCATAAAGTCCAAAAACTCGTACAGTGAAGGCAATGGCAATCCGATGAGACTACGTGCAATGACACAATACAATCCGTTGAGAGAGGCAACAGTAATTCGATGAGTTTTAACATGGTACAATCCAGTGAGACTGAGTATAATGACACAGTATAATCTGGTGAAGGAGGCAATGGTAATCCTGTGAGTTCTTAAAACAACTTGCCCATGATCAATGAGGCAAGAGCGCCTATGCGTACCTTTAGTTCTTTTCATATCAATTGCTCAACTGGCTAGACGAACTTACACTCATCTCGTAGCAAATGTGTTATTAAAAGTTTACACGTACCTCATAATTATGGTGAGATTTTAATATTATTTTCATATGAATTATTCTCTACATAGGTCTTGGTCCTCTTGGATCACATAATAATTAATTCCAACAGTTAAGCCTCTAATCGTTTTAGACTCTACGGTAGAGCGCACCCCCGCCCTCCGGACTCGACGTGCCAAAGTTGCTAGTACAGTACGGCGACACGTCGAGCTGTGGAGCACCGGAGATTTGATGCTCCGAAGTGATGTAATGACGTTGATCGATCACTCGATCGTAGTACATGATCACTGCACAAAACGTGCGCGCGCGCTAGATCGTCTTAGTGAGTGTGGTATTGTCAATCAACATTATGCATGGCGCCGATCTCACATTCCCACACGCGCGCGGAACCGAAGGCCGTACGCAAGTCGGTACGTGGTCAAGTTGCCCACCTGGTCTGGTCACAAATCGCATCGCATCGCATCGATCCGGTATATCTGTGCATGCATGCATGGTGCCCTGCTGCCTAAGGCAAGCAAGGCAACTTTCACCACATTTACCTCGCCAGCGCCTGATCTCGCGCGCGCGGTGCCTGCCGGAGAAATCCCGCATGTGCGCGCGCACATGCACGTGCATGCAGTCGGCCGGGCAGGTAGGATTTTCCTTGGCGTGTGGGAACACTGCCACTGCATCGTGGCGCCTGAACCTACTGAGATGTGGAGAGGCACATACTACAGGTATTCTGCAGCTAGATTGCTACCCCTACTAGTACTAGATAGATATAGGCGCTTAGCCAAAGCTAGTGGCTGAGACTGAGACTGCGAGGGGCTCATGAGTCATGAGTCGTGACTTCCGCGCGCCAAGCTAAGGCCGTAACATGGGCTAGGCGTCGTCGTTTGCATGTGGAACCCAGCCGAACCGGAGCCTCAAATTCCCATGGAAGCATCCTCGAACCTTCTCACACACCTCGCTCGATCATATCCCCGAACGAACAGTGTGTGATGCGTGCTTTGGGGCACTTTGGGCTTGATTAAATACGCGAGGGATCACGAGTACAGTGGTCCATCACCATCGATCACATGCGTGGTCGTCACTAAGGTAGTTTGTAGTGTAAGACTGCCTGTGCCAGTTGACAAGTATACTCCTATGTCAACCACAATTATATATACCGTCCTTAGGCAATATGAAAGTTGGATTTATGCTGATATGGGAAAGAAAAAGGCAAAAAGATAGCTTTATAAGTATTGACCGTGACGCATTATTCAGGAAATAAGATTGAGGAGATGACGATATTTCTCGGTAGATGTCCGATAAAATTGGAATGGTACCAATACATGTTTAAAATTGAAGGGATGACACGTATAAATCAGAAAATGGTTTTTTTTCATCAGGTTGGAAAAAAATCATCCTAGAGAAGAGACGACGAGCTCACCGTTATAAACCATGGAATATGTCTCTTTGTGAATTATTAATTAAAACTACCTCTATTCAAAATATATAACGTCGTTAATCTTTTTTCATAATGTTTGACTATTCATCTTATTAAAAAATATATAAATATTATTTTATTTTATTATGACTTATTTTATCATCAAATAAAATATAATCTTAACTTATATTTTACATATTTAATTTGTGAGTAAGACAAATGGTCGAACGTTGTACGAAAAGTCAACAGCGTCATACATTTTGAAAATGAGATAGTAATATGTATAAGACAACCTCAACTAATAGTCTCTGATATTACCTTCATCAAAAGAAATGTTCTCCTACACTACTAAAGAAGTGGTCTTTGATCATCTGTCAAAATCCACAATAGTCTCGGAATCAATAGAAATCGAGATTAAAAAATATTTTTAGTCTCGGTTTAAAAGTGCAATGAGACTTTATGATTTTTAGTCCCAGTTCGTGTTATTAACCGGGACAAAAGATTATTTTTAATCCCGGTTCAAAAAATCTTTAGGCCGAATCAGACCCCATTATCTTTAGACCGGGACTAAAGATCAACACTTGTCCATGTTATTTATAACAACCAGGACCAAAAAGCAAAAAAATCGCACGTCTCAATCTTCGCGCCAAAAAATCGCTTATCTCCTAGATCAGTTCCCCCAGCGCTCCATCTCCCCTCGCCTCCTTCCTCCATCCCCCTACCTCCTTTCTCCATCCCCCCGACGGCTCGGCGGCACGGCAGTCGGGCAGCGGTGACTCGGCAACGGCGGGCGGCAGCGGGCGTAGCTCTCCAGCGGCAAGCGGCGGCGGACGCGGCGGCTCGGCGGCGCGCGTCGGTAGCAGCGCGACGGCTCAACGACAGCTCGGCAGTAGGCGCGACGGCTTAGCGGCGGCCAGATCCGACGTCCCCTCCGCCAGATCTGTTCATTCTTTTTTTGAGAATTCTGTGATGTTCATTAGATCATGAATTTGATATGTTCATCCGTCAGATCTGTTCATTCTTTCGATATGTGAATTTGTGATGTCAATTTGATTTTTAGATGGTATTTGGAGATGTCAATTTATGATGGGTATTTGGGGTAATCGGGAGCAATGACAGCAAAAAGCAATGAAAAAAAAATAAAAAGGACCTTTTGCTGGCGACTATATCTTTAGTCCCGGTTGGTGTTACCAACCAAGACTAAATATTAAAGATTTTTTTAGTTCCAGTTATTTCACCGGGACTAAATATAGGGATCTTTAGTCCCACTTTTGTTGTCCCGGTTTGCAACCCGAGACTAAAAATGCTTGCAAATCGAGACTACAAATGGTTATATTAATTTGTGAATAATATAAATGGTCAAACATTGTATGAAAAATCAACTGCGTCATATATTTTAAAAATGAGATAGTAATATGTATGGGACAACCTCAACTAATAGTCTCTGCTATTATTTTCATCAAAAGAAATGTTCTTCTATGTTATATGCATGAGTTCATTGTATTTGTAATTATATTTAGCCTATAATTGGCGTTGTTTGGCAAGCTGGCCGCCACCACGCAACTCGTTGCTTACCACACTGTTAGCTGCGACGCAGCCACAACCTAGACAGCTGAACAACCCTGTTATTAGAAGCCTCAGAGCATCTTCAAAAAGATATTATATATCTCTATTAATTTCAATAATACACAATTTTATATAAAAACAAATCTTTGATAAATCTTGTATATGAATTTTTATTTTTCTTACCCTTTATCCCGAGTTTATCGCTGATTTTTATAGCCAAGCATACACAGAGTCGTTATTTTTTAATCTATTGAAGGATGTCAACACAACTAGAAAACCAACTTTTTTACATAGGCTCTTCAAACAGAAATTATACATAGTTTTTATATAATAAAAAACCAACTTTTATATAGGCTCTTCAAACAAAAATTATACATATTTTTTATATAATGCATTTGAAGATGCTCTTAAAATGGATAGATAGTGTTTGCTCTCTATTACTGTACGACATGGCACATATGAGCTGATAAAACCAAACATGGTTAAGCAGCCGACCATGAGGACCCGCTATGCAGGGTAGCTAGACATTTCTTCCTCTTTTTAAGTGACAGTTTATACTCTCTACAAGCGATAGTACAGTGACCACTATTCCCTTCATCGAAAAACATTTTTTACAGAAGTAGTTTTTCTATGATGAAGTGAGTGCAAATCTACAACTGCACAGTCTACATGTGTGGAGCGGATATTTATGTAGAGGACATATCCAATAAAAACTCGTGATAATTATACCTAAAAGTTTTGTAAATTTATAAAAAAAATATTAAAAATGGATGTAGGTATAAAATCATTCTCATCAAATCTCAAATTCAAACTTAAGAAATAAAACAAAACAAATTTCAGATGAATATTAACGTATCACCATTTACCTGAAATTTGTTTTTTCTCTTAAATGAAGTTGAGTTTGGACTTGACAAGAATATATTTCATATCTACATATGTCTTTATTAAGTTTTTCAGGTATTTAAAATACTTTTAGATATAATTTTTATTTGTTTCTAATACTTAATTTATTTTCACATGATATTTTTCATCTATGTATCTATATATCTATCCATAGTCTGGCTAGCTATCTATAGCTATTGTAATTGGAATACTCAAAAAGCTTCCAGTTGATCAGAAAAGTCTTATCGTTGGTTCGATATGTACTATTACCAAAAATCCGTAGATCACATAAAATCAGTGTTAAATAAAATATACTATTGAAAATAACGAAGATCCATTAGTTTTAGTTCCTAAATTTTTTGTAAAATTTAAATTAGGAATTAATAAATATGAAGTTGTATTAATCTTGAACTAGCTCCCAACTTAGTATTTTTGTTTAGTCTCAAATTTAAGTATTAAGTTGTAGTAATTGATATGGACTCCTTTTTTAATCTAGGCCACAATAATTCCCCAAACAACTGATGAATTCAATATACATTAAAATTTAATTAATAATCAAATTTTCTCATGTTCAATATATCTGGCGCACCAACGACAATAATTTCCGTGCAAAAATAAGATCCAACGCAGTACTGTCAACACATACATAGAATACCTAGCTACATTAATTACTTTTTTTTCTTTTTAGGGTACCTAGCTACTTTCTCATGTCCAATCTGGCACACAAGAAAGAAAAGGGCATATACATATATATCTGGCCAATGGATAATACCATATATATGCATCCATAAGGCAATTTTAAGGTGAGCGATATGCGCGAGTACAACGTGCCACTTTGACTAGTTGCAGCAGCTTCTGGGCTCTAGCTGTGGCAACGATCGAGGAAAGAGAAATTTGTGATCAGGAGATCCACAACGACGCAATAAGGTGCAACTTGCCCCATGAATTGTCGATTTCACAACTTCACAGCGACTTTGCACTGATTTGTTGCGGACAAGCATTGGACTTTCCGTTTCCTGCGCCTTTCTGAAGTCTTTTAGTTTGAGGGGGTACGGGGTGGAGACCCCCTTTCTCTTGATAGGTATAATGCACTTTTTTGTTGGTGGAAATCGATGATGCCCATAGTTGCCCAGGCACAGAGAGAAGAAAGAACTTAGCTATAGGTAGGATGACCCGGCCCAATTCAGAGAAAATCTAATCTAGATGATTGTGAAATGTATGGTGCGAAAACACTAGCCCTATTGACATGGAAGTTCATACATATCGGCTGCTAGCTTAGGTCCTCAGTTAGTTAATTTATACTACTAATTAATTAGCAGCACGAATAACACCGAGTGACAGCGATTAGATGGATAAGATCATGCATGCTCTTTATTTAGTGCTTTACATGATTGGAATGGCTGAAAATTAAGAGATCTCCGCGTTCTTTTAACCCACAATAATATCAGGTAGTACACTTTCTGCTCTCCTGATGTCATTAATTAGCAATTTACTAGGTAACACGCGCTAGTGACAGTGAGTAGTGGCTAATGTAATGTGTGCACCACTAAAGCGAACAAGCCAAACAGCGTTGTCCTAATTAATTATTCAGCACATTCTTCTTGGCTCATTTTAATCACCTGTCAGCGCACTAGCAACTGATGGGGGCTGAAATGCATAAGCTACGCCAGAAAGATCGATGCCTGGCCTGGCCTGTTTTGACTTTTTAACTTCCCTAGATGAATAAAAAGTCTAAACAAAGAGAATTGTCTCCAAATCTTTTTCTGAAAAGGGGCAGCAGACCTACGCACAATCTATGGCAGCAGACCTACGCATAATCTACAGCAATCTCCTGTGGTATTTGATTAGGGCTAATGCGATAGCTTTCGCTTCCTTTCTTTTATATTATGTAGAGTGTATGGCAAAGATCTGGTTTCTTATGCTATGATAGGATTGTTTACAATTGGGTAAATTGCGCTGTGGATCGATCACGTATTTCTGCTAAAGTTTTATTTTGGACGAAAACATTTTCTTTCACTTTGGGCTAAGCAATTTTGATAAAAAAATACTTTAATTATATCGGATGGTTTACATGTCAACAAGATTAATCATACATGTTATCCATGTCTCACTTAAATGTGGTCAACTGGTCCAAAATGCAATATTTATTAACAATACCTAATCTAAATCTAAAGTAGAAAAAACATTAAAAAACATTTTACGGGTGATATAGAGTGGCAAAATATATAATCACTATTGGAGAAAGTGATTTTTGATCGATCCGCAAAATCCACAATAGTTTCGGTTTCAATAGGAACCGAGACTAAAAATATTTTTAATTCCGGTTCTAAAGTGCAATGGAATCATATAATTTTTAGTCCCGATTGATATTATCAACCGGGATAAAAGATTATTCTTAGTCCCGATTCAAAAAAATTTGCGCGTGTTGTGAGGTCCTCCCGGTTGGTACCACCAAGCGAAACTGAAAATCAATATTTATTCTGGTTTTTACACAAACGAGACAAAAAATCTTTGGCTTTTCTCGTCCCCGCGTCGCGTCCTTATCTTCTCCTTCTTTTCTTCTCTCCTTATCCTCTCCCTCTCGGATCTCTCTCCCTCTCCATCTCCATCTCCCTCTCTCCCGACCTCTTCCTCTCTCCCTGCTGCGGCAGGCGGCGGCCCCACGCGGGCGTGCGGCGGTGGCCCTGTGGGTTGGCGGTGACGGCCACACGCGGGCGGGCACCGGCGGCCGCGCGCGACGGCGGGGGGCGAAGGCGGCGGCCGTGGCGAGAGACGGCCGACGAGCCGGGCGTCGACGGCGGCTTCGATCTGATTTTTGATGTTTTTTGATGTTTGATGATATATGATTTTGATCTCGTGATGTGATACATGTTGTATTTGATCTGTGATTTTGTGATTTTGTCGATGTATTTGATCTGTGATCTGAGGATGTATTTGATCTGTGGAGCAAAAAAAATAAAAAAAGCATTTGCGATATGTTTTGTGATGTTTGATTTCAACATCTACGATGATTTTAGAATTTTGGCAAAAAAATAAAAATAAATAAATCTGGGAAAGTGAGATGTCGGGAGGGGACATATATCTTTAATCTCGGTTGGTAACTCCAACCGAGACTAAAGATTTATTTTTACTCCGGTTATTTAACCCGAAACTAAAAACGATCTTTTGTCCGGTTTCATAGTCCGGTTCGAGAACCGAGACAACAAAAGGTTACGAATGGGGGGATTGAAGCCCCTTTTTCTCATTGGTGAATTGAAGACGTAATTTGTTCAAACATCATCTCTATGATTATTTTAGATCAGTCAGCTATTAAATACTTATGGGACTCAATATACGTAGTATATACTATTTTATGGTTAGTGGCATAGCTAGCAACATCATCGAATCCAGGCGAGACTAATAGTATTTCCTGGGTCGTCGATAATACTCTAGTTTACAAGCACCTTGGCTCATCAGTAGCGGAGACCTAAGATTAGAGCAACGGAACCCCAGTACGCAGCTGTCCAACTAGCTAGCCTAGGAGTAAGCTCCACCGTTGTTTATATCAATCCACCCTACCCTAGACACTAGACACCTTCAGATGCATTACCTTTGAGTGCATATTGGTCACTGAAGAGGGAGTGTGTTTTCATTCCTCGAGAAGCAACTTTAAAGAAATATAAAATAGATAATATACGACATACCACTTCTAATTATATAAGTTTGATTTTGATTTCTACAAATTATAAAAAATCAAAAGTAGTTTCAGTTTTTTTACAACTTAAATTCATGTCCCACTCAAACCAGCTCAATAGTTTTGAGGGCTCTATGCGAACTCGGTGATACACGTTCTCATTGTTACTACAACAGGAACATTCATCTGTGTTGGGCGACAACCCTCATCTGTGTCGGGTATAGCGTCCGTCATAGTGCAAAGGTCAGTGATGTGAGAAGTCATCTGTGTTGGGTAAAAGCCCATCACCGATGCACTTATCTTTATCGGGCTAAACTAAAACCCGTCACGGATGACAGTCATCCTTGACGGGCCTAAACTAAAGCCCGTCACGAATGATAGTTATTGGTGACGGGCCTAAATTAAAGCAGATGACAGTCATCCGTGACGGGCTTTAGTTTAGGCCCGTCACCGATGAATATTTCTCAAACAAAAAAAATACTTTTATCCAGTCTCAGGCTTTTGCTAGCCAATTATTTACATATACAATTATTCACAGAGATATATATTACATTCCTAACATCCTAATTCATATATACAATTATTCACAGGAAACATAATTCAGAACTCATATATGACATTCATATATATTTGAAATGGAGGAGAAATATATATTTGAAATGGAGGAAAAATATATTTTTTGAAATTCCTTGCATCTTGTGCTAGCACACGGGTGTTAGGCATTCTGTCCCTGGACGTGTGAATACCGATAGAGGCATTGCTACATTGCGGTGCTGTTCAGCGGCTGCGAATCGGCTGCGGCGCATCAGAGCGAGGCGGTTGCAACAGATCTGCAGCGCGAGCGCGGTTCAGCGAATCGGCGAGTCGGCTGAGGTTGGATCGGTTCCGGCATCGGCGAATCGGCTATGTCGGGTCGGTTGCGGTCAGGCAATTCGGCGAATCGGCTGTGTGGGGAATCGGCTGTCAACGAATCGGCTATGATCAGCCAGTACTATTCCGGATCGGATAGCTTCTGATTGGCTATTTCCGCTACACCCTACTCCAATCGGTAACGATCTATCGACCCTTACTTGCAAGTGTTCCTGGTTTGCACGGTAGAAATTTTTGTTATTAGCTATCGTAGCTTCCGCGTAACCCTTCAGTGGTATGAGAGCTAATCTTGCTTAGTTCGGGTTTTAGATTGGATCTGGAACAAGTTTTGCACACGGGTTGATTAGATCAATCAGTTTTATGGAATCTATTGAGGAGAGTAGATGGTAATTGCGTTCCTTGATAGTGTATCGGAATGACGTAATGTGATTACGTCGAAGCAAATTCCATAGAACTCGGTTTGAGTCGAATTCGAGATGGCGTTCCTTGATAGTGTATCGGAACGGTATAATGTGATTATGCCGAAGATGTCTCGTAATCCAATCTTGATTGCTGCCTCACGCCTACACAAACCAAGCGAGGGCCGAGAGGTTCAACACCTCAAAGTCCCTGTTTGCGTGCAGTGAGGGGAGTCCCGTCAGTCCGCATGTGATAAAAATGATTGGCTATATTGAGAGTCTGGAAAAACTAGGTTTTCCCCTTAGCCAAGAGTTGGCTACTGATGTGATTTTTCAGTTGCTCCCTCCGAGCTTTGAGCCATTGATATTAAATTGTCACATGAACAGTATGGATAAGACCTTGGCCGAATTGTATAGGATGCTAAAGACGGCTGAGAAAAGTATCCATAAAAACGGTCATCATATGATGATGATCCAGAAAGCTAAGCACAAACCACCTGTCAAGAAACTTTGCACCAAGAGAAAACTAACTCCCGATGAGATCGCGAGTGCCTCGAAGGGCAAGAAGGGGTTGGCGGCATCAGATGCCGTTTGCTTCTATTGCAAGGAGACAGGTCACTGGAAAAGGAACTGCAAGAAGTACATGGAGGATCTCAAAAAGAAACAAAGTGCAACTTCTGCATCAGGTATTAATGTTATAGACATTAATCTTGCTACTTCACCTACTGACTCTTGGATATTTGATACTGAATCAGTAGCTCATATTTGCAAATTGTTGCAGGGAATGAGAAGAAGTCGAAGCTTGAGAAGAATGTTTGCAAGCGGAAGGATATGGTTTTAGATCAATGGATAATGGTTGTTCAGTTTATCTCTAAGATATGTTCTATTTTCATACTCCATTGGTGAATGAATTATACATTTTGAATCTTGAAGCGTCTCCCATCTATAACATTAATACAGAGAGGCAACTCTAAAATGATACAAATCTCATGTTTATCTAGCATTGTCGCTTAGGCCATATAAATCAGAAACGCATGGAGAAGCTCCATAAGGATGGATTGCTTTACTCTTTTGATTTTGAATCATTTGAGACATGTGAGTCTTGTTTACTTGGTAAGATAACAAAGGCACTTTTCACAGGACATACTGAGAGAGCAAATGACTTGTTGGCACTCGTACATACTGATGTATGTGGATCAATGAGCTCAACGGCCAGAGGTGGTTATCAGTACTTCATTACCTTCACCGATGACTTTAGTAGATATGGTTATATCTACTTAATGAGGTATAAGTCCGAATTCTTTGAAAGGTTCAAAGAATTCCAAGATGAAGTACAGAATCATTTAGGGAAAACAATCAAGTTTCTACGATCAAATCGTGGAGGGGAATACTTGAGCCAAGAGTTTGGTAATCATCTGAAAGATTATGGAATTGTTTCACGCTTGACTCCGCCAGAACTCCACAATGGAATGGGGTGTCCGAACGGAGAAATCGTACCTTTTTAGACATGGTGCGGTCCATGATGAGCCAAAGTGATCTTCCGTTATTCTTCTGGGGATATGCTCTTGAAACAGCTGCGCTCACACTAAATAGAGTTCCATCTAAGTTAGTTGAAAAGACACCATATGAGATATGGACAGGGTAACCCCCTAGTTTGTCTTTTCTCAAAATTTGGGGATACGAAGCTTATGTAAAACGTTTACAGTCTGACAAGCTCACACCAAAATTTGACAAGTGCTTCTTTATGGGATATCCTAAGAAAACTAAGGGATATTACTTTTATAATCGAGAATAAGGCAAAGTGTTTGTCGCCGACACGGTGTTTTCTTGGAGAAAGAGTTTCTTTCAAGAAGGGTTAGTGGGAGCAGGGTGCATCTTGAAGAAGTTTAAGAAACACCAAAAAATATTTCAGCGACCACAGAACCACAACAGGAGTATCAAAGTGTTGCGCCACCAGTTGTAGATACACCAGCCCCACGAAGGTCTGAAAGATCACGTCGTGCACCTGACAGGTACACAGGTGTGGAACAACGTGATATATTGTTGTTGGACAACGATGAGCCTAAGACCTATGAGGAAGCGATGGTGGGACCCGATTCCAACAAGTGGCTTGGAGCCATGAAATCCGAAATAGAATTCATGTACGACAATCAAGTTTGGAACTTGGTTGATCCACCTGATGGTGTCAAAACCATTGAGTGTAAATGAGTTTTTAAGAAAAAGGTCGATATGGATGGAAATGTTCACATCTATAAGGCACGATTGGTGGCGAAAGGTTTTAAACTGATTCAAGGAGTTGATTATGATGAAACCTTCTCGCCCGTCGCAATGCTTAAATCTATTCGGATTATCCTAGCGATTGCTGCATATTTCGATTATGAGATATGGCAGATGGATGTCAAAACGGCTTTCCTAAATGGAAACCTAAGCGAGGATGTATACATGATACAACCTCAGGGTTTTGTCGATCCACAATCGCCTAGAAAGATATGCAAGCTACAGAAATCCATTTATGGATTGAAGCAAGCATCTCGGAGTTGGAATATTCGTTTTGATGAAGTAATCAAAGGGTTTGGTTTCATCAAAAATGAAGAGGAGGCCTGTGTTTCCAAAAAGATCGGTGGGCGCAATTGTATTTCTAATCTTATATGTGGATGACATATTACCGATTAGAAATGATATCCTTATGCTAGAATCCGTCAAGTCTTCATTGAAAAATAGTTTTTCCATGAAAGACTTAGGGGAGGCAAGCATATATATTAGGCATTCGGATCTATAGAGATAGATCGAAGAGGCTAATTGGATTAAGCCAAAGTACATACATTGACAAGGTGTTGAAAAGGTTCAGCATACACGATTCGAAGAAATGTTTCTTGCCCATGTCACATGGCATTAATCTTAGCAAGAATCGGTGTCCTCGGATACATGATGAGCGAAATAAGATGGGTATGGTTACATATGCTTCGGCAATTGGATCCATCATGTATGTCATGCTTTGTACACGTCTAGATGTCTCGTACGCTTTGAGTGCTACGAGCAGATACCGGTAGAGGCACTGCTACATTTCGGTGCTGTTCGGTGGCTGCGAATCGGCTGCTACGCATCGGAGCAAGGCGGCTGCGGTGGATCTGCAGCGCGAGCGTGGTTCGGTGAATCGGCGAGTCGGCTGAGGCTGGATCGGCTCCGGCATCGGCGAATCGGCTACGTCGGATCGACTGCGGTCAGGCAATTCGACGAATCGGATGTGTGGGGAATCGGCTGTCAGCGAATCGGCTATGATCGACCAGTACTGTTTCGGATCGGATAGCTCCTGATTGGCTATTTTCGTTGCACCTTACTTCAATCGGTAACGATCTATCGACCCTTACTTGCAAGTGTTTCTGGTTTGTACGATAGAAATTTTTTGTTATTAGCTATCGTAGCTTCCGCGTAACCCTTCATTAAATTGTTACAAATACTGGTAAGTGTCTTGACAAAAATGACAATTAAGTAGTCACAACCTCACAAGTTCAGAGACAATTACACAATCGGACATAGAACATAATTTTCTCTCTTCACTCCATTATGCTCTACGCTCGATACTTACCTTAAACAGCCAAGACATTAGAACTTATTATGCAGCAGGTGCCCATTCACGATATATAATTGCACCATCAACCAAAACAAAAGTGAAATTATCTCAGATCTATACATTGCTCCTCTAGATATTGTTCATTCTTTGTCCCTCTCTTTTTTTCTTTTGATCTGCTGTTGATCAAGACAGGAAAATTTTAATTTTTTTTCTTTTTCTTTTTTTATATTTTTTCTTGACTTAGGAGCACACAAGAGGTAACTACAAAAATTTTAGCCTAAACAAGTGAAAAACGTGGCCGGTGGAAAATTCAGATGACACGTTCAAAAATGAAAAAAAGCTTCCAGCCTTGAAAAGGCAACCTTCTGAGCCATTTTTGGGGAAAATATGGAACGTCTCAATTGTAGTTCGTATGCGAAAGTTATGGTCGTTTTAAAAATCAACTCCGAATTAGAGGACAAAACAAGAATAATGTGCGTAAAAACTTGTTACACGCACACAAACTGGACATGATGGCTAGGGTTTGATGGAAACAAAGGAAACGAGATACATGACATTCATCTTAGATGTATACATGAGAGACTTACCTGAAGCGTGGTGGCGCTCGGTGGCCGGGCTCGGGGACGGTGGCGCTCGGTAGCGGTGAGGGAGAACGACAGCGCCGGGCTCGGGAGGGCGTGAGGGATAGCGACGACCGGCTCTAAGAGACAGCGGCACGCTAGGGTTTGCAATGTGAGGACTCAGAAAATTTTCGCGTTCATGTGTAGATCCAAACCGCCTCTCGGGTTAGGTTAAATGATTTCGAAGTATATCATATATTGGAGCCCGTTACTGATAATACTCATCGATAAGCATAAGGCATACTAAGTATAAATCATATAAGTGTATGCATATATCTTTTGTTTGTTTGAAAGTATGCTATCACCCTGTTGTTTTAGGGGGACATATAAAATATGGTGGAATGAGCGATATATATATGGGCTAGATCCTCTTTCGATCAACGGCCTAGACAGTCGCATAATCCACTTAGGCCCCTGAACCAGGCTTGGACCCACTCAAGACACTGCACGCTCAACATTTCGAAATGGGACAAGGTCGTACATTTGCTCTAGGATCTCGAGAGGGCGCGTTCTAGGAAGCTATTTAAGAGTGCTCCATTTGTTTTCGTTCATATTTTTTAAATCGCTAATAATAGTTTCGTGTAAAATTTTTTTATAAAAGTTACTTAAAAATCTAATAAATTTATTTATTAATTTTTTAATATTAATATTTAATTAATTATGTTTTTCGTTTTTCGAGGTGGTTAATCAGGCGTTTTCAAAGTCCAAACTCAATCCCATCTCTTTTCGAGAAACAGTACCACAGTACAGTACAATGGTACGGGTGCTACGTGATGTGCTAGACTGCTACTACTTCTCGGACTTGCTACTTTATACTACTCGGACTTTAGCCCATGCATGCAGTATGCGTAGCCAATAGCTGCGCATGCAGATGCAGAACAGAACGGACATGTGCAGCTGGCGACTTCCGTCGTCGACGAAGAGGACGAGTAGAGTGATAGTAGGAACAGGGTTATCGATTTCGTGCGAAAGTATCGTATTACTCTCCGTAGTAGCATGATCTTTACAAAAACTATTACGTTACACAAAGATCATGACAAAGTGAACAATAGTTTTCATAATATTTTACCGTACCATGATTTTCGTCCAAACCATATGAAAATCATGCCAAAACCATAAAAGCCGTTTCAAAACCACGAAAACCGCGTAAACTGCGTCAAAAACCATAATTTAAATTTAAACCAAATTCAAATTCATATCGTGTCACAATTTTCGTTCAAACCATGTCATATACCATGGTTTTCACACAAAATTTATTTTTATAATATATATATATTTGTGATAAAATGATTTTTTTAAATTTTTTTTTTAATTTGTATAAAATTATTCAAACGAAACCATAAAAATACTGCCACAACTTCATGACACGTGCGAAAACTGAAAACCACAATAATTTTTACGGTTTTTAAAACCCGGATAGAAACTAAGAAAGCAAAACCCAAACCCAGAGAAAAAGGTAGAGGAAAACCCCCGGCTCGGTCGGCCGCTCTACCCGCTACTGGGTGTGAAGCCCGCAAGCAGAAAAGCGCGCTGCGACGAGATTTGCACGAGGAAACGTCTCGCGCCGAGTCGATTCCGCGCACGTTGACCCGTCCGAACCCGCGGCCGGGGCCTCTCCTTGACCTGCTGACGTGTGGCGGGGCACTGCCCTGGCCCCACCTCTCCCCGCACTGCCGCCGCGTCCGCGCGCCCCCTCGTTGCTCTCCAGCCTGCCTTGCCGATGGGCCATAGCAACCCCACGGCGGCGGTATATCTTCATCCATAAAAAGAAGTCCTATGCAATACGACTCATATATCAGTGAAATAGATATACTACAGAAGATCTTAGTTACGTTTACGATGATCTCCCTTTTGCATCGTACACTGCGACTGCGTATGCGTGTTCCCTTAACCGCACGCACCGTGTGATAGTCTGATTAGGGTACTTCTCAATGAAATATTTATGATTAGAGTCTGATTGTAGTTTTTTCAGGAAGAAATGACGCCCTCTCCTAGAACCGATACATAAGAAACCGGTAAAATGGCGTTGGGAAGAAACGAGTCAGTTTCTTCTGGATCTCCTGCTCTAAACGCCTCCTCCCGTGCACCGGCTGCCTCCCGTGCTCGCCCGCCGCCGGGCCCCAGCGCCCTCGCCGCCGCTCGGCCCCCACCGTCCCTAACTCCACGCCTCCGTCGCCCGGCCTACCGCCGTCCCCGGCCCCCATCGCTAGGGGTAGGCATTCGGTATTACCGAACCGATCGGTTCGGTTCTTTGGTTCCTATAGAAATTCGGTTTCTCAGGAAAACAGTACCGATCGGTTCCAAAAAAATTCGGTACTAATAAAATTCGATTTCGGTAAATTCGGTTCGGTTCCAGTATTTATCGAAAGTACCGAACATATATACAACACAATGTAACATTAGGTTTAATAGCCAATTTTGATAGGAATTCAACATATAAAATCATACATATAAAAATCCTCAAAACTACAAGAGTAGATGTCCACAAATACATAAATACATAATATAGTTGTCCATAATAGAGACATCAATAATATAAAAATCAAGCACAAGTCAAGAAAAAAATAATAAATTTCGGTACTTCGGTAATTTTGGTTTACCGAGGTATAGAAACGAATTTACCTCGGTAAATTTGGTTCTTGAGAACTAGGAACCGAATTTTTCGGTTTCGGTATTTTTGGTTCGGTTCTCGGTACTTTCGGTTCGGTTCTCGGTTCTTGGTTCCCACCCCTACCCATTGCCCCGTCGCCGCTCGACCTCACCGTCCTCGTCGCCACGCCTCCGCCGCCCGACCTCCCCTGTCCCGCCGTCGCCCGGCCTCCCGCCGTCCCCACCCACTGCCCCCGCCGCCGCGCCCCCGCACCGTCTCCTGCGTCGGGCGCCCTTCCGCGCCTCCCATGCCGGCCCCCCTTCCTCCCGCGCGCCGGCCGCGTCGCCCGTCCTTCCTCCCGCGCGCTTGCACACGCTGGCCGCCCCTTCTACCATGCTCGCGTCTGCCCGTGCGCCGGCCGAGTATATGAATTGTGATGCTTCACAATTTTGAGAGATTTATTTGGATGGTTATTTTGAATACTTGGATTGATATTTTTAATTCAACTTTTCATTTCAATTCGCAACTTTTTAGAAGGTTAAGAAAGAGTGTTTTGACTGGAAGTTCTGACATTTGGGATAAAGTTTGAATTTTGGATGAATTTGAATAATTAGTAGAGAACGAAATGGATGTGACGAGTACGAAAGAACTCCCAAGGAGGCGGCGCGACGATGGCTCCAAACTTCTTTCTGTTTGTTGAGGCGATGGCACGGCGATGGCCACAGACGATCTTTTCTTTCGTTCGGACATGCAAATACACATTAAATTTCTTTCTTTTCATAAACTACTTGCATTGGAAAGAATGATTTTTAACAGTGAAGTCTTAGAGCTACGAAAACTATAATAGTTTTTACCATTGGGGAGTGTCCTTAGATAGCTCGATCAGTGAGCATCCAACTTAATTGTCACTAGGGATTTCAATAAATTCTCCACAGAATGAATAAAAAAGAAAGGGGTCATTTCATACGATTTGTGAAAATTGACTTGCTGGTACTGACACATCAGGCACAGGCCACATGCATTCCACGTCTGCTGGACCCAGTGACAATGTGTATACATTGGTACGTGGTACTTCTACAGTAGCCCGGATATATGCAGGAAGAAATTAATTTGCCATGACTGAACTCCCAAGCACAAGACACCACAGTGAGCGGGAGCATGCAAAATGCAACACCTACTCATGCCGGCCCGGTGCCTGCGTTGAGTGCAATCGTGCACAGCGCGGTTAGTACCGTCTACTAGTTACGGCAACAAGCTATTACGCTACAACAGTTACTTTCGTCTCAATCAGATGACAATTCTCATCAGTGTCACATATGGCGTCCATCACGACGTAAAAATCAATAATGTGACAAGTCATTTCTATCAGACAAAAGCCTATCACCAATATATTTGTCGATGCGTGTGATCGACACGTGGGGACCCGCGGACCCCCTTTTTGGTTCGGCACAAGGGAGCGGTGAATCAGAGTTCAAACTCGCGGTGAGATGGAGGGAAGGTAGGGAGACCGAGGAAAACCGCAATCACAACAGACGCAGAAGAATTTATACAGGTTCGAACCGTCGAGAGACGTAATACCCTACTCCTGTTTTTTGTGTTATGTGGAGGATGAATTACAGGGATGGGAGTTGTCGATGTCGTAGATCGACACGCAGGGATCCTGGGGACCCCCTTTTGGTTCGGCACGGGGGGCGGTGCACCCTGGTTCAAACTCGTAGAAAAGATAAAGTAATGCAAATGAGGCGGGGTTTATACGGGTTCGGGCCACCAGCGCGGTGTAATAACCTACTCCTGTTTGTATGTAGTATATGGGGCAGGTTGCCAAGAACAATGAGAATGTTCCTCTCCCTTAGACTTAGTGGTGGATGAGAGATTTCTCCAGGCTAATTGGAGAGGCTGAGCCTCGAGCAGAACCTCTGTTCTATATGAAGGAGCTGAACCTGTTTTATGATGGACTTGGGTCTCCTTTTATAGTACAAGGGAACACCACAGTAATCCTAGCTTTTCTCTTCTACTCCACGTGGGGGAGTAGTTTTTATCTTGTCTTGTCGGAGAAGCCATTTCATTCCTACTCCTCCCTGTTTGCTGCGTCATGGAAAGCGGAAAAAGAATGGTTGTCATGGTAGCCATGCCGCTGACGTGATGATGGTTTGCCTACCCGGTCCAAGGGGACCCACTGGTCAGAGACCCACCTCACGGGTAGGCACTGACACTATGCCTCCTGCGCTCGCACTTTCTCTCCCACGCAGCCGCCCAATACATTAAATGCGACTGGACAGGGCATGAGGAGGGCGTACGCAGAGTGGGCGCGCGGCCATACCACGGTCGTAGTCAAGGACTTTTAGCCTCTTTTGCCTCGTAATAGGCAAAAAGGAGTGATGATGGGAGCAACTGACAGCCGCGCCTCACATCGCATTGAATGCGGCGGGGCAGGCGCTCAGCTTTCTTCTATTTGAGCATTAAATGAGTTGGTTGGTCGTTGGATTCACCCCTCTCTCGAGAGGTGCGGGGTGGAGGATGGGGGTCCGGGTGATCCCGGACCCTACCGACCAGGGGTCCGGGAGATCCCGGACCCCGCCGTTTGGGAGTATGATGGCCTTCGGGCAGCCTCTGGGCCAGCCCCTTCTGGGGCGGCCACGTGGCCGCCCGTGGCCGAGACTCGCCTAGCCTTTCAGGGCATAACTTTGACGCTCCTTGATGGACAAGGGCGCCTTCCTTTTTCTTAAATGCCACGCCCACGACATACCCCCGGGCACATATCCCCGACAGTAGCCCCCAGGTGTTGATCGGGGCCGAGTCGGGCTCGGACGCGGTTGACGCCATTTCCTTGAGCGTGCGGGCCCGGGTATTTGGGCGCTTTTGCTATGGCAGGTGGTCGGTTACGCGACAACCGATGTCGCACCTGGCCAAGCCTTTCCTTAGGACGGGGGGCGAGTTTGTTTGGGCCACACACATGGGGGCCCATTCAAACCGCCTAGCACTCTTCGTCCCGCGTAGTGCGCCTGGCGGGCGCGGAACCCCAGGCGGCACGAAATCCGAATGGCGCGGGAATCCAAGGGGATGCGAAAGTCGAAAGGACGCGGAGATGAGGGGGCGCTTCGTGTGGTAGTGGGGCGAATTTAATGCCGTAGAATCCGAGGGGGCGGTGGTAGCTTATAAAACCAGATCCGCACGGAGGGGGATCGGTTTCTACGCTTTCCACTGCCATCTCCTCTCATTGCCATTCGCCCTTCGTCTACCTAGCGCCTCCTGCTCCTTCTGTTTCCTTTCTTCCGCCTTCAGCTTCCCTTTCCGTACTTCTGCATCCACCCCCACAATGGGTCGTGACTCACCTTTGGAGCCGGGGAGTGTGCTCCCCAAGTCCTTAGTGCGCACTGCGGAGGCTCGCAGTCTCTTCAACAAGTTCTTGCCGAGCGGCACGCGCAGCGGCGGCGATATCCTGGAGGAGCATCCTCCCCATAGGATGGTGTTCTTCGCCTCCTTCGCCATGGTCGGGCTGGTGCCAGCCTTCTCCCGATTCTTCCTCGACATCCTGGAGTTCTATGACCTCCGGCTGCACCACCTCACCCCCAACGCCATCTTCTACCTCGTCGTGTTCGCCCACACCTGCGAGATGTTCGTAGGGGTGAGGCCTTCTCTTCACCTCTTTCAGCAGTTCTTCCGGGTATGCCGGGCTGGCTCCTCCGGTGCGGTCGGGTACGTGGCGATCCAACCACGGAACGACAGGGCGGTCGACACTTCCTTCATCGACATCCATCCCCGCTCCAGGTGGGAGAACTGCAGGGCGTTCTGGTTTTACACCAGCTTGGGCGACCACCCCCGCCTCTCCGTGCCGACGGGGACCCCGGTGAACTGCAGGAACCGGGGGCGCCCGCGAGCCGGGAGGGAGCTGGGCGGAGTGCTGGATCGGATCGGCTACCTTCGGCGGGGGGCTGTCCAGCCACGCGGTGCCGCGATTTCTGATGAGGCGCATAACACCGCTGCAGGAACGGCCGCGCCCTGCCTACATGTATGCGGGCCCCAACGATGACACACGGACCTTCGTGGGCGCCGCCTTCGACTGGAACGAGAGGGACCTCGGACCCTGGTTCGCCGCAGCCTCGGCATCACGGAGATGGACTTGGCGCTGCTCCCGCCCGGGCTGGTGCCGCTATGCGGGACTCTGCGCGCCGGAGATCCCGCACTGCTGCAGTGGTGGGCGACGGCGTGGGCTCATCGTCGGCCGCACGGAGGCTGCACGGGGCGGAGGCGGAGATGACGACGACCCCAACGACCACATCCCGATTGGGCGGTTGAGCCGCCGGGGTCCGGGCCGAAGCGATCCGGGGGCCCCGGATCCAAAAGGGAAGAGGAAGAGGCAAGAGAAGGACCCCTCTCCTCCCCCATCTCCACCACGAGGCGGCAGAGCGGAGCGCGCCGCACCCCCCACAGGCCGGGGGCTCGCGGGCGACGGGCCCATCCCCGGGGGCCGCTACGCCGAGGGCCAGGCCGGCCACAACGGCGGTGACAACGACGGCGGGGGAGGCCCGGGGCGTGTCCCCGGCGAGTACACCGGCGGCGGGGGAGGCCCGGGGCGCATCTCCGGCGAGTACGCCGGCGGCGGGGTCCGTCGGCGGGACTCCGGCATCAGGGGACGCGGCGAGCAAGAGCCCGGCGAGTCCTCCGGGCCGCCCTGCGAAGAAGAAGCGGGCTATCTCGGGGATCTCCTGGGACTTCAACCCCGCCCGCAGGTACGCCTCGCTGATACGTGGATGCCTATCGGGGTCTTATATTTTTATCTTTGTTTCATGATTTTCTTGTTGTGTTTTTGTTTTGTTTCCAGCCGTGAGCACAGGCATTTTCGCCCAAGGGTTGTCCCCAAGGGCGGTTCTGCCTCGGGCTCGAGGGAGGGCGCACGGAGAGGTCCGGGGCGCCCGAGCCCCCAAGGTCCGGGTCGCCCCCTTCGGGCTTGGTCCCGGATCCGGTGAGATCCGAGGAGGGGGCCCACCCAGCGGCTGGAGCGTCGGCCGCCCATGAAGGGCAAGCCGTGGGCGGCGCCGGCACAGAGGGGGCAGCGGAGGGCGGCGGAGAGCAACCTCAGGGGTCCCCTCCGCGGCAACCATCGTCGCCGCCACAGCGCGCCTCGCCCGCCGCACTCGGCGGCGCCATCGCCCACCGGCTACCATTAATCCTGCGGCGCAGCTGCCGCGAGCCCCCAAGGCAAGAAGCGGGCAGCGCCGGCCACGGGGGGTCTTCGGCGGCTCGGCCGGCGCGGGCGGCCGATCCCGGGCCGGGCTCCGACTCCGAGTCTGGGGGCGCCGAGTCCGGGTTCGTGGCCGCTTTGGACACGGAGCCCCTCGTCCAGTCGCAGGAGCGGGCGAGGGAGGTCGTCGCCAGGGCACTGGAGGCGGCCAACGCTATCTCCCTGGAGGGGCTTCGGGCCCAGGTGCAGGCCTTGGCCGCCAGGGAGGTCGAGGTGGCGCGGCGGGAGGCCGAGGTCGAGGAGGGTCGTCAGGAACTGGCGGCCACGGCGAGGGCGGAGGGCCTCATCCGCAGGCGGGAGTTGGCGGAGATCGTGCGGCGCCAGGAGGAGCTCAGTCAGGTGTTTGAAGACACTGTCGCTGAGCGGCACGCCGCCGACCTCTGCGAGCAGGTCGCCACCGCCGCTGAGGAGAGGGTGCACAC
Source organism: Oryza australiensis (assembly GCA_019925245.2). Taxonomy (NCBI): domain Eukaryota; kingdom Viridiplantae; phylum Streptophyta; class Magnoliopsida; order Poales; family Poaceae; genus Oryza; species Oryza australiensis. The sequence continues at coordinate 3,701,428 of JAIFGZ020000118.1, read as the reverse complement.
CGCTGCCGGACAGTTCCTCCGCGACCTCAAGGAGCACGCCCAGGGCCTCGACGAGCACGAGCGCACCTTGTGCGACGCTGAGGCCGCCGCCGCCGCCGCTGACGCTGACCTCCAGGCCCGCGAGGCTGGCCTGGCGGAGCGGGAGAGGGCCCTTGAGGCGGCGTGGCGGGCAGTTGAGAGCCGGGAGGCCGCCGTCGCCAGGGCCGATGAAGACTCCGCCGTGCGGGAGGCCAACTTGCTGGCCCAGGAGAAGGCCGTCGCCGAGCGCGAGGTCGCCGTGGGGGGGGGGCGAGAGGCGGCGGTGGTGGAAGCCCAGGAGGAGGCCTCCCGATGCCTGAAGGGCGTGTGGGACCACGAGCAGCTGCTCGCCGCCGCCTCGGGCCGCCGACAGGACGAGCTGGAGCGATGGGAGCAGGAGCTAGCCACCCGGGAGCAGGTGGTCATGAACGCGCAGGCGCAGCTGCGGGGGCCGGGGCAAGAACTGGAGGAGGCGCGCCGCCAGATCGCGGAGTTGGAGCGCGTCTTGTGCCTGGGGATCCAGGGCCTGGCCTCGTCCGTTGGGCGCCTTCGGGAGGCGGCTCGCGGGGTGGGGGTGAACCGTACCCCCCCGGCCGTCCCTACCTTGGGGGATTGGCCACACACATTGACGATCGGCGCGGGGATACAGAGGGTGCCAGAGGAGGTCGACGACGTGGCGAAGGAGTCATCATATGACTTATCCCGCCAGGTCGCGTCACTCATCCTGGTGAGCTACCAAGCCCGCGACCCCAAATTCGACCCCTATATCCCCACCGAGGACTTTCCTGAAGGCACCGAGGAGGCCGCCCGCCGCCGCGTCCAAGACGCCGTCGACTCCATCATGATGGGCTTCGACGGCACCCCGGCGGCCTTCCAGCTCGCCCTCCGCGAGGACTCGCCGGATGCAGACTCCCCGGCGGATGTTCCCAGCGACCCACCGGCCACTTAGGGCCCTCTTGCTTCGGCTTGTATCTGTATTTATCTAAAAAGATATTTGTGCATTGTTTATAAAGTTAGCGAACTTGCCTTCACTTGAGCTGCGACAGCTCATCGTGGCTGCTTTTGATGATTCATGTATGTGTATGTTGGGAGCCCCCGGCCAACTTAGCGCGCACGTAGTGGCGGTTGGTTGGCCCGAGCCCCTGTATGTTAGCTTCCCTGCAATTGGTAGCTTAAGACTTAGTTATTGCGATAATGCGATAGTGTTGTTCTCCCCCGTGATTTGTCCCATGGCGCTGGGGGGCTGTTCCGGGTTCGGGAAGCATGCACTGGCCGTTGGCTGGTGCCTTCCTCGGGGTTCCGGGTAGGAGCGAAGGCATAAAAAGGCCAGCAAGGGCAGCGGCAACGGGGGGCCGGGACAGGCGTGTTAGTTCGCACCCGAACCCCCAGGCGTTGACTGCCCCCAGGCGTGGTAGTATGCAGCATCTCTGTACCCTCGACACCCTTAGGGCTCTCAGGCTGAGGCGGGCAAGGCCAAGGAACCACTGGAAAGCCGCATCCACAGCACATGCTCGAGCACATGGGGGAAAACACACTGCAGCAGGTATTTGCAAGGGAAACATATGGGATGTAATAACAAACATATTGCTCATGCCACCGAGGGCAGTGGATGAACTTCTATGTATATTTCAGCGCACCATGCGGCTTATGGGTAGAACCTGCGCAGGTGGGAAATATTCCACGGGTTCGGCAACAAGGTGCCGTCCTCTGTGGCTAGGCGAACTACTCTCGGACGCGGGGTGCCGATAACCTTGTATGGCCCCTTCCACATCGGGGACAACTTGCTTAGCCCTGCGCGCGTTTGGACACGGCACAGGACCATATCATTGACTTGCAGCGCTCGGGGGCTGACTTTTCTTTGATGGTAGCGGCGGAGACTCTGTTGGTAGCGAGCCGCGCGAAGCGCTGCCGGGCGCCGCCTCTCCTCCAGGTAATCCAGATCGTCCCGACACTTTTGGTCTTGATCCGCTTCGGTGTATAATGCGGCTCGGGGCGATTCCAGGGTGAGCTCGGAGGGTAAGACCGCCTCGGCTCCATACACCAAGAAGAAAGGTGTTTCCCCGGTGGCACGGCTTGGGGTTGTCCGATTGGCCCAAAGGACCGCAGACAGTTCATCAGTCCATGAGTCCCCATGTTTTTTGAGCACATTATGGGTCTTGGTCTTGAGGCCCTTTAGTATTTCTGCGTTTGCACGCTCGGCCTGACCGTTGCTTTGGGGGTGGGCGGGCGAGGCGAATCAGAGCTTGATGCCCATGTCGTCGCAATACTCGCCAAACAGCTCACTCGTGAACTGGGTGCCGTTGTCGGTGATAAACCTGTTGGGGACCCCAAACCTTGCCGTGACGCCTCTCATGAACCGCACGGTCGAATGTTTGTCGATAACGCTGACTGGATAGGCCTCTGGCCACTTGGTGAATTTGTCGATGGCGACATACAGGAACTTGCATCCGCCCCGCGCCTGCTTGAACGGGCCCAGGATGTCCAGCCCTCAGACCGCAAATGGCCATGAGAGCGGGATGGTTTGAAGGGCCTGGGCCGGCAGGTGCGTCTGCTTGGCGAGGAATTGACATGCTCGGCACCGCCGCACGAGGTCCGTTGCATCCTTCAGCGCGGTGGGCCAATAGAATCCCGGGCGGAATGCTTTTCCTACCAAGGTTCGGGAGGCCGAGTGCGCCCCGCATTCGCCTTCATGGATCTCGGCTGGGAGCTCGAGACCCTGTTCCCGAGCAATGCATTTCATGAGCACTCCGTTGGCACCGCGTCGGTAGAGTGTCCCTTCTACCAACGCGTACCTCTTGGAGGTCCAGTCGATGCGTTCGCCTTCCTCACGTTGCTCGGGCAATGACGTGTATTCTAGGTACGCTCGGATTTCCGAAATCCAAGCCACCTGGCGCGTGATGTCGGTCCCAGCGAGCCGAGCGTGGCTGGCCCGCCGGATCCGCGCGTCGGGACCGGCCGATTCCTGTCTCTGGGCGGTTCGGGCGCGCCAACGGCTCGTGAGACCTTCTTTAAATGTGCCCGGCGGGGCTGGGGCTCATGTGGATGCGATCCTGGATAGCTCGTCCGCCAGGGAGCTATCTCTTCTGGGAATATGGCGTAGCTCGAGGCCATCGAAGTGGCGCTCCATACGCCGTACTTCCTTGACATAGGCCTCCATTTGGGGGTCGGTGCATTGATATTCCTTAGAAACATGGTTTACAACCAGTTGGGAATCCCCGAGGACCAGCAGACGTCGGATGCCTACGCCTGCCGCCGCTCGCAACCCCGCTAGAAGCCCCTCATATTCGGCCATGTTGTTGGTTGCCCGGAAGTCGATCCGGACGATGTACCGAAGGACGTCGCCCGTTGGGGAAGTTAGAACCACGCCTGCTCCGGCTCCGTGCAAGGTGAGTGAACCGTCAAAGTTCATCACCCAGCGCGCGGCTTCTTGGTCGCGATCCCCCGCACTCTCGGGTTCCCCCGGGGGTGGATCGCTTCCGGTCGTTAGCGTCCACTCCGCCACGAAATCGGCCAAGGCTTGGCTCTTGATTGCGTGCCGGGCTTCGAGTGCGAGATCAAACTCCGACAACTCGATGGCCCATTTGACTACCGTCCGTGCCCTCTCGGTTATGCGGGATTTGTCCGAGAGGGTAGGACGTGACCACCGTTACCGGTGCGCCTGGAAATAATGGCGCAACTTCCTGGAGGCCATAAGTAGGGCGTATAACATTTTTTGGGCCTGCGGGTAAAGTGTCTTCGCGTCTCGTAGCGCCTCGTTGACAAAGTAGACCGGCCGCTGCACCCTCGTGCAGGCCTTGGCTACCTTGCTAGGGGGGCTGGTTCGGGTACACCGGGGCGGGTTACCTCGGTGTCCGGGGCCTCCGAGCCATCGCCTCCACCGGGGCCCTCAAGGCCACTCTGGGTGGAGGGGGCTTCGGGTGCTCCCGGACTAGGGGGCCGGGCGGCTCCCTGAGGCTCGGGGGGCCAAGGGCCACCTCCGGGTTCGGGGGCTTCCTCGGCCAACTCCGTTCCGGGGCTTCCTGCCACGGGTGCTTCGGGGCGGGTCATCTCGGTGTCCGGGGCCTCCGAGCCATCGCCTCCACCGGGGCCTTCAAGGCCACTCTGGGTGGAGGGGGCTCCGGGTGCTCCCGGACTAGGGGGCCGGGCGGCTCCCTGAAGCTCGGGGGGCCAAGGGCCGCCTCCGGGCTCGGGCGCTTCCTCGGCCAGCTCCGTTCCAAGGTCTCCTGCCTCCGGGTTTGAAAGGGTTGGGGGCGACTAAGAGCCTAGCTCGTCGTCACGCTCCACAACCAAGGCCGCGCTAATCACTTGGGGGTTGTCGCCAAATATAAGAGGAGGGGCTCCCCTTCTCGTGGAGCCACCAATACGGGCGGCGCGGAGAGGTAGCGCTTGAGCTCGCTCAAGGCAGTTCGTTTTTTAACAACTTGAATAAAGGAATCGCCCGCTCTCCTAACCTGGATATGAAGCGACTCAGGGCAGCTACACAACCAGTGAGCCTCTGCACGTCCTTGAGCTTCCTAGGGGGGCGCATCTCCTCTATTGCCTTTATTTTAGTGGGGTTGGCCTCGATGCCTCGGGCAGAGACCAAGAACCCTAACAGCTTGCCTACCGGTACCCTAAACACGCATTTTTCTAGGTTCAGTTTCATGCGGGAGGACCGAAGGTTATTAAATGTCTCGGCCAAATCCGGGAGCAAAGTTCTTTGGTCCCGAGATTTGACTACGAGATCATCGACATATGCCTCAACGTTGCGCCATATTTGGTCCTTTAACGTGATGCGGACACCACGTTGAAAGGTGGACATGGCATTTTTTAAACCAAAGGGCATAGACATGTAGCAAAAAGTACCCACAGGAGTGATAAATGAAGTTTTCTCCTCATCCTCTACAGCCATGCGAAATTGATGATAGCCAGAATACGCATCCAGGTAGCATAAAGGTCGCACCCCGCAGTGGAGTCGACTATCTGGTCTATTCGGGGTAGAGGGTAGGGGTCCTTGGGACATGCCTTGTTGAGGTTGGTGTAGTCGATGCACATGCGCAGCTTGTGGTTGGCCTTCGGGACGACTACCGGGTTCGCCAACCACTCCGGATGCAGCACCTCCCGGATGAAGCCGGCCTCCTGGAGCCGTGCCACCTCTTCGCGGATGAACGCCTGCCGCTCCGGGGCCTGTCGCCTCACATTTTGCCGTGCCACCTCTCCGCAGATGAACGCCTGCCGCTCGGTGCTCGATCACCTCCCTGGGGACTCCGGGCATATCCGACGGCTTCCAAGCAAACACGTCGGCATTCGTCCGCAGGAAGGAGACGAGCGTCTTCCTATTTGGGGTCCAAGCCGCCACCATTGTTGGCGGTCTTGGACGGGTCGTCGCCCAAACGGATAGACTTAATCACCACCTCATCGGCAGAGGTGATGCGTTGCTTCGGGGCCCGGGAACCCGACGACTCTCCTTGGGGGTCCTCGGGTTCAACGCGGTCGGCCGCCGCAATGTCGTCCACGCGCGCCTCCGCGCAGTCTAGCGTGGTTTTGACGTCAACATGGACGGTGATGGGGCCTCCGGGGTCCGGCATCTTGAGCTGGCGATAGGCATAATGTGTAGCCGTCATGAACTTCACCAACGCCGGCCTCCCAAGCACGGCGTTGTAGGGCAGATTGAGATCCGCCACATCGAAGTCGATCCGCTCGGTGCGGAAATTAGTGGGGGCCCCAAAGGTGACCGGCAGAGCGATCTGCCCGAGGGGCCACACCTTTCCGGGCGTCACCCCAATGATGGGGTGAGAAGGCCCGAGTACCATTCCCGGGGCATTGATTGCCTCAAAAGCCTTCGGGGATAGCACGTTGAGGGCCGCACCTCCGTCAATTAAGACTCGGGCAACCTTGACGTTGCAAATGGTGGGGGAGGTCACGAGGGCCAAATGGCCGCTACACGCGACACACCCTGGGTGGTCGGTCTGGTCAAAGGTGATGGGCACCTCTGCCCAGCGCGACCTCCAGGCCGCCTCGTGGGACGGCACGACTGCGAGGAGCTCGCTTCTCATGGACTTGAAGCTCCGGCGGGACATTTGGGCGCCTGCGCCGCCGTCGATGGTGGCGACGACGTGCTGGGGATCCTGGTAGCCCAGGTCGTCGTCGTCGTCCCCGGCGGGGGCCGTATCCCTGGCCTCCTCTCACCGGTTGTTCGGGCGCTCCGCCGGTGCCTTGCCCTTGCGACGGATCTCCTTCTCGTTCTCCCTCCGCTCCTGCTCATACTTCTGCACCCGCTCGGCCAGATTTTTGACCGAACGACACTCAGAGAGGTCGTGGTGGGAGGTTTGGTGCACCATGCACCATTTGTTTCCGGCCCGGCCCTGGGGGCGGGGGTCCGGGGACCGCCTGCAGTTACCCACGGGCTTGCCTTTCCACGAGGGCTTCTCGGCTCCGTCGGTGGCGAGGACGTGGCCCTCCTCGCCGCCGCGGGATGGCCGGCGCTTCCATCGTCGTTCGCGCCGCTCTTCACGGGACGTGGAGGGGGCAGCGCCGGTGGAGGCCGGGGTAGGATTCCTAGGATTCCAGACCCAAGCCTCCTCCTTGCGGGCCACCCGGTCTGCGAGCTCGAAGAGTTCCGTAGTAGTTCGGGGGGCCTTGGATTCGATCTTCTCCAACATGATGTCGTGGCATACGCCACTCCGGAAGGCGAAGATCACTGCATGGTCAGCGATGGAGGGTATGGTGTTGCGTACCTGGCAAAAACGCTGAATGTATTTGCGCAGGGACTCGTCCTCCCCTTGTCGAACCATGTGAAGGTCTTCCTCCACTCCCGGACGTGGGTATGTGCCCTGGAAGTTGGAGGTGAACTGGCGGCACAGGTCGTCCCAAGAGGTGACTGACCGGGCCGGCAAGTTCATCAGCCAGGAACGGGCCTCGCCCTTGAGCGCCATGGGGAAGAAGTTGGCCATGACACGCTCGTCTCCCCCAGCAGCTTCAATGGCGGTGGAGTAGATCTGGAGGAACTCGGTGGGGTTAACCGAGCCGTCGTATTTCTCCGTAAGGGCCGGCCTAAACTTGTTAGGCCAGCGCACGTTGCGGAGGTCGGCAACCAAGGCCTGACAGCCGTTGCCGGTCGTAGGGGGCGACAACGGCTGCGGGGCATCATTGGGTGCTGCGGAGCTCCCAGCTTGCGGCTGGGCCATTATGGCCGCTCGCCGTCCGCCGTGGGGATCCATTCGCGGTGGGGCCGCTGCGGCCGCTCGCCATGAGGTGGCGCCTCCCGACGAGGAGGCGCAGTCCGGCACCCGCCCTAAGCGGCGCTCGTCCCGGCGCCGCTCGATGCGGAGGCGGGCGTCGCGCCCTGCGTACAGCAGGTCCTGGGGTGGTTCCGGTTGTGCTGCCGCCGAGGGGCTCTCCTCTGCCCTCGCGGCGGCTGCTGCCCTTCTAGCCCGTCGCCGGGAGGAAGAGCTTATCGCAGTGTGTGAGCCGCGCGGCTGACGGCTGGAAGAGGCGAGGTCAGCGGCCAGCTGGCGCTGGGCCGTGCCTACGAGCTTCGCCACGTCGTCGAGCCACCTCTTGGCGTTGGACCCCTCGCCAGGGGTGGCTGGGAGGTGGCGCAAGAGGGCTTCTGCCGCCCGTAGGGCACCCTCAGGAGTGCCAAACTCCAGACGGCGACGGACGTCGCCTCGGCGGGGCTCGCTGGTACGCCCGCTAGGACGTGGCCTAGGCCCCAGAGGAGCGTTATCGGCCCTGCGGGATGCATGGGCCCCTCCGTCCTCAACCGCTGCTTCAGCGGGGGGCAGAGGGGATGGCGCGGGCGCAGCTGCCACTGTCGCCACCAACGGTGGTGAGGGAGACGAAGATCCCTCCCCCCTCGAGCGGAGGTGGCGGAAGTTGGGGCTGTGCCTGCCCGCGTCGACCTCTTCCGCTACCTCGTTGTTCGGGCCACGCTCGCGCGTGGCGAGTGAGCCTGACGCGGAGCACAGGGCGCGGCCGTGGACCATGGGCGAGACGGGGAGAGGGGATTCCCGCCAAAAAAATGGATGGAAAACGGAGTTTAAACCAAAACACAGTCGCCCCCTACAGGCGTGCCAGTTGCCGATGTCATAGATCGACACGCAGGGATCCTGGGGACCCCCTTTCGGTTCGGCATGGGGGGCGGTGTACCCTGGTTCAAACTCGTAGAAAATATTAAGTAATGCAAATGAGGCGGGGGTTTATACAGGTTAGGGCCACCAGCGCGGTGTAATACCCTACTCCTGTTTGTATGTAGTATATGGGGCAGGTTGCCAAGAACAATGAGAATGTTCCTCTCCCTTAGACTTAGTGGTGGATGAGAGATTTCTACAGGCTAATTGGAGAGGCTGAGCCTCGAGCAGAACCTCTGTTCTATATGAAGGAGCTGAACCTGTTCTATGATGGACTTGGGTCTCCTTTTATAGTACAAGGGAACACCACAGTAATCCTAGCTTTTTTCTTCTACTCCACGTGGGGGAGTAGTTTTTATCTTGTCTTGTCGGAGAAGCCATTCCATTCCTACTCATCCCTGTTTGTTGCGTCATGGAAAGCGGAAAAAGAATGGTCGTCATGGTAGCCATGCCGCTGACGTGATGATGGTTTGCCTACCCGGTCCAACGGGACCCACTGGTCAGAGACCCACCTCGCGGGTAGGCACTGGCACTGTGCCTCCTACGCTCGCACTTTCTCTCCCACGCAGCCGCCCAATACATTAAATGCGACTGGACAAGGCGTGAGGAGGGCGTGCGCGGAGTGGGTGCGCGGCCATACCACGGTTGTAGTCAAGGACTTTTAGCCCCTTTTGCCTCGTAATAGGCAAAAAGGAGTGATGATGGGAGCAACTGACAGCCGCGCCTCACATCGCATTGAATGCGGCGGGGCAGACGCTCAGCTTTCTTCTATTTGAGCATTAAATGAGTTGGTTGGTAGTTGGATTCGCCCCTCTCTCTGAGAGGTGCGGGGTGGAGGATGGGGGTCCGGTGATCCCGGTTCCCTACCGACAGTCGGGAGATCCGGACCCCGCCGTTTGGGAGTATGATGGCCTCCGGGTAGCCTCCGGACAGCCTCCGGGCCAGCCCCTTCTGGGGCGGCCACGTGGCCGCCCGTGGCCGAGACTCGCCTAGCCTTTCAGGGCATAACTTTGACGCTCCTTGATGGACAAGGGCGTCTTCTTTTTTCTTAAATGCCACGCCCACGACATACCCCGGGCCCATATCACCGACAGGAGTGGTTGTTCTTCCTTGGGAAAGCGGGAGCTGATGACTGAGGTGAAATGCTTAAGGTCCAACGCTGAAGGGGCTGAGCCAAGACCAACCAAGGAACCAAAAAGGCAGAACCTAAGAGCCAATTTTCAGAACCCGTTCTATCATAGACTTGGGCCTCCTTTTATAGTGCAAGGGGACACCACAGCAGTCCTAACCTTCTATACTCCTCTCCACGTGATGGAGCGGTTCTTGCTCTGTCTTGTTGGGGATTTACCCTCATTCTTGTTCCTGTTGCCATGTCACGGGAGTTGGTGAAGAAAACGGGCGTCGTGGCCGTCATGCTGCTGACGTGAGGATGGGCCAACTTACCTACTCCAGTGGGGCCTACTGATCAGTGGCTATCCGCCTGGAGAGGGGTCGACGTGACACCCCCAGCGCACGTATCCTCTCTCCCACGCGGCAGCCCAGCGCATTTAATGTGACTGGACGGGGCGTGGAGGGAGGCGTGCGCGGACTGGTCATGCAGCCATACCGCGGTCGTCATCAAAGACTTTATACCTTATCTCCCTCGTGACGGGCAAAAAGGGTGATGATGAGCGGCTGACAGACGTGCCTCACGTCGCAATAAATGCGACGGGGCAGGCGTCTGGCTTCTCCCTAGGCATTAAATGTGGTAGCTGGCAGCTGGCAGTTGAACTCGCTCCTCTCTCGGAGAGGTGCGGGGTGACGGATGGGGGTCCGGGTGATCCCGAACCTTGCCATTTGGGAGGGCGGCAGCCTCCGGGCAGCCCCCGAGCCAAGTCCCCTTTGGGATGGCCACGTGGCCGCCCGTGGCCCGTATGAGCCATCCAGGTCATGTCCTTGGAGCGCCCTTGCAAGAGAATGCGTCTTCCTTCTTCAGATATCGCATTCTCGATATACCCCCGGGCTCATATCACCGACAGTATTTATCTTGTCGGGCCTAAACTAAAGTCTGTCACCGATGGGTTACCCAGAAGATCAGTCAAACAAAGACCCGTAACCGATGATATAATCTCAATCGGGTTTCAACTAAAGCCTGTCACATGACTAACCATTCAATCGGGCTTTAATTTAAGCCCGTCACGGATGATGTTATCTTCATTGGGCTTAAGTTAAAGCCCGTCACCGAGGAGTTTTTGTCAAACAAAAAAACATATTCTATTTTTAGTTAGCCTCATTCCTTGGTTAGCCTCATGCCTTTGCTAGCCATACCCGCTGCAAAAATAAGAGAAACAAAGATATATATTTTCTTTCCTAGCATCCCCATTCATATATTTCAGAAATCATATGTGACATTCACATACATCTGACATTCACACATTCATTCACATATACATTCATTATTCACATATTTCAAGTTAACAGTACGAGTATAATCCATTCATCCTATAACCCATTGTCCAAATTCATCCACATATCATCCAAATTATACAACCGGACGTCACAGACAATGAGAGGGCTAGGTGGACCTACCTGGAGTAAAGAGCGCCAGCGCTTGTGCGAGGGTGGACGAGGGCAAGGGAGCAGAGGGTGACGAGGGAGGACGGCAGCGTCGGGCTCAGGGACGACGATGCCGGGCTCGAGGATGATGGCGTCGGGCTTGGGAGGCCACGAGGGAGGGCGGCGACGACGGTGGTGGAGAAAAGGGCGTCGGCGGCGACGACACGAGGGCGCGGGGTCGGCTAAAATTTTTCGCGCTAATGTGTATATCTGAATCGATGCCCTAGGGTAAATGATTTCGAAGCACATTCGTGATCGGGGTATTTATAGCCTGCAATCGGTGTCGGCCCTAACTGTTATCTCAATCGGGCCTCAAGTTGAACCTGTCACCGATGACACTCATCAGTGTCAGAACTAACTGTTATCTCAATCGGGCCTCAAGTTGAAGCCTGTCATCGATGATGAAGATCGATGACATTCTTCTATTGGGGTCCGACAAAGATATCATAGGTTATCTTTGTCGGGCCTTGAATTGAGCCCGTCACTGATAAGTATCATCCATGACGGACTCTAGTTTTATGCACATCTAACATGTTTGTGCGAGTATTTCTTTGTCGGCCTAGTTTTAGTCCCGTTTGAGATGACTTCGTTGTGACGACTCATAAAACCCAGACATGTGAGAGGCCGCCACAGATGAGGGGATTTGTACTAATGTTACTCAGTATCTCCATGATAACTGGTCTTTTGTGCAAAAAAACTTCATGGTCACTGATCACTAGTTAAGCAGTCATAATATAAAAAATCAAGAAAGTTTCTAATATGTACTCTCTGTTACAAAATAAATTAATTTATATATACAAATTTAGACTTAGGCTATATATAGATTCATATAGAAAAACTGACTTGTTTTGGAATTACATAAATCTTTTCAAAGAAAATATAAACGGTTTGATATTTCAATATCCAGAAGTTCAAAATAAGGGCATGTTTAAAGAAGACTCTGGCAACTATAGCCACCCCCATTTTCTAGCTCCCCTGAATCGTCTAGATTCTAACCTCTGAGTAGATAGCTTCATCAGTAAATGAACTGGTAGTCAGAAGTTGGACAACTTCTTTTATATTCTCATCAACAATTGGATATTCGTAGATTGCTTCTTCTTAGAATCTAGCTCCCCTAAATATGGATTAAATGAATGTCTAGATGACATGATTTCTTAAATTAAGTACTATTCCATATATCCCAATATATAAGGGCTTTTGTCAATTTTACAACCAACTGAGCAGCAAGGTAAAAGGAGAAAATGGTAATTCTAACATCCTCAGAATTGGGTTTCGCACTTATACCATCGCGCAAAGTGGTTTCGCTCCTATACCACTCTCAAACCATGACACACAGCTGAATGCACATTCTGTAACTTGTTGAATTATGTAGCCCTTTTTACTAGATGAATGGACACATTTGCCCTTAGAATTGGCAGGAAGAAGGCTAGACAATGCTTTGCCATTTAAAAGGAGATTTGGACCCATTAGTTCTCCACTAGTGCATATTAATGCAATGTCTTAGTTGTAATTTCAGTTTGACATCAAAATACATATAAAAACACATATATCACTGTTCTACACCCAAAAAATGTATATCAATCCACAAAATTTCACAAAATTTCATGCCATCCTTATTAGCAAAATAACATCCTTAGTTCACATCATTACATAGGGATACATCTAAAGACAGGAGGTCCATATGTTTTAGCCTAATTTGAGCTTCTTCTTAGAAGGGTGGATTTGGGGAGAGGGGGGAGGCGGACGGCATGCGGCGGAGGGCAGCTGATGGCGACGCCAGGTGGAAGCGTGCGGTGGATTTGGTCGAGTGCGGCGGCGGCAATTTTCGAGAGAGAGCGTGCAGCGATTTAGAATCGGGAGAGAGGGGTCCGATTTGGATTCGAGAGAGAGATGGCAGGGGCAAATCTGTCCATTCATAATAAAATTGAGAGAGAAAATACTAAAAAGAGGGACCCTAAGATTTTAGCTGTGTGCCATGGTTTGAGAGTAGTATAGGAGCGAAACCACTTTGCGCGATAGTATAAGTGCGAAACCCAATTCTGAGGATGTTAGAATCACCATTTTCTCAGGTAAAAGTTCATCATGTCCCTTATTAAACAGTTAGAAATTGGTGGTAGAATGTTGGACTAATCCATCCTATAAAGTGAGGGTTTAAATCTGATTGCACATGTTATAACTTATAACCAAATATCACTATATTAAGCTTGTAGGACCCAAGGTATAAATTAATTACTTATGGGTGGGGCTTATTGAATTTTCAAAGTTTTTATATTTAGGACAAAATTTAAACGCTATAAATTTTATATTTTGAGATAAAAAGAGTAAAAAAGACAATGCAAACAGCATAAATTTTACAAGGTTTTGTTAGAAATTAATTCAATTATCGCCAAACTCTGAAAATTCTCCATTCCATAGAACTGCTTAGTCGGCAGAGGAAGCACACACTTCGCCATCAAAATTGGGTTACAGCCATCATTCCGTTGCTGGCCCAATGATAATCATATCATGTTCCGTTTTACCAGTTCAACAATCAGCGACTAAGTGTGTGCTTCCTTTTTCTTTTTTAGACCAATTGGCGTGGTTAATTCAGAGATAGATAGAGAAAAGGTGGAGAAAAATATCAGCAAATCAACACCGAGAAAACCATCTCAGGAAGCTGACAGTTCGCGAGTGGTGCTTAGGTCGGCCCAGCCACGACAATCGCGCGGGGAGATCTTTTTCTCAGGTTTTCCACTTTTCCTTTTCCGCCTTCTTAATTAATGCAAGTGTGAAAATACGAAGAGGAAAAATGTGGCTGGCTTATTCCTCCTCTCCCAAAGGAGCAAGGCCCTTTCTCCCTTCTCCTTATCTGTGTTTTGAGGTGATGCATGCGACGCCGCTTGGCTGGCTGGGCCCACAGCTCAGTTGCATGCAAGAGTGTCGTAGTGAGCGTAGTAGCAGTAGAGCTCACTCGCTCGGCATACGCGTGCCGTGCGCATGGTTAGTGCTTGCAATTTAAAAAGCATATCTGCTCGACATCCACTTGGGTTTCAGGGCTTTCAGCTGATCATCACTCCTGCTCCGCTAATGCTAACGCTAATGGTCACTCTCACCCCTTCCCCCCGCCCCCCTCTGGTCTAAATTATCTAAACCTGACGCGAGGTGATGAGTTGCGAAAACAACATGTGTAGTGTCACGCAGAAGGCCACGCGGATCACATCTGGGGAGAGCGAGCCAGCCCGTGTCGATCGCGCGCGATGTAACAGCGCACGCGATCTGCACCGAATTCTCGCGGTAGAAAACATCCATGTCGATCGGCATAAACAAATCGAGCGATCTCTCGCAAAACGCCCGCTCGTTCGCGGTCGCGATCAGCGTAATGATAACCAGCCAGCCACTGCAACAAAAAACACAGAAAAGGGAGAAGGATCGAGTGCGCGAGGATCACAATTAGCGGCGAGAAATGGGCCGGGGATATTGTGTACTAGTGTACCACTCGGCTTGACACTGGAGCATGCAAATTGTAGTAGTATTAATAGTAATTAATCTAGACTTGACGTCGGAGCTTTGCTTTTATTACCGGTTTTCTAGAAGTGTACAATAATCCTGTCAATCCTACAATTCAGCTCGTACATACAGTAGTGGCAGTACTGTATTTACTCAAAAAGAATGAGTAAAATTTAACGGACAAACTTAGTAACGGCAGCATCAACACTATAACGGCTACTACATCTTTAACTTGTTCTTTTTACCCTAGGAAGTAAAAAAAAAAGAAAGGAACGGAAAAGAACTGGAGTTAGAATAGTCTGGGAGCTAGGAGTCCAAAAATGGCATCTTGAGGCGATTAATCTTGTTCTAATCCCCCAGATAGCTTCTCTCCTTCTTCTAATCCGCTTCTCCGCTCCGCTACGCGTCCCCGGCGGTTGTGCACCCGCGGTTGTCGCGCGCGCGCGCTCTCGACGCTGCGGATTTCCATGGCGGGCCGTGCTGACTCTTCACACGGCGGCCTGGGTGGGGCACCATAGTTGGTCGTCCTCCATGCTCGTCCAGAAGCTATCGACGTCGAAGCCGCCGATCTCGAAGTCCGCGACGGCGAGGTCGGGAAGGTGAGGCCAGGCAGCGACGACTCGGACGTCGTCCACGTCTGCCCGGCCTGGCACGGCGGCTGGGCCAGCTCCGTGTCGCGCATGGCCACGCCGGTGGCGCTGGAGGCGTCGCAGGCGGTGGTGAACCACTCGGCGCCGTCGGCCTGCGTGGGCCAGCTGGGCTGCGCCCCGGCGCCAGAGTCCGTGGACGGCGAGGACGACCCGGCCGTGGTGCTCGACAGCTCTGGGGCAGGCGTGCCGTGCGACTGCCCGCCGGCCGAGGCGCAGTACTCGGCGGGCCAGCAGCTGGCATCGGGGGCCGGGAGCTCCGGCGACTCGTAGAGCCCATCGGAGCCGCCGTGCTGCCACGACAGGGGCGGCGTGTCGTCGCCGCCCTGCTGCTGCTGGTGCTGCCCCGAGGCGGCCGCCTGGATGCGCTCGACGAGGCGGGGCATCCAGAGGTAGCGCATGACGTCCTTGAACTGCTGGCTGTTGACGTCGCACTTGAGCTGCTTGGCGTGCTTCTGCACCCTCGTGCGCCAGTAGTTCTTGATCTCGTTGTCGGTGCGGCCGGGGAGGTGCTGCGCGATCTTGGACCAGCGGTTGCCCCACCGCGAGTGCAGCTCCAGGATGAGCAGCTGCTCCTGCGGCGTGATGTTGCCTCGCCGGAGGTCGGGACGGAGGTAGTTCAGCCACCGGAGCCGGCAGCTCTTGCCTGTGCGCTTCAGCCCTGCATGACAACAACCAAAACCAAGATTAATTTTCTCTTCACGTCACATCACATATTCACATGTAGTACCATTGCTAATACATACTATGCATCAGCTAATCAATTATACTAATGCAGTTATACGAATACGACGACAAGATGAATGATGTTAACGGAAGGGAGCAACTAAATATCCCTATGAACAATGCTAGCTACGCTGCTAACCACTAAAAATTCTCTCCCCTTTCCCTCTCACTCACTATAGCTTCTAGCTTAGCTGGATGGCTGCTAGAGAACTCAGGTACAGACTCGTAGCTATCCGTTTCCAGAAATCAGCATGTAGATGCAAGAGCGACTGGTACTTGCATCCTATAATTGCTCATCAGGCTAAGCATGTACGGACACTCGGCTCATGGAAAAGGAATCGAGCTGTCTGCACGTCCTAGCTACTCGATCAGCGGGTGAGTGATTGATCGATGTGCATGTAATTCATGGTCGAATTGGGAGCTCGATCGATCCTACCTGCTGATCGGGCGAGCGAGTTCCAGCGGCCCTCGCCGTGCGCCGCGATGTAGTTGACGAGCAGGAGGTCCTCCTCCACCGTCCACGGCCCGCGCCGCAGGTCGCCGCCCATCACCTCCTCCTCGCTGCTCGCGTCCCTCTCGTGCGTCATGTCCATCGATCTGGATCAAACTTCCTCCTCGGTCCTCGCCTCAAAGCCGGCTGGTCGACCGGTCGATTGATCGGACAGATCAAGCTAGTATACGATCGAGCTCAGGAGATTTTGGTTGTTGTGCTTTGGTAGAGGGGTACTATGCGCCGTGCTGTGCTCTCTGGATGGATGGATGGATGTGTGCTGTGATGAAATGGGCGGGAGACGGGGAGGGAGGTGTCGGGGTTTATATAGACGGGAGGAGCGCGAGGAGGAAGAAGAAGAAAGAAGAAAGAGGCGGGTAGGCTGGCTGGACGACTTGGAAAGAAAGAACCATGTGGGGGAGCACGCCGCAACCGGGGAGATTAGTTTACGCCTTTTTTGAAGTTTTTTCTTTAAAGCCAAAAGTTTAGGGGGGCGATTAGCCCCATCGTGGTTAATTAGATCTAATCATGGGATTAGGGCGAGGGATTAACCACGCTGCTAAATTTAATCGCCGCGTACATGGAGAGACTCGGGGACTTGCGGTGGGTTTGACCTGTTTACTCGCCCAGCTGTACAGGCGTACAGCTCACTCGCTGTGGCTCGCGCGCGCTACACGCGCTCGCGCCGTCTGCTTACGCGGGGCTCTGCTGCTGGGGCCCACCCTGGTCTATTTCTGTCAGTCAGATGGGAGCTCTGCTTCTAGTTCCGGTGGGAAAAGAAATACGGTGTAGGCGTGTAGCTACGTACGTATAGCCATGGAATACACGACTGACGGTACAGATATACCGCCACTAGCGTATACTACTACTAGCAGTATTGGAGCATCTGTGGCAAATGGGAACAATAATTGCGGCGGCACAAATACTAGTACGTATACTATCGGTAGTGTAGTACACCGGTACGGACATGTAGTGGTATTATCGCAAACACGCGTGTACAACTCTAGTACAGTGCGTGTGTGCATCACCATAGTTCTACCCTCCAGCCGTAGGTAGTAACTATATAGGAAAATATCAAGTTATATGGGTTCACAAATTAAACCAACGCTCGTTTTTTTTTCGAAATTTGGAGGTTTCAAAGATGGCTAGAGTTGACGATCCGCTTAGTAAACCAAAAAAAGTTAACAAAAATTAAACCAAACATTAAATTATTTGTCAATTTTTGAACTTAACTGGTTTTGAATGGATTTGGTGAAAACCTGTTGGTCATGTGTGGTTTTTAATCAATGAACGATTTTATGAAACCTGGTTAAAAGCCCTTGGCTCCAATCCGAGCGAGATACTATGCGCTCCTTTGAAACACAAAAATAATAAAATTACATTGCACTAGCTTATTTCATTAAAATTTTGGGAAAAAGCGTGTTTAGAGCTAGCGCAGAAACTTCAGCTGACACCTAGAAGGTGTATGAGATTATGTACTATCTTCGGTCAAATATTTAATGTCAACTCATCAATTTTTTGGACTAGATAAATTACTGTATTATTAAAATGTCATATTAATTAAAAAATTTATTGGATCATGATGAGTTTTGATTATAATTAATTGTGTTACATACGTAGTTATATACAAAATTGAATTCTACATTTAAAATCAGCATAGCTTAATATTGCGCAGAAAAACAAGCTAGTTATGCTTGAAAGAAGCCCAAAAACTTCAGCCGCCACCCAGGAATGATGTAGATGAGATTGAGCAGCAAAATTGACTTGATTTTGCGAACCACGCAAAAAAATTACACGTCCATATATTAGAAAGAGCAAAATTTTAGTTACACAATGCAACCGGCTAGAAGACCATTGCAGGAAAGCAAGGAAAAAATAAAAGAAGAAAAAAAAGACCGCTAAGAGAAACTGAACATTGCTCTTAAATTGAGTAAGGGTGACGCCGTAGCCCTACTAAACTTCCAATAGGCCCTCAAAAACCATGGTGTCAGCAGATGACCACAGCGGGCCTTCGTAAAGAATGGCCTCCAAGACCACTAAAACCGACAAGAGAGAGTAATCAAATACCCTAAAGTTTCGCTCATTTCACAACTGCCAAGAGACCAAAAGGACTAAGGAATCAAAACCCTTGCAAAGATGCTCCACGGGCAAACTCTAGCATCGGCCACCGACTGAAGTGAGCAGCCACGAGAATGAGCAAAGTCAGGCCAACCAAGAGGAGAGAGAACATGGTGCTAGACCTGACAAGCGAACACACAGTCGAAGAGGATGTGATTCGCCATTTCAAGTTCTTAGGCGCAAAAAGGACATATCGAGTGACTGTCAATTCCATGCTTTTGCAGAAGATCGGTCATCCAGCAATGCTGCTGAAACGCAAGCCAGAGAAAAATCTTGCATTTAGCACGGCCTTTAGCCTGTCAAAGCAAATTGGTGCAAGCAGAGGATTGCTGGCCAAGGAAGAAGGCTGGTAGGCCGAGCGAGCCGAGTAATGTTGGTCATTTGTCCAACGCCAGACAAGACGGTCCGCCATGTTCAGAGAGAGCTGGACAGGAAGCACTGCATCCCAAACCACCAGGAATTGGGTGATAACAGGGACTATGAGAGCGTCACGGATGTCCCTCACCCAAAGTTGTCAGCGAGGACAGAAGCAACCATGCGCGATGCTCGGAGATACGTCGACATGGCAAGGAGAAGGTCCGGCGCCAAAGAAGCCACCGATCGACCCTCAAATCCATTGATCCATCAAGAATAGAGTCGATGTGCCGTCACCTGACACGAAAAAGGTGGACACCACAAATATATTAGAGATGCTTCGCTCGAGGGGGGCCTTTAGGTCATCCCGGTATAGGTGGCTTGAGCGCTGAAGCCAGAGCTAGCGAAGTCGTAGAGTGAAGTCTGTCGTCCTCAGGTCAGCAATACCCCAACCCGCCAACAGCTCTGGGGGTGGCAAACATTCGTCCAAGATACAAGGCACCGTCCCCTCGGACCGAGTCCATGCCCGTCCACAGAAAAACACAGTGTTTCTTATCTATGGCCTTAACGACCCAGCCCGATAGCCCGATCGCCATGGACACATGAATCGAAATAGAATAGAGCACGGACTGAACCAGCACAGAGCGACCGACCAAAGTGGTGAGCTGGCCCTTCCAGGGAGAGAGTCGGTAGGAGACCTTGTCAACGAAAGGCTGCAGGGCCACTTTAGGAAACTGCGACAGTGGGATGCCGAGGTAGGTGCAACCAAAGATAAAGATAAAAGAAAGGGAAGAAGTTCTGAACCAGCTCTACGTCCTCGGCCAAACAACATATCGAAGTAATCGAGCATTTAGCAAAATTCATGTCCTCGGCCAAACAACATATCGAAGTAATCGAGCATTTAGCAAAATTCATGTGCAGCGCGAAAACCAAACCAAAAGACAGAAAAAAATGACTTGATCAGTTGCAGAATTTCGACTATTCCAACCAGGAGATCATTGTTGGTGGCCGAAACGTCATCTCACAGCCACCGCCTCTTCGCCGAGAATTTCCCCGTATGAGCTCCTCAGGTCGCCTCCCGCGCCGCCACCGCCGCCTTATCCATCCATCCATCCTTCCATCTCGCTCGACCAGGAAGAATATCCCGAAAGATCTCCGCATGATTTGCGACGATCGAGAAGAACTAGCTCACTTCTCCAGGACGCGTGCAGCAAAAGCCTAGCTGGCTATAGCCGCTGCATGCTATGTTATCTGATCGATCGATATCGACAGCGATCTGTAATTCCCCTGCACACACAACACCCCCTCACGCGTCAATTAATACACATCCAGACGACGTTACGTACGTACATACGCGTTTGTCACACTAGGGCGGCAGCAATGCATTTCCGCTCTGATCGATCGATCGATTCAACTGTCGCGGTGCAACAGTGTGAAAGTTGCTGTACACAGCATGCAGCAGCTAAAGTTGATATACACAGCGCCCAGCGGCACTGTTTCCACCGTACATCGCGCCTGCGAGGAGGAAAAACGGGAGGAATTTGACCGATTTTGCTCGGATTTTAGCTCCGACAAACCGATCGATCGATTGACACCGCGAGCACCGCATTGCGATGTGAGAACCAGCGGTTTTTTTTGTCAAGACGTGGAAGACAAACTCCATATGCGGTTTGTTTTTTCAAAACAAGAGAATTGAAAGGCAAACCGGTAGTGTTCTAGTATTAATTGGGCGGAGTCGTCCTTGATTATTTAGTTGTACTAGAGTCAACTCCAACTGGCAAGAGACATATTCTCTCATCGATCTGCCGGGGTCTGTGTGAAACAATTTTAAAAGTCCCAAGTTGCAGCTTGTATACGCAGGAAAAAAACGGATGCTGAGAAGAAGAGATCGGTGTGGTCGGATTCCACAACCGGGGTTGAAAACTTTGGCAGCTTGAATTGGATTCTTATGTGCCGTTTTTTCAACACATGGATGTGCTGTTTTTTTTTAAAAAAAAATCCTCCTCTCTGTTTCTATTTTATTCTCTGTTTTTTCAACACAAATCAGTTTCAGAATGGTACACTTGCTCGCTTGCTTGAGAATCCGGTCTGTTTTTTAAGCTTTGACAGGCTACTGCAATGGTAGAGAAGTATAGTATTGTTGGTTTGGATTTTGGCCATGCTCTCTTGGAGACTTGTAATAAATTTGTAATTTTAAACGAGAAACCGGACCAAATCTGCCAATCAGATGGCGTCCACGGTTTTGATTCCCCTGCCAGCTTCGCCTAGTGTGTTTGTATTTGCAGAGCTATGCTGATTGCTGTAGTTCTAGTAGTTGTAGTAGCTCGCAAATAAAGGTCAAAGTGTTTGCTGAGTTGGACTGGCGTGCTCGTTGACCCCCAACGACGGCCAAGGCAAGCCACTTGTGGTTATATATTCATATTGTTTCTGTTCTTAAGCGAGAGGTCGATCTAATCTATGTCGATCACTGTCTTCATGTGACCTGCGGCAACGCATATGCGTACAACAACTCGTGTCCGTGATGGTCAGTACATTGAACAATGCTCTCTTTCTGGCTCTTCACGAACATTCTCATGTGCATTTTATCGTTTAAAATGTTGGTGTACAAGCAAATGCTTCCTCCGTCCTATACTAAATTACTCCCTACATTTTACGTCGGTTTATATCTGTTAACGTTTTAAATTTTTTTAGATTTGATTAAATTTATAAACATTATAGCATTTACAACGTTAAATTAGTTTCATTAAATATAATATTAAATATATTTTGATAATATGTTTATTTTGTGTTAAAAATATTGTTATATTTTTTATAAACCCGATCAAACATAAAATAATTTGACTAAAAAAATTTAAGAAACTTAAAATATGAAATGGAAGAACAAAGAAAATAGGCCAGTTCAATAGATATGTTCAGGTCTCTTCAAATTTGCACGTTTATCATTGTGGTGTAATACACTTGCATTGAAATGTACTGCAACGAGATTTCAAACTTTTTGTTGCAGGGCTTTGGACTTTACCTTAAAAATTTCTAGTGTTCCAAATGTAGACAAAATATTTACACTGCCCTTCACCCTACGGATTTATTTTACTGTACCTTATATTGGATAATGCACAACTTTTGGGATTGATATTGTGATCGTAGTGAGAAGGCTTATTGCTCAGGGTCAAAAAATATTTAAAAATTATATATTTACCCACGTGTATAGTATAGCCACCTCACCATGATTTTTTCTTCCAAGAACATCTAGATATGTACCTATCTAGATATGTACCTCCGGTTCCTAACCAAAAACAAACAAACAAATTTGTACTTACCTGATCAGAAACACTCCCATCTATCCATGTCTACATAGTTTTTCATGATTGATTAATAATTCTAAGAGCACATACAACAGAATGGCTAAATAAATTCTTAATAATTATGTTTTTAGTCATTCCAAAAAAAATAATTCCCAATACAGCATCTCTCATCCAACAGAATTCTTAAAATCTGGTTTCCAATAAATTTAAAATTGCTTTGGACCTGATTTCGACGGCTTTGTAGGATGCGGCGGCGGGAAGGGAAGAGAGGGGGAGGAGCGCGGCGGCGTCGGTACAAGTAGGCGACGGGGAGAGGCTGTGGTGGCCGTGTACGAGGAGGGGTCGAGGAGGGGCGGTGATGGTAGAGGAGGCGGAGGAGGATGCAATGGCGGGGGACGAGCAGGGCCAGGCGCGCGACACAAAAACACGCACGTGGGAAGAAGCACAATGACGTGAAACTGATATTGGGCACCAGACTCGGTTAGCTATTTGTGAAGAACGAAAATGATGGGAAAGGGAACCAATTTTTTTGAATGAGATAGGCAATCTACTGGAAGATAAATTTTGTTCAAATTAGTTAAAAATAGGGATTTTAGAGAGTATTGGACAGCTGTTGCATATGCTCTAAGACCCGCTCGTCCACACAAGAATTCTAAACCACAACATTAATTAATATCGCATTGTATTTGCCTTGAACTCCCAATCTAATAGTTTTCTAAACTAAAAATAATAATAAAAAGTAGCAAATTATAACTCGTAACTCAAGTGGACTCATTATTATTAAACATAAAATTTAATATGGTACGAGGTCTTAATTTTATTTCATTTCATGAGAGCATGATTTCTATATTAAAAATATTAAATATAAAATTGCACTTGGCTTGAGTCTTGATTTTTGTTGAAACTTGGTAATTTCAAAAGTCAGAATCAATTATATGAAATTGTACCTTTCTTGGACTATCATTTTAGTATGATACCAATTTAATTCCAAAATTCAATATTAATAAGCAAATTGAAATTGAGATGGATTCTTCTTTTTCTAACTGGATATCTTTTTAATTACGTAAAAGATGCACATGCATGTGCACTACTACTCACGTACACACACCTGAGCGTTCATCTTAATAAACGCTCAAAGGTACAAAAGCCCAGTGGTAAGTCCTTAACATTATCGAATTCCTGCTAAAAGCACACCCTCATCTGTGCATTATTTGTACCAACCAGGATTTAAGAATTGAAATGGATGTTCAAATTCATTTTCTATTTCTCCAATCAATATGTCCCATTGATATACTTCCTCCACCCGATCGTTCATCTTTTTTTTATTTTTATAATATTTAAAAAGATAACTTATTGTTAAAGTGCTTTCTATGCTAAATAGAGTTTGTGTGCGGGAGGAAACCCCTCTCTCGGCATGCAAATCAAAATACGCATTAAAATTAATTAAGTATTACCTAAACAAATTTAAAAAATGATCAACATGATTTTTTTAAGCATCCTTTAACTTTTTATATAATTTTTAAAAAAACATTTTAACAGTTTAAAAAACATGCACGTGAAAACAATAAGGTGAAGTTGAAAACAATAACTTAAAAACATAGCCATAATTATACTACTTGAATTCATCCAAATTTAAAAGTTTTTACTAGTGAAAGACCAGTCAATCAAATAAAAGGAACGGGGGGAGATTTTTTTTTAAGTTGATCTTATCAAGTCGTTTCCTTTCAACTTACCTTTTTGCGTTTGGCCATAGAAGGGAAAATGACGAGTCGCCTGACTCCGAGGTGTGGCAGCACGTACGGGCGCGACCACATGCAGAGGACAACGGTGGAACGTTCATTCCGACCACCCATTTTGATGACACGTGGAAAATCTGCATGCATGGGGAGTAATAATAATAAAAATAATGCATCAACTATGCATTGGGGAGATCACAGCCACAATAATCTTCGGTGCCTAAATTATGTAAAACCCCCCGTTTTTCTCATCAATATCGTTTCGCTTTTCGGCGCCGAGTGCTTCTTTACGGTGCTTGTGATCATTGATCGACCACTGCGCCGTTAGAAGAATGTTGAAGTGGAAATCCGGTCCATTCCCCGCTTTCTATCACAATGTTTTTATCTACTACTAAATGCAGTCCGTTGCAATAGAAATTTTAAAAAAAATTCATAATTACCTTTCTTAATATTAATCCAGAATTCATATTCATGTTGGAATTTTATTTCTTGTCCTTAAATGCTCTGTATATATAACTCTCTTTATTGTTATCTTGATATTTATAACACGGTAATTCATGTTACTTTATTCAAAATAAAGATTCACTGTTTCATGGTTATACCTTTTAGAGGATAGTGATGGTAGGATATATAGGTGATAACAAATTCATCGTTCATCATCAACACTTGAGTCTTCTAAAGGGGTAGATTTTCCTAGGTTATTTTTTATCGCCAACCAAAAGATTAGAGAAACGATTCAACAATATCATATGCAGCGATGGTAATTGTCTCATATCTCAACCGCTGATAGGATAAACAATAACGTAAGGTAGGATGACATTAAGATATTTTCTTTATGTTGCCGGTGGAGAGGAGGGCAGCAACAACATGAGTGAGCTTGCATGCGATCTATTTTCGCTCGAACGTGGTGTGGCTGTGGAAGGGATACGAGAGGATAACATTACTGTTCACGCACGAATGTCATTGTTGTTTAGGAAAATTAAGTGAAATTGGTAGTATTTTTAAGTGAAACTACAATAAAAAAATTATACAGATAGCGCTACCTATCCAACTACTGTTTATGTCCAACCATACGGGATGATTCCAAGATTTGTCACCCCATTTTAATGATCAATGCACACAGTGAGTCTGCTAGATTCTTAGCCTTAAACTAAGGAAAGTATCATGTATGGCCTGTCTTTTGCGCAACCTAGCTAGCTAATGTGTTCCATTGGCAAGGCGACAGCTCTGGTCTCAAAAGAGCCCTCCAAGGACAAGGAGGGCCGGCCGCAATGGCGATCGAATAGTACCGTCCATTATGTTGAGTATATATGTACTCTCCTAAACTGCTATTGCTACTTCCATGGATGAACTAAAGTGAAGCCACAATTAGTATTTTTTTCCATGTCAATCGTAACCCACGTTTTCGAATCCCTGCACTCAAAATTAAAAGAAAAAGAAGGTACAATCTCTCGCTGAAAAACTAATCGTCGTGGCCTCATATAAATCAGGCACGATTGTGTCGGCGACGAGTAAATTAAAATAAGGGTGCCCAGAGAGATGCATGGCTAGCTCGTGCTTAGCTTTTTCGTCAGTGTTTGTTGCAGCTAGCGCGCGCGCGCGCGCTCTCTCTCTATATATAGAAGTATGTAACGGCCAATGGCTTAGTGGGAGACACATAAGATTAGCAGCGTGTTGTTAATGGAAAAGCGATCGAGCACATGCATAATTAATTAGCAACAAGCGTGTTAATGTTCGATCCAGGAAGCACTAGTTGTGGGTCAGTATTTGTAGGCTTCAAAGGGCTCAGGGGTACGAAAGTTGCCAGTATAATAACCTGTTTAGGTAGTTTCGGCCGAGAACTTTACGTGTTCCAATCCAGGAGGCGGCTGCACATCATCGACAAAGTCGGAGTAGAATTAACCTGGGAGGTGTTGTGTTGATCAGCTTATAATATAGACATGCATATGTCTAGCTACCGGTTTTAATTTTGTCTTAGTATACACATGAGAAGTTACTGCTAGTTTTGGTGCTAGCAATACAACATATATATATGTATGTATATGTAGTGAAATGCTCGTATAGAATCTCAATTTCATGGGTAGATGCTACAAATTAAACAAAATTAAATGCAACAGATCGTGCCCCAAAAGGGGCACTAACACGTATAGGAGCCTTTTTATATATAGATGCTGAAAATAAGATTTAAAAAATTGAAAAGAAATCCGGGATGAAAGGAACATCCCTAAGCTTAAGGACAGGCTCAAGAATATGTCCCTTAAAGCAAGCACCACTTGTTTGATATGCTTAGCTTCAAGTAGGACAACGATTTTTTTATGAAAAGTTTTTATGCAGGCACATCATCTTGGCTAGCTATTCCTTCCATTTTTCT
This sequence comes from Oryza australiensis, assembly GCA_019925245.2. NCBI lineage: Eukaryota > Viridiplantae > Streptophyta > Magnoliopsida > Poales > Poaceae > Oryza > Oryza australiensis. The sequence goes on along the minus strand of JAIFGZ020000118.1, from coordinate 3,675,474 downwards.
CCTACTGATGTACTGAAACACCAACAAATTAAAGTTGCTCATATCTTTTTCCACTCTTTCCCTTTGATGTTTTTGTTAGCTTGCTTACTCTTTGATTCGAGCATTTTATATCACTGCATTGAAACTAACCAACCGCGTCCTACGCGTCTGCATGCTAGTATATGCAAAAACTTTGATCAAATCTAGAAGTTGCGTTTCAAATTATGCCACAGAGAACATATTCCAAACTTTACACACTGCTGCTTTAGTGATGTGGAAACTAATTAACAACTTGAGCTCTGTTTTGGGCACTACCTGAGCATATATAATCATCTGTTTAGAACTTGGCTTCTTAATGCAATGTGTCAGTATCAACACAGCATCAACTCAAAAAATTACTAATCAAAATGAAGAATAAGAACATGGTGCACTGACTTTTATGCTTGCTTGTTTGCCTACTCAATGCTCCATGAAGCCAACTTTTTTTTAACTATTGGTGTACAAAGCTGAAGGGAACTTTGCATTTGCATGGTACATGCCGGTCCTCCTTTTCAGCACCAGTACTCCTACCACTGTTGGTTCCAATGGTAAAGCAAGCATATAAACTGGGTTCCTCCCATGATGACTAAGTTTAGATAAAACAGGAAAAGCTTTTTACAACATGTGGTTGGATTTGTCGAAATACTCTGGAGAAGCATCTGATCTGAGGATGTTCTGAGCGACTCCTATTCTGGTGTTAAAATGCTTCCAGGAGAGTATACAATGATTGGGGATTCTGTTTTAACCTTATCAACATTAATATCAAAAAGAACACTTTTGTAGGTATACAAAATATTATCATTATTTTAGCTGTACTAATGATGTGGCTGATTTTTTAAATAAATTTGTGTGTAAAGGTCTACGAATTGCGGCAGATTTAGAAAGTACGGGACAGTTCTTATGCTGCAAGTTAGCAAGTACAGTATGATTAAAGAAGGCCAATTGGGACAGAACTTTGTGCCAGGAGGCTCCATCAATATTACAATATTTGTATATTTGCATGAACTACGATCAATATTACAATATGTACATGAGAAAATATATTTATAGACGTAATGACAAGTCTTCACACAATAGAATACTTGGATCGGAGGAGTGCCCACTAGCATAGTGACAAAAAGCTTTAGAAAGTTCTTCCTAATTAAATAAATGTTGTGTGAATTATTACTTAGTTTACATTATCATGTAGATGAGACCATATATACATATTCAAAAACTGGCCGAATGCCATCTACTTATCATTCTGAAAATAAAATGCAACAAGACGATTTTACATCATTACGGTGCAATGGAATCCTTGCAAGCATCATTGCTGAAAGATCAGCAAGCAAATGCACGGTTAATTTCTTTATTATGCTATAGCTATATATGTGGGATTCCCCTAACCTGGTGAATTAAACTGGGTCGGAGAGCCCTCGTAGCCATATGCCATAGGAAAATGATATCACCAAGCTAAAGGACACTTATCCACACGACATGAAGCTTTCATTTATAATGATGATTCTGGCTGCAAATATGACAAATTGCAGCCTTTCGTGTATGACAGTAACCAACGATATTTGCATCCTTCCTCCTCCAATTACACATGGATATGTATATTTTTAGGAGTCGATGTCGACGTAATTAGCTCAACAAAGACTCCTACATAGTAGTTTTTACCTACCTACTCGATATCTCCTATCACGAATCGCCATTAACCTCTCATCTAGCTGATGATCATGACTAGCTCCCTTTGCATTTTAAAGGATGCTATCTCTCAAATCTCTCTGTGCCAATGCTAATGGCTGCCACGCCATTAACCAGCAGTTCAGCTGCTACTTAGCACACTTTTTCTCCATATATTACTAGCTATATATATATATATATATATATATATATATATATATATATATATATATATATATCTGATCACACTAAGTGTTCGCTAATGGCTAGTGTTATATGGACATATGGTCCCCCTCCTGCCTTAACTATCCATTCTTTTCGAGTGATGAAGCAGCAACTAGAAGTAAGTTAATTAAGCTAATAATAGCGCGACGAGAAGAAGAGGTCTATGCGCTCTAGAACCGCACTATTCTCATGGTGCGCGCGCGTGCGCGAGGCGGACAGCGACGATCACGCGCGCGTCGAACGCGTGAGCGCGCACTGCTCGCTCTCCGGAGTCCGGGCCGGGCCGGCTGGCCGGCGGCGGCAGCCCGTGTGAACGCTCCGGCCTTTATCGCGTTGAACGTGTCAAACTTGCATGCACGCCTCCGGCGAGGCAGTCGCAGGAACCTAGCTAGAGGCCCCCACATGTCAGCCTCCTTTATATCTGTCTCTTTTGATGAGATTTTTCTTTTTATATAGGTGTTGGAACCGGGTACGGATGCAATGCATGCGCCATGCGAGGCACGACTGTTCCACTAGTTAAGCTAGCGTGTCAGTGCACAATTAACAATGGCTAATGTACTGTACAGGTACGTATGATCTGCTAATTGCTCATCGCCAAGCTCGACCTGACACGAGCCGATCGAATTAGCGTCTTTGACTCGAACTGCTTTCTTCTACAGTTCTGCTACTATACGTACGTACTGGTCTGTCTGCCAGTCTGCCACGATCGAACGTACATTTGTTTTATCTATAAAATGCGTACAAAGCCAGTATAAGTCGATCGCCAGCTTAGCTTAGCTTAACCGTAGTTTAATACTACTCCGGCCGTCACGTGCCGACCTGACGTAGCTTTTGGACTGGAGATGGGTCCCACATGTTTGACTGACGGACCCGACCCGGGTCGATGCGTGACGTCAGATTTCTTTACTCCAAGCGACCTCTGGTCAAATGCTGAGTAGTATTATCCGAACGTGCAAGGCTAATTAATAGGGTGTCAAAATTAATTGTTCCATGTTTGGAAGCTTTTGTCCATGGCGACAAATGGTTAGGGTTGCAAAGAGTGTGCAAGTGGGGATCAAGTGACGATGATGCATTTTGGTACAGGACAATGCCTTTGATCTTCAATTCTGGGGCGTTAGGTGCCAGCTGATGATGACGCATCGTGCCAAAAAAAAAAAGGGCGGGGGGACTTTAGTTTGTTCGATCGATCCTAGTGTGCCGAATTATATTTGTTTAGGGTTTTGAAGGTGTGTTGATGTCAATGCAAGGTTGTTACAAAAATGAGGACTTGTCGGGAGTACTCATTGGGCTTCTAGAAGAGAATTTGGGAGGATTAGTTGGCACATTTTCTGATCGAATTTGTGCTGAAAAGCATACAATCTGATCGATCATCCAATTTAATTAGTAACTATAATAAGTTTGAAGCTTTAAAATGCTAACATCTCTATATTTATTTTAAAAGAGAAGCTACCCCGAATAATATTGATTTTTTTACACAACTGCTATTGATCGATAATACTGATGAAATTTGCAGTCACTCTAATTAATCCTGAAGCAGAATAAATTTTAAATTCTCGAAAAGATATCTTTTCATATTTTATGTGTCATCTAAATAGTTTTTAACAAATTTTAAAAAATTAACAAGATAGATTAATATGTGATATATCACTCTATGGACATACCACATCAAATATAACTTCTATAAATTAAAAAAATAAAATCTGACTAATATAAGCATATACTCACGGTTATATTAGTGTTTTTTACAAATTATAGAAACTATATTTTACCAAACAGGTTTATCAAGTAATATATATATATATATATCACATATTAGTCTATCTAAATTCTATTTAGATGACAAGCCAAGACAAGGGGATATCCCTCCAGATTTTACAGTACTTTCCCCGAAGAAACTAGATGTACTGGAATTGTACTATACCGGCCCTGAAGCGAGAATGTGTTGATCATGCATGCAGCATTTATTTTATCGGGTACCATTACATTTATAAGGAATTATTGTAGAGAAAATTATGGTTGTCTTGAGGGTACTACATAGTATCTGAGGTACAAGTTTTACATTGGAAAATAAATCATTCATTATTGTAAGGTCTATCCGGCTCATTGGTTCGAGTTGTTCAAGAGTATAATGAAGAATATTTGTGTGTCCCACTACAGGCCAGATAACAGTTTCTCTTGTTTAAACTTAGAATAAACCAAGCGTGCTACAAATATACTACTGCAAAGGTCAAATGGTGTTGAATATGCAAAAGAAGGATTGCCATCACTAGATCGAACTGGTTTGACTCAAAACAATTTTTATTATTTTATTTCTGCTTAATGACAAAATTGAGTAGGTGCATCAGGGAGTATTAGAGGTGTGATGTGGGAGAAGTGGTGCGTGTGCATGATCCTCCCACCAAGATTCACATTTTTGTTGTCACAATTATACAAATAAATTTGGTTTCTTTAGAATTTTAGTGAGGCTCATGGAAATCATTTTTGGATCCAACTCTTAAGTGTGCATTAAAGGTAACATACATATTTATGTATGCGTCGTAAGCATTTTTCATGTAGTCGAAAATAAATAAATAGGTAGATTAGTTTGACTAGTATTCTTACCATGTCTATGCAGGCTTTAAAATACATAGGTGAGAAGGTAAATATTCTATAGAATGTGTCTTATCAGCAGGACCTAGAAAAATATAGTACTACCATATTTTTTGGGGGAATATAGTACCACATTAGTTGCAAACTTTGATAAATTAGTGGTTCGGAGAGAAGGCTGCAGGCGATGGTTTGACTGAAGCATCGTCATCGTGGTCAAACTCGACACTGGATACAACAAGCTATAGTAACTGACTAGCTAGTGACTAACTATCGTACGTACTAATAGGCAATAGCAGAAGTTAATTAGATTATCATGAAGATAAGAACCAAGGAATTTTATTTGACCGGATATATAAGTAATCAGATTGTTGGTGGAATGCATTTGGAATGTTGGAGATCGGTTTCCACGAGAATTTAACCACACAAAAAAAGAATTCTTCAATCCAAACAGAAATTTACTTTCAAGTATATATTAAGAGTGTTTTTCGGTCAAGATATCACATTTTATAGTATAAAAACGTTCATACTAAAAATTTGCTTCCTCAAAGACCATAAAGTTCCTCATATATTGAATAGGGATTTGAGCATTTTCTGCTCCGATGATACATGGAGAAAGATTAGTAAAGTCGATTAGGACCACAAATTAACAGTAGAAGATATGATTCTTTCTAATACGAACCTACTTAATATATAATCTGGTATTAATTACCTATACCAATTAGGCACTCCGAGTAAGCTTTCATGTTAATTAAAAAAATTTGGCCATTGATTTGATGGATTGTGTTGCGAGTTCATGTTAAATAAATCACGCAATTGAAAACATCATATAATTCAATTAATAATTTTGAAATTCCTATTTAATTAATATGGTATTGTACCCATCTTAAATACTCAAATTATTTTTATTAATTTATTCTCAATTCAAAATCAGTAATTAACGTTATTTCAAAAGGTAGCCAACATGTTTATCATAACATTAGAATTCTAATATTAATATCAATAGTAATAATAGCTCGTGTAACACATAGATTGTCTACTAGTAGTAAGAATGGCTTCAAATTTTGAAGCCACACGTTATTTCCTATACGCGCGGACCTAGCTGCGGTTATGGAAGAGATCGAACTGTCAGTTAAACTGATGCAAATTGCATAAAGGATGTTATCCCTATTTCAGTATTAGGAAGCCAATCATCTCTTATGCTAGGGCCCAAGGTTAGGCTGAACAAATATTTTCAGAATCCATTAAGAGACTGACTTAAGGAAGCATCCCATCAGGCACCAGCCACTAGCATCGTGGATCGATCGTGTACGTCCCATGATGAGTTTACTCGGATATTATCCGGCCCCGTACAGAGCTAGATACCGCGAATTAATCAAAAGCACGTCATTTGAGATGTCTAATTGATCACTGCATTGGAAGACGACGACGACGATCATTGACAGGCCCTTCAATGATCAGCAACGAGCCACTAGCTAGCAAACGCTAGTGTCACTCGATCGAACAAGCTAATGCGATATCTTATTATGGGTATTATACAGTTACGGTCACTAATCGAGATATTTTGGCTCGCGCTTTACGAACAGTTGTTCCTGCCGGATACGCTCGGATCCCTTCAGATCTATCCATGCTCGACTGAAACGCATCATGCAGAAATATCTGAATTCTGACGAAGTGGCGGCACAGTAGGACGACGGGCAACTGAACACTAAGCTAGCAACTATATATGATCATCATCATCGATCCGATCGGTTTGCCGGCACTCATGATCGGCACAAGAATTAACATATATACACATGCATGCATATCTCTCACAAACAAGCAGCTCGTAAGATGAAATACCAATGGCATGCATGCAGATGAGACAGGGGACCTAACTATCGATCTATCAGTGTATCTACCTACTAAAATGGCGATCGAGCTGCAGCCACTGGTTGATCGATCGATATATATATGAATATGATCAATCCACATTAAGATGCAGTGAGAAGAAGTTGAAAGGGGGAGGGAACAATAATGCAGCGAGGAAAGGAAGGCAATGATGCGTAGCACCATTGGGCGCGGCTGCGTGTGCCCGGCCGGCGCAGGCATCGCCATGGACAGCTGATCCGGGCGGACTTAGCCATCCGTCCCACTCGGACAGGACGCGCGCGCGTGTCGTGCTCGCCGCTGTCGCCACGCGCTAGGTGGCTATAGGCTTTTTGCCTGCAGGGGAAAGAGCGGGCGAGCGATCTAGGCGTCACGGCTTGGGGCTCCGGCACCAGCCGCGCGCGGCCGGCTGCTGGGCTGGGCATGGCCGCGTCGTGGAGCAGTGCATGTAGGCGTCACTCGGAGCGCTTTCCGGGGGCAGAAAAGTGGCAGGGGCACCTCGCCCTGTCCATCGTTCCTGCCCATATCTTGCTGCACCACCACTAGCCGTCTCCGTCCATGATCACGCACTGTGTCGTCTCGGAGTCGATCATCATGCAAGCCGTGCCTGGAGCTGTCAATTGAGACTAGCTACTGCTATGTTGGATATAGCTATGGCCTATGGCCTAGGGCGAGTAGAGTGTAGATATAGCTCTAGCTGCTAGTACGAACCATTGGTCTATGGCTATAAGCCGTTTAATTTGGACGCATGCTCGTACGCACGCAACGCGCAATGGTGGCGAACGATCATGCATCAGTGCGCGGGTGGTGCACGCACGCACGCACGTACGCAAGCAAGCACAGGGCACCGGAGCCGATCGAGCCACGGGCACCGTGTGTCTCCCTCCGTTTTGCTCGTGTCACTCTCGTGCGCCATGCACTATAGTGCGAGGGCGCGAGCACTAAAACTAGCTAGCTAGCGCGCTCTGGCGCTGCCGGGTTTGCTCGCCGATCGAATCTTTTGGCGCGGATCGCCCACGACAAGGCGACACGATCCATCGATCGACGACCCAACTGATCGTCGCGCGCCGTGTTGCGCCGCGGCGCGCGCGTCGATCGTACTACGCCGGCCCGCAGCTCTCACGAACGTACGATCCGTGTGGCCCGTGCGCGCGGGCGCGGTGGCGCGTGGCGTGGCGCGATCGTGCGTGCTGATCGGGAAAGCCACGGATTGGTTGCTGCGCCTCGCGCTCGCGCTGGGGGCAGCTGGGAAACAGTAGTAGCGCGCGGACGGGGACGACTCGATCTCGGACGGAGGTCAACGCGATCGGGTTAGATAGAAAGGAGCAACATGGCGGCATATACTGGTGCTAGTAACCAGCTGCTGCTCTCGACGTGCTTGCTGTTTCAATTTGATCGTCATCTCTCATCACACTCACCGGAAAAGGCTTACAGAATACGGATTCCCCGGTCCGTTTTTGCTTCAGATCGTGACAGCGAAGTCTAACAACTAGGAGGAAAAATTGGAAACACAAAAAAATCGTCATTTTTGTTTTATAGCATCAAAAATCACCGGTTCACTTTAATAACATCGAATGTTTATCCGTTAATGTATATAGCATTTTCGTCAGGCTTCCGTTACTATACACAGGCGCCAGTCTGTTTCCTTCAATCTTCTACTCGACCGCCGTTGCTGCCATGCCCTTGAGCTGGAGCAGCCAACGCCACCCTTGACTCCTTGAGCTATCCCCCACAGTCCCGCCCCTAACAGCCACCAATCACACTTCAAGTTCTCCGCGCGTAGCTGCCTAGAATATTACCGATGTTGCGTCGAGTCCCTAAAATCTGTTGTCGAGCAATCCGCCGACGACACTGGTGTAGAACAAAGACGCTCGATTGATGTGTATGTGGTCTGGCCAACAACAACAGTAAGAAGACCTCTGGCTGAATTGACTCTGACCACTATCCAATTGAATCAATTATTTCTTTTATGTGTGTGTAGATTGTAAGAGTAACTGGTATTATTTTTCTAGTCCTGATATACTCCCTGTTCAGCAAGCAACAGTCGAGGGGGTCTGAGACACTCTCACGCACGAGCGCGGCGATCGACCAAGGGTATAGAGGAAGACGAAGGGGATATATAGCCAGAGAGCTCCGATTGCTGAATGTACTGCTGGTGCATCGTTCACTTTTTAGTTTACTGTTGACGTTGATGCCGCTGTTGATATGGGCAACGGACGTTGTCGCCGGCTTGTTGACCACCGGCGTCGAACTTGAAAGTGGACTGTGGACACCCCTCTTCAATCTCAACCGTTGTTCTTGAAGCTGCACATCTTGTTGTCGCTTGGGGTAGAACACTTAAAATGAGAGTCATTATGGCGTTCCGTGGAGAAGGTGAAGGGGCATAAACTGATTTGGCTTAGCTTGAACACACCATTGTCAGTTAAACAGAAGTCAGCCTCAACTTCGATGGAAATGCTATATGCATTAAACGAATGAATTTTGGTGCTATTAAAATCAACCGGTGACTTTCGATGCTATAAAACCAAAATCACAATATTTACTATAGAACAAATTTTTTCGAATTTTAAAAGAAGCGTTTAAACTACGTTCAGAATTCCTATTTCTGTCTTAGTTCGGCTTCATACATATATACTCCCTTGTTAAAGTTTAAAAAAGTTTGACCAGATCTTATTTTAAATATATACTTCCTTTGTTCTTTTTTTACGTTGGTTAGTGCAAATTTACACTGACCAATGTTGAGTAATATATATACTTGCCGATAAATTTTCTCTTAAAAATTGTCAAATATAAATATTTAAAAATTATCAAATATAACATATAGTAAAATCATAGTATAATTACCGTAACTATAATACAATTTATATATAACTTTTTTAAAATCTCAAGGTAACACAATATTTTTGCAAAGCGGAGGTCCCAAGACCAAAATCTCCTCATCCATGTGCACTATGTTTTTTTCTAAATTTACATGAATCTTAAAATAAATCTAATAATTTAAAATTATATAAAAATTACGTACAAATTACATTATAATATATTTACATTTGACAAATTCAACAATAAATATATAACAAAATCATTAAATATTTATATCCGGAGGTAGCACGTTCGTGTCCTGATGTCTACTATTTTTTCCCAAATATAATAACATGTAGCACTTAAAATTTGTTTCAAAATATAATAATTTTTTCACCAGCATTTTTTTCAACTAATCATAATTCTTCAACATTCACTTTTTTTATTTATTTTTACTTTTCAACCAATCCCTGTCTTTTCTCATTTAATTCTATTTAATTTTTTAATAATCATATCTGCCTTTAAAACTTTTTATATTCTGAAACAGATAAACAAGGTAAAACTTTTTATATTTTGAAACAGGTAAACAGAGGTAAACAAGATATACTATCACCGTGTACTGATACGGCCCGAAATACATGGAGCGGAATTGACGGGCCGTCCGGCCTCGATCGTGGTGCTCATCTCGGGGCGAAATGTGTTACCGTATATTCGCGCATATGTACTGATCTGTACCTGTTAGTGGGGGCAGAAAGCCATGGACGCCTTCGACGGCGACCCGTCCATCTGGGGCAAGTATAGCTAGCGTGCGCTCGCTGTTTTGACATTCGAGTTCAAAAGTGTGACACAAAATTTTCCCCCGGAAAGAAATTCTTGCAGGTCGATGACTCGTACGTCGGCGCCTCCCTCTCGACACGAACACGTACTGGTACCGGATTAGATTAGTACTAATTGTCTAGGTGCACGCTGTGCTGTACAATTCGGCAGCTGGACTGACTCCTGCGTCCCCAAATCCTGCCGCCTTTTTGAACTCCTGATCGATGATCTATCTACACAGCAGGCAAGCTAGCTAGCATTAGCATGCATGCTGAAATGGGGGAGGAAAAAAGAACATAAAAAGGGGAGAAGAAAGTGATCAAATAGCATCTGAAAAGTGAATGGCTTTTATTTAATTGTTTTCTGAGGAGTAAAAAAGTCTGCGGCTGATTACTTGCATAGACTGTATTGCTGACTCGTATCGATCTGTATGTGTATTGTTATGCAATGGGACCTAATCCCTCTTGGGTTGCTGGATGGTCAACGTACTCACCGTTTCTCAAATGCTAATTATCGAGCAGGCTATCATGCAGGCAAGCAGAGCAGTGACCTAGCTAAGCTAGCTATAGCTACACTGTGCATGGTCAAACTGAACACCAGCCAAGCCAAGCCATCGCTAGTGACCCCTGGAGATGCATAGGGCCGAGCCAATAGCTTAGCTTGTGACTGACACGGCCAGGCAAGTACACACTTGCACGGCTGCTTTGAGCTGACAGCTACTACGATCCACGACATTGCCACGCACGGAGAAAGCCCGGCCGGCCTCTCTGTTGCTGCATGCTCGCTCGATCTCTGCGCCGTCGTCGTCGTCGCCGTCGCCGTCGCCGTCGGTCTCATCTTGCGCGGCAAGTTGCAGGCGAGAGAGGAGGGAGGTGGTACGTGGCTTATCCCGAATTCCAACCCCCACTCACGCACGGCCGGCGGATGTGCGCGCGCGCGGGGGGGCGGGGACGACTGATCGATCGACGACGCATCGGCGGGCGACGGACCGTCACCGACGACGTGCGAGCGTGCGTGAACAGTAGGTCCACCTGAAGATGCCATTACCGGGGGGAAAGCACTTGATCAGAATCAGACAGCTCAAAACTGGATTGATTAATCTGCAGTGGAGACAAGGGCTCAGAAAAAACGCGCCTTGGGAAAGTGACGGACACCACCAGCAGCGGTTAGCTCGTCCTATGCGTTAACATGCTTGCTGCTACTGTTTTTTAATGATTTGTTTTTCTAAAACTTATTTTACAAATAAATTTATAGAAAAACTTATTTTAGAAATATATCTTTTTCTTGGCGTCGGAGTTATTTGATGCCGAGGTTCGATGTCTTCACGTTAATAACACTACCACCGACACACCTTGACCCTTTAGGAGGAGCGGATCCAGCATGGTTGTTGGGGGGCCTCGAGTCTCCCATAACTCGTTGTATCTCAATGGAGAAGAGGAGAGATGGAAGAGAGAAGAAGAGTAGGGAAGGCTGAAGGAAAAGGAAGAAGATGAGCCCTCCAGCTCTGCCGATGAGATAGTCAAGTCATACACTTGTAGTTGTGCAGTGGTCGACATAAAGAAGTTGTGTCGAGAACTTATTTATATAAATTTTAAAAACATTAAAATATAAAAAAATTTTCTTAAAAATAAGGCCTTTGGCATCAAACTTTAGCATTGAAGACATATTTATAATAAAAAGTATTTATATTTTGATCTTTTTAAAAAAATTATTTTACAAATAAGTTCTTGGTTTCAAAGAGACTGACACCGACCCCTTACATCTCGGCTGCTTGGGGGTGAGGGTGTCAACGCCAGCGTCGTTGGCGCCGAGACGTTGGACCCACTGACGCCAAGAAAAATCCATATTTAAAATAAGCTTTTTTTTGTAAAATAAGTTTTTAAATGGGCCAAAACATAAAAAATCCAGCTTGCTGCTATCTGTTTTCAGAGTTTGGTAGTTCTCCTGGTTTAGTTTGGTTCGGACGCGTGATTGAGCGTAATTGACACAATGACACACCCACCCAAGTTGATCAAACCGGATAGATCAGTACTACTGAGCATGGAAGCGAAGACGTACGTCAAATCCCTTTTTGAAGAAAGCGGATTGTTAAGCAGAGTTGACATGCATTTTCTGTGTGGCTGGCAGGCTTGATAGATAGATAGCTAGGCTGCTGCTGTGAGGAGAAGAAAAAACAATTTGATGTTTGGTACGTGAGAGAGAAAATAGTGGATGGCGCTTTCAGTGAAACTTGTCAGGTTTGGCAGCTTGATATGTTTGAACAAATTAAAGGGCGGGGGTTTGCACTTTGCACACACACAAGCAAACGGTTTTAAGGCGGTTTTAAATAGTTTCTGTTCATGTGCCATGAAAAGGAAGGGTTTATCCAATGTCAACCTGCGAAGTTACAAAAGCGATCGAGTTTGGTTCTCGCTTTGCTTTAATTTATGGTCCTCTCTTTGGTGAAACAGCATTATCCTTTTGTGGACACCTGGGATGACAACGTGCTGCTGGCATTGCAGCCAACTAAAACAAGTTTCCTATCCCTTATCACATGTAGGGATTAACACGACCAGACCGTCTGCTACAACCAGGGGTAACAAGCAAATTTGGCTTGTGTTGATGGCTTCCGTGAACTACTTGCTGTTTGAACTTTACACAGGTTACCTACCCGAAAATTGGTCTACTTTGCAAGTCTCTCCACTGTTTGCTCTCCATTTTGAGCAGAAATAGACGCCTAATCCAGAAAAGGCTATAGTGCAGGAAATAGAGATGCTGAATTGAAAGTCCAACTACACTTGGGCCTTGGGAGGCCTTTCTGCAAGTGATGGACAACTTTACAAAAGGGAAGTAACATCCATTTCTTTCAGTAAATTTACTTTCATACACATTGATTGGTACAAGCACAGATCGAAGATGGGAAATGGTCGGAATACAATATGTCGTCTTCATGCCTTTTAGATCGTGGGAAAATGAGTTGATGAACTGCCATCACAGCTTTCTAATCAGACGTAATCTTCCTATTGAAGCTATTCATCTGTGGTTTGCACTTCCCCCGAGCCCTCAGAAGGTGTGTCTGATGATAATGGCCCTAAGATGCCCTCTGAACTGAGAGTTAATCCACTCTGTGAAGAGGAGATACAGGGAGAAACAATTTAATTCAGCCATATGTTACTGTAGTGGCTTACGAATAATGTTAGATAAATTGCATTTGCAGCCTCAATAAAATGATGATGGCAGTACCTCAGGCTGGAATCTTAACATATCAGCACGAGCCATTGCCTCCGCTTGAGCTATTCTCTGCCTGAATATCTGAGCCATCTCATCAGCCTGTTTTGAGACAAAGAAAACAGTATGTCAGTTTGTATACATTCCAGATGGACCAGATCAAGAAATATTGCTTTCAAACCTACCTTCTCAAAAACAAGCTTTGGATTGCGAATCATGTCACCAGGTGTCACCTCAAGCTTTTTAGTAGAAAGACTAACACGGCCCCTTTCACGGTCATGGCTTAGAATCATAACCTAATAGCATTAAAAAAATACTCTGGCCTTAGCTCTAGAAACTTTAGATAGTATACTTTTCTCAAGTACGTATGCAAAAAATACCTTTAGCGTATCTCCTGGTTGCAGAACTGTCGAGATGTCCGCAACACGGTCATGACTAATCTGGCTGACATGGAGAAGGCCATTGATTCCACCGATGTCAATAAATGCACCATAAGGTTTCAGGCTCTCAACAGTTCCCAAGACAACTGAACCAATACCAAGCTGAGCTTGACTGTCTGCCATTGCCTTGCGGTTACTGAGGACAAGCCTGCCTTGTTCCTCATCGACCTCCACAAACTTCAGAGGTAGTTCTTTGTCAAGCAGTTCTTCAGCAGTTGATTTCTGATCAAGGCCAAGAAGTGGTTTGTAAAATGGTAGACAGCTAGTGTTTGCAATGTGATTGAGAACTAAGCATTGGAAATTAGGGGCTTGTTTGGTTTAGTGCCATACCAAAACATTGGTAGCGCCAAAACCTAGGCATGTTTTGGCACTACCAATATTTTAGTAGGATAGCATTCTAAGTAGTGGGTTTGGATTGATACTAATTGGGAGCCAAATTTTGTGTTATGGTGAAGAAAGTTCTAAAATTATACCAAATTAAGCATGGGCATTCCATCCATTTGGCTCCAAACCAAACCATTATATTTACTATTCAAACTACCAAAAAATTGGCATGGCACATTTTGGCATCCATCCAAAATTGCCCTAGGATCAAATGTTCAGTTATCTGCATAACAACTTTGACCTATGTTGGACAGATGAAAGGCAGCTCATGCCATGCACATGCACCTAAAACAGGATGCAAGAAAGTTTAGTAGTAACTAATAAGATTGAGAACCAACCGATGACACTTGTGAAAATGGAACAAATCCCTTAAGGCCCTCCACAAGAGCTACCACACCTCCTTTGTTTCCACCAATTACCTGCAGGGCAACATTGCCAAATGAACAAGTCGGATAGCCGCAGACTAATACAGTACAGCAGATTCATCCTGATAAAACTAAGCACAGGTGGTAAAGACAATAAGAGCAATCATATAAGCTCTTGAAGAAAGATTGTTTGATATGCTGTTACAAAGTGACTGGCCTAGACTTCAGGAGTTCATTACTAGTTGCACAGGAACAAACTAGCAAAATCACAATAGTCCAATAAAAACAAAAAAAATTCTGGTCATTATCACATCCACAGACGGCCTCAGTACCTGATCAGTAAGCTCTACCAAGTAAACAGGAGCACAACTATAGAAATTATGAAATCATGGGTTGGATGTCATAAAGTATGTACACTATAAATTACCACCAGAATAATTTCTTTGCCTTAAAGAACAATGGCTGCTGCTGTGAGGGACATATTCAAGGACAAAGCCTGATTGGTCGAACCGAAATAATGGGAAAGAAGCAGCAATGCTTAACAAACATTTGGTTACAAGTTTAACAACAGCACGATATTAAAGGAGCTGTGAAGAACAATAGTAGTAGCGTGGAAATAGTTCCTTCTGCAAGTATTTTTACTCACTTTACCCGTGACAACGACATCTTCTGCCTGAAGCTGCCTGCACCTTTCCCACGCAAGGTCTTGCTGAATTGCTTGTAAGCTCAAAATCAGAGTTTCATCACCAGGGTTCTCGTCAATAATCATGAACTCTTCTACCAAACCCGCACGGATCCCTGCCTCCTCTATATGGTTGACATCAAGAAGGCATGCCTCATCTAAAGGCAAGAAAGCAGTAGACTTCGATTGGATATCGACATATGCACCATTCGAAGTGGTCATGAACACTGTTCCTTTAATCTGTTGAGATTGCAAGCACATGAAATATTTTTTAGATGTTAAGGATAGAATAATTCAATATATGTGAAACTATACAAAACTTGCTAATATAAACAGTATCTTATAACAGCATGCCCAAAAGGCGATAATAACAGCAGAATCATTGCTAACAGAGGAAAAATTCTAAGGAGTGATGCAAATCTGGCAGCTGGACAAAATGAGTTTTTGTGTGTTCATGTGCATTTGTAACAATAAGAGATGTATAGCTGATTTTTGAGTATAATATTGATTGATCAATAGTAAGTTAGATGTTCTTAATTCAATAGACATAAATAATTACAGGCAAAACAAGCAGCAATCAGTCAGTAACTGAAATCCCATCGAGTTTAGGGTTAGCATGGTCAGCTAGTTACTACAGGGAATGGATCAACTCCAGCTTACTTTTACTATAATTTAATGTTTTGGCTTTGTTCTTAAAAAAAGGAGAAAATAATTATATAAAGAAGAAAAACAAACCCCACTTGTATGACATTTCAAGGACGTTTCTATCTTTTGAAGGGGAAACTCCTTTTTGATGGAAACTACACGTACATTAACATTGTACACCTGTTTTCGACCATATGCTATCCATGCTTCAAAGAAATATCTATGTCCTGATGGATTGGTGACCAGTGTGAGGCCATGAGATATGTAGGATGTCTGTATAACTTGGTCCACATGCGGAAGCAATCAAAGAGAGGATGTAGTAAACACAAATAAAAACCACATGCTTAATTCAGTAGATCAAATTCTTGCTCCAAACCTCCAACAAGGTATCATCCGCAAGGAGGTAACAAGAGGAATCCGCCATTCAAGTCTAATTCACCAGAATTGAACCAGAAGTCAAGCTTAATTAAAGTACATCAAATTAATGCGAACTACTCTCGTTTACACTGAATACGTAGCTATCATATAAATCTCCAGCCTATAGAGCAATATGATATGGCCATGTATCACTCTTATTTGAAGTATCAAACCTACATATATTTTTTTTAGTAAACATTATTGAAAAAAAAGAACTAAATTATTTAGATCAAGCCACACAAATGCGTGAGTTCAAATGTTCAACTACTTTCTTACAAAAGGCAACAAATAACAGGTAATGAAACTACTATTCCTGATTACTCACTATCCTGCTACCACTATGAGCAGGTCAGAAAATGGAAGAGGTACTTGTAGCAAACTGAACATGCTTTTGCACCATAGGGGAGTAACACAATATAGACGAATTGTGGTGCGCAGAGCACATTCTAAGCAAGAAAACAATAGAATTCTAAAGGAACAAAACAGTCTAAAGTTGGGTTACTTTCAGTAACTAATCACCTTGTTGTTGATAGCCTAAAACAACTAACAAACCGAAATGTAACAATAAATAGTGACAAATACAGGGCAAGTGGCCCCAATCTCCCGCAAGCCATATCCAATTGAGCACAAGATAAGACTGAAGTGACTTGCAGGCAAACGAAGCATCCAAATTTTGTTCCTACTGGAAGTTAGCCTGTTTTTCAGCACAAATTGCTAGTGTCTATTTCACATCATACGAGGCGAGCAAGGACGATTGAGAAGAACGGGAAGGGCGAGGGGATTACGAGCGAGCCGATATCGGTGTCGATGTCGGTGGACTCGACGGCGGAGTCGAGGTCCTCGGGAGAGAAGGCGACGCCCTCCATGGGCGCGGTGCGGCACCGCTCGGAGGCCTCGTCGAACAGCTGGCGCATCCGCTCCCGCTCCCGCTCCTCCTTGGTGAGCGCGTACGTCCCGCACACCAGCGCCGACGGCCGCATGGGCGCCGCGGGGCGGCGGCGCGGCGCGCCGGACAGCGGCGGGCTCGCCAGCCCCGCGATATGCTGCGCCAGGGACGCCATTCGCCTCTCGGCCTACCGGTGTGGTGCTTCGGGGCGACGAGGAGATGGCAGCTTTTCGGGTTGGGGGAGTGGCTGTGTTATCCGGTGGCCGTGGGGTTTAGCCGTTTAGGATAGGCGATGGTTGGTTTTGTGCCAGACCAGGTAAGAGATCCGTGTGCTGCTGCGTGTCAGTATTCCGTCTCGGTTAATTCAGCTGCTCACGAAGGGATCATAGCTGGTAGAGTTTGAATAGTTTATTACAGTTTCGAATTTAAAGTTGGGATAGGTATTATAATAGTAGGAAAGTCGAATTACGTTTCTCTCTAAATAGAAAGGCATATGTATTATAACCATATGTTTATTTATTATAGACAAGAAAAATGGTTAATCAGTGATGTTGTTTCAGTTTAAGAGTCGTTGTAACTCTAATCATCATAACTATCTATAAATATCTATAAAGCAAGTAGTAGTTCTATTTGGCTTTTTTTTAGAAAATATCTTGAGTGCTTATAAAATTAACCCGCAGTTTTAATACTGAAAAGAAAGGGAGATGGTTTGGATGGAAAAAAAGACCTCCTGCGTCCCTCCCTCCCTGCGCCTCTCCCTCCCGTTCTCATCCGCGCCGCGCCTATGCCCCTCCCTCCCGTCGCTGCTCGGAGCTCCCGCGTCACGCCCCGTGCCGTGTCTGCGCCCCGCGTCGTACCTGTGCCCCTACCTCGCGTCCTTATCTGCGTCGTGTCCTGACTTCATCCGTTGTAATGCACGGACATAGTTATAGTATAATTATGTTAAATAGCACATATAATTAAATATGATATAATTATGTTAAATCGAGAAGAAGCAGGACGTAGGTTTCAGCTGAACTAATAAATATCGTTATTAAGTTTTAATCACGTATATATTTGGACGTGTTGTTGGGGCGGTTTATCATATCATAAAAGGGTGTAGTCGATGCACGGTACAAAGTATATATTCAATCGTAGTGATGGACAGACATCTTACTAGCAAAGTGAAGATCGATTTGTGCTTGATCCGCTTCCGCCGCTTCGGAGTGAACCCGGACGTATGCTGCAGTCCAACAGGCCAACACATTCCTTGCACGCTCCGGCCCAAACTGCTGCAGCCCAATAAGCCCTCGCGTCCGGCTCTACTCGAGGAAGCGTGTTCGTGGGTAGGTGTTCCAGGCCAACTCAGCTTTGTGGGCTTAATCCAAAGTTTTTCACTCTCAACCAGCAGTGTGCTCGGCGACCCCGATTTCTTCTTGCACGGCGCGGCATATGCTGCGAAAGTGCGAATGTTTCCGATCGTTATTAACTTAGGAATGCAGTGCTGGCCAAACGGGTCGGGCCGAGGCGTGCCGGCCCAGACACGACGGTACTGTGCACTGGCCCGGCACGGCCCGGCGGCGGCCGTCGAGCCCGCGGCCACGGCACGCGGTCTTGTTGCCGTGCCGGCCGGCACGACAGCCACGGCCGGCACGGCATCGCTGGGTCCAATGGCGTCAATATTTATTTTAATAATTTCAATATGAATAATAGATGACGAATATATTTTTTTCATATTTTTAACGTGACAAATACATCATTATTTTATTTTTTATCCTTTATTTATATTTTTAATTTTTATATATAGAAATAATAGGGTTGTATATTTTTTTCTATTTTTTCATATTTTTCTCTATTTTTTAAATTCGGTGCCTTATGGACCCGTGGGCTCGACCACGGCCCACGGGCCAAATTAGTGTCGTGCTTGCGCACGGCACGGCCCGGCCTCACGTGGGCCGTGCTTGGGCGGGGCGGAGCACGCGGGCGGCACGGCACGGCCCGTCACAGGGCCGTGCCTACGGCCGTGCGTGACGGCCGTGCCGCGGCCGTGCCAGTGACCGGGTCGTGCCGGGCGGCCCACTTGACCTCCACTATAGGAATGCGCGGCGTTATGCACACGAAAATATAGCTTAAGAAAAAAATTTATAATTTAATGGCAATTAGCTATTGTTGATTGAACGTTTCTCCTTTGTTCATTTAATCTGAATTGGTAATATCAAAACATATTAGATACATAATTGGAAGTTTGTCATTCGAGTGACGTTAATTTCAAATGAACAAACTTTACGTAACAATTTGCTCATCAATACTTGTAAACATTGCTGGACTGATTAATAACAAAAAAATACTACTTACTGCACAATAATTAAAAAAATATGACCACATGTTAATACCATGATCATAAACAATATATAAATAATTTGAAGCTTGTAAGAGATGCTCTTTAATTAAATTGACCAAACTTCAAACCAAAATATAACATTGTAAAAAATAAGCACGACCAAATCGTGAAAGGCATTGCAGTTTTACAATTAAATGACTAAAAGAAGGAGAAAGAGGGGGAGGGGTTGTGTTGACATAACACAAAATACCACAGGGTCCTTGTTGATAAGTCGATCATTTACAGCAGCCTTAAGGCTACATATTGCACGCAATTTCAGTGCTTCCCTTAACGTAATAAAATCTGAAGAATGCATCCCAGAGTATGAGCGATTCCTGTACCCAAATATGCCAGTCCAAACTCTTTTATATATATTCTCTAATTTGAACAGTGGCAATGCATATAAACATTGTCCATGAAAGCCATCCAAAAGCGGCTGGTAAATATTAGTACTAACCATACATATATATAATATGCCACCTCCACTTGTTGAATGCCCTTCCCCGATGGATCAGCCATCCAGTTTACTCTCTTGATCATCTACCAGAAAAGCAAAAGCATAATTTCGTAAGGTTACGGTAACTTGTTTCCAAAAGCTATTCCACCAATGGATCATAGTTACCACTAAAAAAATTTAAATGTGAAGAAAAGTAGCCATAATATATGGGGATCGAAACAAAGTAAACAACAGAGGAGGAGTGAATGAGTGAATGGTAGGAAAAACCAAAACCCAACTTTTAGCAAAAATAAAAGTTATTCTCAAATCAATGTAGATCACGACGTAGTATTGTCGCTGCTGGTCAAACCGCCCTCACGCCATCGGTCTAACCGCTGTACCTGCGCCGGTCAGACCGCTCGAACACCTCCGGTTGGACCGACGCAGCAACCGCCGGTCAGACCGCTCGCACACCTGCGGTCAGACCGTCGGGACCAAGAAAACACCGATAGATGAACTCTTAAAGAAGTAGATCAAACTATTTTGACTTTATTGCATCTAAAAGTGTTTACAAAGTGCAACAATAGCACTCCTCACCAAAATCTCGACCTAACTCGAAACCCTAGCTATTCTCTCAACTTTCTTTCTTGCAAATTGATCGATTAATTGATATCTAGGAGGCACACCCTTCCTCTCTATTTATACACAAAGTAGGTCCACGAATTCCTCACGAATTAGGACTCCTAATCCATATAGGAAACCCTCTCTTGCAAGCTTCCAACTCATCTCTTCCCTTATCTCAATCCATCTTCCTGAATCCGGACTCCCTTCCAAATTCGACTCCTCTTTTCATACGCACACGATTTCTCTCATATACCATATAAATTCTTCATCTTCCACGTGCATTATCCTGTAGTCTTTTAGTATTCTGCGTGATCTCTTGATCTCTGGACGTTCACTTCTCCCAAGTCGACTCCGATCCATCACCAACAACACAAGCGATACCTACACATATACGACAAAGAAATCATATTTTGAGCACAAGTTTGTCCAAACTTGACTCACATTAGCATAACAACAATAACCATATGCATAAGAACTATCTAGAAGTCAAATCCACGAAGAAACAATCCGTAACCAAAAAGATAAACCGAAACCAAAAGCGAACAGGACACTGTCGGTCTGACCGTGAGTCGGTCCGACCGTGAATCGGAGTCGGCGGTCGACCATGCGCATACCGTCGATCGACTGGACCGGTCATGCTTGGCAGGTCTGCGACCGCACATAAAGTATCAAATCTCCTCTGGTCTGCCCGGTCTAACCGCACATAAAATATCAAATCACCAATGTTTCATCACATAAAATAAAAATCAAATACATTTGATTCTATAATTTCTCCCTTGATGAAACCATTGGTAAACCCAACAAAAATTAATTGGTTTGTGATGTTTTATGAAGCAACTCAAAAAGCATTTCTAATGCTAGAAAATTTCAAAGAAAAACTCTCATTTCGAAAAGAAAGAAAATCCTTTGAATATGACAATGATGCACAATTTTGTTACCTTGTTCTTGTTCTCCCCTTTTGACAATGAGTTTATCTATATATCGTAAGCATGGAAGAGCATTGTGTTATATCAAAAGTAACTCAAGTACATGTGTTGCAATAACAAGGTAGAAAAAGTGACTAGCGAATTAACAATCATGCACTAGACTAAAAAACATGAACCTAAAACATTGCAATTAAGATCAAGTCACCATTAATGATTCATGATTTCAACAATTTAAAATGCAACAAATTCACAAGTGCAAAGACTGAAAGAAAAATCCAAATATATATACCTATGACATTGATACTCTTTCTCAAATTAATTTCTTCTCCAAAAATAACCAAGAGAACTTTTAGCTCTTTATTTTTGAACTTTTTATATTTTCCTCTCAATTATTGCGGATACGTCCTTATCGTCAAGACTGTTTTCAAGGATTCGGGACCCTTTTTTATCTCACCGTGAATACGTCCTTGTTGTCAAGACTGTTTCCAAGGATTCGGTATTCATTTTTTATCTTATATACTTGCGGTGATTGAAATAAAAAGATTAATATGAGAAATAATAATTCATAAAGCATATATAAAAGCATTAACCATTCAAACTAAGCACTAGCTTCAATGTTACATATTCATTAATTCAAGTAAAAGAATTATATGTCATGTATCATATCACTTAAAAGAAATATTAAAAAACTCATAAAACTACTAAAATGCACACAAGCTAATATAATAATCAAATTATCTAACAAGCATTGCTAGCAAGCACTAAAATATACTAAAAATATAAAACACAGATCATCCACCTTTTATTTCCTTTTTCTTTTTCTTATTTTTTATTTTTTTGTCACACCATGCATGAATTAAAACATGAATGCAAAAAAACAAAAGAAAAAGAAAATATCCATACAACAAAGAGCCAACAACTATCTCCCTCAAAAATGCCAAAAGGATGAATAACACCCAATTCTCCCTAAGAAAAGCAAAGCGAGAAGAATCCAACAGTTTGGTGAAAATATCTGCGAGTTGCAACTTCGTTCCACAAATTTCAATTCAACATCTCCCTTTTTGACATGATCCCTCAAAAAGTGAAAACGAATGTTAGTGTGCTTAGTGCGTGAATGTCGTACATGATTCTTAGCAATATTTATAGCATATTATCACAAAAGAGAGGAACTATATCAAAAGTAAGACCATAATCTCTCAAAGTTAAAATAAGCCAAAAAATCTGAGAATAACAACTAGCAACAACAATATATTTAGACTCAGCAGTTGATTGAGCAACATTTGATTGTTTTCGAGAAGACCATGCAATCAACGAAGTATCAAAGAAAAAGACATGTACCACTAGTACTCTTTCTATCAATTCTACAACCTGCAAAATTCGCATCAGAATAGCCACTCAAGCATATAGAATAAGAAGTAAATACCAAATTCCAAATTCAAGAGTATGTTTCAAATACCTCATGATGTGTTTCACAGCTTGATGATGCGAGACCTTGGAGGAGCTTGAAATCGAGCACATAAACACACAACAAATTGTATATCTGGTCTCGAAGCAGTGAGGTAGAGCAACAAACCAATCATGCTCCTGTATTCCTTTTGATTCACAACTTCACCATATTCATCGGGATCCAAAATAGTATAAGTTCCTATCGGCGTAGTCAACAGCTTGCAGTCGTTCATTTTGAAACATCATAGAAGATCCTTGGTGTACTTTGTTTGATGAACAAACATACCTTGAGGTGTTTGCTTAATTTGCAATCCCAAAAGTAAGTCAATTCACCCATCATGCTCATCTCAAATTCCTTACACATAGTCTGAGCAAACTCCACAACCAAAGCGTGAGATGAACAACCAAAGATGATATCATCCACATAAATATGAACAAACAGTTAATCATTACCATGCTTAAGAACAAATAGAGTTTTTATCAATTTTCCCATTGTAAAACCTTTTGCAAGTAAAAATTTTTTAAGTCTGTCATACCATGCTCTAGGTGCTTGTTTTAAACCATACAAAACTTTTGACAAACGAAAAACATGGTTGGAAAAATCAGAATTTTCAAAACCTGGTGATTGTTTTATATAAACTTTCTCCTGTATATAACCATTAAAAAAGCACTTTTAACATCCATTTGAAACAACTTAAAACCTTTTGAAGCAATAAAAGTCAACAAAAGTCTAATTGCCTCAATCCTATCAATAGGAGCCAAAGTTTCATCATAATCCAACCCTTCCATTTGAGTAAAACCCTGTGCAACAAGTCTAGCTTTGTTTCTAACAATTAAATCATCCTCATTCTGTTTATTTTTGAAAACCCATTTAGTTCCAATAATATTATGACCAATAGGAGGTTCAACTAAATGTCAGACTTTGTTTCTTTCAAAATTCTCAAGTTCTTCATGCATAGCGTTAATCCAAGATTTATCAATTAGTGCATGAGTAACATCTTTGGGTTCAAAATTAGCAATAAAATCATAATTTGCATGGACAATCACGATTTGTTACCTTCGACTTTTAGTACGTTCACTCAAGTTACCTATCATCTATTCCGGAGGGTGTCGTTGTTGAATATGAAGTGGAACACTCACATCTGAAGTTTGTTCATTTTCTGTAGCTTGTTCTGACGAAGTTGAAGCTTCTGGAGGTCCATTAGCATCATCACCCGAAGCTCCCGAAGAACTGCCACCCGACCGGTCTGACCGCATCTCTGCCTACGGTCTGACCATCGGTATGCCACTGATCTGACCGGCCCTAGGCCCGGTCTGACCGGCCAACGCGTCCTCGTCATCCTCGTCATCGCTTTCCTCCACAAAAATATCTTCTCCCTGAACCTGTGACAGAGTAAGTGAAATTTCGGTTCTAGTACCTGGTCTAGCCTCATCAAAAGTGACTTCACAAGTCTCAACAATTTTATTAGTCTCCAAAACAAGTACATGATAACTCGTGAATGCGCAAAATATCCCAACATAAGTCCATCAAGAGAGCGAGATTCAAATTTGTCCAAATTTCCGATTTAAGAACAAAACATTTACATCTAAAAACACACACATGAGAAATCTTCGGTGCGTGTCCAAAGCAAAGCTCATAAGAAGTTTTTCCAAGTTTAGATCTCAAGAAAACACGATTGAAAATATAACAAGCAGTATTAATAGCTTCAGCCTAATATTTTCTAGGAGTAGAATATTCATCAAGCATAGTCCTAGCCATTTCAACCAAAGAACGATTCTCCTTTCAATAACACCGTTTTGTTGAGGAACCGAGGAGACGAAAATTGATGTTCAAGACCTTTTTCATCACAAAATCGTTCAAAAGAAGCGTTTTTGAACTCACCACCATTATCACTTCGCATAGTTCTCAAAGGTCTTGGAAATTTAAGAGCCAAACGAAAATACAAACTTTTAAAGTGTTCGAAAGCTTCATCCTTAGTTGTCATAGAATAAACCCAAGAATATCGAGAAAAATCGTCAACAATAACCAACACATATCACTTTCCTCCAACGGATTGCACTCTAGCTGGACCAATAGTGTCCATGTGTAACAGCTGTCCTGGTGTATCCGTCATCACATAAAATATAGGAGTATGTGAAGAAGCAACCATCTTAGCATGACGACATGGAGAACAAACCAAATCATGATCTTTCTTAAGTTTAGGCAAACCTCGAACAAGTTTCGAACCACTAATCCTACTGAGATGATCAAAGCCAACATGTCCAAGTCTACGATGCCAAAACATCATATCTTTTGAAAATTTTGCAACAAGACATGTAACTACGGAAGAAACGTTATTTTCAAAATTCGCCTTAAAAACTCTTCCATATTGAGAAACATTAAGCTCAACATCACCAGATGAATCAAAAACTTTACTTCCACTTTTCTTAAACAACACATCAAAATCTTCATCCACAATTTGAGAAATGGAGAGCAAGTTGTACTTCAAATTTTCAACCAAAGCGACATCATTCAATGTAAAGTTGCACTGATCGTGCTAGTAGAAGCATCGCTGAAGATGATTGAATCCTTCCTTGATGCCTTGACGAGGGAGGAGAACCAACTTTTATCACCAGTCATGTGTCGCGAACAACCGGAATCAATGATCCACACGTTCTCCCTCCTCGCCAAAAGAGCCTACACACAAGCAGATGTTGAAGCCTCAGTACTGGGGTTAGATAATAAAAATTTAGGAATCCAGTATCGAGACACACCAAAACCAACAGGAACATAACCAGTAGAAAATTCAACATGTTTCCCGTTAGAAAAATTTGCCCAAGACCGGTCCGCCATCGCGCCGTACTGCGATCGGATCGGCTTCCCACCGGGCCGACCGGTGGTATAGCTCCGGTCGACCGCTGGTTAATCCACGGTCTGACCACCTGCCTCGAGGAAAAAGCCAATTTTTGCCACGTTAGTTTCGCAAAAGCTATCTCCCGTTCCTTTTTCTTTTTCCTAGCAAGTCTAAAGCAGAAACCAACAATATGTCCATGTTTACCACAAAAAGAATGGCTATATTCTTCACGATGAGTTGATGCACAAGTTGAGACAACAGGCTTAGCATTAACAATATTTTTAGTACTAACAATAGATTTAGCAAGAAACACAGGTTTAGTACTAACAATAGGCTTTGTAGAGCATGATGCACTCAAAGAAGTCAAAATGCCAACAGATTTAAAAACAGTGGATTTGGGATATGGTTTAGTCAAAATTTCACCTTTCTCAGTTATACTCAAAACAACAGGGGGATGTCTAGAAAAATGAACATAGGGATCAAAACCGAAACCACGATTGTTTGTGCTAACTTTTGATTGATCCAAAATCATGTTGAGGTTCTTTTTACCATCGAAAAACATTACAAAAACTTTTTAAGTAATAAATCTCTTGAGTCAACGTACCATAATTTTTGCAAGCATCCAAAAGATATTTCGTTTTCTACGGTTTGACAAGAAAACACTTCATCTTGCTTAACTATTTCTTTCATATGCTTAACATGACCTAAGACATTTTTAGTTTCAATTCACTCGCAACACATGTTGAGCAAGATTTTGCACTAGATTGTTTTTACCTTTTAGAGCTAATCACATTAAATATAGAGCTAGCAAACAAAGCAACTCAATATTTATTTAAAGCTCTTTTTGTTAAAAACAATTCATTAGTCAATCTAGTGTTTATGGCAAAGCTAAGAGCAAGGCAAGATTCAAGCTTTCTAGATTTTTTAGATTCAACATTAAGCTTTTTGTAAGTAGTTAAATTAACTTCTCTAATAGAATTAATCTTAGCAAATAAAACTTCACATGATTTGCAATCATTATCATCAGAAGCAAGAGATCTCAATCTATTATTTTCAGCTTTAAGAGAATCAATAACTACTTCATGTTGATTAATCTTATTTTCAAATTTAAAAATCTTGTAACCAAGTCTAGCAATAACTTCTTGAAGATATTCAACACTAGGAGCGCTTATTACCTCATTCTCTTCATCAGAATCTGCAATACTCTTTGCCATGAGACAAATTCCAGCGATGCTCTTTCCTTTGTCTTTCTCATCATCATCTGAGTACTCAATGTCGCTGGATCCCTACACAGCTGCAAAAGCTTCATCCAAGGCCTTCTGGTAGTACTTTCTCATCTTCATGTTCTTCACATGTTTCTTGTTTTGCTTAGGGTCCTTGGATCCATCTTGGGCCTTTAACTCCTCCTGTGTACCTTTTTCAGCCTTGGGACACTGAGAGCAAATGTGTCCTGGTTGTCCACACCCGAAACATCGGATTGGTCCTCCTCTTCTCCTGAACCTGACATTATTCACAGCTCGAGAAATTCTATTAGCAAGAGATATCAAGTCCTCCTCACTAATTTCCTCTAGTTGATCATCGGACATGGCAGAGAAAAAAGTAAACATCAATTATGAAGTAGAATTAGAAGATGCAGAAGAAGACACCAAAGCAGAAGATTTCGAATCAGTCCTCTTAGAAAGAATGTTCATTTCATAAGTTTTCAATTTAGTATAAAGAACATCCAAAGTCAAATTGTTCATATCAACAAATTCCTGAATCGAAGTAACCTTGACATCCCAAACCTTAATATCAAAACCGTTCATAAAGTGATGAGCAACCTCAGACTAAGAATAATTAGCATCATAAGAAGAATCAACAGATCTAAGATTACTCAAAATTTTGTTAAAACAGCCCAGATAGTCATTCAAAGACTCCTCATGTGTCATCTCAAATTTGATGTACTCCTTTTTAAAAACGTCTTTTCACAACTCTTTAATGTTTGAAGATCCAGTGTGAAAATCATTCAAAGCCTTCCAAATCTCATTAGCAGTAGCAAGATGCGAAACACAATAAAAGTCGGAGCGAAAAATTGCTTTAAGAATAATATTGCGAGCTTTGCAATTATTTTCAAAATCTAATTTGAGAGTAGGAGTATCAATGCGAGCAAGGATTTCATAAGGTTCTGCAACTTTTAGCCAAATATCATATCCTTGAGATGTTATGTAAGATTCCATATTTTTCTTCCAATAACTAAAATCGGTTCCATTGAAAATATGAGATTTGTTTGAAAACTTTTCAGCTATGGCAAATAGATCAGAAAAGCAACAGATATCGAATCAAGAACGAGGCTCTAATACCACTTGTAGGATCGAAATAGAGTAATCAAACCTACCAGAGGGGGTGAATGGTAGGGAAAACCAAAACCCAAAAACTTTTAGCGAAAATAAAAGTTACCCTCAAATCAATGGAGATCACGACGTAGTATTGTCGTTGCTGGTCAAACCACCCTCACGCTTTCGGTCTAACCGCTGTACCTGCACCGGTCAAACAGCTCGAACACCTCCGGTTGGACCCCAACAGCAACCCGCTGGTCCGACCGCTCACACACCTGCGGTCAGACGTCGGGACCCAGAAAACACCGGTAGATGAACTCTCGAAGAATAGATTAAACTATTTCGATTTTATTGCATCTAAAAGTGTTTACAAAGTGCAACAACAACACTCATCACTAAAATCTTGACCTAACTCGAAACCCTAGCTATTCTCTCAACTTTCTTTCTTGCAAATTGATCGATTGATTGATATCTAGGAGGCACACCCTCCCTCTCTATTTATACACAAAGTAGGTCCACGAATTACTCACAAATTAGGACTCCTAATACACATAGGAAACCCTCTCTTGCAAGCTTCCAATTCATCTCTTCCCTTATCTCAATCCATCTTCCCGAATCCGGACTCCCTTCCAAATTCAACTCCTCTTTTCATACGCACACGATTCCTCTCGTATACCATATGAATTCTCCATCTTCCACATGCATTATCATGTAGCCATTTAATATCCCGCGTGATCTCTTGATCTCTGGACGTTCACTTCTCCCAAGTCGACTCTGATCCATCACCGGCAACACTATCCCGAGGCCTCAAGCGATACCTACACATATACGACAAAAAAATCATATTCCGAGCACAAGTTTGTCCAAACTTGACTCACATTAGCATAACAACAGTAACATGCGCATAAGAACCATCTAGAAGTCAAATCCACAAAGAAACAATCCGTAACCGAAAAGATAAACCGAAACCGAAAGCGAACAGGACACTGCCGGTCCGACTGTGAGTTGGAGTCGACCGGTCTGACCGTGCGTATACCGCCGGTCAGACCGTGTGCATACCTCCGGTCTGATCGGTCGTGCTTGTCCGGTCTGACCGCACATAAAATATCAAATCTGAAAGGGTTACGCGAAAGCTACGCTAGCCGAAAACAAAAATTTCTACCGCGCAAACCAGGAACACTTGCAAGTAAGGGCCGATAGATCGTTACCGATTGGAGTGTGCGGCGGAAATGCCAATCGGGGCTATCCGATCCGGAACAGGTAGCCGATTCTCGCAAGCCGACATGCCGATACCCGGACAGCCGATTCGCCAATCAACCGATTCACGCATGCCGTAGCCGATCCGAAGCCAATCAACGGCGCGCAACGTAGCGGCGCCTCTACCGGTATCCACACGTCCGGGGACAAAACGCCGTACACCCGTGTGCTAGCACGCGATGCAAGGCTAGGGTTTGGCTCGAAAGTGGGGAGGGTTTCCGTGGAGATTGATCTCGGCGACTTCTGTTGCACGCGATGCAATTGACATACCGCAACTCTCCACCCCTCCCTCCTTTATATAGAGTTGGCCGACCGGGACTAGTGGCCGATTAGGACTCTATTTTGAATCGGATCTCATCCGTATCTCATAGAGTTGGCCGCCCACACGTCGTAAGCCCATAGGACTCTATCCGATCGGATCCCTATCCGATCGAGCCGTATCCGAGTCCAACTCGAATGCCTGTTCTTATCCCCTTAAGCGTGCGACCCGTAGGTTCGGTATACTCGGTTTCGGCTATAGTCTAACTTAGCCGATCGTCGGCTCGAGTCTAACTCACCCGCACATCACGCGACGCCTAGCAGCACATATTGACACCATAGTATACAAGAATAATATCGGCTCGAACCGTAATGTGTACACAAATCCCTTTGCCTCACGATACCGGTTAAGCTATAGGCAAGATGTGTGCCATCCCTTCAATAGCTTAACCATTCACTCGAACCGTATTGGATTATCCGTCCGTTGATTGACTCCTCAATCAACTTAGCATGGCCATGCATTTCCATAATCCATTACCTCGAGGGGCCAGAGATATCTCTCCAAAGGAGGGGCAAATTCCATCTTGATCACTCACATCCCACTCCATGTTTCATAGCAAACCCGAAAACTACCTTTATAACTACCCGATTACGGAATAGCGTTTGGCGAGTCCCAAAGTAGGCTACTACACATGTTGGAATCCATGGTGATCTCGGGTCTAAGGACTTTGTACCAACACTACCTCGAGACCAACTAATGGCACATTAATTCTGTAGTGTCTCATGGTGGGTCTATCCAACAATGTGTTCTTCAACACATATGTCCATGTTTATTGATTTGGTATCACCATACCCATGATCTATGAGACATGATCATCAATCAATAAACATGCCGATCTTAGAATCATATTTGTTCCAACAATATGACATATGATCGGGGATCGTTTAGAAATAGATTCATACATATCGAGTCTCATAAATAAGTCACGTACTTATTGATCAATACAAGATGTCTATTTCATGGAACCGAATAACACTTTATTCATAAATACATAAACATTGACGTGATATCCAACATCTCCATGTTGCCTCTAGGGCATATCACTAACAATCTCCCACTTGCACTAGAGTCAATCATGTAAGTATCTAATACCCATTGCTCTTGTGTGCGCCTCATGCTTCGGTGAGGGAGAGGTTTTGTCGCGAATCGGCTATGTTGAGATCCGTGTGCACTTTGCATATCTTGACATCACCTCGTCCACAATCTCGCGGATGAGATGATATCGCGAAGTATGTGCTTCCGAAGGAGCAATGTACTCGGCCTCCGTTGTAGAATCGCAACGTATCCCGCTTGGAACTCTTCCAGCTGACTGCGCCTCCGTTCAGGCAGAACACGAACCCAGATTGCGATCTATAATCATCCTTGTCTGTTTGGAAGCTAGCATCGGTGTAACCACTTACAACGAGCTCTTCTTCACCTCCATAGACTAGGAACATATCCTTAGTTCTTCTCAAGTACTTAAGGATATTCTTTACTGCGATCCAGTGACCTTCACCGGATCGGATCGGTATCTGCTCGTAGCACTCAAAGCGTACGAGACATCAGGCGTGTACAAAGCATGGCATACATGATGGATCCAATTGCCGAAGCATATGGAACCATACCCATCTTATTCCGCTCATCATGTGTCTGAGGACACTGATTCTTGCTAAGATTAATGCCATGTGACATGGGCAAGAAACCTTTTCAACACCTTGTCAATGTATGTACTTTGGCTTAATCCAATTAGCCTCTTGGATCTATCTCTATAGATCCGAATGCCTAATATATATGCTGCCTCCCCTAAGTCTTTCATGGAAAAACTATTTTTCAATGAAGACTTGACGGATTCTAGCATAGGGATATCATTTCCAATCGTAATATGTCATCCACATATAAGATTAGAAATACAATTGCACTCCCACCGACCTTTTTGTAAACACAGGCCTCTTCTTCGTTTTTGATGAAACCAAACCCTTTGATTACTTCATCAAAACGAATATTCCAACTCCGAGATGCTTGCTTCAATCCATAAATGGATTTCGTAGCTTGCATATCTTTCCGAGCGATTCGGATCGACAAAACCCCGAGGTTGTATCATGTATACATCCTCGCTTAGGTTTCCATTTAGGAAAGCCGTTTTGACATCCATCGCCATATCTCATAGTCGAAATATGCAGCAATCGCTAGGATAATCCGAATAGATTTAAGCATTGCGACGGGCGAGAAGGTTTCATCATAATCAACTCCTTGAATCTGTTTAAAACCTTTCGCCACCAATCGCGCCTTATAGATGTGAACATTTCCATCCATATCGGCCTTTTCTTAAAAACCCATTTGCACTCAATGGTTTTGACACCATCGGTGGATCAACCAAGTTCCAAACTTGATTGTCGTACATGGATTCTATTTCGGATTTCATGGCTCCAAGCCACTTGTTGGAATTGGGTCCCACCATCGCTTCCTCATAGGTCTTAGGTTCATCGTTGTCCAACAACAATATATCACGTTGTTCCGCACTTTTGTGTACTGTCGGGTGCACGACGTGATCTTTCGCCTCCGTGGGGTGGTGTATCTACAACCGGTGGCGCAACTCTTTGCTCCTCCCGTTGTGGTTCGTGGTCGCCGAAACATTTTCTCGGTGTTTCTTGAACTTCTTCAAGATGCACCCCGCTCCCACTAACCCTTCTTGAAAGAAACTCTTTCTCCAAGAAGACACCGTGTCGGGCGACAAACACTTTGCCTTGTTTCCGATTATAAAAGTAATATCCACTAGTTTCCTTAGGATATCCCACAAAGAAGCACTTGTCGATTTGGGTGTGAGCTTGTCGATCGTAAACGTTTTACATAAGCTTCACATCCCCAAATTTTGAGAAAAGACAAACTAGGGGTTGCCCTGTCCATATCTCATATGGTGTCTTTTCAACCGACTTAGATGGAACTCTATTTAGTGTGAGCGCAATGTTTCAAGAGCATATCCCGAAGGATAACGGAAGATCACTTTGGCTCATCATCGACCGCACCATGTCCAACAAGGTGCGATTTCTCCGTTCGGACGGTGGAATTCTGGCGGAGTCAAGCGTGGAACAATTCCACAATCTTTCGATGATTACCAAACTCTTGGCTCAAGTATTCCCTCCACGATCCGATCGTAGAAACTTGATTTTTTCCCTAAATGATTACAGACTTCATTCGGAATTCTTTGAACTTTTCAAAGGATTCGGACTTATGCCTCATTAAGTAGATATAACCATATCTACTAAAGTCATCGGTAAAGGTAATGAAGTACGATAACCACCTCTGGCCGTTGAGCTCATTGGTCCACATACATCGGTATGTACGAGTGCCAACAAGTCACTTGTTCTCTCACCGTGCCCCGTGAAAGGTGTCTTTGTCATCTTACCAAGTAAACAAGACTCACATGTCTCAAATGATTCAAAATCAAAAGAGTGAAGCAATCCATCCTTATGGAGCTTCTCCATGCGTTTCTTATTTATATGGCCTAAGCGACAATGCCGGATAAACGTGGGGTTTATATCATTAGAGAGTTGCCTTTACGTATTAATGTTATAGATGGGAGACGCTTCAAGATTCAAAACGTATAATCCATTCACTAATGGAGCATGAAAATAGAACATATCTCTAAGATATATTGAACAACCATTGTTCATTGATCTAAAATCATATCCTTCCGCTTGCAAACATGAAGCGGAAATAACGTTTTGACATAGTGTTGGAACACAATAACAATTATTTAATTCCAAAACTAATCCTCAAGGTAGATGAAGTGGTACGTCGCCGACAAAGCTCGTAGCAACGCTTGCTCCATTGCCGACGCGCAGGTTCACCTCGCCCCTTCTCAATCCTCTACTTCTTCTCATTCCCGCAACGATTTGCAAATATGAGCTACGATCCGGTATCAAATACCCAAGAGTCGGTAGGTGAAGTAGCAAGATTAATGTCTATAACATTAATACCTGAAGCGAAGTCGTACTTTGCTTCTTTTGAGATCCTCCATGTACTTCTTGCAGTTCCTCTTCCAATGGCTGTCTCCTTGCAATAGAAGCAAACGGCATCCGATGCCGCCGACCCCTTCTTGCCCTTCTTTGCATTAGAGGCACTCGCGATCTCATCGGGAGTTAACTTCCTCTTGGTACAAAGTTTCTTGACAGTGGTTTGCGCTTTGCCTTCGCATCATCATCACATGATGACCGTTTTTCTGGATACTCTCCTCACTGTCTTTAGCATCCCATGCAATTCAGCCAAGGTCCTATCCATATTGTTCATGTGATAATTCAATATGAATGGCTCGAAGCTCGGAGGGAGCGACCGGAGAATCACATCGTAGCCAACTCTTGGCTAAGGGGAAAACCTAGTTTTTCCGGACTCTCAATGTAGCCAATCATTTTTATCACATGCGGACTGACGGGATTCCCCTCAACAAGCCTGCACGCAAACAAGGACTTTGAGGTGTTGAACCTCTCGGCCCGAGCTTGGTTCTCAAACATGCCACGCGTCCCCTGAATAATAGTGTGAGCATCACTTGCTCTCATATTGCTTCGAAGCTCGGGGGACATTGTAGCAAGCATGAGACGGCTTATGTCTAGGGCATCATTAGTGTGCTTCTCGTAAGCTCTCCGTGCGTTGCAAGTGGCATTATTTGGCAAATCCTCGGGATAGGGTACTTCAAGAACGTACTCCTTACGCTCTTGCTTGAGAACAATTCTCAAGTTGCGATACCAATCCATAAAGTTTGTTCCATTTAATTTTTCCTTTTCGAGAATAGATCGCAAATTAAAAGCACTGGGTGTAGTATTAGCCGCCATTTATTCTACAACAGAAAAAGCAAAGTTTAGCACAATGTTTATGCTATGTCTATTGTTAAACAATTTAACATTAGACTCCCATTACGTATTTTCCACCTTCCCTCTAGGTTACGTATTGGGTCAAGATCCACATGTTAATTAATTTTCTAGTGAGCTTTGGCATCACTGCTAGAAGATTAATAACATCGGTAAGCAACTCCTTGCTAATCACATCTCTATGTGACTCTTGTTGTTGGTGTGGCATCTCCATGCCCCGGCCCCAACCTATGCCCCAAGGCCCAAAACTGTTTTGATAGCCTTGTTAAGTAAACCAAATGCTCCTGCATGTATATGTCTGACATATACCCCCTCGTGTTATGATAGAGAATGGCACTCTGCTTTGGCAGACCCACCATTGACGAGCATAACGGTGACGGGTGCAACATTTGGAAGGGCATCATTACTACTTAATTTTACGAGGGATGCTATCCTATCAAACAAACATATCACATATATGAAAGCAGGTAGAATAGCATATAATGAAATAGTATGGCCCCCTTCACATGGTGATCTCCATCTCCATGTCGCGCAGAGGATCTCCATCTTCGGCACCATCTTCCAATGTGCATGATGCTTGATTTCTTCAAACTAAGCTACTACTATAGAAGCTCTAATTGAAGATTACATCGACTCGCAGGTCGTGAAAGAATATTACAAGCATTGCACGTATGAAAGAATATTACAAGGATTGCACATATGAAAGAATATTACATGCATCACATGCATCTCATACATCTCATACATACAATAGGGCCATACCATCTCAAAGCATTCTCTGCAAAAACAAGTTAGGCGTAGAAACGTTTTCTACTTATCGCAGAGCTACGGCATCGAGACGACCTATAAGGGAGGTACGCACACGGCGGTCCCTCGCAGCCTTCCGGGCAGCGCCCGGAACACCACACGAAATTCATAGATCCAATCTATGAAATCGCTTACGGAAACCATATCGGCATAATCACATTATGCCGTCCCGATACACTATCAAGGGAGATGGTTTGCGCAGGCGCGAGGCAGCAAACAAGATCGGACTACGAGATAGCTTCGGCATAATCACATTATACCGTTCCGATACACTATCAAGGAACGCTATCTCGAAGCCGACTCAAACCGAGTTCTATGGATATTGCTTCGACGTAATCACATTACGCCGTTCCGATACACTATCAAGGAACGCAATTACCATGAACTCTCCTCAACAAATCCCGTAAAACCGATTGATCTAATCAACCCGTGCGCAAAACTTGTTCCGGATCCAATCTAAAACCCGAACTAAGCAAGAGAAGCTCGATACCACCGAAAGGGTTACGCGAAAGCTACGCTAGCCGAAAACAAAAATTTCTACCGCGCAAACCAGGAACACTTGCAAGTAAGGGCCGATAGATCGTTACCGATTGGAGTGTGCGCGAAAGACCAATCGGGGCTATCCGATCCGGAACAGTGTAGCTGATTCTCGCAAGCCGGCATGATACCCGGGACAGCCGATTCGCCAATCAACCGATTCACGATGCCGTAGCCGATCCGGGCCAATCAACGGCGCGCAACGTAGCGGCGCCTCTGCAGTATCCACACGTCCCGGGGACAAAACGCCGTACACCGTGTGCTAGCACGCGATGCAAGGCTAGGGTTTGGCTCGAAAGTGGGGAGGGTTTCCGTGGAGATTGATCTCGGCGACTTCGTTGCACGCGATGCAATTGACATACCGCAACTCTCCACCCCTCCCTCCTTTATATAGAGTTGGCCGATGGGACTAGTGGCCGATTAGGACTCTATTTTGAATCGGATCTCATCCGTATCTCATAGAGTTGGTCGCCCACACGTCGTAAGCCCATAGGACTCTATCCGATCGGATCCCTATCCGATCGAGCCGTATCCGAGTCCAACTCGAATGCGTTCTTATCCCCTTAAGCGTGCGACCACAGTAGGTTCAGGTATACTCGGTTTCGGCTATAGTCTAACTTAGCCGATCGTCGGCTCGAGTCTAACTCAGCGACACACGACGGCGCCTAGCGGCACATATTGACACCATAGTATACAAGAATAATATCGGCTCGAACTGTAATGTGTACACAAATCCCTTTGCCTCACGATACCGCTTAAGCTATAGGCAAGATGTGTGCCATCCCTTCAATAGCTTAACCATTCACTCGAACCGTATTGGATTATCATGTCATTGATTGACTCCTCAATCAACTTAGCATGGCCATGCATTTCCATAATCCATTACCTCGAGGGCCCGAGATATCTCTCCAAAGGAGGGGCAAATTCCATCTTGATCACTCACATCCCACTCCATGTTTCATAGCAAACCCGAAAACTACCTTTATAACTACCCATTACGGAATAGCGTTTGGCGAGTCCCAAAGTAGGCTACTACACATGTTGGAATCCATGGTGATCTCGGTCTAAGGACTTTGTACCAACACTACCGAGACCAACTAATGGCACATTAATTCTGTAGTGTCTCATGGTGGGTCTATCCAACAATGTGTTCTTCAACACATATGTCCATGTTTATTGATTTGGTATCACCATACCCATGATCTATGAGACATGATCATCAATCAATAAACATGCCGATCTTAGAATCATATTTGTTCCAACAATATGACATATGATCGGGGATCGTTTAGAAATAGATTCATACATATCGAGTCTCATAAATAAGTCACGTACTTATTGATCAGTACAAGATGTCTATTTCATGGAACTGAATAACACTTTATTCATAAATACATAAACATTGACGTGATATCCAACATCTCCATGTTGCCTCTAGGGCATATCACTAACAATCTCCTCTGGTCTGACCGGTCTGACCGTACATAAAATATCAAATCACCAATGTTTCATCACATGAAATATAAATCAAACACATTTGATTCTACAATGTTACAGTTTGCAGCTTGTTTGATTTGCTACAACCAAAATTGGCTTGGGTTCCATCTGCAACTCTAGCCCTCAAAACAAAACAAGCCCACATCAATCAACATTACTTATTGCAAAAGCAGTTAAAAATGTGAAGCATATCCTGCCAAGTGGTTATAAAATAATACAGATCACAATAAAATGTGACTTAACCAACTAAATATAATTCGGATTAACAAAAGCCAGTTAGCAACCATGCAGTTGAAGGTATTCATACTAGAAAGCAACAAGTACCTAGACTTATCCAATAGGTTCGATACCACACTGCGCAATACTACTATCAAACCAATGTTTTTGTAACTACCCATTGTCCCAAAAGCGCATCCTAATTCCTGACCGAGTGACAAAGAACAAGTTCTGGTCCTTCATGTTTTGATCTTCACAACCTAACATCTGGTCAAACATTAGCTGATGAGATGAGCACAATTAATTTTTAACTGAAAATTGACGAAGAAATTGATATTTGGACATGCCTAGATTTACCTGAAAATCCAAACCAATGACTCACCTGATTAGGGAAGCCCCAGAGGAGAACCGAGATGACTACGCAACCCATAGTTCGGCTATAACATAGAACACGAAGAAGCTCCAAATCCTCAGTATGGCGACGTGGCCAAGAAAGCTCGGGCCGAGCGCCACAAAGAGCTTGTAGGTGAGCACGATGGGATGGATCACATTGAGAGGGTAGAGCACGAAGGCAAAGACATCAAAGAAGGCGGAAGATGACGGTGTAGAAGAAAGCCTCCCGGAAGAGCACGTTGGAGAGCTTGGTGTAGAGAAGCATGAAGCCGATGGCCAAGGGCAGGTTGACCCATGTCTTTAGGAAGGGGATCTCAATGGCGATGACCACCAACACGTCCTTGCTGTCCCACGAGATCATGTAGTTGAAGAGGATGCAAAAAAAACATCAATCCGAGCGACACAATCTTTTTTAGCGTCTTCACCTCTATGTTATAGGGGATATGGATATGACGATACGATACGAAATTTTAGAAAAACAATAATACGAAGATACATAGGATTCATAGCAATACAGTAATACTTTTTATACTCTTACATAGTACTTTCTTTAAAAAAAGAGAAAAAAACATAAAAAATAAAAAAAAAAGTAGTACCGGTAGCCGACGACACCTGGACTCCACTTGTTGCTACCAGCACCAATAATAAAGTTGCAACTTGCAACTTGCAAGAAGCAAGCATTGGTGCGCTGCAGCTAGCTAGCAGCCTAGCACTAGACCTACTTCAGCAAGCACAATGCCATTGCTCTCCTTTACCTCTACTTCAGCATAGACTATCTCGCTCTCTCGTGCGCTAGCACTGCAGTCTGCCGCTTTATCTCTATCTATCTCTCCGCGCGCTAGCAAGCAGCATGCCCCCTGGCCCCGTTGGCTGCAACATGCCCCACCGCCGGCCGCCGCAAGCACGTCCCCGCCACCGCCGGCTGCCGCGAGCACGCCCCCCTCCCGCGCAGGCCGCCACGAGTATGCCCCACTGCAACACGCCCCCGGCCGCGAGCACCGGCAACCCACAAGGATAAGACGACGCGCTGTCACCACTGCTCGCAGTTGCGCTCACCCACGCTAGGGTTTTGCTAGGGTTTTGTTGGCAGCGATAGCCATGAAAGGGGAGGAGATCTGAATCGGCGGCAAATGAATCAGCATGACACGGAGCTATTTGTATCCCGTACGTATCCCTCTTTTTTGGATTATTTTTCGCTAGAAAAAGGGGATACGTCTGGGACACGCGTATCCCCGACGTATCCCGATGTATCCCTGTATCCCGGTATCCCGCACGGGGACACGGTGGGGGTGCCCCGTATCGCTGCAACTGAGCCTCCATATCGAGGAACTTGTTCTCCTCCAGGCTGCACTAGCGGCAAAGCCCGACACCGCGGCGGGGTGCGCATCGAAGGAACCCCACCACTACCACCGCTCCTCCGTCTCAGAACCACATCCCAATCCCACGACGGCATCCCGCGAGGAAGGGCCACTTCTCAAAGTGAGGATTGGGGATTGGAGCGTGCGAGGGGGAGGCGGAGCCCCGTGCAGAGTGGGAGGCCATCGGGCGACTCCATGGCTGGTGGTGGCGCGCCGCTCGACTCTGATGCAGCTGCTCTCCGGACTCCGAGACACAATTCATGGAGGGGAAGGTCTTCGCCACAATATCATGTTCCCCTCTCCCTCGGCACATCCGGACGCGACCCGCTGGCTCCATCCATGAGGTCACCTCTTTCCCACTTGAGAATTAGAAGAAGGCAGAGGCCACAGAGGCGATGGTGGACTGTCGCTGCACCCCCCTTCCCACCAGCGCCTCCAGCCACCGTTCCTTCCCTTGTTTCCTCCATCTGGCTGCCGCCACCTCGTCACCCACCCCTCTCTTTCAGATGGATAGTGCCAGCCGACACCCTTCCTCCTCCTTCACGAGCTGGTGGCGCCATAAGCCATCATAAAGCTCGTAGATGTCGTCTAGAGAAGGGTGATCTGCTGTTTCTGAAAATTCTTTCAATCGCAGCAGTTAAATTTAACAAGGTCGGGACTTCCTGACAAATGGCTTGAAACTTCCTGGCAGCTTTTTTTGTTGAGTAAAAATAGCTACCCGATGTTTTTGGGGTTCTTGAGCTAGGAACTTCTGGGAAGGCAAAAACTTTCCTTTGACCAACAAATCACACTAAGCAAAAGATAATTAATGGTTGCTTAGTACTAAGAGTAATATGCGGGAACACAGAGTAGCAACGAAAGATAATAATCAGAGGGATATCATCACACATGCATGAGAGACTAAAACAAAGTGGGAGACAAGGTTACTCTCCGTTGAGGAGATCCTGAGAGTCGGGTCTCGATTAATCCCTTGCCTCACCGAACAAGCACCCAGGAGAAGGTTTTCGGCCTCCAAGCAACCACTTAGATTTTCCTCGAGTTCAAGCAACCACCAAGATCACAACTTGAACACCGAGCTCAAACCACCGATGATGCTTGCTCTACCAACCAACGATCTCCTAGTAGCCAACACAGACTTTACTCAAAGTTATCTCTTTTCCTTGCGGAGGCGAGGTCCACCCTCACAAACTTGCTTGGGTAAATCCACAAAATGAAGAAAACTCACGGGCGACATCTGACCGTCTAGGAGGTCACCCTCCAAGAACCAAACCGCAGCCTAATTGTGGACCCCCGTTTTTGAGGCGGAAATCTTTCGTGTTTATAGTACCATTTCCCTGGATCGAGTAGTTGGTACCCACGAATACTGATCTTGGATAATCAAGTGCACATGCACGAATAGTCTTACAATACCATTATTACATCAATAAGCTGAAGGCAATGTTCAACCCATAGGACCCTATGGTCCGAACACAACATAAAAAACGAAATTTAGATAAGGCGGCGGAAAGAGGCGGCGGCTTGTCAATTGCCACGAGCAACGGCCGGAGCTAAGGTCTAGTATGCGCCGTCGGTTCCTTCGCCCTCCGGTAATACGCGTATGGGTCTTCGGCTCTTCATTTCCATCGGAGATTTGTGCGTATAGCAAGGGTGAGTACCAACCGTACTCGGCAAGCCAACACGAATTGATGCATATGATAGGGTTATTCAAAGAACATGGCTATGGTTATTTTTGCATAAAGCCAGTTTTCACAATTCTTTTCACAAGCCTATCGACTAGCCAAATCAAGTTTTAATTTCATAATTCATTAATCCAGCGACGGTTCTGTCTACCATCCATCGTGATTCCAAGGATGGCTTCCCGCCTCCGATTCGTCATGGTTTTCGGGAGTCCACCCCTTCTCGCATCTCGAGAAGTTGATCCACCAAATAAAATCATCATGCAAACCCATCCCAGCATTTTTAAGTTCAAAGTCTAGCCAAGCGAAAGTCTTGTCACGATGCTCAATATCCGCGAGCACGGCTATTCGAATAGATTGATTTATTCACACTTGCGGTGGATGTACACTTTACCCGTACTCCGCGACCCAACAAATGAGCCTACGCCTCAACACATGAGACGGTCACGGCAAAGCCTTTCGATAACCTCACTTTGGCGTGCCCGCTCCATGAACTTAAGCCCTCATGCACTCTAGCCGTCCTTTTCTAGCAGTGAGAGGAGTTCTGGCGCACCCGGGGTAAGGGAAACTTTCCGAATCTTTAGGTTTAATTAACATCAGTTCAATTCCACCACTCATGCCAAAGGCCGCAGCCTCATTCTCATCCCGTAACCACATCATAGAGAACCATCTATGCAAGGATACTGCCTCCGCTCGGCTATCTAGTCAGCTAGGTCTATACCCATTCGAGAAGTACGGTTGTACTGGCTCGTTTTCCGGCTATCTCATGGCTCGGTCCTTAATTGACCAGGGTCGACACTTGCCTTTTCCGGAATCCACCCAAATCATCCAGCCGCCCCAGTCTAAAACATTTGTATAGTACTTTCAATTTTCATCAAACTTAGTTCATCATTCTCATGGCCATGTGACGCTCATGTCTCCACATGCCGTATCTCAACTACCTTCCCTAAGGTAGTTGCCCAAGCACAACGCTTTTTCATAAAGTCATGAGTATGCATAAATCTAGGTATAGCATGGCTAAGCAGTTTACCGAAGTTATTCTTCGGTTGTTTGTATCACATCGCGAGTTACAAAGAATAAATACTAATGGTGATCAATATCAAAGCAGGGTATATCAAGCATAGGTATTGTTTGTGTAAAGCATGCAATTTGTAATTTGAAACCAACATCATTTCACAAGTAGGATCAATATGTTCAAAGAGTGTGATGACTTGCCTTGCTCGCACGCTTGTTGAGTGGGGTCTTCGACGTAGTCAGTAGCTGCCTCTTCGGATGCTATCCATACGTGCGAAATAAAAGATTGAATCCAATTAAAATTCGATAAGAACGAATAAGGAATCAAGAAAAAAACCAAAAAGAGTACTCCAAACTATCTCCCTATGATTTTGCACGAGTTACGGAGGACTTTAGAGCAAAACCAACGTAATTCGAGATACGGTTATCTAGGGTTTTTCGTAAAAAGAACCGATAAAGTGATGAAGCGAGAATCTTACGAATGTTGTTTATTCGTTGGCACATTTTTTTAATGAATTCAAAAAGGTTAAGTATAGTTTGAAGAAAAGAAAAAGTAGTAATAAATCTTCAAGAAAGTTTTACGTAAACGGAAGTTTCCAAAAATCGTATATAGAAAATCATTTTACTCGAGGAAAAATACCGAGAAAACTATATATTTTTGGCAAAAATATTCCCCAAAATATTCAAAAAAATATTTCCAAATTTTTCTAAAATTTTTCCCCATTTTCCCTATTTTTTTCTTTTCCTTTCTTCTCTTTTTCCTTATTTTCTCCTCTACCGAGCACTATCGCATTCTCTCTCCTATCCCTCCTCTCGCGTCTACTCCCCGATCGGTGGGCGCTCGGGGCCGACGACGACGGCGCGCGGGCTGTAACGGCCGGCGGCGACGGTGACAGCTCAGAATTTTGGGCGAAAACGGAAACATGGGACACTTACTGGCCGGCGGCGGCGGCGCGGGCTCCGGTGATCGTCGGGCGATGGCGAACATGGCGGCGACACGGTTCGGCAAAACCCGGCGTGGCTTCGGCGGTTTTCCGGTGATGGCGAGGAGGAAGAAGGGATAGAATGGTGGCGGCGAGGTGTGGGGGAAAGGAAGCTTGCCCACCCTTTTATACTCGGCGAGCGCACGGGAACGGTGGGAGAGCGGCGGGCATCGGCGAATGTCGGGCGGCCACGCGGCGGTCGGCTGGCGAGCGCGCGTGCGTGTGCACGTCGCGGCGATGTGGCGCGCGCGACCGTCTGGCGACGCTGTGCGGCGAATACGTGACGCGGCGAGGGCTGCGGGCGTGGCCGGGCTGTGCGGCATGGCGGGCGGTGCGGCGAGCATGGCGTGCGCGTACGGGTGGGTACGGCGACGACCGGCGTCCGCGGCCAGCGCGTTGCGCGTGCGCGCGCATGTCGCAGCAAACATGGCGAGCGCTGTGCGTGAGACGGGGTGACGCGGCGACGTGGCGGCGGCGACTTTGGTGGCGCGTGCGCGCGTGCGTGTCTGACGGCATGGCGGGCGACGTGGCGTGTGTGTGCGCGGGACGGGGTGACGCGGCGAGTACGGCAAGCGGTGGCGACGCGGCGTGTGTCGCGCGCGCGCGAGACCGGACGCGGTCGAACACCTATTGCGAAATGAACAGTGTGATTTTTTTAATTTCCCGATTTTCCATTTTCTTTTCCCATTTTCTATTTTCTTTATTCCTAAAAATCCCAAATAAATTTTGGTATTCTCGAACAATCTCTAAAATTATATTTACCACATTTCCCTATATTTTTAAGTTATATTTTTCCTATTTATTTATTTTAAAAATCTCTTTTCTTCTTTTTTTTTTTTTCAAATATCAATATCCTCTCCTATATTTTTCCAAAACTTTCCCGGATTTGAGTACGACTCCGAGAATTTTATTATTTATTTTGTGTCTTAATTTATCTTCTCCCAATCAAAATTTTGTTTTATATTTCCCAAAATGCGTTTTCATAAATCCGCGCTTTTCCGATTTCTTTTTTTAAAACCACAGTGCGGCTTCCGCACCTCCATTTGACAACACCAAATTATCCAAAAACACCGAAAAGGAAATTAATCACGTCAAAACTTATGCAACGAGCGGCAAATAAGAAGCAACAAGCGAAGGTTTTTGAAAGTTCCGATTTTTACGTTCCGATTTTGGTTCTTCGATTTTCAGGATGTTACACTAATGAACATCAGCAAGTGCTCAAGTCATACTAGCTCTCTCCACACAACCAATCCTCACCGCCACCCTCAACTCTTACTCAAGATCTCATGGGAAGCTCAAGAACAAGGTGGAGGGAGCAAGAACACCATGAGAGAAGTTAGGAGACAGAAAAACAAAAGTAAATTTGCCAAAAGTAAGCTGTGGTAGTATGGGAAATATATAGTCTTGTAATGACGTCATATAGTCGTTACTCTCATTTTGAACTAGAAAGGTGCTAGGAGGTTCTGGGCCATAGCGCTAGAAACTTCTGGCCAATACTTAGAAAATTTGGCTAACACGTGGTGCCAGGAGGTTCTAGGCTAGGGTGCCAAGAACTTATGGCCTACACTTGTTGTTTGAACATGAGCCTGTGCAAGTATTGTGCAAATGTGTCTATCTTCTATAAAAAATGACTTAAGCACTTGGATCGTCTCAGAAAATCATTTGAAACCCCTCTTGATAGTACAGGTTTTCTAAACTCAAGAGCAAAATATAAAAATAAATTTTAATAAATCTCTGAGTCCTCTCATCGCTTTGCATTCGTTGTTGGGGGATCTTCAAGCACACCTAAGCACCTTGGGACTAATTATCTGCACTTCTCTCAATAAACATATTAGTCCTTTAACCGTTTTATCATTAATCATCAAAACCCACTTAGGGGAACTAGATGCACTTTCAATCTTTCCCTTTTTATGATTGATGGCAACTTGGTTAAATCTTTGAAAAGAATGAATATAGATTATTTTTTTAATGAAAAAGAGGTGAG
The DNA here is from genome assembly GCA_019925245.2 of Oryza australiensis. Classification (NCBI taxonomy): domain Eukaryota; kingdom Viridiplantae; phylum Streptophyta; class Magnoliopsida; order Poales; family Poaceae; genus Oryza; species Oryza australiensis. The sequence continues at coordinate 3,630,648 of JAIFGZ020000118.1, read as the reverse complement.
GAAAGCTCCCTTTAATGTATGCATATAAAAATATGAGTGAGTCTGATATGCATATATTTAAGGGGAAAGTGAGGAGAGCTTTGTCCAACGCTTCTCATTCGTGGGTTGCAGCAATGTGTGACAAGAAATGAATAAAAGATGCATATGACATGGCAAGCACACAAAAGGATAAAATTACAACACACCAAATTGCCATGAATATCACACATTGCATTAAGTAAACTGAGATGGATAAGCTTAAAAACTAACGGTCATTACAACCCAGCAAGTTCAGAATTTTTACATGTCTAGAGAGAATCAAGATGGAAATCTAGGAATCCTAACGGAGCAGCCCGGTCAGAACTTTCTGGCCAAAGACACGAAACTTCTGGCCGGCTAGAGAATTCAGCTCAAAAGAGGTAGTTGGACCCCTTCATTCTGCAATCTTCTCTTCCTTTGGCATCAAAGCACCAAAAAGGCATGAGTAGCAGGGGAAGGAGAGAGTCAATCATCCTCGGAGGGTAAGATCTCGGTGTCACCCCTATGGGTTCACATGAAGGTTTTTAGAAGTTCTCCTAGGTTCTCAGATTTAAAGATCGGTCAAAACAAGTAAAACCTAGGGCAAATGCCCCGAAGCTTTTCGATGCTGTTGTCAAGGAATTGAATATATATATATATATATATATATATATATATATATATATATGGGCCTATGCGGTGAAAACCTTCAAATAAGTGAAACCCGTGAAAATCAGACTTAAAAGTTTTGTAAATTTATAAAAAATTAATAGAGATAAGTATAGGCATGAAATATATTATCACAACATCTCAAGTTCCAACTCAACTTTATTATGAAATAAAAAAGACAAATTTTTGGTCGAATAATAACAAGACACTATTCATCTAAAATTTATCTTTTTTTCTCTAGTAATTTTTTATGAATTTACAAAACTTTTACATATGGTTTTCATATGTTTTCACTAGATATTTCCCATATATATGTATACCCTGAAAAGGTTGCTCGGATGTTCCTGGGGACCCGGAACTTCCTGGCAGACACGAAAGGAATTATGATTCGAGAGATAGATGGACATGTAAGAGGGTTTTATTGCAAATGACCAGCAAGCAATTGAGCATTACATAACAAAGGTCACAAAGCAATGCAACAAAAAGAATAAAACCGAGTTTTCGCAAAGAGCACACAATAATTTTGGCAAATATTAACAAAAGAGGAATGTTTGAATTTTAAGGAATGCTTAAACTTCATCCTGGTATCAAGACCAAATCCTACTCGAGAAGAGGTCTCAACACACGAAAGTTCAACTTTAATGTACATATGTTATGATTTGTGCTTGGCCATTGATTAGTCAAACACTCCACACGCTAGGAACGGAGCCCAAGGGGCCGAAGGGGTTCCCAGGCACCCGGGTCAAAAAACAAAATCAGTGCTTACCACCCTACTTTAACTATGTGTACACCCCCTTTGGGCCCAGTTGGTGTACCCCCTGACAGCCCAAAACTATAACGAAAGACATGATTGGCCCATTAGCAACGTCCTAATTAAGTGGACCAAGCCCATAGAGTTTAGGAAGAGCAAACATTTGCACACATGGACGGAGGGTTTCTTTTTTCCTCGATGCTGCATGGCAGCGTGGGTCTATTCACATCCTTTTTCCCCTTCCCTTCTGTCCTCCTGGTGAACGTGTGCCGACACCTCCGGCCATGAGTCCACGAGTTGTGACCCTCGCCACCGGAGTGGTCCATCTTCTTGTTGTGCCCAAGACCATCTCTCTCACCAGCCACCACGTCATTTAGATCCCCCATGTTTTTTTGCCTTCAAGATCTTGAGCGCAACAGGCAAGCAAGACCTCAAATTTTTTCTTCTATCTTGTTTGCTTAGCTCTATTTTTTCATAAATTAATTAATTAGATATTTGCAAGCAAAATTATTGAAATTAGAATACAATATTTGAATTTATTTTATTGCAGTTATTATTTTTCTAGATTGTAGGGTTAGGATTCGTCAGTTTAAAGCAAAATTGTATAACTCTATTGACATATTTGGGCAATGGCTTTATTATATCATATTGTGCAGCTAGCCAGCTATTCTCCTTCTGCCTCATGCTATAAATGACAGGCGCACATATGGGAGAAATTTCTCTAAAGCAAATCACCATAAAGCACAACCAATATAAGTGTTCACAACTACCACCCTAATCAATGAGACAGGAAAATTTATCCTATCTTAAATTATTATTTCATGGTTATTCAGTTGCAAATTATGATTATTTTACTCTCTTTTATGTTGTAGGAGATTTGAGTATTCTCAGGTTGGTTGATGATTTGAGTATACATCACTACTGGAGAAACGGTTTTTCCATGCGGGCCGAAAGGTATCTTCCCGTGCGGAAGGCCCGCCGCATGCGCGAAATGGTGCAGGAAAGATCATTTTCGCGTGCGGACGGCCCAACCGCACGGGAAGATCGACTATCCCGTGCGGTCGGCTTAAGCGGCCCGAACGGAAAGATCGATTATCCGTGCGGTCGGCTTAAGCGCCCGCACGGATAATAGAATATTTCGTGCGGGCCGCTTAGCCGACCGTACGGAAAGATGGTCGTGCCCATTATTTTATGTATACGTTACGTTAGCCCCCTATTGTCCCTCTCGGTAATGTTAAATGGATCAATATATATATATATATATATATATATATATATATATCGCGAACGAGAAAAAAAGACATTTAATATTATTTCATCATAAAAGATATGTATATAACACAAATCGATCATGCGTAATGTTTATATACATATCAAGCTAGCTAGTTTCGTCTCGCAAATTAACATAAGTCTAGCTATAGCAACAAATTTACAAATTTAATGGTGGTGCTCTTTTTCCCACTCCCTAAGACGTTTGAATTTATCGTCCGTCGCTAGCTCGCTCTCCGGATCGTAGAAATCACCCAAATGGTTGCAGACATCGTGACGGATGAAGCGGCAAAGATCTGCAACCAAGTTAAGCATGGTTCTATCGTCGAACCGGTTCGCTACAACTGAAACTTCTGTGATCTGTTTAAGAAAAAATAGTACACATATACATACGATTAGAAAAATTATACAAGATCGATAACATATAGAGATATATTTCTCTGATGAACTTACTTCTTCGAACTTAGTAGTGTATCTCCCATAGATTCTGAGCATCTCACACACGTAGTAGCCGCAAAGGTTAGTGCCTGGTGATTTCTTATAACACTGTGTTGAATAAAATTTATTATGTGCATGCGTCAGTAATTTGAAGTTAAACAAAGTATAAAATGTCAGCATATATCGAGCATATAATTACCGGCCAATTTGTCTTCACAAGAAGCTTCCTCTTTTGTGGATCCTTGACCGGTCCACCTTGCCTTACATAATTATGGTGTGCTCTGTAGACAAAATAATTGCATGTTTACGGATCAATTGTTTAATTATTCGATAGTAAAAATAGACAAAACTTATTAAATGGTGCATGATAGTACTTACAAATTTAAAATGACGAGGAACTCTTTAAAATTTTCCTGGCTGTAGTGTGCCGGATCAAGCAATACGGTCAAGTGGTCCCGCGGATATACCAGAGATAGTATGTAGTGATCGCTGCGAAAGATCGAAGAGATATGTTAATTGTAGGGGATATTAGTAAAATATCGGTTTACGGATGAATATTACTTACTGCAACGCATAAGGGACCATTAGGACATCTTTGTCTCTGTGCTCGAACATAGCACTGCCCAAGTAGAAGGCTACCGCGATCATCTTGTCCCTGTGCAATTGTTTGATGATCGCGTCCTTTTGTTTCTTCGTTTTGCCTTTGAACTCAGCGGAGTCTTCAAGAATATATAACTCGTGTTCCGTCCAGCATATCCTTGTTGGGTTAACGAACACAGCTGGATAGTTGGTCTTTTTCGCATATGCTTATTGCATCCTAAGTAATGCAGCGAGTAATTAATTATTCACAAGTTAGTTTGTAAATCAATTTCTTTAATGACATTAAGTTAAGCGATACTTACGGGCAAAACGTTGCAACGAGATTTATATCCATTTTTCCATCCTAAATAATGCGTGAAGGTCGTTGAAATCAATGACCACATCCCATTTGGGCCACTTGGTGAATGCATCATCTGGGACCTTCACGATAAGCATGCTGAGCCCCAATTTGGATGCCTTTAGGTACCAGTCGTGCATTAGCCTGATTTTCCAGGGCATGTCTTCCATGACGTGCCACGGCAGGAACGACTTGCCGTACTCGTACTTTGTTGGCACTTCGTCTGAAGTCCAATTTTGTAGGTCCTCCGCTATGTTCTTCACTGATTGTTGTGAGTCCGACAACTTGGTCGGCTGATCCTGTGGCTTGTCAGTCGGCCCCCTCCCCCTAAAATCCAAGAACCCTAAGTCTCTCTCGTCTTTGGCCATTAATTCCTTGTAATAGCTTGATCGAATAATCTTTGGGATAATCCGACGAGAGAGCTTGCTCGGACTTGGAAGGCTTGTTGTTTGTAGAAGGGCCTTTGGGGTACCGCCAATGCAGCTGCGGTGTCGGAGGAGATTGGTGAATATGTTGTGCAATGACTTCGGCGCGACGGCATTGGCGAATCGGGACCTTTATCCTTAGGAGGGGAGCGAGGTGGGGAAGCATGCCGAGGTGGGGAGCGAGGTGGGAAAGCAGGCCGAGGTGGGGAGCGAGGTGGGGAAGCAGGCCGAGGTGGGGAGAGAGGTGGGGAAGAAGGCCACGGTGGAGAAGGCGGTGCGGCACGGCGACAATGCGAGGAACCGACTGCGGGGATGCTGACGATGTACCGACCGGTAAGATATCTCGTCGATGCCATAGAATGAATTGATTCACCGCATCCCCAAGCAATTCTAACCCTTCAGGTGCTGGAACGTCTAGCTCTAAGCTTTTATGCTCGCATGCACCTTGGCCACTGCACCTTGCATATTCCTTAGGGATTGGAGTATTGTGAAATTGTCGCCTTGGTATAGCAAGTCCTATACCCACCTCCTTTCTCTTCCTGGCCCTTCCTATCGGCACGAGGAGGCTGCACGGCGTCGGGCCAGTTATGGTATCCACGGGATAGGGTACGGTGTCAACTGACCCGACGCTACTGGGCATGTGTACTGTGGGTTCTTCGGATTGCTGAAAGAAGTTAGGAAAGACTTGGCGATTCTGTGCAACAAAAGAGTAGAAATGTTCTTCAACTTGTTTTGCTATCTTTTCTTCAAGTTTATGTTTGTACATGTCCCTTTTCTTGTAACTTGCGGCTTCCCAGAAACCCTTCTTTCCAACTTGTCTTTGACGATACATCCCTTACTCGTCTAGAATGTTCAGGGTTGCCCAATGCAGCTGTCAACTGATCGTGTTTCCTTTTAGCAATAAATTCCCCAGTCTTATCCTTTTCGGCTATGTCTTTTAGACTTGTGGTCACACGCTCTATATCCGGATCCTCGAACGGGATCTCTCCCTCGTCGGTGACTGTCCGTCTGCGTGCCCACACCCGTTTTGCTTCTTTCTTTTAGTGCATCCACAAGCGGGGGCTTTCCTTGGGCGGCAAGCTGTTCTTCGGTTGCTCGCCACTTCTCTACGTGGCCATCGTAGCTGCTAGAGCCCAACCGGTGCGGGTACTTGTTCCTTTCGCGAGGTCGGACATCTTCTTCCTCCGTGCTAAGGCTTCGGGCTTGTCATCTTCGCCACGAACCTATCCCATTCGGCGGGCGTAATCCCGCCGTAGTCTTCGAATGGGGACTTGTTCTTTTGCACGTAGTTAGTGTTCAAGTCCGATTTCCACCGCCTCCACCTCCCCCAATCGTTTTTAATGCAAACTCTTTTCCCGAGCCTCGAACCAGGTGGATATACAAGCCACTTCTGCAGCTCGTTCCATATGAAGTTCTTCAAGTTGTCATCCACCTGCTCCCAGGAATCTACATTTAAAGGGCCGTGGGTTCTGGCCAGTATCCCGCAAGCGTCGCTGAACTTTGTCATTGCGACCTTGGGCTCTAATGGCTTCCCATCATGGTTCAGAGAGGTGATATAATGTCTCCTTGGGGGGTTGGTTCTTACTTCTCTGACCATGTCTTCTTTTTTGACGTCCTCCAGCGCTCGCAGACGTGTCAGTTTCTACCGGAGCGGACGTTGCTGTGTCCGTCTCGACTTCAGCAGACCGGACGACAGACTTGGCGGCCTTTCTTTTTGAGCGGCGCCTTGCTTCCATCTTTACGTACAACAGATAACGTTAAACGAGATCCTACGATAGGGATCATAACAATATGGCTGGACTTACTGCTTGCTCGATAGGAATGTAGTCTGGGTCTTCTTCAACTGGTGGTGCTGGTGCTTGCATAACTTCGATGAACGGACCGCTTGGTTCATGCCATGTGCCTTCGCTCGAAGACTTCTCCATTGATTCGACGTTGCGTGCCTCGGAGGGAGCTTTCTCGTTCGACATTTGATCTACGGTTGTTCATAACGCACAACTTGTGAAATTTATGAACACACAACTTGTAATATTATCTAATATTAAGGACATGCATAAAAAATATAGAGACAAAAACAAATGAAAAAAATGTATTTATTTCTTTCTTCTTCTCTTTATTAGAGACGAGAGATGAAAATATATATGTTTGCTTATTTTGTCCGTGAGAAGAGGTGAGATTGGGGGAGGGAAAGAGATGAGAGATGAGAGACCGAGGAGAGGGAGAGGAGAGAGGGAGATTAGAATATACCGAGGAGACGGTGGGTATATGTGTTTGAAAATTTAAAATCTAACCTAAAATCTAAAATTCATCCTAAAACAAACGATTGAACGAATGAACGAACGAATGACCGACCGAACGAACGGACGGACGCACGCACGAATCGTTCGTCCGTTCGTTCGTTTGTTCGGTCGTTCGTTCGTTCGGTCGTTCGTTCGGTCGTTTGTTCGTCCGTCCGTTCGTCCATGTCTGTTCGTCCGTTCGTGCACTCGTTCATTCGCTTGTCCGTGCGTCCGTTCGTTCACATCAACTAATTCACATAAAAAATCTCACAGCAACTATTTCACATGAAAAAATTCATCAACAAAATTCATCAAAAAAATAGCAGTCCATTTTACATTTCCATCAAAAAATTAAAGTCCTACACATCATTTCACACAAAAAAATCAACAAATCCATCAAAAAATAAATGTCCATTTTACATTTCCATCAATATTAACTAGAGTTCCATCAAATAAATAAAAGTTCATTTTACAGTTATATCAAAAATTCATCAAAAAATTATCTAACATTCATCCAAAATTTATCTAAAATTCATACATAATCCATTCATCCACATTCATTTTCTATAAATCCATTCATCAACACATCATATTTTTCTATACTCTACTTCTATCCCAAAAACATCCATCACAGTACAATCACATCCATAATCCATTCATCCACATCCATATAATCAACTTAGCATAATCATGTTCTCGCAAGAACATAGCAAACATCCACATTCCTGGGGTGGAGTACTAACCGGTGGTCGGCGGAGGTCGCGCGGGGATGGACAGGCGGCGGTCTTGAAGGCGGCGGCGATGATGAGCCGGTGAAAGGTGAAGATCTTGAGGACGGCGGTGAAGGGGCGCCTGTGGTGGGGCAGGCAGGGAGGTGGTGGAGTGGTGGAGGGGCGGCGGTCTCGGTGAAGGTGGCCGTGCGGGCAGGCCGACGGTGGTGGGCGGTCTTGAGGCCGACGACGGCGACAGAGAGAGAGAGGGGGGCGGTGAAGGGGTGGACGACGGCCGGTGAGGTTGGTGAAGGGGCACGGACGACAGCGCGGCAGTCTTGTTGTCGGCCGACGGAGAGAGAGAGATGGGGCGGTGAGGCGAGGTTAGGGTTGAGCGGCGGCGGCGTTGGATCCGGTGGCGCGGGATGGCGAACGGGCGGGGATCCGGCGGCGGCGCTAGATTTTGGCGGCTGACGGCGCGGTTGTTGTTTGGATTTTCGCCTGGGGACTTAGAAAAATTTGGGAGCCCGCGCGCGAGTATATATAGGCCACCATCTTTCCGTGCGGTCGGCTTAAGAGGCCCGCATGGAAAAACGATCTTCCTGTGCGGGCGGTTTAAGTGGCCCGCATGGAAAAACGATCTTCCCGTGCGGGCAGTTTAAGCGGCCCGCACAGGAAGATATTTTCCCGTGCGGGCGTTTTAAGCGGTCCGCACGCGATAATCGACCCCTTCTCTCATCAAATTGGATATTAATGAAAAAATTACCAAATTTTTCCATACATCAATATATGCTAATTATTGCCTATGGAAAAATTTTTGAAATCAAAAGACAATTCGGCCATCACTTTCTCTCCAAATCTAAACAATCCTTCTCAACACTTCTAATCTTCTCTCGAGAATCTTCGTTTCTGTGAGCGTCGTATGTGATAAAATAGTCGAAACCTTCTAATTTTTTTACCACAGCCTCTACGTATAATATCATAACATCCAAACAATTTTCATGATTTTTCGACTTCGTTTGCTATTTATACAATTTTAAAATCATTTGGTCAATATGTTCCTAATCTTGTTTCATGAAGAAAAATTCAAAATTTATTCCTATTTATAGGATAATGACTCAAGCATGTCTAAACAACATGAATATAATTTTTTTACTAATTTTATTCTATTTTTTTAATCACTTGGAGTTCAAATGTGAGACTTGGCAAAAAAATTCATAAAAATAAAATAAATCAAAGAAATATAGCAAACCAATCAAAAAATTACCAAATTTTATAATTAGGAGTTAAATGTTGTATTTACATAGTAGAGAAAGTTTGGAGGGTGGAGAAGAAATTTTTTCAAAATTTTGCCGAGTGCGAGGGCCCTTAAGCCGACTGCACGCGATAACGTATCTCATAAAATATTGGAAGCCGGATCAATTTTTTACCACAGCCTCTATGTATAATATCATGACATCCAGACAATTTTCATGATTTTCTGACTTCGTTTGCTATTTATACAATTTTAAAAATCATTTGGTCAATAGGTTCCTAATCATGTTTCATGAAGAAAAATTCAAAATTTATTCTCATTTACAGGATAATGACTCAAGCATGTCTAAACAACATGAATATAATTTTTCCACTAATTTTATTCTATTTTTTAATCACTTATAGTTCAAATGTGAGACTTGGCAAAAAATTCATGAAAATAAAATAAATCAAAGAAATATAGTTACGGTTGGCATCATCGCATACGGTCCACTTAAAGGCCCGCACGGAAAAATGCATTATCCCGTGCAGGTCCTTAAGTGGACCGCACGGGATAATGCGCTATTATCCCGTGCGGTTGGTTAAGTGGGCCGCACGGGATAATCGCATTATCTCGTGCGGTCCTCTTAAGCGACCGCATGGGATAATATTCCGTGCGGTCTCTTAAGTGGACCGCACGGGATAATGCGATTATCCCGTGCGGGCCAATAGCCGGCCCTCCGGGACCGGTTTTTCCAGGCGCTACCTCTTATGGCCCGCCTGGAACCTATTTGGGGCCTTGTCCAGAAAAATCATTTCTCCAGTAGTGCATGATATTAACTTCTTTTGTCACATTTTTGTAAGCATTTTTTTATCGCTTCTTATTTGTTTTTGTAACTGTGAACGGTAAAATTGTTCTTGTTATATGGTGATTTGCTTGAGCATTTATGTTCTCCTATATGCATAGTGAAGTGGTGCACCCCCTCAATTCCTCTCTAGCTTCGCCACTGCCTCACGCAATATTGCGAGAATCCAAGATATTGAACTCACTTCTAAACTCACAGAACCTTTTTTCATCCAACGACTTGGTGAAAATGTCGGCTAATTGGCTTTCGGTTCTAACATGTGATAGATTAATATCTCCCTTAGACTCATGATCTCTTAAGAAATGATGACGAATGTCAATGTGTTTGGTTCTTGAGTGTTGAACGGGGTTGTTGTCTATCCTATATAGAAAAGAAAGATTTGATTGCAACCAACTAGATACTTTCCTTTTAAGCCTCCTCCACATCCTATATAAGAGGGGGCAGGGGCCCTGAGATGGGGGGACTCCGAGAAACTCTCCATGGCTGGGGAAACCCTAATAGGGGTAATCCGAATTGATCAATCGCAAACACATATCCAATCTGCATACAACTAGAATAGGGTATTACCTCTAATGAGGACCTGAACCAGTATAAACATATGTATCACCATCTCTCTTTGATCTAGTGCACCTTATAAGTTATATTACCGATCATTAGAATCGACGTCCATCTCCTTATAATACTCCTCAACGGATCAATTACCGTGTTTTAAAATTCTGCAATCTATCAAAAAGATTTCGACGATGATGTATAGAAATGGATCTTGCTCTCATTGCATCCTTCATTTCAGCCCAAGTGGCTCTTTCTTCTTATCTAGCCGTTTCTCGATCATTCATTAATTGCTCCCTCCAGATTAGAGCATAATCATGAAACAACTTTCCTAAACATGAAAATAAAACTAATTGACTCTGTCTAATTAATAGATAAATTGCCATGTTGTATCCTTCTTGATCATGGTATCTTCTGGATAAACTTCCTTTAGTTGATTAACCGAATCTACTAAGAATCCGACTGCCGACAACGATAATTTCCATCGGCCAATTCTAGGACTCGGAGCCGATGCGACTTTAGGCTAATGACGATTTCGAGGCTTACCAAATTTTGACGTTAACAGATACTTAGGTACCAAATCGATACCTATAGGGTATTACCAAAGATATCAGATCCGATACTATTAATGTCAAAATTTGGTAAGATTCCTTGACAGATTCGGTTAAGGAAAGAGATTAACCGTCTGATAGAAATTTATCCAGAAGAGACTAATTTCAAGAAGAAAACATGAAGACCATGACATGACAGCTTAATTATCTATTAATTAGGCATGATTTAGTAATTTTTCTTTTTATATTTAGGAAAATATGTTTAGTGTCCGATAAAGACTTTATTTTTTATTTTATCTTTAGGAAAGTTTGTGTGTGTGCAATTAGGACTCATATCGGCCTGTGGGTATAAATATGTACACCTGAGGTCTTTGTAATCCATATACATAAATTAATATATCTACTTTTGGCGCATCGCCATCCTAGTCTTCTAGGTTTTATTTTGATGAGTTCTTGTTTTCGAGCATGGGCTGCATCGATTGAGTTCGACCTCCGGCAAGAAGTGAGTTTCGTCATCTTCGCTTGTGGTGGCGTGGTTAGGACTTTCTCGGTTGAGTCTGATATTCTAATCGGGCTGATGCAAGTGTTGCCTATCTGTATATCATCTCTATCTTTAGTTCTATTACTGTTTATAGTCACACCGGCTTAGTTAGGACTTTCTCAGTTAGGCTCAATATTCTGATCAAGTTGATGTTTTTTAAACATAATTTTGCTTTAGAAAGATTTGTTATATCCATCATATTAGACAGATTTATCGGCTCATTGAGTATTAGATTATCATATACAATCTTGTATTGTATCGGTTAGATCCGACCTACTAGATTGTTATTGATAATCTAAGTCTTGTTAAGCTGACAGGTTTATGCTAATGTTTTATCGAAGGGTTAGCCGATCTTATCTGATATGTTAAATTTTTCTTTGATGGTTTACTGTCTTGGTAAAATTTAATGCATGACCATTTTGATCGGTGTCATATCGGCTGGTTTAAGTCTATCAGACAATCATTAACCTTATGCTGCATCGGTTAGATCCGACCTATAAAGTTGTGGTTGTAAGTTAAATATATTTAAATCAGTAGGCATCAATCATTGTTTCGAGTGGGTTTCACCCGATGAGTCATTTGGACGTTGCATCGGCTTACAAGAATTATATTTAAGTTGAATTTAGCTGATTGTAGTAAATGTTTCACTGATCATCTAATCATTTGTACAAGAAATATGTTAATACATGACGGTTTCCTGGTGACGGTTTCTGAAACTGTCATCGCATTGTACACCTATGTCGGTTTGAGAATTAGGTGCTAACTCTATGACGATCTCAACCATTCGTCAAGTCCTTAATTATCTATGACGCTTTGGAATAAATATCATAGATGATGTTTGGTGACGTGGACAGTGGGACCGCTAGTGACGTAGATGGCATGGTGACATGGATGGTGGTCTGGACAGCAGCCTAAATAGCGTGAAAAGGAAAAAAAAGGCGGCCAACTCAGGATTCGACCCTACGACCGGCCGAGCCAGAGAGAAGTGGCTTACCACTACAATGCCAAGGAATTTGAGATTGAAACATTGTGTATGTTTTATTAAAACATTGTGTATGTTTACACAAACAAATCAGACACATCCCTTGGTCGACATTTGTAAAAACAAATAACATTTGGAGGCGAGCGGCGACGGCGACGGTGGCGGCGACGACGGCGGCAGTGGAGGTGGAGGTGGGGTGTGGCAGCGGTGAAGGAAGGCGGGGCTTGGGCGGCGCGCGGCGGGCGGCGGCAACGAAGGCGGGTGATAGCGGCGCGGCGAGGTGCGGCGGCGTCGAAGGCGGGTGTGGTAGTAGTGGTTTGTCGTGGTACTCTGCCGCCGAGATCTCAAGTCTGCCTACCTCCGACGTGGCTCGCCTATTGACGAGCTCCATTGATTGGCCTGGTATGTATTTCGATATCCACTTCAATTTGAGGGTAGGACTGGGAGTTTAGCCATGAATGTGATCTCAATCTGGTGCATGCATTTTCTGTACTAGATGGATAGACGATGGATACATGGTGCACTCTTCACACCAGATTGTATTAATGGTGTTCGAAATTTCATGAAATTTGTTGAAGAGAGATTTCCTGGGGATGCTGCAACTTTGTGTCCATGTAGTCGGTGTATTAACCAGAAATCCATGGCTCAAATAGATGTGGAGATGCACATATTGCTCAATGGGATGTCCAGTACATATACAAGGTGGATTCATCATGGAGAGGCCAGTGATGTTCATGTTTTGGAGGAACCGATAGATGTGGATCCACATTCTAATCCTATAGAACATGAAAACAATGCTGCAGATAGAGTTGTAGATATGTTAATAGACCTCATGGGGGCTGAAGTACCTTGTAATAATGCAGCAGCTGGAGATGGAAACCCATCAAGTAACCATCAGTCTGTTTTCAAAACTCTAATAGAAGAGGCAAAACATGAGCTATATCCTGGCTGCAGTCAATTTTCAAGATTTTCATTTGTAGTGAAGATGCTTCATTTGAAGTCGTACTGCAGGATCAGCAACTCAGCATTCTCTACACAATTGAAATTCTTGTGCAAAGCGTTCCCAGAGAACAATTATCTTCCTAATTCTTATGAAGAAGCAAAGAAAATGTTGCGTACTTTAGGACTCGGTTATGTGTCAATACATGTTTGCCCAAACAATTGTGTGCTGTTTAGAAAGGAATATGCAGAACTTGATAATATTCCAGTTTGTCAAGCATCAAGATGGAAAGATCATGTGAATAAGAAGGTTCCAGAAAAAGTATTGCGGCATTTTCCGTTGATGCCTATGCTTCAACAGATATTTGCTACCAAGAAGACAGCACAGGAAGCACAGTGGCATAAGTTGAAGAGGGAACCCAAAGAGAAGGAAATGTCCCATCCTGCAGATGGAGAGGCATGGAAAGATTTTGACAAATGCTGGCCAGATTTTGCTGAAGATGCAAGGAACCTTAGACTTGGCCTGGCTACGGACGGTTTCAATCCATTTGGCAATATGAGATCATCTTATAGTATGTGGCCTATTTTTGTGATTCCATACAATTTACCACCTTCGTCATGTATGCAAGAAGCAAATTTCATGATGACTTTGTTGATTTCTGGTCCTAGTTCACCTGGGAAGCACTTTGATGTTTTTCTCCAGCCTCTTATAGAGGAGTTACTTAGTCTTTGGTCTGGTGTGAATACAATTGATGCTTTGACAGGAAAAGATTTTAATCTTCGTGCTGCCGTGTTGTGGTGCATACATGACTATCCAGCACTGAGTACTTTGTCTGGTCGTACCACAAAAGGTTTCTTTGCTTGTCTCCATTGTGACAAACATCCTCTGTCGTATTCCATAAGGAACAAGCTTTGTTATATTGGTCACTGTTGATTCCTTCCTAGGTGTCATCGTCTGCGCACGAACAATGAATATGCATCTCTACATGAAAGCAAAGAGAAGCCAGGTACATTCACAACTGAAGAGCTGTTAGAAGAACTAGCCAAGGTAAAAGATGTTCGACCTTCTCAAAAAAGGAAGTATTCGAGAGGACATGTGCCAATTTGGGGTAGGAGGGTTAGTTTGTGGGATTTACCATATTGGCCATCTTTGAAGCTTAGACACAATCTAGATGTGATGCACATTGAAAAGAATATTTGTGAAAACCTCCTTGGTACCCTTCTTGGCATACATGGGAAATCAAAAGACAATGTTAATGCAAGGCTTGATCTTGCTGATTTGAATATTAAACCAGAATTGCATCTACAGCTAAATGAAAATGGTTATCACATGCCAGAAGCTAGATACACATTGTCTAGGGCAAAAAAAGATTAAATCCTGTAATTTTTTGAAGGAAACAAAGTTCCCAGATAGCTATGCTGCAAATATCCAAAGATGCATAACTGAGAAGGAACCATTGCATGGGCTTAAAACTCATGACTGTCACATTATGTTGCAAGGGATATTACCTGCTAGTTTGAGAGGTATTATGGATGATGATATATATGTAGCGATTGCTTGAGCTTGGGAAATTTTTAGGGAATTATGCAGCCAAACACTCCACAAAGACATCTTGGTTCGAATGAAGACGAAATACCGGTGATACTATGCAAGCTTGAAAAATATTTCCACCGCTTTTTTGATGTAATGGTTCACCTTGCTGTCCATTTGCCGATGAGGCAATGCTTCGAGGGCCAGTGCAATTTGGGTGGATGTATCTGTTGAGCGACGATTGTACACTTTGAAGAGGTCGGTTAGGAATAAGGCACGACTGGAAGGCTCAATTGCTGAGGCTTATGTTGCAGACGAAGCACTCACTTTTGCTCTAGGAATATGGATGATGTGGAGACCAGGTTTAACCGAGCACCGAGAAATCCAGGATTCTCAGATCCATCGGCTTTTAATATTGATGTTTTTGGGCAAGGTGTTAATCTGATTGGTGCATGTGACTATGGTTATCATGAAGATTTTGATCAAATGGTTTGGTATGTCCTATATAATAGTGATCAGGTCCAGGATTATATAAAGTACGTTCTAACCTCTCTTGATAGCACTCTTGCACATTCCCATTTTCATCTAATTTCTAAAATTTGTTTGTTGACGAAATGTTTCAAGGTGACTTACGGAAGCGGGGTGCAAGCGGGATATTGATAGAAGGACTAGGCTTGGATTTCCTACTTGGTTCGGAACCATGTTAGTTGCCTAACATTTTGTTTTCGATACACGTTGTGTTTTGGATAATGATTTGCTAATCTGCAATCCCTTTTGCGAGATGTGGAGGTTAAACAATTCAGATATTGTAGATGATGACATGTTTGCCTTAGCATGTGGCCCCGACATGAGAGTAAGATCTTACTCTTCATGTGTTGTCAATGGTGTCCTGGTTCGCATCTGCAGCGTGACATAAACAAGAAGACTCAAAACTCTGGAGTGGCATGTGCTGGTGTACATAACAATCGGGTAATTGATTACTTTGGATAGTTGATATGGATTATTGAGTTGCAGTACAACAGCAAGGATGATGGGAATACAAGAACGGTGGTTCTTTTTAGATGTGAATGGTACAAGCTAGATGGCAAGAAGACCGCACTAAAAGATTATGGTTTTTTAGAAGCGTCAATACTGGAAGCCTTTGGTACAAGAAAGATTGTTTCATACTAGCGACTCAAGCTAAACAGATTTTCTACCTGCCAGATAATAAGCATGGCGAAAACTAGCAGCTTGTTCAAATGTTTAAGCATCGACATTTATACAATGTTGATGAACAAAATGCACCTAATGCATATTCGTATCAACAGACACAGTGCATTGAGGAAGATGGGAGGAGACCAGAGGTAGATGAGAATTTACCTGACCTGCCTTTGAACCGAGATGATGAAGCTCACCAAGTTGTTGATGCTTCTGAAGTTGCTCGGCTTATGAAGCAAAATGTACCTGTTGAAGATGGTGAATTGTCTGGTGATGAGGTAGAGGACGACACGGCCGTGGAATATTGGAGTGAAGGTGAAGTTGCCCCAATTGAGGTAGATAGCGATGATGAGTAGTTCTGTTGTAGATCCGTGTATGTGATGCCCCTATTTCTCTTTTATGAACTTAAGATCCTGTGAACTTATGTTTGTGAACTGAAGTCGTGTGACATGTATTGTGTTTGTGAGCTGAGATCTTATGTTTGTGAACTTAAGTCGGTGCTGGTCAATATGTGCAAGATGGCATACATGTTCAGCTCAATTCTTGAGAAATTTAATTTATCATGGCATTTAACCTGTGAATTGATTTTATAATACATAAAACAACTAGTGAACTAGTTGAATAGAGCAGATTTCATTTCAATTCAAGTTCAGGAACCATACAACCACACAGATGCACACATACATTAGCTGACTAACATACATACTAGCTGTTCATTTCCACAATCCAGCAACAATGACACAAATCAAAACACCTACAAAGACAACAACAATTGTGGGTAGCCCTGAACAATCAACCACTACCGTGCATTTCACGGTATCCACCTCGGGCTTTGGCTCGGCGGGTTTCACCTTCATTTTCCACAAATCAACAACAACACTATTCAGAATTTGCTTCAGTTCATCCAATTCTTCCTTCAATTCAGCGTAAGACTCAACTGTTCCCTCCATAGCAGTGTGCAACCTACGTTGTTTTGCTTCAGGGGAATCATATGGCAACTCAGGCCGAATGAACCCACAGGTAGTTGGATCACCCTACACACAATAACGCCTCAATCACAAGAAGCACCAAGATACACAACGAGTCTAGCAATGCATCAATCACAGGAAGCATAAAGATACACAATGAATCAAGCAATGTGAAGAATCTATACCTTAATGTTGTACGGGAACTTGACAAACCACTCATCTTGGGTCGCCGGCTGCTTGCTCTAGATCCGGACCAAAGGGACTCGGCAAAACGGGCACTCCATTTTGCCCCTGGCCGTAGCACTCGAGCCTGTGGAAGGTACCTTCATCAGGATTCCCCATTGATCGGCCATGGAGCTGAACCTGCACACCACGGATCTATCACGAAGATCTCTGCCACGGAGTGGAGTCGCGGAATGCGGACCGGCAGTGGAGTCAGTCACGGGAGCGGGTATACCAACCAATGAGTGCATGCGAAATTACCTACAAGTCCACCTGTTTTGCAGTCTAGGTCTTGGCAAGCGAGGGTAGAAGAGTCTCTTGCACTTTTGTACTGGTCCTTTGTCCATAGGAGTTCGTTTGATGAGATGAAAATTGAATTTCACTATATGACAAGTTTCAAAATTATCTGGAGACTAGAACTGACTTTAAATGAAGAATCATAAAAAATAAAGTTGTAGAACTGTTGGATGTGTACAACTTTTGTTTTGATCATTTCTCCAAATTACATTGTTTGAACAACTCAAAATTTGAATTTCAAAACATTAGAACTTCGAATAAAAAATAGAGAGACTAAAATGACTTAAAATGAAAAAGATAAGAATACCAAGGTTGAACAACTTTTCAAGATCTTGGAAATGACCAAAATAAAAGTTGTAGATCTTGAAGAGTTGTTCAACCTTGGTATTCTTATCTTTTTCATTTTAAATCATTTAGTCTCTCTATTTTTATTCGAAGTTCTAATGTTTTGAAATTCAAATTTTGAGTTGTTCAAACAATATAATTTGGAGAAATGATCAAAACAAAAGTTGTACACATCCAACAGTTCTACAGCTTTATTTTTTATGATTTCTTCATTTAAAGTCAGTTCTGGTCTCCGATAATTTTGATAATTGTCATATAGTGAAATTCAATTTTCATCTCATCACATGAACTCCTATGGACAAAGACCACAAAAGTTCTAGATCTCAATGATTGAAAGAACTTTTGTGTTGATGAATTTGTCATAATCAACATATTTATTATGATTTATATTTTTAAATTAAATGTATTTATGCTACGAAAAGAAAAAAATAAAAACACTAGATCCATTTTGGTGGCAAAATTTTGCTTGTAGCGCACGGAGGCGCACCTCCAAAATGAATTCCAAACTGCAAGAGACTCTTCTACCCTCGCTTGCCAAGACCTAGACTGCTAAACAGGTGGACTTGTAGGTAATTTCGCATGCACTCATTGGTTGGTACACATACAAGTGAACCCTACGCCGCCTGTTCTCCACCTTCGCTGCATAGTTCTCCACCTCCGCTAGTTCGTAGGAGGGCGTCCTAATGGCGCCGAAGAAGAAAGGGCAATCAAATTGGCCCCGGTCAGCACCCAAGATTGCAGGTGAATAATTTCTCCGTCTTACTCTATACTAGCTATTCTGAGTTGCCCTCATATGCTAGGATTTGCTAGTGACTGTGGCTAGGGACTAGCTATTCTGAGTTTCCCTCATGTTCTAGATCCGTTCTAAAGATTCATGTTCATGGTTCAATTGTGGATTTTATAATTAAAATTTTTGTTGAATCCAAATATTTTTGTGTTATGCTCTTGCTACTGATACTGTCTAATACCTATGAATTAAAACGGATGCCTTGCATACTCTTGTGTTGAAATAGCTTGTTTAAGCCCCTTCATGGTTAAATTTCGCTGTACTCATGTGTGCTCACGTTAGATTGTATAAATTCCAATATTGTTTTCGGTTATTGAAAATATTAGGCTCTAATTGTTCTTGTTAATGCAGAAACCCCACTTAATGACTATGAATTGAAAAGGATGAGAAATTGTCTTCAGAACAATGCTCTGATGCGACAGCTAGGGCTACCAGCATTAACTAGTATTGTGTTTGGAAATTCTGTTGCCCAACGAGCCAGAGAAAAGAATAAGGACAATGATGATCCTTTTGATGCCAATGCTAAAGATGATCTCATGCCAATGCTAAAGATGATTCAGTGAGGGCTATCTTAGTAATGATAGCCTAGTACCTGAGACTGAAGACCTGCAGAACATGAAGTCTGTACATAGTTGCTTGAAACATAAGGTACTAGATCTCTCAATTCAGTAATGTTTTACAACCTTTGTCAATACTTCACTAGTTTTGGATTACTTTACATATTCATTTATTTCATTTCTTGCAGTCTACTACCAAGAATGTAACCTCTGTGACTCATCACGCTATTGGGGGCAAAAGAGTTGTTGCACCATTTCAACTCGATAGAGTGACTAGGTCTAAAAGTATGTGGCACCGAGGTTCGGGCTACAAGTGAGGTTCTTCCCGCGATACTCAAGTTGAAATACCAATTCGGGCTACAAGTGAGGTTCTTCTTGTGGTGATACTCAAGCTGAAATCCCAATTCAGCCTTCATGTGAGGCTGGTGATACTATTGCTGCTCATACTGAAGAAGGTTTGTGCAACCTACTTTAACAAGTTTTTTATACAATTAGTTAGTACATAAATTCATAGCAAATGTCATATCTTGATAGCTGTCACTAACTCTGTTTTCATTATTTGAGGTGTTGGATGGAACGATGATTGCCATATGGACAATATCCCCAACCTTAACGAGCACACTCTTGATGACATGAATGCCAATGAAAATGCAAATGGCGATTATGAAGGTATCTTCTCTAAATCCTGACACTCTAAACCCTGTCTAAATTCAACAATCCACACAAGTGTTGTTAATTGTACCCTTTGCAGATGCAGAAGCATTTGAGGAGGAGTGGATCAGGGGTCCTAATGTAGGAAGAGGTCTTGAAAGGATGTCCCGCTCAAATAAGGGCAAACTTCCTTTGGTCATTGAACAAGGTAAAATGAGGCCAAACTCTGTAAAGATTGCTGCAAAATTTGCCACCGAGTGCAACATTGCAGTCAGGAACCATGTTCCCATATTCCCAAAATGGAAGGATTACAAGGACAAAGAGAAACTCTTAAGGTTTTACATCAACAAAGTTGGGGTGAGTGTCTAAACTTTGGGCTTTACACTATGTTTATGCGCTAGATTGATTGTTGCCCAACGGTGAGTGTGAAGCAGAATTTTAAAATGTGATGTCTTCATTTCTATGAACTCAGCAATCGATGCACTAGATGTAGTTAAAAATGTATTGTTTTAGTTTTATTATCTAGCAATTCACTATGATATTAATTGTTGCAGTCAAATTTGATATGGACACTACTGCTGGTCCTGTGAAAAGGGCATGTGTGGCAATGATGAAGAGAGCTGTTCACCAGCAGCGACATAAGCTAAAAAAGAAGTTTTTTGATCCTTATCCACTTCATCTGGTGTTGAAAACATCTCCTGTAACATGCATGAGTGATCTTCAGTGGCTTCAACTTGTTGAACACTGGAAGGATGAAAAAAATGGTAAGCTCTTGGTACTGATTTTCATTTCAAGTTTACCATGCATATCTCATAGGCCCCTAAGACCACAACTTTGTTGTTGTAGTTGACTTGTGAGAAGAACAAAGCAAACAGAGCTAAAGTTCAGTTCCACCAGACAACTGGTTCTCGCATCTATGACATGCACATCATCCAATTGGTAAGTCCAATCTAGTTAATGTTTGTTTAATAGATATTGCTTTGTTATCCTCTTCTATACATAGTTGCAGCATGAAGTGTTAATAGATATTAGAGATATTACAGATTTGTAATGACTGTCCAAAATACATTGAAGAAGTGACAGTCTCAAATTTTTTGTTTTCTTTCATTGTTTAGGGGGACAAGTACAAAGATGCACCACCAAATGGGCTTGACTTGTTTAAAGAACTCCACTGCAACAAGAAGAAAGCCTTCGCTCCTGCTGTTCAATCAGCTATTGTAAGTAAAATGTCAATTAGTTCACAAACAAATGATAAATTAAATTGGTATGCATTGATCAGTTAGCCATGTATTGTTGATTGCACTGCTAGGCTGAAATGGAGATGAAGATTGCAGAACCATTTGAGGATGGCTGTCAACCGAAGTCAGTGAATGATGTTGTTTGTGAAGTGCTTGCTAACAAAACCAAAAAGAATAAATTTCTTGTGAATGTGGGGATCAACAGCTTACCTGCCGATTCCAACGCTGGAGGTCGCCGTGAGCTACGGCGACGGTGGAGGAGAAGCGAAATCGCAGATCTTAGGGAGCCGGTGAACATTCAGCGCAAACAGATGGATGAGATGGTAAAGAAAATGCAAGCAGCAGAAGAAGAAAGGGCCAAGAATGATGAGGAGATGAAGCAGAGGCAAGCCGAGACTGATACTCTACTTAGACGTTTGATGTCTATGATTCCATCCAAGCAGGCAACAATGTAATGTTGTGTGATATGGTTGCTTCTTTGGATGGCTGCATTGTGTGTGGTGTGGTTGCTTATTTGGTATGATGCAGTGATTTCAGTAAACATGTAAGCATTCTGTGCTGATGCTTGGTGTGATGTAATATTTTGGAGATTTGAATCTGTGGATGTATTTGAATCTATGGTTGTATTTTGTCCAAAATGAGTTCTTGGGTTGCTGGTATTATCTGGCCGGCCCAATATGTCAAGGAGATGGGCCGAGCCAAATTTAAAATCAAGTGGGCTGAGCACAGCATAAAAGAAAAATGGAGGACAATTTAAAACGACAATGGACCGCATAGAAAAAATCTTGGCCCAGCCCATCCTACATTTTGGTACCGTAATAAAAAAGATTAAATTTCAAAAACAAAATGCTGATGTGGAATGGTGAGCCACATCACCAAGCTGACGTGTCAGATGTAGCCATGTTAGATTCCACCTCACCATGTTGCGATGTTAGTGTTGATGTGGCACAACGTCCATGACAGTCCGTTTCATCACTGATGCTGCCTGAAAACCAAACGAGCATCTATTTCATGACGATCGTAGTCGTCACCGATCCAGCGTGTCTATGACGGTTTTTTTAGAGAAGAAGGTTTGTGATGGTGATTCTATAACGAATTTTTGGACTCTCACGAATAGTTACCTGTGACGTTTTTAGGGTGTCTATGACAAATGGATAACGTCATGTATCACCACAATCCTTATAGTGATATTACTGGACGATGTATGCTTTAAACATCGGATCAATATTTATTGAATCATATTATTATCGTTCGATAAGGTTTGTTGGATATTTGCTTCATTATACTTATATCAGCCAATTGGTTCATTATCTTACTGCATTATTATCAGTCGATTGTCTTTGTATTATTATTTATTCAAGTATCAGAATCTACACCGGACCTATAGTCGAACGTTGAAAACCCTATCGACTATCTGCTGGCATCGGATATTGACTATCACGCTATCGACCGATTCTACATCAAGCTATCAGCTATTGGCTGACACATATTTTTGGCTGATCAGCCTTACATCTTATTAGTTGTCAAACTGATTGGCACGCCTGCATCTCATCAATATTTCAGGACCTGTACCGGAGATTGGCACGTCTGCATCTCATCAATATTTCAGGACATACACTGGAGATTGGCACGTCTGCATCTCTTCAATATTTCAGGACATGCACTGGAGATTGGCACGCCTGCATCTCATCAATATTTTAGGATTTGCACTAGAGCTAAACAGATATTTCAGACCATTGTGTATCTACATAGTTTGTGTCAACACAGGCTTAACACCATCAGTCGGGGCACAAATTTTTCGTCAATAAATATCTTCGGTATCATGCTGACATGACTATAATATATAGATATCAAATCTGATACCTACATAAATCCGATACCTACATAATATGTTGTTTGATATCAAATTTAATACTTATCTAATATCGATATCATATATATTAACTATTTTCTTAAAATGGTATACCTCGCGTAGCCCTCCTTACAAAAATATCCGAGTTTAACTCGCGACTCAGTGTTGCGATAAGATCAACGAAAAACTTCGGGGCGGCCATCCAAATTTGCGAGCTGCCGCGCGCGTCGATCGGTCGCTCCGTCGTTGTTGCCGCTTGTAAGGTGACACGTCCCGATCCCCAGACGGACGGACGCGCCTACGTAGTAGTACGAGGGGACCGACCAGGCGAACCACAGCAAACTCCGGGGCCTTGCATCGATCGCCACGAAGCGCACGGCCATACGGGGTCAGCACCTCTCCGTGGAGTCGTGGCGGCACGTACTGGCGGGACTCCCCCGCGCGGCCGACACGGGCTCGCCATTCGCCGAGTGCTGCCAGCCAAGCGGCGCTGCGCGTACGCGTACACCGGCACATGTCGCCGCGCCTCGCCCGCGACGTCACGATTCGGCGCGACTGGAGACGGGGCCATGTACGCCCCATCGGCGAGCGGCCCCGCGCACGAGAGAGAGAACGTCAGGTTCAGTGGGTCACCGACCAACCAACCCCCAGTGGGATGTCGCGCGGATGAACCGTTGCGTGGGCGCCGCGAATTTCGGTCAGATTAGTTGGCGTCGGTTGCAATTTGCAAATACGGTCATGCACTCATGGTGACCGCCTCTGACCATGGTCCCCGTAACTGAAAAATCTGAAGGTAAGTATTATCGTATAATCTAATTAAGTATTATTCTGGTTTATTATATAGGAGCACTTTGCCTATGTCAAATACTCAAATAGAACTGTCTCACAAAAAAATTGAACTGGTTACATTTTGTGAGTTCGAACACGAGGGAGTACCAAGTTTGATCCAATAAGTTCCAGCTGAGACCTTACATTAATTGGCTCATGTTAATTTTGTTCAACGAGTCTTTGAAGCTAGCTCCTAACAAGTGTTGTGAGAACGAAAAGAAAATACGACACTAGCGTATTACTTTCTGGATGAATAATATTTGTTATTTTAGAAAAGAACATGATTTTGATCATTATTTTTTATTATAATTTATATAGAAATATTTATTGAAGTACATTTTAAGACTAATATATATTGTTAATATTAACCAACAGATTAATATTTTAACCAACAAATTCTTACCTATAGAACATCGACATAATTAAAATCATTCTCGTTTTGGACTTTTACAAATTCAACTAGAGAAAATAATTGTTTTTTTCTTTCTTTCCCATTGGAAACATAGGGGACGTGGCAGACTTTTAGTAATCTGTAACATTAGAATCTTAAGGTCCCACTTGACTTACAGGATGGCCGATTGATTAGGGTTCAAACTGAGATTGCGACAATTATTTGAAAGCACAATTGGATGACCGTTTAGGAGCTTCGGAAAAATACCTATGATAATTCATCAGACAACTAAAGGCCTGTTTACATCCATCGTCAAAATTTTACATCCTGTTACATCGAAAGTTTGGACACATAAAATGAAGTATGTAATATGAACTAAAAATAACTAATTGCACAGTTTGCATGTAATTTACGAGATGAATCTTTTAAGCCTAATTAGACTATGATTTAACAATAAAGTGCTACAGTAAACGGATTAATTAGGCTTAATAAATTCGTCTCGTCGTTTACAGACGGATTCTATAATTTGTTTTTTTATTAGTCTATGTTTAATACTTCAAATGTGTGTCCAAAATATTGATGTGATATTTTGTCAAAAAATTTTCATGGATCTAAACACACCCTAAGTAAGCATCTCAAAACTGGGTTTATTTCAACAAGAGAAATGTATTTTACTACGTACGAAGCTTACTGATCTCTTCGTTCCACTGCAAAAGAAACTGAGTGATTAATTTAGCACGACTATCCTATCAATGATATGTACTCTTTAAAAGGAGAAGATAATATTATAAACAACCTTTTGTTTTAACTAAAGAGAACTAAGTAGCTACATCAAAATTTGAACTGTAGAATTTCATTTGAGGGTTTTTTCAATCTGTCGATGTCGTAGATCGACACGCAGGGATCCGAAGGACCCCTTTTTGTTCGGCACGGGGAGCGGTGTATCCTGATTTAAACTCGCAGAAAGAATAAAATAATGCAGGTGTGGCGGGAAGAAGATGTTAAAATTGCAGAGACATGGGGGTTATACAGGTTCGGGCCATCAGCGGGGTGTAATACCCTACTCCTGTTTGTAGGTAGTATATGGGGCAAGTTGCCAAGAACAATGAGAATGTTCCTCTCCCTTAGACTCAGTGGTGAATGAGAGATTTCTGCGGGCTAGCTGGAGAGGCAGAACCTGGAGCAGAACCTATTTTCCCACAACCCCCTCTATGATGAACTTGGGTCTCCTTTTATAGAACAAGGGAACACCACAGTGAGGGAGTAGTTTTTATCTTGTCTTGTCAGAGAAGCCATTCCATTCCTACTCCTTCCTGTTTGCTGCGTCATGAAAAACGGAAAAGGGGGTGGTCGTCGTGGTAGCCATGCTGCTGACGTGATGATGGTTTGCTTACCGGTCCAACGGGACCCACTGGTCAGAGACCCATTCCACAGGTGGATTAGGCACCGTGCTTCTTACGCGCGCACCCTCTCTCTTCCACGCGGCCGTCCACGCATTAACTGATTGGATAGGACGTGCGGGAGGCGTACGCGGAGTGGGCGCACGACCACGTCGTGGTCTTAGTCAAAGACTTTTAGCCCCATTTGCCTCATGATAGGCAAAAAGGGGTGATGATGAGAGTAACTGACAGCCGCGCCTTACATCGCATTGAATGCGGCGGGGCAGGCACCCAGTTCCCCTCTCTTTTGGGCATTAAATGAGTTGGTTGGTAGTTGGATTCGCCCTCTCAGAGAGGTGCGGGATGAAGGATGGGGGTCGGGTGATCCCGGTCCCTGCCGATCGGAGTCGGGAGATCCGGACCCGCCGTTTGGGAGTATGGTGGCCTCGGGCAGCCTCCGGGCCGCCCTCAGGGCGGCCACGTGGCCGCCCGTGGCCGAGACTCGCCTAGCCTTTCAGGGCATAACTTTGGCGCTCCTTGATGGACAAGGGCGCCCTCCTTTTCTTAAATGCCATGCCCCGACATACCCCGGGCCCACATCACCGACACAATCTATTTTCAGATTATTAAGATAAGTAAAAAACATATAAGTATTATTAAAAATCAAAGCTCAAAACGGTGTATAATGATGTAGTCATTTTAATTTTTCTCGCGTAAATAGTAATACCATATAATTTTCTTTTTAATCTCATAATAAAATATGGGCATTATGCTAGTATTCTAAACTCCACTTGAATATGACATAGTAATGTCCATTAGGGAAACACAGCCAATGTAAGTAATGCAATATTTTCATACAAGTGTAATATAACTATATTTATATCCACGAGTGGATGTAGATGTCGGATTTGTATCTATTTTTAAAATTCACTTTGGGTCACCTTTTATTACCGATCTTTCGCTTTGGATAATCCTTTAACCTATATTTTCACTTTAGACCAAGTAATCTTACGTTTATGACACTTTTAACTACATGTCGACGGGTGGGTCGACGGTCCTCAAAGGGGGTGCCCAAAGAGATGAAAGAGAATGGTAGAGAGGTTGTTTCCCGATGGATCCGATGGTCGACTCGAGTCTGGAGACAAGCCAAAGAGCAAGACACAGGAGATTATATTGGTTCAGCCCTCTCGAAAGATAATAAGTCTACATTCAGTGTTCTTTGTTGGTGTGTGTGATGAACGAGAGTTACAAGGAAGAGTTCTTGGGGCTTAGAACAAGCTGGCAAAGAACTGAGAATGAGAATGCTAGAGTTCGATCCCCGCCCCCCTCGCCCTGCACTCCCTTTTATAGCTAAAGGGAGGCACTTACAGAAGAACTTGGGGGCCAAGAAAGCTATGTCTATGTGCTAAAAGGTGAGTATAAAACTAAATCTAAAAAGGTACAAAGCAGTCTGCTATGTTCTATACACCGTGGACATCTTGTGCTCTCTCTATCTTGCCTTGGGATCCCTCCTTCGTCTGAGATACCTGTACTGTACTGTCGGGTGACGTCAGTCTCTGCCGGGGTTGTCTCCTCCCTCTTTCTTCTTGCACGCCAAATCTTGTCCCGAGGATGGTCGAGATCAGGCCATAGCTGACGGGGTCGAGAGAGAACTGAGGTTGGACTCGGGGTAAGGTCGGGACGTCCGACCCCGTAGGGGGGGTCGGGCCATCGACCACGTCCCGAGGACTCTCGGTTTTCACTTCAGTCGGACATAGATTCCAGTCCGTAGGGTACCCCAGGGTGACACCCCCCACAGCAGCCCCCGAGCCTAAGGAGGAATGAAACATCCATCCTTAGCATCAAAGCTTCTTCTTCGTCTCCGTCTTCAAAGGATCCTCAAAGCTTTGAGCCAAGGTTTTGGCAGGTGCACTGCCCAGGTGCACCTGCCAGGTGTAGCCCCTGAGCCTAAGGACGAATGGAACGGTCAAGTTTCCTTCCAAGGTGTTGGTCCCTTGCAGGTTATCGAGGTTTTTGGGAGTTCTCGATTTTATAGGTGCACCTGGCAGGTGTAGCCCCCGAGCCTGGGGTCAGATCTTCAAAGGTGCTTTTCACTCACCCTATGATCTCAGCATTGCTCGAGGTCTAACGAAAGTTATCGAGAAAAACAGGTCTACCGCCCGAAGGCATAATATAGTCCTTGTCTCAACCAACGAAAAGGCGGCTTACAGGCCAGCCCCCGAGTCGAGAAGGCCATCGAAAGGAGACAACGGAGGTCGATGAGGTGGTCGGGACTACCGCCCGTAGGCCTATAGCAGTCCCGACCCTAACTGTGGGCTAGCTCGAAAGCCCACGCTCGGGTCGTAGAAACCACTGCTCTGAGCTAGTGGAGGTTGGTAATGCGGTCGGGACTACCGCCTGGAGGCTTATAGCAGTCCCGACCCCAATGGTGGGCTATATCGGAAGCCCATGCTCATGTCACTGAAGCCACTGCCCTGAGGCGGTGGAGGTCGATGATGTGGTCGGGACTACCGCCTGGAGGCCTATAGTAGTCCCGACCCCGACGGTCTTTGATATTTTCCCGCGGAGTTCATGGAACGTCTGCGAGACGGCCCACGTCGCCTCGAGATTTTCATGAGGGACGCACAAAGGCCATCGTGGCGGTGGCCCTCAGCATCTTGAGTCGTTAGTATCCGGAGGTTAGGATAACTGACCTCGACGAAGGGTGGCTACCAAATGTGCAGCCCAACGACATGGACAGTATCCTTGCCGAAGTCGAGGCGACTGCCAAGAAGATTGTCGTCCTCCTGGACATGTAGCCAGCTTGCCTTGTACTAGTTCCTGTCAGAAAAAAACTAATTCATGTAAACTAAGGAACTTGAAATCCTTTCTTTTTTATTATTATGAATTCTGCACTTTTGCCCGGATATAATCTGACCGAATGTAAGAAAAGATAGCTTCGCCTATTCGCATCGTTTCCAACAACCGTGCTACAGATGGCAACCTTTGCCCGCAGCGTCCAGGACGATTCTCTGACCGGACCCCGACAGGCTTCAGATCGATCCTTAGCGTAGTTGTTGTTCACTTTGCGAAATAGGCGAATTTAAGGGTCTCGAAAGACCAATTCCCCCGAGTAATTTGATTTTACGCCGAGCCATCGTGTATCGGAGCCCGACTCAAGTCCAACTCTAGGAGGGATAAGCCAACTCTGACCGGAGGGCATCAGATCGGGCCAGTACAACGGGCCGGAACGCGCCGATCTGGTACTCAGGGGAACTTTTCAAACCGTCAAGTAAACTCAGACTTCCCCGATAGATTCCCTTCCTAGGAGGCCGGACCAAGAAGGGTCAGGGCCGCAAATCTCAGAGTTGGTCATGAGTACTTCCGCGGAAGCTATCGGGACGCTGGAATGTTCCTTGACGGTCTAGGGAAAACGTCGAGACCCCGGGTAGCGAGGGCGAATTCAACAAGACTTTCTTCCTGGGAACCCGGACCGAGAGAGGTCAGGGCCACAAATCTCAGAGCTGGTCATGAGTACGTGCGCGGAACCTGTTGAGTGCGCAAAGGCTGCCCGGCGATGAGGCGAGAAGCAACAAGCGATAAAAAGACAAGTATCAAAGCTGCTTTCAAAGATAGAAAATGGGATCGAACACATATCTTTCCAAAGACTGGCGCCATGAAGTTGGTGGAGAAGGAAACCACCATCGGATCTCCTAGGACGAAGAACAGCGTCCCTACCTGGTGCACCAACTGTCGACGGGTGGGTCGACAGTCCTCAAAAGGGGTGCCCAAAGAGGTGAAAGAGAACGGTAGAGAGATTGTTTTCTGATGGATCTGATGGTCGACTCGAGTCCGGAGACGAGCCAAAGAGTAAGACCCAGGGGATTATACTGGTTTGTTGCGGTGTGTGATGAAGGAGAGTTACAAGGGAGAGTTCTTGGGGCTTAGAATAATGTCACAACCCGATTTTCGTTTGAGATTAAAAATCATTTAATAAATCATTTTTTAGAAATTAAATAAAAAGAAAAGCAAATTAACCAAGAGAAAGTATTAAGGAAATTAAATTTTCTTTTAAAAATTATGGCGAAAAATATTTTTGAAATATTCTCCATGCACTAAAGTATTCTATGAAATTTTCCGTGAAATTTTGGAGCTCAAAGAATAATTTTAATCATACAAAGAACACTTAAATAATTATTTAAATAAATTAATTAATCTTTAAATAAACTGGAGATATTTTTACTAAATATTTTTAGTGTCCAAATATTTTTAGGATTTTTCTCGGAGTTATTTGAGCACTAGAAGTATTTATAAAAAATCAAAGTCTATTTATGTGATTAATTTAAAGGAAAACCTAATTAAAATTCTCTTTTTGTTCTGGACCAAAAATGGCCCAAAAAGTCCACTTTGGCTCCCTTGTGGCCCACCCCAGCCGCCGCCGCCTTCTCTCTCTCCTCCCTAGCATCGGCCCAGCTCGTAGCCCGTCTCCCTCCTGCGCGCGCAAAGTCCGCATCGCGTCCCTCCCGCGCCTCTCTCTCTTCGCTCACTAACGAGCAGGCCCCAACGTTCAGCCTCTCTACTCTCTCCCCGATGCGCCGACAGGTGGGCCCTACCTGTCGGTGTCGTCCCCTTCCTTCCGCCCGCCGTTTCCTGGCCGCCGCCGTCGATATTGCGCCCACGCCGCCGTTTCCCGGCCGCTCTAGTGCCGCCCAAGCCACGCAACCGTCGTCCCTTTCTCTCTCGCACTCCGCACGCACTCCTACCCTCGCCGCAGACGCAAATTGGCCGAACAGCCAATCCGATTTCCCCGGTCGCCGGCCTAACCGCTGTGTCGCATCCCGAGCCGGACTTCGCCTCCCCGCGCTATAAAAACCCTCCCCGAGCCCAAATCTCTGTTTCCCCTCCACCACAGGAGCTCCTCGTGCCCTTAACGCGCTCGCCGCACTAGGCCTAGCTCCGCCGCCGCCTAAGCTCCGGCCACGCGCCGCCATCGCTCCGTGCGTCGTCGCCGCACACCGAGGCCACCGCCGCCTTCCCGCAAAGACCCCGCATCTCGACCTCCGCTCTCCGCCCATTGCTAGTTGCTGGAACCGGCCAGTCGCCGTGCATCCCGAACCCCATCGTCGTTTGCCACCTCGGTCGGCAATCGCCGCCAGCTCCGAGAGCCGCCGTCGCAAGCCAAGGCAATCGCCACCTTGCCCGCGCCACACCGAACCCCGGCCGCCACTTCACCATCCTCGGATCGGCGCGGAACTGCCCACCGCCGCTAACGTAAGCCGGCATCACCCGTTTTTGACTCTGATCGCCGCTTCCCGCTGCCTCGCCACTTCCCGAGCTGAGCCGCCCCTTCCGACAGCTCCATCGCGCCTCACCGTCTCTGGCACCCCCTCCGCCGCCTCTTGCAGCCGTCGGTGCGCCGTGCCACCGCAGTCCCGTACGCCAGCCGTCGTCCTAGCTCGTCCCTGCTTGCCGCGTCGTCTCTTCCCGCCGTTGCGCGCTCGGTAAGGCCCTCTCCCTTTTTTTCGCCCCTCCGCCACTCTCCGCCGCTCGTTGCTGTGCCGATGGCCGTCACCGTGCCGATGGCCGCCGCCGCCGACCATCGGGGCACGCGCTTCGCCGCCATGTTACCGGGCCGGCCGGCCGTCGATCGCCGCCGTCCCAAGCCGTCCCGGTCGTCCGATCTGGCCCTCGGAAGATCGGGGCCGTCGGTTTCCCATGGCCGCTCGATCCCTTACGGATGATCCAGCCGTCCACGTGGTGGACCGGTCCCCGTGGACCGAGCCAACCATGGACCCCATGCGCCGTCGCCGCCGCGGCTGATGTCAGCCCTCGACTGCTAACGTCAGCCCTAGCCACTAGCGTCGCCCTTGAGCCACCGGCGTCGGCCTCGCTTGCGTCGGCGGCGACGTGAGCCCCGCTGCGCGTCGGCATCCTACTTTGCTCACGTTATCCCGCGTCGTGCTGCGACGTCGCCCTTGTTTTGCTGAAATCATCCCGTGTTTTTTCTTTGTAAAAATAATTAAAAATTGTGCAAGAAATCATTCTAATTTTTAGAATTCATTTAAATGGTTCAAAACTTCAAAAATTCATATCTAATTCATACGAAGTCCAAATTGGGCCATTCAAATTGCAAAATTTATCTAAAATTGAGATCTACATGTCTGTTTACTTTTTATGTACTGTTATTTGGTTTTTAATAGGGTTTTCCTTGTTTTGCGTGCCAGCGTGTAGTTTGCGTCGTTTTCGGAGTTCGTGCTCACGAGGAAAAGAGTCCATAAGTTTTTTTTGAAGACGCAAGGCAAGTCACACTTCCCTTAAAGCATATTGCTCCGACTTTTATAAATGTTCTACATTTGCAAGTAAAGTTGCATTGCTTTGCTAATTACATGAAATGATGAATTACTTATCTGCTTGTTTGAGCCTTATTTACTTGTTATCCGTCCTTTGTTAATCTTGGGCATTAATTTGACTAGCTTTAGTCATTGATGTTGATTTTAGCTTGAATTATATGCTTAGTCATGCTTAATTACCATTAGCTCACTAAATGGGATAATTACACTATTTATTCTAGTCTCTGATGAGCTGCAAGCTCGATAAAACTAGCCATGTCTTATTGGTGATAATTATCTCAATTAAAATATGACATAATGGTGGGCTGTGGGTGCATGGTTTTGGATAGTAGCACACATGGCAATTAAGAACCGGTTCATGGGAACCCTGGAAGAATTATAACGCTTACCACAAGCAAGAATGGGCAACTGCTTGACTCGTAGTATAGCTTTCCTCTGGCCAATGTACCCTAGTGAGAGTGAGCGTGATGGAGTTGGGTCGGCCTCGGTTTTAAGGGTTGATCGACTTCCGAATTCACCGCGGCACGCGGGGGGCTGCCTGTTACCCTTAGGGGAGTGGGGGCAAAACCTTATGCGAAAGGTCTTGTCACGATTCTCCCCTTTGTAGTATCGTGGTGGTACTTCGAGGCATGGTAACATATGTGGAATCGTGTATTGTGGGTAAAGTTGTGCACCTCTGATCAGAGTAAAACTATTCGAATAGCCGTGCTCGTGGTTATGTGCGATCAACCAGATTCACTGTGATTAGTCCCACACTAGTGAATAATTGGAATTAATGAAACTGGTTAGTTCATGTGGAATGGATGGGCATGTTCAATGTTGTTCAGTGGAGGATAAAATATGACTCAACTTAATCAACTGTTTTACTGTTTTTAAACATTAAATGTTTATAACCGCATTTAGCCCAAGCCACTCTTGTCTCCCTTTGCACGTCTGCATTTTCTCGGTGTGGTTTGTTGAGTACGGTGGTTGTACTCAGCCTTGCGATTTTTCCCCTTTCAGAAGTGTAGTGTTTCTGAACTAAAGATGATGTTAGAAGACCAAAGCTCCGACCCCAGTTGAGTTTGCCTGTAGAGTGAAGCTGAAGTCGTTAGAATCGTTTTCTTTTTCGCTGTTGTTTTAGGATGTGAGGACTAAGTGCTTCTTCAGTAAGTGTTTTATTTTTATGCTTTATTTTACGTTTGGATATGTGTATTAATTTATCGTTTTGTGTACCCTGGTTGATTCCTGGACAGGGATTTAATACGCAAAATAGTCTGAAAATTTGGGACGAATTTCCGGGCGTGACAAACAAGCTGGCCAAGAACTGAGAATGAGAATGCTAGAGTTCGATCCACTGGGCCCCTCGCCCTGCCCTCCCTTTTATAGCTCAAGGGGGGCAGTTACAGGAGAACTTGAGGGCCAAGAAAGTTATGTCTAATATGCTAAAAGGTGAGTACAAAACTAAATCTGAAAAGGTACAAAGTGGTCTGCTAGGTCCTATACACCGTGGGCATCTTGTGCTCTCTCTATCTTGCCTTGGGATCTCTCCTCCGTCTGAGATATATGTACTGTACTGTCGGATGACGTCAGTCTCTGCCGGGGTTGTCTCCTCCCTCTTCCTTCTTGTGCGTCAAGTCTTGTCCTGAGGCTGGTCGAGGTCGGGCCGTAGCTGACGGGATCGAGAGAGGAGAACCGAGGTTGGACTCGGGATAAGGTCGGGACGTCCGACCCTGCAGGAGGGGGTCGGGCCATCGACCACGTCTCGAAGACTCTCGGTTTTCACTTTAGTCGGACATAGATTCTAGTCCGTAGGGTACCCCGGGGTGACATCCCCCACACTACCATTAACTCTTTTATTCATCTGCATTCAACTTGGTATATGTAAAAAAGAGATCTACATACAGCTCTAAGAGTTCATTGACGAGTAAGAACTTACATGCATAATCGAAATGGTTCATATATATCCTTCAGAAGAGAGTCAGGATTGTCTAAAGTACAACAAAGTTAAGATTATCACGTCTAAAGTGAAAACATCGATTAAATGCTGATATAAAACGAGATAATGGTAATAAAATATGGCCGACAATAAATTTTAATCTAAAAGAAATATACTACACAAACAATATACTATCTTTTGTGTCACAAAATATATAGCTACCTTTGGAAAAATTATCTCTTGTCACAAAATATATATAGCTACCTTCGATAATTTAAATAAATTAGGACTAAAGCTGAGATGAAATTTAAATAAAGGATGGCTGTGATCGATTAAGACGAGTAAAAAGTTGCAAAAGTTAAATAAAATAGGGAGGCTATCATGTGCACCATGAATTAGATATAGGCTATCATAGAGGAGGACGCGATCCGTTATGGAGTTTAGGAGAAAGCAGGCAGGGCCGGTCCCGAGGTTTTGGTGGCCCAGGGCAAAATTAAAAACATGAGCCCTTATTTTACTTTTAAATAATAACCAGTATAGCGCTAAATAGCATGCAACACTTTACATATGCATAAATAAAATATCTAATGTGCATCCAAAAGCAATATTTATAGAAAACATCTGTATAACAGTTTAATTTATCGATGACATGGTATCTAGAATAAGCTAAACAATGAAAAAAATACTAGCATATAAGTGGTCAAACTCATATGGATTATAAAACTTAGAAAACACCTAATTAATTCAAACAATCTTTTTATTTGCAAATACACAAAAGGATTATATTACACGTTAATATATTAGAAAAAATCAGCGGTACACATCACGATCAATTGGAAGCCATCACAGCGAAAAGATCAAAAGCTAGGAAGTAGAGGGATAGCAGCATTCTTATAGAAAATTTAAACAAGTAGCGACTGGGCAGATAAATGATAGCAGTTTGATACTCGTTGGCTTGTTGGCTTGTCAGGCTCGTGGGTTGCCATCCTGAATCAAAAACGACCAACGACAGTCACAGGTCGCTACGCCTCCGCTGATGTGTACTCGTGTATGTTTACAGTGTAATCCGGGATTTGGTGGAGGCCCAACGTTTTGGGGGCCAGTGCGGCTGCCCCGCTGCTCCACCTTCAGGGCCGGGCCTGAAAGCAGGTCTAGAACATCGGACAGTCTTCTCTATTATTTTTCTTTCTTGTTTTTTATTTTAAAGTATAGGCTTCTCTTTTCTTCCCCTCAGTTCTAATGGAGTATTTACAAATGACATTGAAGTAAATTTCATAAAACTCTAAATATTTAAACTAACCCTTATTAACAATATAGATTTAAGGATGTATATCATAAAACTATAACGTAAAATTACGGATTTAACAATAAATTTATCACAAAATTATAGATTTAAGAGAGATTTAAGGTCAACAATCACAAACTACAAATTTTATATTAAAATTATCACAAAAATACAAATTCAAGAATTTAAATCTCTAGTACTAATATTATGTTGGAACTATACACGTAGTTTTGAGATAATTGACACTAAACTTACAGTTTTACTATAAATTTGCTACTTAATTTTTATTTTTTATTCGGTTCTAAATTTAAAGTTTTATGAGGAACTACGTGTTAAATAGTTTTGGGATCAATATTTTAAATATATAGGTTTATGGTAGTTTAGTCAAAATATTAGTAGTTTTATAAAATTTATTTATTTTTTAATTACCCATGCCACAATTAGTACTGTTGGGCAATGAGTATTAATTTCATCGATCGCAGTAAATGGTCTAACAGTAACTTGTAAGCTTGAATCTCGTTGAACGGGTAAAACATTCCTTATCTGAATTTTACTGGAAGGAAAACGTCGTTTTCTGATTTCTACTTGAGAAAAAAAATTCTGAGAGCGTTTGTACCTTGTTCGTGCTCTCGTCCGCGAGCGCGCTCTCGCGAGAAGCACCGACGTGAGTGCGCTCTCGCGAGAAGCACCGACGAAGATTCATTCCACGGCCTCTCGTCCGCGAGGTCCAGGAATACGGTACGTGGTTCCGGAATTTTCCTGCCCTCTCGTCCAGGTCCCAGAGATCCCATTTTCTTTGGGGCTGGCCAGCGTGGCACCCAAACATGAGGCCATGTGAGCCGCTTGCTTAGGTCATGTTCAGTGGTAAAATTTGGTGAAAATTTTTTATTTAAAAATTTTGAGTAAAAATTTTTTCAGAAGAGTAGGTGTTTATTTGCAATGAAAATTTTTTTTCTGTTATAATAAAGATAAATTTACCCCTAAAACTACTACTGTACAGATCAAGCCTGTATTTTTCTTTCTTCCCTTCTCTTTTTCTTCCCCGTCTCCTCACTTCTCCTTCTCCCCCATCCCATTCCCTGCTACTACTGCTTCTTCTTTCTCCACTTTTTCTATTTCCCTTCCCGCCACGGCAGCCGGGTCCGTTGTTGTGCAGCGCGGCGACGGCGGCGGGGATGGCTACATCGGCCTGTGGCGGTGGCCTAGGGTTCCGTGCACCGCCGCCTTCCCGTGCGCCGCTGCCTCCTCGCAGCCGCCGCCTCCCCCCCGTGCGCCGCCTCCTCCGCCGCCTCCTCGCGCCACCCTCTCCCGTGCGCGCGCCGCCTCCGCCTCCGCCGCCTTCCCCGTACGTTGCCGCCTCCATCCCGTGTGTCGCCGCCTCCTCGCCTCCACCGCGTGCAAAGACGAAGAGAAGAAGGGCGACACGCAGAAAGAAGAGAAGAAGGCACGCGCGGCCAGTGGAAGTGGCATCCGCGCTTTTCCCAACAAAAAATTTTACCTTTTTTGCCAAACTATTCCTAAATCTGAAATTATTTCATCCTAACTTTTCACCTCACTGTTTAGTTCAAAAGCCAAAAATAGCCAAAATCTAATTTTTTTACTTTTCAGTTACAACTAAACAAGGCCTTTTCCTAACTGGGAGGCTCACCTGTGTAGACTTGTTGGACGCGTGGTAAATTCAGAAAACGATTGAAAACAATTTAAAACCTTCCCGTTGTAAACTCCAAGGGTCTCGATTTTTATTAACACGCTTTCAAACGACTAAACAATATATTTCGTAAAAACTTTCTAACTAAAATTGTTATAAAAATCAAATAAATTCATTTTTAAGTTTTTAATAATCAAAATTTAATTAATTATGTAATAATGATGTGTATAAAAACAAATAAATTTATTTTTCAATATTTTAATAATTAAAATTTAATTAATTATATATACGCGTAATTAATCGTCGGATAATCGAACCGGGCCTTGGTTATAAGCACGTGTTAGGTAGGATATCCTTTTCCACTGCTGTTGTTGTCCTGTTTATTTTTTAGTAAATTATATAGATGGTACATACAGATAAATATAATTTAATATATAAACCGATAAATACTCTTTTTATACATAAATTTATCTAGCTTGTACGAACAAGACTAAAATAGATTGGCAAGGTTAATTTTACCGTTGATGTTGATTATGATGTGATATACATACGTGTAGAGTCTGCATAAATATTGACACAAGAATCTCCATCAACACACACAGAAGAGATTAATGCAGTTACTATCAATCGGGTTCAGTACATGACATTAAAACTAAAACTAACAAAACAAACAGATAGACATATTATAATATATCAAGGAACCGATCAACCAATGGACTGATGTGATGTAGCGAGGTCATCCGATGTCAATAGGGTTTAGATCAATGGTTATGGTTTGATGCAGATTCAAATGATCAGATAAATAATGAGATTGATGCTATCATCGGTTAGAACTAAACCATACATAATCATCAATAAATTGTTATTTATCAAATTCAATTTTGATAGACTGAACCGAACCGAGATATTATAAAATTAAATCTGACAAAGATATATTTAACTAAAGATTATATGAGTTTGAGTATGAGCCAATCTAACTTAAAAAATGCACCGAGATAATATAATATGAACCAATCGGTCAAAATTGATATAATGTGATAAATGAAGGCCCAATGGTTAAAGTTTATATCGGTGGAAGGTCCGAAGTAAATAAATTATAATGTATACTGGCTAATGAACCGATACATCTAATAGCTGAAGTCCACAACAATAATAACTCATCGCCTAGAACTCCGATAAACGTTGCATGTAACCTACTGATTTACTAGAACTAAACTCATTGACAATAATTTAATAGATCGGACATAACCAAGATAATATAAAATTATTGAAGATAAAAAATAACCTTTTTAGCCGTTAGATCTACACAAACATAGTGGATATATCGATCAAACTAAAACAGCAATACGATTAGAGAAATACCAACTTAGCAAGAATATCGAACCTAACCGAGAAAGTTATAACTAAGCCGATACGATTCTAAACAGTCATGCATTTAAATATAGAATCAATATATGTGATAGGCAACACTTGCATTAACTTGAGTAGAATATCAGACTTAATCGAGAAAGGTCTAGCCATGCCGATACAAGCGAAGTTGATGAAAGTTACTTTCTTGTTGGAAATCGAAACCGATACATCCCAACTCAAAACTAAAAATTCACATAAATAAAAAGGTAACGATGCGTCGAAAATAATTATTGATCTATGCAGATAGTTTACAAAGACCCCAAATATACATATTTATACCATCGGGTTAATGCAAGTCCTGATCGAACACAAGACAAAACTTCCTAACAAGAAAAAAAACTAATCATGCCTACCTAAAGGATATACTAAAAATATGCAACTCTCTCGTGTTAACGTTAGAATTTGGTAAGCCCCGATATCCCTATCGGTTTAGTGTTTATAACGGCTCAAAACTAGAATCGGCTTAGAGTTCTGCAAGCAGCCGATGAGGATTTTCTGTTATCAATATCTTCAGCAGTCGAATTCTTGTTAAATTCGGTTTGGGAAGAATTTATCAAGAAGAGACCTAGTTCAGGAAGGATGCGACTTGTATCTGTTAATTAGGAAGAGTTTGTTAACTTTCTATTTTATTTTTAGGAAAGTATGCTAGTATCCGGTAAGGACTCAGTTTGTTTCCTTTTATCTTTAGAAAAGTTTGGTTTGTAATCTGTTAGGATATTTGTTTGCCTACGGGTATAAATATGTAAGCCCGAGGTTCATGTAAAATATCAATCTCTCGATCAATACAATTCGACGCATCGCCACCTTTTGTCTTTTCGACTTTATTTATCATCCGGCGGAACTTGGCACCCGACACGGGGCTGCATCGGCTTCGATCTCCGGCGAAGGGGTAAGTCCAAGGTCTCGTCGGCCCTAGTACATCATCTCTATCATTAGTTTCATTACTATTTATAGACACATCGACTTAGTTAGAACTTTCTCGGTTAGGTTCGATATTCTGATCAAGTTGATGTTTCTTTAAGCATAATGTCGCTTTAGATAGATTTGTTATATCCATCACATTAGACAGATCTATTGGCTCATTGAATATTAGATTATCATATACAATCTCGTGTTGCATCGGTTAGGTCCGACCTACTATATTGTTGTTGATAATCTAAGTTTCGTTAAGTCGACAGGTTCATCCTAATGTTTCATTAGGGGGTTAGCCGATCTTATCTGATGTGTTAAATTTCTTCTTGATAGTTTTGCTGTCTTGGTTAAATTTAACATATGACCACTTTGATCGGTGTCATATCAGCTGATCTAAATCTACCAGGCAATTATCAACCTTATGCTGCATCGGTTAGGTCCGACCTGTGAGGTTACGGTTGTAAGTTAGATTTATTTAAGTCAGTAGGCATCAATCATTGTTTCATCGGGGTTTCATCCGATGAGCTAGTTGGACGTTGCATCGGCTTACAAGGATTATATATACAATATGGATTTAGCTGATTGCACCAAAGGTTTCAATGGCTACCTAATCTTTTGGATTTAATGACATCGGACATATATCCGATTATTCAAAACCCTAACTACATCAGTTGATATTGGCATCGCCTGGAATCACGCTATTGGCTTATCAGCCGATCGACTGTCAACAGATCGATTGTCTCAACTATCGGTCTATCGGCCGATATGCTTTATTGTTTTGTATATCTTGTCAGTGGCAGTATCAAACTGACTGACACGCTCGCATTTCAATAATTTTAGGACCTGCACTGGAACTAAGCAGATCTCCCAGGCCAATGTGTGTTTTCCGCGCCAACACATTTTTGGCACACCCAAACATCGGCAAAAGTGTGATTTTTGGCGTCAACATCTTGATGTGGTATTCACAATTCCTATTTAAATTCAGTTTGATCTAGATAAACTTTCATCTACCAATTGGTTTTTTTCTTAACCGAATCTACAAAAGAACCATACCAAATTTTAGTGTTAACAATAAGTCATATTATATTTATAAATTTGGTCTCTAATTTATCCTTCATCGTTGAAATAATGAGTTTCATATATTTCTAACCCTTGTATCATTGCTCAGTTTTTTATATGTTTCTCTACTATCACTATCGATGGGTGGTCGATCAGTCCTCCATGAGGACTGTCCGAGGAGGTGATAGAGTGATCGAGGCGTCCTATCGATGGTTCTGATGGTCGACTCGAGAACAATACGAGCCAAGATTTTAGACAGGTTTGGCCCTTCCGGAAGATAACAAGCATACATCATGTGTTTTTTGTTGGGATGCTGTATGAATGAGATTTGTGTACAAGTGAGAGTTCGGGATTAGATCTGACCTTCCCCGCCCGCACGACCTGTCATCCCTTTTATAGTTTAAGGGGGCAGTTATAAAGGGGCTTGGGACGCAAGAAAACTTGGTCATAAGTAAAAAATAAAAATAGCAAGTACATATATAATCTGAAAAAGTACACAAAAACCCCTTGTACTGTAGTCACTATGGACATCTTGTGCGCAATCTTGCCTCGGGATCCGTCCTTCACGGTACCTCGCGCGCAGTTTGTTAGGTGATGTCATCTTCTGTCGAGCTGTTCTCTCCTTGTCCTCTCGACGAGCCTTGTTGAGGACGTCTCCTTCCCAAAGAGGAAAACTTGCCCTTTTTAGGTCGGAGCTGTTCGTAGAGGTCGGACTATGAGGCTGAGATCAGACTAGAGGAAAGTGGTCGGAATGGCCGACCCCGAATAAGGTCGGGCCATCGATCCCAGCCCGAGGATCCTTAGTCCGATTCAGCTAGTCTTCTTTTTCTTACATGGATTATCCCGGTGTGGTACTCCACAATCAATATATCCCATTATATCTAGATATATAGATATATGTTTATGCATACTTAATTAACACTTTAATCAATAAAGGTTAGTCATGTAATGTCTTTTTGGCCTTAGTCTATCCAAGTGAGACAAGCGAATATTTTAGGAGTTTATATATTAGATTGCATCCGCCTGATACTCGTGAACGTGTATCGTAACACGTGTATACTACATTTTTCACGAATGGATACAGATAAATGGGAATGGATCACGTTATGATGATTCTAAAATGTCTCCTCCGTTCTAAGCAAACAAAATCGCATATACCAACCATGAAATGATTTGGAGAATAATCAAACGTCTCTTCATTTTCGAGTTCAGACATCAATTGATCTAAAGGTGGTGAGTCCCGTAACTATAAAGTGTCCCTTGATCCGACGACAGGAAAAAACGGAGTAAAGAAAGCTACTAGACGGTAAAAAGGATATTCCAATGCCTTTTCGCTCACCATGGGATCCCAGAGATTTTGCAGTTGCCATATAATTAAGCAATTAAGCGCGATCAGTGGAGCAAT
Organism: Oryza australiensis; assembly: GCA_019925245.2. Lineage (NCBI taxonomy): Eukaryota > Viridiplantae > Streptophyta > Magnoliopsida > Poales > Poaceae > Oryza > Oryza australiensis. The sequence goes on along the minus strand of JAIFGZ020000118.1, from coordinate 3,589,303 downwards.
TAGCACGCCGCTTCCCTAATTAACTGTAAAATTCCAACATAACCGCAAAGAAATCCTTAGGGCCCACAAAGTCATAGAGACGACCAGACGAAGCAGGATGGTAGTACACAGTCAAATCCCCTCACTTCTGGCGCATTCCACTCCGCGAAAATCCCGAAACTGCCCACGCCAGAAGCTTCCGTCAAAAGCGTCGCAGCCGTCGATCCCTCAATCTTCCACGCGTGCGTCCCAGATCGCGTGGCCCAGTTCGTAGCAACTGGACCATTTCGCCCCCTCCGTTTCCTATTTATAGCCTCGCCACGCCGTGACCGGGAAATCCAAGCAAACCAGCAGCTAAGCAAAGCACAACCAAAGCTTCCTCCAAATCCTGACAAGAACTCGCTCTTAATCCTCCAGGAGTTTGCCCCGACGAGATGGCTCCTCCCCAGCTTGCCGGCAAGATGACCGCCAAGACCGCGGCGGCGGTGAAGCCCGCGACGAGGGCGTACGTGACGTTCCTGGCTGGCGACGGTGACTACTGGAAGGGCGTGGTCGGGCTGGCCAAGGGCCTGCGCAAGGTGGGCTCGGCCTACCCGCTGGTGGTAGCCGTCCTCCCCGACGTGCCGGAGTCTCACCGCCGCATCCTCATCTCCCAGGGCTGTATCGTCCGGGAGATCGAGCCGGTGTACCCGCCGGAGAACCAGACGCAGTTCGCTATGGCCTACTACGTCATCAACTACTCCAAGCTCCGCATCTGGGAGGTAACTATTAGTTTTGCAGCGCCTAATCAATGAGCTCCTCGTCGCCCATTCTTAATTACGCCAGCGTGCTCACGTGTTGTGGGGTTCTCGATTCGGTTTTGTGCAGTTTGTGGAGTACGAGAGGATGGTGTACCTTGACGCCGACATCCAGGTGTTCGACAACATCGACGAGCTGTTCGAGCTGCCCAAGGGGCACTTCTACGCGGTGATGGACTGCTTCTGCGAGAAGACGTGGAGCCACACCCCGCAATACCAGATCGGCTACTGCCAGCAGTGCCCCGACAAGGTGGCGTGGCCGACCACGGAGCTCGGCCCGCCGCCGGCGCTCTACTTCAACGCCGGCATGTTCGTGCACGAGCCCAGCATGGCCACCGCCAAGTCCCTGCTCGACACCCTGCGCGTCACCACGCCGACTCCCTTCGCCGAGCAGGTAAGTAAAACACGTGCGGGCATAAGCGCCATAATTCTTGGTTCTAGCGTGTTGGATTGGTGCTTACCGTTCTTGGTTTCTCGAAATTGCAGGATTTCCTGAACATGTTCTTCAGGGAGCAGTATATGCCGATCCCACTGATCTACAACCTTGTCCTGGCCATGCTCTGGAGGCATCCAGAGAACGTCCAGCTCGAGAAGGTCAAGGTCGTGCACTACTGCGCAGCGGTACGTGGATCGCCACCAAACTGAGTGATGGCCGCTTGATGTTGCCGTTCTTGGTTCTCTCATATGCTCATCTGGATCGCTAATCCATTGTTGCAGGGATCGAAGCCATGGAGGTACACGGGCAAGGAGGCGAACATGGACAGGGAGGACATCAAGATGCTGGTCAAGAAGTGGTGGGACGTCTACAACGACGACAGCCTCGACTTCAAGGGCCTCCCGCCCGTCGCGGCCGCCGACGCCGACGAGGTCGAGGTCGCGGCCAAGAAGCCGCTGCGCGCCGCGCTGGCGGAGGCCGGCACCGTCAAGTACGTCACGGCGCCATCGGCCGCGTGATTGTGCGGCCACTCGCGCTTCCTTCCGGTGCCCGGGCGTCCGGCTCCGGCGGCGTACCTGCATCCCGTATCTTGGTATTTTTTTAGGATGTCCAATTTGGGATCAGTATGTTACTGCTAGTACACTTCGAAATGTAACAAGGCTTGTTTAGAATACGTATGCTGTGGATTTTGTGAATATCTGTTCCTTTTGAGTCAAAACTCAAAACCAGTGTGATCCTTGTTTTGTTGAAATCAATATAGTAGGAAGTTGCAAAAATTGATGGTCATTCTTTCGATCGATGTTTCTTTGGGTCTTTGGATAAAGAGACTATCCTCACATCGGAGGTTCGGAGATAGAATCTATTTAATGATTAATCCATGATTAACCATTTATAATCCGTAAAACCTATTTAATTTATAATTAACAAATATTTATTTAATTTATTATTAGATCCCATCTTTGTAAAACCTATTTAATTTATAATTAATAAATATTTATTTAATTTATTATTAGATTCTATCGTTAAAATTAATTATAGACTTATTATTATATTTGTATTCGTCTCGAGAAGACTTATTATATTTATATTTGTCTCGTGACTCACAAATAATGAAGTTTTATAAATAATTATATTTAATAATTTAATAATAGTATCTAAACAAAATATTTTGATTTTGTTTTTAGTTTTTTCATTATAAATAAATTTTATAAATAGTTTATATTTAATAATTTAAAACAATAGACTACATTTTATTCAAACAGTCCCGTAGTCACGGACGTGGTGGTAGTAGCAACCATTCTTAGTACCGACGAACTTCGTAACTCTTTGAAAAGTAGTAGTTGTCATAATATCGAAATGCGTGGCGCAAGGACTTTTTTTTCACTGTCGATGAGGGCGATCGTGATGTTTCTGGATGGTTCGTGTGTCACATCAGCATGACGTCTTCATGGTACGCCAGTATGCCAGCAGTATACGTTGCTACTGTTCTCAAGAATCTGGCTCGTGTGGACCCTCACCCGAGTTGGTGTCTTCTCTTTTCTTGCTCAATCGGGATCTCGCGAGGCAAGACTTCCCCATCTTTATGACTGTTTCATAAATTCGTTGTTTCACAAATTTCACCGTAAAACAGCTTAAAATAAAATTTGTGAGTAACTCTGTAGGTCTTTCATAATTTTTATTTCTAAAGTCGTATGTATGAAGTTGAATCCGTTTGATTAGAAACATAAAGCAAAACTTAAGAGCGAAGCAGTTCTAACATGACCTAGGTCCTGTTTGGATCCCTGCTAATTTTTAGCCCTTCTCTTAGCTCAATTAGCCTCGAGGATCCAAACAGAGGCTAATTTGGGCTAAAGTGAATTAGCCCACCCAAAAATTAGTCCCTTCAGGGTGACTTATTTGGACTAATTTGCTCCTAATATCTCCATGATGTCATGGTTTGATTTGAAAAGACACATTTATTCATATATTTAACTTTATATATTCGTATACATGTCGTATACGTTTGTTCATGTAATAAGGTAATAATACCCTAAATTAAAAACAAATTAGCCTTTAAATTAGCCTGATACAAACTACGAAGGGAATAATTTTTATAAGGCTAATTTGAGACTAAAAATTAGTCCTCAAATTAGCTCAAGGTCTAATTATCCAAACAGAGCCCTAATTTAAAAAAAAAAGAGACTTTCCCATCTCGCAAAGTTCGAGATGTTTCCATCAATGTACCGACGCCTGTCGTTACTGGTGAGCCAAATTTCTGTATACGCAATCGAATTGCGTATTTGCCAATTGCGATTTGCATGGGCCTCCTCATTCATCAGGTCAGTTTCGGCCGGGGCCTCTGGGGCAGTGGTACAGACTGTACAGTGCAGGCGCCATGTCGCTGTGACAAATGTGATTCGCGTGCTTGCAGAGCACCCGCGGTTGTAGGCGAACCGACAAGGTTGGGGAAGAAATGTCAGAGCCATCGATTCATTGCATATTTGCATAGCATTCGCGCTACCAATCTTTGTCAACTTCACTGATGTTTTTTTTAGTTCTCGTCACGGGAATGCGGTTTAAGACCGACGATAACTGAACGGTTTGTGTGTAAAGGACCTGCAGATTGACTCTAAAAGGTTCATTTAGTGCTCACTTAATAAAACAGAAGTGGATAAATCAAACAATTTCGAGGAAGTCGTGATAGTCAATTGACCAGGCATCGAGTCCTGTCCGGCTGCCCTCTGAGGAGACATACACGTAGCATCACGGTGCCCTTGCAAACCGTCTAATTGAACTGTTCTTTCCCAATGAACTGGTCATGGTAAATGTGAGCAGTACCAGCTTTCCTGTTACGGATTTGATCATAGCAGGCTAACAAACCATGTTAGTGCTACAATCATGGATTAATCGTGTTAAAGAAAACAAGTACATTAATTTGACCACCGGCAGTGGACTAATTAAGGTACCGAGACTAATCAGAACACGACACCGACACGTACACGTCCCAAACTCCCAATTCCCTGCCGAGTAGGTTTCAGGACTACAGTAACCCGGTAATTAATTATGCCGATCTTCTGGAAATTAACGCGGTGCAATGTCGTAAAAAGTCCAACCAAAATAATAAGCCAGGCACGTAAGCATTTCTAAATTATCCTGTTATTATCCTGTTATGCAAACAAACCGGAGCGGGCGGGTCTGACTAGCCCCTGTTTGGATAATTAGCCCTTGAGCGGATAATTAGCCCTTGGGCTAATTTGAGAGCTAATTTTTAGCTTTTAAATTAGCTCTATAAAAATTAGCCCTTTGAGTAATTTGGATCCATGGCTAATTTGAGGGTTAATTTTTCTTTAATTTGAGGGTATTATTACCTTATTACATTGAACCATTAGATATGACTGTGCGTGAATACGCCAGTTAAATATATGAATAAATATGTCTTTATAGCAAATTAGCCCAAATAAGTCACACTTGGAGAGCTAATTTTTGGATAATCTAATTCACTTTAGCCCAAATTAACCCTCCGTTTGATTACGGAGGGTTAATTAAACTAAAAGAAAGAGACTACAAATTAGCCCACTCGACCACTCTCGACGCACGACGCTGTAACCCTCGTCCGACACGGGCAACTTCCCGATCGATTGCGTCATGGGAATCGGCAGATCGATCGTGCCGTACTGCCATGCCCGCCTCGTTACGCCGAGCACATATACCTCCACGCGCACGCACGCGGATTGGCCTATCAAAGTCTGGTTGGTGCACCGCCCGCCGGGGTGGTGTACATGCATCTCGGCGCGAAGCTGCGAAACATCCGTCGAGTTAGCTACGACGACCTGTCGTCTTCGATCGTGCGTGCTATGGCTTCGCGTTATCCGACACACCAACAGACAGATCTCATCGATCCAAACGGACGACGCGCGCAGCTGATCGCGCGTTTCGGCGTGTGGCGGCACAGGCACGTTTGTCTGCAGCTTCCCCCAGTAAAAGTCACTGACAAGCAGTCATCTAGCACATACGGCGATGCAGAGGAGGCCGATCGATCGAACACGTAGGCGATGTAATAGTACTCGGGTGGCACGTGATTTGGGTTGATGTGGCGAAGATTGGTGGCTGGAGCGCGGTGCCCGTGCCGTCATGCCGTCCATGCGTCTCGGCACGCGGCCTGCTAGTGCAGCAGCCACGTACCTATCTCACCCGCTCGATCGCTTCTGGCACCGAAAAGTAAAGCTCCTTGCAGAATTGCAGGCATATGTCCACTCGGCGTGGTGATTAGGACTGTCAACGAGTCAAACTCGAACGAGCTTATCTATGTGAGCTTAAGCTCGGTGCATGTTTGAGTCGAACTCGAGCCGTGCTCAGTTTATGCTTTAGACCTATATATAGATGGGTTCGGTGTGAGCTCGCTCGAGTCTCGAGCCTTTTATCGAGCTTACCCTCGTCAGTTGTCTGTTGGGCTTTGATGACGATGACGCTCTTACTGACCATAGCATGTGATTGAGTTTTGAACGAGAAGAGAGATGAGAGGAGGTGAGGCTTTGTTCCAGATAAGAGAGAACTAATGGAACGGCAGACATGCACTAGTACTTCTACCACCAGTACTTTCTTTACACGAGACAGTACTAGCATTGATGGAGCTACACGCTAGGAGCCTTCTTAGGAGGTAGAAACTCTGCAAGTGCAGAGGTGAACCAGGTGGTTGGACGATGTTGCATGAAAAACGAGTATATTACTGTATATTCATAACAAAAAAAAAGTATCTTTAAAAAATAAATGCAGGCTTGTCAAACAGCTCGAGCTTAGCTCGTGAAGCTGGCGAGCTCAGAGTGAGACTCGAGCTTGATTCGAATCATAGATAACCCGATCTCAAGTCGAGCCTTGAGCGACTCAAGTTCGAGCTGCTCACGAGCCTTGAGCTTTTATTTTACAGCCCTAGTGATGATGCCTTCATGACTCAAGTCGGTTATGTGGGTGAAGTTAGGCGTCAATTGCTTCATGACCGTACGACTTGGTTATGTGGGTGTATCAAGGAAAATTAGATTTTTTTATATGTTAGCCCCTTTTATTTTAGCTTTTTTGAAAATTTATTTTATAAATATAACATAAAAACTTATTTTAAGAATATACTTTTTGTAAAATTTATTTTACAAATAGATCTTCAGCATCAATTTTTATATCAACCTCAAATATCGTTGGTGTCGAGACGTTGAATCTCGGTTTCAGAGACACGACGGACAATGAGAAAATAATACATTTTAGAAATAAGTTTATTTAAAAATTTATTTATAAAATAAATCTTTAGGAGGGTTAAATGTAAAAAAATCCAGACCAGGGAAACGTACAAAACTTGAGCACAAACAGCACAAAGGTTCTCTTACACCTGACATTACTGGAATCTGTGGAGGATGATCGAAATACGAGTATACAAAACGACAATCTGGCTCCATCTCACAACGCTTTCAATTGATGGATCAGATAGCAGGGAGCCAGGGAGCAGTTTATTTTACTATTCTTTTTTGTAAGATATAGCAAGGACCGGCTAGTTGATTATTCCAGGTTTCCAACTGCGAGATGTTTCTCTGTTAGGTAGCCAGTATGTAATCGTTAACAGCGCCGAGAGAATAACAGTGCATCTTACTACTGTCCCGACTGTCCTGAGATATCTTCTCGCAAACTGTAGTGAGATGACATGGTAGCGACCATGTTAATGTTTAGTCCGAATTTGTTGCTTGAGAAGACAGGAATATTAGATGGAAGGTGTTTTTAGCAGCATTATGTGGGTGTGCAGTCGAGATGTCAATCCTAGTCTACGAAAACACAGTGCGAATTCTTGCTTATTAATTTCTAAAGGACACCTTAGTTCATTAAGCTAATAAAGGATATCTTAATTAAGATCTAGTACACCTTCGTGTGTCCTTTTTCCTAAAGGCAAGCCACATCTATTTCAAACACCTATAGTCACGCTGCTAGCCGTGCTGCCTTATCCGTTGTGTATTTTTCAACAACTAATTAGATACGACAGTGTAGTTAGCCGCTCAAATTGGGTGAAATCAGTTATCTGATCCAGATTATTCTACTAACAAGTAATTTAATCAGCACGAGCGAGGCAAACCGCCGACACGTGTGTATCTTCCAGGCGTAAAGAGACATTTGTGCAGTATTTTTCCCTATAGCGCACGACTCTGGGAGAAGTAAGAAATCAACGTACGCATGACGCGGTACGTGCAAATTGACATCGCGACATGTATTGGACTGAATCGTCGTAGACAGCAAATCGCATGTAGGACCCAGTACAGGATCGGCGAGAGGGTGACACACAGTTGAAGACGACTCGTCCCTAATTAATCTGATGGATAATTCTACATTAACTATTTAACGCCGACCATATGTAACCTGTCCAGCTAGGTAGATACAGTCTAATGAAAAGCGATCGTTGGTCTGATATTTCTTTGCATGCAGCCACGGTGATCAAGCTAGTATACGGGTCATTATCACCCTCCATGTGATCGGCCGGCGGCGCCGGCCACGGACTCACCGGCGAAGATTACTCGATCGAGGGCAACAATGACATGGATCTTGCTTAGTTACGTGCTTAAATGGTATACAGTCATCCCGTGGATCGTGGACGTGGACCGTGTCAAGCGCCATGTCGGGGCTACCGATATATAAATTTGGAATGGACATTTTTTATCAATTGAATGCGCGCGCAATGGGTAGAGATGTTTTGGTCGCCATCACCGATCGATCCAAAATCAGACGCCGATCGATCGACGAGCCCGGTGGTCGGCGCATGTGTGGTCGCTCGGCATGGGCACGTAGGTAACGTACAATACGTACGGGGGCGCACCGACCGCCCGCGTCGTGCGGGGAGATGGGGAACGAAGTCATGGCAGTTGGCACGGCCACGCCATGGGGCGCTGCGCTGGCCACCGGTAGCAGCATCGTGGGGCCGCCGGTCGGGCCGAATGCCCATGCGGGAAATCCTCGCCGGTTTCGCGTGTATGGACTGTGGACTCTGGCGGGTCTCCCGGCTACAGCTAGTTGGAAGCGACGGGCCAGTGGGCTGTGGTGACGTCGCGACGCCGACCCGGCGCACCTGCTCTCGCCGGTCGCCGCGCACAGCGCTCCAGCTCGTGTTACATGGACCGGCCGTTCCTCCGCGCCTCCGCGGTGATGTTGGTGGCGGAAAGCGCACGCGTGCTGTTCACGATGGATACTTGGATAGCTCGGACTCCGGCAACGGTATTGCGAGACAGCGAGAGGAAAAGGAAAGGCCCCTATAGATACGGGTATAGTCGGTAGCCGGATACACACTGACAGCCCAGTTGTTCTTCTTAAGTGGGCCAGTGTTACGGTTGTGGAGTCGTGGAGAAGAGCATCACGATACAGCCTGGTTAAGTGTAAAGGCCGGCCAAACAGTATGGGGAGGCCGGGGAGAACGTGAAGTGCGAGATTATGACATGCAATAAAAGGCCTGTACTGGAAGAACATGATGGGCTTTTACCCCCAAAAGAAGTCGACTGCTTTCCTCTAAAAAATGTGGCAACATCTGTATAACAAGATCGTTTTGGAACTTGGATACCACGTAGCCAAGGTTTTGCCAGCTATTGCAGGGGAATATTGCGCTAAAACATGACATGCCTTTGGATCCAAGTTGAGGTTCTTACATGAAGTTCATGGAGACATGGAGTTATGAATACAAGTCCTTCAGGGTTCATGTGTTACTACAATGCGTCAATCTCAGCCCTTGGATCACGCGGATACTGGTTCATAGGTAATCGTGCAAAACAGGAAAAGCCATGCTCTTGGTGAGTGTGCGACGAACTCGTGGGAGACGTGGCCGCGTGCTGTCCCCGGGTTACGAACTGAATGTCTGGACACCAACTGGGCCAGCCAACAACCGCGGCCCGGAGACTTTGCAAGATTAAACCCACCAGAACGCGTCGGCGGTCGGCCCGCCACGCTTCTCTCCTCCTCCTCCTCCTCCTCCTCCTTACCAACCAAAGCAAACCTTCCCCCTCCTCCGCCCACCGGCCACCGCAGCGAGAGGCCCCGATGGCGCCAACGGTGGAGATCAGCTACCTCTCCTTCACCTACCCGGGCATCGACGGCCGCCCGCCGCCCGGCGCGCCGCCGCTCATCGAGGACGTCTGCTTCTCCCTCGACGTCGGCCACCGCTGCCTCCTCCTCGGCTCCAACGGCGCGGGTAACTCTACTACCCTTTTGGGACCGTCCCTTCCTCTCCCTCTTCCTCTCTCCTTTTCGGGCTCTTTGGTCGCGGGGTCTGATTTGGGTGGATGCTGGGGGTAGGCAAGACGACGATACTGAAGATACTGGGCGGGAAGCACATGGTGGATCCGAGCATGGTGCGGGTCCTGGGTAGGTCGGCCTTCCACGACACGGCGCTCACCTCCTCTGGCGACCTCTGCTACCTAGGCGGTGAGGTGGGCTGGCGGTTTACGAGTTACATTTCTCTCCTGTTGTGGCCTATGTTTTGCCGGGTAATGGCATGCGCCAATTTTGCTCTCAGGTGATCTGATAAATCTAATCGACTGTTTTTGTGAATTGTATGCAGTGGAGGCGCGATGTTGCATTTGCGGGCTACCAGGTAAATATACAGATGGACATTTCAGCAGAGAAGATGATATTTGGTGTTGCTGGCGTTGATCCTCATAGGAGAGATGAGCTTATCAAGGCAAGCTTATATTCACTCGCAGCAAGTTCATCGCCTCATTTGACTTTCGAAATTGACACAGTGAAAGAGGAAAACTTAAGTTTAATACTTTGAGCTCTATCATTTTCGTGCATTTATATTCTTTATCAATTACTTAATTGGCCATCCCTTTCCTGATGTGCGATATGTTGAAACCGTTATGTGTTTATATGATTTTGTTTTTTAATTTTAGAATGGGTGTATTTCCTCCATGTCCCATTGATTAATGGAAAATATAGAAATTTGCAAGGTTGGGGAATAAACTAGGTGAAAGATCCTACTACCTAACCATAGGATTCGGCGAGAGTCTGGTAGGAATGTAGGATTCTACTTGCCCCACAAACCATTGATGGAACTAGTAAAAATAAATTTCATTTGGGCTTTCAATTATGTTAGTAGTGATCATGCATCCGCAATGTATCCAGACACATGGCTCTATTTTTCATGGTCATACTCATACACTTGCATGTTCTCACCAGTCGCATACTAAGTAAGCAACTGAAAACAAACCAATTCTGGTAGTAATAAAGTATTAATGAATATATCCCAGCTGATATCATTAGGTGAAGCATGAGTATCATCATGAGTATCATGTTACTGTTGTGGTACAAAGGATGCTTTACGTAATGAAGTTAATCATTCCCATGTTCAGTAAGCTTAAGTATGCCATCTGATAGCATTATGGCCTCATGGGTATAGAAACATCTTTGGTACAGAATTTGAATGGTCGTGGGTATATGAATGCACAGATCTGTAAATGCAAAGTTTTTTATTATTGTTCAGTGAGAGAACAGTTGGAGAAGATCAAAGTATTCGTTTATCATACCCAAGTAAACACGTGAAAACAAAACCTTTAATTGATGCGATTAATCTTAGATGACTTTAAGACTTCTATGTCATTGGTTAATCTCACATATAAGTACATATCGTACCTAATCAAGCTTATTATAGATGAGCCCTAACATATATTTAGGTAAACTCAGCTTGCTAGTTCTTGTACTCATTAGAGGGTGTATGTGCTGATCCTTTGATCTTTACTTAGGATAATGCAACTATTAACCCTCTGTTTGTACTCATGACCTATTTATTTAACCTTCCTTTTTCCACTCTACAGATTTTGGATATTGACCTTGCCTGGCGCATGCACAAGGCATCCGATGGTCAAAGAAGACGGGTCCAAATATGCATGGGGCTTCTCAAGCCATTCAAGGTTTGTTTCATCTTGCTGGTTATGAAAAAGAAGTGTTTGTAATTTGTATCCAAACAACAAGGCACTAACACAAAATTTCTTTTATTTATTTCTTGAATTCAGGTTCTTCTTCTTGATGAGATCACAGTAGATCTGGATGTGCTGGCAAGAGCAAATCTATTGACATATTTAAAGAAGGAATGCGAGGGACGGGGTGCTACAATCATCTACGCTACACATATTTTTGATGGACTTGATGATTGGCCAACACACATTGTGAGCCTCCACTCTACACATTTCTAGGCTGAAATTTGTTGTGTAATGTTGAAGATTATTTTTTCCATTGGATTTCAGGTGTACATTGCCCGTGGGAAGTTGCAACTAGCACTGCCTTTAGAAAAGGTGAAAGAAATGAGCCAGTTATCTCTCATGGTAAGTAGTATTCATCTAACAAAATAGTACGTTTTAGCACGACGTGTATGTTCATCTGATTTTGCTGCATTTTCACCTCAGAGAACGGTGGAGAGCTGGCTGAGGAAAGAGAGAGACGAGGATAGGCGGAGAAGAAAGGAGCGGAAGGAGAAGGGCCTCCCAGAGTTTGACAAGGTTACTGAGGGGAGCCGGGTTATAGGTGATCCCGCTGCCAGAGCAGTGAACAATGGGTGGGCAGCAGGGAGGCTTGCCTCAACGGTCGCTGGTGAAGAGAATTTCATTTTCAGCTCTAACAGCGTTCTTAGGCAATAATCCTATCCTGTAATTTGGCTTTGTAATAATCCTATCCTATCGATCCAATTGATCACACCACACCACAGGAATTTTTGCAGTAACAGCCTAACAGCAAAGTTCTTGTATGTAGCTACAGAGAGAACTGCTCAAAGATCATTTTCAAATATTTCGCCTTCTTTTATGTATACAACTGTAATTTGGGTTCCATGATCTGATACTAATCGCTGAATAAGTCAATATTATTGTATATCTAATTTATTTTCCTTGATAATATGCATATATCCATTATTTACATTTCTCTTCCCATCAAACTATTCTTATTGCCAAGAGCAACGCTATTTGCTTAGCAAGAAGATGAGCACCTTAGTACATGTTGAACTTGAACTCAGGTAAGTTTATTTGTTCTCATTCTAATAAATTTGACAAAATTTGACTGTTTGCTTTGTGCTATCTCATCTGGTGCCTAACATGATGAAAGTAATTGATAATGGTATGATGTCTATTTGCAGGATGTAAATATGGATATTTGTTGTTTGGCATGTTTGGCAAATTTTGCTATAGGATAGCACGACTTCGTGGTTTTCATGTTTTTGTGGTTTTAGCTGTTGGTCACTGCATGAAGTTATTTTGGAGAAACACACGTGTAAAATGTAGTTATTTGTTAGGATCATTGCATCCATTAAATTAGTGTTCTGTGCTGACGAGGCAAGAGGGATACTACTTTTTTACATGGCGTGGCCGAATTGCCCCTGCATGTTTTGCTCATATTGAGCTGGTTTGGCTCGAACAGACCTCAAGCCAAACCAGTCTCGAGTCGACCACCGACGCCTGCGACTTGAATCTAGCGTGGTATCCTAATGGCGGCGAGGACCACTTCCTTCATGGCGGCGAGGAGGTGAAGACGGACTCACTATTTGGTCACTGGATTTGTCTTTAGGATTTTCTATGTTGGCTTGTGCTTGCATTTGTGTTAATTACATTACAAGCTGTACCATACTCAACCTTTCAAAACCATGCACAGTGGAACATGCGGTGCTACCTCCGAGCCTGCTAAAACATGCAGGGGGCAATTTGGTCATGCTGTGTAAAAAAAGTGGGCATCCTCTCGCCTCGTCAGCCCAAAACACTAATTTAATGGGCGCGATGTCCCTAGCAAATAATCAAAGTATGTTTTCTAAAAATAAATTTATGTGTTGGTCTAACAGAAATGTGAAATGTCCTGTAGCAATATCACAATATCTTACTGGTGTAACATGGCAAATAAGATTAAAAATATCATACAAGTGACGGAGCCAGGATTTTTACATGGGGTATACCGAACCAAAATATTCATATGCAAAATGATAAAAACTATTTAGCAATTCGGCTCGATGCGCCGCCGAGACTGCTTGCTAGACCCGCCCGACGCCTTGACGCGACGCACCGCTCCTCAAGAAGAAGATTTGGGAATTTGGGTGAGAGAGAGCAACAGTGGTGGTGATGGTATCAGCCAAATGTTGATGGGTCTGTAGCTTGCTAACTTGGGTTTCACCTGCCCATTCGGTTTTCACCAGCTCAACTATCTATAGGCCTCGTTTTGGCTCAACCCTGACAAATTCTAAGTATACTTGGATGAGAAAGCTTTATCTCTCTTATCATAATCATAATCATGCGATTTCAACGTCAAACCAACATCGAATAAAAAAACGCTAAAACCTAAGTCTGGTTTCGACGGTCAAAAAAACCGATTCCACTTTGTTTAGGGATTTTTGCCACATTAACAAATAAAAGGGCAAGAGCCGGGTTGGCTAACAAATAAAAGATAGGGATTTCTTGTTTTTGCCAACTAAAAGAGCTAGGGTTTACGTGTGTTCGCGGGCGGGAGCGGGAGGAGAGCGGGGGTCGGGAGGAGGCGCGCCGTGCGAAGAGAGCCGGAGCCTCCGGCCTGCCGCGCCGTCGCACCGAAGAGAGAGCCATGCGCCGAGAGCCGCGACACCGCTGTAGGCAGGGGATCCGCCGCGCCGTCGTCGGGGAGCCGCCGCGCCGTCACCGGGGAGCCGTCGCTCCGTCACCGGGAGCCGCCGCGTCGTCATCGAGGACCGCTGCACCACTGCCGGGGAAGGGAGCACGCCACCGCCGCGCGTCGCACAGGGAGACCGGGGTGGAGTCGGGTGAAGGCAGAGGAGGATTCTTTGTTTTTTTATTTTTCTTGCTTGTTAGGCTCGGTGTTTTCCTTGTTGGGCTGGGCCTAGGGTATGCCATATCATACCCGTGCAACCCACTGGATCCGTCCCTGATGTCATAACAAATGACATGCAAAAGTTATATGGACGAAAACATCTAATGGGTGAGAGTCTTTACTTCTGCTTAGGACCAAACGAAAAATAAAGTTATCATTATGTAAACAGAAGAAGACCTTGGCCTGAAGCAATTCTGAAACATGCAATTAGTGGCTAAGGGCCTGGTAGGTAAGATATGGCCCGTGCCATACCTTGGCCCGGTCCAGATCCCCCACTCACCCCCAACGGCCTGCTTCACTCCGAACCAGCATGCAATGTCGTGATTCCTTTCTTGGCTCTTTCGGTTCTTCCTCTCCCCGATCCCCTTTTCCCCTCCTAGTGCTGGCCTCCTCGATCCTCATGCGAGTTGCCGAGCTCGGTCCTCCCCGCACTGTCGGGGGGCGAGCCGCGGGAGCCACTCCGGTTGCGTGAGCTGCGGCCCCTTGGCACCCCCTCCTCCAGTCCTCCGCCATGGGCCCACGCCCGAAGCGTTAGCTGGACAGGAACAGTAAAAGCAAGGCGCTTCGCCACTACTCAACAAGCACGTTGAGAACCGGCAGCTCGACTCCTCACAAGTGTAATCCGTATGTAATATCCAAAATCACCCAATCTCTCTATCAATTTATTCTGATCTTCACATCTCTATTAAGTAACAGATATGTGTTTGTAATCAGCTCGTTCATTAGTAAGAAATTGAAGTGACGTGCTCAAGGATAGTCCGCCATACCTCAAAAAATTTCGTCCTCCGTCACTGCTTGCAATAACAATGCTCGAGTGGTGATCATTTCTAGGGACTCTCTCCATACGCCTGCATCCGCATTTTTTTTCCTATCCGTGTGCACATTTTGATCAGTTCATTTGTTGTTAGTAATGAGCAAGTATGCGTTGCATCAGGCTATCAGCCATACATGTGGACAAATGCATTCAGTCCTTGTCTGCCTTATCCAAGAAAGGCAAACTTCAGAGATGAATAGGACCACTCCAAGCTGTACTTTGGTCCATGGAAGCACATTCTGACAGTTCATAGTGGCATAGCAATGGGCTAAGTTAGTGCCGTATATTTATGATTTCTGGCATTATTACAAACTTCTGTGAAGCATCCCATGTACGAGTTGCATTTTCAAATTCTTTCCTGTTATTTTCAGCTTTGAGAGTTCCCATTTCACGGACTGCATCCGCTGAAATGTCTGGAACTCCTGCATTCGACAAGTTAAGGAATATCCACTCATCCGTAACATTTTGTCATCCAAACACACTCAACAACGAGAGAAGTCCCAATCGAAGTTCAGGATCAGCGCACAGCAGACACCAAGGCTAAATACTTATTAAGTTGTATATATTCAAACTTAATTTCTGAACAGTATTTGGTTCGAACGCAGTCAACTGAACATATATATGGGCTCATGTTTAAGAGAGCTTTTGTGATGTTTCAAGCATGTTGTGAACTGGCGATGACTACTGACTAAACAGACTGTTGAGTTGGCAACATGCTGGCAGGGCGGGTACTATCTTCATCTGCTCGAGACAACGAAAACACACAAATGACTAAAAAATCGCTGTAAACTTCCAGTCACTATCCAGTATCCACTAGCAACGTTCTTAAGGTGTTTCCACTGGTACTGAAACCTATCCGAATTCTGAAATCTGCTCCCAACCGGCCATGATCCACTTGCTGAGTCGATGTCTTAGCTTAAGCTTATGGAGGTCAGCATGCGTTGCTTAATCCTGTAGAAGAAGAAATGCAAGTTTGTTACAGTCTCGCTCTCTCGCAGATCAGCAGATGTGGATGCATCAACAAAAGCTCAAACTCCGGACGTGCTGCCGGTAAAAACATTGAACCAGTCACACCATTCTTTTTTTCTGAACAAAAAAGGCACAGCTCCTTTTCTTTCCCACCAAGAAAGACAAGGCATAGCACAGTGCCACCCATCATCCGTCACAGACTCACAGCCCGGCCATGTCACGGCAAAAGGGCGGCCACCTCATCTCGTCGTCACCAGAAAAACTTTTTTTTCTCCCATTTCGCAATCGCACCAACGCCCCTCTCGCCCTCTCCTCTCCTCTCCTCTCCTCCTTTCCATTCTCTCCTTCCTCGCCTTCGCCTCCTCTCCTCCCTCATCGCGTCGCCGCGACGCCACCATGCTCGCTCCTCGCGCGTCCTAGTAGCGGCCGACGCACCAGGAGCCTGGATTGCCTCTAAGTCTGTCTCCCTCCCCCCCTCCGCGAGCCATGGCTCGGGTCTCCGCCGCCGCCGCCGCCGCGGAACGCCAGCTCGCCGTGGCCTGATTGATTGATTTGGCTCCCTCGACCGTCCCTCCCCTGCGCGTGCTTTTACGGTACCCCCTTTCGACCCTTTCGGTGCGCTGTTGCAATTCTGTGGGAAATTCGTAAGATTTAAGCGTGGATTGGATTTCTCTGGGTACGAATGGATATGGTTGGTGCCGGGTAATGATGGTTATGTGGGCGTGACGGATGATTGGATACCGTGGTATTTCAGTAGTGGTAGTTTGTGTTAGGGTTGTTTATTGCGCACGGATTTCCTTTGTTGTTTCGAGCTAAATTGCCAGAATTAGCTATCGTTTCGTGGAGTTGGTAATTGTTACACTATCGGTGGTTAGGATGTTGATAAAAACCTAGCTAGTACCTGTTAGGTGCGTTCAATTTGTCCCCAGAATAATTTCTGAACGAAAATTTGCCAGTCTGGGTGTTGGTTTGCTTCTTGTTATGGTGCCAGTGGAGGGCTAATTCTACAAGAACTACAGTTATCTGCTCGTTTTGGATGGTTACCTGGTGAGCTGAACTGCTGCGTGGTGCCAATTTGCTCTGAGGTGAAACCCTTGCTTGGGGATTAGAGTTGACTGCTAGCGCTGATGTATCTTTGGAGTTTTGGTGATAAAAGGATGCGACCTGTGCAATAAACAATTAGAGCTTCTTGCAACTTGGCTGCATTACTCGTCAAAGTTTTCTGGTAGACTCTGCAGCCATTTGCATGGGAAACAAAAAATACCACTTCAATTATTTTGCAGAATTATCCCAATTCCCAAGATTTCTGTTGGGTGCGGAAAAGAACAAGTGGTGCTTAATTTGCATCAATATTCTATGCTTCCTCTAGCATCAGCATGTATGCTAGAACTAGTATATTTTAGTTGCTTGTGGTTTTGTTAGAATTGGGTCTGTGGTTAGAACGGTGGTCCTGATTGTACTATGGAATATATTCCATTATTAACAATATGTGCTTAAATTTTAATGAAGGTACTACACCTTGGAGTTGTTATGCTGAAAACTTATTTTTTTTCTGGAGAAAGATGTCTCCAAATTTGTAATACTCACTCTATTTTTCTCAGTCAACAGTAAAATCTGATCCCTTTTTTACCTTTTTCAGAATCTCAGAGGCATTTACCTATTGTCAAAAACCAGCACTTCTGATCCAAAAAGGACACAAAATTGAGAGTTAGAGATATCCATGGTAATTTTATCCTGCAACATAAAACCTTCATGCAGACTGATGTGTTTGGTGTATTGTTTCTTTATTTTGTTTCTTGACGTCTTTGACAATTCAGAGCAAAAGAGTTCATTGATTTGAACTATCCATTTTTTAATTTAAATGATTTTAGATTAGACTATGTTTTTCTCCAAGCTGCAGAAAGATTGCATATTGTTCTTCTGATACACTTTATAAATATATTCATATCTTCCTCCAATAAAAAGAGGAAACGGAAACAACAAAGTTGTTTACATGAAAAAGGAGTTGATTTTTAACTGCAGACCTAATGGTGCCTTTTGTGTTTGATAAAGAACTGCAGAAATTTTGTATCTCATAAGTATTTGGAGATATTGGTTGTCCCATGCTTAATGGTTGTGTTTCTATGGTTTCAGATGCCTGGTTTTGGTACAAGTTCTTCCATGGGTTCTGCATCTCACCCTGCTAGAATTGAGTATAACACAAGTAACAATGTGTCATCTCAATACATATATGAGCAGGGTCTTTATTATCCAGCAACAAACGGCTATGCTTACTATACAGGTGTGTGTTCCCCTAGCCCCTCATCAATTTATTTATATTTGTGGGTTCAATCCTCGATGCTTATTGTTTTGGTTTCATTTTGGGAAGGCTTTGAGCCACCAGTTGAATGGAGTGATCACACTAATTTTGTGGTGGTAGATGGTCAAAACCTACAACTGTCAGTAAGTTTTATTGTAGAACCCTGGTTATTGTTATGATTAGAACATTTTTAAATTATCTATTCTTGTGATTGTTTCTTGATGGCTATTTTTGTTGGTTGCACAGAATGAAAACCTTCCATATGTATATTGCACACCTGGCTATGGTTTTTCTTATTACTCCCCAGATCAGTACACCTATATGCCTGGCATGGTAATGGGAGTTGATGGCTCTTTTGTAGGAAGCCAACAGTATTTTGCTAGTCCATATCAACTTCCTGGCTCGCCATCTGGTTTCTTCCCAATGTCTGTTCAGCCCACCACAGATTTCAGCTCAACTGTTTCTGCAGAACCTCCTTTACTTAGTACTGGCACTGGCACATCTTCGGTTGCTAGTAGGCTTGCTAACACCAGTATGAAAAACAAATATCAGATGCCTGGAAATACAGATCCAGCTTCTCAGACTGGCCCTTCTGGAAGTCCAGCTGTTGACCATCCTCAGCAGGCCTACAAAAACGAAAGCACATATAAGCCATCTAATATGCCTGATGCTAACATGAGTAGGCGTGACAAATCCTCAACCTCACTTGTCACAGTTCCAGTGGATGCTTCATCGATTGACGAGGTATTTGATTAAACTTGAATATATACAGTTTAAGAGTTGCACCTTCTGGCACCAAAAGGAAAATACACAAGTACTTTCTTTTTTTAAAAAAAATGTGCATACTTCTGCCTTTATTTTGCTATACTTCTCATCTGTACTTCTGGGCTTGAGTATTTTATTGCTTTTGGAGACTATGTACCTATGCGCTAATGTTCATACTGAACACTGAATTAGGACCTACAATGATCTATTGTCGTGCGTTGTGGATTCTAATTAAAAGTAATGCAGTACTAAAAACAAACATTCTTATGCTCCCTCATATTTCTTCTTCTGTTTGTTTACTTTGTGAAAATTATTTGTTGTCTCATGGAGTTACAATATCATTCTTTACGTCACTTTCATGATGATGTTTCTTTTGCAGTAAACTGCCTCTTTTGTTATACCCATCAGCTACCAACTAGCGTTCACAAGTATTATGTTCCCAAAACTTATATTAAACCTGGAGTTTTAATGATGCCACCTGCAGGATGGAAAATATGATGAAGGTAACCAGTCAAAAGAACATGTGCCATCCCTTCAGGTTACTTCAGGTCCCATGTCTGGTGAAAGTGGACAAGGAAAAGCAACATCAAGCAGTACATTGGAAAAAATCATGATACATCCTGATCAATACAACAAGGTTCACTTTCCTGTTGATCATCCAGATGCGAAGTTTTTTGTCATCAAATCTTACAGCGAGGATGATGTACATAAGAGCATTAAATATAATGTATGGTCAAGCACACCAAATGGCAACAAGAGATTGGATGCAGCCTACTCAGATGCACAAGGAAGAGCTCCGGGAAAGTGTCCAATATTTCTCTTTTTTTCTGTGAGTGTTGATGAGTCCTCTCTTTTTTTTTTCATAAAATTGTTATTTGTGAATTTGACTTAGTAGCACTTATTCTTTAGGTTAATGCTAGCGGGCAGTTCTGTGGTGTTGCTGAAATGATTGGCCCTGTTGATTTTCACAAAGACATGGATTTCTGGCAGCAGGATAAGTGGTCTGGGAGCTTCCCGGTGAAGTGGCACCTAGTAAAGGATGTGCCCAACTCCACCTTTCGGCATATTATATTAGAGAATAACGAGAACAAGCCTGTTACCAACAGCCGGGATACACAAGAGGTAAATTTTGATAAATTTCCTGGAATATAATGATTATATACTGTGTTTTGTTGTATCAATATGCTCAGTTTCTTAAACAGTTGAAAGTCTAGAGGCCCAAATAGTTGAAATATAAATGGAATTATGGAACTGTAAAATCTTATAGTTTATTTGTTCCAATCTAACATGGTTCTTCTGTCTATTGTTATATAGTATATACACATTTGAATATGCTTTTATTGTACCTTCATAACTAGGGTCATCATGTCTTGATGTCTGATGACAATGACTTCTTTTCTGTAGATTCCTTTTAAGTCTGGGACAAACATGCTGAAGCTATTTAAGGATGGCCCGTTGACGACATCTATTCTTGATGACTTCTCGTTTTATGAAGGGAGACAGAAAGCAATGCTAGAAGAGAAATGTAGACGTTTGGGTAGAAATTTTGATGAACGCATGTATGTTCCAGCACTTGTCGCTAAAAGCAGTGTTGATGTGGTAGGTGAACCTTCAGAAGTAGGTAAAGGCCAGTTTAGCAGCAAAGATCCACATTCAGGGGATGTTGATCAGGATAATGGTGCATGTGAGCAACCTGACAAGCGGAACCAAATGAAAGACTTACTGGCCACTGAAGCACTCAAAACGGATGGTGGAGCATTTGTTGGGCAACTTGAGCATGCAAAAACAAACCAAGATAGTTTAGGTGCCAGAGTTGATCATCAGAGTGAAAATTGCTCCTGTTCTAACCCACCAGAAAATGGTGAAAGAAAACCTGGTAGCTTGAGCGAACTAGTAAAACTAAATGGGAAGAGTCAGCGTGATTCTGAAGCACAACCTGGAATAAACTTACCAGAATCGAAATATTTTTCTGTCAAGAAAGGTCTTCCTGAAGAGTTCGGTGGTCAGAACCCCTCAAATTTTATGAGGGAGGGAGGAGCTGGGACAGTCGAGGATAGAAAGTCTACAAAGTTAGTTACCAAACCACAGGGCTTTCCATCTAGTCGAGTGGTCAAGGAAGCGAAAGACAATGGTAATGAGATGGCAAGGATCACTACAACTGGTGTTGTGAAGGTTGGTTCAGTGCACATCAAGGTAAATGTGGCAGGTGAGCCGTCGTCAGAGATTATACGTGATGAAAATGGGCTTCCCTGAGAGTTCAGACGAATGGAGCAGAAGGAAAGGATGGTGTTACCTATTTAGTGCGGCGTGTGTCTCTTTGGGGTTGGGGGGAGGGGGAGGTTGGTGAGGTGACGTCTTAGCTTAATGATTAATTGTGTTGGTCAGGTTTGAGGTTTTGCTTTTTGCGGGCATTACAGTTCAGTGAGCTTGACATTGAGGTTGCTCTTGGGTATAGGCATTTCTCTTCTTTTTTGGGGTACATAACCTCCAAGAGGTCATAGATGTTTTGTGGTAGGAAAAATGTTTCCGTTTTGTTGTTATGGTAGTCCTTTAGTTTCATCTGCTCATATTTGGTGAGTGAATGATATCGAAGGAGAGGAGCCATTCATTGTCGACAGCGACTGGGTTTTGCATTTGGTGGTATTGGGTGAAATGTAACCGTGTTCACCATTATACCGAATTACCAATACAGAAAATATCATTTGCTGATTTGCTCATGACTAGTACTATTGACTAGCGACTGTTCTCTCTTTGTGCGATGTTTTCGGTCGGCTTGCATAAGTTGATTACTTATGTACGTCGTATTGGAACCATTTGTTTGTAAAATTACAATTTGGTCATATATACTCTCTGTTCTGATTGAAGCTGAACGTCTACCCTCTTCACTTACATGTCAGTCACCCATGTTATTGGCACTGGATGATAAATCCTCAATTTCCGATCTCAATTTCCTCTAAAGAAAGGGTATATATTATTATAAATCTTCTGTTGGGCAGCAGTATCTTCCAGTCCAATCTGTTTGTTGGCTGATACTGCTCACTTTCACCATCCACCATTGTTGACGACGCTATGAAAGACTGCTGTATAAATGCCCCTTAGAGCAACTTAGAGCAAGTTAGTCAACTATAGTCAATTCTGCAAATCTGTACTTCCTCTTATACATAGACTGCATTATAGCCGCGTAACTCGCCGACTTCGCGTTACTCCACCCCGAAATTTCTCATCGCCATGCGTCTCCCGCTCGTCCGCTTTCTGCCGTCGAGTGCGGCGCCGGTGGTGGTGGCGGCGAACGCGCGCATAGCCCACCTGGCGCGGACGGGGAACATTAAGGGCGCGCGGGCGGCCTTCGAGGCCATGCCCCTCCGCACCACCGCCTCCTACAACGCCCTCCTCGCCGGCTACTTCCGCAACCGCCTGCCGGACGCGGCCCTCGGCCTCTTCCGCCGCATGCCGTCCCGGGACCTCGCCTCCTACAACGCCCTTATATCCGGCCTCTCGCTCCGCCGCCAGACGCTCCCGGACGCCGCCGCCGCGCTCGCCTCCATCCCCTTCCCGCCCTCGGTCGTCTCCTTCACCTCCCTTCTTCGTGGTTACGTGCGACACGGCCTTCTCGCCGATGCCATCCGTTTGTTCCAGCAGATGCCAGAGCGCAACCACGTCTCTTACACTGTGCTGCTCGGTGGCCTCCTTGATGCCGGCCGTGTCAACGAGGCTCGCAGGCTGTTCGACGAAATGCCTGACAAGGATGTCGTGGCGTGGACAGCCATGCTGTCTGGGTACTGTCAGGCTGGTCGGATCATAGAGGCACGCGCTCTGTTTGATGAAATGCCGAAGAGGAATGTTGTGTCATGGACGGCGATGATCTCCGGATATGCTCTAAACGGTGAAGTGAACCTTGCACGGAAGCTGTTCGAGGTGATGCCTGAGCGCAACGAGGTCTCGTGGACTGCAATGTTAGTTGGGTACATACAAGCTGGCCATGTTGAGGATGCTGAGGAGCTGTTTAATGCAATGCCAGAACATCCAGTGGCCGCCTGCAATGCCATGATGGTTGGGTTTGGGCAATGTGGAATGGTGGATGCTGCCAAGGCAGTGTTCGAGAAAATGCGCGAGAGAGATGATGGTACATGGAGTGCCATGATTAAAGCGTATGAGCAGAACGAATTCTTGATGGAGGCACTATCTACCTTCCGTGAGATGTTGTGGAGAGGTGTCCGTCCAAACTACCCATCAGTCATCAGCATCCTCACAGTGTGTGCGGCTCTGGCTGTTCTTGATTATGGGAGGGAGGTGCATGCTGCAATGCTGAGGTGCTCCTTTGACATGGACGTCTTTGCTGTGTCAGCATTAATCACAATGTATATAAAATGTGGAAATCTGGATAAGGCCAAGAGGGTATTTCACACGTTTGAGCCAAAAGATGTTGTGATGTGGAACTCCATGATCACTGGTTATGCTCAACACGGATTGGGGGAGCAAGCACTTGGCATATTTCATGATATGAGGTTGGCAGGGATGTCACCTGATGGAATTACTTATATAGGGGCTCTCACAGCTTGTAGCTATACCGGTAAAGTTAAAGAAGGGAGGGAGATTTTTAATTCTATGACTATGAATTCTTCCATCCGACCTGGAGCTGAGCATTATTCTTGTATGGTTGATTTACTTGGTCGAGCAGGCCTCGTGGAGGAAGCATTGGATTTGATAAAGAATATGCCAGTTGAACCAGATGCTGTCATCTGGGGAGCTCTGATGGGTGCCTGCAGGATGCACATGAATGCTGAGATTGCTGAGGTTGCTGCTAAGAAGCTATTAGAGCTAGAACCTGGGAATGCTGGACCATATGTCTTACTCTCTCACATTTATACATCCGTTGGGAGGTGGGAAGATGCTTCTAAGATGCGAAAATTCATTAGCTCAAGGAATTTGAACAAGTCACCAGGCTGTAGTTGGATAGAATATGACAAAAGGGTGCATCTTTTCACATCTGGTGATGTATTAGCACATCCAGAACATGCCGCTATTCTTAAGATCTTGGAAAAGCTAGACGGGCTATTGATGGAGTCTGGTTACTCGGCTGATGGAAGCTTTGTGCTTCACGATATAGATGAGGAGCAAAAGGCTCATAGCTTGCGGTATCATAGTGAGAGACAGGCTGTGGCATATGGACTATTGAAAGTCCCAGAAGGAATGCCCATTCGTGTCATGAAAAACCTCAGGGTTTGTGGTGACTGCCATTCTGCAATAAAGTTGATTGCAAAGATAACTGCTAGGGAAATCATACTAAGAGATGCCAATAGATTCCATCATTTCAAAGATGGGTTTTGCTCATGCAGGGACTACTGGTGAGATGAATGGTCTGGTCTTTTCCTTGCTCGGGTGAATGGTCTGGTCTTTTCCTTTCTCGGCACCTTCCCTTTAGTGATCCTTCCATTTGGTGAGTCTTGTATCAAGGACCTTGATTTCTGAATTATTTCGTTTAATGACCTTTCTATTTTATTTTATTTTTTTGTATCTCAGTAGCTGAGAACAGAGACCCTTGGTTTCTCAAATAGAACTCACTTTGTCAACTACAAAACACATTATATTAATTTCATTATTAGTGTGCTTTTCTATAGCTAATTTAACAATATCTGGTTTTTGTTGTAGGAAACTTATTCAGGATTCAGGTTTCAAAACGTCCATTTGAGCATGAAGTACACCATCCATTGTCAACTAACTGCATCTGGTCAATTTGTTCTGTCGAGGTATGCTGGATCATTCACGGTGTAATGCAGGCTGCTGCTCTAAGCAACATCACATTTTAGAGGTCAGAGTTATGCTGAACTATAATCAAGATAAGCATGCTATCCTCGGATAAAACACAGATGCAAATCATTTCCTAGTACAGGGATTCACTGGATTTCAAGAGTACTATTTATATTTTGAATTGGTAAATCCCCCAAAGAAAGCTACAAGGTAAAAATTAATTTATATGTTACTCACCTATTTGTGTGTATATGTTGGTATTTCACATTGAACTATCATTTTTGCAGATACATGATCCACTATTCGGCACTTCAGCCTAAGCACTCTGTATATTGTGTTTAGTTTGGTAGAAGTAAACTTTGGATATTCATAGCATGAAAACAAGTAAATCGCTGTGGTGGTTTGACAAATGGTCGTCACTCATCAGGCAGGCTTTCCGATCATACATTTTAGGGCCCGTTTGGAAGGAAGAAACCGTTCCGCTTTTGGGCAGAAACTGGAGAATCCGTTCCAAACGCTGTTTCTCAGTAGTGTTTCAGAACCGAATCGTTTCTCCTTTTACATGTCAAATTATGAAACTGCTCTGGACCAGTTTCTCTAGATTCTCCTCCCGTTTCCCACTCCACCCCTCCTACACCTCATGGGCACGCGGCTGTGGACTGAGGGAGCTCGTGGCGTCGCCTCCTAGCCGCTCGGCGCCGCCGCCCCACTCCTCAGCCGCTCAGCGCCGCCGCTCGCTCCTCAGCCGCTCGGCGTTGACGCCCTGCTCCCCACCAGCTCGGCGCCGTCGATCCCGTCATCTAAATCACTCGACGCCATCGCCCCAAGCCGCGCGCCGCCGTCCCCAAATCCCTTCACCGTCGACCTCGCACACGAAGCCGCTCGGCGTCGCTGCCCGGCCGCGTGCCGCCGTCGCCTCCCGGCCCGAAGCGGCGCCCCCGTCCTCCGGACACTCGGCGCCGTCGTTGTCGCTAGCGCGTAGACGAGCTTGTAGCCGCCAAGCACAAATCTTGGTGATTCGCAGACAAGTGATGGTATACCAATATAACAAATCTTGGTGATTTTTGACCGTGATTCTTATAGCTTTGCTCTGTTTTGATTGTGAATGGAAAAGGAAAATGGTCAATATAGCAGGTGAATGGTCAATCTAGCGAGATCTATAATGTAATCTAGAGCCTAACTTTATTTGTTGGTTGTAATTTTTTGAATTATTGTATCACAATGTATGTGTAACATTGTTTTTTTATTTTTGATCACAATGCGCTTTGTCCAAAATTAACAGAACAACTACCACAATACAAGGGGCAAATTAGTCTATTTCAGCTTCTCGGAATCAGAATTCAGCAAATCTACCAAACGGTTTCGTAGGTGATTCTGATTCTTTAGAGAAACGTTTCTTGGAAGAATCTGAATCCGAAACGTTTCTTACATAATCTGGAGCCCTACCAAACAGACCCTTAGTTGTGAATACTGAGTTCAGAGGATATCCATTCAACTTTTGGAACAATCCTGTGGATGAGTTGATTGGTTATCAAGGATTCAAGATTCAGCAGTAAGCAGTTGACCAATAACGGATCCAGGTAAACCTAGCAGCTTTCTGCCAAAAAAAAGGAATTGTAGTAATTTCTAGGATAAAATACGAGAATTATTTCAACAATACTGACCAACTCTAGAGATATTTTTGTACTGTGATAAATGTATGAAAATTTTTTAAGTCGTTTTTTTATCAAATCTGGAATTTGAATATGAAAATTGAATTCATCTTGCTCATTGATAAATTGATGAGGTATCAATTTCGTAAATTTGGCATAGAGTCTGCAAGATGTGCAATTATCACTTACGAATCTAGAAGATGTGGCTTGGCAATTATCTAGAGTTGGATTTATCACTATCTTTTAGAAAGAAATTGATTAAAACAAATTGAGTTAATTACACTTTGGTCTACCTTTTATTACCTTTTATTACCAAAGTGAATGTCACTCTCTAGCTAATATTTTCATTTTGGATTAGGTAATATTATCTTTGGTGTATTTGGACCATCCCAAATCACTTCTCTCGCTGTATCTACCCTCTAATCTTGAAAAGAATAGCCTACATGTAAGTGGAAAAGATTGTTGGTTTATGGGTGCCGATGTAATTAAAGTCATTGATGTGCTCGAGAATGTGCTCGAGAAGTTTTTGAGATGGCCCAAAGTAAAAAGATGGATTAAAGGGTAGTTTAAAGTGAAACTTTGGTAATAAGTGGCTCTAAACGTAATATACTCAAATAAATTTTAGTTATGATTTTTAAGAGCATTCGCTCAGAATTTTTGCTGGTATAAAATTTTGAGTTGGTGGTGATAGTGGCTTCAGTGATTCACCTTGAAATTTTCTGTAGGTGTATATAATCACGTGCTTTGGAGGATCTTTTGTAAAGTATGGGATGGTTGATAACATGATTCTTTGTGGCTTGGCAATTTGATATAAATTTTGTGGGAGTCACTTTTCTCATCCCTTTGATGACAATGTAATGTTTCTCATCACTCCTACGTTTTTTAGACTAGTGAACGTGCACGTGCAAAGCACATCAACATATGCAATTAAGAAAAAATATGGTTATTATATACAACTACTTAGGTTCAAAGAAATTGGCAAAACCACAAAAGTCGAAACGTGAAAACAAATAAGGTATATGTTTTTGGCTGGGCAAGAAGCACTTTAAGTACTCCCGAAAGCAGATTAAATGGCACAGAAAAGTATAGCCTCTTGTTGCAAAAGATCACATACGTTTAAAGTAGACATATCACTAGATCAAACTTGGCAGTAAGAAGAGAACATGAAGGGACGACATTCAGGGTAAGTTTTCTGATATTGGCTCAATGAATCAAATATTCAAATGGGAGCAAAACTTTGTAATATTCCACAATTTCTTAAGGGCTCCATGCTATCATTCAACCTAATCAATCCAACTTGTGATGCGAACCTGCTATCCTTGGCTTTCATATCTTCATCCAGAATTCATTTGACACTCAAAATCCCAAAGTGAGGCTTCTCGTCTTATGGACCCCCGTTTTTGAGACGGGAATCTTTCGTGTTCATAGTACCATTTCCCTGGATCGAGTAGTTGGTACCCATGAATGCAGTACTGGATAATCAGGTGCACATGCACGAATAGTCTTACATCACCATTATTACATCAATAGGCCCGAAGGCAATGTTCAACCCACAGGACCTTATGGTCCGCATACAACACAAAAACGAGAATTTAGATACGGCGGCGGAATAGAGGCGGCGGCTTGTCATTTGCCACGAGCAACGGCCGAGCTAAGATCTAGTATGCGCCGTCGGTTCCTTCGCCCTCACAGTAATACGCGTATGGGTCTTCGGCTCTTCATTTCCATCGATTTGGAGGTTTGTGCGTATAGCAAGGGTGAGTACCAACCGTACTCAGCAAGCCAACACAGAATTGATGCATATGATAGGGTTATTCAAAGAACATGGTTGGGGTTCTTTTGCATAAAGCCAGTTTTCACAATTCTTTTCACAAGACTATCGACTAGCCAATCAGGTTTTAGTTTCATTGTTCATTAGTCCGGTGACGGTTCTGTCTACCATCCATCGTGATTCCAAGGATGGCTTCCCGCCTCCGGTTCGTCATGATTTTCTGGGGAATCTACCCCTTCTCGCTTCTCGAGAAGTTGATCCACCAGCGAATGAAATCACCATGCAAACCCATCCCAGCAGTTTTAAGTTTAAAATCTAGCCAAGCGAAAGTCTTGTCACGATGCTCGATATCCGCGAGCACGGCTATTCGAATAGATTGATTCACTCACACTTGCGGTGGATGTACACTTTACCGTACTCCGTGACGGCCCAACAAATGAGCCTACGCCTCAACACATGAGACGGTCGCGGCAAAGCCTTTTGATAACCTCGCTTTGGCGTACCCGCTCCATGAACTTAAGCCCTCATGCACTCTAGCCGTCCTTTTCTAGCAGTGAGAGGAATTCTGGCGCACCCGGTGTAAGGGAAACTTTCTCAATCTTTAAGTTTATTTAGTATCGGTTTAATTCCACCATTCACAACAAAGGCCGCAGCCTCATTCTCATCCCGTAACCACATCATAGAGAACCATCTATGCAAGGATACTGCCTCCGCTCGGCTATCTAGTCAGCTAGGTCTATACCCATTCGAGAAGTACGGTTGTACTTGGCTCGTTTCCCGGCTATCTCATGGCTCGGTCCTTAATTGACCAGGGTCGGCACTTGCCTTTTCCGGAATCCACCCAAATCATCCAGCCGCCCCAGTCTAAAACATTTGTATAACATTTTTAATTTTCAACAAGCCTAGTTCAACATTCTCAGGGCCATGTGGCGCTCATGTCTCCACAGGCCGTAATTCAGCTACCTCCCCTAAGGTAGTTGCTCGAGCACAAAGTTTTCTTGCGAAAATCATGAGTATGCAAGGATCTAGTGTAAGCAGGGCTAAGCATTTGTACCGAAGTTATTCTCCGGTCATATCACATCGAAGGTTACAAAGAATAAATTCTAATGGTGATCAATATCAAAGCGGGGTATATCAAGCATAGGAACTGTTGTGTAAAGCGTGCAATTTGTAATTTGAAATCAACAGCATTTCACAAAGTAGGATCAATATGTTTAAAGAGTGTGATGACTTGCCTTGCTCGCACACTTGAGGGTGGTATCTTCGGCGGGGTCGGTGCCGGTTTCTTCGAGTGCTATCCGTACGTGCGAAAGATCAATTGAATTCAATTAGAATTCAATAAAATATCGAGAAATCGAAAAGAACCATAAAAGCCATGAAAACAACTCCAAAAGTTTTTCCAAAAATTCTACTCGAGTTAGAACAAGGGTCGCTAGGAAAATCCGTGTTTTGGAATCGATTTGATGACTAGGGTTTTCGCAAAGACGACGATCGTAATAATTTGAGCAATTAAATTTGAAGATATCAGCGGAGAAAATTCGTGCTCGAGGTTTGAGGGTTTGAGCACAAAAGAGAAGCCTATTTAAATGGCGAGAAAGAATTAGTCGGAGTCCGGATTTAAAAACGACGCGAAACGGAATCCCGGAAAACGTTCGGTCCCGATTTTTCAAACATTACACTGAGAAAATATGCGAGAAAATAATTTATTTTTGCCCAAAATTTTACTCAAGTCATCCCAAAATATTTTCCAAATTTTCCACAATTTTTCCTATTTTTTTCTTTTTTTCTTTTTCACTGGTCGCCTTGTTCATTTGCCGCAAGGTGTTCGGCCAAGGGTGCTTCAAAACGAGGCGGCGGCGGTGAGAAAAAGGGCAGCGCAAGGAGGGCTTACGGCGACGGCGGGCTCGGGGAGGAGCAGTGGGGCACGGAGAGGAACTTGCGCACGGCGGCGCGCTCCGACGGCTAGGCGGCGGCGGCGCCGGGAGAGGGAAAGGAGCGGCGGCGGTGCGGCGAAAAGGGGGCGCGGGCGCGAGTGGAGAGGGGAGGGGCCGGCTTGGGCGTGCGCGGCGCGGCGCGACACGCGGCGTAGCTCGGGGAGGGGCGGGTACGGCGGTCTCCATGCGGCGGCGGAAGGCCGGGCGGGCGCGGCGCTGCGGCGTGGCGCGGTGGCGGGGCGAGTGGGAGTCGGACGGGCGCGGCGCGCGAGCGCGGCGGCGGCGGGGCAGCGGCGCGGCGCGTGGTGCGGGGCCGGCGGCGGCGCGTGGCGCAGGCGCGCGCGCGCGGCGGCGGCGGGCGCGCGCGGCGGCACGGCGCGTGCGGGGGTCGGCGTGGGCGGGCGCGCGCGCGGGTGTAGGCCGCGCGCGCGCGCGCGCGGCGCGTGGCGTGCGTGCGCGGCGGGCGTACGGCGTCGAACACTGGCGCAATATGAATAGTGACCTTTTTGATTTTTTCCCGATTTTCTATTTTCTTTTCCCATTTTCTATTTTCTTTTCTTCTAAAAATTCCAAAAGAAATCCTAATATTCCAAAAATAATTTTTAACATTATATTTTAAACTTTTTCTTGACTTTTATTTTTCCATAATTATTTTTTATATTTATTTAAATTCCTTTTCCTAATTTTCATAATTCATCCATCTTATTTTTAAAAATTTCCCAAATTTCGAGTACGCCTCCGAGAATTTTATTGTTCATTTTGTGTCTTAATTTATCTTCTCCCCACCAAAAATTTTATTTTATATTTCCCAAAACGCGTTTTTGCAAATGCGCGCTTTTCCCGATTCCTTTTTTTGAAAACCCGGATGCGGCTTACGCACCTCCATTTCGACAACTCGAATCATCCAAAAACACCGAAAGGAAAATTGACCACGACTAAATTTATGCAACGAGTGGCAAATAAGAAGCAACAAACCGAGAAGAAGCAATAAGCCAAGGTTTTTGAAAGTTCCGATTTTACGTTCCGATTTCGGTTCTCCGATTTTCGGGATGTTACAAACCTACCCCCTAACAATAAAGCTCGTCCCGAGATTTCTTACCGATTCTTGAGTAGGTGTGGGTATTACGTCCTCGGGAATTCTTCACTCTCCCGGGTAGCCTCTTCTTCGGTGTGATTGCTCTATTGTACCTTGTACATGCGCCATGACTTGGTCCGTGTCTTCTTTTACGCCTCGTCTAGTATCTTGATTGGATGCTCCGGGTAGGTAAGATCACTTGTGGACATGGATGGCTTCTAAAGGAGCTTGCTCTTCGGTACCCGCAAACATTTCTTCAATTGTGACACGTGGAACACTTGGGTGGACATCGGAGAGGTTCTCGGGCGGTTCAATTGGTAAGCCACTTCTCCTCTCCTAGCGCTTATCAAGAATGGGCCCACGTATCTTGGTGCGAGTTTCCCTTTGACTTTGAACCTCTGAGTTCCCCGTAGTGGTGAGACTTTTAGATACACGTAGTCACCTTCTTTAAATTCTAATTCTCTTCGGCGGGTGTCCGCGTAGCTCTTTTGTCGTGATTGAGTTGTTTGTAATCGGTCCCGAATCGGCGAACTTTTCCTCGGCCTCTTTGATTATGTCGGCCCGAATACGGTGCGTTCACCGGTTTCGACCACATTAATGGGGTTCGGCATCGGCGACCAAATAGAGCTTCGTTTGGCGACATCTTCGAGGCGGCTTGATAGCTATTGTTGTAGGAGAACTCGGCGTACGGCAAACATTTCTCCCAATCCTTGGTGAAATCCAACGCACGGGCTCTCGGCATATCTTCTAGCACTTGATTCGTCCTCTCGTCGTCCGTCGATCAGTGGGTGGTAAGCGGTGCGAAGGCGAGGTGACTGCGAGTGCCTCATGGACTTTGCTCCAAAAATGAGACGTGAATTGGGTACCACGATCCGATATAATCCTCTTTGGTACACCGTGAAGACATACAATCCTACTCATGTACGGTTCCGCTAGCTTGGCACTTGTTGTAGTTAGTTTTACGGGAATAAATCGCGAGTCTTGGTGAGCCTATCCACTATTACCCAAATGGAATCGTAACCGAGTCGTAGTTTTGGGTAGTCCTACTATGAAATCCATGCCTATCTCGTCCCATTTCCATTCGGGAATCTTGAGCGGCTGCGGTAAGCTGCTGGTCGTTGATGCTCGGCTTTCACCCTTTGGCACACATCGCACACGGCCACGTATTCGGCTACATCTCTCTTCATATTGGGCCACCGGTATTCTCCTTTCAAATCTGGTACATTTTCGTGCTTAGGGTGTAACGAATATGCCGATTCATGGGCTTCTTTTAAGATCAATCCTCGTAATCCACCCCCTGTTCGACACGTGATTCTTTTCTTGTACCACGATTCCCTTGTCATCTCTACGAAAACTCCTTAGCGCGTCCAGCGGCCATGCGTTCATTGATTTCTGGGTTTCCTCATTCCCTTTTGGGCTTCTTCTATTTGAGTCCTCGAAGAGGTTGGATTTCCGGTGAGTGTACTTCTCAGTGAGGAATCGGGTGCGGATTAAGTCGAGCCATTTCTTTTTGGAGCTTGCTGGCCATACCTCCCAATCCCATGTGGTTGCATTGGGCTTTGCGGCTCAGCGCATCGGCCACTACATTTGCCTTGCCGGGATGGTAATGGATTCCTAGATCGTAATCCTTGATCAACTCCAACCATCGCCTCGTCGTAGGTTGAGATCGAGCTGAGTAAAGAAATATTTTAAGCTCTTGTGATCGGTATACACGTCGCGGTGGTTCCCGATCGAGATAGTGTCGCGATCTTCAATGCGTGAACAACCGCGGCTAATTCCAGTCGTGTGTGGGATAATTCTCCTCGTGG
The DNA here is from genome assembly GCA_019925245.2 of Oryza australiensis. Taxonomy (NCBI): domain Eukaryota; kingdom Viridiplantae; phylum Streptophyta; class Magnoliopsida; order Poales; family Poaceae; genus Oryza; species Oryza australiensis. Next base: position 3,556,437 of record JAIFGZ020000118.1, on the reverse strand, counting down.
GGTCGTAATTGTCGCGAGGCATACGCTACGACCTTCCCATCCTACATTAACACGCCTCCTAATCCTTGCCGAGATGCATCACAGTACATCACGAAATCCTTCCGGTTGTCAGGTAAGGTTAAGATTGGGGTGGTGGTTAACTTTTCTTTTAGTTGGTCGAAAGCTTTTTGACACTTCTCGTTCCACTCAAACTTCTTTTTCTTCTTCAGAAGTTAAGTCATAGGTCGGGCTACAATGGAAAACCCTTCGATAAACCGTCGGTAATAACCGGCCAAGCCCAAGAAACTCCGAACTTCCGTCACTGACTTGGGTGCCTTCCATTCCATGACAGCTTCAACCTTGGCGGGGTCTACTGCTACTCCTCCGGCTGAAACCACGTGGCCAAGAAAGCGACTTCCTTGAGCCAGAACTCGCATTTGCTGAACTTTGCATACAGCTGGTGCTCTCGTAGGTTTTCCAGTACTAGCCGTAGATGCTCCGCGTGTTCCTCATCGTTCTTGGAGTAGATAAGTATATCGTCGATGAATACCACTACGAATTTGTCCGGTACTCCATGAATACCTTGTTCATCGGGTTCATAAAATATGCTGGGGCATTGGTCAATCAAAGGACATCACTTTGTGAACTCGTATAAGGCATAACGTGTAGAGAACGCCGTCTTAGGAATATCTCCGACTCTAATCTTCAACGATGATATCGACCGAAGATCAATTTTTGAGAACACTTGCGCACCCTTAAGTTGATCGAATAGGTCATCGATTCGAGGTAGCGGGTACTTGTTTTTGATAGTCACTTCATTCAGCGATCGGTAGTCCACACACATTCTCATACTCCCATCCTTCTTCTTGACGAAGAGTCTTGGGTTCCCAGGGAGAAGAAGCTGGGCGTACGAATCCCTTCTCTTGTAGTTCTCTTATTTGCTTCTTGAGTTCCTCTAACTCGTTGGCGGCATTCGATAAGGCCTCTTGGATATGGGGGCAGTACCAGGCATTAGGTCGATGATAAATTCTATGTCGCGATCCGGGGGCATTCCGGGCAATTCCTCGGGAAATACGTCCGGGTATTCTTGTACTACTGGCATCCCACCTAGAGGTAACATGGTGAACACTCCCGCAGCTTGTTCACATAGCTTCGGGTTTTGATCCATAGTTATGCTCATCGGTGATCCCCATGGGGTGGATACCGTGACTTCCCTTCGACTGCAGTCTATAATTCCATTATTCTTGGTCAACCAATCCATCCCGAGTATGACATCAATGGTTTGGGGTGATAGCACCATAGGGTTTGAAAGAAACACCACGTCCCTAATCCGTATGGGCACATTGATGCAAGCATGGGGTACGGCTATGTCTCCCCCAGGTGAGTGTACCAACATAGGCCTCTTAAGTGCTACTTGGTGTAGGTGGTGTTGTTTGCTTACTTGGGAAGATATGAATGCGAAGCTCCAGAATCGAATAAAACTTTAACTGGTGTAGAGTTGATAGAGAACATACCCATCAATACGCTCTGGTCCTCCCGAGCTTCTTCGACCCGCACATGATTTACTGGCCACGTCGAAACCCGGTGGCGGCCTCGTTGGGTAGTGGGGTCTGAGCAGGACCTCGTCTGCCGCGGGGGTGGGGGTTCCTCGGACGGGCGTTGCATCGGCGCCGGTGCGCACAGGGGTGTTGCGTGGTTTTGGGCAGCTATTGGAGTAGTGCCCGAATTCTCCACAATTGAAGCAGCTCACATTCCTTCTTCCTGGAGCGGCTAGGGTTGGTGTGGAGGTACGAAGCTGAGGTGTAGCTGGCCTGTTGACGTGGTCGGAAGCGGGGAACGGCCGAGCTGCCGGGCGTTTGGCTTCCATCCGGACGGGGTGGCTCCCTTGGGGCGTTGTGGCGCTCCACGAAATGGGCGAGCCATAGCGAGCCTCCTTTTGCGGTTATTTTCTACCATCTTTTGGTCGTGTTCAAGCCGGACGACCTTGTTGATGAGGCTTTGGAAGCTGGTGTGGTCCTGCCCGATCATTGGTCCTCTCAGCTCGTCATTTAGTCCCTCTATAAATTTATCCATCTTCTCTTCCTCGTCTGTCGGGTCACTTGGTGGCGTAACGGGCAAGCTGGGTAAACTTGTTCGAGATACTCTTGTGCGAGGTGTTTCCTTGACGCGATCTGCAAAACTCGTTTTCTTCATTCTCATAGCTGCTGCGTCACGAAATTCTCACGGGCACCGTGAACTCTTCCCATGTCGGTTCTCGGCGTCTTCACTCGCGTTTCCTTGTAGGTGTCCCACCGATCACTTGCGGGACCCTCCAGTGGTTAGTAGCGAAGACAACTCTATCGGCTTCTCGGACTCGACGAGAGTTAGCTTTTTCTCGATCACCCTCGGCCGAGTCTTCGGCATCCATGGGTTCTTCGGCCGCGGAGAAGGTTGGTGGCTTAGCTCTCATGAACTCTCCTAGACTTGATCCTCCTCGACTTCCCGGTTGTTAGCAATTGCTTGGAGTAGCTGGAGTGCAAAGTCATAACCTCCGCCGAGTGGAGGGTTGGGTTCCGGCGGGTTCTCGTTGGTTCTTGTGGCTCTGCGGCGATGTGCCATCGAAGAAGATAGATGAATTAAGAGATCGGACCGTTTAGGTCATGGTTCCTAGGGGATTTTTCTTCAAGTTCTTTTGAATGATCTTCAATCAACAAGCGGGGTGAAATAATAATAAGTTCACGAATTAAGACACCGCAAGCGATGCTCGGTCCATCATATTACATAAGAGGGTACACGATTTGTACATACACGACCCTTCATGCCATGATAGCAACAACAACTACATCGTCTAACGCATCAACCAATTAAGGGGAATAGAGTGTGGTTGCGGCTGCGAGCCGTCCGGAACGAGATCAAGGCGGGAGGTCCTCCCGCCTAGTCGTCCAACCATCCGCAAGAGCCGGGCGCGGGAAGTGGGTGGTCCGCGTGAAGCAAACCGGAGTCCCCATGGCTCGGAGGTGGTGGCCTCGAGTCATGCCGAATCTTCCGACTCGGTGGCCGCGTACTCTTGCGGCGGTCGGCGGGTGAGGGGCCTCCGGTGTGAGTCGGGCGACGAGTGGGAGCTTCCTCCTCCATTGGGTCGGTGTCGCTGGACTCCCATTTGACCTCCATAGGTTACGCCTCGGACTCCGTGTCGGTGTGGATCGGATGGGGTTCTCCTCTCCCGATCCGGCTCGGATGGTGCGCTACGGAGCTCGAGGTGGGTCCCATGGACGTGGCGGCGACGGGGTCTACAGTGCGGCGCGGCTCGTGCTCAACATAAAGCTTGCTCCATCATGGCTTGAAAGGTATCCAAGCATGCTGGAGTCATAAGGTAATAGTGGTCGGGCACGGGAGCGGGAGGTGTTGGTACAAGCTCGGTGGAAGTACTGCGGCGTAGACGGGCGAGTGCGCAGGCTCTCCTCCGTGGTCGACTTCTTGCTTGCTCTTCTGAGCTGCTCCTCCGGCTCTACGAGCTTTCCCACGGGCCATGTAGCGGTCAGAGTTGCTCATCTTGGGCACCCTTGGCTTGCAACTGAGTTTGCAGCATGTTTATCTGGTCCCCACAGCCTTGGTGGCTCTCGACCAGATCATTAAGGCGTGACTGCTGGTCGTTGATCTCAAGCGGGGCCTCCTCGTAGCAGATCGTCTGCCGTCTCAGCCCAACGTGATAGACGCGTGACCATCGGGTTGTAGCGGCGGGGTGGCCTCCACGGTGCGCCAGGTTGCCCTCTTCGCGATAAGGATGATGCACGAACTCTGTCACCGTGAGTTCGGCACGATGTATCGCATTAAGGCGAAGGAAGGCTTCGCGAGCCGCATCTTGAATGGCTGCTTCTGCTAAGTCCCGGTGGTAGCGGGTGTGGAAGCAGAAAGATGTTTCACTTCCCATGCGGGCTTCTATGGATACGGCTGCCTCCCAGGCTGGATATACTTCGGAGCCATGCCTTTTGGTGTGATAGATGGGTGGCTCCGGGTACCTCAAACACCATAGTAGGGACTGAAGTTGTACCACAAACCCCTCGTCTCGTGGGATGGTGACCTCCCAGGCTCCGTCGTGGTTCGACATCTACTTTCGTAGGCAACTTGGGGTTAGAGGGAGAGAGCTATTATAATCATTTGGTAAAAGGAAATACAGATGTAGAAAAGGTATATTTGCATTTTCGGAAATAATAGTTTAAAACTGATCCTATGTAGGGATATTTCCCTTTAGCCAACTAGTTAGGGGTAGGGCGCCATTTGGTCTTAGCCTACGGTCGCATGGCTCGATACCGGCTCGTGGACCCCGTTTTTGAGACGGGAATCTTTCGTGTTCATAGTACCATTTCCCTGGATCGAGTAGTTGGTACCCATGAATGCAGTACTGGATAATCAGGTGCACATGCACGAATAGTCTTACATCACCATTATTACATCAATAGGCCCGAAGGCAATGTTCAACCCACAGGACCTTATGGTCCGCATACAACACAAAAACAGAATTTAGATACGGCAGCGGAATAGAGGCAGCGGCTTGTCATTTGCCACAGGCAACGACCGGAGCTAAGATCTAGTATGCGCCGTCGGTTCCTTCGCCCTCACAGTAATACGCGTATGGGTCTTACGGCTCTTCATTTCCATCAGGAGGTTTGTGCGTATAGCAAGGGTGAGTACCAACCGTACTCGGCAAGCCAACACGAAATTGATGCATATGATAGGGTTATTCAAAGAACATGGCTGGGGTTCTTTTGCATAAAGCCAGTTTTCACAATTCTTTTCACAAGACTATCGACTAGCCAATCAGGTTTTAGTTTCATTGTTCATTAGTCCGGTGACGGTTCTGTCTACCATCCATCGTGATTCCAAGGATGGCTTCCCGCCTCCGGTTCGTCATGATTTTCTGGGGAATCTACCCCTTCTCGCTTCTCGAGAAGTTGATCCACCAAATGAAATCACCATGCAAACCCATCCCGGCGGTTTTAAGTTTAAAATCTAGCCAAGCGAAAGTCTTGTCACGATGCTCGATATCCGCGAGCACGGCTATTCGAATAGATTGATTCACTCACACTGCAGTGGATGTACACTTTACCCGTACTCCGTGACAGCCCAACAAATGAGCCTACGCCTCAACACATGAGACGGTCGCGGCAAAGCCTTTTGATAACCTCGCTTTGGCAGTACCCGCTCCATGAACTTAAGCCCTCATGCACTCTAGCCGTCCTTTTCTAGCGGTGAGAGGAGTTACAGGCGCACCGGGGTAAGGGAAACTTTCTCAATCTTTAAGTTTATTTAGTATCGGTTTAATTCCACCATTCACAACAAAGGCCGCACCTCATTCTCATCCCGTAACCACATCATAGAGAACCATCTATGCAAGGATACGCCTCCGCTCGGCTATCTAGTCGGCTAGGTCTATACCCATTCGAGAAGTACGGTTGTGCGGCTCGTTTCCGGCTATCTCATGGCTCGGTCCTTAATTGACCAGGGTCGGCACTTGCCTTTTCCGGAATCCACCCAAATCATCCAGCCGCCCCAGTCTAAAACATTTGTATAACATTTTTAATTTTCAACAAGCCTAGTTCAACATTCTCGGGGCCATGTGGCGCTCATGTCTCCACAGGCCGTAATTCGCTACCTCCCCTAAGGTAGTTGCCCGAGCACAAAGTTTTCTTGCGAAAATCATGAGTATGCAAGGATCTAGTGTAAGCGGGCTAAGCATTTGTACGAGTTATTCTCCGGTCATATCACATCGAAGGTTACAAAGAATAAATTCTAATGGTGATCAATATCAAAGCGGGGTATATCAAGCATAGGAGCTGTTGTGTAAAGCGTGCAATTTGTAATTTGAAATCAACACATTTCACAAAGTAGGATCAATATGTTCAAAGAGTGTGATGACTTGCCTTGCTCGCACACTTGAGGGTGGTATCTTCGGCGGGGTCGGTGCTGGTTTCTTCGGTGCTATCCGTACGTGCGAAAGATCAATTGAATTCAATTAGAATTCAATAAAATATCGAGAGATCGAAAAGAACCATAAAAGCCATGAAAACAACTCCAAAAGTTTTGCCAAAAATTCTACTCGAGTTAGAACAAGGGTCGCTAGGAAAATCCGTGTTTTGGAATCGAGTTGATGACTAGGGTTTTCTCAAAGACGACGATCGTAATAATTTGAGCAATTAAATTTGAAGATATCGGCGGAGAAAATTCGTGCTCGAGGTTTGAGGGTTTGAGCACAAAGAGAAGCCTATTTAAATGGCGAGAAAGAATTAGTCGGAGTCCGGATTTAAAAACGACGCGAAACGGAATCCGGAAAACGTTCGGTCTGATTTTTCAAACTTTGCCGAGAAAATATGCAAGAAAATAATTTATTTTTGCCCAAAATTTTACTCAAGTCATCCCAAAATATTTTCCAAATTTTTCACAATTTTTCCTAATTTTTTTCTTTTTTTCTTTTTTTTTTCTTTTCAGCATGCCTTGTGTTCATTTGCCGCAAGGTGTTCGGCGGGTGCTTCAAAACGGGCGGCGGCGGTGAGGAAAAAGGGCGGCGCAAGGAGGGCTTACCGGCGACGGCGGACTCGGGGAGGAAGCGGTGGGGCAAGGAGAGGAACTTGCGCACGGCGGCGTCGGCTCCGACGGCTAGGCGGCGGCGGCGCGGGAGAGGGAAAGGAGCGGCGGCGGTGCGGCGAAAAGGGGCGCGGGCGCGGCCTTTTATAGGCGCGGCGCGGCGCGGCGCGAGTGGAGAGGGATGGGCGGCTCGGGCGTGCGCGGCGGCGCGACACTGCGGCGTAGCTCGGGAGGGGCGGGTACGGCGGTCTCCATGCGGCGGCGCGGAAGGCCGGGCGGGCGCGGCGCTTGCGGCGTGGCGCGGTGGCGGGGCGCGGCGGGAGTCGACGAGCGCGGCGCGCGAGCGCGCGCGGCGGGCGCTGCGGCGGCGGCGCGCGTGGCGCAAGCGCGCGGCCGCGCGGTGCGGGCCGTCGCGGCGGAGCGCGCGCGTGGCGCAAGCGTGCGGCGCGCGCGGGCGGGCGCGCGCCGCGGCGGTGCGGGTCCGCGTGGGCGGGCGCGCGCGCGGCCGATCGGCGTCTTACACACGGCGCAATATGAATAGTGACCTTTTTGATTTTTCCCGATTTTCTATTTTCTTTTCCCTTTTTCTATTTTCTTTTCTTCTAAAAATTCCAAAATAAATCCTAATATTCCAAAAATAATTTTTAACATTATATTTTAAACTTTTTCTTGACTTTTATTTTTCCATAATTATTTTTTATATTTATTTAAATTCCTTTTTCCTAATTTTCATAATTCACCCATCTTATTTTCAAAAATTTCCCAAATTTCGAGTACGCCTCCAGAGAATTTTATTGTTCATTTTGTGTCTTAATTTATCTTCTCCCCACCAAAAATTTTATTTTATATTTCCCAAAACGCGTTTTTGCAAATCCGCGCTTTTCCGATTTCCTTTTTTTGAAAACCCGGATGCGGCTTACGCGCCTCCATTTCGACAACTCAGAATCATCCAAAAACACCGAAATGGAAAATTGACCACGACTAAATTTATGCAACTGAGCTGGCAAATAAGAAGCAACAAACCCGAGAAGAAGCAATAAGCCAAGGTTTTTGAAAGTTCCGATTTTTACGTTCCGATTTCGGTTCTCCGATTTTCAGGATGTTACACGTCTAGTGGACACTTGTTAATCATTTGAGGCAAAAATGTGCCATGTAGGATCACACGACAGGTCTCGGCAAGCATCTTGCTTTCATCAAGTCCTCAAATCTTCTAACATTGTGAAAGGTATAAAATGTGTTGTCAGAATATTTTCTTTACGCAACTGAACTTTCCAACTCAAGAAGTCGAAAACAATGGGGGCCGAACTTTTGTTATTTTTGTTTTATGTCCCAGCAACATCAAAAGTTTCACACAAAATACACCTGAATTCGGAATTAAATAAAGCGACAACAAAAATGTAAAATTATAGCTACACGCCATGAAGCCATTTATTTGCGAGTCCCCCACGTTGCGCATGTAGATTCATCACTTGGTCGTGATGAACGGCCCCACCTCTGCTCACCAGCGAGAACTCCTTTGAAGTTTTGCCTTCCATCCATTCACGTTGGCGTTGTAGTCCTTATGAAAATAAGTGAAACAAAGAATTTGATGTGCATACCAGCAACATGGGAAGAAAGCACGTAATAAGCGGCATTAAATAGTTAGATTTGTGCCCTAAGGGTTTTGCCTAATTACACGGTGAAGTCGAGAGACGAACTCGTTTTGTTCTTTTCAACTTGACAAGCTCCATCTCTAGAACATTGAGGAGCGCAATACAAGATTTAACATAATCGGTACCACGAGAAAATGATATCTACGCACCTTAGTTGAAGAGAATATGGGAGCCGGTGAGCTAGCAAGAGGGGGTTACCGATCGGTGCGAGTCTTGACAATGACATCATGGAAACCGCATTCTCGAGCATCTGGATAATTTACCAAACAGATGTTACCATAGCTCTACATTTTCATGAAAGGAACAATATTATTAATAATAGTGTGGCTAGCAAAAGCACTGTCAGTAAGCCTTGACATCGTGAAGGTCATAACCCCTTTGCTTAATGTAAGTGCAAACTCTTACGAAGGTTTCCCGGGACACTTGCGGTAATCACTAATTAGAACCTTACCCCCAAGTTTGAGCCACTTGTAGAAACTTTTAAACAGTGAGGGTTTATCTTGCAAAGTGCAAAACAGCCGATCAAAACACTATTGTTATGGCATCGAGATAAAGGGTAACACATAATTAAAAGATCAACCATTTCAAGCCAAGAATTGGTGACAGAATTGACACTCACTCTTGGGCTTCAGAAGAAGCTTCATTTGGAGGGGCGTCAACTGATCAAGATTCAGATTTAACAGGCTACGTCACAGAAATCTGTAATTAATTTTTACTGCATTACAACTAAAAATTGACAAGCTTGGGACTTGTAGAAGATCACTCAAAAGCCTGAGCTTTACCAAGGAGCAGCGCATGGCAGGCGTCCGAGTTGAATTCACCTTCTTCTCCACACGCACCTTGCGATTCCATCCAAATTCAGTAAACACAAGATCAACCATCAGTCCATGACAAACCCGAGCGAAGAATAAATCCCAACTAACCAGCCGGCTTCTTCAATCCATTGGGTGCGCCACTCTTCCCATCCGTCTTGGCCTGCTTTGGCGCCCGAACTGGCAGCAACGGCGATGGGTGTTAGCGGCCTAGGGGCATGGAAGTGAGGAATCATGTGCATATATGTACATCGAAAACAATATCATTTCAATGACAATGTGAGAATAAAAATAAAATAAACACTCTAGATTATTTGACAAACAAAAGATAAATGTTCTTTCCTTAACAACCTTGCTTTGTAGGTTGTCTTCAATATCAAATAATCGATCAGAGCTACGTTGTTTTAAAGCTAAAGAGGTTGAGCGGGGAATATCAAAAAGCATAGCAAGACATAACGCTTCGGTTACAAAAATTATCATTGATCATGGACTGAACATACGGGAAGCAAACACATTGTGTCAGTCACAAAAAATATCACAAATGAAAAGGATAACTGCTGCAAAGACAAAGAGGTAACTCTTTCTGAAAGTTGGGTTGACATGAATCTATATTCAAGAACTGATTGCCCATAACCCCATAGTATTGTCTAGATTAAGGCATTTATAATTTTACATTGCCTAGGTAAGGAGACTCTGAATTTTGGCTGAGTTGCTAAATTCAATTTGATCTTAGGCTTCAAATCACGAAAACTCTCATTTATTTTCAGCATACAAATCATGAAAACTCTAATTGAATTCAACAATTCCAGTTTTCAATTGTTTTAATCAATCTCTGCATCTTGATGGTACTGACAACCCATTCTATATGATCATGGAGGCACAATTGGCCGACCATGGATGTAACTAATACATACACTTGAATGAGAGTTTTTTGTTGAATGACTGAAAAAATAGTATGCAGTTGAGTGAAATGACAGGTTGCTACTCACCGAGTTGAGGAGGATGTTAGATGCCTTGAAGTCGCTAGATGACCAGCGTGTGAGCGTAGTGGAGGAAGTCGAGCCCCTTCGCCGCGTCAGTGGTAGTCTGCATCATCCTCATCCATTAGACTGTTGACCCTCCTATCTCCACCCCCGCAAAGGCAGACCTGCTAGCAAAGTGTGGTACTGTCCTCCCCAATAATTCCACCCCAAATTTTGTGCGTCGTTGTTAGCAGACAGTAATGGTGGCATCAATTGTTGTCGCCGATCACCCGATCTCCGCTTGGACCATCAGCACAATGACACCCCGACTGTGTCGGATGCTCCTTGTTGGCTGCACCTGCAACACACTTATTGAAAAATATGAATTTCAAACCATTGGTTATACATGGTAGTCAAATTTTGTCAGGTTGCCATTGAAGGTTCCACCATCAAAATTTGGTTTCATCAAATGGTCAAAAATTAAAAAGACATTGAAGTATTCGTATATACAAAAACAAAATTGAGAACACCCCAAATAGATGCAAAAATCAAGGTATAGTTTTTCATTATTCAAAGAAACTAACAACAGACTTTGTGATCTCCATAAGAGACATGAGAAATAGGATAAGTGTAAAATAAAAAACAAAATGCATCATCGGCTAGACGGCAAGTGCGGCTTAACATTAAAAAAGGCAGGAAACGAAGGTGCCTCTAATATTAGCAACAACTGCATATATGTACCAAACACGATCAAATATTTATTTATTTTTTTGCTTTTTTCAGTTGTAAAAATGTGAAATTGGACATGGGAAAATCTGAGGAGACATAACACTACGACCTACGTGGAATTAATGCAGTGCAATAAACTATAAGAAATTTTCCAATGTATATTCAGTTCAAGAACATCAAGGCTAGAAGCAGAATATTTAAGAATCTATCACAGAGAGACTATTGGCATCAGGAGATCCACTATGAACAGCTCCAGCCTAATGATTAAATCACCAATTAAATCAACCCCTTTGCTAATAAAACATTAAATCAACCCCAACAAAGGAACAGAAGCAAGCATGACCTTTTGCTTGCACTAGTTCACTGTCAAAGCCATCAAAATCTAATTGTTACTAAAATGCAGTACTCGCATTATAGCAGCAGATGTTATTCTATTCTTAGAAGACAAGCAAGAAAAATCAGGCTAGAGTATTGTTTTTCGTAACTAATGGAATATAATATGAGAGCTTAGTAGGTCTATGTTTCTGCCTGATAGCAATAGAGACATAGAGAACATATGGAGCAAGCAACCAAGATACAACCAATACCGGTGGAGGAAGGACGGGCGGTGTTGAGCGGGTGTCGGTGGCGGGGTGGAGGACAGGCGCGGGTGCCGGCGGTGAAGGCGGCGTGAGTGAAGGGGAAGGCACGGGCGGGCGGCGACGGAAGGGAAGGCGTGGGCGGGGTGGAGGGCGGGCGTCGACGGAAGGGGAGGCTTGGGTGCCGACGGAGAGGAGCGGCGGGGTGGAGTGTGGGGAGGAGTGCACGGCCGACGGTTTGTCGAGGAAAAGGATTGGGACGAGGGTGCTATCGCTATTTTTCTTTTTAACCGCTGGTTAGTGGAGTGGAAGATCGTTAACTATAGGAATGGAATTCAATTCGTAATATGAGTCGGTAGAGCAAGAGATCTAATTGTTAATTGCGTGATGAACTGATATATTTTATATTAGTATAGATAAATGGCTAAGCAATAAGATACTCTATCCTACAAAACTTTTTTAAAAAATGCCGAACTACTTGAAAGAAACGATTCATAAAGGTTTAAAAAATACATGCAAAAAATATTCGCACTCAGAAAAAATAAAAAAAATATACAACAAAAAAATTACAGTTAAAAGGAAGTATAATTGCATATTGCGCACAGTTGCATTTTTAAAAGAGGTTATACCACCGCAATTTTAGGCTTAGGAATGTGCGATTCTTAGGTTATTGAAATTTCACAAAATTTCAGGCGCTTGAAATCTAGCAATGTGTCTATTTTTCAGGAGCCTGAAATTTTTAAAAATTTCAGTCACCTAAAGTAAACTCATTACTTTATTTGTTGTCAAACAAAATGAACTAAAATTACACATTACATGTCAGCGTAATTTTAGACATAGTAATGGGTAAATTTAGGTGAATGAAAATTTACAAATTTTAGATGCACGAAATCTAGCAATTCCCTTAAAAGTTTTTTTAAAAAAGTTTCACCATCAACATATGGGGACTTCGGTTTTTAGTTTAAAATTTATTTGAGATACACTTGGGTGGTAATTAAGAGAGAAACATGTTATTCAGATTTGTCTTGGTTTTCGTTAGCACTTTTTAACTGTTAAATGATGCATTTGATGTGAAAACTTTTATATAGAAGTTGCTTTTAAAATATTAGATAAATTCATTTTTCAAGTTTATAATAATTAAAGCTAATTAATTAAATGTTAATGGTTCTCTCATTTTGTTTGCCATCGCTTAATCTTCATCATCAGCCGACTCGCTTGTCAAAAACCCACACCATCAAGTTGCGGATTCCATGTTTCTCTGATTCATCCTGTTGTTGTCTGTCAAGTGGGAGGAAGGTAATCCAGATTTCCTTTCTTTTACGAGCTATCGATTTATTTGACAAAGCACACCAGCTGACGCAATGACTGCAGTCTGTGGACACTGTGCGCTTGTAAATTGTAAGCAACAAGCCACGACGTACACAGAGTTGGTAAAAATCGTATTCCACACACGCTTTAAAGACCAAGTCCGCATTATATATGAAGGAAAACGACTAATATGGATCGATCCAACGCGATTTCAAATTCCTTTTCTTTTCCGACGATTGCAAAAGTCTGCAGTTGAAATATGTGGAATGCTTTAATTATTCGTCCGTAGACAGTTTCAGATTCTTCATTTTTCACAACTGCGTGCACAGTCTGCATTTCAAGGAAGCAAGATGCAGGACTAGAACCGAAGTACATGTGGACTTCTATCTATCTTGAATTCCATTTCGTGAATACCAGGCATACTTCTTGTTTTACTCGCGCATGCTGCAGGAACCGAAGCAAGTCAAAATGAAGATGCTTCTCCTACTGTCGCTGCTTGCGGTGATCGCCGTTGCTCGCTGCGACTTGGCCGCTCTGAGGCTGCACGCCACACACGCCGACGCCGGCCGCGGCCTCAGCAAGCGCGAGCTTCTGCACCGCATGGCCGCGCGCAGCAAGGCCCGCTCGGCGCGCCTGCTCTCCGGCCGCGCGGTGACCGCCCGCGTGGACCCGGGGATTTACACCGACGGCGTTCCGGACACGGAGTACCTGGTGCACATGGCCATCGGCACGCCGCCGCAGCCGGTGCAGCTCATCCTCGACACCGGCAGCGACCTCATCTGGACGCAGTGCGCGCCGTGCGTATCCTGCTTCCGCCAAAGCCTCCCACGCTTTGACCCGTCCCGTTCCATGACGTTCGCCGTGCAGCCCTGCGACCTGCCCATATGCCACGACTTGCCCTGGTCTTCCTGTGGCGAGCAGAGCTGGGGCAACGGCATCTGCGTATACGCCTACGCCTACGCCGACCACTCCATCACAACCGGCCATCTAGACTCCGACACCTTCACCTTCGCGAGCGCCGATGATGCCATTGGTGGCGCCTCCGTGCCGGACCTAACCTTCGGCTGTGGCCTCTTCAACAACGGGATTTTCGTGTCCAACGAGACCGGCATCGCTGGCTTCTCCCGCGGCAAGCTGTCACTGCCGGCGCAGCTCAAAGTCAACAACTTCTCCTACTGCTTCACCGCTATAACAGGGTCAGAACCGAGCCCCGTGTTCCTCGGCGTTCCGGCGAACCTCTACGGCGACGCCGCCGGCGGTGGTCGTGGCGTCGTCCAGTCTACCGCTCTCATCCGATATCATTCTGCTCAGCTGAAAGCGTACTACATCTCCCTCAAGGGCGTAACCGTGGGCACGACGAGGCTGCCGATCCATGAATCGGTGTTCGCCTTGAAGGAGGATGGCACGGGCGGCACCATCATCGACTCCGGCACCGGCATGACGACGCTGCCCGAGGCCGTGTACAACCTCCTGTGCGACGCGTTCTTGGCCCAGACGAGGCTCACGGTGCACAACTCGACGTCGTCGTTGTCCCAGCTCTGCTTCGCGGTGCCTCCGGGAGCCAAGCCGGACGTGCCGGCGCTGGTGCTGCACTTTGAGGGCGCGACGCTGGACCTGCCCCGGGAGAACTACATGTTTGAGATCGGGGAGGCCGGTGGCAGCATCGCCTGCCTCGCTATCAACGCAGGGGAGGACCTGAGCGTCATAGGCAACTTCCAGCAGCAGAACATGCACGTGCTCTACGATCTGGCCAACGACATGCTGTCCTTTGTCCCTGCTCAGTGCAACAAGCTGTAGAATTGCATCTTCCTGTTGTAAACGCATCTCTGTCCATGAACATTACGCGATCATAAAAGTTATATTGGTAAAAAAAATTTCCTAAATAAAGAAAATTGGTCCAAAATGTAGTATCACTTACTAGGCTTTTATTTTTTTTAAACGAACCGCAAAATATATCACGTGTTTCATTAATATAGCAGAAGAAAATACAAGACTACAGGCTTGAGAGGCCATAAGCAAAAAAAAGCAAGAAAAAGAAGAAAACTCGTCCGGTTAGATTGGAACATCAACGCGCGCAAACGCTCAACTCGAGCCATCATAACAACCCAATCTAAACCAACTCACACCATGCAGGCGACAGATCAAAGTCTTATACGACGGCACCCACCAAACTTACACACAACTGGCCGTCATCGAACCTTACATCAGAGCTGTTAGTCAATTGGACCTTAGGAATGACAGACCACACTGCACTGAAAGGGCCCCCGTCATGCGGACCCATCGCCGTTGTACCACTGCAACGCTAAACCCCGTCCGACGGGATGAAAACCACCAGATCCGAATCTCTCATAGGACTTAACGCGTAGAGGCCTCGCCACATCCGTCGTTGGACACCACCTCACGCTCGCGGGGGGCCACGCTACGCCCGCTACTGCACTCCTTATCCCAGATCTGTTTTCTTTTGTTGCCGTCATAACAAAGAGAGAAGTTGCCCTGCTGCTTCCGATCTCCATCGAACAACTGAGCCGCCACAGAGAGTCGACCTGGCCTCGTCAACCTCATTAAGCTCTCTACACGCGAGAGAAGCTGCCATCGGCTGAGGCTTCCCAAGATCTTGGGCCGCCATTGTACCTCCCCTCGCCTTGCCGCCGCACCCGCTCCTCCGAGTCTATCACTTCCCACCACTGCACCTGCGTCCCCCTGCCGGCCAGCCTCCGCATGCTGCCTCCGACCACGCCTCATCGTGTCGCACCGACCTCCGCCACCGACAGGCGCACTTCCTCGCGATAGTCCAGCCACCGGCCTCCTCCACCAACGGTTGCACCTCGCGCCTCGCGATACTCCTCCTTTCTGTGCCACCTTGCGCCGCAATCGTGAGCCGGCCGCGCCTCGTCGCATCATGCCAGCCTCCGCACAAGCCACACCTTGCCGGTCACATTCGCTGCCGATCACGTCTCCGTTCCGCATGCCCTTCCAGCGACCTCCTCAAGTTGCATCATCCGGTCTCCTCCCTCTCCAAGTGTTGACACAAACGCGGACGCTAGATCCAAGCACGTGCTTGCTGTTAACGCCAAAATTTGGTAAGCCCCGAAGTCCTTATCGGCTAAGGGTTAGGATCGGCTCAAAGTCAGTATCGGCTTGGAATTCGCATCGCCGATGGGGGTTTTACATTATCAATATCTCCAGGATCGGATTCTTCTTAGATTCGGTTTGAGAAGATCTTATCCGGAAGAAATCGAGTCCAGGGGAGAATGCGGCTTGTATCTATTAATTAGGAAGAGATTGTTAGTTTCCTATTTTATCTTTAGGAAAGTCTGTTTAGTGTCCGATAAAAACTTTATCTATTTCCTTTTATTTTTAGGAAAGTTTGAATTGTAATCTGTTAGGATCTTTGTCACCCTACGGGTATAAATATGTAAGCCCAGCGTTCATGTAATATATCTCTCGATCAATAAAATTCGGCGCATCGCCACTCTTTTATTCTTTATCTTTGTTCAACATTCGGCGGAACTTGGCATCAAACGCTGGGCTGCATCGGTTAGGTTCGACCTCCAGCAAAGGAATAAGTCCAACGTTCTGCCGGATCAGGCGATCATATTGACTACATCGACGTTGTCCAAGGCTGCATCAGTACGTTCGATCTTGGATTGCTCCGGTTTAGTTAGCATGCTTGCCTGACTATTTAGCATATGTCTCTATTAATCTAATCTTAGTATTTCAGTTTAGCCCTATCGAATGTCTCTTGTTTTAGGGTCTCTGTCGTTATTGGCTAAACTGTTTACTAGATTAGATTGGTTTAGGCATCTACCACCCTGAAAATCAGTCAAGGGCTTGATTGTCTAGATATTGTTTTTCTTTTCATACTTAGTGCTGCATCAGTTTGATCTACTAAGTCGTGATTAGAACCGTAATCTCTAGCCTGCCTGTTGACTGCCACTAATGGTTTCATCGGGGTTTCAGCCGATGAGCTATTAGGAATCGCATCGGCTTGCAAGGAATATACATAAGTTGGATATAGCCGATTGCAGCAGAGGCTTCATTGAATATTTAACCATTTGGATTTAATGACATTGGACTTCCAGCCGACGTGTGTTTTAATCTTTAAATCAGTATTTATTATATCATGTGATTGCTTTGTGCCATATTACATTGCTATATCACCATGTTATCGTCAACCGATCGTCTTTATATAGATGTTTGTTAAGTACACAGCCGATGGATCAAGACTTAACTACACTGGTAGATATCAGCATCGGCTATCGACCAATCGGCTGTTCTGGATATTAGCCGATTGGTTGATACATTTTATAATCGGTTACTTTACATATCTTGTCAGTGACAGGATCAAACTGACTGGCATGCCCGTGCTTCATCGATTCTAGGACCTGCACTAGAGCTAAGCAGATCTTTCAGGGCGGCGTGTTTGATTTTTCTCGTCAACACTTATCGACTCCAGGCACGCTTCTTCCTTTTTTTTCTTTTTTTTTCTTTTTTTCTCTTTTTCTTCTCCCTTTTTCTTTTTCTTTTTTCTTCTTTTTCTTGTTTTCTTCTTTCCTTTTTTTTCTCTTTTTTCTTTTTTTTTCATTTGTTCTTACGCGGTCTCTGCCACCGGCGTCGCAGCACCGTCGTCACCATCCCCGCCGCCGCCGCCACATCGCCATCCGTCGCCGCCACCACCTGGCCGTCATCTATCGTCCTTTCGCAGTCTTGCCACGCTGCCGCCCGCCGTACGCCCACCAGTCCACACCGGCGCCGTGCCCGCCGCCTCCCACCACCTCTGGCGCCACGTACTTGTGCGTGCCGACGAACGAGCTCGACCGCGCGTCCACCGGCACCTCGATGAAACGCGGCCGTGGACGCGGCGTGGCACGGCGACTCCACCTCCTAAGCCTGAACAGCTGCACCACCGGGAGGCAGGTCCGCATCACCGCGTCATCCTCGTCGACACCGTTCCTCGCATCCTCGACCGCTGGTGACGTCGTGGACTCGAGCGACAGGTCGAAGTCGGTGGGCATGAAGTGGCCGTCGGGTCGAATGAGCACGTTCTCCGGCTTGGGGCGGAAATGCTGCATGCGGCAGGTAGCAGGTGCTGCACAGTATCATGCACGCATGCCGCCGTGCCTCTGCCTGCCTCTGCCCTCTGGTGATCGAGCAGAGCAAAGGCATGCAGCAACTATCCGCTCTTCTCGTCGAGACGACGGACGATCAGTTGATGCTTCATGCTTACGAGCCGAACGCGATGCCCAACATGTGCGACGCGACGGGGAATTGGCGGGGCAGAACTCCATGACGAAGCACCTTGGCTCCGTCGAGCGCGGCGGCGCCGGCGCTAGCGCCCTCCTCGGCGTCGAAGCTGGCGTGCACGCTGTAGAACACATAGACGAGCAAGGCGGCGGCGGTGAAGAAGCTGAAGCGGACGTAGGACGGGTGGTCGAGCGAGCCGAGGAGGAAGACGTTGAGGAACGCCGACGCTGCCGGCACCCACGGCATGGCGGGGACGCCCCAAAGCTCCGGCCGGCGCGCCTCCGGCACCAGCGCCTGGAATGGCCACCGCGCCGACGCCGCACGCGACGAGGAGGCCTGTCTTGGCGCGGCCCGCCGTTGCGAACTGCCACAGCAGCGTGAAGCAGAGCGCGACGAAGGAGAAGGCAACCAGGAACACGAGCGTGGGCCACGCTGCCGCCGCCCACGTCCTCCTCGCCCGAAGCCTCCTCCGCCGCCGCCCGCGCGTCGGCCATCCCCGCAGCCGCCTCCAGATCTGGGCCGGTCCCGCCGCCAGCCGCCATCCCCGCCGCCTGCCGCTGGAGAAGCACACCGTCGACGTGCCCGTCGCGCCAGGAGGGAGAGGTAGCTGTTCTGGTTGGCCGCCGGCTGCTGAGGCGGCTCCGTCTTGACGGCGCGGCCATGGAGGGCGGCGTGGAGGTGGAAGCGCGGACGTCGCCGGCGGCAAAGGGGTCTTCCGTGAGCGCCGACAGGTTGGTGCCGTCGTCGCCGCCTCGCAGCCAGCGAGAAAGCCCCGCGCCGCCGCCGTCCTTGCGGTCGCGCGGCTTTGCCGGCGGCCGCTCGGGCGGCGGCAAGGCGGAGGAGGAAGGAGGGGGAGAGGGGGCGGCCGGCTGAAAATGCCGACGTCGGCGGCGGCGGGGGAGGAAACCTAGGTCGCCGCCGGTCACGCTCTCTCTTTTCAAACTTCAGAGTTCCATGTGGGAGTTTTAATTTAAGCTTAACCCATTTGGGTGATGCGAGTCAGAAGGCATTAGGCAAAATATTTTGTAAAAACCTTCCCATTTTAGTGAGAATCAATCCGTAATTGATTGATTATTTGATTAGGCCCGGGTCGCAGTTGCGAATATGCATATGCTTAACCATATCCAGAGATGGCCAAAAGGACGGCCCGGCATGACACAGCATGGGCTTATTTCAGCACAGCCCGTTTTATGAAACGGGTCGTGTCGTGCCGGCCCACGTGCCTAGCACCCCGTCCCAATCATGGTCCACGAGATGGTTGGGACGTGTCATGTCGGCACGAGCCCGTTAAAGGCCCATGGGCCGAAGCCGGCCCGATAACACTGTTTGGCACTGTTTAACACTGTTTGAGACGGGATTTTGACCTGTTAAAGGCTCACGAGCTACTTTTACCCTGTGCTATAGTGTTGCTACAGTGTTTGCTACAATAGACGGGTCGTGCCGTGCCGGCCCATGGCTTGGCCGGCAGCCCAAGCACGGCCGTGCCATGCGGCTCGGCCGGATTTGCCTCTGGCCGTGCGGGTCTTGCTCTGATACCACGCGTGCCGGGTCGGCCCGCCTCGGCACGGCCCATTTGGCCGTCACTAACCATATCGAAACGTAGAGTCGGAAACGATAACAATACCGGAGCATCAAAAAATATTGGAAATTGAATCACCAGAATAAAAACGTCGAAAACAACATATCATATGAATAAATTTACATTATAAATGAATATCATAGATATATATTAGTAAAGATTCATAGCAATAACTAATTTAAATGGGTATATCTAAAAAACTTTCAAAAAAATTTTGGGTCCAAAACATTCAAATATAATTTTAACGGAATTACATTGTAACTGAAATGTTGTTATAATGTAACTAAAAAAATATGTTGAGCATGGTGACTAGCAGCCTGCACTTTTGCTGCACAGGTTGTGAGTTTGAATCTTCAGCACCATGCATCTAATTTTTTTCTCAACCACCTGCATGAATCTCGAGATAATTCAACGGTCACAAATCTAAAAGTTTGGAGAGAAAAACTGTCAGAAGGTAGCAATTTCGATTTAAATACTTCATACCGATATTATATCATCACCCATGACAAAACATAAGGTTTATGGTTAAATTTTTATATTAATTGATAGGTTTTTGGTATTATACGGTAATTTCTTCAGTGATTCCGCATGAAAACGGTCAGGAAAAAACGTTACCATTTTCGCTTCATTCCTGAATAATACCGAATAGGAATCAATCAGTCAGTACAAAACAAAAACGATAGCCGGTACGCTCAGGTTATTTTATACCATTTTCATCCCTACAAGGAAGAAGTACTAGGCATCCCCTGTATCCCATGTGACTGCAAATCTGCAACCCGTCGAAGCTGAGTTGGTTGTAGAGGAGTCCAATATGTTAGCTGTGAGGAGTCAGGATGCAACTGGTTGTAGAGGAGCCCAATAACGTGTTAGCTGTGAGGAGTCAGGATGCAACTGTATTGGAAAAAGTTCAATAGGTTTTTCATCTAATGGTTAAGTTTGAATCGCATCTCTCATCCACTAAAACAGATACAATGCATACCTCATTTCTCAAAATCAGTGCCAACAAGATTTTAAGATGGTTTGAACGTGGTTTCTAGCTAACGTAACGTCTACGTGGCATATTACATCACACTTCAATTAAAACAAAGTTATAAAAATACAATGAGACCTAGATGTCAGTGAAACATATCATCTTCCTTTTCTTTCCACTGTCTTCTTTTCCCCAATATCATCCACTTCCCCCGACGAGGAATCAGTGGCGGCTGGCAAGGAGGATAGCATAGCAGCGGTGGCGTCTGGCAAGCAGGATAGCACGGAGGCGAGGGATCCAGCGAGCTCAAGCTTGCAATCTCATCCGCAGTATGGCGGCGGTGGCAACCAGCTAGGAAGGCGGTAGTGGCGGATCACGGTGGTGCAGGAGAAGAGGATGAAGGCGACGGAGAGGGGCGTGGACGAGGGAGGTGAGGGAGCCGGCGAGCTCGAGCTCCCCGTCCCATCCGCTGTCTTCAACCCTCGATGCGCCTTCTTTATCCCCCAACGCGCCATCCCATCCACGATCTTCCTCTCACGATACAGAGGAGATGCGGAGGAGGGAGGTGAGGGAGCTGGCACTGAAGAGCACCAGGCTAGCTGCCCATTCCCTCATTGTCGTCGCAGCTGGGCCTTTGGTCCCTGCGCCATGCTCCAGGAGGCCGGTGCCGAGGCCGGCAAGGGCGAGCCGAGGAACGTCGCCAGCAAGTCCAGCATCGGGAAGGCTAGCGGCGGCGGCGGCCGTCGCATAGTTGCGTTGGCGGAATCCTCGCACACCTAGCTCTCATGCCACCTCGACGTTGGGACACTGCCTTCGCACGTGGTGAGGTGGAGAATCTCCGCGCAGGAGCTCCAGATCCGAAACTAGACCTGGAGCAATTCCAGCGATGAGATCAAGCCCCCACGCCCTCGACATGAAGCTACTATTGCGAGCTTCAGCGAGCTTCGCCGCCTCCGTGCCCTCAACGCTTCTTCTGCCACAGTCATCACTACCACCACGCCACTCGCTACGTCGTGGAAGAAGAGGAAGGCGGGGTGGCCGTGGGCGCCGGTGAGGAGCTCGAGGAGGTTGGAGGAACGCCGGCGAGGAGCTCCTTTTTTGTCTGCCGCGCCTCATCGGGGAGGGAGAGTAGAGAAGGGGAAGGAGGCCACCAAAGGTCGGTGGAGATAGAGAGGACATAGGGTGAGCGGGAGGAAGTGGGACCCACTGACATGTGGGTCCCATTATTTTTTAACCTTTGGATTTGAATGACACAAGGATCCTACATATTTTATTTTAATTTTTTAATTTTTAAGTTTTGTTTTTAGTGCTACGTCTACGGCACGTCAAATAAGTGTCAAGTCAAAACAGCCATGTAGACGTCACATCAGCCAAAACCGTCCAAATCAACTTAACACCTTATTTGCACTTATTTTAAGAGATGATGGATATGTATTGTATCAGGTTTTGTGGTTGAGAGACACGATTCAAACTCAACCCTTAAGGGACCTAAATGAACTTTTCCTCACTGTATTCCAACTAATGTGTTGGCTGTAACAAGTTAAGTCATAAGAAAAAGTCCACTTTATGTCTCTCAAGTAAGGGTCTAGTTTCAATTGTGTCCCAAAATCATAAAACTAGATACAACGCATCCCTCATTTTTCGACAGGCCGAACTTGTTCTTCGCCTTCTATGAGGGGTCCTTTGGCACGTCGACATCCAGCTTCCTGCCCTTGCTGCTCATCTCCGCCACCAGGAACGGCCTCCCTAGATGCGTTAGCGACCTCCTCTACCCCTAAAACCCTTGATGTCAATCTACCCCATCCTTCACACACTCGTAGGGAGAGATGGAGAAAAAAGTGAGAGAGAGCAGGCGGAAGAGAGAAGATGATACTTTTTTTTTCTTTAAAGATTTACATGTGGCTTCGCTTATTTTTAATTTTTTAAAGACTAAATTGACACCTAGTGTCATGTCACTTAAAAGACTAGGTAAAAATTATGTTGGTCAAAACCATTCTCAATGCTGTCGAGGGACTTGATTTTGAACCTTTTTTCAGCCGGAAAGGAACTCCGGGTCTCCGGGGACGCTTTGGGCTATACAGGCCGATGCTAACTTGCTTGGGCTCGGTGATGTCGCGTGCGGAACCGCGGACCCATACGACGAGACGCACCGGTCGCTGCTTGATGACGACGCGACGCGTCCCCTGTTTCGCCACTTCGCTCGACGGCGCGACTCCGGACGTGTACCACTGTGGTGTACGAGGATGAAGATCGCAACGCGCCAACTCCGTGGATCAATTCAATGGTGACCTCACCATTGACAGGCAACTACCTGCAAGCTGCTGCAGCAGAACATGCACGTCTCTCTCCTCTACGACCAGTGGACCACCATCTCCTCCCTAATTAATAAGCTACCATTTCAGCGTAACAAGCTTTTAGAAAAATAAGCTACCATATCGTTGTTTTGTGCATCCTAGGAGTATAAAATAGGCGAGTAAAAAGCAACAGTAAAGTTCAAACAGGCGAGTAAAAAACAATGAGCAAACGTACATAGGCTCCTAATTCAAAACGAAGGGAAAAGGAGGGTTCAAAATGACGGGTGTTATGAGTATAGATTTCAATGTATTTTCTCCTTTGCTGAATGCCGACTCAATCCAATTCAAAATTTCCAATACGATCTCAATCGTTTCTTCTGGCTGGCTATGTCGGAAAAGGCAATCGTTTAAAATGCATGAACGCGCGCGAGAGTCCAAAAACGGCTGAAAACTTGCAAAAACGACAGGACGTAGTTCTTAGTTGCTGAAACGAACACGTGCATAACCTCGCTATATATATGGAGCCAAGATTGGGTTCGTATTTGCAACACAAACTCACCAAGCAGTAGCAAGCACACCATCCCTGAAATGATGAAGCAGCCGATGAAAATGCAAAAGCTAGTTCTCTTGATCCCCGCGTTGCTTGCAGCTCTAGTCATTTCTTGCTGCAATGCGTCGGCGGCCGTCCGGATCTGCAGCTCACCCACATCGACGGCGGGCGCGGCCTGTCTGGGCGCGAGCTGATTCACCGCATGGCGCTGCGGAGCAAGGCCCGCGCCCCGCGGCTCCTCTCGGGCTCAGCAACCGCGCCCGTATCCCCAGCGCCGGACGACGAAGGCGGCCCAGGTACGCGCGTGGGAGAGTACCTGGTGAACTTGAGCATCGGCACGCCGCCACTGCGCGTGCAGCTGACGTTCGACACCGGCAGCGAACTCACCTGGACGCAGTGCCTGCCGTGCCCGCGCTGCTTCGAACAGTCTCTACCTTACTTTGACGGGTCGAAATCCTCCACGCACGCCTTGCTCCCTTGCGACTCCACGCAGTGCCAGTCCCTGGAGGTAGTGTCGTGCGGCAAGAAGTACTGGTCGAACCAGAGCTGCGTCTACATCTACACCTACGGCGACAAGTCGGTGACGGTCGGCCACCTCGACGTGGAGACCTTCACGTTCGGTGCCGGCGCCGGTGCCGGTGCATCCGGGCGCGCGTCCATGCCCGGCGTGGCCTTCGGTTGCGGCCTCGTTAACCATGGGACTTTCGGCATCGCCGGCTTCGGCCGCGGCCCTCTGTCCCTGCCGTCTCAGCTCAAGCTGGACAACTTCTCCTACTGCCTCACCGCCGCCATGACCGGATCGAAACCGAGCACCATCCTGCTCGACCTGCCAGCGGACCTTTACAACCACGGTCGCGGCGCAATCCAGACAACTCCACTAATCAAGAACCCTCGCAATCCAACTCCATACTATATATCGCTGAAGGGCATCACAGTCGGGTCGAAGAGGCTGCCGGTGCCGGAGTCCGTGTTCGCTCTGAAGAACGGGACCGGTGGGACGGTCATCGATTCCGGCACGTCCAACATGTTGCTGCCGCCGTCGGTTTACCGGCTCGTCCGCGAGGCGTTCGTAGCGCATATGAAGCTTCCCGTGGTGCCCGGCAACGAAACGGGTCCCTTCCTCTGCTTCTCGGCGCCGCCGGGGGGGAAGCCGTACGTGCCGAAGCTGGTGCTGCACTTTGAGGGCGCGACGATGCACCTGCCCCGGGAGAACTACGTGTTCGAGATCAAGGACGCGGGTGACCGCATCATCTGCCTTGCCATTACCCAAGGCGACGAGATTACCATACTAGGCAACTTCCAGCAGCAGAACATGCATGTACTCTACGATCTGAAGCACAGCAAGCTGTCCTTCGTCCGTGCTCAGTGCGATAAACTTTAGAGTCGCGTCAATCATCACCCTGGCCACGAGGTGTTGCCATCTGTGCGTTGTTTCACGCACTAATCTATGTGTTAATTTGTTATAGCTGAATAATTTGTATGCTGGATACGAGCAACTGTATGCCATACTTACATCTTGTAAAATTATTTTACCTTGAGACTGAGGAGGTCATACGAACAAAAACTAGCGGATTTTCTTAAGCAGTTTGCTTGATGGGACTATAAAAAAACTGCCGCAAGTTTTTTATTAAAAAACATTCAAATTTAACTATATTATAATAATATAATTTGTATATAATTTCACCATAACTATACTATAACCATAAAATATGCAACTTTTTATATCTAAATTACATAGAGGTTGTAATGTAGTTATAATGAGTTACAATTATTATAACTCATTGTGACTATACTGTAACTAGAATTTAACTTATATGTATTAGTGTAGCTTGAATTTGGACACAATATCGTATGGCTGAAAATTCAAAAACTATGAAAGAAAAAAACTTCACTATGAAAGAAAAAACTTGCATAAGTTTTTTTTCTTCCCTAGCTTTTGAATTTTCAGTCGTAGCAAGTTTTTTTCTTCCCTAGCTTTTGCATTTTTAGCCGTACCATATTGTGTCAAGTTTTCTAGCAAATCCATTGATCGATTCGAAAGGCAAGTCGTTATATCTGCGTGGTAAGTGGGCCAACGCCTCCCAGGCTTAGATTAAGTCGAAAAACTTTGCGGGGAGATCCATGTGTTCTCTCACCTTCTAGTTTTATAATTGAGGAAACATCGGATGCCTGAGATTTTGGTAAGTAGCCTTAGATCTGCACGGAGACGACTATGTGTCCTCTGTGTTGGCGCCCTGGACTATCTGGTTGGCTGGCTGCCCAAGAACCAGGTTGTGGTTTCATTTGGAGGTGAGACCCAGAATTGATCTTCCCCACAACTACAAAGTCTACTACATCCAAGGTGTGCATCTAACCAGAACAAGTGGGTCACTCCTCTCTGGGGCTTAGCACGTGGCTGTTCCCGAGAAGGAGGTCAATCCCACACTCCATGTATTTTACCGTGGGAACCCTTTGTTAGCCCGGGAAGGGTTAACGTAGTGTCCTCATTGGCCAGAGAACAGTGAAGAGGCACGTCTCACAAAATGTTACGTTTTCATTGGATGCAATCCACCAACTATCATGCCTATCCATCGTATTTATTATAGATCTGTGCATACAGAAGCTTACGATGGGGATGACAACAACGAGCTAACAGAGAAAGAGATGATGAGGTGTTTGTGTGTCTGTAACCAGAGGAAGAACCCTCGTTTTATAGGCGTAGGAAGAGGCAGATTCAGTGAACCTAGATAATATTGGGTGATTGATTGCTAGTTATCAAACCGCCATTTAACATGTCAATTACTGGTATTTCAATTGCCCATTCATGGTTGTTTTACTGGCCAGTTTACTGCTCAACGGTCACATGCTCAACAATCATAGAAATGAATTGCCATTCAACAATCACAAATGTCACAAATGCAAAACGACAAATGCCATTCAACAGTCACAAGTGCAAAACGGACCACATCCACGTCCACGTCCACATCTTGGCGAGACGAGCGAGCGCGCGTGCGTGTGTGGCTTCCTGTGTCTCCTCCTTAACCTCTCAATTAGTGCACAAATAGTCCACATATTTAAGTAGTTGTAAATCTCTTTTAATTCTCAATGTGGGACTAAACATTTACTACCTTCAATTAATGTGGGCCTCGGGATTAAATGGACGTAGCCTAGCAACCCCCACCAAATTTTGAGGCACACATAAATTGCTCTCTTTTCACTATTGCTTTTATATACCAGTTTTTCGATGGAGACTGTTAAGTTGAACATCCATCTAGAGCAGAGGCTACACTTATTCATAACTGATCAATGGACTATGCATTGAATTGACAGTCTTGTACAAACAAGCTTTATCGATCCCTTTACAGGTACTAGGCTGATAAAACACCCCCATGGTTTGGAGCGTATAAGTCGTACTCCAAGTCTTTCATGAGTATTTAGAGATTATCCAAGTCTCATAGATTATGACCAGCAGTCAAACTCATATAGGTGTATTTCTCAAAGATGTTTTGTAGGACAACATCTTTGCTTCAAATAAACAACGCTCTTATTTCTAAGAAGCCACTTGGAACACACTAAGGTATAAACCAACCTGTCATACAAAATGAAGAGAAATACACCTTCATAGGAATGAGCCTTACTCAAAGGTTCTCTTCTCTCAGTCAAGCAATAGCTTGTTTCACCATTCTAATTCACGGGATCTCCGATCACATAGGACAGGATGCCACCAAAGTATGGCTCATGTACCGGGTCTCAAGCCCAATTCCCTAAATACATTGTCTATCACATTTCATGAAAGACCCTTTGTTAATTGATCTGCCAGGTTTTTATCCGATTGGATATAATCCAAGGCTATCACTCCGAAGCTTCTCATTTTCCTGACAGATTTCAACCACCTCTTCACATGCCTAGATGACTTCATGTGTCCTTTAAACTGTTCACTTTGACAATCACCATCTGATTATCATAGTTCATTAAGATAGCCGGTATTGATTGTTCAACCACTGATTGATCCAATAGGAGATCACGAAGCCACTCGGCCTCAACTGAGGCAGTGTCTAATGTTGTAAGTTCTGCTATCATAGTTGATCTTGTTAAGATGGTCTACTTGCAAGACTTCCAGGAAACAATGCCACCTCCAAGCGTGAACACATATCCGCTCGTGGCTTTTATCTCATCAGCATCAAAAATCCTATTTGAATCACTATAACACTCTAATACCCTTGGGTGACCAATATAGTGAATCTCATAGTTCATAGTACCCTTTAGATAATGCATCACTCTCTCTAGAGCATGCCAATGATCATCTTTTGGATTAGACACAATCTGGCTTGGTTTGGTCACAGCAAAAGAGATGTCAGGCCTCATAGCACTAGTCAAGTACATAAGTGAACCAATAATCTAAGAGTATCTTAGCTGATCTCTCATTATCTATTTGTTTTTCCTTAATATCACACTAGCATCATAAGGTGTTGAAACAGGTTTACAGTCAATATAACCAAAACAACTTAAAACCTTTTCCATATAATGGGATTGCAAAAGTGTAACCCCACCATCACCTTTTCTTACTAGTTTTATATTAAGGGCCCGTTTGGCTGTGAGAATCGGTTCCGATTCAGTGTGTTTCTTCGAGAATCTATACCAAACGGTTAAAAACGAGACACCTTTCTTGGAGAATCAGCATAAACGTTTCTCGTTTTTGAACTAGAAATGAGAAACCCCCTTTAGGTAGTTTCGTCGATTTTTCTGGAAGAAACGTTTCTTCGAGAATCACTTGTGAATCACTAGAAACGTTCTGCACGTTTCTCCGAGAATCTGGAACCGTACCAAACAGACCCTAAGAATAACATCAGCCTCTCCCAAATCTTTCATCTCAAAGTTTTGAGACAAACTCTTGGACTTCCTTAATCACATTAAGGCTTGTCCCAAGAATTAGTATGTCATCAACATACAAGCACAATATCACTCCACCCCCACCAAAGCGATAGTACACACACTTGTCGGCTTCGTTCACAATAAAGCCAGCAGACATGAGAGTTCTGTCAAACTTTTCATGCCATTGCTTAGGTGCTTGCTTAAAGCCATACAAAGACTTCAATAACTTACACACCATTTCCTCTTGACCCTTTGCTATGAACCCATCTGGCTGATCCATATAGATCTCTTCCTCCAACTCTCCATTAAGGAAAGCTATCTTAACGTTTATTTGATGAATGAGAAGACCATATGAAGTTGCAAGGAAAGTAACACTTGGATTGTGGTCAATCGAGCAACAGGTAAATAAGTGTCAAAGAAATCTTCTCATTCCTTTTGAGTATAGCCCTTTGCACAAGCATCGCCTTGTAATTTTCAATCGTACCATCAGGCCTAAACTTTTTCTTAAACACCCACTTGCAGCCTACCGGTTGACATCCATAAGGACGATCAACAATCTCCCAAGTTCCATTAGACATAATAGGATCCATCTCACTCTTGACCTCTTCCTTCCAATAGTCAATGTCAAGAGAGGAATATGCCTCTTCAATGGTTCTGGGAGTATCATCCACAAGGTACACAATGAAATCATCACCAAAAAACTTTGCAGTCCTTTGTCTTTTACTCCTTTTAGGAGCTTCATTGTCATCCTCCTCTGGATTACTCACAAGTGTTTCTTCATTGTGTTTTGTCACATTGTTTGGTTCATCATTTGTAATAAATTCTTGACTAGTATTACTATAACCCTTTCGCATAGGAAAAAAAGTTTTCAAAAAATATAGCATCTCTATACTCCATGATTGTACCAATATGCATGTTTGGTACTCCAGATTTTACTATTAAAAATCTATAACCAACACTGTAAGAAGCATAACTAAGAAAGACACAATCAACTGTTTTAGGTCCAAGCTTGCGCTTTTTAGTGATTGACTTGTTTACTTTAGCCAAACACCCACACATACGCAAATATGAGAGATTTAATATTTTCTTTTCCCATTCCTCGAATGGGGTGATCTCTTTATTCTTTGTAGGAACATGATTCAGGACATGACATGCTGTCAACATAGCCTCACACACCATTCATTGGAAAGTCCCATTGTTTCTAACATGGCGTTAACCAAATCAGTTAGAGTGCGGTTCTTTCTTTCGGCCACCCCATTTGATTGAGGTGAATACGGATGTGTCCTCTCATGAATTATGTTGCGTTCCTCGCAGAATAAAGTGAACTCATTTGAAAAGTATTCTTCACCATGATCTGACACATTTGATTTTTCTTTCAAGTTGGTTTTTTACTTCAGCTTTATAGATCTTAAAATAGTGCAAAGCTTCATCTTTTGACTTCAATAAATAAATATAGCAAAATCTAGTGCAATCATCTATCACGGTCATGAAATACTTCTTACCACCTTTTGTCAACACTCCATTCATCTCACATAGATCTGAACGAATTAGTTCAAGTAGTGCCAAGCCCCTCGCCTCTGCAGCCTTGTGAGGCTTGCGAGGTTGTTTTGATTCCACACAAGTATGACACTTAGAACCTTTGACTAAGGTGAATTTCAGAATTAAATTCAATTTTGCTAGCCATGTCATGCAACCAAAATTAATATGACGGAGTCGTGAATGCCAAATATCAGACTCACTAATATTGACCACATTGTTCACAACTTTATTACAAACATCAGATAAAGATAAACGGAACAAGCCTCCGCATTCATAATCTTTTCCAACAAAGTTCCCATACTTAGATAGTACACATTTATTGGATTCAAAAACTAATTTAAAACCATCTCTACATAGTAGAGAGCCGTTGACTAGATTCTTCTTGATAGTAGGGACATGCTGCACGTTTTTCAGTTGCATGGTCTTTTCCGAAGTAAGCTTCAGATTGACTATACCAACACTAAGAACACACGCATGGGTTCCGTTCCCTATTAACAAGAAGCAAGTCCCCCCGACCTGATAAGGAAAAACAGAGAGATGTCAGCACACAAATGAATATTAGTCCCAGTATCAATCCATCATTCTGGTGAATGACAAACTAAAAGAACTATAGGTAATAAATTATCGTACCCCGACATTCCTGCAGTTTTGTCAATGGCCATGTTTGCTGACTTTTTATTGCACTTCCACTTGCGGTTCTCACATTCACTGACAAAGTGACTAGCTTCCCTTGTTCTTCTTCTTCTTAAAAGTGGTTGTCTGTTTAGCCTTTGAATTGTTATCTTGTTTATTTTCTTCTTGCCTTTGGGGTTGTTTTTGTGCACCAGATTAGCACTAGAAGGCCCAACAACTCCTTTTCTGCGAGTATCTTTCGCCCTCGCCTTCTCTTCAACATCCAAAGTTCCAATCAGATGAGCGATGTTGAACTGTTGTCTCTTATGTTTTAGAGAAGTGGCAAAATCCCTCCAAGAAGGTGGTAGTTTAGCAATAATGCCCCCTGCCACAAACTTGTCGGGCAACTCGCATGGAAAATGTTCAAGTTCTTTCGCTAGTGCCTGAATCTCATGGGCCTGTTCTACTACAGAATGGTCATCGACCATCTTGTAGTCAAAGAACTGTTCCATGACATACAACTCACTACCAGCGTCAGAGACCCCAAACTTTGCCTCTAGTGCATCCCACAGATCCTTTGCAAACGACAGTGATAGACGGACAACCATAAGGTTATACACTAAAACACTAATCACAACGCCTCTGAAAAGGTTATCGGCTACAAAGAAAGCTTGTTCCTCCTCTGGAGTAAACTATTCTAGCAACCCCTTTGCGACATGAATAATATTCATTACGGTTAACCATAGTACCATCCTATCACGCCACCATTTATAATTTGACCCATCAAAGACGTTTGGTTTAAGTGCGGCAGCAAAACCAGTCATCGAAGGCCTGTCACAAGTATCAGGTTTTTGGATTGTTATCAATATAGGCATTTTAGGTATAATTTAATTCCGAACAGTAAGAAATAAAACAATACTCTGAAGAGTGATACATGGCATATACTCGTATTTATGTTTAAAACACATATAAACATAAACAGGAAATGGTACCAGAAAAGATTTAGATGGTACCTAGGGGTAGATCCATTGCCGACAACAATGAGTATTTCTTCCCATAGACAACTCGAACGCAGTGCAGTTGCCTCCGCAAAGTAGTAGAAGGAAGACGTGAGGTAGTCGTTCAGTCTACAGGAAGCAAAAGGATAGCGAGGAGTACTGGTATGCTACCCAAAAACCTGATCGCCTATCTAGTCGTGCAAGTATTGCAACCGACGAGGTTTTGGAGGCTTGCTCTCGCAAGATCTGCACCCGCAGAAGCTTGCGATGGGGGCCATGGGCCACGTCCTGTCTCGGCGAGGCGCGCTACAAACCTTATCGCCCGCCTACTCGTGCAAGTATCGTAACCGGCGAGGTTTCAAAGGCATGCTCTCGCAAGATCTGTGCACGCAGAAGCTTGCGATGGGGGCCACGGGCCACGTCCCGTCTTGGCGAGGCGATCGAGCATGCGTGTGTCTTCCTGTGTCTCCTTCTTAACCTCTCAATTAGTGTACACATAGTCCATATATTTAAGTAGATGTAAATCTCTCTTAATTCCCAATGTGAGACTAAACATTTACTACCTTCAATTAATATGGTCCTCGGGATTAAATGGGCCTAGCCCAGCAATCCCCACCAAATTTCGAGGCACATGTAAATTGCTCTCTTTTCACTGTTGTCATTCTAATGGTGTGAACGTGATGAGGCGTTAGAAGGCTACCTTCCGATTAATTGTAAAAAAACATCAAAATGTGAATGTGCGAGGAATATGCGAGGAATAGGCGAGGGCTGTTAGGTTACGGGGACTAAAATTTAGTCCTTGTCACATCAAATGTTTATATGCTATTTTGAAGTATTAAATATGGACTATTTACGAAACTCATTTATAATCAGTGGATAATTCGCAAGATGAATCTAATGAGATTAATTATGCCATAATTTGATGATATGATGCTACAGTAAATATTTGCTAATCATGAATTAATTCGGCTTAATAGATTCATCTCGCGAATTATTCTCGATTCCGCAATTACTTTTATAATTAATTCAATTTATTTCTTTAAATTGATGTATAAACATCGATATGATACGGTAGTTTAGTCCCTTCATCCAAACACCACCACCCGAGTCCGCTACAACTGGATATGTCCGTTGAACCGATTTTTTACTTTTTGACCCTTTTTTGACAAATAGGCTCCTAACAGTTTTAATTTGGAAAATGGACCCCAAGCTCGGCGCCGTCGCTATTGATGCCGAGCTTACACTGCTCGGCACCGTGGATCTTGGCGCCGACCTCGGCGTTGCAAACCTCGGCGCCGAGGTGGTCCTCCCTCCCATGTCTGAGTACTCGTGTATTTTTATAAATAGTTTGAAAGAGTTCACAAGTGGCCTACTAGCTCAGTGGTTAGAGCATGGTGGTAGTAACACCAAGGTTGTGGGTTTGAGACCTGCATGTGCCATGTTTTGCAAAATTTTTCCGCGACATGCTGGATGTGCCATGGTTTGCAAAAAAAATTTACATCCTAATGTTTTGCAATTTTTTAAAATTACAAATTGTTTTGAAATTTTATTACATTTCAAATGTTCAGAAATTTTTAAAAATGCAGGTTGATCTAATTTTTTTACATCCTAATGTTTTTTGCAATTTTTAAAAATTATAAATTGTTTTGAAACTTTTTACATTTCAAATGTTCAAATTTTTTTGAAAATGCAGGTTGATCGAAGATCTTTCTACATCCTAATGTTTCGCAATTTTTAAAAATTGCAAATTGTTTTGAAATTTTTTACATTTCAAATGTTCGAATTTTTTTGAAAATGCTGGTTGATCGAAAAAAATTTTACATCTTAGTCGAATTTTTTTTTACATCCTAATGTTTTTGCAATTTTTTAAAATTGCAAATTGTTTTGGAACTTTTTTACATTTCAAATGTTCGAAATTTTTTGAAAATACAGGTTGGTCGACAAAATGACAAGCCCACGGCAGCGAAATAATAAAGTTCATACCTGCAACTGGTTGGCTTAGGTTCCAACTTAAAAAATAATAAAGTTTCAACCTAAATGGCGCATGTTGGTCTTCGAACCTACAACCTTGGTGTTAGTAACACCATGCTCTAACCACAATCTCAAACTATTTATACAAATACAAGAGTACTCAAACTGATGGAGCAGCGCGGTGACAAATATAAAAGTACTCAGACTGGTGGAGCAGCTCGGCGTCAATAACGATGACGCTGAGCTTAGGGTCTATTTTTTAAAATCATGCGTCATGGGTCTATTTATGAGAAACTTAAAAAAAACTAAAAAATAAAAAGTTCGGGTATGTTGAATCGCGAGAATCTTTTAGCATGGAGAAGCGCGCGAGTCCAAAAGTGTGAGCGTAGTAGTGGCAAACTCATCTAGCAGGCTAACAGTGTCACACGAAGAGAGCAAACAGGCACAGTGAGCAGTAAGTCCAGTAACAAGCCAGAAGTTAAGTACGTACATGTTGCACATCGGTTAATCAAGCAAACGATCGAAATGCACAAGCGAGCATTCTTCGTCTTCGCATTGCTTGCAGCGCTTGCCATTTCTCGCTGCAATGCTGCGGCGACCGTCCGGATGCAGCTCACGCACGCCGACGCCGGGCGCGGCCTGGTCGCGCGGGAGCTCATGCAGCGCATGGCGCTGCGCAGCAAGGCCCGCGCCGCGCGGCGGCTCTCGAGCCCAGCGAGCGCGCCGGTCTCCCCGGGGGATTTCGCCGACGGCTTGCCCACTTTCTCGGAGTACCTGGCACACCTGGCCGTCGGCACGCCGCCTGAGCCGCCCGTGCAGCTGACGCTCGACACCGACAGCGACCTCATCTGGACGCAGTGCCTGCCGTGCCCCGCCTGCTTCGACCAGGCTCTCCCTTACTTCGACACGTCGGCTTCCTTCACGTTCTCGCTGCCTTCCTGCGACTCCACGCTGTGCCAGGGCCTGCCGGTGGCGTCGTGCGGCAACCCGAAGTTCTGGCCGAACCAGACCTGCGTCTACACCTACGCCTACGGCGACAAGTCGGTGACGACCGGCTTGCTCGAAGTGGACGAGTTCACAGTCGGCGCCGGCGCGTCCGTGCCCGGCGTGGCGTTCGGCTGCGGCCTCTTTAACAACGGGGTTTTCAAGTCAAACGAGACCGGCATCGCCGGCTTCGGCCGCGGCCCACTGTCCCTGCCGTCGCAGCTCAAAGTGGGCAACTTCTCCCACTGCTTCACCGCCGTAAATAGACTGAAACAAAGCACTGTCCTGCTCGACCTGCCGGCTGACCTCTACGAGAACGGCCGCGGCGCCTTCCAGTCCACCCATCCAGAACCCTGTCTATCCAGCTTTCTATTACCTATCGCTGAAGGGCATCACCGTCGGGTCGACGAGGCTGCCGATGCCGGAGTCCGAGTTCGCTCTAAGAAACGGGACAGGCGGAACGATCATCGACTCCGGTACGGCCATCACGTCCCTGCCGCCGCGGGTTTACCGGCTAATCCGTGACGCGTTCGCCGCGCAGGTGAAGCTTCCCGTGGTGCCGGCAACACGACGGATCCCTACTTCTGTTTCTCGGCGCCGCTGCGGGCGAAGCCGGACGTTCCGAAGCTGGTGCTGCACTTTGAGGGCGCGACGATGAACCTGCCCCGGGAGAACTACGTGTTCGCTCGAGGTCGAGGACGCCGGTAGCCGCATCGTCTGCCTTGCTATTATTGAAGGCGGAGAGGTGACCACCATAGGCAATTTCCAGCAGCAGAACATGCACGTACTCTACGATCTGCAGAATAGCAAGCTGTCCTTCATCCCTGCTCAGTGCGACAAACTTTAATTAGTCTCGCATCACTCCGACCATAATTTGTTTTATAGCTGAATAGTTTGGATTTGAGCAACTCTATGCAGTACAGACATCCATATAAAAAAAATATGTTCCTATTACCATGAGACTCAGGTAAATCAAATGGCCTGTTCAATCTCTGTTGCTTGCTGTGTCAAATTCCTTGCCATGTGGAAGCTCCCCGAGTCGTCCACGCACGGGCGACACGTGGAGAAACTCTAGCCGCCACCCATCCCTTCTCCCCTTCTTCTCTTCGCCGCGCTGTCGTCGAAGCACGCCGCCGAAAAAACCGAGCGGCATGCCAGGAAGGCGACGGTGGGTCCAAAACCCGATGAGGCTCGGTCTCCGACGCAGGGGAGAAGGAGCGAAACCGGTAGCACGACACGTCCCAACGAGGACGGTCACAGATCCGACGCCGACTCCACCGGATCCGGTCCCTCGTGACTGGATCCGACCCCCTGAGTTGGATCTGATGAGGGTCGCAACCGGCACGGCGGGGGCAAACGGCGGCACGACGCGGGACGGCTGGCGTAGCTAGCGGTGATGAGTGACCGAAACGGGGTATGGTGTAACAGATGAGGGCCGTGTGCGGCCGTCAGCGGGAGGCCGACATAGTGCGGTGTGGCGCAGCCGGTAGCAGCAAGAGGCCAGCACAACGCAATAGGGCACAACTGGTAGCGGCGGGAGGTTGGCGCTGCTGGTGGTGGCAGGAGGCTAGCGCGGTGCAAGCAGTAGCGCTGGGACACTGGCATGGCGACGATGGTGGGAGTGGCGTGGCGCGAGCAAGGGAGAAGGAGGTCATGGCTCCGGCAGAGCTGGCTGGACAACGCGAGGCCGCGGTCGATCACAGACAGAGTTGGCGGGAAGCTGGTTTGGCGCAGATGGTAAGGTGGGCGTGCAGACCTGCAGCGGGCTCCGATGTAGACGCTATTCCTCTTACGGCGGTGTCTTGTCGTTATAAGATGGTCACGTTGACGAGCTAGTGCGAGGAGAGAGGATCCATTCTTCTCTCTCATCCTCCCTCTCCAACTCAATTGCATGGAATATAACACCGGGCTCCGATCTAGACGTTAGTCCTCTTGAGACAGTGTCTTGTCATCACAAGATGGTCACGTTGATGGGCTAGTACGAGGAAAGGGAATCATTCTTCTCTATTACCCTCCCTCTCCAACTCAATTGCATGGATTGTAACAATGGTGTCTTGTTATCATAAGATGGCCACGTTGGCAGGCTAGTAAGAGGAGAGGGGATCCATTGTCTCACTCTCCAAATTCCTTGCGATGGTGTTTTGTCATCATAAGATGGTCACATTGACGAGCTAGTATAAGGAGAGGGGATTATTCTTCTCTCTCTTCCTATCCAACTCAATTGCGTGGATTGTAACAATGGTGTCTTGTTGTCACAAGATGGTCACGTCGACAAGCTAGTAAGAGGAAAGGGTCACGTTGGCAAGCTAGTAAGAGAAAAGGGAATCCGTTCTCTCCAAACTCAATTGTTGTAACAATGATGTGTTGTTGTCAAGAGATGTTACGTTAATGGGCTAGTGATTTGTAACAGTGATGTCTTGTTGTCAAGAGATCGTCATGTTCATGTGATTATACCCAAGAGATGGTCACGTTGATGGACTAGTGATTTGTAACAGTGATGTCTTGTTGTTAAAAGATCGTCACGTTGACGTGATTATACCCAGGGCTAAAAAAATAAGTACTGTACTGTGTCGTGCTTTCGTTCTTCCTGAAAGTCCAAACTCCGCGTTGTAGCCCTGAGGCCTCAAATCCTTATTATTTGGTGATTTTCTCTCTTGGCTAGCGAGGTGGTATCATTCGGTAGCTAAAGTGTCGTGATGTTACAGTACCGCGAGCTGCTACTGCTGCTTGGCTGTTGCTGGGCTGGGCTGCTGCTTTTGCACGCTTGGGCCAAAGGCCCAAGGCCTACTACTGCTAGCTCGCTCTCTTCTCTTCTCTTTTTTTTTCCTTTTTTTTCTTATTTTTCTTCAATTATTTGTGGAGCATCACATGAATGGATTTGAAGCATGACGGATGTCAGAAAACTCCTTACTCTGGCAACAAGGCGTTATTGTTGCGTTGACGCGATGGCCACACATCGAAGGTGTATAGTTGATGGGTTGTGTTTTTAGCAGGCAACTTCGATAAGAGAGGAAAGAAAAAACACAGGCGAAAGCCTAGCCTCTACGGGCTGGCAACGCTGCCGCTTGCGAACGCCGCTTTCCTCATAGGAGGTCGTTAGGGCGTTGTTGTGTGATCTTTCATGTCCTTTCTAACAGAATTTTACGGGTGAAAACCACGTCCTTTCAAGAATTAGACAATTGTTTAATTAAATTTTAAATTAAATAGATCAAAACTATTACAGAAACATACTAGCACATATAAAAGTATACTAGCATATATAAAAGACATGATCAGAACAACTAGAGATATGTATCAAGCGTATGCAGACTTAGGTATTACAGGAACTCACCGCAGACAGACGTAGACGATGAAGGCGTTCACATCGAGCCAATGCAGCAAGAAGACATGCCAAATCAAATTGAGCAGTCGCGCAAAGCGCTTCCAAAAAAACATTACTCGTCCTCTCCCAATGCAGAATTGAAAGGATGACAGTTCCGAAGACCTGCTCTCCCAGTCACGGGTGCACGCCGACAACGGGATAGGACAGACTACAGCGACGGCGCCGCAGTGAGAAACATGACGAAACTCAGACTCGTCCTCTCCCAATGCAGAATTGTAAGGATGACAGTTCTGAAGACCTGCTCTCCTAGTCACGGGTGCACGCCGACAACGGGATAGGACAGACTACAGCGACGGCGCCGCAGTGAGAAACATGACGAAACTCAGACTAGATTGATTCCAGAAGTCTGTGCACATGCAAATATATAGCCAAATATATAGCATCGAATGACTTGCACGTCAATGCAGCATCCTTAACAAAATTCGGTTAGAATTCTGTTGCGTATCCGGATAGGACATTCCAGCTGAACCCGATTTGTATCGATTAAGACTCTAAAATTTCGCCTGAGAACAATTGTCAGTTTGTTCAAAAAATTAAGACACGCGAGCAGGTAGGCAAATCGCGGCCACAGCCCGACCCGACGAGCGAGCGTGTATGGTTTTCCTTTTTCCTCGCTTATCCATGGCTTTGGGAGGAGAAGAAAAGTCTTATTATTTAAATTGGACAATCCTAATCTATAGCAGTGTGGTACTAAAATTTCTCACCTTAAATTTTCTACCTTACCATGTCATATATAAGTCTCATTAAACTATTTAAAAATTAATTAAATTATACCTGGGCTAGGTCTATTAATTCCAAAAGATTCCAAGGGCAAGCGGCGGCAACACTATCCTTCATGAAAACGTCGTTTAGATGATTCATTTTCTTTGGGATGTCATATCACAGTAGCGGCGGGTTTTGATCGTAGACACGTGGTATGATTGTCTTTTTCTTTTTCCTTGACAATAGCCTCTCACGACTATAGAATTGTAATTTCTTTAATGCTCTATTAATACGAAACATCGCCATGTAGACTGCAAATTAATGATCAAGATCTCGCATAAGAATGTAAGATCAAGAATCAAGATATAGGGTAAGCATAAGTAAACTACGGACGATATGGATTATGCGCACTAACCAATGCAGCATTTTAGACCCTTGTGCTCCTTCGTCCAATAAAATTTCCCTGCTCATCTCCCCATCAGGGTTACTGATGCCGGCGGGCGACACGGCGAATTTCGCTGAAATTTGCGAAAGCTAGCGGCAATGAACAGTAACAAATTTGAGAACGATTTCATGCGTACCGCGAAAACCACGCGAAAACCATGCAAAAACCGCGCAAAAACCACGAAAACCGTGAAAATCGTAATTTAAATTTGAACCAAATCGAAATCCGCGTCGTGCCGCGGATTTCGTGAAACCGCGCGAAAACCACGCCATATACCGCGATTTTCACGGCAAACATCGTGAAATTTATATTTTTAATAAAATATATATATTTTTTGTGTTAAAATAAAATTTTTTCAAATTTTTTGAATTTCCACGAATTTTTTAAACGAAACCGCGGGGATACCGTGACGCACCCGCGCGAAACGACCGAATTTCGCGAAAGCCGGGCCGGCTTTCGCGGCATCGACAACCATGCTCCCCACCTATAATGGCGAATAATCCATGACTTGTTTACAAGCAATATCTTGCTAACGAAAGAATTTGAAAGGGGCATACTTACCAGTATGGTAGTAGTCACACAAATTTAGCAAATTATAAGCAAAGAATACGAAGCTTTGCAAGGCCTAAATCAACATTATGGCTGTTACTTTGGAATAACTCAATACAACAACTCAACAAGCACTATTCATAACACAGTACCTGAGCGAAGTTACGAACCTTAGACGTCACATGCATTCGTCCGCCGTCACTGCCCCAGGGTGGTGCAATCTGGGGAAACACTTTTAACGATCTGCAATCTGCAATATCGAGTACAATGCACAAAACCATATAACAATAGGAAAAGACACTTATACCCTCAACAGTGACAAAGCAGAAAACAAACCATTTCTGTTTTTGTTGCATTTTTTTAATGAAATTTGTCAATCAGGTTTTGTAATAGAA
This sequence comes from Oryza australiensis, assembly GCA_019925245.2. Taxonomy (NCBI): domain Eukaryota; kingdom Viridiplantae; phylum Streptophyta; class Magnoliopsida; order Poales; family Poaceae; genus Oryza; species Oryza australiensis. The sequence goes on along the minus strand of JAIFGZ020000118.1, from coordinate 3,516,791 downwards.
GAGGGACTGTACATTGCTGATCTAAACCAGAAAAAAGGAAATCTCATACAGTTTGAGCAATTAGGCCAGTAATCCCGCTCACCATTCATCATCCAATCTGACCCCGTGTTTAGCAGCGAGGTAGTAAGCATTAACGGGTCCTCTACCCCCAGCCTCGTAGAGCTCAGGAGCTACTCTATTCTGATCAATCTCATGGATTACTGGAGTTAGCACGTTCCATGCAGCAGCTACTTCATCACTGCGCATGAATAGATGACTATCTCCATCAAGCACATCAAGAAGAAGATGCTCATACGAATCTGGCAGTTCGATGTTGTACCTACAAAACATGCGCCATGATTTAGTACCAGATTTCTATAGTAGATCACGAGAAAACCAAGTATTCCCCATACCTATCCCTGTAAAGCAAGTTGAGTTCTGAAGCATCTAATTGGAGTCCAAGTCCTGGGACCTTATTGTTGACTTTCAAGAGGATGGCTTCTTCAGGTTGATCACGCAAGATCAGCTCATTTGTGTCAAGATCTATGTCATGGCCAAAGCGGTCACGATAGATATTGCCGGGAACATGGCGAAACTGAATACGAATCTCAGCTCTGGAGGAAATGAAATATCAGCATTGTTTGGTTATGATTGACAATTTGTCAAGCAATACACTCTATTTAAAAAAGAAAAGTGTGCAAGTTATCAGGAAGCCAGGAAGGTGCTCAAGCATGTAAAAGTTATCAGTCATGGGGATCAAACAATGGACTGTAGAAAACAGTTGACAAAAGAGTGCATACTTGTGTATATAAAAAGTTTTGCACTTTCCCTTGGAAAATCTAAAGGTATGAAAACAATTTTCATATCAACACAATGCCACAATTTTGTGACCAAAATCAGAAATTAACTAGTGTAGTGATACATCAACTAGCAGAATTTATAGAACTTATCGAGAGTACCTATTTTCCATGAGCCCAATGCCTGTCTTGATCAAAAATGGTACGCCATCCCAACGTGAATTGTCAATGTACATGGCAGCAGCAAAATAGGTTGGTGTCAATGATTTTGTATATCTGTCAACTTTCACAGAGGTATCTTTCAGTTGACCAAGAACAACATCCTCAAGGTCCACCTTTCGAATTGATCTGAGCACCTTCACCTACATACAATACAATATAGTTCTTAACTTCTGTAGCACTTCCTTAAGAAACTACTGGGATAGATACTGCTTGGTTAACTATCCTAAAACTTGTAGTTATTTTACCTTTTCATCTCGGATATCCTCTCCATCAAGGCTTACAGGTGGTTCCATAGCAAATAGCGCTATTGTTTGAAGAATGTGACTATGCACTATGTCACGAATTATGCCATAATTTCCAAAGTATCTGCAATGGACGTGACAATGCAAAATGAGAGCTCTAAGATAATCTAGACATGAATGTGAATTTCAAATTGAAACAGCAATGAGCTTGTCATGCACAGATTTAGTAATAACTAGGATAAAAATTGGTACGTTATCACGTTAGTTTGGAACCTAACAACTCATTAAGATTTCAGTTTCATAACACCAGCATATCCGGATTGTTTAATCAGAAACAAGGTAGTGCCTAATCATGAAATGGGCTAGACCACATTGTTTGCTTCATGAGGATCAAAGCGTAGAGGCTCTTTTTCCTTCATTGAATAATGCTAAAAAAACCAATCCCATCATCTTTGGGCTAGGGATGGAAATACACACTTATTACGCACATTTGTTTATACCATAAAAGGTAGAAAGGAAGAAATATATCATTCAACAACATAGTCATAAAAATGGCTAGAGTTAAACTCACCTCCCTTGGATTTCTGTTGCTGTTTCTTCCGAAAATATGACCTGTGACAGTTCAGGCATGTTAACGATGTACATGCAACAACAGGATAAAACATTGTAAATTGAGTGTATGTAAAATGTACCTGTACATTGCGTATATAGGTGCGACTCCACAAAGGTTCAAACACCAAATTAGAAAATCTCAAGACGGTGAGATTTTCAATCAGATCCTTCCCCAAAAGATGATCAATCCTATGGGATATATAACATTTCGTGTTTTAGTCAGATAAATGTAGAGTTGCAGTTAAAAACAACTGATAAGGATTAATATTTTGACAGCCCATTCGTTCATAAAAAGGTCCACCAGTTTTTTTTGTTTGTTGTTGCAGGAAAAAAATAATGAAATTATTTATTTTTTAACAAAAATAAATATAATAGTAAACAGTAGGAAAAATAAGATATAGTATGACATTAGAGATAACCTGTAAATCTGCTCCTCCCCAAATCTTGACAGCAGTGAATGTGTTACCCGGTGTGAAGACAAACCAGTGAAGCCAAATGGTTTCTCAATTATTATCCTATTCCAGCCTTGCATAGTTTGGGCACTGTCAGCTAGTGACAGTGCAACATCAAGAAGTGCCTCTTGGGGAACAGCAAGGTAAAATATCCTGTTTGCTGCATAATTACCCTTTGAAACAAATATGCCTGTTAATGAACCATGTAATCCCTTATAAAATATTTTTTAAAGAAATTCCAGGTTTAAGTATAAAGCTTAAATGTGGTCTCACATAAGTAAAACAGTTTAGTGATCCTAAATTTACCTCTATCTGTGACATCCTGGAATTTAATTTCACCATCCCATCTTTGTTGTCATATCCTGCATCTATATAGTATGTCCTTTTAAGGAATTCATTTAACTTCTCGTCACAGTTTTCGCTGCATGTCCACAAAAAAAGAATATATGTCAGCATAAATTCCAATTAGTTTTGGAAAACTAGATGACATCAGGATATTTCAAGGACAGACAAAGTATGCCTAAGTTTGTTGTAGAAACAGCTAATAATTAGAACTGCGAAAGAACTTTCAAAAGTTTGGGAGCAAAATACATCAGTGCAATGCACAAAACTGTTTGCCTGGAATAACATTCAGTCTAGTCCCAACACCACCAAAGCATGCATACATATGGGGGTGGGACCTAGCATAAACCACCAAGGCAACTTAAGAAAATTGGGCGATAGCAATTATTTATCGTGATTTCACTCCCATCATGAAAGAAAACCATAGTAATTCCAGCTAAAAAGAAATACAGAATTCAGCACCAATATTTTCTCTATTCAACAGTGGTGACTGATGAAATATTAGATTAAAATCGGGTGCTACCAAAGAGACATACTGGTGGTCAACCCGGCAGGTCAAATTGGCTTCAATCATGGATCTTAAATCTTCATCCGTTAGTGTCTTCCTAGAATACCCAAATATACCAACATTCTGCAATATAAAATTCAGAAGGTGTGATATGACAATAGGCCATATGGAGAAGCAGGCAAAGAGGCAATAAATTAAAATGTTCAAAGGTACTTAACAATTCACGAGCAAATCAATGCATTTCTATTGGCAGTTTGACTGTGCTTTACCATATAAGGCAAAAGAGGGACGGGTAATAATAAATAGAGAATGAAAGATTCAGTGGGCTGATTGCAAACATAGGATCATGAATAAGGCCTGTGCACTACCCCATGTGTGTGAATAAGATACTTGATGGCCAGTTGATATTAGGTGACGATAATTGATCTTTTAAAGACATTCGCCCATCATATCCTATGTATATAGACCGAAAGTTGGATAAGAGGTTAACCACATCTATGTTATTACCTGAAAATCTTTAAGGACAGCCTCTACAAAGAAGTATTTAAGGAGATTTCATGTATCAAAATCTATATGCATGGATAGAAAGTTGGGTGATAGGTTGCCAGATACTAGTTGTTAAAATATGGTTGAGTAAAGATAACCCATTCAATTCTAGCATTACATATGACAGTCTCTGAACCTTTTGGATATGTACTAGACAGGAGGACACTGAGAACATCACAATAGAAATAAATCAGTTTTTTCCATAGAGCTCCGACAAATATTGAACTGACGGGCAAATTATGATTTCTTAGCTATCCTCAACAAACAAGTTAAGCATCTTGTCTTTATTCAGCTGTTGGCAGGTCGTGTACTATTGATAACCAACTCTTTCCGCTTGCTAGCAAAATCATCAAATATATTTGGGAGAAAAACTCCGCTTACCTTTTTTTCCTAACAGTACAGGTTTGATGGTATATTATTTATTTATTTATTTATTTGAGGGAAAAGGTTTGATGGTGTATTGATGTCAAAACAGACTCTAGCATGTGTGTCGTCAGTACACTACTACAAGCTATTGGACTTCTCTTCACACCTATATGATTAAGACTTGTCATTTTCACATATAAATCACTAGATCAAGAAAAGGGGTAACAGACTAACAGGATCCATTTATATTATCAAAACAGATACAAATGAGGGTAGCAAAAGCTATGACATGTCCATACCTGAGGAAGAAAACCACTGTAATACAGAGCAAATAGTGCAGGGAACACTTTATTTTTTGCCAGTTCACCAGTCGCTCCAATTACAGCAATGCAAAGAGGCGCTGCACTTTCAGGTTGGTCATCAAATAGAACAGGATATTCCTTTAGCACAGGAGGATGGGTTTCAGAGGGATTAAGTTTGTGATGCATTGAACTTTGCTCATTGACTGAACTGTCCAAAGTATCAGGGCATGTATTTGATGTTTCATTTCCAGAATCTGTGTAACGGGGTACAATAAGATGTATGACAAAACATATAGATGCAAGCAGATGTCCACCATGCAGTTTTTTAGGATAGCACATAGCAGCAAGATAGTATGAATACAAGTATAAATTGCATCTCTACTCATAGTATGAAGCAAACTGGTACCAGCAAAACCAAAGGAATGATAAGCCAATAGCCACAGAAATTCGGTAAGCGCATGCTTAGCAAAACAGAATTAGTTTCCCAATACCAACCATACGCGAGTTGTACGTCCCGAGACATTATATTCTCAGTCAGGGGTGTAGCCTCCAACCAATCAGGGACTTTATCATTGGCTCGGATTTCTAGATTCCTTCGAAGCTGCCGTCCGTGCCTCTTCAAGGTCTTCCGGAACTTCAGCTTTGCAGCGATCAAACATCTTAGTCCACAAACTCGTGTTCTAAAATTGGCAGCAGGCCTTGCGACCTGCGCACACTGCAGAGAAGCACCAAGCATCAATTGATCAGCAACACGAAACGATTACCAGATGATGTGATGTAAGCTAAAGAAGCTGTATCCTATTGCCACTCCCCACAATACCAACTTGTCAAGAAGATCTGTCTCAGCAGAGTGTAAACTAACTTCTCCAATAGATCAATGGAAGTTGAAGGAAGAAGTAGAAGAAGACAAGCATTCTGTGCTTACTACACAACATAAACACCAAACTCAATCTCGACGGATTGGAGTTCTCGCCCTTCCATTTCACCCCTCTCAGTCCATAGGGACAGGCCAATCGCAACCGCCATGGGTACTGGAGAGTAACAAGGCTATCCTCGCCCGGCGACTCGGACAATACATTTCATCGAACAGGCTAGGCGCACAGGGCCGGAGGAAGAACGAAATCGGCGGCGGGTCGGCGGCAGAAGTACAACCGCCGCCACCAACCACAGACTCACGCGGACTCACCGGGCCGAAGCGCGAGGCCGCCGCCGAAGGCCGGAAGGACGCCGACAACACGAGCCCCGCCATTCCTGCTGTGCTGCCGCTCGCCTCCCCTTTCCTGAGTCACCCGGCGCAAAGATCGTGTCGGACTCGAGAGTCAGTCACTAAGGCTGTCACGAGGAAATGGATAGCAACGCTGTGGATGCTTTCGCTGCCGCCGTTGGTACTCAAATGCTTCCTGCTCTGTATAGAAGTACATAGTCGTTATAAAGGGATTGCATTTTACTGAACTGTTATAGAAGGAAGTTGTTTTATAAATACAGTATACTCTGATTAGGACAGGTATAAAAAATCTTGAAAACTCAAAACAATGGTACTACACCAAGATAATGACTAGTGGGCGCTACAATTATCACAAAAGTTAGACGACCACAAGTTGTACACATCGTTTCCATTTCACCTGTTTCGGTTCTCATAAAAGAAGGCCCTGCTTCTCTATTCAGTTAGAACAATAGACCGTCCAGCACGAGATGTCCCCTGTGGCTTTTCGTTTCCGACCACTGTAACCGCTGGGTATTCTTCCAGCCTTTATCTACTTCTTATTTTATTGCTAATACAATTGTACAATCTGCCAATCATAAATTCACCATAACTTACAAGTTACAAAGCTTTACCCTACTTGTACAACATCAGGTACAACATGAAACCAAAAGGTGTCAATATAACTTGTGCCGAGGGAACTGAGCCACTAATCTTCTGCAAATGCATCGCAATCAGTCCCGCTCCGCCGTTCCTCAGATCAGTTCATGAAGCATCAATGGTGATGCACCCAATGTGTTACTCCCGTGGCCTAGCAAGCCAGAGAGAGCTCAGGGCACGCAAACGTGAGAAGTAATCATGTATTGCAAGGAGAGCACGGGCAGCTTGTCGGATCGTCAGAATTCGCTGCATTTGGTGTAAGGTCTGCTGCCGCAAATTGTCCGCCTGCAGAAAGAAGGTTAGAACTCTTCAGAAAAAAGAAGCATCTAAAACTTGCAGAACTTGCTCGGGATCAAAAGCACAAATAAGAAAGGAAACACAATTATTTTTCAGTAACTCAAGTCATCAGCAAACTAGTATCAGGTTTCAAAAAATCTTTTGCCCGTTACAGCAATAACAAGAGTGAATGCTTGCCAGAATCAGATGTAACAGAAAATTTCAGAACAGTTTGAAATATACCACATGATTTTGAAAGACTCTTACCTGTCGGAGGAAATTCTCAAGGGTCCCAAGTTTGCCCATGGCCATAGCCATTTGACCCATGTAGTTTGCCACGTTGCCTGAAGATCCTGATGGCCCAAGGGACCCGGCCAACGTATCTGCCAAGGATTGTTGCAACGCTTCCATTCCCTGTGATAGAGCATCTTCAGCCTGCTGAGAGGACTGCTGGAGGTTCGATAGTCCCAACAATTGCTGCTCAGTTAAAGGCTCGAGCTGATTCACAAGAAGCTGAAATTTTACAAGAGAGAGAAATTAGTGTTACATGCAGTACCCATTAAAAAAATTAAATGACTTTTTTCTTTAGGACTCAAATTATCCCTGAGGTGTGCTTTTATAATTTTCTTATATGCAGCACATGGCTTATGCACCTTTAGAAGCTCAGAGGAACGAAAACCCCCAAGCCACAAGAAGCACCTTTCAGCAGGTGTTTTCCACATGCCTGAAAGTATATGAAACACATCAGCCTTTGCGGCAACACCCTTCAGCCTGAATATCTCATCGTAATGCGCCATTATCCCATCTACAATGAGACGGAGGTCGCTGTCACTTGCATGAGCATTTACTGCAGTTCTCAGCTCATTTATCTGCTTGTTTTGCTCCTCCAACCACCGGGCATATTCTAAATCAAAAGTCATAGCTCCTGTAGAGAAAACTTACTCTTATCAGTTCTACCCCTAACAAGCACTAAAGACGCACACACAAATGAGCAGGTACGCGTGTGACCATGCGTACACAAAGCTTACCATTTCCACTCATAGCATGAGTTTGGTCTCCTGAGCTGGAAATGTAGATTCCCTGCAGTACAATATCCAGGTGACATTTAAAGCAACCATCTAAGACAATGAAGCAAAAAAATGCAGTCAACTGGACACAACTAACAGCAAGCACTAAAAACTTACTTGTTGGCGAGCTTTATTGATCTCTTGCTCCAGGCTTGCAAGTTTTAGCTTACTGCTCTCTAATTGTTGTACATATGCCTTGAAAAAGAAATAAGAAGTATATTTTTAATAACAACCGGTAAATCAAGAAATTGGGACAGAAATTAATAGTGATATGGACAATACATTCACTTCAATTCATGAAGTTCAATTGCTTATGCCTAGAATTAAGGTTCTCAAGGTTAGAAATGTTAGATGTACTGCATAGCTAGTTGTGTATTTACTCTATTCTAGAGGGTGTTTTATGCATATTTGTATAGTTACCCTTGTATACCTGTTGGCCCTGTTAGCCCATAGTAATTCAATGCCCAGAACATTCAACAAGAAATACATCAAAGGAAAAAAAAACCCTTGCAGGTCAATTATTTCTTGGAAGGGAGGTACCATCTGGAGTTCTTTTGTAATTCCCATAAAATTATGAAATGATAAAAAATTGAGGCGGTTTAAGTGCTAAATCAAACATATTTGTAGGTCAACCCATTAGTTGCACCAGTATTAGCTCCCTGATTTGCAAAATACAAACATGGACTTATCTAAATTGCTACTGAAAACATGCTTGTCGCCTCGTCGCTTACTCAAGCATGCATGCACATAATAGCCATCCACCCACTCACCAACTCACCCAGTGGTGGACCCACGATATCTAAGACAGCTGTACACTTGTACAGAGTAGAAGAGTAATCAAAGTCTAGAAATTATTCCTACTAGAGCCAGCGTCTCAAATGAATCAAGGAAAATTGTTTGGGGGCATGCTCATGGAGAATTTTCAACAGCTATTAGCATACAACATAAATATCTCTGCTATATAATGACCATTTTGCAACCAAAAAATAGAGTTGGGTGTGCATCTGTAAACCCATGACTCTTTGTCGGGTGCACCCATAAGCTCATCCATGGCATTTTCACATAACTGCACCATCATACAAATACAGTTCCCTGATTAAGCAACCCAAAGTCTAAATAAATCTAAGGAAAAAAATACTCGTATGCACATACATAGACAGAGATAATATGGCCGTGCATCCTTAGTTGGTGCAGAGACCGGAAGTTGTAATTCCATCGTCCAAAAAAAAGGACAGGTAATATGACAAAAAATTATGGTTATTGTACCTTTTTTCTCAGCCGACTTTTTCTTGCAGCCTCACGATTTTGAGCAAGCCGGCGTAACACCTACAAAATAACAAACATATTTCCTAAATACCATCATTAAGAAAGTATAAGTAACACTGCACAAGAAATAGGAGAAAAATTAACACCTTTTGATCCATGGGCTTGTCAGACCTGTCAGACCGATCAGATGAATTAGAAGGCATAATAGCTCCACTTTGCCCGTCTACCTGCAAAGATTTGTTAGGACAAAATTAGAACAAACATCTCAGTGCATCACACATGTAGTGTAATGAGAAGTTTTGAGTGTAGCAGTACCCAGAAGCTGGATTGATAATATCTGATTATTGTTTAGGCAACTCAAGAAATTTATAGGCATTTCAGCAGGACATACGAAAAATAAAACTCTCTACATATGAAATTTAATATATGTATGTTCGTCTATAAAATTACAAAGATGGAATTTTTCCATCTACACGTCACACCTAAATAAAAAAACATCCAAAATAACACCTCTACAAAACCAAGATAACAAAGTTGAAAGTTCAATAACCACCACTCGTAGGCGCCCAACTAATTTCAGCATTTCCAGCAAGGCATCAACTGAATAGGGCAAGCCTTGTCCATTAAAGTGGAACAACTTTCATATAAATCAGAGCAATTGGCATGGACAATTGGTCAGTTTAATGAAAGTAGTAGTAGCCATAGTAGATTATTGGTTATAGTACTTGATGTCTCTATAGTTAGCAAGTCAACTTTTCATTTTACCTTAGCAATCAAATTCTTCACAAAATTGATAACAAAATGATGGGCCTAGTGTCAACCCATGTTACATGTACCAAATGTTCTGAAACTCTCAGGCAGTTTGGCACCAAATCATGTATTATCCTTTTATTTGATAAAAATATTTTAGAATAACCAGGTGCTGCATGTACATAACATTTCAAGGCACTCCACATTAGATAGTTACTGACTGTCCGCAGCAGTTGTCCTGTTAACTTTGGAGGTTCATAATAAATTGTATGTACTGTTTCTTTTTGTACAATCATCTTGAGAAGGTCACATTACCATAGCAAAAAAAAAATCCTATCATGAAACTGAAGTTCAACTCATCATATGCGCCTATGGTTCTATCCATGACCTATAGACCATTAGTCAGCTAGATACAGTATCTATCTTATTTTGGCTTTTGTCCGTAGATTGCATAAATGATCGATCACCAGGAGCATAAAGAGAGTGACAGAGAGAAGAGAAGTTACCATTTGATTCTTATCGTCGGTATCCAGTACTGTTGATGTGTCAGTCCTCGAGCTAGCATCTGCCATGCCGGGTTCTTCCCAGCTCCAAATAAAGAGACAACAAATTGCTTTGTTGTCCCTTACCTGTAACAGGGATGCAGGCCACCTTCAAATGCCCTAGGATCACTGGGATGTCAGAGTTTCCACCTATACATCAAAGCAAAAGCATCGTAAAGGCTGTGCATCTAGCAATGACAAAACCAATATCCCAACTAAGACAGCCGTATCCTTACTTCTACCATTTATCAAAGGCGCCAACAGATCAAATTAGCTGTGCACGTTGGATCTGCAAAAACTAAAAAAAACGATACTAGTAATCAGCCAAGGTTCATCAATAAATTAAAATCAAGCATCATGCCAAACAGTACCTTCCTTAAAAACAGTATAGCGGCCAGTAAGTCCGAAGGCAACAGCTACAAGTACAGGACGACACCAGTAAGGACGAGACAGGATTTAAGGCAAAACCAAAAGAAAGTACAGCTATCTCCGAGCTCCTAGCGTCAGTTTCTAAGCTCAGGCCTACCCTCCTCCTCCCAGCTAGCTCGCACAACAGCTTGCGAAGCTTCTACGGAAAACAGCCGCGGCCGCCAACCCCCAACGCGAAAGCCGTCCCCAACAACAGCGCAAGATCAAAACAAGCCCTACCGGCAGCGAATTCGCGAGCAATCCGACCATGCGCGCGGGAATTGGATGGAATCGGGCAGAGCGCGCTAGCTCCAAGCAACTAACTCATCAGCAGGAACTAGGGCTTACCGAGAGCAGATGTCTACCGCTGGGGGAGCGAGGGGAAAGCCCCGCCGTGTTCAGATTCGGAGGAGTCCAGCTGCCGGCGGCCGCCGCCGCGCGAAGCGGAGGGTGGGGCGACTTCGGTGCTGGAGGCGGGGTCGAGACGGCAACGCGCAGAGAGAGAGAGAGAGAGAGAAAATGGGGGAGGCGGTCGGGTTGGTCAGAAGGAAGAGAGAGGCGAGGAAAGCAAGCACGGGGAGCGTGCGCTCGAGTCAAAGGGTTGAAACTCGGGGGTGGGGGAACGGGCGGGTGGCTGACAGGTGGGGCTGGGCCCACGCAGCAGTGGGGTTTGGTGAGGAGAGGGACTGACGGGAGCCTACGGAGGAGGCTATTATAGGCTTTCCTTGCGGCTACTACCTGGAGTGGACCATTCCATCACGGCTCCCAACTCCTTCTGCATACCGCAGCTTCGAATCTTCCATGTACGATGGATTAAAGTTTGTATATTAAAGTATAGTAGTTTATTTAAAATAAAAAATAAATTTAAATTATCTAAATGTTATTGATGTATTTTAGATTTAAATTCATAAATTTTTAAAGCTAAAAATATTCAGCTTCATTAAATCTTAGATATAGAGTTTTATCAGAGTGCCTAATTTGTGCTTCAATCTTTCCTTTTTCAAGATTGGGAGTATTAACCTTTTGTTTTATCACGGTCGCTGTGATACACTAAGTTTACGCCCGCTACAAGACTCTACAGCAAATGTGACGTCGCATTACTGCCTTTTTGCAGTGTCATTTCAACTTCTTTGCGATAAATATGAATACGTGGGTCAGAACTATGCTAGGGGGTGTAGCTCATATGGTAGAGCGCTCGCTTCGCATGCAAGAGGCACGGGGTTCGATTCCCCGCACCTCCATTTTGTTCGGTTTCTCGCTTCCAAATCATTTGGATGGACCTGTAGTTTTCTTTTTCGTTTTTTTTTCAATTTTCCGCATCATTTGTATCATTGAACTTCTAATTTTCCACATCATTTGGATCATTGGAACCTCTAATCATTTGGACAATTGGACTTCTAATTTTCCACATCATTTAGTTCATTTGGAACCTCTAAATTTCTTTTTCGTCGTCTTCTTTTTTTCTGCCAAATGCTTTGGAGGTTTCTCGCTTCCACATCATATGGATGGACCTGTAGTTTTCTTTTTCGTTTTTTTCAATTTTTCACATCATTTGTATCATTGAACTTCTAATTTTCCACATCATTTGGATCGTTGGCACCTCTAATCATTTGGATAATTGGACTTCTAATTTCCACATCATTTGGTTCATTTGGAACCTCTAAATTTGTTTTTCGTCTTCTTCGTTTTTTGCTGCCAAATGCTTTGGATCATTAGAACCTAGAAGCTTAATTACCCGAAGCATTATTGTTTTTTGGCAATTGCCAACTGGTCAGGCTCACGTAATAAGTGACGGAGTAAGTGGGAGCCAACTGCCATGCCGCCACGATGACACCTGCCTCCCAAACAGATCAAAATGAACTCAGGCCAGCCGCTGAATGCTATCTAGAGCTGCTACCACATCACCATGGATTGGCCACGCAACAAAAGCAAGGTGTGAGCAAGTAAAGCGCCACAAAAGAACAGTGTAGGTTCTAATACACGGTAGCATCTGATTTCCTGTTTGAACAGAGAGGAAGGTGGCGAAATATGATGCCGGTAGTAGTATAGTACTGATACTTTGATGCATCAAATTGTGGCGATCTCAAGTTCTCAACACACACTTTCTTTTTTCAAAAAAAAAAGGAAAAACACCTCTTGTTGATGCTCATAATAGTGGGCCGGCCTGGATGACTTTTGTCAGATAATGGACCGGGTTCTTCTCATGGGCTCGAAACTTGAATCTTGATGCCTCACTGAACCTGGTAGCCTACCTTCAACGGTTCCAACGGGCTATATGCAATTATTATGCATTGGTTGTTTCGGTAAGTACGGTCATAAAATTCTCTAGAACAGAAATAATGCCAGCTTGATGAGTCATTGACGCCAAAAACATAATCACATAGCCATGAACGAATCACCTTCCTTTTCGTCATTCAACGCAGCTAAAGTTTTATACTCTGCGTTCAGTCCAAAATGCCCATTACTTAACTAGAGAACTATGACATTAGCATCTCTTTAATATGAATCTCGGGTGCAAAAGAAGGCCATAGAGAAGGCCACATCACTGAGAAAAATTCAATCGTCAGATCTGGTTTGAACGGCAGCTGTTAAAGTGTTACGGCAGCTGTTAAAGTGTTAGTACTCTGGTGATTTCCGAATGAAGACACGTATACACAACAACAGTGATTTCCAAACCCTAGCCTCCTCTTTTCCTCCAGTCGTCGGTCAAACTTCTATTACTATATAAAATGAACGAATCAGCCCCTTCTCCACTTGCAGCACAATCTCCACTTACAGCATAAAACACTCTAACAGATCTCCTCCATAAGAGCACTTCCTAGGGTTTCTGCTGATTGAGAAAAAAAAGAAAGGAAAGGAGAACAAGAGATCAGGAAAAGCATATCGGGAAAAAAGTGTAAGTACTTATGATATTTTTCTTACCTTTTCCTTCAAAGATCCTTTCTGCCTGCCTCTTGATCAACAAAAATCTTTTATCCTTCATGTATGACACTCTCAACAATACCTTGCATTTTTTCTAATCCATCCATGTTTGTTGCCTCTTCTTTTCGTCAAACCACTATAGTTTAATCATTTCAGAAGTTATTTCTTTATGCAAAAATGGCAGCTAGGACATAAATCACTAGTTGGCGCTTGACCTAACAGTGAGACATGGTTAGCAGGGTAACACTGCCCTATTATGTAGTGAAAAGATGTACATAACATCATCCTATTATGTAGTGAAAAGATGTACATAACATCATCGTTTCATGATTTCAGTCCATAACTCCCTATCTACACTAAATTAAAGTTTACTTTGAAAAAAAATACATTAGATAAACGTTTGTCATTCTCACCAAATACATTTTACGTGGAAGCAGAAGGTAGTGGCGAAAGAACATCAAATCATGAAGCCTAAAGCCCTAAAGTGGTTTTGCTCAAGTTCATCTAAAAGAAGTCATCAGTTCACTGATATTTCATATGGTAGTTGAACTTGATAGTATAAGCTAGGACTTAGTACTTACTCCATCACACTATGAATCATACTAAAAAGGCACTATAAAAGTGAGCAGTATTCAAATCTCATGGCCATAAGTGTTTGTAAGAAACACTTATACTTACTCCATCTCATGGCTTCTTCCTTAACATGTTCCACAACAACAGTATGATATATCTGTTAAAAAATATCACAACTTTATTGATCACACATCGAAGAGGATGACAAGGCATGATAATGTAGTGAACACATAGAATACTCTAACTGCATGGATGAATGCCGGATGAACAATGCAATGTCTATGAATATATGTATGATTGTGTGGCTTAACCTAAAATAAGTAGTATAATCAGTTCATCAGGACAGGAGAGTCCTGATTTGACTAAAGGTATGGTAGTAGATTAACTCAAGCTTCCTAGAGCAATAGACCTGTAAGGTATAATCACACAAAATGATATCCAACTCTCTACAAGTGCTACAATATTATGCAAAAACCGGCATTCAAACACTGCACAACTATAAGAATTCTTACCAGTAGAATTTGAAACATAAGTACATAACTCCACTGCTTCTCCAAAACTTTTTCCTAAACAATGGCAATGAGATGGTACAGACATAATTTGAAACATAAGTACATAACTCCACCGGTTCCCCAAAACTTTTTCTAAACAATGGCAATGAGAGGGTACAGACATAATTTCAAGAACACTACATAGTCAACACAGATTTGACAATGTCCAACTAATGATGTTACTTGAAATTTTCTGTAGTAATTAGTGAAACCATTACCTACATTACTAATTGTTTTTAAAAAATTGTAATATACTAAAGGGTTTAAATTGGTTGGGTGCACCAAAATTTTAGGTAATCCCAACATTGTTCACGGTCAGACAAAAAAGAATTAACACACCCACCTTCCTTGCAATGCATATCAAAATGCACATTGTCGGAACTACTCATATATCTAAAACTCTATTTAATATTCTATTTCATGTTTTAGTATAATTTTAATGAAAACTATTTTGTTACATCTGATAATAAACTATAGCTAACTGGTTTATTGCTTGTCGACTACTAAATAATATGTTAACATATATATATATATATAAACATACAGTGTATTATAGACATATCATAGCATAGCTGTAGTGATAGCAATGGTACGGAAAAAAAGGGAATATCCTACAGAGAAGATAGAACCTCATGAACCCAATTCAAAAAGATCGAGACAAATAAGGTTGGAAAAAATACGAGCAACAAAAAAAGGGAAAAAAGAAGAGAATGATACAGATGTGGAACCAAAAGCAAAACAACGTTGTGTTGACATAAACGTTGATTATCCATATTTATTTTCATCCCAAGGTATGGTGTCTTTCACTCAAGATCATATTCAACATCTAAAAGAAACATATGTAAACATGTCATATTTAGGTAGCCCAAAATATAATTGCAAATATTGTAATGCAATATTCTGGGAATATGAAAAAAATAAATGTTACAAACGCAAAAATAAAGAACTAATGTACTCTAAGTGTTGTAAATATGAACAAATTAAGATACCACCATTCAAAGATCCACCAAAATTTCTAGCTACTTTACTTAATAACATTGAAAACAAACTGTCAAGACATTTTATGAAAAAAATAAGACAATATAATAGTTTATTTGCCTTTACATCAATGGATGCAAACATAGATAAAAATATAAACAAAGGGGACAACCCATATGTATTTCGTATAAACGGTCAAGTACACCACCGTATTGGATCTCTACTACCTGAACCTAATAATATGCCAAAGTTTGCTGAACTATATATTTTTGATACACAGAATGAGATAGAAAATAGAATTCAAGCATTATGTAAAGAAGAACCTGAAGAAAATGATATAAACCTACACATAGTGACAGGACTTAAAAAAATGCTTGATCAATATAATCCTTTAGTTAAAATATTCCGTCATGCACGAGATCTACTTGAGAAAGACAAAAATATAGACCTTAGTATACGGATAATAGGTCCAAACAAAAATGGCCCAATACAATATGAAATGCCGCATATTGAAGACCTAGCGATGTTAATAGTTGGTGATCTAAACCTAGAAAGATATAAAAGAGATAGCATTATTAGTTCCAAAGACAGAGGCTTACAACGAATATCAATCTTTCATCCAGCATATATGCCACTGCAGTATCCCTTGTTATTCCCATATGGAGAGAGAGGATACCAGCTAGGTATACCTTATCATAAAAATCAATTAACAGCCAGTAGTGAAAGGAAAAGATCTACTGTAACAATGCATGAATTTTATAAATACCATATGCATTTTAGACCAAATCAGCCAAACCCTTATTTATGTTACGGTAGACTATCTAAACAAGCAATAGTCGATGCTCGCGCAATGGAAGATGAAGACAGGCTTACATATATTGCTAAAAACCAAAACAAACTAAGAGTAGAATATCTTCAAGGTATATTTGACGCAATAGACAACGGGTTAAGTAACGGAAGTCAAATAGGAAAAAGAACACTACTGCCATCAAGCCATGTTGGATGTAGACGATATGTTATGCAAAACTATCATGATGGCATAGCAATTTGTCGAGTATATGGTCCTCCAGATCTATTCATAACTTTCACATGTAATCCAAAATGGCATGAAATAAGTATGATGATATTGAAAGGGCAACAGCCTAATGACAGACCTGATATCATAGTACGTGTATTCCATATAAAACTAGAGGAATTACTTACAGATATAGAATCAGGTTCAATTTTTGGTCCGATGCTAGCTATCTGTATTCAATAGAATTCCAAAAAGGAGGACTGCCACATGTGCATATCTTAGTTTGGTTAAACAAAACCACATATGAAATAACATCTGAAATCATAGATAGATGGATCTCTGCAGAAATACCAAATCCAATAGAAGATCCATTAGGATACGTGCTTATATCTGAACATATGATGCACGGACCTTGTGGAGAATTAGATGCAAAATGTCCATGCATGAAAAAGGGGAAATGCTCTAAATACTATCCTAAACAGTTTCATGATCAAACAAACTTCAGTGATAACGGATTTACTCAATATCGACGGCGAGATACAAAGATTTATATCCGTCGCAATAATCATAACTTAGATAATAGATGGGTTGTACCACATAATCTGTTATTGCTAAAGAAATATCAAGCACACATAAATGTTGAATATGTAAATAAGAGTAAAGTCCTTAAATATCTTTGTAAATATGTAAATAAAGGAGCAGACAAAGCAACAATTATCTTTGAATGTGTAAAAATGGGCCAAGATGCACCTACAAATGAAGAGACAAAGAAAATAGATGAAATCAAAGAATACTTGGAATGCCGATATATATGTGAACAAGATGCTTTGTGGAGATTATTAGAATTTGATATACATTATCATTATCCACCGGTTGAAAGACTACATGTTCACCTTCCTTTATTTAATAAAGTGAAATTGTCAAAAAAACACAAAACTAAAAAATCTTACAAAAGATCCTAATACCAGAAAAACTAAACTTACAGAATGGTTTGAGGCAAATAAAAACCATGAAGAAGCTAGAGAACTAACATATTGTGATTTTCCACAAAAATGGACATGGAAAGAGTCTAAAAAAATATGGACAAAACGAAAACAAGGGTTTAAAATAGGACGACTATATTATGTTAATCCAGTAGAAGGAGAATGTTTCTATTTGCGAATGCTACTAACGATAGTCAAAGGAGCAACAGATTATAAAAATATAAGAACATATAATGGCACAGTTTATCTCACGTTTAAGGAAGCATGTGCAGCACGTGGTCTATTGAAAGATGACAATGAATGGTACAAAACGTTTGATGAAGCCGCAAGTTGGGCTACAACATCACAATTACGAATTTTATTCTCAACCATATTGTTATTTTGTGATATACAAGATGAAAGGAATTTTTATGAACAAAATTGGAGAAAAATGGTTGATGATATTGAACGCCAATTAATTGCTAGGCATTATCCTATATTATATTGTCCAAATGACGTAGAGATACAAGAATTACTACTTGATGAACTCGACCACATCCTGGCAAAGAATGAAGCCAATATTAACAATTATAATCTACCCCAAAGATCAAATCAATGCAAACGTAACAATGAAAACCAACTAATTGAAGAAGAATTGCAGTATAATATAGATGATCTAGAAGAAGAAGCTAATACATCCTTTGTCAAATTAAATCAGCAACAGAAAAATGCATTTCACCAAATAGTAAATAGTGTTCTAAGTAAAGAACCTAACTTTTTCTTTGTATCTGGTCATGGAGGAACAGGCAAGACATTTCTCTGGAACACAATAGTTTCATATCTTAGATCAAAAAACAAAATAGTTTTGACAGTGGCATCATCAGGCGTTGCCTCTTTATTACTACCAAATGGCCGCACAGCGCATTCACGATTTAAAATACCCATAGACATAGATGAATTGGCAGTATGTGATAAAACGTGGAACAAAACTTGCTGACCTACTAATTCAGACTGATCTAATTATATGGGATGAGGCATTAATGACAAACAGACAATGTTTTGAGGCTCTTGATAGATCATTAAGAGACATTCTTTCTGAAAAAGACACAAAATCAAATGACACACCATTTGGAGGAAAGGTGGTTGTCCTAGGTGGAGACCCCAAACAGATACTACCAGTTTTAAAAAATGCATCAAGATCACAAATCATAGATGCCTCAATATTTAAATCATACCTTTGGAACCATGTAAAAAGATACACCTATATGAAAACATGCGCTTACAGAAATTTAAACCAGAGACCCTAGAGTTTAAAGAATTAAATGAGTTCAACAATTGGATATTAAGTATAGGAAACGGGACAGCGAAAATAATATCAGATAATAATGACAATTTAGATTCAGACAACACTACAGTTGAAATACCAAAGGAACTACTAATCTATACAACTGATGATAAAATAAAGGCATTAGTTGAGTCTACATTCCCAGATTTCAAAACAAAATTTAACCATGCACAATATCTTAAAAATAGAGCAATTTTAGCAACAACCAATGAGATAGTTGACGAGGTCAATGACTATATACTCAATTTAGTACCAGGGGTACAAAGAGAATACTTGAGTGCTGATACAATATCAAAGTGTACAGACACATGTAATGATGCAGATATATTATACCCCGTTGAGTATCTTAATACTCTGACTGCTAATAACTTCCCATGCCATAGGTTGAAACTCAAAATTGGTGCTCCAATAATGCTACTCAGAAATCTAAATCAGAGTTTAGGTCTTTGTAATGGAACAAGAATAATAGTAACAAATCTAGGCAGTAATGTAATTGAATCCATTATAATTACAGAACACATATTGGTGAAATAACATATATACCAAGAATAAATTTAACAACACGTGGATCTCGATGGCCTTTTACCTTATGCCGAAGACAATTTCGAATAAAAGTATGCTATTCAATGACCATAAATAAAAGCCAGGGACAAACACTTAAGAAACCAGTTTTCACCCATGGACAATTGTACGTCGCGTATCATGAGTAACAAATAAAAATGGACTAAAGATATTGATAGAAAATTCGATGGATCATGTCAAGCACTAGTAACATAGTATACAAGGAAGTACTTCAAATGGTTTAACTAATATTCTATTAGTTTTAATTAGCAGCTGACCTCTCTCTAAATTTTTTATTGCAGATGAACATCACACCAATTTCAGAGCTTCAGCAAGGAAGGTTGGACTATACACTATGTGTTCGAGTATCAAGGATGTGGGAGTTCAGAGGCCCGAATGAGCAAAATGAAATCAAACATCTTGATCTTGTATTGATCGATAAAAAGGTAATTTTATAGTATAGCCTCCTACCCTCATAGACGTGAATGAGTACAACTATACATTTCTTTTGTGTTTTTGGATCATTCAAGTAGTATGATAATAAAAATTCTTCCTAGCTGCCTACCTACTAGTGTTTTGTACAGCTTTAGGTGGACTGGTTTGCAAGTACAAACTCCATGTATAATACACATTACATTTTTACAATGATGACAACCAATAAAATCTTTCTTTGTTCATTCATAATCAGTGCACTTACACACCCTAAAAGCTCAAATATGATTATACATAAAAAGGAAGCCACATGCACATTGTTGTTCACGTTTATGACTTTTCTTATTGTTGTATTAGTAACCTCCAGCCCTCCACTGATTGTAATCCATATTCCTAGGCACTTCACAATATTTATCCTCTTGATAGGTTTTTTATAGTGAATTGAAAATTTAACTTAAGCAAATTTAGAAATGTCAACTTACTGATGTCATCGTCATGGTTCTTGACCTTTTGCTACGACCAGAATAATGACTATCACCCTGAAAGGCAGTGCCAACGGTTAATTTACGAATCCTAGCCGGGTATATGAGAGATGTTGCAAGGAACTTAAAAATGACATATTATAACCTTGCCATAGTGAAGGAATGTAATGCATGAAAGACAAAATTTCAGTCGATGAATATCTAAGTCCACTTATAGAAATCAGACTAACTATCATACATAATGAATCTACTAATACATTTTTAAGACTTCATTTATTTGCAACAGATTCAAATGTTTGCGTGGGCACATGGAATGTAGAGATAAATCCAGATCATTTCTTGAATATAGTGCACCCATTTCATATAACTTTTCCGCAAGCAACTTATGACCATTTACAGTTTCTTTACTAACTAGTATACATACACAACTTATGTAGGGTGATTCAATATATGCTGAGATACCCCCGGATGCTATTTAGTTTCTGCAGCCACTTCTGGAAGAAGGAAAGATTATCATATTGACTAAAGTAACAGTTGAGAGAGCAAAACCAATGTTTAAAGCTGTGCAAAATCCATGCATGATCAAGCTTAATAGAATGACACAAATCATCGAAGCTACCAATCCAGCACCAAATTTCCCAAAATACACTTTCTCACTCATCCCTTTTGATAAACTCTCTGACTACATCAAAAAAATGATCGTTTCTTAGGTAATGTAACACTACCTCACAAGCAAATATTAGTAGTAAATCAAATTATATGATGCACCCTTTTTTCCAGATGTAATTGGAAGGATCGTTGGAGTTTCAAATATCGCGACTGTCTACACAAATTCAGGGGATCAAATCATAAGAAGAGTAGTGCAGCTACAAGACTTACAGTACATATCTATTGTCTTCATACACACTTACCTACTGTAATCACCATATTTCATCATATCCTCATTTTTTTTCAGGGGAAACATGATAGAATTATCACTTTCAGGAAAAAGAGCTATTGAATTTGATGGTGAAAAAGTTTTACAAGTTGGTCAAAAACACCATGTCATAGCAATATTTGTTGGGACTCTCATGAAGCTTTTACAAGGACAAGTTCAAATTCCTTAGTGGTACATCAGCTTGCCGATGGTATATCAACCAAAATGATATTCCTGAAATCAAATCATTCCAAAGAAGGTGCTACCAATATATTCATTTCTGTACTTTATAATATTTTGTAATACAATAATATTCAGAGACTGATTCGATAGTTTCCTAATTTATATACATCCTAACAGCATCACCCGTACCTATTCAGAGCTTATACTTACAGAGTGAGGATGATACACTGCAAAATCTAGAGCAAAGAACTCTACTACAACTCAGAGATATAGATCCTTTCACTGAAAAGGTTAGATAAATGTCATTGTTCCTACGCATCTTATTACATTATTTTGTCTATATATTTCGACACTTCAAACTACTACTTTTGAGTCAGCATATATTCTGTAATTTACTCATTAATACAAATTGGATCTTTCACATTTTTAAACAATAATACTATGTTTAGAGAACGAAGTATGAGTGCACAACAACACTTGTTACTATCCCAGAAAGGCAAACATGGTGTTATCGAGCATGTAAACTTTGTAACTCCAGAATTATTGGAAATGTCAACACATACAAATGCTCAAAGTATAAGTGCCCATGTACACAGTTCTACTGGAAGTAAGTTTAAATTATATCTACTGCATGTTCTACAAATTTATTTAGAACGTATATACTAATTCAGATAAAATGTTTGTTGTACAGATGCAAGATCTCGTTTATTGCAACTGATGAGACTTACAATCTTGAGTTCATGTTCTTTGAAAAGAGAGGAACTGAACTAATTGGGAAGAGCGCTGAAACTCTCCGCAAGCAATATAACCCATTTGATATTCCACCAGAAATAGAAGCTTGGATTGGACACAAATTTATATTTGTTGTTAGTGTATTGTCCAACAAAAGCATAAATGCATCTAACCCATCATTTGAAGTCGTCAGGATAAAGCAAAACCTTGGGAAACAACCAATTATCCCAACTTTTAGGCCACTTCAGACTATCTCCATGGGATCAACATCAGTAACTACTACAGAACAAGATCTACCGCCATTAATCCCTATCACATCTAATAAAGCAGATAAACAGGTAAATTTCTTAACTTACACTATCTAAATTATGCAACTTTACAACTAACAGTCCAAATTATTCAACTTTGCAAGAAAACTCATACATTACCATCATGAACAGGACTCATCTTTACATGTTCAGGCTTCTATTGAAACTGAATATATGGAACTTGATCCATCAGGGTATAAAATTAAAGTTAATACTGTTCAAATATAACAGCCTACAAACTGACAATGTTAACTCTTTTCAATAAAATTTCAGCATTTGGGATGACATACACCACACAAACAAGAGAAGCTTGGAAGGACCAAATGACGACGACCAGGTACATTCAGCTTACAAAACCTAAGTACCAACAATAAATTCAATGATGAGGATGAAACTTTCTCCAAATTATAAAAACAAACATTAATTATATGCAGGAAATTAGTGATGGCAATGACGATGACAAGCAGCAAAAGAAAGGTAAAAGACTACGCACCCAAGGAAGAGGAAAGAATTAAGGTACAAAACACTATGGTATCCACCTTTTCTGCAAGGCCTACAATGTCCAAAACAAATAATTATTCTATTCAAACTTTCAGGAACCACATGATTCAAACAGGTCAACAAAAACAAACAGCTTGGATACTCTTTTGCTCTATGTTTCATGTTAGGATATTTGCAAGTCGCTAACTCAAACCATAATCATCGCAATAGGAGCCTTCTTTTGTGAAAACTCTTTTGATGAAAAAAGATATCATTACCAGAAAGTATCTGCTATAATATATGCTACTAAGTGGTCAACTTAGCAAACAATATGTATATTACCAAGAGCATACAAAAAATGTTCTGCTACTATAAGCTTTTCTAAAATCTATAAGCAGTTTTATATCTTGTTTTATTTGCAATTATTTAGCACTCGTGTTTTGAACAAACTTTGTTGGCCCAAACAAGATAGAATTTCCGTGCAAATAGGTAGCAAGGCCTCTTCATCCCATTGCATAAGCACGGTCTTCTCATCACTTGATGTTGCAAGACCATAAATTTATAAAAATCCTCCTTGGAAGAATTGTGAAAATGTGAAAAAAAATAAATTGATTTGTAGAGACAGTGTTGATCCAAGAAATTTATTCAGCCAGTCAGTCACATCAGTATTTCAAGTTAAATCTAAGTAGGACCATGTCAAATATGCATTCAGTAAAGAAGGGGAGAACTTGTTCACTCTCACAGAACTAACTTGAAGATATTTGTATTAGAAAGCAAGGAGAGCAAAAGATCAAATAACTCTACCTTTGCATTGCTTGTAACATGAATACTCTTATCAATGGACTCGCAAAATTTCATAATTAATTAGACAAATCCCAAGAACACAGATTTTGCGAAAATTGACTATTTAGGAAATAAAACACATGTGTTGCCCACACTCACTAAAATATTCTTACGCAGTTCAAAGCTTGTGTCAACAGCCCTGTAAGCTTTAGGATGCCATTTTCCTTCAGACCAATCAACATGTGTCACTGACCAATTTGCAATTCCAATTGGATCAACCATCTGCACGTGCAATAACAACTGAAATCACTGGGAAGTAAACACAACTCAAACACATCATTTAAGAGTTTTTAGAGTGCTTACATTAAAAAGGGTTGACAAATAGTGTTCATCGAATAGCGTTATGCCATTCGTTTCCCGGTGCAAAAGTGCAATCACAAGATCGTGACGAACTAAAATTCAGGAAACAACAGCAATTCAAGTGGCCATAAAGATGTACAGAAATGAACCAAAGCATTTCTATAACAAAAAATTAAAGCAATCATGAATGAAAGGGGCACTGGAGATCTTGTCAAATGACCATCACAGATTCAGTGCGTAGGAAACATATATCGTCGTAGCCGACTACATCAAGCAATCTAACAGAGTTTTAAACTATATTGCGTCACACTATCAACGTTGGCTTACGTAACGAGAAGCAAGCCGATTTCAGGCTTGAGGAACACGACGTGCTTCCCCATGAACCTCCCGCGAGCGGATCAGCACCATCCCGGGTTGATGGACGACCCGCAACCCCAAGGCGGTCAAGAATCGAACCACCTCGTCGGAAAATGAATCGAACTAAGATAGCCGCTGTCGCCTGGACCTCGATTGGTAGGGTTGGGCTTGCGGGTGCTATGGCGGGGCTTGGCATCGTCGGCGGGGTAGAACTTGGGTGCCGCGGCCGTGGATGCATTGGGCTTCTCGGCCTTGGGGAAGGCGCCACCGAGCTTGGCCTTGATGACCCATAGCCCGGCGATGGTACGTGTGCGAACGTGACGCCTTCTTGATGCCCTACAACAACCTTGACGTCGGCGCCATTGGAACGGCTCGCGGCAGTGGCAGCGGCAGCGACGTCGGCGGGGAGCTAGTGCGGAGAAGGCGAGAGCAGTGGGCGGCGGCGGGTCAGGGTTCGCCTTTATATCTCGTGACGGCGAACCCTAACTTTCATGTGCTTCGTAATGGACTGCTATTATGGGCCTCTTGGCCCATTTGGTGAATTTTTGGATTTTTAATTTATTGACTAAAAAATCTATTCGAGCAAAAAACTTCTGCCTCCATCAGGATTTGATGATATTTTCTTAATCAATCAAAAAAATGCTCATCAACGAGAAAGCTCATGCTGCTATCATTGTTCTTTCAAGTACCCTAAAATAAATTTAAACTCTAATAAAATGGTCAATTCTTACTGGTCGTGCAAAGCCACGTGGTTTTTCTAGTTCTAGTTATTCTCTAGTCTATTGTCCCAGTAAAACCAAATCTAGCATGCTCAACTGTCAACTCAACTGCCCCCACTCAGTCCAAAAGCTTAAGCCCATTTTCCAGAATTCAGTGAACAATCAACTAGCTAGGGTTCCTGATAGACATGAGGACAGTCAAACCCTGCCCTGTAGAAGGTGCAACATGATCTGCCATGCATCCTCGAGGACCCCTTCTCCCTAATGAGATCTAATTAAGTTAGGGATGGATTAGGTGCTAGTAGTAATTAATGATGGCGTCCCAGTTAATTAATCCATCTACCTACCTAATCACTCTTACCAGCGATGACTCACGGTTTCTTGTTCCTGATGCTCGCTGCTTAATTAATTCGCAAGCTTCTTAAGTCACAACAATTAAAGCCGTTGACAACAATCTGGTCAGGAGGGTAGACTTTTTCAGTTGGCAACACGGGGCTTTGTCGCTTTGAACAGTTCTTGACCAACCATGGAGTACGGACAGGTTGCTGTTAGTGATGGGATATGGATCGAGCCATAGATTTGCCGAGAAAACTGCTCCACGGAGTAATTAACAGCGAAACCGTTGAGGCGTTGACACAGCGCGTACGTGTAGAAGGAATCCGTCAGGCTTGTGCGCTTCAGAGTTCAGACTGACAAAACTTCAGCTATTTTTCATAGCCTTTGCGTGTACTGATTTCTGGCTCCAGGTTTGCTTCGTGGGCAGCAAGCTGATTGCCTGCTGCGATCCCTGGATTTCGAGGAAAAAACTTGCTCGATTGATTGCTGACCTATCTCAACTCTCAAGTTTCCTCTTCCTTTGTCTTCAAGGTACCAATCAACATATGCATGCATCGACATCACTGTAAAGTTCATCTGTTCTCATGTGCGAAAACTATGGATATCTTGAACAGAATCTGCAAGTTCTTGCGCATTTCCTAAACATGTTGTGCTACTCGTGTTACTGGTCCTGGAATCCTGGGTCTTGTTCTCAATCCCAGTAAGATTTGGACAGATCATGCAAGCTAGTTGACCAGCCTTCATAAGGCTATTAGCATAGCTGAGCCCCTGTCTGGACCAAATAATCTCTCTCTTTCAGATTACCCACACCGACGAATAAACACCCTCCTAGTTAGGCCCCGTTCTTTTGAGTGGGGATCCTCTGTTGTACAACACCTACTGCATGTGTAGTAAAACAAAGGATTTGCATCTCGTTCTTTTTAGCCAGTGGGCTATGTACTAGATTATCGTTGATATGTTTTTCAAATCATTAAACGGTGCTATTTTTTTTAAAAAAACTCATTATATAGAAGTTTAGAAAAAGTTTGAATTGTCCTCTAGACTAATTACATCCTTGAACTACAAAACCGGACATGTAATATCCTAAACTTTTTAAACCAAATGAATAACCCCCGTAACTCGATTTGGAGTGGTTTGGTCCAATGTGGTAGTCCAGTCAGCATAAAAAAATTTTGGAGGGCTCACATGTCGAAGAGCCCTTCTTCCTCAATCCCTTTTCTTCTTCCCTCTTCCCCCTGCCTAAAGCGTGCATCAACGGTCGACCCATCAAGCTCACTGGCCAGGCCTCCTCCTCCTCCTCCTCGGCATAGCAACCACGCTATCGATCTCATGC
The DNA here is from genome assembly GCA_019925245.2 of Oryza australiensis. Lineage (NCBI taxonomy): Eukaryota > Viridiplantae > Streptophyta > Magnoliopsida > Poales > Poaceae > Oryza > Oryza australiensis. Next base: position 3,489,925 of record JAIFGZ020000118.1, on the reverse strand, counting down.
CACATGCACTTGCCCGGTCACGTCTCTCTCGTCGACCTGTAGGTTGTAGCTCCCGATTCCCCCTAAAGTATTCCCTAACTCCCAAACCTCCGTCGGAGTTGGCCTCGGGACCGACAGCGCACGACACACTCCTCGTGCGAGCTCATGAAGGACGGCAGCGAGCGAGCTCATCTGCGAGGAAGTCATCACTCGGGACCTCACCATCGAAGGGGGAGAGGAGGAAGGGAAAAGGGCAAGGAGGTGGTCCAGGTGGAGGAGATCCAACATGCAGAGGTGGAGGAGGAGCCGACGAAGGTCCAAGCGACGACCTCGACCATGGACACCAGAGGGAGGCGAGACCGGCCAGTGCATTGCCGGCTGGGCATAGAGGGTCGTCGTGTTGTTGTCCCTCAATGGTGGGTAGCCCAAATCCGCGTGGTTCGGTCCTGCAACCAGAGCCGAAAGCTCGTCTAGAGGAGGCCAGTGGAGGCGACGATCAGTGGCATGCTTGTTGTGTTGATTTAGGACGCGACAATGCCGACACGTGATTCAGTTATGCAGGGAGAAGATATGAGGTTAGGGAAGAAGGGCTATATGACATGTGGGCCTTTTTTGATTGGGCTGCCATGCATGCGTCACATAGAAGTAAAACCGCTCCAGATTGAGTTAGGAGGGTATTCGTCCGGTTTAAAGAGTTCGAGGTGTCAAATGTTCAGTTTTGTTATTTAGGGGTGTTGTTGGAGAAATGGGAATCGAGGTCCTCTTTCTCCGGGATCCTAAAGTACCATGTGCCACATCATTACTTTCTGCCATATTAGAATTCATTGCTAGGTCAGAACCTACCCACGTGGGGACTGACATCTGGCACAGAACGGGAACCGAGGTCCTCGCTTCCTAGGGCCCCAGGATCCGGCTTCAATCGAGATTTATATCTTCAAGGCACTCCAAGATACAACTACATGTTGGAACGAAACTTGTAAAGTTTTGTTCATTATGAACTCCTTCATCAACGTCGTCTTTGAGAAGCTTGTCAAACATAACAAGAATGTCTGTTATGAAGCGTGAGAGCGTGCTCGTGGCCCAGGCTCGGCTAGGGGACCCAGGTACCATGTGTACCCGGGGCCCAGGCATGGTTGAGGCCTAAACGTCGTGTATACCTTAAAATAAGAACAGTCCGGAGAGTTGGTTTACTTCAAGGGTGAAAACAAACCATACAACGTTGTTAGTAGGAAGCCGGTGACATCTCTTGCCTCGGGTTCTTCATGGTGGTTTTCGCCCGGGGCTCACAACCATGGGGGCAGAATCGATGGGTGCCGCTGACAGGCTGTGCAGAATGATAGACCCAGCAACCTGTTCGAGGGCGACATCATCATGCCACTAACGATACGGTGCCTAAAAAATTATGACTTGAGATTACAGCTCGGTCGCATGTAACCAGGTGGTGGCGAGGTTTGAAGCCACCGGCGACGCCGCGTCACTCAAAGCAACAGGGGCAGAGCGACGTGTCACGCGCCGACAGGTAATCTACGACTTCACCGCCAAGTAAGGAAATCATCGGTGTCTCTATCGTGACTTGACTTGGGCCCACCAAGCCCGGTTTCGAACAGGTAGCGAGAGGAGCCAGACATAACTGTCCCGGAGCCTCCTGGGGGAGCGCCCGAGGCACGGTAAAAAGAAACTCGCCGCGGTAATCCTTCCATTAAGTCGAGGATGTCAGAGGGGACAATGACAAGACGTAGCATAGACATTCCCTAGGTGAAAATGATGTTGTAAACCCCTCCTTGTACTATAAAAGGAAGGGGTCATGCCCCTTAGAGGGAAGATCGATCGGAGCCGTGACAACCCTTGAAAGAAGAACCCTAGCATGGTCTCATCTTGTAATTGTATACTCTTGTATTCTCATAGTCAAAACATAGGAGTAGAGTATTACACTTCCGAGCGGCTTGAACCTATATATGTGTTGTGTTCATCCTTGCTTAATTTCAAGCACACACGTCACGACCTCGATCCCTACTTGCCTCCTGGCCGAATCTTAAAATGGTGATCTTCTCTTTCTTGTTGTGGGAGTATCGTTCTCCGACAGGTGTAATTTGAACCGTCGCAATAGTTTAAGGGGTAATTTGGATTTTTTCTTAAAAATTCAGTTAAAATTTGAATAAATTTATTTTTTAAGTTTGTAATAGTTAATATTTAATTAATTAACGTACGTATTAATTGATTGTCTCGATAAGCCAGCCGGCTAATTGGCTACAAAGCCGAATTGAACAGGGCCTAATTAATGGTAGTTTGTTGTACGTAATTAAGTAGTTAACAGAGGTTATCTGACCCGTATATGTTTGAAGCTGGAGTATTAGTTTAGAGCGTCTCTATGGTGTTTTCTCTTTAATTTACTTGGATATAATGGTATTTTTCTGATTTCATATCACGGGTATGTTGGACCATTGTAAAAATAAATCCTAAAGACACTGAGAAGATTGATCGGTTCACACGACGTTGGCGAGATTGTGATCGACAACTTGCGCGGCCGTCTATCGCTGCTACCTGCAGGGTTGTCGCCAGCGGCCAGCGGCCTAGCGTCGGCGCCTGCAGCAGGCGCTACCATTCCTATTCCATCGGGCTGCTTTCTTCCCGCGATGGGGCCTATTCTGCATCCGCCATTCGTTCCCATTAATAGATTTATATGCGTGTGTTTCTTGTCGAGTGTAGGATCAATGTTCCTGGTTGATCTCCTGAATCATTTGGATGAAATTTAATATTTTGTATGTTGAGGCTATAATCTTTAGCATTTGACGAATGAGAGCAGTTTCTTTTGAAGAAATTTACGATTCAGACCGTAGCAAAAAAATGTGTATTGCATAGTAGAGAAGAACGATTTCAGTCAACAGAAAATTTAATTAAAACAACCTGAAGTAAAAACAAATGGCGATTCCCTTTCATTCATGCATCCAAACAGCCAAAATTGCAACACATTCCTGAATTCAAAATGTAGCAGTGTGTATATAGCGAAGTAGCTGCAATTATCCTGGTTCTGAACTGATGCTAATCTCGAACCAATGCAATCACCGGCTAGTCAATGGTTGAGGATGTATCACCGGCTGGATGCCCCCTTCTCTAAGGAGGAGGTATGGGTGGTTATCATATCCTTGCCTTCGGACAAGGCGCCGGGCCCGGATGGCTTCACGAGACTCTTCTACAAAGTCTGTTGGCCGGTGATTAAGGAGGTGATCCTGGCGACTCTGGACGTCCTTTTTGGTCTAATGGTTGGGGCTTCTCTTCCCTTAACAATGGCCTCATCTCCCTGCTGCCCAAGAAGGAGGAGGTCGTTGATGTCAAGGACTTCCGGCCGATTAGCCTTATCCACAGCTTTGGCAAGCTGTTTTTTAAGATTCTTGTCTCCCGCCTCTCTCCTCACCTTGACAGTCTGGTGGCCACCAACCAGAGCGCCTTTGTTAAGGTCGGTCCCTCCACGACAACTTCCGCTTCGTTCAACTTGCGGCGAGGGCGCTTCATGCCAAGCGTACGCCCCGTATCCTCCTCAAGGTGGACATAGCGAAGGCTTTTGACACCGTTAGCTGGTCGTTCCTGTTGGAGGTGCTCGCCCACCTGGGCTTCAACCAGCGTTGGCACGACTGGGTTTTGCTCCTGTTGGGCGCCTCGTCTTCTCGGGTGCTGGTTAATGGAGTTCCTGGCCCCCACTTTCCCCATCGGAGAGGGTTGCGGCAAAGGGATCCCCTCTCTGCTATGATGTTCATTTTGGTTATGGATGTCCTCAATGCAATGCTTCGAAAAGCCTTCGACTCTGGCGGTTTCCTCCCGCTTGACGTCCGTGCGCTGCAACACCGTGTCTCTCTCTATGCTGATGATCTGGTGTTTTTCCTCTCTCTAGTTCATCAAGATCTCGACCTCATCAAGGGAATCCTCTCAGTGTTTGGCTCAGCTTCCGGCCTTTGCACTAACTTCGCCAAGTGTTCGATTACTCTGATCCGCTGCTCGACGAAGGATCTGGAGCTGGTGCAGTCCTGCTTTCCCTGCGCGGTCTCAGACTTCCCCTGAACTTACCTCGGTATCCCCCTCTCCGTTCGTAAGTTGCCGAAAGAGGCCCTACAGCCGCTGGTGGATAAAGTCTCCTCCCGCCTTCCACCGTGGCAGGGTCGTCTCCTTACTCTCCCTGGCCAGGAAATTCTAGTCCAGTTGGTCCTCTCTTCTATTCATGTCCATGTGTCCTTGGCAGTTGGCCTCCTAGCTTGGGTGATTAAAGCCATTGACAAGAGGCGCCGTGCTTTTCTTTGGTGGGCAAGGATTCGATCCATGAGGGCCAGTGCCGGGTTTCTTGGTCAAGGGTTTGTCGCCCGAAGGAGTTGGGCGGTCTAGGTATTTTGGATTTTAGGTTGGCAGGGTACGCTCTCCATGTCTGTTGGCTTTAGCTTCAGCGAGCGGGCCATCCCTGCTGGGAGGGGTTGAAGGCTTCGGTTGAGCAAAACGTGGAGGACCTGTTTGCAGCGTCTGCTTTCTTCGTGCCGGGTGGTGGAAAGTCCTTGCTCTTCTGGACTGACCGTTGGATTGACGGCCAGTCGGTTGCTACGCTAGCCCCTGACCTCCTGTTTGCGGTACCCCAGCGCATTCGTGCTGCGCGTTTGGTTTTTGCAGGCTTAACTCACAACGCCTAGGTTGCCAACATCTGCGGTGCCCTCTCTGTCTCTGTCTCTGTCATCTCCCAGTTCCTTCTTTTTTGGGATGCAGGGCGCTCTATGCAGCTTTCGCCTAGCACTGAGGACCGTGTGGTGTGGCGTTGGTCTAGTGGTCAGCGTTACTCGGCGCGCTCAGCGTACCGGGCTTTGTTTCTGGGGCAGCTCTCCCTGGCCGATGCGTCGCTCCTTTTGGAGTACGCGAGGGCCGCCTAAGTGCAAGGTTTGCCTTTCAGCAGCGTTGCTGGACAGCTGATCTTCTCCATAAGTGTGGCATCAATAGTCACTCGGCCTGCCTGTTCGGCGCGCAGGAGCTTGAGACGGCCAATCGCATCCTCCTGGATTGTGTGTTTGCTCGTCAGGTTTGGCTCGCGGTGCTTTCTTCCTCTAGCTGGGCGGCCCTCTCCCCTCCGCGTGGCGGATGGCTACATGATTGGTGGCAGTCCTCCAGGGAGCTACTGCCAGATCACCTCTGTGCGAGCTTTGACTCCCTGGTCCTCCTTGTCTCTTGGATGTTGTGGAAGGAGCGTAACTCCAGGATCTTCGAGTCGTCTCTTTGCTCTGTCCCGGTGGTGTTGTTTTCAATTCGAGCAGAGGGTCTTCTTTGGTCCCTAGCTGGGTCTGCGTCGTTTGGGGTATTCCTGGGAGTCCAGTGTGGCCCTGCCCCTTCCCGCTGTCTGGAGTAGTCGTAGTTCCTAGCGCTTTTTCGGTTTTTGTTTTCTCCCACCTCCCTCCTTTGCGATTGGCTAGTCTGGTCGATTGCGTTACTGTATTTCATGAATTATGCTTTTCTCCTAATATATTGACATGTAATCCTTTTGCACATTCGTAAAAAAGGATGTCTACTAACACCGGCGAGTCCATCACTATGATGAGCTGCGGCGTCCACCATAGCTCCCCCCCCCGTGTGTAGGCACCGATTACCGAAGTGTGTGGGCATGGGCGTCGTCCTGGGCACACGACGCGTTCATTCTGGTGGTCGGCGCGGCGCATGCTAAGGGAGGCCCAACAAAAAGGGCCCACGCTGCCACGTGATAGCCTACGCGCCAGGAAGTTAGATTGACATAGTGCAACGCCGGTTTCCAAAATTTCAATAATCCAATTCCAAGACTGATCTGTGAAATAAAATAGCTGATGATTGGCTCAATGATTTGATGATATACTATACTGAGCGTGAAATATTCAAAGGGAGTTGATGATGAAAGGATTATGAATCGGTTTCAAGCCATTAAACGGCGGAGAATGAATTTACCTCATCCTCCACGACGATCTTAATGCTCAATTGGAATATTTTATCATTGATGTTTGACATTGTCTTTTAATATATTTTTGAAATATCAATTATAAATTGTAATATAGGTTTGGTCGTTTAATATATTGCTTAATTAAAGCATGTTATTTCTTCTTATATTCTACCGTACGAAACCTTTAGTCAAAAGTTCGTCATAGGTGGATTTTGATCCTGGATCCGCCACTGTCTGCTAGTGACATCACGAAGGGATGCTCTCCAGCTGAAGTGATATTTGGAAAAGATGACAAGGGCATTCACAAGCGCAGCGGAGTTGCATATGGGGGGAAAGCAAACAACGACCCCCCATCCGATCCGCTGGCGCACCGCTGCCGCATCTTCAGGTTCCCTCCGGCTAGAGGAGCAAGAGCCTCGACGCCCGTTAAGAACAGGGTGTCTACTAATTTTATTATTTTGCCCTCCACGTCGAATGTTTACAGGATAATTAAGGATCTATTCATATTTATGTCATTTTAAATTATATTATTTTTAAGTAAAATTAATAAATATTATTTAGTTTGTTATTAAATATTAGTCATATCTAAAGAATTTGATAACATTATATTTATCCTCCTACCAAATGTTGTTAGCTTGTCAAAATGTTGGCAATGCTAAATTTTAAAAAGGTTGGAAATGCTTTAAAGTGAAAGCCCTATATTTAATTTTTTTTCTTAGTTCTACTACTGTTAAACGAGAGGCTAATATAGATGGATTTGATTCCTTAAATTAAAAAAAAGAAAGTTTAGATCTTATGCAGATCACTTATGCAGAGAGCGTCGTAGTCTCGTAGATAAGCTCGTTAGTTTAACGCTTTCAAAGCCGGTGCTGGTTTATCCCATCCGCCCCATGTTTAGACTGGGCACGAGCTGCATAATGAATTTTTAACGGCGCGATTCAGAATTCCAAAGATAGTCTCTGTTCTAAATTGAACTAGACGTACTAAAGTGACAATGATATTTGTTAATGAAGTGATTAAGTAAACTAATTAGATTGTCATATATGCGGACTAAGCTAGCTTCTTGACTGACAGAAAACGAGTCGTTGGTAACCTGATCCAGAACAATCTGATTAAGGCGTTACGTCATGTCCTAATTAACAGCACCCCAGACCGAAGGAATACAATAATTGACGCACTCTTGCTAGCAAAACAACGGCAGCAACACTCTCAATCATGATCGGGTTCTAATTTTACCTTTTAAGCTATTTTTCCTGCAAAGATCTCGAGGGAGAATCCACTGGAGAGAAAATAGGTGCGAGCGGGACAGAAAGTACAGGAAAAATATCCAAGTTGCATCATGCCTGAGAATTACCGTAACTAGCTCAGGCCTCGGCGATCAGTAATCCACGTAAAATTGGTCAAGAGCTGGTTATAAAAACGTAAAGATTTATTAATAATAAAAATATAATTTATATATCGATTTTTATATATAAGTTTGTCGACTTAAAGGACGAGCCTTAAAAACACTTCTTAAAAATATTATAAAATCAAACTTTAAAATTTACATTTGGGTTTGCTGCACCTGAAGCTGTAAGCGAGGCGACGACGATGGCGCGGCGGAGTCCTGGCCTCCACGGTGGTGCCGACGGGCGAGCGAGTGACAGCGGCGGCACCCTTGACTAAGAGTGGAAGAAATTAAACCGATGAGACGGAAGGATCGCTACAGGTTGGAAACTTCTCCCGGCGGTAGTACGCATTATTCAGTTTCAGATCGCACTTTCTTTCACAATTAAATCACAGTATCACACCGCGCATTCTTCTATCCTGTCTCCTTCCAAGCCGTACCGCATCTTCCACCCGGCCTGTAGGCTGTAGCTGATCGCGCCGGCTGAGATTACGGGATTACCTTGTCTTGGTGATGGTAAAACGCTGGCGTCATCGGCATGGCGTCTGATAGGATTTCTAGTTACTGGTAACAAGCACCGTATTTATTTTTTCTCTTCAATGACATGGTATACACGCCCGCACACACCCAGACACTTTTGTCGGAATGTATAATGTATCTGATCTCCAAACAAGCCGTTTCTTGCCGGAAGTGGATTAAGGCCCGTTTGGTTAGATTATCAACCAGATTATTGCGACAATTTGATTATATGGATAAATTAAATGTTTAACAAGAAATATTAACAAACAGTATAAAGCAATTGATCTAATCGGTAAAGTAGAAGAAAGTTTTTTTAAAAAATATTGTGGATTTTCCGAAGTGTAGAACAATAATATATAGTTCGGTGAATAAATGAGAAAATGGGCGCCTTATTCGTTCCAACTGTTGGTGAAGGCTTGAGCTTTACTTAATTTAGGCATATAACTACACAAACTAAGACAATATATATGATTTAAGTCCGTTCAAAGTAGGAGAAATTAATTAACCTGAGCTGTTTGACCGTGCATGGGTGCCTACGTGCGTGCTTGCGGCATGCACAGCGCGCGCGCGGGAGAAAGTACCTCGCACCTGCAGCTCTACGGATGAGGTGAATATATTATACGGTGCTCCTGGTTTGGCATAGATAGTTGGCAAGGTAAGCACGTTGGTAGACGGAGATAGACACAATCTTGGACCAGAAATTATTTGTTGCATGGCCACGTTGCTTTCCGCTGATTGGATCGTTGTTTCAAACGGCTCGCGCGAGGAGATCGATATATCGATCGATGCATCGAGATGTTTGAGGGAAGTCGTTGATCTGTCGGTACAATCATGTCATGCATCTGCAATCCGATCCTTGAGTAGAATATATTTGTCAGTACTCTTGGATTCAAATAGTCCGATGACCTGGGCTGCGTTAACTCGCTATGTATATGTTCATGGCCGGGTGAGTATTGTACGGCATTACAGCTATTGCTACTGTTTCCTCCAGTTTTAATGTATAGCCATGTTGTTTCGTTTCTTCGTATGTTTATTGAGTCGTTTATTAACAAATAAAAAATATTTGTAAGTAATATATATATATATTATGTTTTTAGCTACTAAAAATGTTACAAAATAAACTACAATAGTTTTAAAATTTAAAATTTGGTTTATAAGCATAAGCCAAATAATAAGACCAGTAGCATGTTGTTAGCTTTTAAATATGTATTTAACATATGTGTTATTAAATTTGTAACTTTTATTCGTATTGTTGGGATTTATTTTACTTTCAAATAGTTTTTTTGAAAGAAAAAGCTGGCACGATTGTGCCATTTTTATTAGATAGAGAAAAAATACAACGCCTTAAGAAAAGAAAAACTTTTTACAAGGCCGAAACTAGAAAAACCCCTTTTGTGGAAAAGGAAAACACTCAGGTTGGGATGAAATCTCTCAGCCTTTTTTGCCTTTTTGCCCTGCTAGTGTCCATAGATTACCCTTCTCTTTATTGTGTTAGTTTATTTTATAACATTTTTAGTAGCTAAAAATATAATATATATATATATATTACCTTCAAATACTATAAGCATGATTCATATTTGTGCTATATTTTTACTAAAGATAAATACTCAGACGTATGTATAAAAGTTAAAACAGTCAAATATTTGAAACTGAGGTAGTAAAAGTTAACTTGTGTTGATTGCACGTGTTGCAAAATTTGTTGTAGAATACTCTAAATTTATGGCCTGTGTGCAGTTTTACGTACCATAGAGTTTGCTTGGTTCTCCCTTTGATTTTTAACTTATGACGTCGATGTCTTTTTTTTAAGAAATGTACTTTTATGAAGGTAGTAAAAGTTAACTTGTGTTGATTGCACGTGTTGCAAAATTTGTTGTAGAATACTCTAGACTTATGGCCTGTGTGCAGTTTTACCACATAGGAAACTTTAGCTTTGTTCTCCCTTCCAACGTATGACCACTACTAAAAAAAGCTCATGGGTATCGTCCCAAAAGGAATCGGTCAAAATAAATCCGGTACCTATTATATCTATAGGTGGTGGCTAAAAAATATGTGTCGGTTCATATTAAAAACCGCCACCTATTAGCACAAATAGGTGTCGGATGTAGAGAAAAACCGGCACTTATTATATAGGTGTCGGTTTTTTTAAAAAACCGACACCTATAATATATTATAGGTGCCGGGTTTTTAAAAAACCCGGCACCTATACACCCGAACCGAGCCTGAGCCGAGCCGGCCGGGTTTATAGCCTTCCCTTATCTCTTCGCGCCTCATTTCTTCTCTCATCTTCTCCTCATTTCTCTCTCACTTCTCATGTGCATAGAGCATGCAAGGGCTGCGGGAGGAGGGGCTTCGGCGCAGCGATGGGAGCGAGGGCTCGCCGGCAGCGACGGGAGGAGGGGCTCCGGCAGGGCGGCGGCGTGCGGCGGGAGGAGGGCTTCGGCGGCGGCGGCGCGCGGCGGGAGGCTTCGGCGGGCGACGGCGCGCGGGGGGGAGGGCTCCGCGGGCGGCGCGCGGCGGGAGGGCTTCGGCAGCGGCGGGCGCGCGGCGGGAGGAGGGCTTCGGCGCGGCGGCGCGCGGCGGCGGGAGGAGGGCTCGGCAGCGGCGACGCACGGCGGGAGGAGGGCTCGGCAGCTTAGCGGCGGTGGTGGCGGAGCACTCCCTCCGCCGATCCAGCGGGAGGGAGGCGGTGGCGGTGGAGGAGCCCTCCCCCGCCGATCCGACGGGAGGGAGGCGGCGGCACGGGTAGCTGCACAATGGGAGGTGGCACAACGGCTCGAAGACGACAGGTGTGGATTTTATTTTGATTCTGTGGATGTATTGATTTGTGATGTGGATTGATTCTGTGGATGGATTGACTTGTGTTCTTGTGTTGTGGATGAAATATGTATGTGGATGGATCTGTGTATATGTGGATGAATTGTATATGGAATACTGTGTTTTTTGTGGATGGATTGATCTTGTCAAGCCGATACTTGTGGATGATTTTCTTGTCAAGCCGATGCTCAAGCCGATGCATTCTGTTTTTTTATTTCTTCGGCATCAAAGGTGATGGTTCTTAAACCGGCACCTATTAGGAAAGGCACATATTCTTTTTCTAATAGGTGCCGACAAATAGGTGCCGGTTGGAAAAACCGACACCTAAAGGGGTTTTTCAACCGGCACCGAAGGCCTTTTCTATACTAGTGCACGTCGATGTCTTTTTTTAAGAAATGTAATTTCATATATCTTATTCCATAAGTATCTCTATAAACTAAATCAACATATCTTAAAATTGATGAAACCATTATAATAATTTCGCTATCGATGAATACGTTGGCTAAAAAAATAATTAACTATAAATACAAATATTTGTGCCTAAGTCTAGAAATTAATATTGACTGAATAGGTTCCATCATAACCAAACCTAACTAGCTACGCTATACTCATCTTGATATTGTTTGGAATAATTGACCATCTATGTCTCATCGATCCATCATTCTCGACTCCTGTGACCTTTCATACTATAATCTAAAATCAATATTCATACTTGACATACATCTGATTTTTACTCTAATCCAACATAATTTCGATGTCGTTTGGCCATTAGCTGATTCCAATCTGATCTGGGAAATGGATTCTAGGGATGTCCCCTTATTTATCTTTTTCTCTCAAATAAATGCAAATAGTTATAAAAATATATAGGAAAAATGAAAATATTGAGTATAATGAATGTAATTCAAACTCGATTTACACGTCAAGGGAACAAACATAATTAATTTGAGAATGAATAGTACTAGTATTGTACATACACAATGGATTTGTACGTCTTCCTTATATCTCAATGTGCAAAGTTGTGTTAAGCGAAGTAGTATATATATTGTACTGATATGATCATTTCTTTGAGTTTTTTTTACATCGAAGAGATTAAAATGTATCCCTCATAAAAGCCATAAAGCCATAAGATAGGACCTACAATATAAGATGTTGTCTACTAAAGCCATAAGATAGGACCTACAATATAATATGTTGTCTACTATAATGTGTATAGTCTTTTCTTAATCTTAAGCTCGACCATTGAAAAAAAAACTCTAGTCACCGTGATAGAAGAAGCAACATTCATGTTACAAAGTCATAAACTAATATTTTATCTCTTATCTATAACTATCTACAAAAGTAAATAGTATTTTCACTCAAAATTTTGTTCTGCCTAGCTATTTTGCAGAAAACCCCTTGAGTTTTCCGAAATTAACCCATAGTTCGCCTGGCTATTTAAAAAAAAGTTATATGTACGATAGAGCTTATCTTAACTACTTAAAAAATCTATAACTTTTCGATCATCAAATCGTTTTTTCTACAAATCTATAAAATTTCCGATCCGTATAACCTCTCGCTCCATTATTGCCTCGCTTTCCTCATCTCCAGCAGGCGAGCCCGACTCACGCGCCTCCTGCCTCGCCGTGCATTGCCCTGAGCGGCGGCCGAGCACACGCTGCACGCGTGAGCTAGTGCGACGCCGTCGAACAAGAGATTGAAGTGCCTATGAGGCAGGATGTCTCCCTGACGTCCTCCTATCGCCAGCGGCCGAAGGCATGGCCAAGCGCTGTTACCTTCCGCGTGAGGACGGGAGGAAGACGACATCCTGTAGTTTTTGACGATTTTATATTTTAGTCTTATATTTGTGGTAAATCACAGACAGGTCCTAGAGGCTATATCAGGCCCCATTGAGTGTGATGTTTGACCGTACTCAACTGGGATAAGTAAATTATAAGGAGATGCAAGGATTCACATGCCCGTTGATGATAACATGCAACTTATCATATTAATCAATATACTTTTCTATCTAATAATATCCAAGTCATAAATACTTTAAACTTTTACCAAATTTCTAATCGGTTTAAAGTATCAATAAGTCAATATCTATTTTCATTATATTTTTGACTTAATTTGGTAAAATTAAATTAATTTAGACTAAATGTCTATCTGATACTATTTCTTAATCAAGGTCCAGTGGTACACAAAGTTGAAGAAACCCTTACTTTCAAAGTTATATATATATATAACTATATATAAAGCATATATATAAAGCAAGTAGTGTTTCCACCCAAAATTTTGTTCTGCCTGGCTATTTTGCAAAAAACCTTGAGTTTTTCTAAAATTAACCCTGCAGCTAGAGGTGGATACCGAGCCGGCTCGGCTCGGCTCGGCCGCTCGGCTCGGCTCGGCTTCTCTACCAAGCCGAGCCAGGAGGCCGGCTCAGCTCGGCTCATGAGCCGGCTCGAGCGCTCGTTTAGCTCGCGAGTCACTTTAATACATTGCAATTTATATACAAATTACATTCTATTTTTTCGAGTCTATTAAACATGCAAATATATAATTAAAAAAAGTAAAAAGTGATATATTAAGTCCATAATTAACGTAATAACACTTGTCCATCGATAATTATCCATACAAATGTAATGATGTAACTAGATTAGGTATTATTACTATTATAATCTAAAGCATTAGATTCATATTGACCATCATAAAATCATAAAAATTATAGATTTATTGCCACATCAACAACAAAAACAAGCAAAAGAATAGCAAAACAAGTAAAACATTAAGCTCTGCTTTGTACATTGCATCTGGCTCGTTGAGCTCACGAGTAGCTCGCGAGCTGACTTGAGCTGGCTCATTATAGCTAACGAGCTAAACCCTTGGCGCAGCTCGTTAGCATTTCTCAACGGGCCGAACCGAGCCGAGCCGAGCCAACCACGAGCCGAACGAGCTAGCGAGCCATGAGTATTTCGTCCAGCCCTACCCACAGTCTCAATGCGAAAAGAAAGGGAGAGCTTGGATGAAAAAAAGACATCCTTTGCCCCTTCCTCCCTGTGCCCCTCCTGTCCCCATCTGCACCGTGCCCCACGTCGCGCCTGCGCTCCTCCCTCTCATCGCTGCTCGGAGCTCCCGCGCCCCTCCGTGTCATCCCCATCCGCGTCGCGCCTCGACTTTACCCGTTGCAACGCACTGGCATAATTGCCAGTATATATATAAAGCAAATAGTGTTTCTATCCAAAATTTTCGTCCGTCTAGTTATTTTGCAGAAAACCGCTTAAGTATTTATAAAATTAACCCACAGTCCCAATGCTGAAAAGAAAGGGAGGGCTTGGATGAAAAAAAGACCTCCTGCGTCCTTCTCTTCCGTCCCCATCCGTGCCGCGCCCCGTGCTGCGCCTGCGCCCCTTCCTCCCGTCGCCGCTCGGAGCTCCCGTGCCGCCGCCGGACCTTCGCTCTCCGTCTGTTTTCCTCCCCGTGTCGTCGTGCCATTGTAACGCACGAGCATTTTGCTAGTATGATCTAATAGCTAAGCTTAAGGTTGTTCGTATCAATATTTTCAGAAAAATTAAAAATATATTTTTATCATTTTTATAAAAATACGATAAAAAATATACACATTTAAAAAAATGAATCAAAATATACCATGGTCGATCGTACAGTAGGATGCAACTCACGATGGAGCGAACTCGCTGTAGCATGCGCGAGTACGCAGGGTGGCCTAGCGGTATGGCTGAAATGACTGGAGGTTCATTTGGTGGTTTCACAAGCGAAATGGCCGGCATGGACGCTAATAACGTCATTAATCATCCAGTGATTAATTAATTAATCACTAATTAATTACTAATGATGTTAATTAAAAATAACAATAATTAATTGCTAATTACGTTAAATCAAATAATCGTTCGCTAGTTAGAAATGCAAAGTTGTATATGCCCATTTTCTATGTGCAAAGTGGTGCGGTCTCTCTGCACAAGCTTGTGACCATTGTGACCACTACTGAAAAACGGTTTTCCTATGCGGGCCAAAGGCATTTTCCCGTGCGGAAGGCCTGCCCGCATGCGAAAAAGGTCTGGGAAAAGTTTGTTTTCGCGTGCGGGCGGTCCAACCGCATGGAAAGATCGATTATCCCGTGGAGTCGACTTAAGCGGCCCGCACGGGAAGATCGATTATCCCGTGCGGCCGCTTAGCAGACCGCACGGGAAGATCGGCCCGCACGGGATAATCGTTCTTCCCGTGTGGGCTGCTTAAGCCGACCGCACGAGAAGCTGATCGTGCCCATTATTTTATATACAACGTTCTGTGAGCTAGCCATTGTCCTCTCTCTCTTCTCTCCTCTCTCCTCTCCTCTCCTCTCCTCTCCTCTCCTCTTTGTCTCCCTCTCCTCTCCTCTCTCAGTAATGTTAAATGGGTCAATATATATATTTTTCGCGCACGAGAAAAAAGACATTTAATATTATTTCCTTATAAAAGATATATATATATATAACACAGATCGTTCATGCGTAATGTATACATATCAAGCTAGTTTCGTCTCGCAAATTAACATAAGTCTAGCTAGCAACAAATTTACAAATTATTTAATGACGGTGCTCTTTTTCCCACTCCCTAAGTCGTTTGAATTTATTGTTCGTCGCCAGCTCGCTCTCCGGATCGTAGAAATCGTCCAAATGGTTGCAGACATCGCGACGGATGAAGCGGCAAAGATCTGCAACCAAGTTAAGCATGGTTCTATCGTCAAACCGGTTCGCTATAACTGAAACTTCCGTGATCTGTTTAAGAAAAAATAGTACACATATACATATAATTAGGAAAATTATACAATATCGATAACATGTAGAAAGATATATTTCTCTGATGAACTTACTTCTTCGAACTTAGTAGTGTATAATCCCGTAGATTCTGAGCATCTCACACACGTATTTCTCGCAAAGGTTAGTGCCTGGTGGTTGCTTATAACAACTTGTGAAATTTGTGAACGAATCGACTAGACAGTTGTAATATGGTGTATATAAGAGGTGTACATGTGAGCACAATGTTTACCCTAAAAGAAAGATGATCGGAAAGCGAGAATCAGTTGCGATTCTGAATCATCTTTCACATCAGAAGGAAATCATAAGTCTATAGCTAGCCTACCTATGTATGCATGTGATAAGCCGGTCGGCTCATTCTTCGATGGCTCCCTCAGTGCCTCGAGGTGTGTTTTCTCTATTTTCGGCAACATTAATGTTCAAGTTTTCGTTGCTAATGTCTTGGCCGAATTCTCATGAATTGCCATATCTTGATCGACGCCTTCTTCTTCTTCACGATCTTGGTCTCTTCAACATGTCATGATCCATCGTAGTAGCCTTCTTCACCGATCTTGGTCTCTTCAACATGTCATGATCCGATCTTAGTCTTTTTCTTGCTCTTCTCTCTTTGTTTCATACTCTTTCGTATTGCTCTTTCTTAGAGTACGGCGTACAGTGCTCGTGTATCTCCATCAAACCGGGTGTCATGGATGACCGCTTTCATGCATGTAAGGAGGATGCTAAATTTTTCTGGGTCAGGACACTTGATTTTACACCCAATTATTCTTTTGGGAAGCGGTCATGCCCTGTTGATTCCCAATGATGTCATTGGGTGTAAAATCAAGTGTCATGACCCAGGAAAATTTAGCATCCTCCTTGCATGCATGAAAGCGGTCATCCATGACTCCCGGTTTGATGTTGATACACGAGTACTACTACGCCGTACTCTAAGAAAGAGCAATACAGAAAGATTATGAAACAAAGGGAGAAGAGCAAGAAAAAAGACCAAGATCGGATCGTGACATGTTGAACAGACCAAGACGGTGAAGAAGGCTACTACGATGGATCATGACATGTTGAAAAGACAAAGATCGGTGAAGAAGGTAGGAAAAAGGCGTCGGGCAAGATATGACAATTCACGAGAATTCGACCGAAGACATTAGCAACGAGAACTTAAACATTAATGCTGCCGAAAACAGAGAAAGCACACCTCTAAATCACAGGAGTCATCACGGAATGAGGTGGTCATCGATTTTTATCACAATCTATATATGTAAAAGAGAAGAAGAATAAAAATATATTTCTTTCCTTCTTCTTCTCTTTATTAGAGATGAGAGATAAAAATACATATGTTTGCCTATTTTGTCCGTGAGAAGAGGTGAGATAGGGGGAGGAGAAGAGATGAGAGATGAGAGACCGAGGAGAGAGGGAGATTAGATTTGTAGGTCATTCGGTAGGGGTGGGTATATGTGTTTGAAAATTTAAAAATCTAACCTAAAATCTAAAATTCATCAAAAATATTCACATGAACTAATCTCCACGAACAATTGAACACTCGTTCGTTCGCTCGTCCGTTCGTCCATTCGTTCACATCAACAACCGACCGAACGAACGATCGTACACTCGTTCATTCGCTCGTCCGTCCGTCCGTTCACATCAACGACCGACCGAACGAACGACCGAACACTCGTTCGTTCGTTCGTTTGTCCGTCCGTCCACGAACGAACAAACGCTCGTTTGTTCACTCGTCCGTTCACGTCCATCTTTTCACAAAAAAAATTCACATCAACTATTTCACATGAAAAAAATTCATCAACAAAATTCATCAAATATATAACAGTCCATTTTACATTTCTATCAAAATTAACTGTAGTTCAATCAAATAAATAATAGTTCGTTTTACTAATTATCATCCCAAATTAAAGGAAGATTTCATCACTTGTGAAGTAACAAACACTAGTCTCAATAGTCTCTTAATGTACATCAAATATATGATAAACACTAGTCTCACTAGTCTCACTAGTCATCACTTGTTATTCATCAAATATATAAGAGTCCATTTCACTGTACTCTTAATGTACTCACTAGTCTCTTATCTAAAATATAGCACTAGCTAGTTTGTCCTAGAATTCACGTATTATATATTCATCATTTTGATATATTGGTTAGTATAATTTTTTTCTATATACTTTCACAATGCATGGCTCATAATTTCCTATTGCATATCAATATTAAAACAAAAATCAATATATTGCATGATTTGTACCGTGGCGGTGGAGGGGAGGACGTTTTCCAGTGGCACGGTGGAGCGGCTGGCGGCGGTTGGCGGCGGAGGGGAGGACGTTCTCCGGTGGCACGGTGGAACGGCTGGCGGCGGTTGGCGTCCGGCGGGGAGGCGTCGGGCGACGGCTGGCGGCCGACGGGGAGGAGTTGGTTGAGGCCGGTGAGGTCGGCGTCGGCTTCAATGAAGCCGGCCTTCGCCGTCGCCCTCGCCATCTCTTTCTCCGTCTCCTGCTGCGCCGCCTCCTCCTCCGCCCGCTCGGCGGCGTCTCCCTCGCAGCGGTAGCCGCCAACCTCCTCTTCGTGCTCGCCGGCCCGAGCGCCGGGGCGCGGTAGACGTCGCCGGCGGTACGGGCGAGGCCAAGGCACGATGAGTGGATGTTGGCGGTCGGTGAGGTCGATGCAGGGGCGCGGGCGGCTAGAGAGGCGGCGGATCTAGGGGAAAATTTCGGTAGCCTGGCTGAAGGGTTACGCGGAGGCTACGCTAGCCGAAAACAAAACTTTTAACCGCGCAAACCAGGAACACTTGCAAGTAAGGGCCGATAGATCGTTACCGATTGGAGTAGAGTGCAGCGGAATAGCCAATCAGGGCAATCCAATCCGGAACAGTGTAGCCGATTCCCGCAAGCCTACAGCCGATACTCGGGGACAGCCGATTCGCCAATCAGCCGATTCGCAGAGTCGTCCGGTCACGTTCTTGCGCCTTGCTCCGATGCGCCCGACCGCAGCCGATTCCTCCACAGCCGATGAACAACGTGCAACGTAGCAGCGCCTCTACCGGTATCCACACGTCCAGGGACAGAACGCCGAACACCCGTGTGCTAGCACGCGATGCAAGGCTAGGGTTTGGCTCGAAAGTGGGGAGGGTTTCCGTGGAGATTGATCTCGGCGACTTCTATTGCACGCGATGCAATTGACGTGTCGCAGCTCTCCACCCCTCCCTCCTTTATATAGAGTTGGCCGACTGGGACTAGTAGCCGATCAGGACTCTATTTTGAATTGGATCTCATCCGTATCTCAAAGAGTTGGCCGCCCACACGTCGTAAGCCCATAGGACTCTATCCGATCGGATCCCTATCCGATCGAGCCGTATCCGAGTCCAACTCGAATATCTATTCTATCCCCTTAAGCATGCGACCCTGTAGGTTCAGGTATACTCGGTTTCGGCTATAGTCTAACTTAGCCGATCGTCGGCTCGAGTCCAACTCAGCCGACCCATCAACAGCGGCGCCTACCAGCACATATTGACACCATAGTATACAAGAATAATATCGGCTCTGAACCTGTAATGTGTACACAAATCTCTTTGCCTCACGATACCGCTAAGCTATAGGCAAGATGTGTGCCATCCCTTCAATAGCTTAACCATTCACTCGAACCGTATTGGATTATCCGTCGTTGATTGACTCCTCAATCAACTTAGCATGGCCATGCATTTCCATAATCCATTACCTCGAGGGGCCCAGAGATATCTCTCCAAAGGAGGGGCAAATTCCATCTTGATCACTCACATCCCACTCCATGTTTCATAGCAAACCCATAAACTACTTTTATAACTACACGCTTACGGAATAGCGTTTGGTAGTCCCAAAGTAGGCTACTACACATGTTGGAATCCATGGTGATCTCGTGTCTAAGGACTTTGTACCAACACTACCCGAGACCAACTAATGGCACATTAATTCCTGTAGTGTCTCATGGTGGGTCTATCCAACAATGTGTTCTCCAACACATGTGTCCATGTTTATTGATTTGGTATCTCCATACCCATGATCTATGAGACATGATCATCAATCAATAAACATGCCGATCTTAGAATCATATTTGTTCCAATAATATGATATATGATCGAGGATCATTTAGAAATAGATTCATACATATCGAGTCTCATAAATAAGTCACGTACTTATTGATCAATACAAGATGTCTATTTCATGGAACTGAATAACACTTTATTCATTTATACATAAACATCGACGTGATATCCAACATCTCCATGTTGCCTCTAGGGCATATCACTAACAATCTCCCACTTGCACTAGAGTCAATCATGTAAGTATCTAATACCCATTGCTCTTGTGTGCGCCTCATGCTTCGGTGGGAGACGTTTTGTCGGCGGATCGGCTATGTTGAGATCCGTGTGCACTTTGCATATCTTGACATCACCTCTGTCCACTATCTCGCGGATGAGATGATATCGCCGAAGTATGTGTTTGGACTTCTGATGTGACCTCGGCTCCTTGGCTTGTGCAATGGCTCCACTATTATCACAATAGAGAGACATTGGACCAGTCGCCTGGTCATCACACCCAGCTCAGAAACAAATTTCTTTATCCAAACAGCCTCCTTTGCAGCTTCCGAAGCAGCAATGTACTCGGCCTCCGTTGTAGAATCAGCAACAGTATCCTGCTTGGAACTCTTCCAGCTGACTGCGCCTCCGTTCAGGCAGAACACGAACCTAGATTGTGATCTATAATCATCCTTGTCTGTTTGGAAGCTAGCATCGGTGTAACCACTTACAACAAGCTCTTCTTCACCTCCATAGACTAGGAACATATCCTTAGTACTTCTCAAGTACTTAAGGATATTCTTACTACACCAACCTTCACCTTCATCCGATCGGCATCTGCTCGTAGCACTCAAAGCGTACGAGACATCCGGGCGTGTACAAAGCATGGCATACATGATGGATCCAATTGCCGAAGCATATGGAACCATACCCATCTTATTCCGCTCATCATGTGTCTGAGGACACTAATTCTTGCTAAGATTAATGCCATGTGACATGGGCAAGAAACCTTTCTTGGAATCATGCATGTTGAACCTTTTCAACACCTTGTCAATGTATGTACTTTGGCTTAATCCAATTAGCCTCTTGGATCTATCTCTATAGATCCGAATGCCCAATATGTATGTTGTCTCCCTAAGTCTTTCATGGAAAAACTATTTTCCAATGAAGACTTGACGGATTCTAGCATAGGGATATCATTTCCAATCGCAATATGTCATCCACATACAAGATTAGAAATACAATTGCGCTCCCACTCGACCTTTTGTAAACACAGCCTCATCTTCGTTTTGATGAAACCAAACCCTTTGATTACTTCATCAAAACGAATATTCCAACTCCGAGATGCTTGCTTCAATCCATAAATGGATTTCGTAGCTTGCATATCTTTCCAGCGATTCTGGATCGACAAAACCCGAGGTTGTATCATGTATACATCCTCGCTTAGGTTTCCATTTAGGAAAGCCGTTTTGACATCCATCCGCCATATCTTATAGTCGAAATATGCAGCAATCGCTAGGATAATTCGAATAGATTTAAGCATTGCGACGGGCGAGAAGGTTTCATCATAATCAACTCCTTGAATCTGTTTAAAACCTTTCGCCACCAATCGCGCCTTATAGATGTGAACATTTCCATCCATATCGGCCTTTTTCTTAAAAACCCATTTACACTCAATGGTTTTGACACCATCAGTGGATCAACCAAGTTCCAAACTTGATTGTCGTACATGGATTCTATTTCGGATTTCATGGCTCCAAGCCACTTGTTAGAATCGGGTCCCACCATCGCTTCCTCATAGGTCTTAGGTTCATCGTTGTCCAACAACAATATATCACGTTGTTCCACACCTGTGTACTGCGGGCGCACGACGTGATCTTTCGGACCTCCTGGGGCGGTGTATCTACAACTCTTGGCGCAACACTTTGCTCCTCCTGTTGTGGTTCTGTGGTCGCTGAAACGTTTTCTGGTGTTTCTTGAACTTCTTCAAGATGCACCCTGCTCCCACTAACCCTTCTTGAAAGAAACTCTTTCTCCAAGAAGACACCGTGTCGAGCGACAAACACTTTGCCTTGTTCCCGATTATAAAAGTAATATCCCTTAGTTTCCTTAGGATATCCCACAAAGAAGCACTTGTCAGATTTGGGTGTGAGCTTGTCAGACTGTAAACATTTTACATAAGCTTCGCATCCCCAAATTTTGAGAAAAGACAAACTAGGGGGTTGCCCTGTCCATATCTCATATGGTGTCTTTTCAACTGACTTAGATGGAACTCTATTTAGTGTGAGTGCAGCTGTTTCAAGAGCATATCCTCAGAAGGATAACGGAAGATCACTTTGGCTCATCATCGACCACACCATGTCCAACAAGGTGCGATTTCTCCGTTCGGACACCCCATTCCATTGTGGAGTTCCCGCGGAGTCAACGTGGAACAATTTCATAATCTTTCGATGATTACCAAACTCTTGGCTCAAGTATTCTCCTCCACGATCCGATCGTAGAAACTTGATTGTTTTCCCTAAATGATTCTGTACTTCATTCTGGAATTCTTTGAACTTTTCAAAGGATTCGGACTTATGCCTCATTAAGTAGATATAACCATATCTACTAAAGTCATCGGTAAAGGTAATGAAGTACTGATAACCACCTCTGGCCGTTGAGCTCATTGGTCCACATACATCAGTATGTATGAGTGCCAACAAGTCACTTGCTCTTTCACTGTTTCCCGTAAAAGGTGCCTTTGTCATCTTACCAAGTAAATAAGACTCACATGTCTCAAATGATTCAAAATCAAAAGAGTGAAGCAATCCATCCTTATGGAGCTTCTCCATGCGTTTCTTATTTATATGGCCTAAGCGACAATGCCAGATAAACGTGGGGTTTATATCATTAGAGAGTTGCCTTTCTGTATTAATGTTATAGATGGGAACCCGAAAACTACCTTTATAACTACCCAGTTATGAAATAGCGTTTGGTAGTCCCAATGTAGGCTACTACACATGTTGGAATCCATGGTGATCTCAGGTCTAAGAACTTTGTACCAACACTACCTGAGACCAACTAATGGCACATTAATTCCTGTAGTGTCTCATGGTGGGTCTATCCAACAATGTGTTCTCTAACACATGTGTCCATGTTTATTGATCTGGTATGTGCATACCCATGATCTATGAGACATGATCATCAATCAATAAACATGCCGATCTTAGAATCATATTTGTTCCAACAGTATGACATATGATCAGGGATCGTTTAGAAATAGATTCATACATAAAGAGTCTCATAAATAAGTCACATACTTATTGATCAATACAAGATCTCTATTTTATGAAAGTGAATAACACTTTATTCATTAATACATAAACATTGACCATGATATCTAACATCTCCATGTTGCCTCTAGGGCCTATCACTAACACCATCAAGTCGTTGAAACTAGTATCAGATCATCCGTGCCTGGCCTTCAATCTAAGAAGTTCTAGCACCGACCGCAACACTGTATAATCCATATCACATCCCTTTGCTTGATCGTATAAAAGATCTTTTGCTGCTTTCTGCAACGCTGTCCAATTGTTTAAATATCTTGCTTTCTCTGTTAGGACCTCTGGTTCAGCGTGCCGCAACAAATCCTCAAGATTAAGATCAATATCAACCTCTGCCTCGTCAAAACCAGAGCCGCCAAAATCACCCGTCGCTTCATGAGACATGTCCTCAATTATAAAATTCTCTGCCTCATCGAAACAAATATCAGTATTCTCTTCCAGAGGGGCGACTTCCCCGTGATAAGTCCAAACTGTGTATTTCTCCACAAATCCACGCCGAATTATGTGTCCGAGAATTACATTTGGATCTTTCAACATCTTCTGATTTTTGCAATCCACGCAAGGACAAAAAATATCCTTCCTATTCTCCCTCAAAGCGTGTGCCTTAGCCTTATCAATAAATGTTGATGCTTCTCTCATGAACACCGGATGAGTTCTCCGTGTCTCATACATCCATATCCGATCCATCTAAAAACAGTGAAACAGTGACAGTATAAATTAATATTATATTGTCGGTGTTTCTAAATAAATAAATTAAACTTAAATCCTACAAATAATAAAAACAAAGTAAAATATTTGACAAATAATGAAAACAGTGACAACATAAATTAATATTGCACAACAAATAATAATAATAAGACAAAAGTAGTTACCAAAAAATGGTTTAATAAAAAACAAAATATTTGACCTACAAATTAAAAAAATAGCTCAACACACATATACAATTCAAACAAGTTTAAATATCTTCGCATTCATCCGATGAAATATTACAAAAACGGAAGCAAATGAAGTAGATGATCAAGCACATTACCTTTTATATTGATTTTAATTGAAGATTTAAAGTCTATAGCCTTCCACAAAATAAAATGCCTATTATTTGGAGAGAGAAAAACCGAGTTAAAAAGTTCAAATATCTTCGCATTCAACCAATAAAATTTTTTAAAAATGGAAGCAAATGAAAGAGGAGATCAAGTATGATACTTTTTGTATTGATTCCAATTGAAAAATTCAAGTTCAGAACCTTCTCCCCTATAATTGCCTTTTTTTTGAGAGAGAAAATACAGTGGTAAATACGCCACTGTCGGGTTGAGCGGGAAATTTATTGCACCACTGTTGGGCATCATCGCATGCGGTCCTCTTAAAGGCCCGCACGAGAAAATGAATTATCCCGTGGGTCCTTAAGTGGACCGCACGGGATAATGCGCTATTATCCCGTACGGTCGGTTAAGTGGGCCGCACGGATAATCACATTATCACGTGTGGTCCACGTAAGCGACCGCATGGGATAATAGCCTGCGTCAGCTTAAGTGGCCCGCACGGGATAATGCATTATCCCATGCGGGCCAATTGCAGCCCCCGGAGCGGGTTTTCAGTGCGCCGGCTCTTATGGCCCGCCTGGAACCTATTGGGGGACTCGTCCAGAAAAATTGTTTCTCGAGTAATGGACCTTCCTACACAAACTCGTGATGACACGCGTACACATCATGAGTTCGCGTACTTCTCATACAAACTGATTATGAATTTAATAATATATTTATATCAATCATTTTCTATACATATATATTTATGTAAAATCAATGAAAAATATATATTTACTTTTTTAATATTTTCTCCTTGACTCTTCTCCTAAGTCCCAATCCATGAAGGGATAACAAAAATAACTATTTTTTATGCAAATTGTGGATGCCCTTATCTTCTCGATCCGTTGTTGTCTATCGCCTGCAGCCGCACAGCAAGACGATCCACGTCGTCGCCGTTCTCGCCGTCGTGCTATGTACGTGCCACACGGTTGGGTCGACGGTAACAGAGACGACATGCATCACCATGTATCTCTCCACGTTGTCCGGCGGGAAATATATTTCTCTGCAGAACCGTACGTTGACCGGAACGCCGGCAAACTCTCGTGTAGGCTTCCAGGGCGACATGCCATCCGAGTAATCAAAATGGTAGATATCGTCGTACGTCAAAATCTCCCGCGGCGCCCTTTTTTCCAGGAACCTTCCCTGCTCGATCTACTCGATCGTTCGATCTCCTGTGCAGGGTCGTCGATAGAGATCATCATAGTAGAATCCATTAATTCCCTTCCTCACCAACCTTCCGAGTACTATACTACTGTAGTTATGCTTTCTATTGCTAAACAACAAGGTACTAGCCAGTAGCTACGATGGCGAGATGGAAGAAAGAAACTGTCACACCCAGACCAGAGACCGCACTTGCCTTCGTGACTCTCCAACTCCAGAGACCACGAAAACCACATGTGCCTCAATTGCCTCCAAAAACTTTACTACTACCCGCAGATTCCCCGAACCTGCATGCGGGCCGAGCCAATCCGTCGCGCGCCACAGAAGCAGTGATCCCGGAAAACAAAAATCGCCACCCGCTGTGTCCCAGGTAGTACATCAAACAATCTTTGCGGCGGCGCGCGCCCTATATAAGCCGCGCGCGCCCCACCCAAGCTAAGACCCACCCACTTCCAAGATCATCATCATCTCAAGCTTGTTGAGAGGTGGATTGATTGATTTGCGTTTGTTGGTTCGATCGCGTGTGTGCGTGGATGGAGGCGAGATCGATGGACAGGCTGAGCGTGCACCACGGCCACCACAACGGCGGCGGCATCTCGAAGCCGTGCCACGGCGGCGGGAAGGGCGGCGGCGGCGGTGGCGGGAGGGGGAGCAGGGGAGGAGGCGGGAAGGGGATCAAGGTGGTCTACATCTCCAGCCCCATGAAGCTCACCGCCAGCGCCGAGGAGTTCCGCGCCGTGGTGCAGGAGCTCACCGGCCGCGACTCCAACGTCGCCGACCACGACCTCGGCCACCACCAGCAGCTGCGCTACCACTCCTCCTCCTCCTCCTCGTTCGGCCGCGCGGCGATGATCCCGGAGGCTGCGGCGGGCGTCGTCCCCTGCTCCACCATGCCGCCCACGATGGCGACCGCGCACGCCGCCGGCCCGGGGCGGATGATGATGGCAACGGATGCCGCCGGTGGCGCCGCCGGCGTCGTGGTCACGGCTGCGCCCATGCCGTTCCAGAGCGTGTACGACCATGGAAGCTTGCTATACGGCCAAGACTACTGGTAGCTAGCTAGATCGATCGGAGCTCCGTTTCATTCTACATGCCACACACCACCATGCATACGAGTATATATATACCGTATATATACTGCTTTCTGCTGTGCATGCACGTACGCTCTTCTGCCTTAGTTATTGGTCCGATCATCTTGTACTTCCTTTGTACGATTATACTGATATGTTGTTAATATATAGGAGAGGTTCGTAATTATGCGTTTGCTGTTTCAACTTTTAACTTGATCAGCTGGATTTTTTTTCTTCGTCTCCGCCCCATGGCCGGCTCTACAGTTTTCATACGTGTTAGCAGCAGAATACCCGTACTTACGGGATTAAAACATAATCTTACTGTATAATCTTACTGTATGCTCTATAACTATTACTTTCCGTTCAATAACTAAGAGATTATTAACGTGACAGAACGGCGATTAGTCTAATCCCTTTGAGAATAATTATGATGCACTCGTAGGCTATAGTATAGCTCTTGTCTTTCTAACATATATGGTCGAAGTAAGCAAATAATGGAGTTTTGATGGATTAGTCAACGGTCTATGCGGCTTTCGAATTCATCACGAATAAGAGAGGTTACACACCTTGGTTTTAAGGGTGAGGTGAAACCCGCAGTGTGGTGCGCTTGATTAGGAAAAGCTATGCGAAGGGTCCTATCGCAGTTCATTTCTGGTATCTCGTGGTGGCATATTGGCGCAAGGAAACGTGTCGTGGGCTGTATCTTGTGTGTATAGTGATACACCTCTGACCAAAGTAAAACTATTTAAACTAGATGTGTCCGTGGTTATGGGCGATCGATCAACCAGCTTCACCATGATTAGTCTCATCATTAATAATATGACTTAACGGAACTGTTGTAGTTCAGTTGGATGATTGAGACTGTCTTAACGTGGTGTAGTATTGGGTAGTGATGATTAATATTACTTAATTTAATTCAATGGTTTACTGCTTTCAACTACTGCTTTACCACTGCTTTATACAAAAGAACCTCTAGACTTCTTGAAAATCATTACATTATACATCCTCTTGATATGACTTGTTAAGTACAGTGGGTAGTACTCAGTATTATTTATCTTTCCCACCTCAGAGTTGGATTACTACTTGGATGAAGGATACTTAGAGGAGTAAGCTTTGTCTCTGCTGTCAAGGGTGTCCGTGAAGTAGAGTCATCATGATGCGAGCATCAAGTTATCTTAGTTTAGCTTGCTTTACTTTTCACTACATTTATAAGATTTTTATATATTTTGTAAAACATAAATCTGTATATCAATTTTGTCGTTTGTGTACTTTAACCGCTCTTGGAAAAGGGTTTAATATACATTTTACTTGGAATTCTTGTTCGCGAATTTCTGAACATTACAGAGGCTCAACTTACCTTCTGAATAAACGAACAACTGCTATACTACTTTGTCTATTTAACACTTGCAAGAGGCGAAAGCCCCAAATAGCCGGACGAGAGCACTTGGACTGACCTATGGCCCCCACTAGGGATGACAACACGACGTGGCGAATGCGGGTTGGACAGGAACAGCCCCGCCCCCGCTCGCTTGCGGGTTCACTCGGCCCCGGCCCCGAGTAGCGCGAAATCAGTCCCTGCCCCGGCCCCTCTAGGGCCCACACTCCTGCCGGGTCCCCATACCCTCGGTGCGAGTGGCATCTCCCGACAGCCAGAGGAGATGAGAACAGCGTGGGGTAGCTGCAGTCGGAGGGATAGGAGAGGCAGTGTGGGGAGGTGGCCAGAGAGGGAGGGGAACGGCGCCGGGCACCGGCAGCCAGCGGGATGGAGGAGACGATGCGGGTGCATGTGGCTGACAGCGACGGCGTGAAGCAACTTGATGCAGCACCGAGGGAGGAGGAGAGGCGGTGCGGCACAAACCGTGCAAGGAGCAGCGCCCACAACAATCGGTGGCTTCCTCTCTACATGTGACACCGAGGAGAGAACAGGAGTAGTGCGAGGAAGACAAGCAGGGGCAGCCGACAGCCCCCTCTCCAGGCGATGCCGAGAAGGAGAGGGGCGGCGGGAGCCAACCGTGTGTCTGTGCGAGGGAAACGGAGAAGCGCGAGGGAGAGGATGTGCAGCAGCGTGGGGAGTGGGGGCTGAGAAGCGAACGAGGAATCGAGAGTTCGAGACTGGTGGCGTGCGGCGGTGCGGGGTAGCGATTTGGGATCGCACTACATTATCTGCAATTTTCGCCAACAGCTCAATTGAAAACCAAGAGTCTTGGATATTATTTTATTATTAGGTAACAGCCCTGTTGCCAATGTATTATTCAACAACACTGTTGTAAACAACAATATAGCTGATAGCCATGTAACATAATGCTGATCAACCACACTTTGGCATGAACGTACGGGCCCTTCAGGTGGTGATGTCATAGTGATATGACTTAATCAATATGCCTGGTCAAACTTTTGGTAACCTCCGAGTAGTACGGTATTGTCCTATAATTTAGCACCTCATTAAGTACCTCACTGCATGCTGTGCTTTATATATCCAACAATTTTTGATAGGCTACATGCACCAGCAATCACTTTTCTTTCTCATCGTGATTGCTAGACCATGATTGAGACTTCAGAACCAGTCACGGCTAGAAAAACCAAGATCTATCCCGCTTGATATCCTTTAGTCCCGGTTGTCAAACCGAGACTACCGAAGCAGGACTAAAAATCGTTTTTTAGTCTCAGGTTAAATAATTGGGACTAAAAATTTATTTTTAGTCCCGGTTAGAGTTATATAGTATCCTCCCGAGATCCCACTCCCCTATATTTATTTTTTTTGTTTTTTCTGGCCAAAAAACCAAACTCATCACAAGAAGAAATCAAACCTCACAAAACATATCACATATGCTTATTTTCATTTTTTCTCCACAGATCAAATACATGTTCAAATCACACATCAAATACAACAACGAACTTACAAAATAATAGATCAAATACAATATATATACATCACATATCAAAATCACATCTCATCAAAAAAATCAGATCTGAAGCCCGCCGCCGCCCACGTGAGGCCGCCGCCGTCGCCCGCCAACGGGCCGCCGCCCACCGCGCGTGGCCGCCGCTTGCTCGCGCGCGGCGCCCGCCTCGCCGTCGGGCCGAGAGAGGGAGAGGAAGGGAGAGAGAGAACGAGAGGGAGAGGAGAGATTTGCTGAGGAAGATTAGAGCTGAGAGAGGGAGAGGGAGGGAGGGAGAGAGAGCTAGCCGAGAGGGAGAGGAGAAGAATGGATCTCGAGAGAGCTCGCGCATGAGAAGAATGGATCCGAGAGGAGGACGGCACGGAGGACGAGGAGATAAGGATGATGCAGATCTTTTTGTCCCGGTTTGTATAAAAACCAGGGATAAAAGTTAATTTTTAGTCTCGGTTAGTAACATCAACCGGACTAAAAATAGTGGGGTCTGACAACAGCGCATGGATTTTTTTAACTGTGATTAAAAATAACCTTTTATTTCGGTTGGTAACATCAACCGGGACTAAAAATTATAGGATTCCGCTGCGCTTTAGAACCAAGATTAAAAATATTTTTAGTTTTGGTTTTTATTGGAATCGAGACTATTATGATTTTGGTGTTTTAATTAAAGATGGTTTCTCCAGTAGTGAATAGAACTCGGATAAGGACACACCGTGAGATTAGGCCTTGCCCTTGGCCAAGTGATCTCCACACGGACTCAGCGGTAAGTCATCATGGTTAATCCTCTCCAGTTCTGTGATTTGCATCATTTCTCAAAAAGATATTAAAAAACAATCTTTCGATACATCTGCAGAAGTACACATGGTTTGTGCTGAGTTCGGGCAATTTATAACGTGGATAAGCTGGTATATTATTCCGCCGGCGAGAGCTCTGAGTCCTTCGATCCTCTACATCTACTGATCAACTTCCTTACCATGGTACTCAAGGTTGATGCTGATTCCTGTGGCAAATGGGATGCACAATGTAGAAACTTGAGATTTGTTCGAGTGTACTTGTATGACTGACGATATATTGGTTCATATATTTAACTATGGATATTCATGTATGCTTTGATCCTTTATCAATCTGTTTATATATACATGTACCTTTGAATAAATTATATTGGAGCTTGAACAACCATTACACGTAGTGTGTGCATGGGCATAAATTTGTGGTTGAATTTGAACTTCAAGATCATATTCCCTAATCATCGGTGTAAATTTGTGAACGTAATAATTAATGGAGACGTATATATTTTTGAGATCAATTGAGTAAATCAGTGACAGTGTTATTGTGATATTTAAAACTAATGCTTGAGAGTACTGTCAGTAAACTAGTCACTATGAGGCTTAGGTTGTTTGCCGAGTGTCCGGGACACTCGGCGAAGCTCATATTTCACTCGGCAAACACAAAGTCGACAAAAGACTATTTACCGAGAGCTAGGCTACGGGCACTTGGCAAACTCTTTGCCAAGCGGGCGACACTTGGCAAAGAGAAAAAGACTTTGTCGAGTACCAGCCACTTGGCAAAGGCTATACTTTTGCCGAGTGGTCTCTACTCTTTGCCGAGTGTCGTGCACTCGGCAAAGTCTTTTCTCTTTGCCGAGTGTCCGGAGCTCGGCAAAAAGTAGAGCCTTTGCCAAGTCGCCGGCACTCGGCAAGAGAAAAGACTTTGCCGAGTGCAAGGCACTCGACAAAAATTGGCGCACTCGGCGAAAAATGACAGCACTCGGCAGACAATGTCCAGGAATAGGTCTGGAAAGCCTCTTTGCCGAGTGCTGCATAGGAAAACCTCTCTTTGTTGAGTGCTACACTAGGAAAACATGCATCCTGATCCCTTAATATATTTAATCATTTTCGTAACTCATCACAAATACACAATCATCACAGGCATTTCACAATCATCATCACACACATTCCACAATCATCATCACATGTATAACTCGTAATAATCATCACAGGAATAACAAATATATCACAAGAAACATCAAGGACTACTATATGTAACCTAAATATCACAAGGATCATCATAGGCAAATATATCACAACAATTATCCAGAACCATAATTTAACTCTGGTGCGACAAGTACACAACATTGAGAATCACAAATAAAGATATGGTGCTTTGTTTCACATGCAAGTAGAACTTGTTCTCTAATAGTTTCACAACATCCAGAACCACAAATTGAGATAGGGTGCTTACATAGTTGGTGGCCTACGGTGTGCTGGCGACAAATCCACATCCTGAGGCCCAGCATTCGATGCCGACAAGGTATACTGCACAATGGGAAGAAGAATGCATGTGAAATAAAGTTACAATGTTATGCTATATGAAATGAAACTACAATGTTCTCAGGTGACTCATAGGAGTGCCGATAAGAGCTGGCGGAGTGGCCATAACAACTGATAGAGGCGACAAGACCATCGTTGGTGGAGGCGGAGGCTGACCCATGTTCTAAGAAAGAGTCTGCATGTATTGATAAAACTGTTGCATCTAGGCCTATTGCTGCCGCTGTACCTCCATTAGCTGGATCTGATGCGTCTGTCGCATCTCCTCCCGTAGCCTCCTTTTTTCGTCTAGCTAGGCCTACAATATTAATTGCATCCCAATGATACAATGCAAATCAAACATTTGTAAAAATCAATGGACGACGAGTGAAACAAAAATAACTTGTAGTGTCGCCATTTGGGACTGTGTAGGGGTCGGGTGTGACCGTATGGCCAGGCCTGACCCCGTGCTCCTCGGTTGAATCTCGGCAAGACTTGGAGTACTAGCCGTGTCGATCACGTTGTCGCCCATCCATAGCCGCCCGTGTTGCCTGCCCCCTCCAACCCTCATGACGATTTCACCGTCAAGGTCATGGGCGCTCGGATCGAACTCTGGCCTGTGGATCTCTCTTGCCATCGTTGAGTAATCGGTGAGGCGCTTGTGCACGCCCGGATTGCAGTACACCGAGGGCGGGTCGTCCGGGTTGTAGGAGACGTCAAACGTCGCCTTGCCCTTGCGAGCCAGAGCATACGCCTAGAACGTGTTAATAGGTTGGCCACCATGTGCTTCCGACTGCAAAAACAACCAATATGATTAGAAATTATACAGAATTCAGCGTTACAATAAAAAAATAAATTTGCATACATATTTCTGGGCATAGCGCCTGAGGCTCCTGTTGCCCTAACGGTGTGATGCACCTTCCATCATCAAATGCCGACCCCGGCACACGAGATGCTGGGCCTGCCAATCGGGGGAGCACCACCTGTCCACCATGGCTGCCCAACACTCGTCTAGGCCCACGCACCAACCCGAAATCGCCTGCACGTCATCAAGTAAATCACATAATATATCAAATTGAGTTTACTAAACCTAAGGGAAAATCAGTCTGTTGGCTCTATATTTACCGCCAAGTGTTGTTCCCGAGTCAAGCTCTTGGTTCTTGCTTCGGTTTTGCTGATCTTATGTCCTTCATCAGCCCAATGCGATATGATAGCCTGGAGGCGCGTCTCATAATGCATGTCATTCACGTGGTCTTTTGTCACTTTCTCAATCACGGCATCTGCAGCGGCCTGTGTACAACTTTCATCAAGTGCATAGAAATCCTACGTAGAGACACAATTTATCCAATCATTAGTTCAAGGATGTACACTAATGAATATCATGTGTTGAACAATGTAATGTGATGAAGACGTACCCACAGCTCGGCTTTGATCTGCTCTGCTCTGTTGGCGAAAACCCTGCCCATTAGATCACGAACATCAGGGGCGGACTTGTAGTGGGCCCACGTCCAGGCAGGCTCCATTTTACCCGCATGGTACACCAAGCCAGGGAAGTGTTTCTTGTACAAAAGACCGATGATGCCGTTGACGAGGCGTGTGTGATCACCTGGCCTGACCACCTCCTAATCCCTGCCCAAGTGATTAAGATAAAATATTAGTTTCCATTGTAATTTTCAATTAGAAAAAGTAATGACCACATGGAAACGTTACTTACTTATCCCCATCGGGTCAAATCACCGGTCGTTTGTGAAGAGGTGGTTGCCTTGGCGCTTCGAGGACCTCTTAGCCAAACGGTCGGCGGTCCACTACCCGCCGTCGCCTCCTCCTCCGCCGCCTTCTCGGACTATGACTCCTCTGACTCCTGATCCGCCGCCTCCTCCGCCTGCGACTCCTCCATATCCTGATCCTCCTCCTCCTCCCCCGTCTCCTCCTCGTCCTCCTCAACGGGTGGTGGTGATGGCTCTCGACGCCGCGGTCGACTCTTCCCACCACCTTGACCACTGCTCATGCCTCCACTACCACTGGAGCTACCACCACATCCTCGTCCTACTCTCTTTTTGCCGAAAAATGAACTCACCGTCTTCTTCAAACCACCATCGCCCACCATATTTGTACAATCACCTGCAATAAAAGAGTAAACTATCAGCACGGATATACAAATTGTACTTAGAATGAGATGTGCAAAATTAATAGAACTTAATTACAAAATAACATGGTATTATAAAATAATAAAATCAATCAGTACGGATCATGCATGTATCAGAAATAGTCGTCAGGATCAGGATTAGCTGGATCATAAGTCTCATCATCACTATTGTCAACAAAATCAATCTCGTACTCCGAATTCAAGTCATCAACACTATCATTGTCTAAATGTAATCGTTGAAGTAATTCCAAATACTTCACATTACGAACTTCATCTCCAACGTCATCGTCAATAACCCTATCATTATCTACTTTCATTTTGATTGCTGCAGTTAGGTCTATCACAAAACTCTCTTGCAACCCATCTTCTTGAAAGAACTCTCCGATGTATGTGTTTGGATCTATGTTATAATCTTCATTTTTTGGTACAGATAGTTTACCGTGTGGCGATACCTTGTGCACAACATCCCAACCCTTAAGTCGGGCTACATTTTGGCACGGATAAGAGAGATAATAAACTTGTGTGGCCTGTTGAGCCACAATATAGACATCGTCTCCTGTCATGACGGATGATTGTCGAATTTCGACTAGCCCAAGATTAGGGGTCCGTCTCACTACTTTAGGATCAAACCAATGGCATTTGAATATGACAGGCACAAGAGGTTTGCAACCATGAAACTCGAGTTCGTAAATTTCTTCAATTCTTCCATAGTACTCCAGTCCATCGGAGCCCACTGTAAGGATTCCGATATTTGTGGTTTTTCGATTGGGCCGACTTTGCTCGTGCCGAGTTGTGTGAAAGCGATATCCATTCACACCATAGCCGGTAAATGACTTAACCTTATAGGAAAATCCATTGGCAACTTGTCTCAACTCGGCACTCATAGAAGCATCGGTTTGGGCCTACAAGTTCAAGCAAGAAAGTACTTTATTACAAACGCATGGGAAAAAACTTATGCATGTCAAACTAAGTGCGAACCGAGAAATTGAGTAGTACCTTCTGTTTCAACCAAGAAATGAAACTGAGCTTTCGATTTCTCGCACCCTGTTTAAAAGGTTCTCAATTTCTTGTGGGGTTGGGTCCCTTGATTTACACCAGAACTCTTGAAGAAATTCACTATACAAAAGAGAACAAGGGAGTTGGATGGATGCATAACAGTAACTACTAGAGAACAAGTTTATTGCCAACTTACATACGGTACGGCTTCGTTTCGGGAAGGTTGTGCAACACATAGTGCATGATAGATCGCCACTCTTCATGGTTCGGTTCTTGAAGGTCGCACCACTTGCACTTTCGATTTGCCCTCGGAAAAGGCCGAGGGTTGATTCATTTTCACCAGCATTATAACAAGCGGGTGGATTATGCACATTAGGAAAGTTGTCGGCATAATACTTTGTTGTGAAGTTTGACACCTCCTCCAGAACATATGCCTCAGCGACAGAAGCTTCAATTTCGCATTTATTTTTACATTTGGTTCTAAGATCCTTTAGTTCTCTCTCAACTGGATAGCACCAACGGTACTGCACAGGGCCCCCCATTCGTGCCTCATACGGAAGGTGCAAAATCAAATGCTGCATCGGATTTAAGAAGCCGGGTGGAAAGATCTTCTCCAACTTACAGATCAACACAGGTGCCATTTCTTCCATTTCTTTAACCACGGTCCGAGATAACTCCTTAGCACAGAGCTGGTGGAAGAAATTGCTCAACTCTGCCAGCATCCTCCAAATATGCTCAGGGACATAGCCATGAACCATCATCGAAAGAAGCCGCTCAATCCTTATGTGGTAGTCATGACTTTTGAGCCCGCTGATTCGCATTGTAGATAAGTTCACTCCCCTCCAATTTGCTGCATATCCATCAGGAAACATTAACGTTTGGAACCATTGTATTACCTCCTTCCTTTGGGCACTCGTCAGGACGAAGTCTGCCTTAGGCTTCCTCCATGACTTGCCGCCGTTGGGAGGCGCCATGTCCAGCTTGGGTCTATCACACAACCTCTCCTGGTCCACTCTAGCCTTAACGTTGTCCTTTGTCTTATCAGGAATGTCCATGATTGTACAAAAGAGCGCCTCGACGACATTCTTTTTGGTATACATTACATCAATGTTATATGGAAGAAGGAGGTGCTCAAAATAGGGGAGCTTCTACAGGCCTGACTTTTGTGTCCATGCATGGTGCACACCGTATCCCGCAAAACCACCTTCTTTATTCACCACGAGAGCATCTAACTAAGCATGAACCTCGGCCCCTGTCATCATCTGCGGTGCAGTGCCTTCAACAGTGACACCTTTTTTAAAGTTCTTGATGTCTCGCCTGAATGATTGGTCAAGAGAGAGGAATTGTCAATGTTTGTCGAATAAAGAATACTTTCCATCCTTTGTCAATCAAAAGAACTCCAGCGATTCCTTGCATACCGGGCATGGAAATTTTCCGTGAACACACCAGCCACAGAATATCCCATAAGCCGGGAAGTCATGCAGGGAGGTATGGTACCAAACATGCATTTTGAAGTTTGTCTTCGTGGCTCGGTCGTACGTCAATAGCCCTTCATCCCAAGCACGAAACAGTTCATCAATCAAAGGCTCCATGTACACACTCATATTATCCCCTGGGTGTCCAGGAATTATCAACGATAAAAAAATATTCTGTCGTTGAAAGATAACGCCGGGGGGGATTGAGGGGGATAACGAATACGGGCCAACAAGTGTATGGGGACGCCATCATTCTGTAAGGATTGAACCCGTCTGTTGCCAGCAACACGTACATGAAGAGCCTCTTTAGTTCTCTCATGATAAATCGCATCAAACTTTGCCCATGCTTCGCCGTCGGCTGGATGTACCATCATATCAGGATTGTATCGACGTCTATTTTTGTGTCATTTCATCTACTTCGCAGATTCCTCGGTCATGTATAGCCGTTGGATCCTCGGTATGAACGTAAGGTACCTAAGGATCTTCTCGTCGATTTGGAGCTGCCTCTTCTCACCATCACCAGAGTCTACCTCTACGTATCTAGAGGATTTACACTTTGGACAATACTTATCTTCTGCATATTCTTTACTAAATAAGATGCATCCCTTCGGACAATCATGTATCTGCTCGTATGGCATCTTAAGTGCACGAAGGAGTTTTTGTGCGTCATATATGCTCTTAGGCAGAATGTGACCTTCCGAAAGCAGACCACCAAATATTGACAAGATAGCATCAAAGCTGTCTCTACTCCAGCTAAACTGGGACTTTAGGGCCATTAGACGTGCAATGACATCTAGTTGAGAAACTTTAGTATGCCCGTAAAGGGGTTGCTGTGCCGCCTGCAACATCTGGTAATATGTCTTTGCGGTTTCCTCTGGTTCGTCCTCCATACACCCTTCATCATAGTCATGTAACATATCCCCTACCCTGGCATCCGAATCATATTCATCGATTCGTTGTCTCACGACCTCCTCTCTCGCACGATGGCGCTCACCATGTAAGGTCCATCGGGTATAGTTTGGCATAAAACCATTCTTCCCAAGATGTTCACCCAACCGCTTCTTTGATTGTTGACACTTGTTTCGACAATCAACGCATGGACACCAAGTAGTAGGCTTTCCATTAAGCCTGGCAAAAGCCCCCTCGATGAAAGCATTGGTCTTATTAATCCATTCAAGGGTCATCCTAGACACATTTGGGCGACCCGTGTACATCCACTCACGGTCATCCATCCTCTAACAAATGAGCGAATAATATAAGAATTGTTTGAATCTACTGAGTGTCTATAATCTCTAATAGGTGAGGATAGATCCTAATCCCACCCGAGGATGTGTAGACGGGGTTAGTTTTCATGCCCTACTCCGGTCCGAGACAGAATTTTGGCAGCACCTCCCTATTGTTTTCCAAATACACGTCCCGTCAGGGACATTGTGTATCTAGAGAACAACAGGGAGGTGCTGTCGAAACCCTGTCTCGGACTGGAGTAAGGCATGAAAACTAAACACACCTACACATCCTCAGGTTGTCCAAAAAACATGGACAATTCGAAACAGATACGGTTTTAGATATGCAAAGATCTGCATATCTACTCCAATCGTATCTCTTTCGAACGGGAGACGGCTAACTAGGTTACGTGATACACCTACATTATATCTTATTAATGTAAGTGTGCAAGAGAAGCCTAGGGTCTCTCACCTAGGTGCCTCTCGGGCTAGACGGACGACGGCGTCGGTGAAGGCAGCGAGGAAGCCGTGTAGTAGGAGGCGACGACGAACTCGCAGTACACCCCCAGTATCAAAGAGGTCATGGCTACACAAGTTGAGGTAGGTGCAAAGATCTGTACTGAAAAAAACTTAATCATGTCAATTAAAAATTTCGACAGCACCTCCCCTGTAGGGGGAGGTTTCCAAAACCTGCAACAAACGAGACGACACGATGGCCGACAACCACATACACATATAACAAGACATATATGCACCACATATACAAATTAGCTATAAACAATAAAATCACCATATATGCACTACATCAACTTCCTATATTTTCTTTTGTCGAATATCACAATACTTAGTCTATACTAAATAGTTACTCTGTACTAAAATCTACTTTTGCTCCATTAAACACCTACATTTTATCTAATTTTAATCAATCTAATAATACCTTTGAAGAGTCGGAGGGGGCCGTTTTGGTGGCGGGTCGGGAGGCCGCCGATCGAGAGGCTCGCGCGTGGGGACGATGGCGCGGCCGGGTGGCGGCGGCCGGAAGGACGGCGGGGGCGACGGCGGTGGGCGTGGCCGGGGAGGCGCGGCGGTGTGGGGGCGCAACCTAGCCGAGGGGACAGGGGCGGGGGCGGCGTGGGCGTCGGCCGGGCGCGGGCGGATGGGGTTGGGGACGGGCCGGGACGGCGTGGGCGCCGGCCGACGCGTCGGCCGGCGGAGCTCCGAGGCCGAGCACCAAGGCGGGGTCGCGCCGGGCGGCACGGGCGGGGCGCGAGCCAAGGGCGCCGGCCGGGGCGCGGACGGGAGGGCAGCTGCGAACCGAGCTCAAGCGCGTGTGTGTTGTGTTGGACGAGTTTGTCGAGTGCCTTAGATCCGGCCCTCGGCAAAGGCTTTGTCGAGTGCTACATGTCGGGGCACTCGACAAACTTAAATATTTTTTGCGTTTGCCGAGTGCCCGATGCAAGGTACTTGGCAAAGGCTTTGCCGAGTGCTACTTGGTCGGGCACTCGACAAACTTAAATAATTTTTTTAGGTTTGCCGAGTGCTTTATGTCGGGGCACTCGACAAATTTTTTTTGTCGGCCTAGGTAGAGGCCACGTCTCAATCTTTGTCGAGTGCCCCTACGAAGGCACTCGGCAAAGGCTTTGCCGAGTGCTTTGTTGAGGGGCACTCGACAAAGTAATTACTTACTACATGAAAAATAATTAAAAAATTTAAATTGATTGAAAAAAATTTCATAACTTGGCGTGGTGCCATGTATGTTATATATTACATGCACAAAAAGTTTTGGAGCTAATTTATAAATTTGACCATCATTATGGCTCTAAATGTGTAAGATGAGTATAAACCCAAATATTCTTATTCAGAGATGCTTCGGTTTATAAGCGTCGTACGTAACAAATATACAAAACATTTTTAATTTTTTACCACAACCTCAATGTCTGATTTCATGATACTCTGACAGATCTCATGATTTTCGAACTTTTAATTGTCTTTTAATATTTTAAAAACCGAGCGAACTTTATTTGACTCACGGTCTTTCGAATAAGATCTTTGAAATTACTTTCTATTTCCTACATATGGCCTCAAAATGGACTCAATAACATAAATATTATTTTTAACACATTTTATTCCATTATTCGAATCACTTATAGTTCAAATGTGGCACTATTAAAGAAATTATTATATAAAAGAAAATTATTTAAATATAGCAAACAATTAGAAAATATATCAAATTTTAACACATAGTAATCCATGTTGTATATGGGGACGTGGAAAAGTTTGGAGGGTATTATACAACAAAGTCTTAAAATTTTGCCGAATGCATCGGCGAAGCACTCGACAAACAATAATCTTTGCCGAGTGCATTGGGGAGACACTCGACAAAGACCACCTTTTTTCGAGTGCAACATTCTTTTGCCGAGGGCCGTGGTGAGACACTCGGCAAAGGTAAAGGTTTGCCGAGTGTCCCGCTTTGCCGAGAGCAACAACTCGACAAACTATAAAAATTTGTTAAATTCAGTTAAATTTTATAGAAATAATTTATTATATAAAGAAGTAACTTTGTATAAATTTAAATATATTTATATGTGTAAAGTTATTTTGGTTAAAGTTTTAAATCTAGATTTTAATGGTTTGATCTAAAATTTTTAAAAAGTAAATTTATAGATACGTTTAATAAATAAATGGATCCTTGACACATGTGCGGTTGTCATTGCTCCTGCTAGCTAGCTCTATAGAAATGCGAGCGTCCAGCTGAGTATAGCTGTTATGGAGTACTGTATATTAATCACTATTTTTTTGTTAATTCTGCGGCGAAGAGGGGGATAAGCTTAACTAGTCGGGATGAACTATTTGCAATGGGGCTAACTTAAGAGTAATGCTAAGATTTTAAATCTTTTTTTCATGGGCCGGTGAAAAAACTTACCTAATAGTTCATGAACCATACCAGTAGATATAAAGGTTCAAGGTGTTATATGTTCATCTTTTTGAAAGTTAAACTGGGGAAATTAAGAATCGCTTTTTTTTATTCTGGGTGAAATTTGGAAGAGTTTGAGGACAGAAGACTTTTAGCCTAGGTCATCTTATGGGTCCAGTGTTTCTAGTCAAATGGTAATTTGGCGGTTTGGCCCAATGCTGAAACACGTACATGATGCAATATTCAGCCCATGCTGGAATATTGTCTTGAATTCCTCCAGCTTTGCACAAAACTGCCCCCATCACTTTGACGAATTTTTAGTATTTATAATTTTAATTTTTAAAGATCTACAAAATAATTTCGGATTCAAAAATTTGCAAAACTAGTCCTTCCGCCCTCCGGGAGGGCGGGTTCAAGGCCCTCCGCAGGGCGTTTTATCCGACGTGGAGAAGACGTTGGGTGTCGCTCCGCGCGCGCGTAATTTTGCATTTTGTCCCTTCCCGCCCTTACAAAGGGCGTTTTTCACTGCGGTGAACGTAATGAACAGTGAATAGTGAACAGTGATGAACAAGCAAGTGAAAGTGGTGAAAGCATAAAATGAACAGTGAAAACGCCCTTCGTAAGGCGGGAAGGAAAAATGTAAAATTACACGCGCGCGCGACGGCACCCAACGACGCTCACACGTGCAAAAACGCCTCCTGAGAGGGCGTTT
Source organism: Oryza australiensis (assembly GCA_019925245.2). Taxonomy (NCBI): domain Eukaryota; kingdom Viridiplantae; phylum Streptophyta; class Magnoliopsida; order Poales; family Poaceae; genus Oryza; species Oryza australiensis. The sequence goes on along the minus strand of JAIFGZ020000118.1, from coordinate 3,449,160 downwards.
GAATCCCGCCTCCCGGAGGCGAAGGACTAGTTTTACAAATTTTTAAACCGAAAATTATTTTTGTAAATCTTTAAAAATTAAAATTATAAATGCCAAAATTTCATACTTTGACCAGGCCCAATTTTTTTAACACGCAAAGAGAGGAATACGTTCACTTTGGTCCCTCTATTTGTCGCCCAGTTCGATTTTTGTCTCTTGGTCATAAAATCGGGTAGGATGTGGGGTCTTCTTCGAAGAGGTCAACTCCACAATACCACATAACCTTTTAGGAGTTCGGTTATGCGTAAAATAGTATAGATACAGAAATTTCATATGTTTTTACAAATTAATAATGTACAAGTACAAGTTATACAATACAAAAAGACGCGACACTTTCACAGGGATAGTCCGAGTGTAGAGTCAACTTAGAGTTCATGATCTTTCTTAATTTCAAGGTTTTCTGAAGTTATTATATGCAAGAGTGAGTACCAACGGTACTCAGCAAGCCAAACTGATCTTAACAATACGTGGCTAATTATGCAAGATATTTTAAAAAAAATTATAATTTATAAATTTATCCTTAATATGAATGTATATACTGTTCCTCTTTTTAAAATGATTTATGTAGACATTTAAGAACATGAATTATAAACCTAATTCTAGCTTAATTTTATATTCTACCCTTCTTATAAGTGTGCAAGATATCTTTGGGAATAACTTAAGCCTAAGTTTTAACATGATTCTATATTATGTATAAATAAATACATAGGATATCTTAAAAAGAAAAATCATAAACCAAGTTTTAACATGATCCTAAGTTTTACCCTTTCCAATAATTTCTTACATATGATTGTCGATGTCGTAGATCGACACGTAGAGATCCGGAGGACCCCTTTTTTGGTTCGACACGGGGAGCGGTGTATCCTGATTTAAACTCATAGAAAGAATGAAATAATGTAGGTGTGGCGGGAAGAAGAGGTTAAAGTTGCAGAGACATGGGGGTTATACAGGTTCGGGCCACCAGCGTGGTGTAATACCCTACTCCTGTTTGTATGTAGTATATGGGGCAAGTTGCCAAGAACAATGGAAATGTTCCTCTCCCTTAGACTCAGTGGTGGATGAGAGATTTCTGCGGGCTAGCTGGAGAGGCAGAACCTGGAGCAGAACTTCCCTTTTTCAGCCCCCCTCTATGACGGACTTGGGTCTCCTTTTATAGGATAAGGGAACACCACAGTAGCCCTTACCCTCTCTCTCCTCCACTCCACGTGAGGGAGTAGTTTTTATCTTGTCTTGTCGAAGAAGCCATTCCATTCCTACTCCTTCCTATTTGCCGCGTCATGGAAAGCGAAAAAGGAGTAGTCGTCGTGGTAGCCATGCTGCTGACATGATGATGGTTTGCCTACTCGGTCCAACGGGGCCCACCGGTCGAGACCCATCTCGCGGTAGGCGCGGCGCTGTGCCTCCTGCGCTGGCGCACTCTCTCTCCCACGCACCGCGCCCAATACATTAAATGCGACCGGACAGGGCGTGGAGGGGCGTGCGCGGAGTGGGTGCGCGATCATACCGCGGTCTTAGTCAAAGACTTTTAGCCCCCTTTGCATGGTGATAAGCAAAAAAGGGGTGATGATGGGTGCAACTGACAGCCGCGCCTCACATCGCATTGAATGCGGCGAGGCGGCGCTCGCCTCCTCCATTTGAGCATTAAATGGGTTGGTTGGTAGTTGGATTCGCCCTCTCTCGGAGGTACGGATGAAGGATGGGGTCCGGGTGATCCGGCCTCTGACGGGAACCGGGAGATCCGGACCCCTGTTTGGGAGTACGGTGGCCTTCGGGCAGCCTCCGGGCTAGCCCCTCCTGGGGCAGCCGCGTGGCCTCCCGTGGCCGAGACTCGCCTAGCCCTTCAGGGCATAACTTTGACGCTCTTTGATGGACAAGGGCGCCGGAGGGGATACAGAGGGTGCCGGAGGAGGTCGACGAGGTGGCGAAGGAGTCATCATATGACTTATCCCGCCAGGCCGCGACACTTATCCTGGCAAGTTACCAAGCCCATGACCCCAACTTCGACCCCTACATCCCTACTGAGGACTTCCCCGAAGGCACCGAGGAGGCCGCTGGCCGCCGCGTCCAGGACGCCGTCGAGTCCATCATGATGGGCTTCGATGGCACCTCGACGGCCTTCCAGCTCGCCCTCCGTGAGGACTCGCCGGATGAAGACTCCCCGGCGGATGCCCCCAGCGACCCACCGGCCACTTAGGGCTCTCTTGCTCCCTCGTGGCTTGTATCTGTATCTGTGTAAAAAGATATTTATAGTATTATCTATAAAGTTAGCGGACTTGCCTTAACTTATGTTGATTTTGCGCTGTAACAGCTCATCGTGGCTGCTTTTGATGACTCATGTATGTGTATGTTGGGAGCCCCGGCCAACTTAGCACGCACGTAGTGGCGGTTGGTTGGCCCGAGTCCCTGTTTATTTGCTTTCCTGCAATTGATAGTTCAACTCTTAGTTATTGGGAGAATGCGGTAGTGTTGTCCTCCCCATGCATAGAATTGCATGAATAAAGCTCTAAGTCCCTAGGAAGATCAGAGAGAAGTATATAAATCTATGTCGATATAACCGGTCCATCGGATGGGCGGAATTATGTCTTTTTTCTGGCACAAGAGTTTCTATAATTTTCTGGCATTCCGCCAAAACCATTTAGGTCATATGAAATGATAAGAATTTTATTTACCTATCACATGAAATAATGAATCATTTTTTTATTCTATTGTATGAAATACAATTCCATATGACCATTCTCATATTACATGAAATGGTAGGATTTATATTTATCTATCACATGAAATAATAGATCATTTTTCTATTCTGCCATATGAAATAACTTTTGATGGGCATGAATGAAATACTAGCACATGTGAGAATGCTTATCCTATCATGTTGATAGTTTTATACCTAGTTCAAGTTATGTAGATATTTTTCTAAGGAGAAGGAGAATATATCTAATTGTATGAAATAATAAGCTTCTCCTTTTTTATACATAAATTAATAAGATGTTTCTAGTGCATAAAATAGTAACCTATATGGACTAAAAGATTCTTATACATGAAATATTAACATATATCATCTAGAGAATATGTAAAACTACATAAAATGATAGATTACAACTATCTAACCCATCCCATGAAATATTTCTAACTAAATGCATTATTTAAAATATGATAAATTATTATTTCTAAACTAAATGATCAAGAACGCTCGACTTGCCTTCGAACCAATGGTCTCAAATTCTTTTCTTTTGGATATTAGCAAGGATATTTGCGTTGATGCGTTGATGATATGGTCGGGCTTCGTTTCCTTTACGAATTTGACGTCGTGATCTATCGGTAAATGTTAAAATAAATCAAAATGAACAACTCCAAAGAAACATCAAATAAATGTAATATTTCAAAAGGAGTTTAAAAGGTAATTTTTAAGGTTTTAAAGAGAAGGTTATTTGTTAGGTTTTAAAATTCAAAATTTAGGTTTAAAAAGAGTAGGGTAAAATAAAATAAAATAAGTATTTGAAATATTTTTAAAAGGAAAGAAATATGGACAATTCTTTAAAGTTTTAAATTAGGGAGATTATTTGTTAAATTTTAAAGTTTAAAACTTGAATAAAAGTAAAATAAATAAAAAGTAATATTTCAAATATTTAAAAAAGGAGAATAAATAAGTTTAATAAAAAATGGAAGAGTTTTAGAAAAATATAGAATTTAAGAGGAGTCAAAGGGGTCAAACTTATTATTTTTCTTAGAATTATTTGTCAAATCCTAAGTTTTAAAATTTAGGCTTAATAAAATGATTTACAAAATTAGAAGTTAAAAATATCATAAAAAGGAATATAGATAAATTTGATGGATACAAAAGAAATTTGAGTTTGAAGATTTTATTGGTTAATTAGGAAATAATCTAATTTTCGAGGGTTTCCTAAATTCTTTTCTATTTTTCCCTCTTTCTTCTATCCCTATCCTTTAAATAAAAAAAAAAAAAAATGGCCTAAGGCCGGAGATAGGAAAAAATCTAATTTTCTAGGGGTTTTCTAAATTTTTTTCTATTTTTCCCTCTTTCTTCTATCCCTATCCTTTATAGAAAAAAAATAAAAAATTGGCCTAAGGCCGGGAGTCGAACTCAAAACCTCCCTCTCTTTCCTCCTTTCCTCTTTTCTCTCTCCTCTCTTTGCTTCTTGTTCACACCCGGCGCCGGTGAGAGATGGAACCGTCCGCGACATAGGTGGCCGGGGCTTGGGAGTAAGGGGTTTTTCCCCATCTACCAAGCACGAGGGACTCATTTTTGGGTCTAGTCGAGTCGGAGAAGTTGTGTCGTGGGCCGGTGACGGCGGTATGCTTGTGGCGGCGATAGGACTCGTCGCTGGGATAATCCGGCAAGGGTACGAGGGACCTAAAGGGCTTGAAAGTGTCTACAATGGACGGCGAAGCTAGCTAAGTTCTCGGTTTGGTCGGAAATGTACTAGAGTAGGCTAGCAACGTGCGCGCGGCGGAAGCCGAAACAGAGGAGCCGCGGCGACTCGCCGACGATGTGTTTCCGGCGATGTTCAAGCTTGGAAAAGTTAGGGGAAATATAGTTATTGCTGATAGGAACAAAATGGTACCTTTTATTTGAAGAAAACTTAATCAAGATCGACGAATTTTGGAAAACTTCTTGGTGTAGCTAGAACTAGGGTTCTTCAATGTTCTTCGAAATTCAATCGACTCACTATATGGAATTTGGGGAAATTTGAGGAGAGGTATAGATAAGGATAAGGAAGAAACTTTATCTTCAAAATTTTTCCCGGGGTGTTATATTTATAGCAATCCCATGTCGGTTTGTGGACGGCGGTCATGGCAGTGGCGCAATGTCGGTTTGGGGGCGGATTGATACGATGACGACGAAGCTCCAATCACGTATTGCCACTTGTGTAAAAAGATGACGACGTCTCAAAGTCGGTTATGGCTTCAGTGGAAGAAGGCCCGAGCCCACGGCCTTGGCAGTTGGAAACAGAGGCGCCGTGGTCGGGAGTGGGTAGGGGAGGAAGAATGAGGAAAAGGAAGGAAGGAAGGGAAGGAAAAAAAAAGAAAAGAAAAAGAAAAAGAAAGAAAAAAGAAAGAAAAAGGAGAGAAAAGGAAAAAGAAGAAAAAGAAAAATTAAAAAGAAAGAAAAATTTAGGAAAAAATTTAGAAATAATTTAATTTAGAATTCAAATTCAAATAAGCTCAACTTTTTAGGAATTTTTCTCAAATTAAAAGTTAAATTGGAATTTTTCAAGAATAGAAAAAGGTTTTAAATAATGTTCGGTTTTTAAATTAGGATTAAAGAAAATTTATAAAGAATTTAATTTAGGATTTTAAAATTATTTTAAATTCAATTTTTCGAATTTCCTTGAATTAAAGATTGAATTGATTTTTTTAAAAAATAAGAGCAAGAATTTGTAAATGTGGTATTTTTCAATTAAAATAAGGAGGGTAAATAAAGAATACAAATAACTTTTTGGAGATTTTGAATTTTTCAAAATAGAATATATACTAAATTTTGCTCGCAAAAAATTTTCTACGTCAATTTACAAGGTTTCAAAAGTATGAAATTTTGAGGTCATTACATAGGATAGGTCTCCCAACTTACGAAACCGTTTAAATGAGGTCCCTCGGTGTCCTGTTTTAGCTTAGGTGGCGCCTACGTGGCTCCTTTTGACTAGACCTTTATCTAACGTGTCATTGACATGGCACTTACGTGGCAATTAGATAAAAATAATAATAAAACCTCGGGACCCACATGTCGATTGCACACACAAATAATAAAAAATGGTGTGCCCATGTGGACCACATGTCATCCTCACTACCCTCTTCTCTCTATCCCCTCTCTCTATCCCCTCTCCTTCTCTCTCTCCATCCGGCGGAAGCGGATGGGCCGTGGCCGGAGCGGGCGACGGTGGGCGGCGATGGCAGAGTAGAGGACGAAGGCAAAGCAGCATGAGCCGAGGGCGGAGCGGGTGATGGGCGGGACGGAGCGGGGCAGAGGAGAGGGACGAAGCAGCGGCGGCCGGAGCAGACCGGCGGAGCGGACCATCGTCGTCAACCGCTGTCGCACCAGCCACATCTATCGCGCTCGTCGGCGACCGCTCGAGCAGGCCAGAGGGGCGGAGCGGATGTCGTCGCGGCCGTCGACCTTGCCGGGTGGGAGAGGACGACGGAGTCGGGCGGGAGAGGAAACGCGAGCGGAGGAGCAGAGGATTTGATGGCGACGACGATGATGACGACGTCGAAGCCCGTGTGCGCGCAAGAGGCGCTCACGCTGCTCAACTGAGTGGCCGAGTCGAGCTACACTACCTCCTCTCCCGTCTTCCGTCAACGCCGTGCACCGCTCCCTTCTCTCCCATCTCCCGCCGACCGCTGCACGCCGCCCCTCCTCACTCATGCTTGGAGAGAGGAGAGGGGAGAGAGATGAAGAAAGGGGAGTTAGGGAAGGGGAGGAAGGAGAGGATGGGTGAGAATGACATGTGAGGGGCGCGTGGGCCTCACCATTTCTTTTTATTTTTTAGTGTAACTGACATGTGAACTCATACTTTTTATTATTTTTCAAATTAAATTGTCACATAAGCACCACGTCACTTTCATGTCATATGAAGACCGAGTCAAAGCAACCACGTAGGTGCCATGTCAGCCAAAACCGTCGAGGGACCTATATTACTCCGGTTTTGATAATTCAGGGATCCGTTGTATCTGGTTTTAGAGTGCAAACACGAAAATCGGATTCGGTGTAAAGTTAAGAGACCTCATATGAACTTATTTCCGCAAAGAGATGCACAAGCAGAAGGCCTACTACTGTTTTTGCACAATGATTAAATTCCCTTTTAAACTATAAAACCGAAGAAAAAACAAAATGAGATTTTTTTTCTAGCTCCAGAGCCGAGTTGGGTTAATATCTCTATTTGAAGGCATATCATTACTAAACTCTTAAAAGTAACCCTATGGTGATGCCGCAATAGGCACATGCTTTAGCTTGTTTAGCATTTTACCATCTTGGCCTCATACTACTATGTCACCAGAAACCTATCCCTGCTCCTCTTGACGACCAGACAAACAAAGCTAATCTAATCTAGGCTACATCTCGCGCGTCCACCCCGGAGAGAAAAAGAAGAAACGAAAGCGATGCAATGCTTGTACGCTGAACATAATTGAAGAAAGCTAGTGACGGCAGCAACCTCGGTCGAGCGCGACGTTTTAATTTTCTTTTATATTTTCTCCGGTAACTCATACATAATCTAGGCGCGTGGTCATGATTTTACACAGATGGGATACCCAAAAACAGTCCATCCGCTCCAAACTAAGTTTGGTCCTAAGTCAAACAAATATCTTTTATCATTAACTTTTAAATATTTATATAGTTTAATAACATGTGAATTGTATATTATGAAAACTAAAAATATAAATCTTATGATATTAAATTATATGGATGTGTAAGATTAAATGGTTAAAAATCACTACAGGAGAAACGGTTTTTTCATGCGGGTCAAAAAGTATCTTCCCGTGCGGAAGGTCTGCCCGCATGCGCGAAATGGTCTCGGAAAGATCATTTTCGCGTGCGGCGGCCCAACCGCATGGGAAGATCGACTATCCCGTGCGGTCGGCTTAATCGGCCCGCACGGAAAGATCGATTATCCCGTACGGTCGGCTTAAGCGGCCCGCACAGGATAATAGAATATTCCGTGCGGGCCGCTTAGCCGACCGCACGGGAAGATGGTCGTGCCTATTATTTTATGTATACGTTCTGTTAGCCCCCTATTGTCCCTCTCTCTCTTCTCTCCTCTCCTCTCTCTCTCTTCTCTCCTCTCCTCTCCTCTCTCACTAATGTTAAATGGGTCAATATGTATATATATATATATATATTTCGCGAACGAGAAAAAAAGACATTTAATATTATTTCATCATAAAATATATGTATATAATACAGGTCGATCATGCATAATGTTTACATACATATCAAGCTAGTTTCGTCTTGCAAATTAACATAAGTCTAGCTATAGCAACAAATTTATAAATTATTTAATGGCGGTGCTCTTTTTCTCACTCCTTAAGTCGTTTGAATTTATCGTCCGTCGCCAGCTCGCTCTCCGGATCGTAGAAATCGCCCAAATGGTTGCAGACATCGCGACGGATGAAGCAGCAAAGATCTATAACCAAGTTAAGCATGGTTCTATCGTCGAACCGGTTCGCTACAACTTGAACTTCCGTGATCTGTTTAAGAAAAAATAGTACACATATACATACGATTAGGAAAACTATACAAGATCGATAACATGTAGAGATATATTTCTCTGATGAACTTACTTCTTCGAACTTAGTAGTGTATCTCCTGTAGATTCTGAGCATCTCACACACGTAGTAGCCGCAAAGGTTAGTGCCTGGTGGTTGCTTATAACACTATGTTGAATAAAATTTATTATGTACATGCGTCAATAATTTGAAGTTAAACATAGTATAAAATTTCGGCATATATCGAGCATATAATTACCAGCCAATTTGTCTTCACAAGAAGCTTCCTCTTTTGTGGATCCTTGACCGGTCCACCTTGCCTTACATAATTATGGTGTGCTCTGTAGACAAAATAATTGCATATTTCACTGATCAATTGTTTAATTATTCGATAGTAAAAACAGACAAAACTTATTAAATTATGCATGATAGTACTTACAAATTTAAAATGTCGAGGAAGTCTTTAATTTTTTCCTGGCTGTAGTGTGCCGGATCAAGCATTACGATCAAGTGGTCCCGCGGATATACTAGAAATAGTATGTAGTGATCGCTGCGAAAGATCAAAGAGATATGTTAATTGTAGGGGATATTAGTAAAATATCAGTTTTACGGATAAATATTACTTACTGCAATGCATAAGGGACCATTAGGACATCTTTGTCTCTGTGCTCGAACATAGGACAGCCCAAGTAGAAGGCTACCGTGATCATCTTGTCCCTGTGCAATAGTTTGATGATCGCGTCCTTTTGTTTCTTCGTTTTGCCTTTAAACTCAGCGGAGTCTTCATGAATATGTAACTCTTATTCCGTCCAGCATATCCTTGTTGGGTTAACGAACGCAGCTGGATAGTTGGTCTTTTTCGCGTCTGCGTATTGCATCCTAAGTAATGCAATAAGTAATTAATTATTCAGTTAGTTTGTAAATCAATTCATTAATGATATTAAGTTAGGCTGATACTTACAGGCAAAACGTTGCAACGAGATTTATATCCATCTTTTCCATCCTGAATAATGCGTGAAGGTCGTTGAAATTGATGACCAGCATCCCATTTGGGCCACTGGTGAACGCATCATCCGGGACCTTCACGGTAAGCATGCGGAGCCCCAATTTGGATGCCTTTAGGTACCAGTCGTGCATTAGCCTGATTTCCCAGGGCATGTCTTCCATGACGTGCCACGGCAGGAACGGCTTGCCGTACTCGTACTTTGTTGGCACTTCGTTCGAAGTCCAATTTTGCAGGTCCTCCGCTTTGTTCTTCACTGATTGTTGTGAGTCCGACAACTTGGTCGGTTGATCCTACGGCTTGTCAGTCGGCCCCCTCCCCCTAAAATCCAAGAACCCTAAGTCTCTCTCGTCTTTGGCCATCAATTCCTTGTCATAGCTTGATCGAATCATCTTTGGGATAATCTGACGAGAGAGCTTGCTCGGACTTGGAAGGCTTGTTGTTTGTAGAAGGGGCCTTTGGGGTACCGCCAATGCCGACTGCGGTGTCGGAGGAGATTGGTGAATATGTTGTGCAATGACTTCAGGGGCTGACGGCATTGGCGAATCAGGACCTTTATCCTTAGGAGGGGAGCGAGGTGGGGAAGAAGGCCCTGGTGAAGAAGGCAGTGCAGGCCCAGCAGCATTCTAAGGAACCGACTGTACTGGGGATGGTGACGATGTACCGAGCAGTAAGATGTCTCGTCGATGCCATAGAATGAATTGATTCACCGCATCCCCAAGCAATTCTATCCCTTCAGGTGCTGGAATGTCTAGCTCTAAGCTTTTATGCTCTGCACGCACCTTGGCCACTCGCACCCTTTCATATTCCTTAGGGATTGGAGTGTTGTGAAATTGTCGCCCGGTATAGCAAGTCCGTACCCACCTCCTTTCTCTTCCGGCCCTTCCTATCGGCACGAGGAGGCTGCACGGCGTCGGGCCGCTTATGGTATCCACGGGATAGGGTGCGGTGTCAACTGACCCGACGCTACTGGGTATGTGTATTGTGGGTTCTTCGGATTGCTGAAAGAAGTTAGGGAAGACTTGGCGATTCTGTGCAACAAGAGAGTAGAAATGTTCTTCAACTTGTTTTGCTATCTTTTCTTCAAGTTTATGTTTGTACCTGTCCCTTTTCTTGTAACTTACAGCTTTCCCAGGAAACCCTTCTTTCCAACTTGTCTTTGACGATACACCCCTTACTCGTCTAGAATGTTCGGGGTTGCCCAATGCAGCTGTCAACTGATCGTGTTCCCTTTTAGCAATAAATTCCCCAGTCTTCTCATTTTCGGCTATGTCTTTTAGACTTGTGGTCACACGCTCTATATCCGGATCCTCGAACAGGATCTCTCCCTCATCGATGACATATCCCGTACTGTGTGCCCACACCCAGTTTTTGCTTCTTTCTTTTAGTGCATCCACAAGCAGGGGCTTTCCATGGGCGGCAAACTGTTCTTCGGTTGCTCGTCACTTCTCTACGTGGCCATCGTAGCCGCTAGAGCCCAACCGGTGCGGGTACTTGTTCCTTTTCGCGAGGTCGGACATCTTCTTCCTCCGTGCTAAGGCTTCAGGGCTTGTCATCTTCGCCACGAACCTATCCCATTCAACGGGCGTAATCCCGCCGTAGTCTCCGAATGGGGAATTGTTCTTTTGCACGTAGTTAGTGTTCAAGTCCGATTTTCACTGCCTCCACCTCCCCCCAATCGTTTTTAATGCAAACTCTTTTTCCAGAGCCTCTGAACCAGGCGGATACGTAATCCCGTCGTAGTCTTCGAATGGGGACTTGTTCTTTTGCACGTAGTTAGTGTTCAAGTCCGATTTCCACCGCCTCCACCTCCCCCAATCATTTTTAATGCAAACTCTTTTCCCAGAGCCTCTGAACCAGGTGGATATACAAGCCACTTCTGCAGCTCGTTCCATATGAAGTTCTTCAAGTTGTCATCCACCTGCTTCCAGGAATCTATATTTAAAGGGTTGTGGGTTCTGGCCAGTACCCCGCAAGCGCTGCTGAACTTTGTCATTGCTACCTTGGGCTCTAATGGCTTCCCATCATGGTTCAGAGAGGTGATATAATATGTCTCCTTGGGGGCTTGGTTCTTTCTTCTCTGACCACGTCTTCTTTTTTGACGTCCTCCAGTGCTCGCAGACGTGTCGGTTTCTACCGGACCGGACGTTGCTGTGTCCGTCTCGACTTCAGCAGACCGTACAACAGACTTGGCGGCCTTTCTTTTTGAGCGGCGCCTTGCTTCCATCTGTACGTACAACAGATAACGTTAAACGAGATCCTACGATAGGGATCATAACAATATGGCTGGAGTTACTACTTGCTCGATAGGGGTGTAGTCGGGGTCTTCTTCAATTGGTGGTGTTGGTGGTTGCATAACTTCGATGAACGGATCGCTTGGTTCATGCCATGTGCCTTAGCTCGAAGACTTCTCCATTGATTCGACATTGCGTGCCTCGCAGGAAGCTTTCTCGTTCGACATTTGATCTACGGTTGTTCATAACGCACAACTTGTGAAATTTGTGAACGCACAACTTGTAATATTATCTAATATTAAGGACATGCATAAAAATATAGAGACAAAAACTAAAGAGAAGAAGAATGAAAAAAAATGTATTCATTTCCTTCTTCTTCTCTTTATTAGAGATGAGAGATGAAAATATATATGTTTGCCTATTTTGTCCGTGAGAAGAGGTGAGATTGGGGGAGAGAAAGAGATGAGAAATGAGAGACCGAGGAGAGGGAGAGGAGAGAGGGAGATTAGAATATACCGAGGAGACGGTGGGTATATGTGTTTCAAAATTTAAAATCTAACCTAAAATCTAAAATTCATCCTAAAACAAACGACCGAACGAACGAACGACCGAATGAACGAACGAACGACCGACCGAACGAACGGACGGACGCACGAATCGTTCGTCCGTTCGTTCGTTTGTTCGGTCGTTCATTCGTTTGGTTGTTCGGTCGTTCGTTTGGTCATTCGTTCGGTCGTTCGTTCGTTAGTCTATCCATTCGTCCACAAATGAACGAACACTCGTTCGTTCGCTCGTCCGTGCGTCCCTTCGTTCACATCAACTAATTCACATAAAAAATTTCACAGCAACTATTTCACATGAAAAAAATTCATCAACAAAATTCATTAAAAATAAGCAATAGCAGTTCATTTTACATTTTCATCAAAAAATTGAAGTCCTACACATCATTTCAAAAAAAAATTCATCGACAAATCCATCAAAAAATAAACAGTCCATTTTACATTTTTATCAATATTAACTAGAGTTCCATCAAATAAATAAAAGTTCATTTTACAGTTGTATTAAAAACTCATCAAAAAATTATCTAACATTCATCCAAAATTTATCTAAAATTCATACATAATCCATTCATCCACATTCATTTTCTATAAATCCATTCATCAACACATCATATTTTTCTATACTCTACTACTATCCCAAAAACATCCATCACAGTACAATCACATCCATAATCCATTCATTCACATCTATATAATCAACTTAGCATAATCATCTTCTCGCAAGAACATAGCAAACATCCACATTCCCGGGGTGGAGTACTAACCGGTGGCCGGCGAAGGTCGCGCGGGGATGGACAGGCGGCGGTCTTGAAGGCGGCGACGACGGTGAGCCGGTGAAAGGTGAAGATCTTGAGGGCGGCGATGAAGGGGCGTTGGTTGAGGCCGGTGGTAGGGCAGGCAGGAGGCGGTGGAGTGGTGGAGGGGCGCGGTCTCGGTGAAGGTGGTCGTGCGGGCGGGCGGCGGTGGGTGGGCGGTCTTGAGGCCGACGGTGACGGAGAGAGAGAGGGGCGGTGAAGGGGCGGACGACAACCGGTGAGGTCGGTGAAGGGGCACGGACGACGGCGCGACAGTCTTGTTGTCGGCCGACGGAGAGAGAGAGGATGGGGCGGTGAGGCGAGGGTTAGGGTTGAGCGGCGGCGGCGGCGCTGGATCTGGTGGCGCAGGATGGCGAACAGGACGGGGATCCGGCGGCGGCGCTAGATTTTGGCAGCTTGACGGCGCAGTGGTTGTTTGGATTTTCGCGTGGGGACTTAGAAAAATTTGGAAGCCCACGCGCGAGTATATATAGGCCACCATCTTTCCGTGCGGGCGTGCTTAATAGCCCGCACGGAAAACGATCTTCTCGTGCGGGCGGTTTAAGCGGCCCACATGGAAAACGATCTTCCCGTGCTGGCGGTTTAAGAGGCCCGCAAGGAAAACGATCTTTCCGTCCGGCAGCTTTAAGCGGCCCACACGGGAAGATATTTCCCGTGCGGGCGGTTTAAGCGGCCCGCACGCGATAATCGACCCCTCTCTCTTTTTTTCATCAAATTGGATATTAATGAAAAAATTATCAAACTGATTCAAAAAATTACCAAATTTTTTCATACATCAATATATGCTAATTATTGCCTATGAAAAAAATTTTGAAATCAAAAGACAATTCGGCCATCACTTTCTCTCCAAATCTAACCAATCCTTCTCAACACTTCTAATCTTCTCTCGACAATCTTCGGTTTTGTGAGCGTCGTATGTGATAAAATAGTCAAAACCTTCTCAATTTTTTACCACAGCCTCTACGTATAATATCATGACAGCCAGACAATTTTCATGATTTTTCGACTTCGTTTGCTATTTATACAATTTTAAAATTATTTGGTCAATAGGTTCCTAATCTTGTTTCATGAAGAAAAATTCAAAATTTATTCTTATTTATAGGATAATGACTCAAGCATGTCTAAACAACATGAATATAATTTTTTCACTAATTTTATTATATTTTTTAATCACTTATAGTTCAAATGTGAGACTTGGCAAAAAAATTCATGAAAATAAAATAAATCAAAGAAATATATAGCAATTGACATCATCGCATACGGTCCACTTAAAGGCATTATCCCGTGCGGGTCCTCAAGTGGACCGCACGGATAATGCGCTATTATCCCGTGTGGTTGGTTAAGTGCGCACGGATAATAAATTATCCGTGCGGTCTTTTAAACGACCGCATGGGATAATATCATGTGCGATCGTTTAAGTGGACCGCACGGGATAATGCAATTATCCCGTGTGGGCCAATAACCGGCTCCCCGGGACCGGTTTTTCCAGGCGCTACCTCTTATGGCCCGTCTGGAACCTATTTGGGGCCTCGTCCAGAAAAATCGTTTCTCCAGTAATGGATAAAAACATTTGATTTAGGACAAATCATCTTATGAAATGAAAAAGAGTGTATTTGTTAGGTTTGTGTGCTGATAGCAACATGTTGTGTTTTTTTATCTGTTACTCGTTAATGCTTTAAATCTGGTACAGTATGCTATTGGCCCTGATGGGAACAACCCACACCACCAAACCACATGTGAACGTAACAATGGCCAGCGTACACTACCGACGGTTAGTCGGTTAATTTGTTTGTTGATACCGCTTTCTGCTTTTAATACCACCGTGAATTTTTGCCGGAATGGAATTGTTCGACGTTTGATTTGCATTCCAAATTAGTGGGGCCTAACATGAGCAAATAAACAATCAAACAAAATAGAGTGAGACTTTTATTGGTTTACATTATGTATCCAAATCATCCAATAGCACATGGATGCGGTAGGAATAAGGACGACTCGAGATGAATCGCACGTTGATGTGTAGTTCAATTTTTATAATTAGCACAATAATGTGCACTTATCTAGCGGTTAAATTAATGATAGCCCCGTACAATGAATTCATAATGATTAGACGGTAAACGTTGACAGTGTTGGAAAATTCTCTAGCAGGACTGATATTCGAATTGGACAACCACCAGATTCAGGAAGGAGGACATCTTTCGCTAAGTAAAAAAAATCCGTAAGTACGCGATATAGAGAAATAAAATATTTTGCCCACAACTGCTTAATGATTCCTGTTGAAGCCAACCCAGAGTTTAAGGTAGATATGTGGGTTTATATTTATGACTAATTATATTTTAAATGATAGAAGACGTATATGTCGATAGTGAGACGTTTGTAGTGTATATCATCAATCTCAAGATATGTAAAAAGATATGTAAGCCCAATATTTTAGATGTGCTTATACGGATTACGGATAGGAGTAGTATATGTGTGTTTTAAAAAAAACTTAGAGATCCGTCTTTGATATTTTTATGAATAAAAATCATATCTATCTATCTATTATATTATACACTAAAAATCCATTAAATTTTCTACAAATCATCTTACATTGTTATGATGTTTTTACAAATATTTCTAAACTATCATGTGACACTGATAAATTAGTGAACTCACTATTTTTAACATAATACTTTAATTATATTAATAAACCCATTATTTTTAACTATTAGATTGATCTTTATTAAAAAACACACAACCCACCTCCCTTCCCCTTCCCCACTGGCCTACCATCCAATCATACACCGCACGCTCGCATGTACATATGTACGTACGCTTCCTACCTCCAATAATCTCCCTTCTCAACTTTCTGTTTTCTTAACTAACCTTTGTAATATAAAAAATAATATTATGAAGAAAAAATAAAAAAACTAACATCAATTTTCACTTAAATCGGTGATGGACACATTTTAACTATTAGATTTAAAGATATAAATAATACTTATGAACCCACTAAATATATCTCTAACAAAACAAACTCTTATAACTTTTAAGATAAACCATCATTCTTTTCATAACAACTAAATAACCACGAAACAGTCCAGAGAAAGAATATTCAGTCGATATTTATCATGAATACTACTAGAAAACCATTTTCAGTTGAACTACCAAAATCCATAATAGTTCCGGTTTGAATAGTACTCGAGACTAAAAAAATATTTCTAGTCCCGATTTAAAAAGTTTACGAATTTCTAGAAACATTAGTCCCGGTTCGTGACAAGAACCGAGACTAAAGATCATCTTTAGTCTCGGTTCAAATATTGTTAGAAGTTTTCAGAGCGTCGGACATCTTTAGTCTCGGTTGGTGAGATGCCCGGTTGGTAACATCAACCGGGACTAAAAATGCTATTTTTTATCCCTTACCAACTGGGACAAAAAATCTCCATCATCCTTATCTCCTCGTCCTCCGCGTCGTCCTCCTCTCAAATCCATTTTTCTCTAACACATGCGCCTCTCCCTCTGATCAACTAGCTCTCTCTCCCTCTTCTTCAGCAGATCTCTCCTCTCCCTCTCTCTCTCCTTCTCTCCGGCCTGGCGGGGAAGGCGGCTGCCTCGCGTGGCGGGCGGGCGGCGGCCCCACGGGCAGGCGACGGCTGCGGCCTCACGCGGCCGGCCGGCGGGCTTCTAGATCTGTTTTTTTGTTTTTTTAGTTTGATGAGATGTGATTTTGATCTGTGATGCATACATGTTATATTTGATCTGTTATTTTGTGACTTTGTTGTTGTATTTGGTTTGTGACTTGAACATGTATTTGATCTGTGGAGAAAAAATGAAAATAAGAATATGTGATATGTTTTGTGAGGTTTGATTTCATCTTCGTGATGATTTCGTTTTTTTGAAAAAAACAAAAAAATAAATATGGAAAAGTGGGATGTCGGGAGGACAATCTTTAGTCCTGGTTGGTAACTCCAACCTGGACTAAAAATTTATTTTTTGTCCAGGTTATTTAACCCGGGACTTAAAAAAGCGATTTTTAGTCTCGCTTCCATAGTCCCAGTTTGACAACCGAGAGTAAATGGGGCTACCAATCGAGATAGATGTGGGGTTTTCTAGCAGTGGTAAAACAATTCAAGATGTTATTTAGTCAGTAAGTGTATCATTTCAAAAATTAGTAATTCAAAAAAAACATAAAGCATCCTACAATCAGTTTTCACCTAAATTAATGGGCCTATTATTTTCAACCACTATGTCTTCTTTAGAAAAATCTTAAGCAGTCGCATGTATGTCATGTCATGAAGATTAAGAAAATCTTAGAAATATGAAAAAGAACAAATCATCTGTTTTCACTTGTATTGTTTAAAAAGGTTAGAAAAACAAAATCCCCTCCACACAGACCCTTCCATCGCATGCACACAAACACACTCCCCTCGGCGGGCTCGACTCTCCTTTATCAAACTTTAAAAACTAAAAGAGGAACAACGGATTATAGATATTCTAAAGACCATAATTTTAAGCTACATATATGATTTCTAATATAATTATTGCTCTATTTATAATTAAACCAATAATTTAAGATCCATATGCCTCTCTGTTTGCTATATAAAAAAGTATGACTTTTGGGAACACTCCACCTATGTATTTTGCATGTCATCCAAATAGCAACAAAATACTATTAAAAACTTGTAAATATATATTTGGTCATTATACATTGATCTACAAACATGCATAGCTAAATTAAGTCAACAATATTCGAACAAAAATTATAAATTCATGTTTCAAATAATGTTTTTATCTATGAACAACACCCCTACCCTTTTCCATGTCATCCAAATAGCCATTAAAAACTATGAAATAATTTAAAAATACATGTTGTAGTATCATATTGTTGACGAGAAAAATCAACACGCCGGCTTGGGAGATCTGCTTAGCTCCATTGCAGGTCCTAGAATCAATGAAGCGCGAGCGTGCCAGTCAGTTTGATCCTGCCACTGACAAGATATGCAAAACAGCAGAGCATAAATCATATCGATCGATAGGCCAATAATCAAAACAGCTAATCTGTTGACAGCCGATTGTGTGATTTCATCCGATGCCGATGTCCAGATAACTCATCGGATGAAACCTCGACGAAACCCTTAGTGGCAGCCAACAGGCAGGCTAGAGACTACGGTTCTAATCATGACTTAGTAGGTCAAACTGAATTGATGCAACACTAAGTATGAAAAGAAACACAATATCTAGACAATCAAGCCTTTGACTAATTTTTAGGATGGTAGATGACTAAGCTAATCTAATCTAATATAATGATTTACCCGATATCGGCATAAACCCTAAAACAAGAGACAGTCGATAAAGCTAAATCGAGATACTAGGACTAGATTAACAGAGACATATAATAAGACCGGCTAACCCTCCGGTGAAACATTAGCATGAACCTATCGGCTTAACAAGACTTAGATTATCGATGACAATCTAGTAGGTCGGACCAAATCGATGCAGCACGAGATTGTATATGATAATCTAATACTCGATAAGCCGATAGATCTGTCTAATATGATGGATATAACAAATCTACCTAAAGCAACATTACGTTTACAGAAACATCGACTTGATCAGAATATCTACCTAAAGCAACATTACGTTTACAGAAACATCGACTTGATCAGAATATCGAACCTAACATAGAAAGTCCTAACTAAGCCGATGTATCTATGAACGATAATGAAACTAAAGATAGATATGATATACCTGGGCCGGCGAGACCTTGCACTTACCCCTTCTCCGGAGATCGAAGCCGATGCAGCCCCACGTCGGGTGTCAAGTCTCGCCGGATGATGAACAAAGTAGAAAAGTAAAAGATGGTGATGCATCGAGTTGTATTGATCGAGAGATATGAGTTACATGAACCCCGGGCTTACATACTTATACCCATAGGCTAACAGAGAAACAGAGATCCTAACATATTACAAATCCAAACTTTTCTAAAGATAAAAAGAAACAAACCAAATCCTTACCGGATACTAACACACTTTCCTAAAAATAAAATAGGAAAATAACAAACTCTTTTTAATTAATAGATACAATTACCTTTTTAGGACTTTATCCTTATATGACAATCCTCATAAAGCACATCATCTTAATCCGACGGTGTCTCCAATGTTATCATACCGGAATCGGCTACATCAGCTTGTCTTATCCGATTCGATATCACCCGATGGACACCTTAGCCGATTCGGGTTCTGGGGTTTACCAAATTCTACTGTTAACACATATATTCTTTATCAAACATCCATAAGTAAATTAGATATTTAGTACATAAAAATAGCTCAAATATATATGAATAATCCAAGCCACTAGAGAAAATAAATTCGGAGGAACAAATATCGTTGCCCTTTTACATGTCATCCAAATTACCATAAAAATAAAATAATTCTGCGACATAGATTGTACCATCATACATTATTTTACAAACAGGAATACCTAAATTAAATATAAACTATATAGGAAAGGAAAAAAAGAACTATCTCAAATATAAATATGAATAGTTCGGGCTATTATATAAAAGTTTAGCGCTTTAGTTAGAGAAAACAGTACGATTACTTCATGATTATTTTGAAAAAAATAATATGTTCAAATAATTCAAATAAGGCAAATGATCTTTCTCTAAGTAACTTAAACAATATTCTAATCTACTTTAGATTATGGTTACTTTTTAAGTATAAATCGTATACTAAATAATACTTGTACAAATGCTGTCACGTGGCACACAAATAAATAAATTTAAAAAGTTGTAAAAATTATGAAAAAACAAAACATTAGATCTATCTTATATATACATAAATAACGAATCCCCTCCACCTGCACCTCCCCCTTCCTCCCCTTCTCCCCTCCTAAATATCTTATTCAAGCGTATTCATGACACATTACTTTCAAAAATATGCAATTATTTTTAGCTGTTCAATTGTATTCACAATAGATTGCATCGAGCCTCGCAGGCACTCTACATCAGACGTCCACAAATGGATTCTCTCTCAAACTACACAATCGCTCTATAAACCCATAAATTTAGTGTAGCCTCATGTCTCACCTAATCAATCTGTCAATAAAAATGACAATCTATATTGATAATCCAATAAAAATAATAAAAACACCATACTTTTACTTTACACTTAATAGGAAAATGTTTTCAAAATAAGTTTACCTTCTTTTTAGGTGATGAACAAGATTGTAAGTAATTGTTTATAGAGATGAATTAAATATGATATAGTATGAAGCTAACTAATAGGTTAGAAAATTATATAAGCAATACTGACATGATAAAACAAATTACAGAGAATCATACTTTTAAAGTGTGGCATATGTTCTCCGGTTAATATATCGTCCTTTTAATTGTCTCAAACACAATGTATGATATATGTCCGCATGTATGAGTGGGCTATCTTCCTAGTTTTATTAATAAGAATTTTGGCTCGTTTGGCTCTGAACTAAGTGATATTCAGATGAATGTTCAGCTTTTTTGGCACTGTACTTAAGTTATGTGTACGCACTTGCTCCGTCCAGCCTTTTTGAATTAAAGGATTTAAGTAAGAATTTTATAGGGTTAAGATCTGATAGGTAATTTTTCTATTTAACTCTTTGATACAAAGGATTAGAGCTTTTCAAATCTCATGCTATGAAATGGCTTATTGCATGTACATTTTAGAAAAACTTAGCAAAAGCTTTGACTTTTTAAAAATTTTCTTTCAAGTCCACTTCTGTGTTTTTCCTACGGTTCAATTAAATTATCATTTTTATGTGTATTTCTATGTTTTATAATTTTATGTTTTACACTTGTATTCAAGTCAGAATCATGTGTTTTATATGTTCTTTCGTTTTTCTATTCTTACAATTCAAATGGACCCTAAAATCTTAAACGGCATGAGAGTTGTGCAGTTCACTATTAATACGCTCCTCGCATGCATTGCTATTCCATATTGATGCTAAAACGTAAAATCTAGAAAATCATTTTTCTTTTATCCCTTACATACTCTATTTTTATACAGTACTGTATTTGGTTTTTTATTTGACGTTGTTAAATTAACCAAAGCTATATAATAAAGAATAGAGTGGAGTAGGAATCTTCTACACAGTAACTTAAAAAGATATACGAGCGAGACGTATGAGAGATGACAATGTTTCTATAGCGACAAAACCAACCCCTATCCCTTGCTTCTCAAAACACAAATCCTTTTGATCCAAGGATCGCCACCACAACACGCTAGGCTGACTAAAGAAAAAGTTTAGCTTCGTGCTGCCTGAAAAGCCACCCAATCCAGTCCTAGATATCCACTACTAAAACCGCCAGCGATAGTGAGATGAGGCTGCAAGTGCAAGCCTGCAAAGCAATGCAGCGAGCCTGAAGATGCTGAGAAAAATACACAATAAAAACCTAAAAACTATTTTATAATTAAAAAATAGATATTTAGGATTTGTCGATGTCTCTACAAATAAAATAAAAAATTACTCATAATATAAATCTCAGACAACTATATTTTTATTATAGGATAATTTTTAGAATTTTTAGGTTTACTGTTTTAGAACATCTCCAACGCAGTGCTTAGGAAAAACCAGTTTTTTCAACAGAATCAAACCAACAGGACGCTAATTAATGGCATCGTTATTACACATGAGACATAGAAGTCTAGCTCGGGCTTAAATCAGTGGCGATGTAACTTTCATGCAGACCCATGATAGGCTCTAATTCTAAGCACTTGTGCATTAAAAGCGTTTGGTTCTTAAGGTACTTAGATAATTCTCCGAGCACTCATAAGGGCAGTCCTAATGAAATATTAATTGTGATTTTTATTTTTATTAAATAGCGTGACATATTATCATGTTATCATTTTGCTGAGATGACAGTTATTAATGGAGAGAGAGAAACGATTTCTACCGGAGTAAACGACGCATGAGGAAACCAACAAAATAGCATTGGGGAGAAACTGCTCGTTTCTATGTGATTCTTTGCTCCATCGAGCGCTGAGGAGGAGAAGGAGCGACAACAGGGCATGTGATGGGTGGAGGGGGAAGGGGAGGCTGAGCTCGGCGGCCGCGGGCGGCGACACAGCGCCCGGGAGGAGGGCCTCGCGGAGGAGGCGCTTCCCGAAGTGAAACACGCAGACGGCCGGGGCGTTGAGCGTCGGCGTCACGTTGAGCGCCTGGATGCCGAGCCGGTGGTGGTGGTGGGGCGACGCGATGTCGGTGTCGGTGGATGTGCGATGGTGACCGCCGCGAGTGTCCCCCCGTCGTCGTCGCTGGGAGATCCGCGCTGCCGGCCCCCAATGACCCCCGTCCCCGCCTGCCCGCGCACCATGCTCGAAACAGCTCTCCGACGACGGCGAGGCAGACCAGGACGCGGTCGCAGCCGAACCCCTGCAGGCTCGATGCGTCGTCGGCCACCGGGTTGATCTGCGGGTCGTCCAGACCCGTCGTCCGGCCACTGCACGCCAACGCCCACATCTCCTCCAGCTTGCCCCCTCAGCCACGCATTCTTCACTCGTCGTCGGCCTTCTTGGCTGCCATGAAGTACAGGTGCAGCAGTGCCATCCCCTTGTTGGCCGACGATGCTGTACCCGAGCACAAAGACGCGCTCCTGGTCCCCGTGGTCGTGGAGCTACGGTCGGCGCCGGCGACCACCGTAGCCCGAACCACACATCATCGTAGCAGGCGGGGACGAGGTGCTCGGGCGCGAGGCGGTAGTTGATGGACACCACGAGGACGCACGCATGCACGCAGATATGGTTGGCGAACCCGTGCTTGAGCGCGTCCGCGGTGGAGCCGACGACGAGGCCACCGGTCGGCGGCGGCGAGAGCATAGGTGGTGGCGCCTCGGCGATGGTTGGGAGAAGAAGAAGAAAAGATGCAGAGGATCCGAAGACGGGAGATTGAAACACAATAAGTGATTGGGCTAAATTTTATCTAGACTCTAGTACAAAATCATGGAATGAGAAAGATAGTTTCTTGGTACGGTATCCTATACTATAGAACTGTCATGGTGGTTTATTCTGTTGGGACGGTCCTAAAAGCATCTAGTGGATACCTTAGACTAATCTCAATGAATAGTTTCATATTAATATTTTCAAAGATAATCATATAAGCATGAGTGATATAAAATGGTGTTTGAAATTAATCTCACCATTGCATAATTATATGATGTGGTTTTATATGATTAAAATCGTATTTAATTTTATGACTCATAAAGTTTTGATATTCGTATACACATAATTTTATCTAAATAAAACTAATTTCTTTTTTCTTTAATTTTATATGATGTCATCAAACAATCATACACGCAACCTTATATATTTTCCCATAAAGCTGCAAGCCACATCCACTCACCGTTACCGGGTTCCGGGTCGCCGGAGCCGCCACCCGAGACCCCGTTTCGTCCTCTCCTCCAACGTGCGAGTCGTGACCCGGGACCGGGCCCCACTCCACGTCACCCGTGTATATCATCAGCACGGCGACCCACCTGCTCCGCTCCCGTGCGCTAGAGCCTCGTGCACCAGTGGCCTATCCGACAAGGTGGGCCCCACGAGAAAGTGACCAGACACCGGGTGCACGGGGGGAGGGCGCAAAGCGACGCTTCCTTCCTCCTCCTCGGGCAAGCGCAGCGCAGTGGCAGGGCGCGTAAATACGAGCAAGAGAGGAGCCCAAAGCTTTACAAGTACAAGACGAGCCCCCGCGGGCCGCAGCCTCCCCTTCCCTCTCTTCCTTCCCTCTTCCCACCTTTCTTCTTCTTCTCCTCCCCCTTCCTCGCGCAACAGCAGCGGGGCGCAGCGGGGCGCGGCTGGGCGCGACACCGAGTGGCGCATCCCCGTGATTTCGCTGCTCTCTTCGCCGCCCGTGGGGTGGGGTCGGAGGCAGCAGGAGGAGCAGGTGGAGGAGGGGAGGCATGGGGAACGCCAGCGGGCGGGAGGAGGACCCCCGCGGCGGCCGGGGAGGGGGACGTCGAGGACGGGGCGGGGACTCGTCGGTCCGGTCCTCGGAGCGCGGCTTCCCCGTACGGCGGAGGGGGCAACCACGTGCGGCGCGCGTGCTCGGTTGGCGTCGTCGGGGGCGGCGGGGGCGCCGGATCGCCGCCCGGGAGCCCCGGCCGCTCCCTCTCGCCGCGGATGTTCGTGCCCCAGGTCAGATCACAAGATCCCGCGCCCTCCCATTCCGTTTGGTGGCTCGTTCGATTTATCCAGTGGTTCTGTTCGGACGCCGTAGTTTGCCGGGATGTGGGTCGGGGTGATGTGGATGTTCGACTGATTAGGTGGGTCTGTCTAGGGCCCAATGCGAGGACTGGTGGCGATCTGGAGGTTGCTTGGTGCTATCATAATTCACTTGTAAATTGATGTTACCCTTACTAGGATAAACTGTTTGATATCTGTCCAAGAATAGGGAGAAGCATGTACCGTCATGGAATGTTGGTTGTTTGATTTGGATAATTAGGTGCCTGCTTGCTGTAGTTTTTTATGGCTGTTTGTGACTACAATGCAGCAGAAAATCATCTTCAATTCACGCTGCGCATTCATGCTTGCAAACTTTGATTGGTTATTCCTCTGTGATACATCGTTTGAGATTAGATTCTTGCTAAGACAGTTGAACTGTGCAGCTCAACAAGGAGGCTTCACTGTGGCGAATTGTAGTTGCTTGGTATTGTATTTGAAGAAAAAAATCATGGGTTTTGCTGTTTTATTTGAAACTATGGTCATGCTTACAAACCGAATGATTATTTCTAGAATTCTCACTAGTCACTTGTTCGTTGTCTTATGATTAATTTAGATGGTGTGATGTTGACGAGGGAAGTTAGTGATGAGAATGGTGTTTCAGTGGGTTCATCTCATGTGGTTAACTCTCATTTACAGCACTTTCAGATAACCTAAATAAATCGATGTTTATTTTCAAAATGAAATGCTCTTGTTTAGTACAGTCCTATGTTTAGTTGTGTTTAAAAATTCGTTGTTGTAAAATTTTAAAAGAACTGGATAGTATGTTCGGTTGGGGCCTGGCTACATAATGTATAATTACTTAATACTTCAGGTAGATGAGATTGATGTTCCGTTCATCTTCCTTAATTTTTCTAGAGTACCATCTGTTGTTCCTGAAGATGCATACAAACCTGATTTCCTTTTATGCTGTGTTTCTTGATGATCTTATTGCCCATGAAATCTAAAAGTGTAGTCCAAAACAATCTTTTTTTTTTACATATGCTACTCGATTATTCATGTGAAATACTAAAATTGTGATAGCATCTCCCTCCCATCATGAGTGCAACTGTGCAACATCCTGCACCGCCCCACACACAAAGAGATGCCTTATTATGTGAAGTGTTATTATTGCAGTAGATAAGACACTGCCAAGGTATAAACTGAATCTTTGGCATTTCTTTAATTAGTACAAGTCCAATATCAATATATAGTCACCAGTAAAAACAATTAAAGAATGAGCTATTTATTGTTGCTGGAGTTATCGTGTTGAATATTTTAGTACTGTTGCCATTTTATATCCCTTGGATTTTGTATGCTGTGCCACTGTTTCAACTATTGCAGTTGATTTCATAATACTAGCATATTAGCATTGCTGGTTACAAGATCAGCAGATTAATTTATGACCAATTGTCCCAAATAAGTAAATATGGGGGGAAATATCTTGTTTATATAGAATTGTCTATAATCTTTACCTAGATTTAGTGAATCTTTTTTTCTTTTCCTTGCAAATATGTCTGTATAGTTCTTTCTTTTTATCTGTTCAACATGGCATACAGGCTAACAGCAGTGCTATCGTTTGCTTCATTTCCTTAAAAAAAGAATGGTATGAAAACCGTAGATCTCTTGTTACATCCTTGTGGTATTCCCCCATTCCTTTCAAATTTGTTCTTGCTGCAAATTGTGCAGTTCTTGTTCTAATCATTGGGCAAATGACCGTTCATTTTTTTCCCTATACTCCCAGCAGTGGTCTATCCTGCTGTATTTTCTTAAAATTGTTTAAGAAAATACTCTGGATCTATGATTTACATTCTTCTGATGTTTTCATGTTTCTTTCAAATTGTTTTTGCTTCTAATTGGACTACTCTGTTGAACTTCACGAATGATTGTTCAATTATTTTTCCTTTCGTGATGCGACAGTTCTGACGTTGGCAAGTTATATTCTTTCATTCATATGGCATCAATATTTTGTGGTCTGTAATTATATTATTTTGAATGCAATGGGTGTAGATCACTGCTTGTATGACGAGTATACTTGTTATAGGAGTATTTTATATTCTCTAACAATACTTTACTGCTTATGTCCTGATTGCATATGTTCCAGACCATTTTTCCATCTGGTATAGTTTTTAGTAACTTGTACAAATCACACCATGCCCAAATACAATTATGACAATGATATTTCTGGACATGCTATTTGGTTCATTTCTCGTCTCCTTACTCCAAAAAGTTCTCTGGTATACTGTTGTCCAACCTAAATTTTGTCATCTGTTTTGTTCAGAATGATTAATAGGATTTAATATATAGAGTAGGAACTTTGTCAGTGTATTGACTACTACAATATTGCAGACACCTGTGCCTCCACTCCAAAGAGCAGCTGATGTAACTCCTGTGTTCAACCAGATATTAATGAATGAACAAGAAGAAGAATTTGATGGCCCCCCTCAAAAGGAAATTCCTGCCTTGATCGTGTGGACGCTTGGAGGAAAGAATGTATCTGTTGAAGGATCCTGGGATAAGTGGAAATCAAGGTATAGCAATTAACTTTAAATCCCTTTTGGTAAAAGGGCAGCTTCAAAATGCAACAGCTTGATTCCGATGGTGTTTATATGTACATTTCAGGAAACCCATGCAGAAATCTGGGAAAGATCATTCGCTCCTGTTGATACTTCCGTCGGGAGTTTATCGTTACAGATTTGTTGTAGATGGACAAAGGAAATGTCTTCCTGATCTTCCTTGTGAAACTGATATCATGGGCAACGCTGTTAACCTTCTTGATGTTCATGTGAGTATTGTTCTTTTGCACCAGCGATCTGAATTATGGTCACTGACAATAGAAAAAGGCTATGTTTTGATGATGAAACTGATCATGCCAAGCACAACTTCATTTAGTTTAATCCAGGTGCTATAGGTTGTTGGCCAAGTGCTTAAACTGATTGGAGAGCTTGCCCAAATGCCCGCCTGTATAGAAGTTAATTTCTGGTTCATGTATAACAGCTTTTGATAAACATCTTAATTTTCTTGTTGGTTAAATATCTGCACTTTCAGGCCACACTAAAGTTTTTATATAATTTCATAAGCCACTGCTAATTTAGACAAGTCATAGTTCTTCTGAAACAATTAAATTACATGACTTCTGCAGGCAATAAGGCATTCAGAATGACTAGTAAGAAACTCTTTTAACACTTAAAGAAAGAAAGATCGGACTCTTTATATGATTTCTCCTTGACACATTAAGCCATTAGTTGAACTCTTCCATGGCATGTTCTGTTTTGCCCCTTCGTTGAAATTGTACATTATGCATTGTTTTGTTAATGGTGTTGTCATATATGCAGGATTTTGTCCCTGAAAGTGTTGAGAGTGTGGCAGAATTTGAGCCTCCCCCATCCCCAGATTCTAGCTACAGTTTCCAGGCACCCGAGGAAAAGGACTTCTCAAAAGAGCCACCGGCTCTTCCATCCCAGCTCCATCTGGGTGTTCTCAACTCACAGAACTCGGAAGAAAGTTGTGCACGGCCCCAGCACATAGTCCTCAACCACCTCTTCATCGAGAAAGGCTGGGGTGCCCATCCGCTGGTGGCCCTTGGTCTAACCCACAGGTTTGAGTCCAAATATGTAACCGTCGTCCTGTATAAGCCCATTGAACGATAGCATAGTCGCCCCATGAAGTCGAAGTTAGCTTGACAACTCACTGAGGAACCAGAAACGGCGAGGCCTCGCGTCCTGTAAAAGCACACTTCAGGTTCAGGAGTATTTCCGATAACTTGCAGGAACTTTGGTTGGTGTTGTACATGATGTACCATCGTGATGTCTGGCGTCCTGGTTTGTTTACCTCCGAGGGGCCAAAGCATCCTGAGTTTTTACATATCAGCATTCCGTTGTTGTTATCGATGCTCAAGGTATGAAATGTGTAGAAAATATCACTTAGAACCGTGGAAATCCACAGAAATCTTAGGTGCCAGAGTTAGATCTTGTGATCCATAGATTCTTAATTATTTTGAACGATGCTGTTGTTTGTTCTTAATGTAATAAAAACAGGGTGTTCATTTACTAATAGGTGGTTTTCCGATCTAGTGCTTGTTAGGCTTGAAGGCAGCAAAATTATCTGCGCTGCCATCCTGTTCCGCACGGGTGGAATACTTGCTGCTTCGCCACTTCATAAGTCGCTGCAAGAGTAGTGCATCAAGTTTGTGCATGCATGAGCAGAGAAGGGGGAAAATATACGGTAAAATCACATATGTAACAAAAACAACTATTGTTGGATTGAAAAGCAGATGTTTAAGATTTATTCATGTGAGATTTGTTCACGTCGTCATCAGTAAAAGTAAAAAAAATATTATTCATGATGACATAAATATTTTTATTGAGTAAAGTTAAGTTTTTATTTATGATGACATGAATCAATATTAGATGTTTATTTTTTGATTTAACGATAATTTTTAGGTTTTTACGTGATATATGGTTTGTATTGTATATATATTTTTCTTAGAAAAGATTTATGCGATGGGCGGCGACGCACACACCTGTTGTGCCTCTGGCTAGCTGTTGCAGAAGCGTCGTAGTAGTTGTTTTGGTTAAATCAACTGGGAATTCAGTTTTGGTTGAGTCAACTGGGGAATTCTAGAAGGCGTGCCTGCCGATGGCGCATCTCCTCCGGTGTTGGGAAACAGTTGGCGACGGTAAAAGCACCAGAAAAGGGGAGGCATTGCTGGTAAGAAGTGTCAAATCTCTAACACTCCACGGGCCCTCCATGATGCTCCATGTTGGTGCATTGTGCACTTGTGCAGTGCCTCCCCACCCATTCCACGGTGAAAGAAAAAAAGAGCGCGGCCGGGGCATCCACGTGGGGTGGTAACCAAGGAGTGCAGCCGCAGCAGCAGAGCCACTGGCAGCAGCACAATCGATTGGAGCGGATCATTTTAGCGTCGCCGCAGTGGCTGGCTGGCTGGCTGGACGACGGCACGCCCATCAATGATGCCTGTCTCCTCACGCCCTCCGTCTGCCGCACTGCCCGCGCTGTCTCGAGTGCACAGGGCAACCGTCCTCGCCTCGCCATTCTCACTTCTCTGCTCCATCTCTTTCACCATGATTCGGTCCGGCCCACCGTGGCGCCGGGGGCTGAATGAATGAACGACGTATACTACGTATACTCGGTCTGCAGGCCCCGGCCCCCACCCTCCCTCCGCGCTCGCTGTCGCCATCGGTCGCTCGTCGCCACCTCGCCCTGTGCGCGCGTGTGGTGCTGCCTCCCGGGCCGCGACGAACGCGGCGGTACGTGCGCGGCTAGGGCCATAGCGCAAACCGGAGCGCAGCATGGCGCCAAGGCAGCGGTGAAAATTAACTTGTCCGCTGGTTCCCGCGCTTTCTCCGTCTAAAAGGTTGGTGGATTGGTTAGAGTATAGTCAGCTCCAAATTCAATCTAACAGTCGTTATATTACATCATTCCATCTTTTATACATACATAGTTTTTTAAATCCATGCAGGTTATATATATAAATATATATAGCCCGTTTTTTCTTATATATTATTTTTTATATGTATTTATAGCTAACTTATAGTTTATTATTGTATTTGCTTTTATAGTCTTACGCCTAAGCTGCATGCGACAATCTCGCCGTGACTAACTACTCTAGAAATCACAAAAGCGAACAGTGGCATACTGCTCTCCCCGCTGCAATTATTGGCGCGCTACTCTGGCAGGAACGGCAACTATCGTCGGCGGCTGTTTCATGCAGTTTTAGGGGCAGCCGTACGTGAGATAGGATCATCGTCTTTCGGATCTAATCACCACGTACATTGTCCGATGAGGTCTGAGTAGGGTCGGGCAATCAATTTTAACCGAGAATTCGGTTTGGTTTTTCTACGCATAGTTCGGTTTGATACGAAGTAAAAACCGTTCGGTTTGCGTAAATAATGAAAACCGCACTATTTGGATTTGGTTTTTCGGTTCGGTTTTTGGTTTTTACCGAAAAACCGAACCAAGCTAGCCCGCCGCCGCCGCGCCGGCCCGAGCGTCGTGCGCCCGCCACCGCCGTCGGCCCCTTCGCGCTCGCGCCACCGCGCCGCCCGCCCCTCCGCGCCCGTCGCCGCCGCCGCTCCACGCGGACCACGGCCGAGCGCGCCGCGCGCCTTCGCGGCGCCGCGCGTCGAGCGCGCCGCGCCCTCCGTGCCCTCGCGCCGCCGCCGCCACGCCGCACCCTCCGCGCCGAGCGCGCGCCACCCCTCCGCGCCCGAGCGCCACCGCGTGCCGCCGACCTTCTCCGCCCTCGCCGTCGTCGTCCCCATCCACTCCGGGCCGGCGCCGCCACTCCCCGGCAACCGCGCTGCGCGCGAGGTTGGTGGCGTTTTTTCGAAGTGAATCGAGGTTGGTTCGGTTTTTCCAAAGTGAAGAAAGAAGAACAGGTTTTTCAAAGAGTTCGGTTTTTCGATAGTTCGGTTTTCGACATATTAAACCGAATCCGAACCGAATTATGCGGTTTTCGTAACACCCCAAACCGAAACAAAAACCAAAAATCAAAAAACCACAAACTTCGTTCGGTTCGGTATGGTTCGTTTTTTTTTCGGTTTGAAAGTGCCCACTCCTAGGTCTGAGGGAGAGGTGATGTATTGTAGCCGTCGATCTGAATGTTAATTTGGAAGATCTCAAGCGACCACATATATGTTATCCTTATCATCAGGAATTAATGCAAATGAGTTGTCTTACGAACTCACTTGTGGCCATTTCAATATGAAAATCTGATCCTTATAAAATATAATCATCGGTCCCATATGTATCGGCTTGTCCGACTGCCCTTATCTCCTTCGTATGCCCTCATACTAGATTTGCTCTATCATGGATAGCTTCGTGGAAACCACAGGATTGGTGCAGTTGCAGGAGTCCAAATCTGAGCATATAGCTCTCTACCAAGGATGGCATATCATAGTAGTATATAATTACTACTGATTCTATATCTAGTAGCCGACCAATCGCTCAACAACAGTTAATGCAATCGAAATATCGAATATAGAGAATGGAACACAACGATATGAAAACTATTGAAACAGAAAGACAGAGAGATATCCTTGAACCTTTCCTTGCATCCTTTTGTACTTAATTTGTCATGATCTCAGTATTAAATCATTGTTTTCTTTGTACGCTATGTTCACTGTAGGTAGACATTTCCGCATTAATTCATTAGAGAAAAACAGTAAGTGCGTATATTTTTTAAAGTGGAGTAAGTCCGTATAGTTGATCGTGTGGTAGTCCTATAGTTATAAGATGCAATGAGTGTAAAATACATACACTACGGAAAATCTCCTTTTTACCGAGTGCCTCGGACACTCGGCGAAGGCTGTTTAACACTCGGCGAAAATTTCGCCGAGTGTTGCACTCGGCATCGATCACACGATGAACTTTGGATCGGCAAAGAGCTCTTTGCCGAGAGTTTTCCATCGGGCACTCGGCGAAATCCTCGCCGAGTGTCACTTTGACACTCGGCAAAAAAAGTACACGTTAGGTTGGGTATACGGTGACGGAAAAGTTTGCCAAGAGCCGGAAAAAACACTCTGCGAGAAGTTTTTAATTTTGCCGAGAGCCTGGGAAGAAAACACTCGGCGAAAACCCATAATTCGCCGAGTGTTTTTGCAAAAACTCTCGGCAAAATTGAAAACTTCGCCGAGTGCTTTGGCAAAACACTCGGCGAAAGGGTAATTTCGCCGAGTGCTTTTATCACGGCTCTCGGTGAAGATTGGGCACTCGGCAAAGAGGGTTGCTAGAATCCCCAGGTTGCCCTCTTTGCCGAGTGTTTTGGTCATTGCACTCGGCGAAGGCCCTCTTTGCCGA
Organism: Oryza australiensis; assembly: GCA_019925245.2. Classification (NCBI taxonomy): domain Eukaryota; kingdom Viridiplantae; phylum Streptophyta; class Magnoliopsida; order Poales; family Poaceae; genus Oryza; species Oryza australiensis. The sequence goes on along the minus strand of JAIFGZ020000118.1, from coordinate 3,417,261 downwards.
GTGTTGCACTCGGCAAAGTAAAAATTTTAACCCTGTTTTATTTGTTCAGTCACATATTTCACAAATTTTCAAAATATACATCACATTCACAACCCCAATCATTCCACAACCCCATAAGCATCATTCCACATCCCCAATCAGTATAACCACTTCGACAACCACAATCACAACAGCTTAGCCATAATTCACAATCCACAAGACATAAATATAATTCACAATCGTAGTCATAGTCACAATCCACAAAACATAAACATAATAGTTCACAGTACGTAGTCCACAATTCGCAAACGAAATTCGAAGAAAATATAGTAGTTCACAGTAGATAGTCCAAAATTACAATTGTTAAAAGAAATTTACCGAGATGGCCACGGCGTCCAACCGTCGTGGTCATTACTGGGGGGGTTATTTGATGCCGCCGACTGAGACTGCACAAAAGAAAAATAGAATAGTATAGGTTGTCAAGATAGTAATATTCGCAAATAAGAAAATTAAATGCGAGGTTAAGTGACTCACCGGAGTGCCTACAAAAGGATGTGGAGGAGTGAATACCATAGGCTATGGTGGCGGTACGACAGGAAGACCCATGTTTTGACTGATTGATTGCACGTAGCTGTACATCTCAGTCATCCTCATCTCAATCTCCCGCCGTTTCTTTTTCTCCTCTTCCAACTCGTCCTACAATATTCCATTTCAATTTTACAAAGTGAAGCAAACAATCAGTAAATATTAATGAATTGAGGAAAAAAGAATTTTCTAACCCGGAGGTGCTGCACTTCGGTCTGTACAACGGTCGGCCGTGTGCATATGGCCGAGCTTTCGCTCGTGCTCCTTGCTCGAAGCTAGGACAGAGTGGGTGTACTGGCTATGTTGAGGAGGTTGTCGCCAATCCAGTACCGCCCATGCTTCTTGCCTCCTCCCACCCTCATGACGGCTTCTCCATCAATATCCTGGGTAGTAGGATCGAAATCCTCCCCATGGAGCTCCCTTGCCATCGTGGTGTACTGACTGAGGCGGCTGTGGACGATCGCATTGGTGTACGCCGAGGGCCCGTCGTCTGGGTTGTAGTCGACGTCGGATGTCGCCTTGCCCTTGTGGGCCAAAGCCCATGCCTTGAACTGGGAGATAGGTTGCCCATCATGCGATGCCGACTGCGAATAAAACAATAGTATGGTTAAGAACTATTGAGCATTGGTCGTTGAAATGAAAAATAGAATTCACGTACCCATCTAGCTGCATACTGGTTGAGGCTAAGGCTTCCTTGGTGGTGTGGTGCACCTGGCATCATCAAACGCCGCTCCCGGCAAGCGGAGTGCGTCTCCTGCCACTCGGCTACGCACCACCTATCCACCATACGCTCCCAGCAATCGAGAAGCTGGCCGCACCACCAAACAGGCACCTACACGTCATCAAGTAATAAGAGATATACCTAGATCAAATTAAATGTATTTAATCGTTCAAAAATCCGATGTTATATTTACCAGCATGTATTGTTCCTTTGTCAGAGTCATGGTTCTTGCTTCGGTTTTGGTGACCTTCAGGTTATTGTATGCAGCGTTGTATGTAATGATGGCCTGGATGCGCGTCTCGTAATGCATGTTAGTCACGAGTTTGCGACAGGATTTGTCAGCCACCGCAGCCGCTCTTGCCTCGTATCCTGTCTGGCATCTAAAAAAATTCTGCATAAACACATGATGTATAGAGCCATTGTTTCAATAATGTGCAATGAATGTGATGTATTGAGGGACGTGGTTTGAGAGAAGACTTACCCACAACTCGGCCTTCACCCGCTCCTCTCTGTTGTTGAAGATCCTTCCATCTCGATCGGGAAATCGGGGACGGCGACGTAGTGGTCAAACGTGTGGCGGGCTCCGACCTTCCGGCGTCTTGAACAAGGCCGGAAAGTGTACTCGCACGAGATGACCCGGATGCCGTTGACTTGGCGTTTGTGATCACCTCCTCTAATCACAGTCCAACACCTGACAAGTGAAAATGTGATGAATTATTAGTTTTAATTGTAATTTTTAACAAATCAAATGAAAAAGTATTGACAACATCCAAGGTTACTTACCGAGTCCCTTCAGGCTGAATCAGCGGGCGTCTCTCGAAAGGTATCGGTCGCCATGGGAGGGTCGAGGGACCTCGCAACCAAACAGTCGAGGCAGACCCCCCTGCGGAAGCTGTCGATGTCGTAGGTCGACACGCGGGGATCCTGGGGACCCCCTTTTTGGTTCGGCACGGGGAGCGATGTATCCTGGTTCAAACTCGTACAAAAGATGAAATAATGCAGATGAGGCGGAAATTTATACAGGTTCGGGCCACCAGCGCGGTGTAACACCCTACTCCTGTGTGTATGCAATATATGGGGGAGGTATCTAAGAACAATGAGAATGCTCCTCTCCCTTGGACCTTGTGGAGGATGGGAGATTCCTGCAGGCTAGCTGGAGAGGCTTAACCTATTTCTCAGAACGTGTACTCCTCTTCTTTTACTGGAACGGAATCCCCTGTCTATGTCAAGGAGCTGAACCCCTATTATGAAGGACTTGGGTCTCCTTTTATAGAACAAGGGAACACCACAGCAGTCCTACCCCTTTCTCTACTTCACTCCACGTGAGAGAGTGGTTTTTGCTTTGTCTTGTCGGAGAAGTCATTCCATTCCTACTCCTCCCTGTTCGCCGCGTCATAGAAGGTGGAGAAAGTGCGGTCGTCGTGATGGCCATGCCGCTGACGTGATGATGGTTTGCCTACCCCCTCCGATGGGTCCCATCGGTCGGCGGCCCATTCCATAGGGAGGTGTAGGCGCCGTACTTCCTGCGCGCGTACTCTCTCTCCCACGCAGCCGCCCAGTGCATTAGATGCGACTGGACAGGGCGTGAGGGGGGCGTGCGCGGAGTGGGTGCGCGGCCATACCACGGTCTTAGTCAAGGACTTTTAGCCCCCCCTTTGCCTCGTAACAGGCAAAAAAAGAGGAGATGATGGGAGCAACTGTGGACCCCCGATTTTGAGTCGGGAATCTTTCGTGTTCATAGTACCATTTCCCTGGATCAAGTAGTTGGTACCCACGAATGCAGTACTGGATAATCAAGTGCGCATGCACGAATAGTCTTACAATACCATTATTACATAAATAGGCCCGAAGGCATTGTTCGTTCCAAGGACCTTATGGTCCGAATACAATAAAAACAGAGTTTAGATAAGGCAGCGGAAAGAGGCAGCGGCTCGTCAATTGCCACAGGCAACGACCGGAGCTAAGATCTAGTATGCGCCGTCAGTTCCTTCGCCCTCCGGGTAGTACGCGTACGGGTCTTCTGGCTCTTCATTTCCATCAGCTGGAGGTTTGTGCGTATAGCAAGGGTGAGTACCAACCGTACTCAGCAAGTCAACACAGAATTGATGCATATGATAGGGTTATTCAAAGAACATGGCTAGGGTTATTTTTGCGTAAAGCCAGTTTTCACAATTCTTTTCACAAGCCTATCGTCTAGCCAAATCAAGTTTTAATCTCATAGTTCATTATCCCGGCGACGGTTCTGTCTACCATCCATCGTGATTCCAAGGATGGCTTCCCGCCTCCGGTTCGTCATGATTTTGGGAATCTACCCCTTCTCGCTTCTCGAGAAGTTGACCCACCAGCGTATGAAACCATCATGCATACCCATCCCAGCAGTTTTAAGTTTAAAATCTAGCCAAGCGAAAGTCTTGTCACGATGCTCAAAATCCGCGAGCGAGCTATTCGAATAGATTGATTCACTCACACGCGGTGGATGTACACTTTACCCGTACTCGCGACAGCCCAACAAATGAGCCTACGCCTCAACACATGAGACGGTCACGGCAAAGCCTTTTGATAACCTTGCTTTGGCAGTACCCGCTCCATGAACTTATGTCCTCATGCACTCTAGCCGTCCTTTTCTAGCGTGAGAGGAGTTCGCGCACCGGGGTAAGGGAAGACTTTCCAAATCTTTAAGTTTAATTAACATCAGTTTAATCCCACCATTCATAACAAAGGCCGCAGCCTCATTCTCAACCCATAACCACATCATAGAGAACCATCTATGCAAGGATACGCCTCTCTCGGCTATCTAGTCGGCTAGGTCTATACCCATTCGAGAAGTACGGTTGTACCGGCTCGTTTCCGCTATCTCATGGCTCGGTCCTTAATGACCAGGGTCGGCACTTGCCTTTTCCGAATCCACCCAAATCATCCAGCCGCCCAGTCTAAAATATTTGTATAGTACTTTCAATTTTCATCAAACTTAATTCATCATTCTCCTGGCCATGTGGCGCTCATGTCTCCACATGCCGAATCTCAACTACCTTCCCTAAGGTAGTTGCCCAAGCACAAGGCTTTTTCATAAAATCATGAGGATGCATAGATCTAAGTATAGCATGGCTAAGCGAGTTTACCGAAGTTATTCTTCGGTTGTTTGTATCACATCGCGAGTTACAAGGAGTAATTCTAAAGGTAATCAACGCAAGGAATGGCATAACAAGTATAGGTACTCGTAAAGCATGCATGTTTAGAGTTTAAAATAACATCATTTCACAACGGGTTCGATATGTTCAAAGGGTGTGAAGACTTGCCTTGCTCGCACACTTGAGGGGTGGGATCTTCCGCGGTGTCGATGCCGGTTTCTTCGGGCGCTACCCGTACGTGCGAAAGATCAATTGAATTCAGTTAGAATTCAACGAACACCGAGAGATCGAAAAGAACCATAGAAGCCATGAAAACAACTTCAAAAGTTTTGCCGAAAATTCTACTCGAGTTAGGACAAGGGTTGCGAGGAAAATTCGGGTTTTGGAATCGAGCGATGACTTAGGGTTTTCGCAAAGTCGGCGATCGCAATTAAATTTGGGAGTTACGTTTGAAAATATTAGCGAAGAAAATTTGTGCTCGAAATTTGAGGGTTTGAGCACAAAGGCGAAACCTATTTCGATGGCGGAAAAGAGTTAAACGGAATCCGGATTGAAAACGATGCGAAAGGAAATTTCGGAAAACGTCCGATTCCGATTTTCAAACATTGCACCGAGAAAACATGCGAGAAAATAATTTATTTTTGCCCAAAATTTTACTCAAGACTTCCCAAAATATTTTCCAAATTTTCCAAAATTTTTCCAAATTTTTTCCCCATTTTTCTTTTTTTTTCTTTTTCTCTCGGCGCACTGTTCATTTGCCCGAAAGGTGTTCGACCGGGGCTCGGCCAAAAACAGAGGCGGCGGCGGCGCTAGCGCACAAGGGAAAAAGGGGGCGGCGGCGGGCTTACGGCGATGGCGGCCCTCGGGGAGGCACGGTGGGGCACGGGCGACTTTGGCGCACGGCGGCGACGGCGTTGGCGCTCGGGGAGAAGGAGGAGAGGCGGCGGCGGTGCGGGAAAGGGGCGGGGGCCGGCCTTTTATAGGCGCGGCCGGGAGAGGCAATGGAGAGAAGGGCCGGCGCAAGCTCGGATGCCACGCGGCGCAAGGGGTCGGGCCGGCTCGGGCGCTTGCGACGTGGCGGAAGGGCGCGGCGCGGGCGCGGGGTCCGGCGCGGGTCGGCGGCGGCGCGAGCGCGGCGGGGTCGGTCGCGCGGGTCGGCGGCGCGCGGCGGCGATGGCGCAAAGCGCGCGGCGGGAGCCGATACGGGCGCACGGCTGCGGGGTGCGAGCGCGGCGGCGGCGCGTGGCGCAAGCACGCGGCGCGCGGGTGCGGGCCGTACGGCGGGCGCGTGGCGCAAGCGCGCGCGGCGCGGGCGGCCGGCGCACACGGGCGGCGCGACGGTGCGGGTCCGCGCGGCGGGCGCGCGCGGCGCGGCGCGCGTGCGGGTGTAGGGCGCCGTCGCTGAGCCTGCGCGCGCGCGGGCGTCGTGGCGCTGGGCCGTCTGGCGTCGAACACTTGGCGGCTAATGAACAGTGAACTTTCACTTTTTCCCGATTTTCCATTTTCTTTTCTCATTTTCTATTTTCTTTCCTTCTAAAAATTCCAAAATAAATCCTAATATCCCAAAAATAATTTTTAGCATTATATTTTAAACTTTTTCTTGACTTTTATTTTCCATAATTATTTTTCATATTTATTTAAATTTCTTTTTCCAAATTTTCATAATTCACCCATTTTATTTTCAAAAATTTCCCAAATTTCGAGAACTTCGCCGAGAATTTTATTGTTCATCAAGTGTCTTAATTCATCTTTTCCCAACCAAAAATTTTATTTTATATGTCCCAGAACACGTTTTCACGAATCCTCACTTTCCCTCGAATTCCTTTTTAAAATCCTGATGCGGCTTTCGCATCACCGTTTTGACAACTCCGAAACCTCTAAAAACTCCGAAAAGGGAATTGATCCCGTAACAATTTATGCAACTGAGCTGGCAAATAAGAAGCAACAAACCCGAGAAGAAGCAATAGGCCACGGTTTTTGAAAGTTCCGATTTTTACGTTCCGGTTTCGGTTCTACGATTTTTAGGATGTTACAAACCTACCCCCCTAACAATAAATCTCGTCCCCGAGATTTCTTACCGGTTGCGGAGTAGGTGTGGGTATTCGTCTTCAGGAACTCTTCGCTTTCCCGGGTAGCCTCTTCTTCCGTGTGATTGCTCTATTGTACCTTGTACATGCGCCATGACTTGGTCCGTGTCTTCTTTTACGCCTCGTCTAGTATCTTGATTGGATGCTCAGGGTAAGTAAGATCACTGTGGACATGGATGGCTTCTAAAGGAGCTTGCTCCTCTGGTACCCGCAAACATTTCTTCAATTGTGACACGTGGAACACTGGGTGGACATCGGAGAGATTCTCGGGCGGTTCCAATTGGTAAGCCACTTCTCCTCTCCTAGCGTTTATCAAGAATGGGCCCACGTATCGTGGTGCGAGTTTCCCTTTGACCTTGAATCTCGAGTTCCCGTAGTGGTGAGACCTTTAGATACACGTAGTCACCTTCTTTGAATTCCAATTCTCTTCGACGAGTGTCCGCGTAGCTCTTTTGTCGTGATTGAGCAGCTTGTAGTCGGTCCGGATCGGCGAACCTTTTCCTCGGCCTCCTTGATTATGTCGGCCCGAATACGGTTCGTTCACCGGTTTCGACCACATTAATGGGGTTCGACATCGGCGACCAAATAAAGCTTCGTTTGGCGACATCTTCGACGGCTTGATAGCTATTGTTGTAAGAGAATTCGGCGTACGGCGGACATTTCTCCCAATCCTTGGTGAAATCCAACGCACGGCTCTCGGCATGTCTTCTAGCACTTGATTCGTCCTCTCGCCCGCCCGTCGATCGCGGTGGTAAGCGGACGAAGGCGAGGTGACTGCCGAGTGCCTCGTGGACCTTGCTCCAAAAATGAGATGTGAATTGGGTACCACGATCCGATATGATCCTCTTTGGTACACCGTGAAGACATACAATCCTACTCATATATAGTTCGGCTAGCTTGGCGCTGTTGTAGTTAGTTTTCACCGGTATAAATGGCGAGTCTTGGTGAGCCGATCCACTATTACCCAAATGGAATCGTAACCGTCGCGGGTCTTAGGTAGTCCTACTATGAAATCCATGCCTATCTCGTCCCATTTCCATTCGGGAATCTTGAGTGGCAGCAGCAAGCGGTGGGCGTTGATGCTCGGCCTTCACCCTTTGGCACACATCGCACATGGCTACGTATTCGGCTACATCTCTCTTCATATTGGGCCACCGTATTCTCCTTTCAAATCCTGGTACATTTTCGTGCTTCCGGGTGTAACGAATAGGCCGATTCGTGGGCTTCCTTTAAAATCAATCCTCTCAAACCGTCTCGTTCGGGCACACGATTCTTTTCTTGTACCACAAGATTCCCTTGTCATCTACGAAAACTCCTTAGCGCGTCCAGCGCCATGCGTTCCTTGATTTCCGGTTTCCCCATTCCCTTTTGGGCTTCCTCTATTTGAGTTCTCGGTAGGGGTTGGATTTCCAGTGAGTTCACCTCTCCGTGAGGAATCGGGTGCGATTGAGTCCGGCCATTTCTTCTTGAAGTTCGCCCATACCTCCCAATCCCATGTGGTTGCATTGGGCTTTGCGGCTCGGCGCATCGGCCACTACATTTGCCTTGCTGGGATGATAATGGATTCCTAGACGTAATCCTTGATCAACTCCAGCCATCGCCTCGTCGTAGATTGAGATCAGCTGAGTAAAGAAATATTTTAGGCTCTTGTGATCGGTATACACATCACGGTGGTTTCCGATCGATAGTGTCTCCGGATCTTCAATGCGTGTACAACCGCGGCTAATTCCGTGTCGTGTGTGGGATAATTCTCTTCGTGGGGTCGTAATCGCCGAGAGGCATACGCTACGACCTTCCCATCTGCATCAATACTCCTCCCAATCCTTGCCGGGATGCATCGCGAAGCATTACGAAGTCCTTCGGTTGTCGGGTAAGGTCAAGATTGGGGCGGTGGTTAACTTTTCTTTTAATTGGTCGAAGGCTTTTGGCACTTCTCATTCCATTCAAACTTCTTTTCCTTCTTCGAAGTTGAGTCATAGGTCGGGCTACGGTGGAAAACCCTTCGATAAACCGTCGGTAATAACCGGCCAAGCCCAAGAAACTTCGAACTTCATCACGATTTGGGTGCCTTTCATTCCGTAACGGCTTCGACCTTGGCGGGGTCTCTGCTACTCCTCCGCTGAAACCACGTGGCCGAAAAGCGACTTCCTTGAGCCGAACTCGCATTTGCTGAACTTTGCATACAAATGTGCTCTCGTAGTTTTTCCAAGTACTAGTCGTAGATGCTCCGCGTGTTCCTCATCGTTCTTGGAGTAGATAAGTATATCGTCGATGAATACCACTACGAATTTGTCCAGTATTCCATGAATACCTTGTTCATCGGTTCATAAAATATGCCGGGGCATTGGTCAATCCAAAGGACATCACTGTGAACTCGTATAAGCCGTAACGTGTAGAGAACGCCGTCTTAGGAATATCTCCGGCTCTAATCTTCAACTGATGGTATCCTGACCGTAGATCAACCTTTGAGAACACCTGTGCACCCTTAAGTTGATCGAATAGGTCATCGATCCGGGGCAGCGGGTACTTGTTCTTGATAGTTACTTCATTCAGCGAACGGTAGTCCACACACATTCTCATACTCCCATCCTTCTTTTTGACGAAGAGTACTGGGGCTCCCCAGGGAGAAGAGCTGGGGCATACAAATCCCTTCTCTTGTAGTTCTCTTATTTGCTTCTTGAGTTCCTCCAACTCGTTGACCGGCATTCGATAAGGCCTCTTGGATATGGGGGCAGTACCAGGCATTAGATCGATGATAAACTCTATGTCGCGATCCGGGGGCATTCCGGGCAATTCCTCGGGAAACACGTCCGGGTATTCTTGTACTACTGGCATTCCGCCTAGAGGTAGCATGGTAAACACTCCCGCAGCTTGTTCACATAGCCTTGGGTTTTGATCCATAGTTATGCTCATCGGTGCTCCCCAAGGGGTGGATACCGTGACTTCCCTTCGACTGCAGTCTATGATTCCATTATTTTTGGTCAACCAATCCATTCCGAGTATGACATCTATGGTCGGGGTGATAGCACCATAAGGTTTGAGAGAAACACCACGTCTCTAATCCGTATGGGCATATTAGTCGAGCATGGGGTACGGTTATGTCTCCCGGTGAGTGTACCAACATAGGCCTCTTAAGTGCTACTTGGTGTAGGTGGTGTTGTTTGCTTACTTGGGAAGATATGAATGAATGCGAGGCTCCGAATCGAATAAAACTTTAACTGTGTAGAGTTGATAGAGAACATACCCATCAATACGCTCGGTCCTCCTGTGCTTCTTCGCCCGCACATGATTCACCGGCCACGTCGAAACCCGGTGGCGGCCTCGTTGGGTAGCGGGGTCCGAGGACCTCGTCCTACCGCAGGGGTGGGGGTTCCTCGGACGGGTGTTGCATTGGCGCCGTGCGCACGGGGGTGTTGCGTGGTTTTGGGCAGCTATTGGAGTAGTGCCCGAATCCTCCGAGCTGAAACACTCACATTCCTTCTTCCGAGCGGCTAGGGTTGGTGTGGGTGTACGAAGCCGTGGTGTAGCCGACTGTTGACATGGTCGGAAGCGAGAGAACGTCCAGTTGCCGGGACGTTTGGCTTCCATCCAGACGGGGTGGCTCCCTTGGGACGTTGTGGCGTTCCCTGAAATGGGCGAGCCATAGCGAGCCTCCTCTTGCGGTTATTGTCCACCACCTTTTGGTCATGCTCAAGTCGGACGACCTTGTTGATGAGGCTTTGGAAACTGGTGTGATCCTGCCCGATCATTGGTCCCCTCAGTTCGTCATTTAGTCCCTCAAAGAATTTGTCTATCTTTTCTTCTTCGTCTGCCAGGTCACTGGTGGCGTAACGGGCAAGCTGGGTGAACTTATTCAGATATTCTTGTACTGAGGTGTTCCCTTGACGCAGCCTACGGGACTCGTTTTTCTTCATCCTCATAACTGCAGCTGGCACGAAATTCTCACGGAATGCAGCCGTGAATTCCTCCCATGTTGGTTCGCCGGCGTCTTCGGCTCGTGTTTCCTTGTAGGTATCCCACCAGTCACTTGCGGGACCCTCCAGCTGGTTAGTAGCGAAGACAACTCTATCAGCTTCTCGGACTCTGACGAGAGTTAGCTTCTTCTCTATCACTCTTAGCCAATCTTCGGCGTCCATAGGTTCTTCGGCCGTGGAAAAGTGGGTGGCTTAGCTCTCATGAATTCGCCGGACTCGATCCTCCTCGACCTCCTTGATTATTAGCAATCGCTTGGAGTAGCCGGGTCTCGCAAAGCCATGACCTCCGCCGGGGTGGAGGGGTTGGGTTCGGCGGGTTCTCGTTGGTTGCTGCGGCTCTGCGGCGATGTGCCATCTGAAGAAGGTAGATGAATTAAGAGATCGGACTAGTTTAGGTTATAGTTCCCAGGGAGATTTTTCCTCAAGTTCTTTTGAATGATCTTTAAACAAGAGACAGGGGTGAACTAATAATAAGCTTACGAATTAAGACACCGCAAGCGGTGCTCGGTTCATCATATTACATAAGGGGTACACGGATGTACACACACAGTCCTCCATGCCAGGATAGCAACAATAACTATATCGTTCAACTACATCAACTAATTAAGGGTAAATAGGAAGTGCTGCCGAGCTGGGAAGGTCCTCCCGCCTAGTCCTCCATCCATCCGCAAGAGCCGGGCGCCGGAAGTGGGTGGTCTGCCGCCGGCAACCGAAGTCCCCACGGCTCGGAGGTGGTGGCCTCGGAGTCACGCCGAATCTTCCGACTCGGTGGCCGCGTACTCTTGCGAGCGATCGCGCGGGTGAGGGGGCCTCCCGTGTGAGTCGCGACGAGGGGGAACTTCCTCCTCCATTGAGTCGGTGTCGCTAGACTCCCATTTGATCTCCATGGGCTCGCCTCATACTCCGTATCGGTGTAGATCTGGATGGGGTTGCCCTCTCCCGATCCCGGCTCGGATGGTACCGGTACGGAGCTCGGGGTGGCAGCGGTGGGGTCTACCGTGTACGGTGCGAGGTGCTCGTGCTCAACATGAAAGCTTGCTCCATCATAGCTTGAAAAGTATCCAAGCATGCTGGAGTCATAAGGTGATAATGGTCGGGCACGGGCGGGAGAGGTGATGGTACGGGCTCGGTGGAAGTACTGCCAGCGTAGACGGGACGAGTGCGCACTGTTCCTCTAGCCGGTTGATCTCGCCGCTTGCTCTTCCCGAGCTGCTCTTCCAGCTCTACAGAGCCTCCTCGGGCCATGTAGCGGTCCGAGAGTTGCTCATACGAGCACCATTGGCTGCGGTGAGTCCGCAAGATGCTTATCTCGGTCCCCACGGCCTTGGTGGCGCGACCGGATCATTGAGGCGTGGCTGCGATCGTTGATCTCGAGCGGGGCTTCCTCGTATGCGGTCGTCGGCTGTCTCCGCCCAACGCGATAAACGCGTGACCATCGGGTTGTAGCAGCGGGGTAGCCTCCACGGTGCGAGCCAGGTTGCCCTCTTCGCGGTAAGGATGATGCACGAACTCGGTCATTGTGAGTTCGGCACGGTGTTCCGCATTAAGGCGAAGGAAGGCCTCGCGAGCGGCATCCTGAATAGCTGCTTCTGCTAGATCCCGGTGGTAGCGAGTGTGGAAGCAGTAGGATGTCTCACTCCCCATGCGGGCTTCTATGGATACGGCGCCTCCCAGTGGATACATCTCGGAGCCATGTCTTTTGGTGTGATAAGTGGGTGGTTCCGGGTACCTCAAACACCATAGTAGAGACTGAAGTTGTACCACGAACCCCTCGTCTCGCGGGATAGTGACTTCCCGGTTCCGTCGTGGTTTGACATCTCGCTTGTATAGGCAACTAAGGGTTAGCGGGAGAGAGCTATCATAATCATTTGGTAAAAAGAAATACAGATGTAGAAAAGATATATTTGCATTTTCGGAAGTAATAGTTTAAAACTGATCCTACTGTAGGGATATTTCCCTTTAGCCATCTAGGTAGGGGTAGGGCGCCATTTGGTCTTAGCCTACGGTCGCATGGCTCTGATACCAGCTCTGTGGACCCCCGATTTTGAGTCGGGAATCTTTCGTGTTCATAGTACCATTTCCCTGGATCAAGTAGTTGGTACCCACGAATGCAGTACTGGATAATCAAGTGCGCATGCACGAATAGTCTTACAATACCATTATTACATAAATAGGCCCGAAGGCATTGTTCGTTCCAAGGACCTTATGGTCCGAATACAATAAAAACAGAGTTTAGATAAGGCAGCGGAAAGAGGCAGCGGCTCGTCAATTGCCACAGGCAACGACCGGAGCTAAGATCTAGTATGCGCCGTCAGTTCCTTCGCCCTCCGGGTAGTACGCGTACGGGTCTTCTGGCTCTTCATTTCCATCAGCTGGAGGTTTGTGCGTATAGCAAGGGTGAGTACCAACCGTACTCAGCAAGTCAACACAGAATTGATGCATATGATAGGGTTATTCAAAGAACATGGCTAGGGTTATTTTTGCGTAAAGCCAGTTTTCACAATTCTTTTCACAAGCCTATCGTCTAGCCAAATCAAGTTTTAATCTCATAGTTCATTATCCCGGCGACGGTTCTGTCTACCATCCATCGTGATTCCAAGGATGGCTTCCCGCCTCCGGTTCGTCATGATTTTCTGGGGAATCTACCCCTTCTCGCTTCTCGAGAAGTTGACCCACCAGCGTATGAAACCATCATGCATACCCATCCCAGCAGTTTTAAGTTTAAAATCTAGCCAAGCGAAAGTCTTGTCACGATGCTCAAAATCCGCGAGCATGGCTATTCGAATAGATTGATTCACTCACACTGCAGTGGATGTACACTTTACCCGTACTCCGCAACAGCCCAACAAATGAGCCTACGCCTCAACACATGAGGCGGTCACGGCAAAGCCTTTTGATAACCTTGCTTTGGCAGTACCCGCTCCATGAACTTATGTCCTCATGCACTCTAGCCGTCCTTTTCTAGCAGTGAGAGGAGTTCTGGCGCACCCGGGGTAAGGGAAGACTTTCCAAATCTTTAAGTTTAATTAACATCAGTTTAATCCCACCATTCATAACAAAGGCCGCAGCCTCATTCTCAACCCATAACCACATCATAGAGAACCATCTATGCAAGGATACTGCCTCTGCTCGGCTATCTAGTCAGCTAGGTCTATACCCATTCGAGAAGTACGGTTGTACTGGCTCGTTTCCTGGCTATCTCATGGCTCGGTCCTTAATTGACCAGGGTCGGCACTTGCCTTTTCCGGAATCCACCCAAATCATCCAGCCGCCCCAGTCTAAAATATTTGTATAGTACTTTCAATTTTCATCAAACTTAATTCATCATTCTCCTGGCCATGTGGCGCTCATGTCTCCACATGCCGAATCTCAACTACCTTCCCTAAGGTAGTTGCCCAAGCACAAGGCTTTTTCATAAAATCATGAGGATGCATAGATCTAAGTATAGCATGGCTAAGCAGTTTACCGAAGTTATTCTTCGGTTGTTTGTATCACATCGCGAGTTACAAGGAGTAATTCTAAAGGTAATCAACAGCAAGGAATGGCATAACAAGTATAGGTACTCTGTAAAGCATGCATGTTTAGAGTTTAAAATAACATCATTTCACAACTGGGTTCGATATGTTCAAAGGGTGTGAAGACTTGCCTTGCTCGCACACTTGAGGGGTGGGATCTTCCGCGGTGTCGATGCCGGTTTCTTCGGGCGCTACCCGTACGTGCGAAAGATCAATTGAATTCAGTTAGAATTCAACAGAACACCGAGAGATCGAAAAGAACCATAGAAGCCATGAAAACAACTTCAAAAGTTTTGCCGAAAATTCTACTCGAGTTAGGACAAGGGTTGCGAGGAAAATTCGGGTTTTTGGAATCGAGCTGATGACTTAGGGTTTTCGCAAAGTCGGCGATCGCAATTAAATTTGGGAGTTACGTTTGAAAATATTAGCGAAGAAAATTTGTGCTCGAAATTTGAGGGTTTGAGCACAAAGGCGAAACCTATTTCGATGGCGGAAAAGAGTTAAACGGAATCGGATTGAAAAACGATGCGAAAGGAAATTTCGGAAAACGTCCGATTCCGATTTTCAAACATTGCACCGAGAAAACATGCGAGACAATAATTTATTTTTGCCCAAAATTTTACTCAAGACTTCCCAAAATATTTTTCCAAATTTTCCAAAATTTTTCCAAATTTTTTCCCCATTTTTCTTTTTTTTTTTTTTTCTCGGCGCACTGTTCATTTGCCCGAAAGGTGTTCGGCGGGGCTCGGCCAAAAAGAGAGCGGCGGCGGCGCTAGCGCACAAGGGAAAAAGGGGCGGCGCGGGGCTTACCGACGATGGCGGCCCTCGGGGAGGCACGGTGGGGCACGGCTGACTTTGGCGCACGGCGGCGACGGCGTTGGCGCTCGGGGAGAAGGAGGGAGAGGCGGCGGCGGTGCGGGAAAGGGGCGGGGACGCCGGCCTTTTATAGGCGCGGCGGGAGAGGCAATGGAGAGAAGGGGCCGGCGCAAGCTCGGATGCCACGCGGCGCGCAAGGGGTCGGGCCGGCTCGGGCGCTTGCGACATGGCGGAAGGGCGCGGCGGCGCGGCGCGTCCGGCGCGGGTCGGTGACGCGCGCGCGACGCGGGCGGGGTCCGCGCGGGTCGGCGACGCGCGATGATGGCGCAAGGCGCGGGCGGGGCCGATGCGGGCGCACGGCTGCGGGTGCGAGGCGCGGCGGCGGCGCGTGGCGCAAGCACGCGGCGCGGAGTGCGGGCCGTACGGCGGCGGGCGCGTGGCGCAGCGCGCGCGCGCGAGGGCGGCGCGCGAGGCGGCGCGGCGGTGCGGGTCGGCGCGCGGGCGCGCGGGTGTAGGGGCCGTCGCGCGCAGCGCGGCGCGGCGCGTGGCGTGCGCGCGCGCGGGCCGTACGGCGTCGAACACTTGGCGGCTAATGAACAGTGAACTTTCACTTTTTCCCGATTTTCCATTTTCTTTTCTCATTTTCTATTTTCTTTCCTTCTAAAAATTCCAAAATAAATCCTAATATCCCAAAAATAATTTTTAGCATTATATTTTGAACTTTTTCTTGACTTTTATTTTCCATAATTATTTTTCATATTTATTTAAATTTCTTTTTCCAAATTTTCATAATTCACCCATTTTATTTTCAAAAATTTCTCAAATTTCGAGAACTTCGCCGAGAATTTTATTGTTCATCAAGTGTCTTAATTCATCTTTTCCCAACCAAAAATTTTATTTTATATGTCCGAACACGTTTTCACGAATCCGCACTTTCCTCGAATTCCTTTTTAAAATCCCGATGCGGCTTTCGCATCACCGTTTTGACAACTCCGAAACCTCTAAAAACTCCGAAAAGGAATTGATCCCGTAACAATTTATGCAACT
This sequence comes from Oryza australiensis, assembly GCA_019925245.2. NCBI lineage: Eukaryota > Viridiplantae > Streptophyta > Magnoliopsida > Poales > Poaceae > Oryza > Oryza australiensis. The sequence continues at coordinate 3,401,409 of JAIFGZ020000118.1, read as the reverse complement.
GAGCTGGCAAATAAGAAGCAACAAACCCGAGAAGAAGCAATAGGCCACGGTTTTTGAAAGTTCCGATTTTTACGTTCCGGTTTCGGTTCTACGATTTTTAGGATGTTACTGAAGAATCGACGCGCGCCTCACATCGCATGGAATGCGGCGGGGCAGGTGCGCAGCTTTCCCCTATTTGAGCATTAAATGAGTTAGTTGGCAGTTGGGTTCGCCCCTCTCTCTGAGAGGTGCGGGATGGAGGATGAGGTTCCGGGTGATCCCGGACCCTTCCAACTGGGGGTCCGGGAAACCCCGGACCCCGCCGTTTGGAAATATGATGGCCTCCGGGCGGCCCCCGGGCCAGCCCCTTCAGGGGCGGCCACGTGGCCACTCGTGGCCGAGACTTGTCTTAGCCTTTCAGGGTATAACTTTGGCGCTACTTGGTGGGCAAGGGCACCTTCCTTTTTCTTAAATGCCATGCCCACGACATACCCCCGGGCCCATATCACCGACAGTAGCCCCCAGCGTTGGCCGGGGCCGAGTGGGGCTCGGGCGCGGTTGACGCCATTTCCTTGAGCGTGTGGGCCCGGGTATTTGGGTGTTTTTGTTATGGCAGGTGGCCGATACGCGACGACTGATGTCGCACCTGGCCAAGCCTTTACTTAGGATGTGGGCGAGTTTGCAGGGCCGCGCGCACGGGGCCCATTCAAACCGCCTAGCACTCTCGTCCGCGTAGTGCGCCGGCGCGCGGAGCCCAGGCGGCACGAAATCCGAATGGCGCGGGAATCCAAGGGGATGCGAAAATCGAAAGGGCGCGGAGATGAAAGGGCGCGGAGATGAGGGGGCGCTTCGTGCGGTAGTGGGGAGAATTTAATGCCGTAGAATCCGAGGGGGCGGCGGGCCCATCCCCGGGGGCCACTACGCCGAGGGCCAGGTCGGCCGCAACGGTGGCGACAACGACGGCGGGGGAGGCCCGGGGTGCGTCCCCAGCGAGTGCGCCGGCAACGGCGCGAGGCCCAGGGCGCATCCCCGGCGAGCACACCGGCGGCGGGGTCTGTCCGCGGGACTCCTGCGTCAGGGGACGCGGCGGGCGAGAGCCCGACGAGTCCTCCGGGCCGCCCCGCGAAGAAGAAGCGGGCTATCTCAGGGATCTCCTGGGAGTTCAACTCCGCCCGCAGGTACACCTCGCTGATGTGTGAATGCCTATCAGGGTTTTGCACTTTTGTCTCGGTTTTTAGATTTCTGTTGCGACTTTGTTTTGTTTTCAGCCGCGAGCACGGGCATTTTCGCCCAAGGGTTGTCCCCAAGGGTGGTTACGCCTCGGGCTCGGGAGGGCGCACAAGAGAGGTCCGGGCGCCCGAGCCCCCAAGGTCCGGTCGCCCCCGGGCTCGGTCCCGGATCCGGCGAGATCCGGGGGGCGCGCCGTGGGCTGGGCGCGCGCCGCCCATGAAGGGCAAGCCGTGGGCGACGCGCGCGAGAGGGGCGGCGAAGGGCGGCGAAGAGCAACCTCGGGGTCCCTCCGCGGCAACCATCGTCGCGCCACAGAACCCTCGCCCGCGCCACACTCGACGGCGCCATCTCCCCCGCCGTGTCATTAACTCGCCGGTGCGGGCCGGCTGCGAGCCCCAAGGCAAGAAGCGGGCAGCGCGGCCGCGGATCTCCGGTGGCTCGGCCGGCGCAAGCGGCCGATCCCGGGCCGGGCTCTGACTCCGAGTCTGGGGGCGCCCGGTCCGGGTTCGCGGCCGCTTTGGACACAGAGCCCCTCGTCCGGTCGCAGGAGCGGGCGAGGGAGGTCGTCGCCAGGGCGCTGGAGGCGGCCAACACCATCTCCCTGGAGGGGCTTCGGGCCCAAGTACAGGCCTTGGCCGTCAGGGAGGTCGAGGTGGCGCGACGGGAGGCCGAGGTCGAGAAGGGACGTCAGGAGCTGGCGGCCACGGCGAGGACGGAGGGCCTCATCTGCAGGCGGGAGCTGGCGGAGATCGAGCGGCGCCAAGAGGAGCTCAGTCAGGTGTTTGAAGACACCGTTACTAGGTGTTTGAAGACACCGTTACTGAGCGGCACGCCGCCGACCTCCGCGAAGCGGGTTGCCGCCGCCGCCGAGGAGAGGGTGCGCACCACCGCCGGCGGTTCCTCCGCGACCTCGGGGAGCGCGCCCGGCGACAGGCCGAGGCCACCGCCGGCGCCGACGCCGACCTCCGAGCCCGCGAGGCCGGCCTGGCGGAGCGGGAGAGGGCCCTTGAGGCGGCGTGGCGGGCGGTTGAGAGCCGGGAGGCCGCCGTCGCCAAGGCCGAAGAAGACTCCGCCGCTCGGGAGGCCAACGTGCTGGCGCAGGAGAAGGCCGTCGCGGAGCGCGAGGTCGCCGTGGAGGGTCGAGAGGCGGCGGTGGTGGAAGCCCAGGAGGAGGCCTCCCGATGCCTGAAGGGCATATGGGACCGCTGGCTTGGCAGTGCTCGCCGCCGCCTCGGGCCGCCCAGCGAGCGAGCTGAGCTAGGCCCAGGGCGAGGCGCCACCGGGAGCGAGTGGTCTGGGCCCGCGCGAGCGCGGCTACGGGGCAGGGCGGAGCGGAGGAGCGCGCCGTCGGGTCGCGGATCTGGAGCGCATCCTGCGCCTAGGAATCCAGGGCCTGGCCTCGTCTGTCGGGCGCCTTCGGGAGGCGGCTCGCGGGGTGGGGGTGAACCGTACCCCTCCCAGCATCCCTACCTTGGCGGGATTGGCCACCTACATCGATGATCTGGCCGCAGGGATACAGAGGGTGCCAGATGAGGTCGATGAAGTAGCAAAGGAGTCATCGTATGACTTATCCCGCAAGGTCGCGTCCCTCATCCTGGCGAGCTACCAAGCCCGCGACCCCAACTTTGACCCCTACATCCCCACCGAGGACTTCCCCGAAGGCACCGAGGAGGCCGCCCGCCGTCGCGTCCAAGACGCCGTTGACTCCATCATGATGGGCTTCGACGGCACCCTGGCGGCCTTCCAGCTCGCCCTCCGTGAGGACTCGCCGGACGAAGACTCCCGGCGGAAGCTCCCAGCGACCCACCGGCCACTTAGGGCCCTCCGCCTCGGCTTGTATCGTACTTATGTAAAAAGATATTTATGCCTTGTTTGTAAAGTTAGCGAACTTGCCTTTACTTGTGCCGCAACTCATCGTGGCTGCTTTTGTTGCTTCATGTATGTGTATGTTGAGAGCCCGGCCAACTTAGCACGCACGTAGTGGCGGTTGGTTGGCCCAAGCCCCTGTATGTTAGCTTCCCTGCAATTGGTAGCTTAAGACTTTAGTTATTGCGATAATGTGATAGTGTTGTTCTCCCCCGTGATTTGTCCCATCTCGCTGGGGGGCTGTTCCGAGTTCGGGCAGCATGCACTAGCCGTTGGCTGGTGGCTTTGTCGGGGTTCCGGGTAGGAGCGAAGGCATAAAAAGGCCGGCGAGGGCGGCGGCAACGGGGCCGAGACGGGCGTGTGTCATTCGCACCCAAACCCCCGGCGTTGACCCCGGCGTGGTAGTATGCAGCATCGCTGTACCCTCGACACCCTTAGGGCTCTCAGGCTAAGGCGGGCAAGGCCGAGGAACTTATTTGAAAGCCGCATCCACAGCACATGCTCGAGCACATGGGGGAAAACACACTGTAACAGGTATTTGCAAGGGAAACATATGAAATGTAATAACAAACACATTGCTCATGCCACCGGGGGCAGTGGATGAACTTCTATGCATGTCCCAGCACACCATGCGGCTTACGGGTAGAACCTGCGCAGGTGGGAGATATTCCACGGGTTCGGCAACGGAGTGCCGTCCTCTGTGGCTAGGCGGACTACTCCCGGACGCGGGGTGCCGATAACTTTGTATGGCCCCTCCCACATCGGGGATAGCTTGCTTAGGCCTGCGCGTGTTTGGACACGGCGCAGGACCAGGTCATTGACTTGCAACGCTCGGAGGCTGACTTTGCTTTGATGGTAGCGACAGAGGCTTTGTTGGTAGCGGGCTGCGCGAAGCGCTGCCCGGCGCCACCTCTCCTCCAGGTAATCCAGGTCGTCTCGACGCCTTTGCTCTTGATCCGCTTCGGCGTATAATGTGGCTCGGGGCGATCCCAGGGTGAGCTCGGAGGGCAAGACCACCTCGGCTCCATACACCAAGAAGAAAGGTGTTTCCCCGGTGGCGCGGCTTGGGGTTGTCCGATTGGCCCAAAGGACCGCAGGCAGCTCGTCAATCCACGAGTCCCCGTGTTTTTTGAGCACATTGTATGTCTTGGTCTTGAGGCCCTTTAATGTTTCTGCGTTTGCACGCTCGGCCTGACCGTTGCTTTGGGGGCGGGCGGGCGAGGCGAAACAGAGCTTGATGCCCATGTCGTCGCAATACTCGCCGAACAGCTCACTCGTGAACTGGGTGCCGTTATCGGTGATGAGCCTGTTGGGGACCCCGAACCTTGCCGTGATGCCTCTCATGAGCCGCACAGCCGAATGTTTGTCGATGACGCTGACTGGATAGGCCTCTGGCCACTTGGTGAACTTGTCGATGGCGACATACAGGAACTTGCACCCGCCCCACGCCTGCTTGAACGGGCCCAAGATGTCCAGCCCCCGACCACAAATGGCCATGAGAGCGGGATGGTTTGAAGTGCCTGGGCCGGCAGGTGTGTCTGCTTGGCGTGGAATTGACATGCTCGGCACCGCCGCACGAGGTCTGTTGCATCCTCCAGCGCGGTGGGCCAATAGAATCCCAGGCGGAATGCTTTTCCCACCAAGGTTTGGGAGGCTGAATGTGCGCCGCATTCACCTTCATGGATCTCGGCAAGGAGCTCGAGACCCTGTTCCCGAGCAATGCATTTCATGAGCACTCCGTTGGCACCGTGTCGGTAGAGTGTCCCATCTACCAACGCGTACCTCTTGGAGGTTCGGGCGATGCGTTCGCCTTCCTCACGTTGCTCGGGCAATGACGCGTCTTCTAGGTACGCCCGGATTTCCGAAATCCAAGCCACCTGGCGTGTGATGTCGGTCTCAGCGGGGCTAGGCTGCGGCTGGCCCATCGAGTCCGGGGCGTCGGGACCGGCCGATTCCTGCCTCCGAGGCGGTTCGAGGCGCGCCGACGGCTCTGTGAGACTTTCCTCAAAGGCACCTGGCGAGGCTGGGGCTCGCGTGGACGCTATCCTTGATAGCTCGTCCGTCAGGGAGTTGTCTCTTCTGGGAATGTGGCGTAGCTCGAGGCCATCGAAATGGTGCTCCATACGCCGTACTTCCTTGACATAGGCCTCCATTTGGGGGTCGGTGCATTGGTATTCCTTGGAGACTTGGTTTACCACCAATTGGGAATCCCCAAGGACCAGCAGACGGCGGATGCCCATGCCTGCTGCTGCCCGTAACCCCGTCAGGAGCCCCTCATATTCGGCCATGTTGTTGGTTGCTCGAAAATCGATTCGGACGATGTACCGAAGCACGTCGCCCGTTGGGGAAGTTAGCACCACGCCTGCTCCGGCTCCATGCAAGGTGAGTGAACCGTCAAAGTTCATCACCCAGTGCGCGGTTCCTTGGCCGCGATCCTCCGCGCTCTCGGGTTCCCCCGGGGGTGGATCACTTTTGGCTGTTGGTGTCCATTCCGCCACGAAATCAGCCAAAGCTTGGCTCTTGATTGCGTGCCGGGCTTCGAAGTGTAGGTCGAATTCCGACAACTCGATGGCCCATTTGACTACCCGTCCCGTGCCCTCTCGGTTATGCATGATTTGTCCGAGAGGGTAGGATGTAACCACCGTTACCCGGTGCGCCTGAAAATAATGACGCAACTTTCTGGATGCCATAAGCAGGGCGTATAGCATTTTCTGGGCCTGCGGGTAACATGTCTTCGCGTCCCGTAGCGCCTCGCTGACGAAGTAGACCGGCCGCTGCACCTTGGTGCGGGCCTTGGCTACCTTGCTAGGGGCGGCTGGTTCGGGTACGATTGGGCGGGTTACCTCGGTGTCCGGGGCCTCCGAGCCATCGCCTCCTCCAGGGCCCCCAGGGCCACTCTGGTTGGAGGGGGCTTCGGGTGCTCCCGGACTAGGGGGCCGGGCGGCTCCCTGAGGCTCGGGGGGCCAAGGGCCACCTCCGGGTTTGGGTGCTTCCTCGGCCAACTCCGTTCCGGGGCTTCCTGCCACATGTGCTTCGGGACGGGTCATCTCGGTGTCCGGGTCTCCCGAGCCATCACCTCCACCGGGACCGTTAAGGCCACTGCACGGGCGGAGGGCTTGGGTGCTCCGGACTAGAGGGCCGAGCAGCTCCACAGGGCTCGGGGGCCAAGGGCCACCTCCGGGTTCGGGGCTTCCACGGCGGCTCCATTCCGAGGTCTCCGCCTCCGGTTTTGACGGTGGGGGCGGCAGAGACTAGCTCGTCGTCGCGCTCCACAACCAAGGCCGCACTAGTCACTTGGGGGGTCGCCGCCAAATATAAAAGGAGGGGCTCCCCTTTCCGAGGTGCCACCAATACAGGCGGCGGGGAGAGGTAGCGCTTGAGCTCGCCCAAGGCTTTCTCCGCCTCGTCCGTCCAAGTGAAGGGGCCAGCTCATTTTAGCAATTTAAATAAGGGAAGCGCCCGCTCTCCTAACTGGATATGAAGCGACTTAGGGCAGCTACACAACCCGTGAGCCTCTGCACGTCCTTGAGCTTTCTAGGGGGCGCATTTCCTCTATTGCCCTTATTTTAGTGGGGTTGGCCTCGATGCCTCGGGCAGAGACCAAGAACCCTAATAGCTTGCCTGCCGGTACCCCAAACACGCATTTTTCTGGGTTCAGTTTCATGCGGGAGGATCGGAGGTTATTGAATGTCTCGGCCAAATCCGGGAGCAAAGTTCTTCGGTCCCTAGATTTGACTACGAGATCATCGACATATGCCTCAACATTGCGCCCTATTTGATCCTTTAACGTGATGCGGATACCACGTTGAAAGGTGGACATGGCATTCTTTAAACCAAAGGGCATAAACATGTAGCAAAAAGTACCCATAGGAGTGATAAATGAAGTTTTCTCCTCATCCTCTACAGCCATGCGAAATTGATGATAGCCAGAATACGCATCTAGGAAGCATAAAAGGTCGCACCCCGCAGTGGAGTCGACTATCTGGTCTATTCGGGATAGAGGATAGGGGTCTTTGGGACATGCCTTGTTGAGGTCGGTGTAATCGATGCACATGCGCAGCTTGTGGTTGGCCTTTGGGACGACCACCGGGTTCGCCAACCACTCCGGGTGCAGCACCTCCCGGATGAAGCCGGCCTCCTGGAGCCGTGCCACCTCTTCGCGGATGAACGCCTGCCGCTCCGGGGCCTGTCGCCTCACCTTTTGCCACGCCACCTCTCCGCTCGATCACCTCCCTGGGGACCCCGGGCATATCCGACGGCTTCCAAGCAAACACGTCGGTATTCGCCCGCAGGAAGAAGACGAGCGCGTCTTCCTATTTGGGGTCCAAGCCGCCACCAATGTTGGCGGTCTGGACGGGTCGTCACCCAAATGGATAGACTTAATCACCACCTCATTGGCAGAGGTGATGCGCTGCTTCGGGGCCCGGGAGCCCGACGACTCCCCTTGGGGGTCCTCGGGTTCGGTGCGGTCGGCCGCCGCAATGTCGTCCACGCGCGCCTCCGCGCAGTTTAGTGCGGTTTTGACGTCAGCGTGGACAGTGATGGGGCCTCCGGGGCCCGGTATCTTGAGCTGGCGGTAGGCGTAATGTGTAGCCGCCATGAACTTCACCAACACCGGCCTCCCAAGCACGGCGTTGTAGGGCAGATTAAGATCCGCCACATCGAAGTCGATCCGCTTGGTGCAGAAATTAGTGGGGGCCCCGAAGGTGACCGACAGGGCGATCTGCCGTAGGGGCCACACCTTTCCGGGCGTCACCCCAATGATAGGGTGAGAAGGCCCGAGCACCATTCCCGGGGCCTTGATTGCCTCAAAGGCCTTCGGGGATAGCACGTTGAGGGCCGCACCTCCGTCAATTAAGACTCGGGCAACCTTGACGTTGCAGATGGTGGGGGAGGTCACGAGGGCCAAATGGCCGCTACGCGCGACACTTCCGGGTGGTCGGTCTGATCGAAGGTGATGGGCACCTCCGCCCAGCGCGACCTCCGGGTTGCCTCATGAGACGGCACGGCTGCGAGGAGCTCACGTCTCATGGACTTGAAGCTCCGGCGGGACATTTGGGCGCCGGCGCCGCCGTCGATGGTGGCGACGACGTGCTGGGGATCTTGGTAGCCCAGGTCGTCGTCGTTGTTCCCGGCGGGGGCCGTATCCTTGGCCTCCTCTCGCCGGTTGTTCGGGCGCTCCGCCGGCGCCTTGCCCTTGCGGCGGATCTCCTTCTTGTTCTCCTTCCGCTCCTGCTCATACTTCTGCACTCGCTCGGCCAGATTTTTGACCGAACGGCACTCAGAGAGGTCGTGGTGGGAGGTTTGGTGCACCATGCACCATTTGTCTCCGGCCGCCACGGGACGAGGCTCGGGGACCGCTGCGGTTACCGCGGGCTTGCCCTTCCTCGAGGGCTTCTCGGCTCCGTCGGCGGCGGGACGTGGCCCTCCTCGCCGCCGGGTGACGGCCGACGCTTCCGTCGCTGCTCGCGCCGCTCTTCACGGAACGCGGAGGGGGCAGCGCCGGTGGGGGCCGGGGTAGGATTCCTAGGATTCCAAACCCGGACCTCCTCCTTACGGGCCACCCAGTCCGCGAGCTCGAAGAGCTCCGTGGTGGTCCGGGGAGCCTTAGATTCGATCTTCTCCAACATGACGTCGTGGCAGACGCCACTCCGGAAGGCGAAGATCACTGCATGGTCGGCGATGGAAGATATGGTGTTGCGTACCTGGCAAAAACGCTGAATGTATTTGCGCGGGGACTCGTCCTCCCCTCGCCGGACCATGTGGAGGTCCGCCTCCACTCCCGGCGCGGAGTCGTGCCACGGAAGTTGGAGGTGAGCGCGGCGACACAGTCGTCCCAAGAGGTAGCGGCCGGGCCGGCAAGTTCATCAGCCAGGAACGGGCCTGGCCCTTGAGCGCCATGGGGAAGAAGTTGGCCATGACGCGCTCGTCCCCTCCGGCGGCCTCAATGGCCGTGGTGTAGATTTGGAGGAACTCGGTGGGGTTAACCGAGCCATCGTACTTCTCGTAAGGGCCGGCCTAAACTTGTTAGGCCGGCGCACGTTACGGAGGTCGGCAACAAGGCACGCGGCCATTGCCGGCCCGGAGGGCGGCAGGTGGCTGCGGGGCCTCGTTGGGCATCGCGGAGCTCCCCGCTTTCGGCTGGGCCATTACGGTCGCTCGCCGTCTGCCGTGGGGCTCCATCTGCGGCGGGGCCGCTGTGGCCGCTCGCCGTGAGGTGGCGCCTCCCGACGAGGAGGCGCGTCCGGCACCCGCCCTAAGCGGCGCTCGTCTCGGCGCGCTCGATGCGGGGCGGGCGTCGCGCCTGCGTAAGCGAGTCCGGGCGGCTCGGGCGGGGCCGCCGCCGAGAGGTTCTCCTCCACCCTCGCGGTTCTTCCGCCCTTCGGGCCCGTCGCCAGAGGAAGAGCTTACCGCGACGTGCGAGCCGCGCGGTTGGCGGCTGGAGGACGGTCAGTAGCCAGCTGGCGCTGGGCTGTACCTACGAGCTTCGCCACGTCGTCGAGCCACCTTTTGGCGTTGGACCCTTCGCCAGGGGTGGCTGGAGGGTGGCGCAAAAGGGCTTCTGCCGCCTGCAGGGCACCCTCAGGAGTGCCAAACTCCAGGCGGCGATGGAGATCGCCTCGGCGGGGCTCGCTGGTACGCCCGCTAGGACGTGGTCTGTGCCCCACAGGAGCATTGTCGGTCCCGTAGGATGCACGGGCCCCTCCGCCTCCAACCGCTGCTTCAGCGGGGGGCAGAGGGGATGGCGCGAGCGCAACTGCCACTGTCGCCACCAACAGTGGTGAGGGAGACAATGGTCCCTCCCCCCTCGAGCGGAGGTGGCGGAAGTTGGGGTTGTGCCTGCCCGCGTCGACTTCTTCTGCCGCCTCGTCGGTCTGGCCACGCTCGCGCGTAGCGAGCGAGCCTGACGCGGAGCGTAGGGCGCGGCCGTGAACCATGGCTGAGACGGGGAGAGAGGATTCCCGCCAGAAAATGGGAGGAATATAGGAGTTTAAATCAAAACACAGCGCGCTCCCCCTACCTGGCGCGCCAGCTGTCGATGTCGTAGGTCGACACGCGGGGATCCTGGGGACCTCCTTTTTTGTTCAGCACGGGGAGCGATGTATCCTGGTTCAAACTCGTACAAAAGATGAAATAATGCAGATGAGGCGGGAATTTATACAGGTTCGGGCCACCAGCGCGGTGTAACATCCTACTCCTGTGTGTATGCAATATATGGGGGAGGTAGCTAAGAACAATGAGAATGCTCCTCTCCCTTGGACCTTGTGGAGGATGGGAGATTCCTGCAGGCTAGCTGGAGAGGCTTAACCTATTTCTCAGAACGTGTACTCCTCTTCTTTTACTGGAACGGAACCCCCTGTCTATGTCAAGGAGCTGAACCCCTATTATGAAAGACTTGGGTCTCCTTTTATAGAACAAGGGAACACAACAACAGTCCTACCCTTTTCTCTACTTCACTCCACGTGAGAGAGTGGTTTTTGCTTTGTCTTGTCGGAGAAGTCATTCCATTCCTACTCCTCCCTGTTCGCCGCGTCATAGAAGGTGGAGAAAGTGCGGTCGTCGTGATGGCCATGCCGCTGACGTGATGATGGTTTGCCTACCCCCTCCGATGGGTCCTACCGGTCAGCGGCCCATTCCATAGGGAGGTGTAGGCGTCGTACTTCCTGCGCTCGCACTCTCTCTCCCACGCAGCCGCCCAGTGCATTAAATGCGACTGGACAGGGCGTGAGGGGGGCGTGCGCGGAGTGGGTGCGCGGCCATACCACGGTCTTAGTCAAGGACTTTTAGCCCCCTTTTGCCTCGTAACGAGGCAAAAAAGAGGTGATGATGGGAGCAACGACGGCGCGCGCTCACATCGCATTGAATGTGGCGGGGCAGGTGCGCAGCTTTCCCCTATTTGAGCATTAAATGAGTTAGTTGGCAGTTGGGTTCGCCCCTCTCTCTGAGAGGTGCGGGATGGAGGATGAGGGTCCGGGTGATCCCGGACCCTTCACTGGAATCAGGAAACCCCGGACCCGCCGTTTGGAAATATGATGGCCTCCAAGCAGCCCGGCCAGCCCGGGGCGGCCACGTGGCCGCCGTGGCCGAGACTTGCCTTAGCCTTTCGGGGTATAACTTTGGCGCTTCTTGGTGGGCAAGGGGCACCTTCCTTTTCTTAAATGCCATGCCCACGACATACCCCGGGCCCATATCACCGACGAAGCAAAACCCCACGGCCAGCACCCCCGCCTCCGCTCCTCCTCCTCCTCACTAGAGGTAGTAGACCCCTCGGCCTCTGCTCCGCTGCTCCTCCTCCACCCGCTCCTCCTGCTCGTCGTCACTAGAGGACGGTGCGGGGAGGGTATCCTCCTCGACCCTGCCGGCACACATCTTGCGGCGACCCCCGCCGCGACTCCTACCAGACCCCTCAGCTGCATCGGCCCCTCGAATGGCATCTTTGGCTCTTCTAAACACCGACGCGCACTTCCTCAAACCACCCACCATCTTTTTTGAATCACCTGCACGTAGAAAAAGTAAACCAATTAGCACAGATATACAAAAATACGAAGAGAGAGATGCAAAATAAATAGATAAAGAGAACATAGTTAACGCGGTGCATACATGTATTAGAAATAGTCATCATGGTCGGGATTAGCTGGATCATAATTGTCATCATCACTATCACCCATGTCGATATAATCATTAGGTTCCTCCTCGGCAGGAGGAATGTTGTCGTCCCTCTCATTTCCTAAATGTAACCGCTGAAGCAATTCTAAGTCCTTCACATTACGAACCTCTTCTCCAGCGTCCTCATCAACAACCATTTCATTGTCTACATCCATCCCCATCGCTTCGGTTAAGTCTATCTCAAAACTTCCTTGTAGCCCATCTTCTTGAAAGAACTCTCCGTCATATGTGTTTGGGTACATGTTGTAGTCTTCATTGTTTGGTACAGGTAGTTTACCGTGTGGCGCTACCTTGTACGCAACATCCCAACCCTGAAGACGGTTGTCGGTTTGGCATGGATATGACGATAATAAACTTGTGTCGCTTGTTGAGCAACGATATACACATCGTCTCCCGCAAGGACGGTTGACTGTCGAATTTCGACTAGGCCAAGATTAGGAGTCTGTCTCACTTGAGCAGATCAAACCAATGATATTTGAATATGACGGATTAAGAGGTCTACAACCATGAAACTCGAGTTCATATATTTCTTCTATTCTTCCATAGTAATCAACCCCATCGAGCCCTGGAGTAAAAACTCTAGTATTTGTGGTTCTTCGATTGGGTCGACTCGCTCATGGCTTGTTGTGTGAAAGCGATATCCATTCACATCATAGCCGAATATGACTTAACCCTATATGAACAGCCACCAGAAACTTGTCTCAACTCGGCACTCATAGATGCATCGTTTTGGCCCTGCAAGTTAAAGCAGGTTGTAGAGTCAAACTTCGTCAGCATAAGCAAAAAGATTAAGCATTAGACAAAATTTCGATAGTACCTTATTTTTGAACCAAGAAATGAAATCGGGCATTCCATTTCCCGCACCCTGCCTTAGAAGTTTTTCGACTTCTTGCAAGGTAGGTTCCCTTGGTTGACACCAGAATTGATGTTGAAATTCCCTGTATGAACGAGAACAAGAAGGTTGAACAATGAGAATAGTGACTAATTGGTAACAAATTTTTTGAGAACTTACCGCATGTACGGCTCCACTTCATCGAGATTGGTCAACATGTATAGCATGATGTTGCGCCACTCATGATGATTCAATCTCTTATTGGTCGCTTCACTCGCAGTTCCAAGTTGGCCTCGGAAAAGACTGAGGTTCAATTCATCTTCGCCAGCATTGTAACGAGGGGGTGGATTATGCACGCTAGGAAGGTTGTCAGCATAGTATTTTGATGTGAAATTTGAAACCTCCTCCAGAATGTATGCCTCTGCAATGGAAGCTTCAATCTTGCATTTATTTTTACATTTCGTTCTAATAACCTTCAAACATCTCTCAATTACATAGCACCAATGGCACTGCACAGGCCCCCCCATTCGGCACTCGTGTGGGAGATGCAGAATCAAATGCTGCATCGGATTGAAGAAGCTGGGAGGAAAGATCTTCTCTAACTTACATAGCAACACAGATGCCATTCTTTCCATTTTGTCAATCACAGTCGGAGATAACTCCTTAGCACACAGCTGACGGAAGAAATTGTTCAACTCTGCAAGGACTAGCCAGACATGCTCAGGGACATAGCCACGAACCATCACCGGGAGAAGCCGCTTAATCCATATGTGGTAGTCATGACTCTTGAGCCCGTTGATTTGTATGGTAGATAAGTTCACTCCCCTCTTCAAATTGGCTGCATACCCATCAGGGAACATCAACGTTTAGAACCATTCGAGTACTTCCCTCCTTTGGGCCCTCGTCAGAACAAAATCGGCCTTAGGCTTTCTCCATGACTTGCCGCCTCTGGGAGGCGCCATGTCTAGCTTTGGTCTATTGCATAACATAGTTTGATCCACTCGAGCTTTTATGTTGTCTTTTGTCTTATCAGGAATGTCCATGATTGTACAAAAAAGTGCCTCGGCGATATTCTTTTCGGTGTCCATCACATCAATGTTATGTGGAAGAAGGAGATCTTGAAAATATGAGAGCCTCCACAAGACAGATTTTTGAGTCTAGGCATGTTGCTCACCATATCCCAGAAAACAACCGTCTTATTCATTGATCTTAAGAGCTTCTAACTGAGCACGAACCTCGGCACCTATCATCATCTGCGGTGCAGCCTCGGTAATTATTACATCTTTTGTAAAGTTCTTGATGTCCTGCCTGAATGGATGGTCGGGAGGGAGGAATTGTCGATGTTTGTCAAAAGAAGAATATTTACCACCCTTCACCAACCGGATGAACTTGAGTGTCTTGCATACCGACATGGAAACTTCCCGTGAACACACCATCCGCAGAATAACCCATATGCCGGCAAGTCATGCAGGGAGTTATGGTACCAAATATGCATTTTCAAGTTTGTCTTTGTAGCTTGGTCATATGTACATACCCCTTCCTCCCAAGTACGGACCAAATCATCAATCAACATCAATCAAAGGCTCCATGTACACACTCATATTCTTTCCTGGATGTCTAGGAATAATCAAGGACAAGAATATATTCGATCGTTGGAAGATGACGCCGGGGGGAGATTGAGGGGAATAATGAACATGGGCCAACAAGTGTATGGGGCAGCCGCCATTTCATAAGGGTTGAACCCATCCGTTGCCAACGCAACCCGTACATTACGAGCCTCTAGAGTTTTCCCAGAATGAATCACATCAAACCTTTTCCAAGCTTCACCATCGGATGGATGTACAAGCTTCTCAGGATTGTATCGACGTTCGAGCTTGTGCCATGTCATCTGTTTCGCGGATTCCTCGGTCATGTAAAGCCGTTGGATCCTCGGTATGAACGGAAGGTACCATAAGATCTTCATGGGGATAGCGAGCTGCCTCTTATGCCCATCACCAGAGTCTACCTCTACGAACCTAGAGGATCCACACTTTGCATAGTTTTTTGCTTCTGCATGCTCTTTCCTAAATAGGATACATCTGTTCGGACAAGCATGTATCTGCTCATATGGCATCTTAAGTGCACGAAGGAGTTTTTTTGCCTCATACATGCTCTTTGGCGAAGGTGACCATTAGGAAGCGGCTCCCAACAACTGTCAACATAACATCAAAGGCCTCTCTACACCGCTAAACGGGACTTTACGCCATTAGCCGTGCAATGGCATCCAGTTGAGAAACTTTTGTATGCCCATGAAGGGGTTGCTGTGCCGCGGACAACATGTCGTAATACGCCTTTGCGGTAGGCTCCAGCTCCTCCTCCCTACATCCTTCATCGAAGTGTGCTTCTTCATAGTCATTTAACATGTCTCCTACCCCGGCATCGAATCAAACTCCTCGATGCGTTGTCGGACGACCTCGTCTCTCCCACGGTAGGCTTCACCATGGAACGTCCACCGGGTATAATCAGCAGTAAAACCATTCTTGCAAAGGTGTTTGCCCATGATCTCTTTTGTTTGTCGCTTCATGTTATCACATTTGCTACAGGGACACCATGTGGTACGTGCTCCTTTAACCTTGGCAAATGCAAGTTCCAAGAAAGCATCGGTCTTCTCGATCCATTCATCGGTCAACGAACCGTGACTTGAGCGGCCCGTATACATCCACTCACGGTCATCCATCCTCTATCATATCGAATAATCATATAAATATTATTTCCATCTACCGAGTGTCTCTAATGTCTAATAGGTAAAGATAGGTCCTAATCCCACCCGAGGATGTGTAGATGAGTTTACTTCCCATGCTCTAGTACTCCGCTCCGAGAGAATTTCGGCAGCACCTCCCCGCTGTTCTCCAAATACACGTCCTGACAGGGAGATTGTGTATCCGGAGAACAACTAGGAGATACTACCGAAATTCTGAGTCGGACCAGAATACTAGACCATGGAAACTAAACTCATCTACACATTATCGGGCTGTCCAAAAAATGTGGAATATTCGAAAAAGATACGGTTAAAGATATGCAAGAAGACGCATATATTCATCCGTATCTCTTTCGAACAGGAGACGCCTAAGGTTACGTTATACACAGACAAACTATGATAAAGACAACGGCACCTGCAAAATAGGGAAGCACGGCTCGATGGCCGGCACACAAGCGACGGCATGGCTGCGCGATGCGACTCCATTCATACGGGCATATATACAATAATCTTCAAAATATATACGTGCATACAATAAATATCATTCCTTTTACCATTGATTTGTTTATAATAAATACCTAAATTTGTTTCTTTTTGTCATCAATTTTTTTCTAATGTTGCACATGGTATTATATCGATTAATGTTTCTAATGCAAACAACAAACTCATGTTTCAAATCTATTAAAAAATCTCACAAAAAAATTCTAATGTATGCAAAATATAACAAAAAATTACCTAGGCCGGAGTGGGGGAGCCGTCAATCGAGGCGCCGGCGGGGGGCCGCCGGCGGAGGGTGGTTGGTGGCCGGGAGGCGTGGCGGCGTCGGGCGGGGGCCGGGCGGGGGCGTCGGCCGGGCATCTCGGCCGAGGAGGCGTCGCCGGGGCGGGCGTCGCCGGCGGCTCGGCCGGGGAGGCGGCGGCGGGGCGGCGAGTGGCGCACAACACTGGGCGGGCGGGTGGCGGCAGATGGGGGCGGGGATGCGGCGGCGGCGAGTAATTTTGCTAAGTCACAAAATGAATGGCGCCGAGAGGAGGCGGACATATTAGCAAAATTTGCCGTGTGCCGAACTTTGCCGTGTGCCACCGATCTGGGCACTCGGCAAAATCGAGCTTTGCCGAGAGCGAGATCGGTAGCACTCGGCAAAGGCGTATTTCGCCGAGTGCCTAGGGATAGCTCTCGACAAAGCATGCGATGAGGATCTTTTTGAACCATTTTTCCGTGTGTCACATTTGTGCCGAGAGCTACGCTCGGCAAACAATTTTATTAGTCTTTTTGCTTCTAATAATTTAGAAATTATCAAACGGACTCAAAAATTTACAAAATTTTTGCATAAACCCATATATGCTATTTATTGCCTAGGGAAAAAGATTTGAAATCAAACGACAATTTGGCCGTCACTTTCTCTCCAAATCTAACCAATCCTTCTCAACACTTATAATCTACTCCGAAGAATCTTCGGTTTTGTGAGCGTCGTACCTGATAAAATATTCGAAACCTTCTCGATTTTTTACCATGGTCTCAGTGTATGATATCATGACATCTTGACAATTTTCATTATTTTCCAACTCTGTTTGTTATTTTTACAATTTTAAAAGCATTCGCTCAATAGGTTCCTATCCATGTTTTGTGAAGAAAAATTTTGAAATTTCTGTTCATTAACCGCATAATGACTCAAAAGGGTCTAAATAACATATATAAAATTTTTCACTAATTTTATTTCTTTTTTTTACCACTTGCAGTTCTAATTTGAGACTAGCCAAAAAATTCACAAAAATACAATAAATCAAAGAAATATAGCAAAACCAATCAAAAAATTACCAAATTTTATAATTAGGGATTAGATGTGGTATTTACATAATAGAAAAAGTTTGAAGGGTAGGTGAGAAAAATCTTCATAATTTTGCCAAGAGTCGGGATAAGACACTCGGCAAAATATCACCTTTGCCGAGTGCATGCGAGACACTCGACAAAGGTCCTATTTTGCCGAGTGCCACGCTTTGGCTCTCGGCAAATGATACATTTTGTCGAGTGCTTTGACCTGACACTCGGCAAAACGTTTGACAAACGGCTTCAGTGACGGCCGTTGCAATTTTGTCGAGTGTCTCTTATTGGCACTCGGTAAAAATGTGATTTTGCCGAGAGCCTTGCGGAGGCACTCGGCAAAAATTACTTGTTTGCCGAGCGTTTTTGTTCGCCGAGTGTTTACACTCGGCGAAGTGTTGACTTTGTCGAGCGTTTCTTTTTTTCGAGAGCCCTCTCGGCAAATATGTTATTCGTCGAGTGCCCGATACAAAGCACTCGGCAACGATTTTTACACTCGGCAACCCTTAGCTTTTCCGTAGTGATAGAACAAACCATGTAACTCCTTTCTAAGATAAACACACAACCACTCTACTTAACTTGCACGAGAAATATTCGACGATAGTCACGCATTGCAACGGTTACTTACCACTGCTAATAGTCTATACAACAACGGTTAGCACTGTTAGTTTAACTGAATATAAAGCTAGAGCGTCCGGGCGGGAAGGAATCGTTCGGCAGCTCGCCCGACATGTCTGTTGCGCTAGCCGGGCCGTTACCACCGAGCGCTACCGGACACCGCTGCACAGTCCCGCAGCCGGCCGGACACCGCAGCTGGCCGCGCGCGCTCGCGCCCCCAGGCGCGCTCACACCAGTAGTACGTACTTTGCGGCCGGACTCGCGCGCGGGGCGGGCACGGGCCACCTCGATAGCTCGCTCTCCCCGCTTAGCACTCGCACCCATCGTCCATCGAACCATACAGATCCACTGATCCACTCTCTCCCGCGGGCAAGATTCTCACGGAGATCACTACCGCTCGCCGAGTCACTCACTCGTACTGCGGTACAGGTGCCGCCTGGCTACAAGTATACGGTATACCACGCGCGAGATCATGAGCACGTACTTGCTATGCCATGCGACGCGGTACAGGCCGGCACCATGTACTTACTTTACGTGCGCGTGGGGTGGTGAACCGGTGCCATATCTATCGATCTCTCCGTCCGGTGCGGCGCGGGCGGTACGGTTCCCGGTCCAAACTAGCCTAGGATTCGTTCGACCTCGGAGTGATGGAGACTTTTCTTTTCTGCATGCTCAGCCACCCAACCACGGCCTCTTTCGCTTTGCTTTTACCCACTGTACGTATCCATTCCTCACCGTCTCCTAGCTCCTCGTTAAATGCGGCCGGGGTGCTAGCTAGCTGCTGCGATCCCCTGGCCTTTTCCTCTCGCACAAAAGAATGGCAACACATGATCAAAGCTAACCTAAAGTACTACGTACTGGGATCAGTAGCTAATTAATAGCTGTGTGTAATCCCCAAAAGGGACAGAAATCATTGTAGTTCTCTATATAGTACTAACATAGTACTGGCTATGTGCATAGCCGGTCTAACTTGGGTTACTGCCGCAGAAAGGAAGATAGAAGGAAGCCGTAGATATACGCATCTTGTTACAGCCCGATGCTTTCATCAAAATATATACTCATGTGCACCGAGCCAAATCTACATACTCCATATACTTCCAGAGAAGGTGTAAACTCGAAGCTAAAGCAAAGTAAAGAAGAACCCGCACGCGCCTAATTAATCATCCTTTCCTATTTCACGGCGGCCGGGGGCTGATATAATAACTACCCCGTAATTAACCAGTGTGTAGTGAGTTGTGTACTTTCGCCTGCCGGGGCCCCGGCTAGACCCCAAGCATTCCAAGACAACACTGATGTAAAATCCTGCAACAAATATACCACTGTCAAGTTGTTGCGAGCTCCACGGATCGACGCACATGATTGCGATCATTATTCCTTAATCTCCACGGTAGCTAGGCCCTTCCCATTCAAGCCTGCGTGCAGTAGCAGTAGCACTTCCCTGTTCCCTGTCACGTTTAATTAATGTCACCTTAATTAACTATTACTCCAGCGCTGCACTGACTGCCTGGTGTGCAACGTTAACGCAGCTCAGCTGCTGCCTCCACTGCAAGCTAGCAAAGCGGCTAAGCTAGCTGCCACACTGCAGCAGAGCAGAGTGCAGTTTAACTCGGATACACCCCTCCCCCACTTCGCGCAGCTTTTGTCCCGTCTCTTCTAACACCGAAGAATACCGGAACTGCCCTTCCCATTATTGTGATTGCCGCCGGGAGCAGTGGGGGTGATTCCGTCATTGCGCGCCACTCCACGCGCGGATTATAATGCCACACCCACGCGCGGCCACGCTTCCCGCTTCGCTGCTTCTCGCTTCAACGTCGTTGACGGCGGCGGTCAGGAGGCGGGGAGCTAGTGCAATGCAGCCGCCGGAGTCCGCCCATCGCCAGGGCGCGTCGTCGTCCTCATCCGGCGCTCCCCGGCGGCGGAGCGTTGGCTGCATGGCCGGCCTCCTCCGCCTGCTCTCCCCGTACCACCGTAGCCACCACCGGAAGCGCCTCACCGCCAAGAACGCTGCGCCGCCGGTGGTCTGCACCCCGACGCTGTCTCCATCGCCATTCATGCGGAAGGTGCCGGTGGCGACGTCTTCACCTTCGTCGCAGGGACAGCCACCGCCGCAGCAGATGCATCCAGCGCTGACTGCGGTCCGGCGGCGGCGCTCCTGCGACGCGCCGCGGAGCCCGACGATCGCGCCGGAGCATCGCCGGGCCAGCTGCGACAGCCCCCGGCCGACGCCGCCGGCCATTGTCGCCCGCCTCATGGGCCTGGAGGAGTCCGCGCCACCGTCTCCCGCCGCGACGACGCCTCGGCCACTCCCGACTCGACCCCCTCCCCCGGAGACCGCGGCGGAGAAGCGGCGGAAGCTGCTGGGCGCACTGGAGAAGTGCGACGAGGACCTCAAGACGCTGCGGCGGATCATCGCCGCCGTCCGCGCCGCCGAGATGCGCGCGGCCGCCGCGTCCGACGCCCCGACGACTCCAGAAGCCACCGGGAAGGAATCAGACAACCGGTGGAAGGACGACGGCCGCGACGTCGATCCGTCGCCGTCGCCGACACCGCAGAAGCCGCGGTCCGAGGAGCATTACCCGAGTCCTGACTCCGTGCTGGACGCCATCACCTCCCCGAGATTCCCATGCAGGAAGCGGTCGTCTCCTTGCACGGATCTCGATGCAGATCGCAAGCTCAGCTGCGGTACCCCAGCCGTCGGATCGAAGATCGTGAAGCCCTCTCGCACGCTTGTTTTCTCGGGTACGTACACGCTCAGCTGTCCATGCTGATACTGCTCACGTATACATTCACAAAGTACACCACCAAAGTTAATAAGTTTTTTTCAAAATACAGTAGTTAGTGACAAGTCAACATATATTTATCTAGGAGACTATTGCAAGATCAAACCATGCAACGAACTTCATGCAGTCGCCATGTACCACCACCCGGTGGTGGCCATCGAGGCCATACCGAAGTGGATGCCGCCGTCGTCGTTGGAGATCAGCTGGCGGCACCGGCGACGGTGGGGCCTCGAGGCGGCGGTGGCATCGGGCCGGAGCCGCGCGATGGCGGAGAGCGTGGGGGAGGTGTGGGGGCAGGGCGCCGGCGAGGAGCGGCACGAGGCCGCCCGTGTCGGCGCGGCGCTGGAGCGTGCAATCCTGCACGACCTGGTCGAGGACGTCGTCGCGGAGCTGCTCGTGCAGTCGAAGGCGCCACCGCCGCATCCGTTCGTTCACGGGACCGGCGCCGCCATGTGCAGGAAGAGGTTGGTCTTCTGATCGAGACAACGAGGGAATTGAATCGCTACAGCTAGCGCGCGTGTGCGAGTGCGAGTCTCCATCTCCATGGGTGTCAGCCACTGACAAGCCCATGATCCGGCTCATCATGGCGGCCTTGAAAGAAAAGGATTCGCGACGGGTTTGGCGTAGTACGCCGTTGTAGGTGGAGAGCAATAAAAGTGACGCAACTCTTCACAAAATGTGGGAACTGCCTGTTGCTACTACCGTCCTACCGATCGATGAGGTGAGGGCTCTACTACAGCTGCTCTGCCCAGCAAGCAAGTACCACCACACGAAGAAGCATATGACAAGGGGCTCGATATGATTATGCTAGCTACCAGGGTCTAAGTACATCAATAATAGGAATAATCAAGATTAGGAGTACATGAAACTTAGTTAGTACGCTATAGTACTATTCCGTGAGTGGTACAGTACAGTTTTGTCTGGATTTCTGAAAGTTCATCGAGATTATCGGAATATGTTCATTCGCCTTCTCGTTTTTGTAAGAGTCTGCTCTTCCTTCCCTCGGCATAATTCTCAATTTCTCACGGATGAATGCGGATTGCGGAGTGGCATGAGAAATGTTGAGCGTGCCTAGGTAGTTTGGCACAGTTCGAGAAATCTGAGAAAATATACACATGAGTAGGAGTATTCGTTTGTGTACCCCCCCTCCTCTCTTCTTCTTTGTGCGAGACTGAAATAAAAAAAAATATGTGCAGATTCTGAAGAAAAGAAAAGGGGGATGCTTGGAATTTAGTGATTGCAGCTGGTAGCTAGGAGCATGGCAGGGCTGGCTAGACCAGCTGATTGAATATCCTGTACCTACGGCCTGGGGTTGCCTACACTCTGCTCCATGCTCTTGCCACGAGCTTTTGCGATAACTTTGCACGACGTCCTCCTATTCAGGGACCAAATATTTACCGTGCCGTTGCCGCCAAAAAAACATTAGTACTGGCAAGCTAGCATCGTCCTATGGTGCAGGAAGCTAGCGGTAAACCAAAATGCTAATTTAAACTACGTGTATTTATTTTAGGACGAAAAAAATGTTTTTGATTGCTTTTCTCGATAAATCTTTTCGAATGAACGTGACAAATACTGTTACTGTTGTTTTTTTTTCTCGGTTTTCTTCCATTTTGAAGGGCGAGATGCTAGTTGAACTTCAGTCCTCTCATTCGGAAAACTTCAGACAATAGTCGTATTAGAAGAGCAGTGATCAGTAGGATGTTTCCATGCATGCTTGTGGAGAACTAACTGATCCTGTAGGCAAAAAGTGCGTTGTGTAATACTGAAATGTGAAGTGAGTAGCCGATACCGGGTACTACTAGTACTCAGGAGCTCGAGATTTTTCACTATGAGTTGTTAATTTCAAGATCATTCAGAACTTGTGTGGTGTCACATAGAGCATATGAGATTCAGAGGTTGAGTCTACAGTGCAACTTCTCGGTACAATGATACTGAATCCACGGAATTGTTAATGTGGAACTGCAACTCCGCAAGCTTGCATGTAGTGATGTGGAACTCCCTCCATCTCATTTAATAAAACGTAATTAAACCTGACATGATCTTCAAAATTAATCTTAAATTTTTAAATTTCTCATATATTATAATATTAACAAAATTATAATTATATAGAAATAAATTTAAATAATGATATTATGATATTATTTTCATCAAATAAAATTTAATTTATAATAAATTATTTATTAATTAAATATTTTTAAATTAAAATAGATGCATTTTGAGTGAGACGGAGGGAGTACTGCTACAGATTTGCAGCATAGAGCCTTGAAGAAATAAAAAGAAAATGAATGAAAGAAAAAATAAAGAAAGAGAAAAGGGAGAAAAGAAGAAGCGAAAGCAAAAGAGAGACGTTCAGGTCCAACCCAGCACCGAAGGCTCTCCGCAGCTAGATCTGGGCCCATTTGCGACGACGAAGAAAGACAGGGATGTGATCTTGCTAGCTTTCGCCAAAGAAAGCTACGTGCATTGCTGCCCATTTTACTCGCCGTTTTAGACGCTTTCACCGTGCTTCTCTGGCTGCGATGATTGGCCATGATTAATGGTAGCGGTGCGATCTGCCTGCATGTATAATATCGCCTTGACCAGATCCCAATCCTCCCTGCTGATGTTGCCGTTGCCGGAGCAAGCGATCCAAATCTCCTCTCCCAGGCTTTTCCCCAAAGAAAGGTGAAAAGGAAGCAAAGCGACCGACCGCCATGAGCGACCTCGAATCCTGCTTTCTAATCGTCAGTTTAGAACCTCAAAGTGCACGAATCTTGAAGCTCAAAGCCTCAAACGGAGAAGAGGAAGGTCGTGGGCTTCTAGCGATGTCAGCTCGGGATTTGTCACGTTCTATTCCTGACAGGTGACAACGGCAACATGGGCTGAAGACACTGGACCAGGGCCCATCACAAGTATTGACAATCTGCGCAGGTGATGGATTTGCGGCTTTGAAAAATTTCTGGAACGATTTTGCTATTTCATTTAAGATAGGACAACGACGTAGGGAGGAAAACAGGTGGAGGACGAAGATCTAGGCGGCGGCGCAGGAGCTTCGAGCGGCGATGGGAGGGAGGGGGGACGTAGGCGCGGCGCGGATGGGGACGGAAGAGAGGGACACGGGGAGGTTTTTTTTCATCCAAGACTCCCTTTCTTTTCAAAGAGGCTCGCGGTTTAATTTTATAAACACTTAAAGAGTTTTATGAAAAATAATCTCTTTTTTTATTTTTTTAAAATAGTCGAGCAACTAACGGGTTAATTTTGAAAAACTCAAGGGGTTTCTGTAAAATAGCGAGGCAAAACAAAATTTAGGTGGAAACACTACTTATGTTTTTATAGATAGTTATAGATTATAGATATAGATATAGATTTATAGTTACACTCAGTACACTACTACATTTACATTTAGTTAAATTAAATAACATTTAACTCAGTTACTCAGTTACATTGCAAAAAATTAAAACTGAGAATATTTTTTCTTTAGATTTATGATTTATGATATATTTATTTTTTTTATTTTATTTAAACGGGCTATATTGATTGGAAATTTACACGATTCGAAATCCAGAGATTACTAAGGCGGTTCCTTTCTGACAAGGAAAAAAAAAGAAATCATCCCTCCGCGTCCAGACCGCGTCCGGGGTAGTACGGTAATCTCCGGCCTCCTGGAAAACTGACACGGAGCCGGTCCCTCTTTTGGAAGTCATGGGCAGGTTGACTGTACCACATGGCAGCACGTTCCCGGAATTCACAGGCCTGCCACTCGACGTTGCACCGTGTGACCAAAATGTCCTCGCATTTTGCCCTGTGGACCTGCTTGCTCCGATTTTAATCGTGTTGCTCCCTCGGTGCCCGGGTATAATGATGCCATGCACGTCACAACCATAGATACTCCTGTACAAATGTTACATATGGCATATTATAACATATATATACACCGACGACGTTCACAAACGTGCATGGCTTCTTCAATCTTCAACAGCCGTTATCAGATGCGGCCGGGATCGCACGAGCCAGCGACGGACTCGCGCGCGTCGTCGCGGACTCGTGGTGGTGACCGCTTTGCCCGTCGCACGTTGCGAGCCCCGCAACGCGTCCAGCCTGTCCCAACGTGACGAGAGATTAGGAAGTACAGCCGCGCATATCTTGGTTGATTGATCAGGAGAGAGGGAGAGGGGGAGAGGAGGGGTAGTTTGGGGAATTCGCGGGGGCGCGACGTTAACGGGAGGCGTGGACGGCGGAACGGGCCGGTCGGGGAACGGGCGGGCGGGTATAAAGGCCGGCGAAATTCCCCGGACGCGAGGCCACAGATCGCTCCCAGCCATTCTCTCCGACGGTGTCGTGATCCCTCCGCCGTATCGAGCGCTCGGAGAGAAGCGAAGAAGAAGAGGAGCCAGACTTAGCCCCGCGGCATGGCGGACCAGCTCACCGACGACCAGATCGCCGAGTTCAAGGAGGCCTTCAGCCTCTTCGACAAGGACGGCGACGGTAAAAAAAAACACCTCCTCCTTGTTCTTTGCTGCTGATGTTGATCTGGATATCCACGTCGTGGTAGCAGAATATTTTGGGCGTTGTTCGCTTCCCTCTTGGAAAGTGGAAACCGCACGAATTTTGCATCGCTGTCTTACACTATGTGCAGTACATGATGTAAAGATCTCGCGTTACGCTTATCTGAATTTTACTCCGAGAATTTTACCGAGCTGTAGAGCCTATTGTAGTAAATTAATTAGTACTGTTGCGATGCGCCGCAGCGGCTTGGCATGTCTCGAGATGGGACTTCCTCTGCTTTTGCCATTGGATCGCGGATCCGGACGCCTTAGATCCGACCCAGCGTGGACAGAAATTTGGCACGTAGAGAACTAAAAATAGTACAGTTTGTGTTTGATTATAGCAGATTGATGGGAGATTAGTAGATGCAAAGATCTTTAGCAATGGAGATTAAGCACTGTTTTGAGAGTTTAGGTGTTCATATTCATAGCAGTATGCCAGTTTTTCTGTATTTGGCTTGATTATATTATAGATTGCATTTTGATGTCCGTCTGAATTATGCTCGATGAAAAGTCTGAATTTGTAAGGATTACGTGGTTTGTTTACACCGGGCAGGTTGCATCAAACCTGGATGATCGTGGGCTCGTGGCTTAGTTGTCAAGCTCGACATAATAATTTACCAGATCAGATGCAGTTTGATCTGTTCCTGCATGTCTGATTTAGCCGTTAGTTGTTTGCTTTAGCTGGAAGCATGTGTTAGTAATATAATAGTGGAGATGGATTTTATGTCTTGAGAGGTCAGTAAAATATTGACAACATATATTAATATAAAATATATCAGTTCACAAATATGCAAGTCAATACTTCTATAAATTAAAAAAAGCAAATTAAACTAAAAAATAGTTAACGTACACTCACGGTTATATTAGTTATTTTTATTATAGAAGTTAAAACAAATGATATTCCATGAAAATATTTTTCATAATGTGAACTTGATCTGAAATCTGTTCGTGATGTCACATTGGGCAGGTTGCATCACAACCAAGGAGCTGGGAACCGTGATGCGTTCGCTGGGGCAGAACCCAACGGAGGCCGAGCTCCAGGACATGATCAACGAGGTCGACGCTGACGGCAACGGCACCATCGACTTCCCTGAGTTCCTCAACCTGATGGCACGCAAGATGAAGGACACCGACTCGGAGGAGGAGCTCAAGGAGGCGTTCAGGGTGTTCGACAAGGACCAGAACGGCTTCATCTCTGCCGCCGAGCTCCGCCACGTCATGACCAACCTTGGCGAGAAGCTGACCGACGAGGAGGTCGACGAGATGATCCGCGAGGCCGACGTCGACGGCGACGGCCAGATCAACTACGAGGAGTTCGTCAAGGTCATGATGGCCAAGTGAGGAACCACTTCCCCTGCCGATGATGGCATAGTATCCCGGGAGGAGGAAACCGTGCATTGCCATATTAGTAAGGGGATGCAATCCTGGTTTCAGTCGTCTTCCCTGATGAAGAAAACCGAACCGTACTAGCTGTAGCTGCTGAACATTTCTCTCTCTCTCCAATCTCCTGTGTGCCATGGAACTTCTTGCTTGATTTTTCTGTGTGAATCTGTTAAGGCTTGCTCTGATCTCTCCGAACCCTGAATTGCATTGCAGTTGAGTCCCGTCTTTTGTAGCACTGTTCTGTTTTTTCCTCAGATCTGCTCGGATCATTTTTAGCATCATCCATCAATGAACAGGCAGTTGCTTTCCGTTGCAATTATCCTATTGGTTATTCGGATTGTTTTGGACTCTTAGTTGAAAAGTCGCGTCGGATGTGAAGCATCTCGGATTGACCGGCTGATTGGCCGCTGCTATGTTAGGTGAAGTTTGGCCGGGTTTCAGTTGGACCAGGAAGTATTAAGTAAAGAAAGAGGGGAGAGAGATATTCTTTGATCTATAGCCATTAGTAGCTTGTCTAGGTTGGATATGATGACCGCTAATGTTGCAGTCAAAGCAACAACTTCAGCTGATCCTGGTTCGTTGTGGTAGATATTTTCTTTAAATAAATAAATTTAATACGAGATGTCGTATATCTTTAATGTTTTAGATTCGCATAACTTGTATTCTGTAATAGGTTGATCCTTATATTTTATATTTTGTAATAGGTTGGTTTATTTGAAGAGAAGAGAGCATGTATTCTGAATTGTGATTCGAAGTGTTTGTCCATCCAGATGGCCTCCCTGACCTCGTTGGGGTCGCTGTCATTTTCGGTTCTCTGACCTCGTTGGGGTGGCTGTCTTTTTCGTCACAGGGCGGCCTATCGTCTTTGACTTTGTCGCATGGAGCCAGGGTCCCATCGAGTTGGCATCGAGGCTCAAGTATGATGGCGATGGGGCCTCGAAACTGATACCCGTTAGGGAAAACATCCATGAACATGTATAACTCACAGACAGTATTCTATCTATAAGCTATATATAGGTAGAAGTGTATCATGCAACCGATAGATCTGTGAGCTGTAAATAATTTTTTATACAATCTCGAAAGAATCGGACAACTTTCGTGCGCGAGCTCCTCTTCCCTCCTCGCAGCCACCGCCTCCGACCACCACCCCCACCACCCGGTGATCCTCGCCTCCACCCTCCCCCTCGGTGGTTCCTTCGGTCGGTTTCGAGACCGCCTCCGCCCATATCCTCGCCTCTACCGCTGCTCCAAGAACAAGGGTTCCGAGACCGCCTCGCCTCGAAGCAGCTGCACACCCCGTTGTCGGAGAAGAAGAAGAGGCAGGGACAGGAGACCTCCGCTGCCGGCACCGACGTCTCTTGGCCGTCGCGGCGCGCTCTGCCTCCACCTCCTCCTGCTGCGCTGGGTCACGGCCGGCTTGCTGTGGCCGGTGCTCGACAGCAGGAAGGGAGCACTTGGGGGCCGAAGTTCGTCCGCAGCCTTGACAAGGTCGCCAGCGACGCGGACGCTACAAGCGACAAAGAGGTTCGTTCGATTCTTATTCCTCTCGATTTTCAATCGATTTCCTTTGATTCCTTCGATTTTACCAAGATGAAGCGGGGCACCGGTAGATTTGGTGTGCACCTAGAGCACGAAGAGTGCGCACGCAGGATCCAAGTGAGGAGATGCAGGTTGTCGACGACATGTACAACACGAGCTGCGTGCGTCTCCTCCGTGTAGGAGCACGGGCTGAAGGCCGTCGCTTCGCGAGGCGACGACACGACCGTCTACAGCGTCGTGAAAGTTTTTGTTATTTGCAAATTTCCTGAATTAGAGACGATATACATCGACACGATGCACATACCCTTAGTGTCTTCAAACGGGACTGAATCAGCCTCCATAGGGCTCTGAGCCTCTGAACGGCCAAAAGAGCCCCCCGTCGGGTGGAGCGGGTACAGGAACGGGGACGTTGATCAGATCCCCGTCTCCGATCCCCATGGGCCCCCGAGAAGAACACATACTTTCTATCCCATAGCCCATTTACAAGATTAAAGCCCAAAGACCCATTACGTATGTGCCTATATAAACAAAGAAACCCAAGGTCCCCACAGTGGCACAGTCCCACCTCACCGGCACACAAGTTGGGCAGGGAGGATGGGGATTGGGGATCGAGTCCTCACACCGCCGCTGCATCCACGCGAGGAGCTCGAAGCCTCGACCTCCCTGCCGCGTCGCGCACTCAGCCTCCGCGCTGCCCTGCCGCATCCACGCCGAGCCGCCGCATCCGCGTCGCACAACCGTCGCCGTCTCCAAAAAGGGCCAGCTCCACGTCGCCTCTAAGCAAGGCCCCAAGCGGCCTGAATTCAGCACCACCCCGTACACTCCGACTCAAGCTAATTATTGTTGCTGCAATGCTGCTGGAAACTTGGAGTATGGTGAAGTTTGGTGTTCATCCAATCGTGTCTTGCTAAGTCTTGTTGTCTTGTTGAAGATATTTTTAGAACATTTGTCTTGTCTTGCTGATGATTACATGGCCCATTATTCCTGCTTGTAAGCTTGCTACTGTGTATTGGTGTAGTGTGTTTCGTGCCACCGAACTCAATTTCCAATTTCTGAGATTTGATTGTCGGGTGTGGGGACCCGGTGAGTGCCCCGTACCCACTTGGGGACGGGGACGGGGTAAAACTTTTCTCCGTGTGCGGGGATGGGGAGATTTATCTACATGTCAAGCTTATCCGACTGGAGGTAGGATATATTGCGTCTGCCATATCTGTAAACCAAACATGACTTGGGTGTTACGATTGCCGATATTGATAAGGCAATCGACCTATAGTCACGGTTTGGTAAGATTGAGGAAACCAACTTAGAGTAAGATAGGGTTTTCGATCTGTAAGCCCTCCTTCCAATACTATATAAGGGGGGTAAGGGGCGTCCCTTGAGTGATATCTGAATCATACGATTTCATAAGCAAGAGCTTTAGACACACGAGATCAATAAAGACACTCGGCGGATCGAATCCACCGAAACAGGAGTAGGGTATTACCTCACGAGAGGGCCTGAACCTGTCTAAATCTTCTTCTCCTTCTAACCCATTGTGCTTGGCGATCTCGATTGCGACCCCAGAAATTATATTGCCGAAACCAAGTTTCGACAGTTGGCGCGTCAGGTAGGGGTCCGCGCGTCGAGACTCCTTCAACAATCTCACCGACAAGCGTGATGGGATCTCCTTCAAGATTCGGCAACTTCGTCGCCTACTTGGAAGCGATTCCTCCTTCGACTCGGATTCGGACCGGTCGGAAGGAGAAATTCACTCACCGCCGTTCGGACTTCCGAACAGCGCCGAGATCTACAACGACGTCTTGAAGACCAAGATGCAATCTACTTTCTCCGACGACGGACTTCACTCGGCACCATTCGGATTCGAATACCGCCAAAATCTGCGCCAATCTTCTCACCTCCCGACGGAGGCAATCTATTTGGACGAAGACCTCTCGGTGCCGTTTAGGTTACCAAACGCCACCGAGATCTACAACAAACTTCTCTCCCCGAGTCGGCGGTGACCCACTCGGGGAGCCCACATCCCCAAGCTCTGACTCGGACTGGAGCGATCCGGACCGGGCTACCCAGATCAAGGGAGGTCGCCGTCATCCTCCCATCATTCGGCTCCCGCTCATCTTCGAGCTCAATGGATACCTCGGCTCCGCCGGCTTCGACAACCTCTATGGCATCCCTTCTGACGAAGCCAACAACTCCGATTGCCGCATGGACTATGAGCCGAAGTGCTTTGATGTCCTCATGGCCGAGCCGGACGAGTCCGACTCACCCATGGCCGGAGGTTTGTCAAGAAGAGCGAGCCAAGATTGAGCACGAGCGCAAAACGGCCGAAGAGGAGAAGCAACGCAAGGACGAGGCTGACAAGAGGAAGCAGGACCTACGTGCACCCGGACGATCTGCCCAGGAGGCCATCCTCCAAACGCGGGTTCGCAACACCAACATTTTTCAAACGCCACAGCAAAACGCTGTTGCCGCGCTCACACTCTTGGACACCGTCATGGAGACGGCACCCGCCAATGTGACTCCGATACTCGACAAGATCAAAACCATCGTCGCAGCCACAGCTAACAGCCATCCCACCACCTCGGCACGGAGGCCGACTGAGTCCGTGGCTGAAACGCCCGACAAAAGTCGACTCCCGCCTCTAAGGTCAGGAGACTATAAGAGGCCCGAGCCAGACCGGTTGACAACAAGGCCAAGAGGCCCACCCCGCGAGTCCACGCAGAAGTACCAGGAGCAAACGGCTGACTCCCGCGACACCATCGCGTCCGCCGCAACAACAGCACCAGCTATCCAACCAGCCAACCAAAGACCCCGCCGAGTGATCTGCGGGAAGTCCTCGATCGCCGCTACCGGGAGCGGGACCGACACACTCGGGAAGATCGGAAGGGATCACCCGATAGCGGCGACGACGGAGTACCGGCCTTCACTCGGGAGCTTCGCCGAGTGCACCGGCCGAGTGGTTTCAAGCCCACAGAATCGAAAGGTACGACGGCAAGAGCGACCCCAGTCATGGCTTACCGTCTACACCCTCGCCATCCGCGCAGTGGTGACACCAAAGCTATGGCCAATTACCTTCCAGTGGCCCTCGCCAACTCCGCCGAACCGGCTCACGAGCTCGCCAAGAGGCTCAATCAGCTCGTGGAGCGAGTTGAGGGACCACTTCATCGCCAACTTCCAAGGTACCTTCGAGAGGCCCGGCACACACTTCGATCTATACAACGTCATCCAGAAGCCGGACGAGCCTCTTAAGGATTACATCCGCCGTTTCTCCGAGAAGCGCAACAAGATCCCCAACATCACCGATGACATCATCATCGCCGCCTTCCAGAAGGGAGTCCGTGATGAACTGTTAATCGGAAAGTTCGGGCGCAAGCCACCGAAGACGGTGAAACAAATGTTCGAGACGGCGAACTCCTACGCAAAGTCCAACGACGCCATCAAGGCTGCCCGTCAAGACCGGCCCGATAGGAGGGAAGACAAGCAAGCGGGAGGGAGCTGCAATCCTAAGAAGGATGGCGGCAACAGCAAGGGCGGGCGAAAGATCGCAAGCGCCGATCCGAGGACCTAGTGGCCGCAACCTCCAACACTCAACGCCGTCCCCGAGTCGCCGCCTACGACGCCATCATGAACGCCCAGTGCACCCATCATCCAAATCATAAGCACGCGGCGAAGGACTACTTCATCTACAAACAATTCGCCAGCGGTATGCGGCGCGGCTCAACAAAAAGCCGACGATGAGGCTGGTCCATCAGCGCCAAGAAAAACAACGTGGCTGAAAACGCCGAACCGTTTCAAGACCCAGTGGGAGAGCTCAACCACATCTTCGGGGGCCGCTAGCCTATGAATCCAAGAGGAAACGAAGCTAACCGACCGAGAGGTCAACGCGGCTCAACCCGAAGTCCTCGCACTGCGATGGTCGGAGGTGGCCATCACTTTTGACCGCTCGGATCACCCCGACCGAGTGGTTCACCCGGGCACTATCCACTCGTCCCGGATCCCGTGGTCCGCAACATCAGGCTTAAGCGCGTCCTCATCGATGGGGGCAGCGCCCTCAACATCCTGTTTGCCAAAACCATGGATGAGATGCAGATCCCGAGGGCCGAATTAAAGGCAAGCTCAACCCCCTTCCATGGAGTCATCCCGGGGCTATCATCTACACCACTCGGGCATATTTCCCTCCCAGTCACCTTCGGGGCCGAGAGAACTTCCGAACGGAGAACGTCACTTTTGAGGTGGCCGACTTGAACAAAGATACCACGCCATCATTGGAAGACCTGCGCTTGCCAAGTTCATAGCGATCCCGCACTACACCTACCTCTGCATGAAGATGCCGGGTCCCAACGGCGTCATCACTCTTCGCAGCGATGTGAAGCAAGCCTTCACGTGCGATAAGGAGAGCTGCGACATGGCCCAATCTCGCGAGAGATTACGTGGCCAACAAGAAGTCCGATTGGCTGCATCAACTTCAGCAGAGGGCGAAGTCCCCGCGAAGAAGATAGCCAAATCGGGATCCGGCAACGCCAAGACCAAGAAAATCTCCCTTGATCCGTCGGATCCCTCGAAAACTCCTGTAATCGGCGCTGACCTAGATCCCAAATAGGAAAGTGCGCTCGTCACCTTCCTCCAAAATAATAAAGATGTTTTTGCTTGGAAACCATCTGATATGCCTGGAATTCCTAGGGAGGTGATCGAGCACTCTTTGCACGTCAAAGATGACGCCAAACCGATAAAACAACGATTACGCAGATTCGCGCAGGATCGAAAAGACGCTATCAAGGAAGAACTCGCGAAGCTCTTGGCTGCTGGCTTCATTAAATAAGTCCTTCATCCCGACTGGTTAGCCAACCCAGTCCTGGTCCGCAAGAAGACGGGGCAATGGCGCATGTGCGTTGACTATACCGACCTCAACAAAGCCCCCAAAGATCCGTTCGGCGCCTCGCATCGACCAAGTCGTTGACTCAACAGTGGCGCCAACTCCCGAGTTTCTGGACATTACTCGGGCTATCACCGAGATCGGCTTAAAAGAATCCATGCTAGAAGACATCGTTCATCACGCCGTTTGGGGCCTACTCTTACATCACCATGCCTTTCGGCCTGAAGAACGCCGGCGCCACATACCAACGCATGATCCAAAGATGCTTCCGGACGCGATCGGCAAAAACGTAGAAGCTTATGTCGACAACGTTGTCATCAAGACCAAGCGAAAGAAGACCCGATCGCTGACCTAGAAGAAACCTTTGCAAACATCGGGCCTTCGAATGAAGTTAAACCCGGAGAAGTGCACTTTCGGCGTTCCATCGGGCAAGCGCTCGGCTTCATGGTGTCACATCGCGGCATTGAAGCCAATCCAGAGAAGATCAACGCCATCCTGAGCATGAAGCCCCCGAGTAACCAGAAGGACGTCCAGAAGCTCACTGGCTGCATGGCGGCGTTAAGCCGCTTCATCTCTCGACTCGGCGAACGAGGCATGCCCTTCTTCAGATTGCTAAAGAAGACAGACGACTTCCAGTGGACCGCGGAAGCCAACAAGGCCTTTGAAGATTTCAAAGAGTTCCTTACAACGCCGCCCGTCCTGGCCTCGCCTCAACCCAAGGAACCTCTGCTGCTGTACATTTCAGCCACTCACCAAGTGGTTAGTACGGTCCTCGTGGTCGAGCGTGAAGAAGAAGGACGGGCTCAGAAGATTCAGAGGCCGATCTACTTTGTTAGCGAAGTGTTAGCAGGAGCCAAAATTTGCTACCCTCAGGTACAAAAATTGCTCTATGGTGTTCTAATAACCGCAAGGAAATTGGCACACTATTTTCAGGGTCACTCGGTCACCGTCGTCACTTCCTTTCCACTCGGCGATGTCATCCACAACCGAGAGGCAACCGGACGCATCGCCAAGTGGGCTTTAGAGCTGATGCCGTTGGACTTGACTTTTAAGGTGAGGACGTTCATAAAGTCACAAGCCTTGGCGGATTTCCTGGCCGAGTGGACTGAGCAACAAGAGAACGTACCTCGGGAAGACCTTCAACACTGGACTATGCACTTCGACGGATCTAAGAGGATCACCGGCTTGGGAGCGGGAGTTGTGCTGATCTCCCGACGGGGAAAGGCTAAGATACGTACTTCACCTCCACTTCTCCGCCTCGCACAACGTTGCCGAGTACGAAGCCCCGCTACATGGATGCGCCTCGCGGTTTCACTCGGGATACGTCGGCTCATCGTGAAAGGCGACTCCCAGCTGGTCGTCAATCAAGTAATGAAGGACTAGTCCTGTCTAAACGACACTATGGAGGCCTACCGGCAAGAGGTCCGTAAGCTTGAAGACAAGTTTGACGGGCTCGAACTCTCACACGTCCTGAGGCATAACAACGAGGCAGCCGAGTTGGCACAGTTCGGGTCCAAGCGCGAAGCTGCCCCAACAAACGTCTTTATCGAACATCTCTATGAACCAACCATCACGGCAAAGACAACTCCCAACGAGCAAGCTACGAACGAAGTCGCCATGGCTGACGCCGACTGGAGGACGCCGCTCATCAAATTCTTAACCCAGCAAGAGCTGCCGGAAGACCGGGA
Organism: Oryza australiensis; assembly: GCA_019925245.2. Classification (NCBI taxonomy): domain Eukaryota; kingdom Viridiplantae; phylum Streptophyta; class Magnoliopsida; order Poales; family Poaceae; genus Oryza; species Oryza australiensis. Next base: position 3,366,873 of record JAIFGZ020000118.1, on the reverse strand, counting down.
TGAAGCAGAACGCGTCCGGCGTCGTTGCCAAGCATATGCCATGGTTGACTCCGACCTATACAAGAGAAGCCCCTCCGGAATCCTAATGAGATGCATCACACCCGAGGAAGGGAAACAACTACTCCAAGACATCCACTCGGGCATATGCGGAAGCCACGCGGCAGCACGCACTCTGGTCGGCAAAGCTTACAGGCAAGGTTTCTTTTGGCTTACCGCGGTCTCCGACGCGGACAAAGTCGTACGAACCTGCGAAGGCTGCCAATTTTTTGCCCGACAGAGCCATGTCCGGGCCCAGGAGCTACAAACAATCTCACTATCCTGGCCGTTCGCGGTATGGGGCTTGGACATGGTCGGCCCCTTCAAGAAAGCTCCAGGAGGATACACACACCTCTTCGTCGCAATCGACAAGTTCTCCAAGTGGATTGAAGCCAAGCGGTCGCCACAATTACTGCGACAAGGCACGGGATTTTTCTAAACATCGTGCACCGCTTCGACGTCCCAAACGAGAATCATAGCCGACAACGGGACTCAATTCACGGGAGGCATCTTCAAGGAATTCTGCGAGGACTTCGGAATCAAGATTTGCTACGCATCAGTTGCCCATCCCAAAAGCAATGGACAAGTCGAACGAGCCAACGGCATGGTCCTCCAAGGCATCAAGGCCTGCGTTTTCGATCGCCTAAACCCCTACGCGGGCAAGTGGGTCCAAGAGCTTCCCTCGGTCTTATGGTCGCTGCGGACCACACCCAGTCGGGCTACCGGCCAAACTCCCTTCTTTTTGGTCTACGGCGTAGAAGCCATGTTGCCAAACGAGATGGAGTACCAATCCCTCCGAGTCCGCAGCTTCAACGATGAACGCTACGACCCCGACCGAGTGGATGACCTCACCCGATTGGAAGAGGCCCGGGAGGCAGCCCTCATCTAGTCGACCAAATATCTTCAAGGGCTCAGAAGATACCACAGTCGCAACGTTCGAGCACGAGCTTTCATCGTTGGCGACCATGTCCTACGCAAGATCCAGACCACCAAAGACCGTCACAAGTTATCCCCCTTATGGGAAGGACCGTACATAATCACTGAGGTGACTCGGCCCGGTGCATACCGGCTAAAACGTGAAGACGAGTCTATGGTGGAGAACTCTGGAACATTGAGCATCTTCGACGATTTTATGCCTAATTTGGCTAAGGCTTCATGTTTTCCTTGATTGCCAACCTCAAGCAAGATGACTTCTTGAGTTAGCGATGGGCTATATGTCAATAAAGCTTAAGTTTTCCTCATCAACTTCTGTGCATGATTTGGTTTATCATTGTTTAATGTTCTTAGATTCGAGTTCAGTGTCTAAGGACTGAGAGTTTTCCGATGACCTAATCGAGCCTAGGCTTGGTGACATGACGAAAACTACTTAAGAAATTTCACACAAAAACTCGGATCAAGGCATTAACATAAATAAACTAAATATATCACAAGTTCTGCATCAGAGCATCACGATCACACGACATTTACAAGACAATGTTTGAAAGATAAATCAAATCCAGAAATTGTTCACTACATCAACGGAGATCTTCTTTGCTGACTCCTGCGCCTCACTCAGCATATCCAAGGCATGCTCATCTGTGGTCCCGTCAGCGAAGCCCTCCCCGACTGAGTGGATATCCACTCGGGGGTAAAGGGACTTAGTCTGTGCAAGAGCCAGACCAGCCCCCATGTTGGCGGCCTCAGTGATGTTCGCCATATATTGGTCAGGAGCCCTCCGCAGCTTGTCGAAAACTTCAATTGAGTCCAGTGAGCTGGTCCCGACTCCATGATGGAACAAAGATAGCAAGATCGACACAGCAGCATTGGCGACCTCTTCCCGGATCTCTCCGGTCCGTTTGACCCGCTCAAGCAAGACGTCATATTGAGCTCGGGTCTTAACCTTGTAAGCTGCCAAAAGCATCTGATCACGCAAAGCACTCGGAAATGAAACAGCGCAAGGAATGTTACTTCAAAGAGGCTTACCTTCAAACTCGGCCTCCAGTTCGGCTTTGTCGAGGCTGACTGCCTCCAGCTGGACTTGGAGCGAATGAACCTCCGACGAATTTTCTACAAGGAAAGAAGATCATCAGTAACCAGGGTTAACATGAGAATCATGAAGAAACTTGGAGTGACGAGCTTACTCCCGATTGATCCTCGGAGGTCGAGGTTCGCCTCCCGAAGCTCTGCGATCTCTCTCCTTAAAGCCGCCTCCTCGACGCGGCTTCCTCCGAGTAGTTTTCGCTTCGCCGAACGTCCTCCAAGGAGCTCGGGTGAGGAACCGGCTTCTCCGGCACCTCGAACTTTGCCATGGAGCGGCGGTACTCTCGTGCGTGAAATCCGAAGAGTGACCGACGGAAAAGGATGATAACACAGTAAAAGAAAAAGACTAAGGCTTACATTGAGCGTAGAGTCGCTTCGTTCAAACTATCGACAAGGGCATCCCTTTCTTCTTTCTCGGCTTGCTTGTCCAGGATGATGCCACCGCCTTTGGCCCTCCGAGTCCCGCCACTCAACCTTAATTGGGGGAACCCAGGTTTCGGAAGACTGCAACCTGGGGATTTCCTCCACTGTGGTTGGCAGATAAAAAGAACAAATGAAGATATGAAGGGCTCAAACCAAAAGAGCAAAGAGAAGATTCTGATACTAGACTCACCGGCTTCAGTAGCTGCGCACTTAGGTGGACCAGCCCGGCTGGCCTCTTTCCTCTGGCTCTTCGCCGAGTGACCCTCAGTCGGGGCTGGCCGAGCCGCGGCCTGAGGTCTCCCGGCCGTCGACTGGCTTCCCGTCGGGATGTCCCGGCTGGCGGTCGGGGGCTCTTTCCTCGGGGCATCCTTCTTCGGAGGCGAGGGTTCTTTGCCCGGAGCGCTCTCGCTCGGATGCGGGCTTCGGAGTTTCGGCTCTGCAGGCTTCGGCGCCTCGGGAGCAGCGGCAGGGATCGGCACCTCACCCTCCCCGGCAGGATCTATGTCCTGGGACCTGCTGCAATAATGAACATAGCCGGGGTAAAGATAAAGAGAGCTTTCAGCGAGAAAGTTCGGACTTCGGTCATGAAACATACCTGGATGATCGACGGATCTTCGGTGCCGTCCTCGGCGATCGCCTTGGAGGAGGATTCTCGACTGCAGGAGCCGGGACGTCGTCGTCCGAATCCTCGATGATGAGCCTCCTTTTGCTCGCCCGCTTGTTAGTGTCCTCACCCGGGGCCGCCCGCTTCCCAACTGGATCGCTTTGGATCTTGATCCTGCCAGCCGGCTTCTTGGCGGGGCGACGCGACGCGTCATCATGGGACACCTTGTAAGGCTTGGAGGTAACGGAAGCGTTTTCCTTCAAGAGAAGTTCGCACAACACTAAGAGACAAGATGTCAAGATTGCAAGGCATTATGAAACAACCGAGTCGGCTTACCTGGAGGAGGAGGTCGGTGGATGCTTGAAAGGAGAACCGACGGAATGAGGGCACGCTCAACTGCAATGCCCGTCGAGAAGATCTTGTACATCCGGATCTTCAGGATCTCGTAGCTGAGTGGATCTGGATCTTCCCGATTGGGGTCCTTCCCGCCTTCATATTCGAAGGCTGGCTTTGACCTCTCCTTGATTGGAGCCAGTCGGCACCGAATGAAGTGCCGAGTGATCTGCTCGCCGCGAAGACCCTTCTGTTTCATTGCCAGGATCTTCGCAAGCAGCTTGTTGGCCTCGTCCCAATCTTGGGCTACTGGAACAGCGCTCCAAGTTGGCCTGGGGACAGAGGAAAGACCGACGAAGGCTGGCAGGCTGGGTTCGAGGTTGCTAATGTAGAACCAGCCCGCATGCCATCCCTTATTGGAAGATTTTAAGGGAAGAGAGAAGTATTCCTTGCGGAGAGATCCGCGGAGTTGGAAACCTACCCCACCAACGACGCATGGGTGGTCTTTATTTGGATGTGGTTTAAGGTAAAACATGCGGCGGAACAGTTGGAAGTGGGGAAGGATGCCAAGGAATGCTTCGCATACATGAATAAAGAGAGCGATGTGAAGCATCGAGTTGGGGTTCAGATGGTAGAGTTGAAGCCCATAATAATCCAGAAGCCCCCGGAAGAACTCGGAGGTGGGAAGGCTGAACCCACAATAGAAGAAAGAAGTAAATACAACGAGCTCACCAGTGTTTGGGGTTGGGAAGTCCTCACCCGCCGCCGGGCGCTAGCCCACGATCTCCTTTGGGGGAAGCACGCCATGCTTCACTATCTCCTTGAGGGTGGATTCCCTCACATCCGATGTGGCCCATTGGTCAAATGGGATCCTCTTTTCCTCCACCACGAGTGTGGTTTGGATGGGAAGTGGATCTGGTCGGAAAGAGTGGGGATTTTGACAAGGGAACTTGGGAGATTGGCTGCGCAAGCTGATTGTGGCAAGAAGCGAGCTCTTGGATGGATGGATTTGGGAGCGCGCGAGTCTAGGGTTCTTCGCAGGAAACTGGTGAACAGTACTGCGAAAAGAGGAATCTTTTGGAAGATGAAGAGGCGGGGACGACCTCGAGCCTTTATAGAAAGATTTGAGGGTTGCGCTAGGTTTTCTTGTGATTGGGCCGAGCCCATAAGAAAATCTATGGCCCAGTTAAGGGGTGGGCCGACGCGTGTCCTTAGGGACTTAAGCGGATGAGCTTAAGCAGATCTGCCATGGCAATATGCACGTGTCGGAATGCCCTATACCTTTGGAAATCCTTTCGTACCGCGGTTTGCTTGACTTCATGAGAAGCTAGCACGATGCAACTTGGAAGGTGACCAACAGATAAGTTTTTATAGCTGCCTTGATGACAAGGGCTGTTTGATTTTTTAGCATTTGATTAAATGATTATATTAATGCTATTTTTCCACCTTGGTGAAGGTCTTTATAGATTAAGACCAGTATTATGGCAAAAGCTATTTAATAACTTGGTCATATTTTTCATACGATTGAAAGAGCTCGTTCTCCCATGAGGGACGATTAAAATATTTGTTCCGGGATGACTCGGACAGATCCACTCGGATAAGCATGAGCTTACCGAGTGCTTTTTTACCCACTAGGGTTGATTGAGTTATTTGTTCTAAGATAACTCGAGCAAATTCACTTGGATAAAGCACAAGCTTGCCGAGTAATGAAGTTGCTTTAGCTTGAGCTAAGCCTCTACATAAGAATGATTTTTTATAGTTCTTGACTATATGCTTAGTCTGTTTTTGACTAACCACATAGTCGGGGGCTACACCTAATTAGGTGCATCAGGAGATGCACCTAGATATTTATTTTTGAGAATTTTTTAGATATTTTCCAGCCCTTCACAGTCTTTGGAGCCACTCGGGAAGATTCAGGTAGAGATGATGAAATCACTCGGCGCCAAAAGCACTCGGTCAAAGAAGTTTTTTGGTTGTGTGTTGTTTTGGTTTGAAGTTGAGTTGTCTCGTCGACGAAAAGGACTCGGGGGCTACTTGTGGAGATTATGGCAATCGGGTATCTACATGGCAAGCTTATCCGACTGGAGGTAGGGATAGATTGCGCCTGCCATATCTGTAAACCAAACATGACTTGGGTGTTACGATTGCCGATAGAGATAAGGCAATCGGCCTATAGTCACGGTTTGGTAAGATTGAGGAAACCAACTTAGAGTAAGATAGGGTTTTCGATCTGTAAGCCCTCCTCCCAATACTATATAAGGGGGGTAAGGGGCGTCCCTTGAGGGATATCTGAATCATACGATTTCATAAGCAAGAGCTTTAGACACACGAGATCAATAAAGACACTTGGCGGATCGAATCCACCGAAACAGGAGTAGGGTATTACCTCACGAGAGGGCCTGAACCTGTCTAAATCTTCTTCTCCTTCTAACCCATTGTGCTTGGCGATCTCGATTGCGACCTCAGAAATTATATTGCCGAAACCAAGTTTCGACAATATCCGACGGTGCAAAGCAGTGTTTCTCTTACTGTCGGTAACCATGTCGTAGTTATCGTATTCATCGTAGGTTTACTGGCGGTAGGTTGGCTGAATTTCGTTCGAATTCAAAATTTTGAGAAAAAATCGAAAAAATCATGGATGTAGTTCTTGATTTTTAGTGGCAGACGGTGAAAGAAATTTTTTGAAAAGGAACAAAATAAAATCACTTTTGAGAACAAAACTGAGATTAGTTCACAAAATTGAAAAAAAATGTCTTATTTGCATTGTTTATCCAACCCATTAAGATCCAAATAATAAAAAAATATCTCAAACCGCACCTCATATCGCGGTTACTGTAGGAAACCGCGCATTTCGCGTGATAACCGTGACCAAATCGTGTGGTTTGAATTACCGCGTTAACCGTCAAACTACTAGGGGAGAGAGGGGGAGGACGATAACCCCTGCCAAAATGATAAGGGAAACCCTGGTGCAGACTTGTTGCCATGACAACTGGTCCAGTGGTGCTGCGGGAGCAGGAAGACGAAGAAATTAGAACAGTTTCACAGGGATTGGGCCCAAGCCACGAGGCAGGCGCCATCAATCGGCCCGTTCGTTGGGCCACAGATTTCGAGCCCACCGCTCTTGTCAAATTCATCGTATAGTACAAGAATCGAGCCACCAAGACAACGAAGCTAGGCAAATACAATTTTTTTTAATTTTTAATTTTATTTATTAAATATTTAAAAGATAATTCTGGTTCCGTTCTGTTCTTTGGAAAGGTGTTTTTTTTTAAAAAAAACATCATTCTGGTTACAAAAGGTCATTATTTGGCCATTATTTGATCTCATCAATAGCATCAAGAGCAGTCATCAAGAGGATTTTGAATCTTTTGTAACAGCCATGTTTAAAGGCATAAATCAACATTATTGCTATATTAATGTTTTTCACTAATGTCTAGAATCCTAGGCTTATAACCTCTCTATATAATGGGACATTGAGATCAATGAGAATTGTGGCGAGAATTCACATTTCACTGTTCATTTCTTTCATTTTGCAACACGTTATCAGCAGCTCTATTAAGCAAGAATAGAGAAAAGACTCATCGGCACGTGCAGGGTAAGAATGGCTCGTCATGTTCCTCTCACTACAGATTCCTTCCTTCCACGCAACCTCTGTGCACGCCACCTTCATCGTCTCTTGCAGTAGCTTGAGAAGATCTTTCGCGCTCTGGTACGCCGTCCTCGAGGTGGCAAGGGCCGTGGTGCCGACATTGCCGGCCGTGGCCCCCCGTCTCCTCCTCTTGGCTTCGCCGGACGTGGAGGATGACGCCGCGACGACGATGTCGTTTCCCGCAGGAACACGAGAGTCGGCAACACCGTCTCGAGCACCCTCGTGACTCGCCGAGGGTCTCCGGTGATGCCGGACATGTGCACAGCACCAGAAAGAATTTTGATGGAGGCACCGCACCACTGTGAGTCCCACAGGTGGACTGCACGGGTGCGGAAGCAGCAGGAGATGCTCAATATGGTGACAGCTTTTTGCCCTAACCACGGCTGGACACATCATCTTCGTCGCGTCATTTCTCCACCACCATCGCCAGACTACACACTAGAGACGCCGCTGCACACACCGACACAAGCCAATCCACCGAAGTTCCTCCTCAGAGGAACCCTCGCTGCACGCCGTGGAGCCCCGTCATTCTACATGGCAGCAGGAGGCAACGACGAGAGCTCCGCCCCCCACCAATCCCTCCATTCCCCGAACCCCGCCACGTCATCAAGACCGGGCATGTCCCGGCCAAGACTAGCGGCGGTGGCAAGCCTAGCCATCCCCCACCCTCGGGTGAGGGGGAGGCTTGAGCATAGGGGGGAAACGAGGTCCAAGAGGGGGGTGCAGGGCGGCGGCGGCGCCCGGCAGGAGGCACATCGCGCCTCTCTGTGGGAGGCAGCGGCGGGCGTAGGGCGGCACGGACACGCCGTCGGAGGCGGCGGCGCCCGGCCGCCCTCTGTTGTAGGCGGCGCGCCGGCCGATGGCGCTGGCCGATGACACGCCGACCTCACCATGGTAGGCAGCGACGGCTGTGGAGGGAGAGGTTAGGGTTTTGCCCTAACCATACCCCCCTCCATCCCTTATGTTGGCTGGGCCAGGCCGGCCCATTAGCTGACCATGCTAATGGGCTGCCACCCCCTCCCGCGCCAGCCACTGGGCTAGGCCGCGCCCACGCCTCCCCACCTCATGGACCTACAATGGTGGTGGGGCCAAAATACTCATTATTTTGGCCCACCACCCAATTATCTTAATATTTTTGCATTTATGCTATAAGTTGTTGACCTTTGGTCATTTTAATTTTAGCAAATAAGCAGAGACTTTATATTTGCCATCAGCACTTTATAACTCTCTATCATTGTAAATATGTATGGGTTTGTTTCAGCATTTTCATGTCCTTTGTTATACATTTACTTTGCAAATTTACTCTTCTCGCCATACTTTATTTTATTTTTCTGTTGCAAATGTGCCATAATTTCTCAAAATTTTGGCTATCACAACACAGGTGAGATGGCTACCAAAGAGTTCGATATTCTCGCTCTCGATGGTTCCAATTTCCTTGCTTGGACGATGGATGTCAAAGTCAATGTGTCGACTAATGGACTATACAGATGTATAGATGAAACAACAGATGGGAGTGTTCCCCCCTCAAATATGTCCAAATTCTACGCTTTAAAAGTTATAAGAAATCATATCCATCAGGATTTGAAAATGGAGTACATGTATGAGGAGGACTCACGCGCTTTGTGGACTGCTCTTAAAAATCGATATGAACAGCATAAAGCTATCCTCATCCCGGAGGCAACGCATGAGTGGAACCACTTACGCCTACAGGATTTCAAAAATGTAGACGAGTTCAACCATGTTGTTCATAAGATATGCTCTAAGCTCCGATTTTGTGAGAAAGAACCTTCTTAAGAGTTGAAAATTGAGAAGACACTGTCTACAGTGCTCCCATCAAAACGGATCATCACTCAATAATACCGTGAGAAGAATTTCACTATCTACTCTTCACTCATTCAGACATTAAAATAGGCATAAAAGAACCATGAGCTCATTGTATGGAACTCAAACCAGCGCCCTTTGGGCACTGCACCATTGCCTGAAGTACATGCGAATGAGAAGAAACAAGTTCCAAATGAGAACACACGGACTGGAAATTCCTCAGGAAAGGGTAAACGCAAGAGAGTCAAAAAACAACGTGGGAACACTAAAAAGGGGAAAGGCAATTCTAAGCATAATAATGATAGTGGCAACAAAACCGCCTGCTACAGGTGTGGCTGCTACAATCATATTGCTAAGAAATGCAGGACCCCTAAACATCTTGTTGATCTATACATGAAGTCTATGGGTCGTACATAGACCAACCAGAAGCACGAAGCACACTTCGCCTCTCAAGTGTTGGAGACTGGAGCTATGGACCCCATTCCTGAAGGAGCGGGACCAAGCAAAACCAAGACTCCACCAAATGAAGAGGAAGACTCTTTGGACATCGACGACATGCTCGTGGAATATGCTTCCAACGACATTTATGGAGATCTTAATTAGGCGTCATTTCTCTAATGTTTAATTTTTTTTGCAAAAATAATCGTTGTAATAAAGACATGATGTTGCTATCTCTATTTACAATTGTAATAATCACACATGCTATCTTAATATATTGCTATGTGGTTTTATATATTTTGTTCTTACGAATTTACATTATACATTATATAGATTATTACGGAAATCAGTCCGATGGAAGAAGAGATGTGCCTTGTGGACAGTTGTACCACTAACACTATACTTAGGGAAGTCAATTTTTTCCAAACTCTCACAAAGAGGGAATGACAAGTTTTGACCATCGCGGGACGCGATGCTATGATTGTTGGTTCCGGTAAGGCCACTATCATACTTTCAATGGGTACACAAATAAACATCGAGGAGGCATTATTGTATCACAATTCAACATGTACCCTACTAAGTTATAGAGATATCCGAAAAAATGGTATTCATGTGGAAACATATGAAGAAAACAATGAGGAGTTTCTCCTCTTGACCAAAGATGCTGGATATGGCAAAATAACAATTGAAAAGGTGCCTTCTCTCCCGTCTGGACTGTACTACATATACATCAAACATCTATCATATGTTGCATATAAAGTGATTTTTCAAAATGTGGATGCATTTAAAACTTGGCATGATCGCCTTGGCCATCCCATCATCAGAATGATGAGAAAAATCATGAGCAATTCAAGTGGATATGGTATGAGCAATAGAAAATTCCCAGAATCCTCAGATTTTGTGTGCACCTCATGTGCAACTGGGAAATTAATTTTGAGACCCTCACATCTTAAAATAATGGCTAAACCACTAAAGTTTCTTGAACGCATTCAGGGAGACATTTGTGGCCCCATTCAACCATTGTCCGGGTCATTCAGGTATTTCATGGTTCTAATAGACGCATCCACAAGATGGTCCCATGTGTGTCTCTTATCGACATGGAACCATGCCTTTGCAAAATTGATTGCACAAGTCATCAGACTTAGAGCAAGTCAACCTGAGCACCAAATAAAATCAATCAGATTAGACAACGCTGCAGAATTTTCTTCCAAAGCTTTCAATGATTATTATATTGATTTAGGAATTGAAGTTTAACATTCTGTACCGTATGTTCACACACAGAATGGTTTAGCCGAATATTTTATCAAGAGAATAAAACTCATAGCCAGACCATTGTTGCAAAACTGTAACCTACCAACCTCATGTTGGGGTCATGCAGTCTTACACGCTGGTGACTTAGTACAATTGCGCCCAACTGCATACCATACAACCTTCCTACTGCAATTGGTTCGTGGTGATCCTCCTAATATTTCCCATCTGCGAAAATTTGGTTGTGCTGTATACGTACCGATCTCACCACCAAAGCGTACATCAATGGGCCCTCACAGAAAAATGGGGATCTACGTGGGATATTTATCTCCGTCGATTATTAAATACCTGGAGCCCCTTACAGGGGATTTACTCACGGCCCGGTATGCTGATTGTATCTTCAATGAAGAACATTTTCCGGCATTAGGGGGGAGAATTTAAGTATCACACTGAATGCCCGGAAATAAATTGGGATGCCATAGACACCTAAAAGAGGATCCCCGTACCACAGAATCTGACCTTCTGGTTAAAAGGATAACTGATTTGCAGGTTGCTACAAACAATTTGCCAGACTCATTTACTATGAGTAAAAGTGTCACAAAATCATACATTCCTGCAAGGAATGAGCCAGAAAAAATAGAGATACCAAATAAAACTATTCAACTCCCTTTCTTAAAAGAGAGTGAGAGAAGTACGGCAAATCCTCGCAAGCACACAAGGAAACAGAGGAAAGAATCCTCTAACACAGTAAATAAAACTCAACCTCAAGTTGAGAGACACCAAGTGAATTCATCCAATTCACTTCCCACATCAATAGTGCACTCAATTTCTGATGATGGGACATTGGAACGCCTCGACGCGGCCATATTGGGAAATATTGAGTCGTCAACTGGGGTAAATGAAATTTCTGTAAACTATATTGAGTCTAGAGAATCATTCAACCGTAAGACTACAATTGTCGATATATACTTTGCCTCATCAATTGCAGAAACTATCCAAAATGATCCAGATCCAAAATCCATGGTAGAGTGTAAAAAACGCTCGGACTGGAACAAATGGAAGGAAACAATTGAAGTAGAATTAGCCTCCCTCAATAAAAGAGAGGTATTCTCACAAGTAATACCCACACCTCCAAAAACCTTCCTCGTGGGTTTTTAATGGGTTTTTATCCGGAAGCGGAATGAGAACAATGAGGTGGTGAGATATAAAGCAAGGCTTGTAGCACAAGGGTTCACGTAGAGACTCGACATTGATTTTAATGAAACATATTTTCCAGTCATGAGCGGAATTATGTTCCGATATTTGATATCACTAGCAATACAAAAGCGTCTATCTATGCAGTTGATGGATGTTGTGACAACATATTTATATGGGTCACTAGATTCGGACATATATATGAAGGTCCCCGATGGGATCTCTATACCGAATGGAAGCGCAAATCGAAAAATGTATTGTGTAAAGCTCAAAAGATCACTCTATGGTCTCAAACAGTCGGGTAGAATGTGGTACAACTGACTGACTGAGTACCTTCTGCAGAAAGGTTACTCCAACAATGATGATTGTCCATGCATATTCATCAAAAGATTCTCCACAGGATTTTGCATTATATTAGTGTATGTAGATGATTTGAATATCATTGACAACACACAAGATATTAATGAAGCCCGCCACCATCTTAAGGCGAAATTTGAGATGAAGGATTTGGGTAAAACCAGATTTTGCTTAGGTTTACAAATCGAGCACCTTCACTTAGGAATTTTAGTGCATCAATCTGTCTATATTCAGAAATTATTGGAGAAATTCAATATGGACAAAGCACATCCAAATAAAACTCCCATGGTTGTTCAATCTCTCGATAAAGAAAAGGACATTTTCCGACCACGGGAGAAAGGAGAGGAGATATTAGGACCATAATATCGCTATCTTAGTCTCATTGGAGCACTTATGTATCTTGCAAATAGTACCAGGCCAGATATTACATTTACGGTAAATCTATTGGCAAAACATAGTGCTGCTCCAACTAAGCATCATTGGATTGGAGGAAAACAAATCCTCAGGTGCCTAAATGGCACTAAGGATCTTGGCTTATTCTTTCATAAAACTACTGATCCTAGCTTGGTTGGGTACACTGATGCTGGCTATATGTCTGATCCCCACAACGCCAGATAACAAATAGGTTTTATATTCCTCCATGGAGGAACAACCATATCATGGAAGTCATCTAAACAAACAATAGTGGCTACCTCCACAAATCATTCTGAAATCATCGCACTGTTTGAGGCATCACGTGAATGCGTGTGGCTTCGCAAGATGATAAACCACATTGAACAATCTTGTGGTATCGGTTCCTCAGAATCACCTACCATTATCTACGAAGACAATGCTGCTTGTATTACACAGATGCAAACAGGCTACATCAAGAGCAATATCACCAAGCATATTGCCCCTAAGTTGTTTTATCCCCATGAGCTTCAGCAAAATGGAGAAATAAACATCTTACCGACAAAGTCTTATGATAATCTGGCAGTTCTCTTCACTAAATCCCTACCCACTTTCTCGTTCAAAAGATGTGTTAAGGGAATTGGTATGAGACTACTCAGAGACTGTAAGCTTCAGGGGGAGACTCTCTGAATGATGGACCCTGTTAAAACGCTTCACATTGTACTCTTTTTCTTTTTGTGAGTTTTTACCATCCGGATTTTCTCATATAAAGTTTTTAATGAGACAATGATAGATGTAAGCTTATGTCTTATATCATATTTTCTCCAACAGGGATTTTTTTAGAGATAAAACACGACATGGATTACTCCTTTAACCTTGCAGGTTGATGATAGAGCAATCACCAGTCATATTATTCCTATTTTTTTTCACATGGTTTTTTCGAAGGAATTAAAGTCAACATGGACTCGATCAAAAGGGGGTGTTACAAAAGGCTATTATTTGGCCATTATTTGATCTCATCAATAGCATCAAAAGCAGCCATCAAGAGGATTTTGAATCTTTTGTAACAGCCATGTTTAAAGGTATAAATCAACATTATTGCTATATTGATGTTTTTCTCTAATGCCTAGAATCCTAGGCTTGTAATCTCCCTATATAATGGGACATTGAGATCAATGAGAATTGTGGCGAGAATTCACATTTCACTGTTCATTCCTTTTGTTTTGCAACAATTCCAAAGGACATTTTCTATGATGTGACATATAACCATTGATGCATACTAACGGTCACACGGAAGGTGATCGTCCATTTTGCAAGCAGCCCCTTGCGATCCTCGTAGAGAGCTAAAGGAGGTCAATTGCAAAATATCATATGTCGTCATTTTACGAGTGACCCCCTAACCATCCTTTTCTAGGCTACAAAAGAAACGCCCTGTAAAATGACCGACACATCTTCATACGGCCGTTACAGTACATCAACTGGCATATGTCACGGTATAAAAAATGGCTTTTGAACCGTCCTCCTAAAGGACCGTAGAGGTGTAGATTTGTAAAACTTTAAAAAATCTTCTTGCAAATATTTTAATAAATAAAATAAAAAAATTTAAAAAAATCAGCAAATGCTGTTTGAAACTCGCATACTGGCAGCCCATTGCATTGCGGCATCTGATTGTGTACCATTACAAGCTTGTTAGAATGGTACAGACCTTGCACCCCTCGTTTCAATCCGCTTCCAAAGGCCACAAAATAAATGAACTAACACGGCGACAAGCTCATCCACAGCAGGCCTCGCGCCCGTTGTTTCATCGGAGCAGCCTAGCTATCAACGAACCAACGAACCTTCCCCCCTCTTTCTTTTTTTCCTTCTTTCCTTTTCTCTTGTTGCAAAAAGGGCGAGCACAATTGACCATCCCATGGATGATGGCGGAGGAGCTATGTACATGAAGAACTGCGGCGCCCCGACTGGTGGAAGCCATGGCGAAAACCACGTTCACGCCGCGGCGCCGTTGCCTTCGACCTCGCCGTCGCACTTCCAGACCACGTCCTTGAGCTGGGTCGACAGCGTTCTGTAGAACTGTTGTTTCACAGCAGAATTGATTTTGGTTAAACTGGCAGTAAATAGCAAGGGAGAATTGCGAAATTTCCAGGGTCAAGACTTACCTTTTGGAACTCCAGAGTGTCCCCCTTTGCCTTCTTGAGCTCAACCACATGTAAGGATGGAGCTACTTGGAAAACCTATTATTGGTCATACACACACAAAAGAAAAATCTTAGTGAACAGTTGTTCCTTAATGTTTTCAGTATTTTGTTAGAATGGGGTTCCAACTTACCTCAGTGGCAACATTGAGATTGCCTTTTCTACCTGCTTTCAGGTTTTCCATCCTCATCTGGAATGAACAAACATAAACTTATTAGGACTGATGTATGGAAGTCGGTAATAAGAACTTTATTTCCTGATAACTTTGATGTATGCGAGAGAATTTTTGTAATGAGTAGTAAGAGAAGAGAAGTATCTCTATGCAAACAGTAAAGCTATATGAATACCTTGTAATTTTTCTTTTGAATATCAAATCCAAGCGGCTTTGCAGCTTCTTCGATCTTGGTGATAATTTCTTTTGGAGGACACTGTGAGGTGAATCTTGTCTCTCTTTTATACTCCTGTAACAGTATTTGCACTAATAAGCCCACTGCAATGATACTTAGTTTTTAAAATGCTTCATAAGCAACAAACTGGTTCTGAAAAATGGGGAACTGCAATATTGAAAGGGTTATAATATACTTAATGACTAATTGCAGCAGAATTATCTGACCTTTTTTGCCTCAAACAAATTGTCCAGATTCAGTGCCTGATTCAGTGAAATGAGTTCAAATGCGTTCATTGAGGTAGGCTGATTTTCAGTTTCTTCTTTGACATGCCGGTCCTGGTAACCGGTGAATGTATAAAAAAATAATTAATCTTCTTATTCCTACCACAAGAGGTTGAATGTTTTAAAATAAACAGTCCAATTGACTCACTTCGGAGTCTCCAAAAGCAGCATCGACATCATCAAAACTAGTTTCATACTTCTCGTCAAATACAGGCGGTTTGTAACCCTTTTTGAACCAAGGATCTTCCAGTATTTGAGAAATGGTGATCCTCTGCACAAAATTCAACAATGGCAGAAGTCAGGTAAATTGGGGTTCGACGACTACTTTTCGGAATCGAAAAAGTTAACAGGACTCAGTTAAACAAAAAATGATTCAAGGTTGTAATTTCATTTCAATGTGAAAGATCCACCTAGTCATAGACGCATAAAACCATAGTAGTTGCATGACTGATTATCGCTTGCTCAAAATGTTTGTAGTTCTGTTTAGATATGCTTTAGCCCATATCTGAGTCCTTCGAGCAACAAGATCTCAAAATTTATAGGAAGCTTACAGTTGTAGGGTTGGGATCCAGAATTCTGGTGATCAGCTTCTTAGCTCCAGTAGAAAACCAAGTGGGACAGGAAAACTGTGCTTCAGAGATCTGTGATTGAAAAGGAGTAAGAAAAAATAATTTGCATTCACCAAACCTGGGTGTTTTGTATAGTTTTCATATGTATTACCTTTTTATAAAGAGCGATGATGTTTTCATCCTCAAATGGTAAAAACCCCGCAAGCAGAACATAAAGGATTACCCCACAAGACCAGATATCTGCAGCTGCCCCATCATAGCCTCTGTCCTCAATCACCTACAAGAACAGATCAAATACTATGTGAGAAAAGATGTTAATGTAGTGCCAATGTGCAATCAACATGTGTACTGCTAATCTACTATGACATGAAAAAAAAGGATTACCTCTGGAGCAACATAATTAGGAGTTCCACATGTCGTGTGCAGCAACCCGTCAGCCTGTATAGTTGAATTCAATAATATAAGAGCAGTGATAATTTAAAAGGCTAAACAAGAACAACGATGCAACTATTATTGAGAACATTATGATACCTTCACTTGCTCGGTTAAAGCACTCAAACCAAAGTCAGATACTTTCAGGTTTCCACAAGCATCAAGCAGCAAATTTTCTAACTGAAAACGCACGTTAAAGATCAGCATATACTCATAACAGTTGTTGCCCACTTGTTCATGATCAGGAGGTTAAGTCTTTACCTTCAAGTCTCTGTGGTACACACCCCTACTGTGGCAGTAGTCAACTGCATTGATAAGTTGCTGAAAGTATTTTCGTGCTTCCTCCTCCTTCAACCTTCCATTAGTTGCCTTTGTAATTGGTATATAATGTCAGTTAAAATCAACAAAACATGATAATATACTATGAATCAATATTCTGGCAAAAGACGATCCTTTTATACGTTTTAGATCACAAATTGGCACTTACAATGATTTCAAAGAGCTCTCCTCCAGTAACATATTCCAGAACAATGAAAATTCTTGCTTTACTTCCCATGACCTGACGTAGACATATTTTTCAGCCTAAGGTTATTACACTGTTGGCATGAATAAACATATTTTTAAGAGGTACAATGCAATGATAAATCATGAAGTGCAGGCCACTCTGTGACTTTACCTCGAACAGCCGAACAACATTAGGATGCTTTACTAACTTCATAGTACAAATTTCACGCCTAATCTGCATTGAATGTAGATACGTATGAGCATAAAAATATCAAACAAATAATTTCTTCCTTTCAAAAATGTATATGTGATTTGTTCCTTGAATTGCACATATGTAAAACAATACATTTGTGTTATGAGTTCTGACCACAACTTTTGCGTCTAATGTATTTCTGTGTCTAAAATCTCTATGGTTAGAACAGTATAATGAAGAGCAAAGCCTATTCAATGGAATTGAGGACATGAACATCCCCCATGTGACATGAGCAGAACATATCTTGAAGTGTACAAAATGTGGTCCTTTGTTTTTACTTCAACTTTTCATAAAGTTGACAGCAATTAGAAACAGCACAAGGCACCAGAAGAACATACTGAGTTGGTAATATGACTTCAACTGGAAGATCACCATTTGGGTATGTCTCGATGTCATGCAAATATGTAGTCATGTGGACACAGAATCATTCTTAATTGAAGTTACATCTTCCTATGCTCCCATGCTGACACAGCAACATCCAGGAAGAAAATTGTTTCTTTAGTTTTGTTCCTTGATACAAAGATGCAAGTTGATTGTAGTAAACGTTGATGAAAGAAAATCAGATATTTCAATTACGCATGTGGTCCATTACGTAAGAAATATACAATTTTTTTTGGGAGGTAAACTTTGTTGACTATAACAAATGATGGTAAGATTGGCTGTATGGTTTACTGAAAACGATATAGGAAACTTCGATTTTTGACCACTTTATTCCTAGTGGACTGAATCACAGAGGTTAGTCTGATATATGAATTAAAGATATTGGACGAGCAAAGTGATTGATAAAGAACTGATGCAATGCCTTATAAGGGAATTGTTTGAGAATTGCTCCAAAAAATAAGTGCCTAAGAATGACCTGTTCAACCAATCTATGCTTCTGAACCTTCTCCTTGTCAAGGATTTTGATAGCAACTGGCTCGTCATTTTCAGTGTTCTTTGCAAACCGGACCTTTGCAAAGGTTCCTTCTCCAATGGTGCGCCCGAGTTCATACTTCCCTACACGGCGCTTCACCTTTGGAGATAATGCAGCTCTCTTAGCCCTATACATCTTCCAACAAATGAAGGTTCCTATGAACCTTCAAGTTATTCAAGCACCTGCAAGTATTCAATAAGAGTAATCAGGCTATGAAAAGCATTTACTTGACATTGGACAGTTAGTCATTCAAATAGTCAAGGAACAAAAGCCATAACCAAATCAGGATATATGAGAGAAAATTCGGAGAAAAATTGAGACAGTCTGACACAAAGTGTGTTGTCATATCTATTGCAAAAGGCAAGTGATACTACAACTTAAAAATCTGAACTATGGTGGCGAGCTAGATCTGATTACACAAACATGTGTTTTGGATAACCTATATTCACCACAGTGTGAGTGATACCGTATCACAGATACAACAGAAAACTTGAAGCAACTGTTCACACGGACAATTATACTGACGATGGGTATCAAGGACCAGAGTTCAACAGATCTCTTTAAAAAAAGAAAAAAATGGACAATATTGTATCCAGGTTGGTAGCAAGCATTGATTAAAACATCTTTTCGATGGGCATTGATTAAAACATCTTAGGAAGTTAGAACTGTTGAGGGCTCTTCAACAGACATACAGCTGATAGTAAAATTGACAATTTGACAAGCAATAGTATACACAGATTCACCCAGAATGAACAAGGAGTACCGTTACTCGACATATCGACAAATTTAGTTATTCATCCTACTGTAATTTAATCATTCCATTTAAAAAACCGGAACATTAAAAGAATATTCTTTCAGGAAGTGGTCTGCCACAAGGAAAAAGGAAAAAAAAGGAGAACGAGGCAGTCATTTGTAAGTAAATTCGAAATTTTAGTACCAGGAACAGTTAACAACACCTGATGATAATATATAAAATGACCAGACAACTCCAAAACAGCGGTGCTAAATTAACTTTGACTTTATACACATAAAAGATGGTAATGAGTAATGACTGATGACAGAAGCTGAGCTGGAGATGCAGCATCTCTGAGAAAACGCACATGCAAGTGCAAGCGAAAGGCAAAAGGACCAGCACAAGGGATCTTTTTGAATGACTTCATCACTAATAAAAACCTCAAGATCTGCAAAAAGTTCCCCGGCCTTTCGCAAGTAAAACATCGATAGCATCCGACAGAAGCACTGCCATATGTTCAACGATACAAATATATATGACAGACCGCATAGGGAAAATCGCCAGTTGCCGAATGATGAGATGCTGTCAGATAATACTAGAACGCAAAACAAAAAAAACATAAAAAAAGCACTTGTACAGAACTACAGATATGTTTTGCTGAAAGAAAAAGGAAAAGCACAAGGATAACTGTTATCTGAAGGGCAAAGCCCCAATGAGCTGGAAATGCCAAGAACATGCATCCTTCACAAGACAACCGAAATGCAAAAGAAATACACACGAGTACCTAACTCTTCCCCCAACCCATCGAAAGCAACCCAGAATATCAGAAATTGTCCCAACAACAAGGAGCTAAAATCCCCGAAACGCAAAATTCGACCACCACAAAGCCACAGGAGATAGACAGATTCATTCAGGCTGAGAGACACTGATCAACCTTACCTTCAACTCAGGGACCAGCCGGAGGAGCAGCTGACCAGCAGATTCAGGTCTCTCAAGAACAGGAGGAAACCAAGCCAGGTTGGAGGAGCAGAGGGGGGTCGCAGCTGGGGGGATCGAGGATATGGCGAGGAGGATGGAAGGGGTGGTGGTAATAAGGAGCATGGGGTGCAAGCATGTGGGGAGGTGACGTGTCATGTATGGCAGAGGCAGAGGTTAGCAGCGGCAACCCACCGGAAAAGGACAGCGCGGCGAGGAGGCAGCAGCACAGGCAGATGTTTGTTTGCTTGCTTGCTTGCTTTCGCTTGCATCGGCTCTTTCAGTTCTCAAAGGCTGCATGCCTGCATGGCACGATGATCCTATCTGATCGCTGTTCTGGCATTTTCTACTGTTTTCTGTGGGCACGAAAGCGTGGTGAAGTCGATAGCTCGTGCTGGGTCGTGGCCGTACTGCCGTATGCAGGCACTCTCACAGCGGGAAAGCCACGAAGTACCCTGAGAGTTTACAATTGCCTAGCTAGCATAGTTAATCATTTTAGGTCAGGTTCTTTTCGGATTATTCATCAAACTATTGAAACAAATTATTTATTTTAGGTAAATTTTCTTATCTTTTGCTATATTGCTTAGACCACGTGTATTACAATATTTTTTATGTTTATACCTTAATATTTGATTTATTTTTATAATTAAAAAATAGCATGTCGTAATAATCCGCTAAATAATCTAAATCAAACATGACGTTAGTTTACCTACAACAGTAGTCCCTCGTACCCGTATTATATATGTCGTTTCAATTGTTACTGCAAAATGACATAGCTCAAAATCTTCACGATTCTATTTAGAACTCCGTACGAGTTTCTAAGTCAACCTGTTATGTGCATGCGTAGAGTATAGTTTTCCATTCTAATTACTTATATTGTTCATATGTGGGTTGGTGCGTGTCAGGTATAGGGATGATAACGGGTATATACCCGTTGGATTTTTATCCCATATTCATACCCACGATGACTAAAATTTTCCATTCCAAAACCCCACATCTGCTCACGGGTGCAAGATCCTCTTTATACTCACGCTCTATCGGTCGGATACTCATACCAACTACACTAACTTAGAGCACTTAAATTTTGCACAACCATCAAACAATTACAACGACAAACATCATCATATTAAATAATCATGGTTTTAACATTAACATTAAAAACAAGTAAACAAACCATACAATAATTAGACCATATAACAAGTAAACAAATCATACGAGAATTAGACCTTACATGAATGTTCAAAAGGAAGTAAAATATCATGCTAAGCATACAAGAATTTTTACTCATGGGTTAGTGGATGTGGTGGCTATAAAAAATGGATCCATACTCACCTACCTAATGGGTAAGTTTTTTCCACTAGTAGACAGATGGGTAGAAGAATTAGACCGTATATGACTCTAATAGATTAAAAACCCGTCGGATCATAGGTCAAAGGCCCCGTTGCTATCTCTGCATAGATATATACTACTAAATCATATAATAACAAAAAGCTCTCGTCGATCGTGTAGGATCGAATGCCCAACGAAAAGCCAACCAGAGGGGGGGTGAATGGTTGAGTACCCCAAAAACAAAGTTTTAGCGGAAATAAAACTCTTCTTTACCTCTGTTTCCGACGCTCGGCCTGACCGAGGCTGTCGCACCTGGCCGTCGACCGTGCTATTTAGCCGGGTCCGACCGCCCGATGGCCTTCTGGCCCGACCGCCCGTAGCCGATAGCCTCAGCCGATTTGCCTGTAGTAGCCGATGCCGATGAAGAGCCGACGACGTCCGGTCTGACCACCAACGTGCTTGTGGTCTAACCGGGAAGGCGCGGTCCGACTCGTAGTGTGTCCGCGGTCCAGGTTAGCAGATCCGAAATACGCCGTCACACCGAGGAAGAAGTAGACACAAAGAACTATGAAGAAATTTGATCTTTATTGAAACTCTCTGTGTTTACAAAGTGCGAACAAAGCACTCCTCACAAAATCTCAATCTAAACTTGAAACCCTAACTTGAGAAGCTCTAAAACTCGAACTCAAAATCGATACCGAGAGGCCACGCCTCCCTCACTATTTATACACAAAATCCGCAGCCAAGAGCCACGAATCCAACTCATACAAGAAGCCCTAATCCACTAGGAAACCTTCTCGTACAAGAAACAAACTATACATAAACCAGTAGTAACAATCCCGGTTTTCCTAAAACGAAATTTCGCTTTCCATACACAACAATATCTCCATTGTATGCCATATGGAAACTTTCCAATCATGTGCACTAATCTCTACCCTTCAAGATCCCGCATGATCCTCATCTCGAACGTCACCTTATCTCCAAGTTGACTCCGACTCGATCACCGGCGATACTTTCCCGAGGCGTAAAGAATACCTGCACACAATTAAATAAAGAATACCATATCCGAGCACAAGCTATCCAAACTTGACTCATTGTTAGCATAAACAACCAGACACGTGCATAGGAACACGAAACTTCCATGTATGTATAAGGAAACAAACCGAAAACAAAACCGAAACGAAATCCGCAACCGTCGGATGCTCGGCGGTCGACCGCGACTCTGCCGTCGGCCGAAACATCTCCTCGGCCGGCGAACACGCCGTGGCCAGGCTGTGCCACCGAACACTGTTCATCATCCAAAAATTTAACTCTTTCAAAAATAAAACACTTAAACCAATAAAACCCAAACAACCAATGGTTCATCATCCAAAGAAGAATCAAACACACACTTTGATTTTACAGATCGAGGCCTGGTTGGAGATAGATTATTAACTATGATTATCTACTTTATTACTATATAGATAAGTTAAATATTTTGAGAAATAAACATAATAAATACAACTTAGAATGGTCTAAGCAATATATAGGAGAAAAAAATCCTGAAAAATGTATTTTAAAATTGTAGAGTAAATAATACGTGACAATAATATAGCAGAGAGCAGCTTAAAAGAGCATAGCCGAGTCCTCTTCGTAATTTTCTATGGGACTTAAATTGAATGGAATAACATGGTCAGGTATATTTTGCCCATTATGATACTGGCCCCTCAAAGTACTGATTGTGATCGTGTCGTTGGCACTTGGCAACAAAAGTAGTCAAAGTAGTGATCACATGACAACTGAACTTTCGATTTCCTTTTCTACTGCTCAAAACAGTTACTAACTTTTGTTGTGCTTCAACGAGGAAACGTGCTATTCCCAGGTGAAGCGTGGCACCTCGAGAAAGCCATAGAAGTACATCGGATGGAAACATGGCAGAGGGATTAGTGTTAAGCAGCCCAGGACTTCGGATAGAAACCATATATTAATTAGATTGTCAAGAACGAACTGAATTATTGGACCGTATTAACGAATCGCTACGATGTCTTCTAGATCATGATCACAGAGAGAACAAATCTGGTTGACAACCGGGGGATACTCACACCGGCCGGTCAGTGAGTTTTTAAGTGAGTATGGGCTAAAAAATGTCTTATTTACCATGTTCATGGTTTTTAAGTTTTCTATATATAAATTTTTTTAAAAAATAAATAAATCTATTTAAGTTTTTAATAATTAATACTTAATTATGTGTTTATTAATTGTTTATCTCGTTTTACATGTCACCGAAAAGTTAGGACAAACTGTCCTTTATAACTCAGTGTAAGACGCTTGATCGTAACATTACTTTAGACCCGCCTACACTCTGGTCGCAAATTGATTGTGATAAATATAGCACTTCATTTTAAAAAAAAGTGGATTACACTTTGAACTTTTTTTATTATTGAAGTTTTATTTTAGATCACCCTTTACTTAGTCTTTTTCATTTTTTTAATCTTCTCATGTTGAACTGTGTAAGTTGTTTTTTTTCACTTTAGAGCACCTCAAACCACCTTTTTAGCATTTCAACGACCTTGAGCACGTCGACTTTGGCACATTGGTAAGCTCTCCTACATATACACAGAACCTATCTTTATCGGATAAGAGCTATACATGTTTAGATAAGATAATTTGGATGATCTAAATTGTAACAAAGACAAACTTACTAGTCCAAAATAAAAAGATTGGGCAAAAGATGGTTTAACGTAAAACTTTAGTAAAAAATGACCTAAATTATAATTTGCTCAATTTTAATTTTCATATCAATCACTACGGGAGATCTTCTGTTTGCCCAGTGTCTGGGACACTTGGCGAAGGCTGTAAAACACTCGACGAAGACTTTGTCGTGTGTTGCACTCGGCATAGCTCACACGGTGAACTTTGGGTCGGCAAAGAGCTCTTTGCCGAGAGTTTTCCATCGGACACTCGGCAAAATCTTCGCCGAGTGTCCCTTCGACACTCGGCAAAAAAGTACACGTTAGGTTGGGTAGACGGTGATGGAAAATTTCGCCGAGAGCCTAAAAACACTCGACAAACTTTTCACTTTTGCGAGTGCCAACAAAAAACCCTCGGCGAAATTACCATCTTTGCCGAGTGCGAAGAGAAAAACACTCGGCAAAAATATAAACTTCGCCGAGTGTTTTTGCAAAAACACTTGACGAAGAGGGGAATTTCGCCGAGTGCTTTTGTCAATACGCTCGGCGAAGTTTGGGCACTCGGCAAAGGGTTCCCAGGAACCCCGGTTGCCCTCTTTGCCGAGTGTTTTGGCCATTGCACTCGGCAAAGGCCCTCTTTACCGAGTGTTACACTCGGCAAAGTGACAATTTTAACCCTATTTCATTTGTTCAGTGGCATATTTCATAAATTTTCAAAATATACATCACATTCACAACCCCAATCATTCCACAACCCCATAAGCATCATTCCACATCCCCAATCACAACCCCAATCAGTACAACCACATCGACAACAACAATCACAACAACCTTAGCCATAATTCACAATCCACAAAACATAAATATAATCCACAATCGTAACCACAGTCACAATCCACAAAACATAAATATAGTAGTTCACAGTAGGTAGTCCATAATTCGCAATCGAAATTCGAAGAAAACATAGTAGTTTACAGTAGGTAGTCCACAATTACAATTGTTCAAAGAAAATTACCGAGGTGAAAACGGCGCCCAACCTCTGTGGTCATTACTGGGGTTATTTGATGCCGTCGACTGAGGCTGCATAAAAGAAAAAGAGAATAGTATAGGTTGTCAAGATAGTAACATTCGCAAATAAGAAAATTAAATGTGAGGTGGATGTGGAGGAGTGAATACCACAGGCTGTGGTGGCGGTACGACAGAAATACCCATGTTCTTACTGATTGTTTGCACGTAGCTATACATCTCAGTCATCCTCATCTCAATCTCCCACCGTTTCCTTCTCTCCTTTTCCAACTCGTCCAACAATATTTCATTCCAATGTTACAAAGTGAAGCAAACAATCAGTAGATATTAATGAATTGAGAAAAAAGAATTTTCTAACCCACCGTTTCCTTCTCCTCTTCCAACTCGTCCTACAATATTCCATCCCAATGTTACAAAACGAAGCAAACAATCAATAAATATCAATGAATTGAGCACAAAACCAAAAATTTCTCACCCGGAGTTGCTGCACTTTGGTCTGTGAAGCGGTCGGCCGTGTGCGTATGGCCGGGCTTTCGCTCGTGCTCCTTGCTCGAAGCTGGGACAAAGTGGGTGTACTGGCTGTGTCGAGGAGGTTGTCGCCAATCCAGTACCGTCCATGCTTCTTGCCTCCTCCCACCCTCATGACGACTTCTCCATCAATATCCTGGGTAGTAGGATCGAAATCCTCCCCATGGAGCTCCCTTGCCATCATGGTGTACTGACTGAGGCGGTTGTGGACGGTCGCATTGGTGTATGCCGAGGGCCCGTCCTCTGGGTTGTAGTCGACGTCGGACGTCGCCTTACCCTTGTGGGCCAAAGCCCATGCCTTGAACTAGGAGATAGGTTGCCCATCATGCGACGTCGACTGCGAATAAAACAATAGTATGGTTAAGAACTATTGAGCCTTGGTCGTTGAAATGAAAACTAGAATTCACGTACCCATCTAGCTGCATATTGGTTGAGGCTAAGGCTACCTTGGTGGTGTGGTGCACATGGCATCATCAAACGCCGCTCCCGGCAAGCGGAGTGCGTCTCCTGCCACTCGGCAGCGCACCACCTGTCCACCATGCGCTCCCAGCAATCGAGAAGCTGGCCGCACCACCAAACAGGCACCTACACGTCATCAAGTATAAGAGATATACCTAGATCAAATCAAATATACTTAATCGTTCAAAAATCCGATGTTATGTTTACCAGCATGTATTGTTTCTTTGTGAGAGCCATGGTTCTTGCTTCGGTTTTAGTGACCTTCAGGTTATTGTATGCAGCGTTGTATGCAATGATGGCATGACATCCTGACATTTTTAAGCTTTTTAAACTTCGTTTGCTATTTTTACAATTTTAAAATCATTCGCTCAATAGGTTCCTAACCATGTTTCATGAAGAAAAATTTTGAAATTTCTATTCATTAACCGCATAATGACTCAAAAGGGTCTAAATAACATGTATATAATTTTTTCACTAATTTTATTTCTTTTTTAACCACTTGCAGTTCTAATTTGAGACTTACCAAAAATTTCACAAAAATACAATAAATCAAAGAAATATAGCAAAACCAATCAAAAAACTACCAAATTTTATAATTAGGGATTACATGTTGTATTTACATAATAGAGAAAGTTTGGAGGGTAGATGAGGAAAAAAAATCACAAGTTTGCCGAGTGCCAGCTAAGAACACTCGACAAAATTGAACTTCTGCCGAGTGCCTTTGCGAGACACTCAGCAAAGGTCTCATTTTACCGAGAGCCTTGCCTTGGCTCTCGGCAAAGGAGATATTTTGCCAAGTGTCTTGACTTAGCACTCGGCAAAGATGTTGACAAACGGCTGTTGCGATGACTCAGCGACGGCCGTTGCAATTTTGCCGAGTGTCCCTTATTGACACTCGGTAAAAATGTACTTTTGCCGAGAGTCATGTGAAGGAACTCGGCAAAAATATTCTGTTTGCTGAGCGTTTATATTCGCCAAGTGTTTACTCTCGGTGAAGTGTTGATTTTGTCGAGTGTTCTTTTTTGCCGAGAGCCCTCTCGACAAATATGTTATTCGTCGAGTGACCGATAGAAAGCACTCGGCAAACATTATTACGCTCGGCAACCTTTGACTTTCCCGTAGTGCGAGATTGATATAGTCTTTGTATTGCTCACAAAAGACAGCATAAATAAAGCATTCTTCACAAAAGAAATTTTTCATTGGAAGCACCTGAATAACAACAGCAGAGGATATAGTAAAAACTAGCTGCAGTGCTGCACATTGGCCAGCAGCATATGCATATTACTGGACCCCATTTCCACCGGCGAAAGTTTTTCACAAGCATATGTCAGCATCTCACATGGCAGATCGCACAGCACTTTAGAGCTAGTCTGGACCATGTGGCCACATGCCTTGGCAGTCAGGCGGGAGCATGGCCGTGGCCGATAGTCTCACGGTGCCAAAATTGAGAACAACCCTATGGACACAAAATCATCAGAAAAATATGTTTTATCGTCAAAAAATATTATATATATACTGTATTCCGAGGTGCGTTATAATTAAAACGCATGCAATGTTAATAATTTTTTTATTTAGAGGACAATCATTCCAAATCCTCATATTATGTCTAACATTAAACTTTTTACTATTAAGAATTTGAAAACATATAACACTTAGAGACGCGTCGTTTTAGTTATTACACATCAGATGTATTTTAGCAGATGCATTTTAGCGCACACACATATATATATATATATGTACATGTATATGTGTGTATATATATACACACGGTGGATTGACAGAAATATAAAAAACCAAAAATTCAGTTTACCTGTGGAAAAATAGTTTCTGAAGGTTATTTTTGTTGGTGCGTCTAAAAAAATTCACTAACGTCAAGTTTGTAAATTTTTATTTTAACGTTTATGGAACCGATAGAAAATATCACAGCCCACATGTTTGCTCCCAAGTCGGATAATGCCATGCAATAAGTTGAGCCGCATGACTAGCTAAGCTGGTTACCCGTACGTATAGAGAAAGGGCTCTCAAACACACAACGTAGCAGCTGCTGATCCCATTGCTAATTCAGTCCATGCGTTATTAGGCCAGCCAGCTGCTCTCGCAATCGCAGCTGTACGGACGTACACATACATGGTTCGGCTTAAAAATCTTTTCTGCAATTCCGTTGCGATCGATCGAGTGCGTGGCGGTGGTTATTTTTCCTTTTCCTGGCCGCCAGCCACTTTGTCGCCAATTCCCTTATTTCTGGCGTGTGCGCTGTCATGCTTTTCCCCGCCATTAGTACGTGCAGGAGCGTGAGCGAGCAAGCGAGCAAATCTTTTCTGTACGCTTATGTGATCTGTATATCGACGTGTATATCTGAAAAGGAGAAGAGATAGAAATAGAATGCAAGATGAATGGCACTGGTTTGGCAGGTCGAGGCCTCGAGAAGGATTCACAGGAAAAGCATCCACTTGTTTATTACATCTCAAAT
This sequence comes from Oryza australiensis, assembly GCA_019925245.2. Lineage (NCBI taxonomy): Eukaryota > Viridiplantae > Streptophyta > Magnoliopsida > Poales > Poaceae > Oryza > Oryza australiensis. The sequence continues at coordinate 3,338,636 of JAIFGZ020000118.1, read as the reverse complement.
AAATAGTTATTATAAAGATTTTTGAAAAATTAACAAGATAAAATAATATATACTACGGGAAATTTCCTTTTTGCCGAGTGTCTGGGACACTCGGCGAAGCTGTTTAACACTCGGCGAAAATTTCGCCGAGAGTTGCACTCGGCATAGGTCACACGATGAACTTTGGATCGGCAAAGAGCTCTTTGCTAAGAGTTTTCATCGGGCACTCGGCGAAATCTTCGCCGAGTGTCGCTCGACACTCGGGAAAAAAAGTACACGTTAGGTTGGGTATACGGTGACGAAAAAGTTTGCCGAGAGCCGAAAAAACACTCGGCGAAGTTTTCAATTTTTTGAGAGCACAGGAAGAAAACACTCGGCGAATACCCATACTTCGCCGAGTGTTTTCAAAAGCTTCGGCGAAATTGAAACTTCGCCGAGTGCTTTGGCAAAAGCGCTCGGCGAAAGTGGTCATTTCGTCGAGTGCTTTTGTCACGCCCTCGGCGAAGTTTGTGCACTCGGCAAAGGGGTACCCGAACCCCTAGGTTACCCTCTTTGCCGAGTGTTTTGGCCATTGCAGTCGGCGAAGGCCCTCTTTGCCGAGTGTTGCACTCGGCAAAGTGAAAATTTTAACCCTCTTTTATTTGTTCAGTCGCATATTTCACAAATTTTCAATATATACATCACATTCATAATCCCAATCATTCCACAACCCCATAAGCATCATTCCACATCCCCAATCAGTATAACCACATCGACAACCACAATCACAACAGCTTAGCCATAATTCACAATTCACAAGACATATAATTCACATTCGTAGTCACAATCATAATCCACAAAACATAAACATAGTAGTTCACAGTACGTAGTCCACAATTCGCAAACAAAATTCGAAGAAAATATAGTAGTTCACAGTAGATATTCCAGAATTACAATTGATCAAAAAAAATTACCGAGATGGCCACGGCGCCCAACCGTCGTGGTCATTATTGGGGGTGTTATTTGATGCCGCCGACTGAGACTGCACAAAAGGAAAATAGAATAGTATAGGTTGTCAAGATAGTAACATTCGCAAATAAGAAAATTAAATGCGAGGTTAAGTGACTCACGGAGTGCCTACAAAAGGATGTGGAGGAGTGAATACCACAGGCTGTGGTGACGGTACGACAGGAAGACCCATGTTTTGACTGATTGATTGCACGTAGCTGTACATCTCACTCATCCTCGTCTCAATCTCCCGCCGTTTCCTTCTCTTCTCTTCCAACTCGTCCTACAATATTTCATTTCAATTTTACAAAGTGAAGCAAACAATCAGTAAATATTAATGAATTGAGAAAAAAGAATTTTCTAACCCGCCGTTTTCTTCTCTCCTCTTCCAACTCGTCCTACAATATTCCATCCCAATGTTACAAAACCAAGCAAACAATCGTAAATATCAATTAATTGAGCACAAAACCAAAAATTTCTCACCCGGAGTTGCTTGTTGTTGAAGATCCTTCCATCTCGATCGGGAAATCGGGGACGGCGACGTAGTGGTCAAACGTGTAGGCAGGCTCCGACTTTTCGGCGTACTGAACAAGGCCAGGAAAGTGTACTCTGCACAGAACACCCAGGATGCCGTTGACTTGGCGTTTGTGATCACCTCCTCGATCACAGTCAACACACGACAAGTGAAAATGCAATGAATTATTAGTTTTAATTGTAATTTTTAACAAATCAAATGAAAAAGTATTGACAACAACCAAGGTTACTTACGAGTCCCTTCAGCTGAATCAACGGGCGTCTCGAAAGGTATCGGTCGCCGTGGGAGGGTCGAGGGACCTCGCAACCAAACAGTCGAGGCAAACCCTCGCGGAAGCGTAACCGACTCCCCACTCCGAGCCGCACCCCCCACCTCCTCGCTCCTCCTCCTCCTCACTAGAGCTACTAGACCCTCGCCTCCTCCTCCTCCCCCGCTCCGCTCGCTCCACCCGCTCCTCCCGCTCGTCGTCACTAGAGGACGGTACAGGGGAGTGTATCCTCCCTCGACCCCTGCCAGCACACACCTTGCGGCGACCCCTGCCGCGACTCCTACCAGACCCCTCAGCTGCATCGGCCCCTCGAATGACATCTTTGGCTCTTTTGAACACCGACACGCACTTCCTCAAACCACCCACCATCTTTGTTGAATCACCTGCACGTAGAAAAAGAAAACCAACTAGCACAGATATAAAAAATACGAAGAGAGATGCAAAATAAAGGTACCGTAAGATCTTCATGGGGATAGCGAGCTGCCTCTTATGCCCATCACCAGAGTCTACCTCTACGAACCTAGAGGATCCACACTTTGCACAGTATTTTGCTTCCGCATGCTCTTTCCTAAATAGGATACATCCGTTCGGACAAGCATGTATCTGCTCATATGGCATCTTAAGTGCACGAAGGAGTTTTTGTGCCTCATACATGCTCTTTGGCAGAAGGTGACCATTCGGAAGCAGGCTCCCAACAACTGTCAACATAACATCAAAGGTCTCTCTACTCCAGCTAAACTGGGACTTTACCGCCATTAGCCGTGCAATGGCATCCAGTTGAGAAACTTTTATATGCCCATGAAGGGGTTGCTTGCCGCAGACAACATGTCGTAATACGCCTTTGCGGTAGGCTCCGGCTCCTCCTCCCTACATCCTTCATCGAAGTGTGCTTCTTCATAGTTATTTAACATGTCTCCTACCCCGACATCAGAATCAAACTCCTCGATGCGTTGTCGGATGACCTCGTCTCTCCCACGGTAGGCTTCACCATGGAACGTCCACCGGGTATAATCAGCTGTAAAACCATTCTTGCAAAGGTGTTTGCCCATGATCTCTTTTGTTTGTCGCTTCATGTTACCACATTTGCTACAGGGACACCATGTGGTACGTGCTCCTTTAACCTTGGCAAATGCAAGTTCCAAGAAAGCATCGGTCTTCTCGATCCATTCATCGGTCAACGAACCGTGACTTGAGCGGCCCGTATACATCCATCCTCTATCATATCGAATAATCATATAAATATTATTTCCATCTACCGAGTGTCTCTAATGTCTAATAGGTAAAGATAGGTCCTAATCCCACCCGAGGATGTGTAGATGAGTTTACTTCCCATGCTCTAGTACTCTGCGAGACAATTTCGACGACCTCCATTGTTCTCCAAATACACGTCCCGACAGGAGATTGTGTATCCGGAGAACAACTGGGAGATACTACCAAATTCAGTCGACTGAATATTAGACCATGGAAACTAAACTCATCTACACATTCTCTGGCGTCAAAAAACATGGACAATTAAAAAGATACGGTTAAAGATATGCAAGAAGGCGCATATTTTTATCCGTATCTCTTTCGAACGGGAGACGCCTAAGGTTACGTTATACACGACAAGCTACGGTAAAGACATCGGCACCGCAAAATAGGGAAGCACGGCTCGATGGCGGCACACAAGCGACGGCATGGTCGCGCGATGCGACTCCATTCATACGGGTATATATACAATAATCATTAAATATATACGTTCATACAATAAATATCATTCCTTTTACCATTGATTTGTTTATAATAAATACCTAAATTTGTTTCTTTTTGCCATCAATTTATTTCTAATGTTGCACATGGTATTAATCGATTTCTAATGCAAACAATTTCAAATCTATTAACAAAATCTCACAAAAACATTCTAATGTATGTAAAATATCACAAAAATTACCGAGGGAGGGAGCCGTCAATCGAGGAGGGCGCGGGGGCCGCCGGCCGGAGGGTGGTTGACGGCCGGGAGGTGTGGCGGCGTCGGACGGGGGCGGCGGCGGCGGGCGGGGCGTTGGCGGGCGGGCGAGGAGGCGTCGGCCGGGGGTGCGTCGGCCGGCGGCTCGGCCGGGGGGCGGCGCGGCGGCGAGGCGCGCAGGCGTGGCGGCGTCGGCCGGGCGCGTCGCCGCGGTCCGGCGGGCGTCGGCGGGAAGCCCGACCAGGGAGGCGTCGCCGGGGCGGGGATGCGGCGGCGGCGTGTAATTTCGCTAAGTCACAAAGTGAATGGCGCGAGAGGAGGCGGCCATATTAGCGATATTTGCCGAGTGCCGAACTTTGCCGAGTGCCACCGATCTGGGCACTCGGCAAAATAGAGCTTTGAGAGCCGGATCGTGGCACTCGGCAAACGCGTATTTCGCCGAGTGCCTAGGGTTAGCTCTCGGCAAAGCATGCGATGAGGATCTTTTTGAACCATTTTGCCGTGTGTCACATTTGTGCTGAGAGCTACGCTCGGCAAACAATTTTATTAGATTTTTTGCTTCTAATAATTTAGAAATTATCAAACAGACTCAAAAATTTACAAAATTTTTGCATAAACCCATTTATGCTATTTATTGCCTGGGAAAAGATTTGAAATCAAACGACAATTCGGCGTCACTTTTCTCCAAATCTAACCAATCCTTCTCAACACTTATAATCTACTCCGAGAATCTTCGGTTTTGTGAGTGTCGTACTGATAAAATATTCGAGAACTTCTCGATTTTTTACCCCAGCCTCGACGTATGATATCATGACATCCTAACAAATTTTATGATTTTCGACTTCGTTTGCTATTTTTACAATTTTGAAATCATTCGGTCAACACGTTCCTAACCATGTTGCATGACATGTTGCAGGAAGAAAAACATCACAAGTTTTGTTCATTTACCACATATTGACTCAAAAGGGTCTAAATAACATGAATATAATGTTTGCACTACTTTTTTTTATTTTTTTAACCACTTATAGTTCTAATTTGAGACTTGAAAAAAATTCACGAAAATACAATAAATCAAATAAATATAGCAAAACCAATTGAAAAATTACCAAATTTGATAATTAGGGATTACATGTTGTATTTACATAATAGAAAAAGTTTGGAGGATGGATGAGGAAAATTTTTGACATGTTTGCGAGAGCCGGGAAAGACACTCGGCAAAGGTGGTATTTTGCCGAGTGCCTAGTCCCGACACTCGGCAAAGGTGGTATTTTGCCGAGTGCCTTGCCCTGGCACTCGGCAAAGATGGTACCAAACGGTATTAGTTGACAGCGGTTAGTGTTTTGCCGAGTGTCCCTTATTGGCACTCGGCAAAATTGTACTTTCGGCGAGGGCCGTGTGGAGGCACTCGGCAAAAGGGATTTTGTGCCGAGTGTTTTTGTTCGCCGAGGGCAAACACTTGGCAAAGTGTCCTTTTTGCCGAGAGTTTTTTTTCCGAGTTCCCGCTCGGCAAATATATTGTTCGCCAAGTGCCCGACATAAAGCTCTCGGCAAAAAATTTTACACTCGACAAACATGGGCTTTCCCGTGGTGATAAATATGTCAATCCACAAACATATAACTCCAAATTTAACTTTTACAAATTAATAAAAAACATATTTAATATTCATATTATAACTAGAGTTTAATTTTTTTATAACTGACAAAATTCAAATTTGAAATTGTGATGATATATTACATATTAATTTATATTAATTTATCTTGTTAATTATTTTAAATTTTTTATGACTATTATTGAATAATTGATACGTAATAAACGAGTGATTAGAATTCCTCCCCGGTGAAACATAGGAGTCGGGAGATGAATGTTGATATTTTTGGCCGCGACAAATGCTTTGCATTTCTCCGGTCGCTGCATATCCTTGTTACTACTTGCTGGATCGTGGTCGAGGCAAAGTTGGCTATTTTACATTTAACGTTGTTGAATTTCTGGTAGAGATTAATGGAGATAATTCGTGAACCTGAAGGGCCATGCAACATCACGGTCGTAGCCTTGGCTGCGCTCCAGGTTACACCTGCGTCGTCCGCAATAGGAAATAGGAAGCTTCCTGGCAGCTGCGTGCATGGCTCTGCATGCAGCAACGGAACGCGTGGTGGTGAATCAGACGACGCTGAGTAATGAGGCTCCATCCATATCTATTTTCGCTCTGGCATTCTCCCGAAATGAAAGATGGGATGACACACACAATTAACACGGGAATGAGTTGTATATACATGTTACGGCTGCTAGCTAGTTTAGCTCTCTAGTCTACCTGATGGACTGGTAGCTTAGCTAGTTTAATTAGCTTGATCATTTAATTTCGTGTCTTGACAGATCGGGAGTGGGCATGCATTTCGTTCCGAGATGCTGGTCAACCTAATCCAAATGCTGCAGCAGCAGCATTTTGCCCACACAGGATGGTAGCGTAGTATCAGTACGTGGCGGCCTCGCGCGGGACACACCAAATCGGCTACTACGCAAATCCAGCCGTACCAAAACCCAACCACGCGCGCACGTATATACGCTAGGATTACGAGAACAACCGCCCGTTTTCGCCGTTTGATGCGTCGCCCAGGCACAGCCAAAGTACCAACCGACTAAACGAGACCGAGGACGTCGCGGTCGGCCGGATGCCGAAGGGGACACGGAGGGGTGTGGGGGGATCGCGAGGAAGCTTCCGCGCAGCTGCGCGGGCGCAAGCGGACGAGAGGTGCGTGCCCCTGTCACGCAACGCAACGCGCCAAGCGGCCGCGCGTGGCCCACGCGCGCTCGCTCGCGCCGCAGCTGGCCGCTCGCTTGCCCATCAGCCTATCATCACCCGGCGCGGCGTGTACGTATTCGTCGTACGGGTGGCTCGTCCGCCTCACCGCTATCGACGGCGGCAGGGGAGGATGTGAGGGGACGGGCTAGTCGTGCTTATCTCTCCGCGCGTAACGTACGGCCTCTCTCTCGGTCGGTCGGCACGGCCGTCGGCTGCGTGGCGGTGGAGACAGGTATTGCCTCTCATGGTTGTGTACGTGTGGCTGTGGCTAGCTGCGATCAAAATAAAAACATGATCGATCGGTTCGGTGGTGAGTAAGGATTGACGGCGGGCGCTAGACTGCCTTGCACTGTACCACTGCCTCCTCTCTCTCTCTCACTCTCTCTGGACTAATCATCAACTGTTATCTAATTAACATGGTATAAATTAGGTAGAGATGAATAATTTAGCTGGGATGCTGTGACCCTAAAAGTAGGGGTGGATAACGAGCCGGCTCGGCTCGGTTTAGCTCGTTAGGATAACGAGCTGGCTCGGCTCGGCTCGTTATCCTAGAAACCCAGCTCGACTCGGCTCGTTATGAAGCTCGAGCCGGCTCGTGAGCTGCAGCCTCTCATTCTTCCTCCATTGCAGCTGCAGTCGGCACAGGAAGAGGGAGGGGAGGGGAGTGGCGACGGGCGGTTGTGGCGGCTGCCGCCTGCCGCTGGTGTGTGCGCGTGCCGCGCGGTGACGAATCGTCGCTGTCCACTACCGCCCGCCTCCGGTCGCCCGAGGTCGCCAAGCCGTCGATGCCGCCGTCGGCCACTCCCGCTCGGCCAGGAGGACGGGGAAGAGGGAGGAGGGAGTGGCGATGGCGGTTGTGGCGAGCTGCTGCTGCCGTTGGTGTGTGCGCGCGCCGCGCGGTGGCGCTCCGGCTACAGCGGCGGGCTGGATCTGCTAGCCTTGATGCGGCGCGGCGCGATGGGGAAAGGGGAATCGATTCGGGACGATTCGGGACTAGGGCGTGGGCATGGCGACTGGCGAGGCAACCGAGCCGTGCGTGTGCGGCTAGGCCGGTTAGCGCTGCATAGGTGCGGGCTGTCTGCATCTTCTGCCGTCGCTGCGGTGCGGTTGGGTTGGATTGTGCGGCTTGTTCGGCTCGCGAGCGGCTCGTGAGCTGGCTCGAGCCGGCTCGTTATCTCTAACAAGCTTTAAAGCCAGCTCGGCTCGTTACGAAAATAAAACGAGCCAAGCCGAGCCTGTCACGAGCCGAGCGAGCTAACGAGCCACGAGCTTCCTGTCCACCCTTATCTGAAAGAGTGTACGTCGGAACGCCCCTGGGTGGTGCAGCCACGCCGCGTAGCCGAGTGTAGTCCGCGTTCAATTGAGCAAGCACTCCTCGATCGAAAGGAAAAATATCGACCAGCGCAGCGAGTGGTGATGCAGCCAGATGGAAAAGTCCGGTCCGAATTAGTGAACCGCTACCTACCACGCTTACCGTAACCAGAAAATCTACAGCTGGCCTTTGCTAGCCGTGGAGCTGGGCGGATGGAGAATGTGGACCAAAAAGGTTCCTCTTCCTGCATCGATCTCAGTTTTGCAGTCTTCGATCTGCTCGAACAGATCTACGCCCAGCCACAAACCGGTACAGCCGGATCAAATGTTCAGATTTTATATCACGGTCGCAAAGCTAGCCAAGCAGCAGCAGCAGCTAGCATCACGCTACCCGAATATGCCAACGATATGGGCCGACTGCAACATGCTGACCGGTGTGCGGCGCTGCCCTTTTTTTGCTACGGGCATAGTAATACTACCGTTGCAGTTTATTTTTTCCGGCCAGGGCCAGAATTGCAATGAACAACGGGACAAGATGTCTGCCACGTTCAGTGAGGCAATGTACGAGAATCATCCCATCATGGCGTTCAACTAAATCAACATGGAGAGGCCATCGATCCTTCCTTATGTTACCCTGATTAATTAAGCTGTGTTGTCTTTTTTTCACATGTATGTTTCCCAAATGGTATTTTTAAAAAATATTTATACGAAATTTGTTTTTAAAAAATTATACTATCTATTTTTAAAAAATAAACTAATATCTAATTAATTATATGTTAGTTATTTTGTTTTGCGTGTCAAAAAGTTAGTTTCTACTTATAGAACAAACGCAGCCTTAGGGAGCATAAGAGTGTCAGTGTCTCATTGCATTTCAATCAGGGTTTTCTATTTCGTGTGCTTCTATCATGCCGTCCTTCCCCCATAGTAGCACGGTTTTCGCGCGAAAACCGCGACGAAATGAATAGTAATTTTCATGACGTTTTGCCGTACCGTGGTTTTCGTCTAAACCGTGCCAAAAACTGTGAAAACCGCGTCAAAATTGCGATGAAAACCATGAAAACTGCAATTTGAATTTGAACCAAATTTAAATATGTGTCGTACCACGGTTTTCATTCAAACCGCACAAAAACCACGTCACATATCGTGGTTTTCACGGAACCGCACGAAATTTAATTTTTATAATATATATATTTGGGATAAAATGAATTTTTTCAAATTTTTTGAATTCGCATGAAATTATTCAAACAAAACTACGAGGATGTTATGCCGCACCCTCACGGTACGTATAAAAACCGTAAAAACCACAGTGGTTTTTGAGGTAAGGTGAACCTGATTTTAACTAGGCTACGACTTCTTTCGAGACCATGTTTGGATTGCCGCACGCAACACAAGAATCATTAGCTATGGTATACTTGAAAAATAAATTCATTTAATTATATATATATATAGTATTTTTAAAATACATTATTTAATAATTTAGAAAATGTGTTTATGGTTAACGAAGAAATAGCTCCCCTAACCAGCAAAAAAAACGGAGGCTAGGAGTGTACAAGTCTGCAACGTACGTACGTCCAATGTATATTTGTTTTTGCAGAGTTCAGTTGGAATGGAGCTTCAATTTGTGCCAATACGTCCAGAATATCGCTTGTTCTCTTTTATTGATGGTTAACAGCCTCGTTTTATTGAAGGATCTTTTGTTCTCTTTAGTTGGACGTTAGGTCGACTATTTTTTATCCATACCACCCTTTTGTGCTAACAGGCTATTTTTTATCCATACACTTCCTCGGTTTTCCCCTAAAGAAACACTTCGGTACATAACTTAAATTTGTCTACTACTTTTATTATGAAATCTCTTCATGATTCTCAAAATCCAGGCCGTACCTATTCTCATTACCTATTTTGAACAAACAAGTGTGCAAATATTAAAGGAGCATCATCTACGGGACAAAACGGTTTTGGTGCTAGATCAAACTAATCATGTCACACGGACAAGCTTCCAAACAGCACGTCCAAATCACATCCAAAGCATGTTCCATGAGCACAAGCAATTAATATGGCGCATTCACGACTTGAATACATTATATATTTACATATATCCGTCGTCCGTGTAATAAAGCTAAAAAAATATGCTTGCACGTTCACATGCAAGACGAAGAGATCATGTTAGGATGACACCGAATTCGGTCAAATTAGAATTTTTTTGAAGGTCCCAGCTTTTGATTGAAAGCTTGAAAATAGAAAATTAGAAAATGTTCGTGGTCCGCAATTGATTTTGTGCTGGTGCCGTGCAGAGTGTTGCATGCTTTATCTTAGATATGTTGATCTTCTGTCATGAAAATTTCAATTGCTTGATAGAAATCCTTTACCAGTAAAGAGAAGTAAGAATTTTCGTTCTTTTTTCCTTCTTCACGTTACGCACGTTTTTCGAAGGGTTAAATAGTGTTTTTAAAAATATAAAAAATTTCTTAAAAAATTATATTGATTCTTTTTTAAAATTTTAAGTTAATATTTAATTAATAATATGTTAAGGTTCAAACCCCTCAAAATAAGAGAAAGAAGAGAAGAAAGACACGATCTAATTTGAGGAAAACAACAAACCAAAACCAAAATTTAAATTTTTAAATTTAATTTTGAAGTTAATTTTAAGATATTTTAAAACACGAACACATATATAAAATTTTACCTTAAAAATTATTTTGATTTATTAGGAAATATGAGTAACCAATAAAACTGATTTATTGCATGTATTCTAACATTGGGGTCAATAGCACGAGAGGACATGGAGGTTTTCCACTTGTATTTGAGGGCCCACATGTCCTGTAGAGAAAAGGCAAGCCACATGGACATGGACATGCACTGGACTGGACGTAGATCCACACAGAGGGGGCCCCATTGTGCTTTACATCGCAGCCAGAGCCAACTAATCAGGTGACGAATAAATCTACTTTTGACTTTCTTAACTATCTTAACTAGCGGCCAAATTTTTATTCGTATCCATGAACTATAATATCGAATATTTTGATCCCTAACTATTAAAACCGATACAGTTTAATTTTTTAACAGTATGGTTTCAATGATGTGACGCCTACATGATGATGTTGACCTGATCTTTGTTCCACGTGATGTTGACGTGGCGCTTATATGATATTAGAGAGAGATTGTGTATCATCCTTTCTCTCCTTCCCTTCTTCCTCCTCCCTCCCTCTCCCTTATATATCTCTCTTTCTCTTTCCCTTTGCCCTTCCGCGAGGAGCAAGGGTTGGAGCGGTGGCGACAGCGGGGAAGGGTGGGTGCTGGAGCGGCGGAGTTGGCGCTCCAACATCCACACAACACTCCCCTTTCCCATGGCCTGGAGAGCAAGGGCACTCGACAGTGAGGTCCAGCGTGGTAAGCGCCCTCCTCCTCCTCTTCAATCTCTTCGTTTTCGACATCGGCATCGTGAGAGGGCAAGTCTTCGAGCTCCTTGCGCACGCGCTCGAGGAGATTGGAAGACAAGGGCCGGCTTGGGGATGACGTGGCCTCCTTAAGCTTCTCCGTCACCGGACTGTTGACCATCCGTGATGCCACAACCTCTCGAAGCTCTCTCGCTGCTCGTAGTGAGGAAGAGCATGACAGGGTCCGCGGCGACGCCTGGCACAGGGAGAAGGCCATGGTCTACAAATCACTACGGGGCGCACAGGTGGACGGAGAAGGAGCTATGCCGCCTGATGGGGGCAATGCCTCAAGGACGCCGGTGGAGGCGCCCGCGGCCACCGTTGCCACCGCCCTAATTCATGTAGGAAAGAGATGAAGAGAGAAGAGAGAGGGAGGGATGGGAAAAGAGCTTTGGAATCTCCTGCATTTCCACTGCTGCAGCTTTGGCCCTCGCCTGCCCACCGCCATTGTAGCTCCAGTGCCCGCTTTCTTGCTCACCGCCGTCGCCGCTCCAGCCTTCACTCCCCGCGAATGGCCGAAGGGGAAGAGAAAGGGGAAAGAAAGAAAGAGAAAGAGATAAGGGAGAGGGAGGGAGGAGGAAGAAGGGAAGGAGAGACAGGATAACATGTGGGCCCCAAAATATTCTTTTGAATGACAAATGGGTCCCAAATATTTTTTTTAATTTTAATATCATATAAGCACCATGTCAATGTCACGTGGGATGAAGACAAAGTCAACACCACCAGGTAGGCGTAACATCAGCGAAACCATTCACTAAAACTGTTAAGAAAGTCAAATTACACTGATTTTATAGTTAAAGAGTCTGAGATATATGATATCATAGTTTAGGATACAAATCAGATTCGGCCCGTTAAGGGAGTCAAAATGGACTTGTTCCATCAGGTGATGCGTAATACTGCTCGAGTGCAATGGTACAGTATGGGTGGCAGCCTTTCACGGGCACAAGATGCTACAGTATGGATCGCTCTGGCTTCATTTCAGGTTTTCGTTTTTTCAATAACTTTATCAGATTGTTACGATGAATTATTTGCTCTATATCTCTCTACAAATATGTATTGTCTTAAGAAACCTTCTGATGTATTGTTTAAACCACTTATTCTAAACTATTTGTCAAATTTATTTTTAAAATATTTAATTTAATTTATTCATACAATTAAATAAATAATCCACTATAGTAATATGATGAATAATTTGTTTCAAACTAGGTCGGTGGCTGGAGTAGCATCTAGCATGGCCCAAAGCCTCGAAGGTCTATTTAAAAACAAATCATTGATTGATATCGAGTCAGTTCTCATTTCGGCCCGGCCAAAAAAAAAGTTAAATTTCACAAAAAACATATATTTTGGTTTTAATTGTGATATTATAGTTTCACAAAACCATACAATTAACTATTTTTTTCTTAATTTATTGTACATATAAATTCTAAACCTATAACTGAAATTTATGAGTTCATTTAATCTATCGTATAAATGTTGTAGCCATTTAAGTTAATTATTTTTATTATGCTACACCATTAAGTTAATTAACCATGTGACATGTGGTCTTGTGAAGTCTTATGATCAAAATACGTAGTGTTACATGTCATACGTCAAAACTATTATAGTTTTGTGCAACTCCAACCAAAATACCTATGTTTTTATGGAATTTACTTAAAAAAGTCAATTCTCATTTTAAATCGAGTAGCACTTTCTGCCGATAACCTGTGACCAGTTCAATACGTGCTGTGAAATTTAGGTAATGAAAGTCTAACAGCTGGTAGCTCCGTGGCATTTCAACGGCTACATCATCTTTTCCATGTATAAAGCACCACATTGATCTCTAATTTGTTTTCACTTTCTCTAGAAAACTAGAGAAGAATGTCATTTCCAGTTAATTATATCATCACAAGCTGCCAGCTGATATTGCCAACGATTTGTAAAGTTTAGTGCAGAATATTGTTCATTGTACATAATAATGGAACTTAGCTGTTCCATCTCTTCCCTTATGCTTCTAATATTTGGCCAGTCAAATCATGTACAAGCTTCAGCACAGTTAAGATAAAGCTAGATAAATTATACACGTTGACAATTTGAGGGGCTTACAGCATAAAAATGATCTTTTTTGTGTCAGTTCAACACCAGTCTTGCCTGGTGAAAAAAATGGAAGTTCTTGCTTCACACTTCCACAATAAATGGGGAACATTGCCTCATCAATAGTCTACTCCTTCTTGGTTTTGCTTTCATCTGCTTCTTGCTCCTTGATCTTCTTGGGTTTAGTTACTAAGGTCACGACCCATACTCCTAGCAAGGTTGCTTGGAGGGGTGCAAGCCAATATACAAGTAGGTGGTCGAATGTTGTGTGATCCCCTCGAGCATAGGCCCAAGCAAAAGCCTACAATAAATTACAGAGGGAACATCATTAGATATTTGTAAAGGGGATTTTCAATGTATCAAGAATTTCATTAAGCAAGATATCAATGCATTCCAGGTATATTTCTTATCTAAAAATACATGTCATGATAATTTCATTAAAAAGCGCATGTCAAGTTGATGTGATTTACCATGACCTAGCAATAGTCTCTAATAGCATACAGTAAGTAGAGCATCACGATGATTCATTTGAGAACTACTAGTACAATGCAATAATGCATACGTACAATCGTATACCGTCTAATCTAATCTAGCAAAACGTGTTTGCAGACAACAAAATTAGCGCCAGCAAAAATCTGTGGATTATACTTCCAATTTGGTTCAGGCAGAAAATAAGCGCATGTGCTGGTAGTTCAAACTCAAGATTTTCGTTTCTACACCAGTCACAATCTTAGGTGTAGAAAGTTCTTACAGATGCAGGGTTCATGACTCCTCCAGTTATATCCGAGCTAAGGATATGAAGTGTCATTTTCCAAATGCTCGAGATCCATGTCTTCATAAAGAACCCTTTCATCTCTCTCTTCTTAAGAGTCACCGACACTATAACAACCATGAAAGTTGCCAACCCTTCAGCTAACGCTCCATGGTGAACTCCAACGTTTAAGCGAGCTCCTTTGCCTACTTTAGGGAGAGCTGCTCGGATGAGCTTCACTCCAAGAATCGACCCAAACACCTGATAAAGAAAACAGCAAGTGTATTAGTTATATCAAACAACCCTGTTTTCCCTCCAATTCAAATTACACGTCAAAAGTACAAAATCTTGTTCGTCTCCTTCCCGCCTTTGTCTAGGGCACAATAAGACTATTTTCTCAAACAATTGAATGTGGATGATATAGAATTCGCTCAGATTCTCATTACAACAATGAGTCGAAAAGACAGAATTAAAACATCTTGTCACAAATAATGTATTTAAGTTGACCGATTACCGGATGAGGTTATTACGGAGTAGTTCCACAAGAAGATGTACCATTCTGTATAAAAAATAGTAAATTTCAGAAAACTATATATAATTTTTTTCAAATTATTACAAAACTACAGATTTAAAGGGTTGTATCGTAAAATTATAGATTTAATGAGAAATTTCTCATAAAACTACATGTTAAGATGGACTGTCACAATAGCAAAATTATCACAAAATTATAAACTTAATGTCAATTCAATCACAAAACAACAACATTTATAGCTTCAATATAACGGTAGTGCTAAGAATTTAATAGTTTTGTGATAACTTCAATATTAAATCTTCAATACTAATTAAATCTTCAATACTATATGCGTAGTTTTAGCCTTAAATTTATAATTTTATGATACAATATCTTAAATACATAGTATTTTACGATAGTTTGGTCAAACTATACGTTCAAGCATGTAGAACCGTAGAAGCGATGCACATATCAATTATCAAAATGAGAGAGAAAGAGAGGAGCATCACCTGCGCAGGGATTCGAGCGAAGGCGGTGAACAGGTAGAGAGAGGGGCCGCCGCGGGATGCGAGGGCACCGGCGAGGACGGTGAGCGGGTTGTAGGAGGCACCGCCGGTGACGCCCTCGAGCCAGGCGAAGAAGAACATGTAGACGAGGGAGAGTGCCACCTTGACGGCGTCGGCCTCGGGGCGGCCACCGAGGCCGAGCACCCCGTACACAGCGAGCTTCACCAGCGCGCCCGCACACACCCACATCGCCGCCACCACCAGGTCGCCCACCACCAGCCACGGCCGGATGCGGCCGCGTGACGGCGACGGCGGCGGCGGAGCGGGAGACATGGCCTGACGGTGGGGGGAGGTAGGGCCAGAGCGGGAGAGGAGCTCGCTCGCGGTGGTCGCTGCCGGTGGAGGAGCGATGGATTCCCTGCCGGGATTAGGGAGGAGGCGAGCGAGAATTTTAGAGGGTTGCCAGTTGCCACCACCACGCTTTAATTTTTTACTTTCTAAAATTGAGTTTTGAATTCGAGAGGGGTAAAGATTCTCCATGTGATTAAATAAGGAAAAGAGTGCTGTGCATGTGCATATTTTGCATGGACGAAGTTCAGGGAAACAACGGAGAATATTTTGCTGATGTTGGTCGATACTTCCGTTTTTCTGCGCTTGCAGTTCATTGCAAAACTTAAAAGAACGTTTTGGTTTAAAGCCCTACTAAAATTTTTGTTAGTGTCAAGTATTAAATAAGTTTTGGCACTACCAATTTTTGATAGTGTCTTTACAAAAACTTTTTAAAGCACAATACAAAGCTCATGATCTGCACACATAGAAAATTTTGGAAGTGTAGATTGCCCTTAAGTTTATAGATTTGACACAAGTTGCCCCAATTCAAACAACTACTAAATACCACTTAAACTATCAAATAAGTTTGTAAGTCAATAATTGGCATCAAACCAAAAGTATATAGAAAGAATATAATACACAAAAGGAACCAAGAGGGAACGCATGCAAAGTACAGAGCGAATATGTACAAAAGGAACCAATGTGTAAAGTACAGAGCGAAAATATATACAAAACAAAAGGAACAAAAAATTTCCGTTGCCGGGACTCGAACCCGGGTCTCTCGGGTGAGAGCCGAGTATCCTAACCAGCTAGACTACAACGGACTCCTGACAATGGGTTACAGGTAACTTACAAATTTCAATGATGTTTCCCGGCAACTACGGGACATGCACCCAGAGGCAATGAGGCATGATTACTTACATACACTTCAAATACCATGACTTCGGCTGTTTCTGCATACAGGCGAGCAGTATCTGTAGTTTATACTTATTCACAAATTCGTATTTCCTACACGGGAATTTCCCGGATGTCTGTTATCATCACATTTCGTGCTTTATTCAAAATTTTCACATGCTTGGGTGCAAGCTCGACCCCAATAATGGGTACTTGCTTGTGCTGGTGTCCAACTCCAGAAGGAGATCAAACGAGGTGAGGGAGTACGGATCCACAATAACAACCATCTGCTCGCCCGCGTTGGTTATGGGGCTTGCCGCTGGCACCACCTGTAGCATTTCACACCAAAGTTCAAGACATATACTATTAAAAACATTCATATACTGCAACTATGAAAGCTACGAAAGAATCATTCATCATCTCATATTTGGAAGTGCATTTTCATTCATAAAAAAATAGCAGTTCAGTGAATCAAATAAATGAAGCAAACCTTGTCTGGCTGTTGAAAAGAGTTCTCGTCCCGCAGCCAACCAGATGTAAGCACCGTCTTTATGGACCCGAATGCCTGAATGCCATTCTCCAGTCCAGCTACAGATACGTTAAGATTCACAGCTTTGTTACCAAAATTGACAACCTGCAAAAATAAATTTCTTGGTCAGTTATTTCAATTTCACTTGAGCGATGTTCCTTAATGAGATAGTAAAAAATACCTTTATTTTCAAGTAAGTGTTTCCATCATTAGAATTCTGCCAAGTGAGAGCAGATGCGACCAATTGATCATAGTTCGCCACCTGAATCGTCAAGGGATGAAGTGTTGCACCACTTGAATCCTTGAAGAAGTGTAGCATCCAGTAGTTTGGACATCCATAGTGCTGCCATGAGTTGAAGACTATGGCATCTGGACTAAACCTATTCAACAGGGAATGCATCACTGGTAAAAAACAGTTTATCATGAAGAACTACTACATACGTTTCTATCTCTAGAGATACTCCCATTCTACAGTTTGCTTATGGAGTAGGTGGGTTATCCAAAATTCATCCTGTCTTCAGTAGACAAATATGTAGAAGATTAAAGTGTAGACAAAAGCTTGATTGGAGAAGTTGACAATTTACCTGCGATCGTTGTCATTTACGAAGAGTGGAGCGCAACTTGCCATCTCGACCACATCACTGCACAGAAACAGCTCGCGAAACAAGTAAGCTTGCGACAAAAGCATCACCCAGACGCCAAAACTAGAAATGCCATAAAAGAGCAAAAGGACCTGTTTCTTTCTAATCCAATGAGAAATGCAGCTTCTGCTAGAGCAGCTACTAATGTTCCTCGGCCAGCATCATTTCCAGTCACTGCATATTCACTAACAAATGCCTGCACAGTACACACAAGGCACATGACCAGTCAATTGAAGGCATAAAAGATGAGACGATAATTGATAGACAATACCTTGGGTCCACTGCGGGGTGTGTTATCAAACATTCTTGTTTTGGAAAACATATCACCAGATGATGTATAAACCTGCCACAGAGAGAATGTCAAAGTCCACCTAAGGTATTCCTGAATTAAGATGAGATTTCGTCTAAGTGAAGACTGAGCAATACAGTAATTACATGGACATCATATAGATCAGCAGGGTTGACTGCTGAAGTGGAAGATATATCACAGCTTGATATAATTTTGATGTCCGGGTAAGCCGCTTTTATTGCAGAATAGAACTTCACGTATTTCTCTACAAAATGAGACAGGCACATGGTTCATCGGTATAAGAAACATAAACCAGCTCTTCTTATGATGTCAGACATGAGAGAACAAAACCTTTGTAGTACGGCTTTGAACATTCTTGATTCCCTACTGAAATATAATAAAGCGGAAAGGGCTCTGGATGTCCCATTGCTGCACGAACTGAACCCCATGTAGTCTCAGGGTCTCCCCTAGCAAACTCAATGCCATTAACAACGTCCTGGAACATGGCATGCATGAAGAGATTGAAGGAGAAAGACATAACATGGTTTTTGTAATGTATTTGGGAAAGTCAAATGACAAAAATATCTTCAAATGGAGCTATGTACTATAGGAAGTGCTTCCACCAAGATAATATCTGTCATATTTTGCATAGTGTAACTAGGAAGTGATAGAATCAGCAACTATGCAAGAAACATGACATCCATGCTGACATTTGAATTTCTTTTGTCATTTCCAGCTCTCAGGCGTAAAGAGCATTTGCCTAATGGGCATATGCCATTTCTCAATTCTCGAACAAGATCGTGCTTGTTGCAAGAATCTATTCTGGGATAAAGGCAGTCAATAGGCACCATTTTGTTTTTTGAATTTTGGCAGCTTAATACTGTAAAATGGTGAGTGCAAGAATGTAGACAAAATGCACTTTGCACATGAGAGAGCATAAGCAATTTTACTTCATATATCAGCCCTTATGTTTTTTGAAGGACCAGTTTCGTAATAAATATTCGAGCACAAACCTTTACAAAAGCAGCTATTGTTGCAGATGGAATTTGTTCGTTAAGGCTGGCCCCTGCAACGTTGAAAAGAATATGAACGCACGAATCAAGGGTATATTACACCTCCAAATACTCAATGGAACTTTTTATGCCTTTGTTTACTTTCTAGACACAAGACTAACCATCATTGATCACCCAAACTGGGCAGGCACCAAGGTCTTCTGCCAACTACAGTAGTGAAACAACATCTATCAGCTTAATGGTTAGTTGATGAAATTATTTGGCTACTTTCAGTTCTGAGCCAAGCTGGAGCATTTTACTCACTTGAAGGAACTCAAAAAAGCCTAGTCCATCGTCAGTCCAATAATCCCAAACATCATTAAAGTGACCAGGTCTCTCTTCCCAAGGTCCAATGGTTTCACTCCACCGGAATGCGTTCAGTAAATAATTTCCCATGACATAGTTTCCACCTACAGAAAAAAAGGAAACATATGCATAAGTACATTATCACCACCAAGCAATTAGCAAACACAGTATTTAACCATACAGATCAAAAAGCTCAGCATTTAACCATGATGGAGATTGCAATGCATTTTCTTAGTTGGTCCTTGTTGAGTAATTTGGAGATGACAAAAATCACAAACACATAATACTAGAGACAAACACATCTTTGTATTTATTAAAAGAATGGCTCTATATGTAGGGAGGTTTTATCACTAAAAGATTTTGTAGCATATATTTTGTATGGATAAAATATAGATGTTATTCAGTGACAAGCTAATTAGCATCGTTTGCAAGGCACATGTGTGCAAGGTGCCTGCATGAGCATGACTACATCCAATTATTGAACATACAGAAATTACAGAGGAAAATACACCTTTACAACATTGATCACTAGCTTGTTACTTTTGAGCCTGCCTGAGTGTAATACTGTACTAGTGCAAAATACAGTTTTGACAAAAGGGGGCAAAAGTATTTGCAAAATACATGCATTTAATGCTCTACCAGTCAAAGTGATTGGTTGGCTTCAGTAAAAAAAGTGATTGCTTGGCATACAATCGTAATGTTGAGTATCTTTCTATATATGCTCTTATAAATTAACAAATGATTTAAAACTGAGGCATAATAATAACAGATCCTGGCATAATACATTCACCTATATAAATGACTAACCTCAATGTAAGATAAAAACACATAGATGACAAACCTGGAAATTTTAAAAACCGAGGCTTTAGATTTGCCAGCATAGTGGCAAGATCTTTACGGAAACCATGCCCCTGAGAGGAAAAATGATAAATGAATATACCGTTAAATCAAGAGATGAAAAGTCCTTAACACCTTAGTTGGCTATAAGAATATATTTTCTATATCTTCTTCTTAGACCTTTAATTTTCAGTGCTAAAATGTAATTGTGATGATTACAGTTACCACTTGCATTTAGAAAAGAAATGTAAATTAATAAAATTACATGACAGTGACAACATAATTTTATCTAGTGAAAATTCCTGGCTCCAGGTTGTGATGTATTTAGATATATTAGTAATATGCCCGTGCTTTGCAACGGGCCATGCCCATATAATTGGGGATTGGTTGGGTGGATGAATTGAGGATAAAGCACAGAGTAGGCCCATAAAATTGGGATTGGCTAGGTGGGTGGATTGAGTAGAAAGTATTGGATCCTATGGTGGTTACGCACACACGAAGGAGAGCACAGCCTCCTGCGCACGGTGAGAAGGGGACGGAAGGAGGACGACTGCACTTTTAAAATAATAGAGATATGACAAGACAAGTGACAGATAATTATTAACTGCATGATAAGATTTACTGTTGTTCTGTGGTTGTATGGTTCTCATAAACTCCTGTGGTTGTATGGTTGTATGGTGGTGAAATCCATACCATTTCTACCATAATTCCAGAAAGCAAAAGGCAGCAGCATAAAAAAGAAGTTACCATATAAGTGTCTGATGGCATAACTGATACTTGGTCAAACCAAATTATGCCATTTTTGGTGGTTGTAAGTTGCAGCCTTGAATTAGTATTTCTTTCCCTTGACTGCAAATCAAACTCAACCTTCGTCCATCCTGCAAAATCTCCCTTCTCAGCCCTACAAGCAAATTCGATACATGTGTCATTCATTTTCACTATTGTAGGCACATAGGTAATAAATTCAGAATTCTCAGTAATTGAACGATATGATATTTCTTACGTGATGGTATGAGTGGCTAGAGTTTGAAGACCATCTGAACTTGTCAAAGAAACTGCCAAATCCACTGAATCTGATGACCTAATGTACATGCTAACTTTATAGACCTTTGTTTTTTCAATGTTCTGCAGCAGCGGGAACAATAGAAATTATTACTGGAGACAGGTCTGCATAGTTCATACGTCAAGGTGGGAAGGACGAGTCAAAGAATGGTCATGTTCCATATAAATGATAATATGGAGTGTCACTAGCAAGTAAAGAATCCAGGGGATGTAAAATTATCTAACAAACACATAATGCAAAATTTCATGTTTCGTTTCAAAGATATTCAATAGATCACACTATAGGCATATGGAAAAGTTCAAACTGTCACACGAGATTCAGAAATCAACTGTTCGTTTATATTTTATAATATCATACCATGCCCCAGTAACCAGGATTATAGATACCAACTCCTCCTGAAGGGCAAGCATTAGTTCCGGTAGCTCCACAAAGTACTTCCATGCGAAGTGCAATTGGGTTACTGGCAAAACAGGATGACCTATCTGTTGCCACAATAATAGTTGATTCATCTCCAATTATCAACCATGGGTCAATATTTGAAGGAGTATTAATGCCACCAGCTTCGAAACCTGCAACTTGGACTGTTAGAAATTTGCACAAAAAACATAACATCATAAGGAAAGAGAGAAATCCAGGGCTGAATCTTTAAACCATCCACTAAACGAGATCTGAACAACCAGTAACCAGACCAGTATAGTAAGTGAAAGCAAAGGAAAATCATAGCTCTACTGCAACAATTTCTCTGAAAATCAACTATAAGCAAGAGCATATACAGAGCAACAAATTGATGATGGAATTATTAAACTATTTCCAGTGATACACGCAAAGGGGACTGAGATAATGAACATTTTTATCAGATAAACAGAAGTGCCTGTTATATTTCTCAGAGTTAAGACAGCAGATTCCATTACCTCTGTTGCTTACAAGCTCTGCCCACAGTCCACCAGCCCCGGCATGGTTGAGCTCCTACAAGTAACATTACCAAGAATCTTCATCTTAAAAGTACTAAAACTAAGTAGATCACAAGTCTATTCTACAAGTTTTGTTGTCATGGTCTGAAAAGCTGAACCAGAACAGTGTAATCAATAAATCTACTTTTATGTTCTAGTTTCAGCACAAATTAGTTCTCAGCTGTAGTATTAAAGTTTATCAAAATCAGCATACACTAATTGACCTGGACAGTGGATTTGTTGCGTTTTTACAAGCTGTGAATTATGCACAATATGATGCCCCTGCTACAAAGGATGCAGTTGACAATAGCTACTATCTCAATGCACAGAAGTGCAGGAGTATACTGAGATGGAATAGCAAGTTCTTTGGCATTACTGAAGCATGCTTCTTATGGCAAATGGCTAAAAAATGAAACAGCTACTCAAAAGCAATATATGCATCAACAGTTGAACAATAAGCTCACCTCAAAAAAGATGCCGAACATTTTGTCAGGGATCATCTGACCATTCTGGGATGAAGCATCCACACTCAACTGAGCAGTTTGACCGGTAACCAGCCCAACAAAGAGCACCTGACACAGGGCGCAAACGAGAACCAGCATATGGAACAACGAGGAATCCAAACGCCCTCTCCGAACGCCCATCCTGACCTGTCACAGCTGAAACCAAAGCACTAGCTCAATACAAGTTCTATGTGCACA
This sequence comes from Oryza australiensis, assembly GCA_019925245.2. Taxonomy (NCBI): domain Eukaryota; kingdom Viridiplantae; phylum Streptophyta; class Magnoliopsida; order Poales; family Poaceae; genus Oryza; species Oryza australiensis. The sequence goes on along the minus strand of JAIFGZ020000118.1, from coordinate 3,315,949 downwards.
AATACATATACTGCAAACCCACGTACTATGAGTAATTATCATGGACAGCAACTCAGAAAGAATATGATATAGCAATTAGCTCATACAAGTACTGCATGAGTAGAAGTAAAGCCAACACAAGACGAGAAGAGACGTTAGCAACAACAGGTTGCTGACATGAGCATTCCATTTGCAGTTTACTTCTTATAGTTTGCAATGGGTCGCGGGCAAGCAACACGCAACTGTCGTTTTCTCCATCCATGTAAGCAATACAACCTAGGAAATACTGTCTGCATTTCCTCTCTCAAATTTGAAAGAATCAACGTTAATTTGGAACTGCAGCCTGCATAATTCACACTTGGGAGGAAATTAAAGTTTTCGGATTTGCAGAGCATATAAAGTTATCAGATTTGTAGAGCACACCACTAGATTTAGAAGAGTAGTGCATGTGAGAACTGGTTTATACAGAAAAATGCAAACAAACGGTACTCGGATAGTACATGCATTTCCGCAAATAGCGAGAAACCCGTGCCACGTAGACCACTTGACGGCGTTGACGAAAAAAAAATCACAGCACACGGTAAAACTGTACCAACAATAAATCTGCAAAGGCAAGTGCGCGCATGACTCCATGAGTAACATTGAAGCAAAGGATTTCCTTAATCCCCGTCCTAATCGCGATACTTAACCAAAGCGTCGCCTCCGAAACAGCATCACGCACTCCAAGCACTCGCAAAGCAAAACTTAACAGCAAAAACAGACGAGCCGCGCGAGGAATCGAACGAGGGGAGAACCTTTTCGAGGGTCGCGGCGCCACCTCGTCAATGCCGGATTGGGGCGAGAGGGGACAGCGCGCCGGAGGCGGCATTTCTAGGGCGACCGCGCCTCGACGTCGCTGTCCGGGGCAGGCGGCCGTGGGGGGCGGCGGCGCCCGTGGGATCGCGATCGAACGGGTGGACTTGGCGTTGGGGAGCGAGCGGGAGGACCGCCTAGAGGGTGTGGAGGCGTTAGTTGCGTTGCTTGCGAAGCCAACCAAGTCGTCGTTGCTCACGCACGCCGCGAGCTTATCGCAGCAAGCAGGTCAACTTGGGTTGAGTGGGATTATATTGTTTTTATTGTAACGTAGGTAAAGTATATTTCCTATATGTTTCATATTAAGGCCGCGTTGTTTTCAAAGATTGAAAAACGGATAATTAGTTTCACGTAAAAAAATATGACTAGCATAGGATTAATTGAGTATTAATATAAAAATGATAAATAGATTTATTAGATTTTTAAACAATTTTTATATAAAAAGTTTTTATACGAAACACATATTTAACAGTTTGAAAAGTATAAACACGGCCTTAAAGAATGTTTTGGGTTTTAAAAAAATTATATATGGATATATATATATGTTTAGTATATATGTTTAAATTATATTAGTAAATCTAAACGAGACACGATCAAAACATATTATAATACAAAACAGAGAGTAATTATCTTTAGGAATGAAAATGAAGCGAATAGGTTTTGTTCATTTTGAAGAAAAACGAATACGGATATCGTTCGAAGTGGATAATTCTCGGATAGTCTAAATACGATATTTTTTCGAATATGAATACGAATATGATATCAAACTTTTCGACGGATACGGATAATAATACGGATATCGAGGAACGGTGCTATTCGGATATTCGCTGAGGACATAAGACATACACCATTTTTTCTAACTTTAGACTCTCAATATATCATTTTAGATTTTAATAGTAGCACAACTCATAACACTAGTTCACACTATTAATATTATTTATACATTTAAATATTTTATAAATTATACTATACTTTATAAATTATAGCAAAATGCCTATGCGTTGCAACGGGACAACGACGCAAGAAGAGAAAAATGCTCGTGCGTTGCAACGAGACGACGACGTAGGGAGGGAAGCAGGCGGAGGGCAAAGGTCCGAGCGGCGGCGTGGGAGCTTCGGCGGCGGGAGAGAGGGCGCGAGGCGCGGCGCGGGGCACGGCGCGGATGAGGATGGAAGAGAGAGACACACGAAGGTCTTTTTTTTATTCAAGCCATTTCTTTCTTTTTAGCATTAGGACTGCGGGTTAATTTTATAAACACTCAAGGGTTTTTTTGCAAAATAACTCCTTTTTCTTTTTTAGCTGGGATTTTTCAAATAGCCAGGCGGACTACGGATTAATTTCGAAAAAACTCAAGGGGTTTCCTGTAAAACAAACAGGCAAAACAAATTTTGGGTAGAAACACTACTCGCTTTATATAGAGTTATAGATTATAGATTATAGATATAGATATAGATTATAGATATAAAGTTATAGATATAGATTATAGATATAGATTATAGATTATAGATTATAGATATAGATATAAATAATATCGAGATAGACACGTAGTTATATCGATATTGTAGTACATGTAAAACCTAGTTAGCATTGTTTAGTTTATGATCAAACTTATTATATAAAATGAGCTAATTATATATCATGTTTTTTCTATTCGTGTATGTTCATATTTGATCTTATTTGTATTCAAAATAATTCGTATTTTTTTCTATCTAAACTATTTATATTTGTTTTTATAAAAAATACGAAAACGAATATGATATGAGAGTATTATCTGATTGTATCAGCTCCATTTTTTATTTTTAATTGTCTCTGCTACTTAAGGAGGAGGTACTTTGCGGACGAGCGCTTGCTCGGTCGGTTAGCAAAGCAAGCCGTCTGGGGACAAACCGAGTCGCCGCACCCTCCTTAAATGAAACTAGAACATTAGACGCGCTTCGCTGTGCTCTACCGTTTATTATTAATGAAAAGTATCACACAATAAAAAAAATATGTATTTATATTGGTAAATGTTGAGTTCAAAAGGACTTCATTCTAGCATAGGCTGTTACGTAACTTGAATTCTGATGTTACATGATAATCAGAAATAAACCCTAAATACTGCAAGATAAAAAATCACACCTAAAAGAGCAACAGATCACCTAAATACTGCAAGATAAGTTCAGAAACCACAACAGATTATCATACCTAAAAGAGCAAAAAAAAGATAAAATAATTTATTAAAAAATGGTTTAATCATTCATCCCTCCTTTAAAATAGGCTAATTCAGTTCCATTACGGGGTATGAATCACAAGTTGTAATGTGAAGGACTATTGTTTGCAATCACTTAAGAAAATACATAATCTTCAATCACACATGGGGGATTCTCAGAATTTATATGCACCAGTTTATGGTTTTTGTTGCTTACAAAGTTAAGTTGCCAGCAATCCTGAAAGTTGAGTAGACACTTACTGATGTGTGTGTGCGCGCGCGGTTAATATGACATGAAGATTATTACATACAGCACACTGAAAATGGCAGAGTTAGGTATATCTGGTAAAAATCCCTTTTTACCCCTTTTCACTGTGGAAATGATGGTGGTCATGCATGAGGGAGAGACACCCTCAAATTTCCTTACTAAAATAACTGTTACGGGTGTAAAGAGCATCCCTGCTACCTGTCCTGCTAGCAAATAGATAGCCCAGTTCTTTCATGAACTCTGAAAAGTCACCGAGATGCTTTTGCACTTGCAGATATGGGAAAAATGGGTAAACAAAAAAATATCCCTTAATTTAAAAGGAAAATACTGACATCATGTTCACAAATTTTCAAAGATTGGTTATACAATGATACATCTTAAACTGCAATGCATGCTTAGTATAGTATAACAGGAGAAATTACAGCCACAAGGTTGTTAGATAGCTAAAAATCTACTTCACATATTAGGAAGAAACATGTCTCTATAGTTTTGACATACCTGAGCACCATAGTAACAAATCCTTTTTACATGAATAAAATAAAAGGAGTCATCGATTTGACATTTATAATAGGATTGCACTTATTACTCTCTAAAAAAGATTCGACTTAACTACATGCATACCAATACCTTTTCATAGAATAAATCATATTAGATGAGGAGCTATAGAAATACAATGCACATTTTAGCTGAAAGGGACATAGAGGACACAAACACGTTAACAACGTACAGCACCCACTAAACCTATTTGATTACATCAATCCACTGAATTATTAGCTAAAATTCACTGCTAGATGCTCCCTCAATCATACCAGCTTACAAAGAATGTTTTTCAGACTAATCTCTGCTTGAATATCTGGTATTTGGTATATAGTCCCAAGCCAAAAAAAGCAGAGAGAATTTTCCATGTTCTGATTTGTGATTCTAACCTCAACAGTTGCTAAATATAATCCAAACAAAGAAAATATTTTCTATGTTATGTTTTGTGTCTTAATTTTGATTAAACTGACTTGAATTCTAAAGAGGTCATGAATCTTCAGGTTTTGCATTTGATTCTCTTTGACATTATATCAATCAGGACACCTTAAAAATAAAATGAAGCAGAACCATCAAAAACCTTGTCCTGACCACCTCCTTAAAATATGTAATGAAGCAGAGCTCATCCAAAGCCCTGTTCTGACCCATGGTGGTTCCATGAAAATAATTAGTTGGCCCTTTCAGCATGTTGTCAGCTGGTTATAACATACCTACCCTGCAGTTATGCCAGAGCTGTTGCCTCGGCGAAAAACCATTGGTGAAATGAACATCTAAGCTTTGGTTGTTGGAACTATATACAAATACAACCAAAGAAAATAATCGTGTAATAAGTAAAAGAGTAAATGACAATTAATTCACTTTACATTGCTCACACCCCACTATTGCACCAAAATGCAAAATCCCTCAGTAGAGCAGGAGGGGTGTATGAAATTTTCTTGAAATATGGATGCAAAACCATACCAATATTCAACAGAGCTAGCAATCTGAAATTAGCAGCTGAGATGATCGCAAACAATTAGTACGGCTAAGCCAGCAGATCGATCCCACGCCATCGATCTCCATCACAACGCCCTAGCACGAGCCACTTCCCCTGCTCGACTGGGAGAGGAAGAGAAGGGAGTAATGGTATGGGGAATGCCAAGAGATGGGGGAGGGAGAGCACGAGGAGGAGGCCGTCAGTGGCGAGGAGAAGCAGAGGAGGGAAAGTGATGCAGCGTCGTCACAAAGGAAGGGGAGAGAGCGAGGAAATGGTGGGGAACAGTGCCAGCTAGGGTTTCGGGGAAGGAAGGGGATAGGGGTGTATTCTTTTGCAAAAAAACCCATACTTTTCCTTTTTCAGAGCGCGGTCCTATATTCAAAATTTCACCTCCTTCACTTAGGATATATCAGGACGTTGAGGGCCTTGTCGCAAGAGTACGACACACACACACAGGACCTAGGATGAGGGACCTAACAAATATTATACAAAACATCAAGTATTTTTTTGCAAAATGGCCAACTCTAGGGCCGGGCGACGTGGATCGCCACGAGTGAACACACCAGTGAAAAAAAGGCCCAGAGCGCTGTGGTGCGAGCATTTCGCGGTGCTCTTTAATATCTCCAATGCTAAAGTTCCTAGCAAACCCTCAAGGTTTTTTATCTCTTGATTTTTTAAATTATAAGTCCAAAAAGCGAACTCTTAGATACCTAGAACCACTATACGAAAAATGCATCTTATGTAATTCTCACACCACTTACATCATGGACAATTTAATAATTTTTCTTAGAAAGGTTTAAAAATAATAAGCTTAGTGTCGTCACATAGTAGCTACTACTTTCCATCTGAAGCTTAGTGTTCCCAAGATACCACATAGACTTATTTGATGAGGTAAAGGAGAAAAAAGAAAAAGAAAGAGAGGAAGAGCCATCCCTCATATAAGAAGCAACCTCCACACAAACTCTTAAGAGAAAAGCGAAAAGAAGATTGGACAAACAAATAAAATAGAACTATTGAGATTAGTGCACTAGAGTTAGCATAGATGTGGTTTATGGTACATGTTATCTCTTCATCGATGAGTAGCCTACATGGATAGAATTAGAGGTGGTATCTACATCTATCTTTCATAAGACTTGCTCTTGCAGGCTAAGCGTGCATGCCATATTGGGATAATTAAAGATATGAGCAATCTGCTCTTCCTAGAGTGATTCCCGCCATTTTTTACTGGCATGTCCGTTCTTTTCGGTATCTACGTCAGCTTCTTTCTAGGGCAGTCTCAATCCTCCATCTTAGCTAGTGTCCATAGCATTAAATATACTACCACGTGAGCAAAAAGCTGAGGTGGCAAAAGAGTTAACGAGGAGAGAGAGACAAAGATGAAGAAATCATTTTTCATGCAAGAAACCAGTTATACACAAGAACCAAGAATGACAATAAGAGGATAGGTGGATAAAAGAAGAGAGAAGAGAGATGATTGGATGAGATTTTATTTTAAAAACACCACACATTGGATATATAGTTTTTATACCTAGTGTCTATATTATGGCATGTAGGAAAACTACTTCATAGTGTTTGGATTGAGATTGCCCTTGCTACGTGTCTTTGTGCTGTGGACAAGCACACTTATCAATGTGCGCCTTGGCCAGCATGGTCGGGCTCGCCGCTCGTGTGCCTCGTCCGCAAAGTGTTATCCCCTCGGCACCTTGAGGGCACCAGCAATGTATATTGCACAAACGATCCTTATGGTGGGTCTCATTAACATATATTTAATCTTCACAATGTATATGAGAGGAAGGAGGTATTAAGGTGGACCCTATATTTATTTACCATCCCAACCACCTTATTCTCTTTTAGTCACCCAAAATTCCCTATCCCATTGAGGCATCGACGACAACGGTGGTAGCTCGCATGAGTGGAGCCGTGTCGGCGGCAGCGGTGGGAGCGCTTGTTGGCAGTGGTCCATGGATCCGACGACCACGACGATGCTCATAAGAGGAGGAGGCGGCGACGGAGCTCGCGGACGTGCACGAAGTCAGCAACGACGCTCGTGGGCGCAGATGGACCCAACGGCGGCGATGATGAAGCTCGCGGGTTTGATCCAGCGGTGACGTAGCTCGCGAGAGGACTTCGGCGGCAATGACGCTCGCGGGCAGGCATGAGTGGATCCGGTGACGGCGCTAATGGGCGTGGGTGGATTCGGCCGCAGCAGCAACACTCGCAACCATCTGTCGATGGTTCTCCAGCGAGAACAAATCCATCTAGGTGCATTCTTCCCTTCTTCCATGGCGGCAAACAACTGAATTGGAGAGAAAGATGGGCTAGCAGTACCATAGCAGAGAAAAGAGTGAATTGTTTATTACTTATGGCCAGTCCTTAGCCATATGGCTAGCTCAACAAAAAAGTATCTATAAGAACCACTTTCACAATGTATAAGGAGGTCTTAGAGGCTTAATACTCTATCATGTTTCTACATCGTGGGTGTCCAGTGGACGTGCTGCATCATGGGGACACAGGCTACACCAGTGGTGGACCCAGGAATTTCTAATAGCCTGGGCGAACCACGAACAAAGTAATCAAACTTTACTTGAAGAAATAAATACTAATAGTAATAGACTAATAATGATATATCAAATTAACTCCGAAATTTGTAACTACCAAGAATTATTTACCTGATTGGCTAATTCTTTGTCTATCTGCCATTTTTTATGTTGACCTTATAACAACGGCTTCAATCAGAATATCAAAATACCGCCTCTGCCTCCAAGAAGCCAGTGATCTCGAGCCCGTCCTCTGCCGGATGTATGTCTCTCCTAGGATGGCCAAAGACTCGGCGGCACACCAAAAATACGCCGCTCTCCCGCACCAAGAACCTGCTAGGCCATACATCAATTAGTATCTATCAACTATATCAACTTGATAGGGCATCATACTAGTATCAAAATTGGCGCATCATACATTCTAGTATCAACATATGCCTGAAGTTACAATTGTCACATCATACATTCTACTAGAATGGTTATAGTATAAGGCAGCTAGCCCTAGGGCAAGGGCCGAACTGCCGGAGGAGCCGAGGAGGTCGAGACCCACGTGCGTGCATGCGTGCGTCCCGCCTGCCTGCCACCTGCCGCCGTCGCTAGAGGCCACCTGCTGCCGCCGCCGGAGGCACACAAATAGGGATGAAAACGGTCGAGAATGGTCGGAAAAAGACCTTAACCATTCCCGTTCCCGTATTTTTTAGCGGGATAGGAAACAAGAACGAGAAAGGCGAACGAAAATACAAATTTGGTAATACGGGACAACAGGAACGGTCGAGAACGATCGGGAGCATGTCAATTACGATCGAAAATCGGTAAAAAAAGGAAATGTCGACACACATATTATCTGGAACTTGCACACAAATAAGCAACCAACTATAAAAATGCATTGCCATATCCAACTCTTTTTAAACCCGCCGTGGTAATTTTACGAACTATTACCTCTTTTTCAAGAGACTGCTTTACAAGCGCAATTGATAAAGCCAACACATCATTCACTCCAATCTCAGCCTATATGATGCATACATGCAGTGTCAATAGTTATTATCTAACCAGGAGAACAAGCGACAGAAGCTGTGCTAGCTAGCTAGCAGCTACAAACTTTTAAGCTTAACACTAAATTGAGATAGTAGTAAAGAAGTAAGCTTTAAAAATAATTATAGAAAACAACACATCAATTATTTTCATCAGTAAACCTAAATGTTACGAAGCAATGTCAAGAATTGTCCTGTGTATAATCTCTCATTATAACTCCCAACAAATAGAGCTTAGCAATGTAGGATGAGGTTAATTTCATAGAATGAATATGGGATAAATACGAGAATTTTTTCGGATAAATACGGGATCCACGAATACGGTCGAAAAAACACCCCGACTGTTCCCGTTCCCATTTCCCATTTCCCGTTTCCCATATTTTTTCCCGTTCCCTTTTTCTCGCGGATACGGTATTCGATCGGGATTTTCAGTATTCGGTGTCGGTCGGTACGGGATTTTCCCGTACCCGTTTTCATCCCTACACACAAAGATCACAACTAGCACAAGATAGAAAGTGGTAAATACGAGGTAAAAGAGAGGGAACGCGACACCGGTTTGTTTATCAAAGTTTGGATTCAAGCAATCCCATGTCTCCGTTGAGGGGCGGGGTGTCCAAAAAGCCGGGTCTTGATTAACCCTTTTCCTCTCCAAGCAACCTTTGGTGGTGCCTTGGACTCTTCAAGCAACCACAAAGGGCAAGTTCGTGCTCCAAGCGACCATCGGTCCCAAGCTCGAACACCTCGCATCTTTCCTCTGGTGAACCTCGCTCTGCTAAGCAACCAATGAGAAGAAGCCTGACTTCCACTCGATGACCTTTTCCCTTCCGTAGGCGAGGTAGAACCTTCACAAGGGTCCCCAAGCAGACCACACTCCTTGGCGACTATGAGATTACAATCTTCAATTCCACACACTCTCAACTCAACCCACTAATGGCTCACAAGCTCAAGATTAGAAAGAGAGAGTAGGAAGGGAGTTTAGCCTTCTAAAGAACAACACAAGATCACTCAAAGACTTAAACTCTTGCGCAAAGGATTTTCAATTTTCTCTCCATTATCTTGAACACTTCTATGGCTTCCTCAGGTGAAATGGAGTTCAAAAGTCCTCAAATGAATCCATGGCACCACCCTTTTATAGCCCACACTCCCCCAACTAGTCGTTTCTTCCCGTTGGTGGAGTCTGCCAAAAACTGTATAGGGCCAAACAGTCCTTAGGACCTGAAGTTTAGGTGTTTAAGACCGAAACCTTCTGTAAATTTGATTTCACTGCGAAGTGTTTTTCAGGAACATGCAGTTGCAATAGATAGAGTAAATAATCAGGAACATGCAGGGAAAAAATACAACAAGCAAAACAAAGAGGAGGCATGGATTTTTCACTAAAGTTTGGATCTCAATGATCCTACTCTCCGTTGAGGGACTCCAAAGAGTCAAATCTCGATTGATCCCAAGCTTCACCAAGCTATCAATCACGAGGAAGCTTTAGTCTCCAAGCAACCACCGAGGCTTAGCAAGTTTCCAAGCGACCACACCTAGGTCTAAGCTTGCACAACGAGCACCCACCTCCGATGAAGTTTGCTCTACCAAGCAACCTCCTAGAGGATAGCTCGGTTTCCACTCAATCTTACCTCTTCCCTTGCGGTGGTGAGACAAACCTTACAAACTTTCCCGGGAAATCCACACAATCGGATCCTCGCGCCCGACGTCTAGCCGTCTAGGTGGAGAACCACCAACAGTAACAAATACAATCGATGACTTGCTTGCTATGAACTCAAGTGCTCAAGGATGGAGTGAAGCTCACAAGCTCTCAACTTCTCTTCTGAACCTCTCTGTCTCTCTTTCCAAACTCACTCAAGGATGGAGTGGAGATCACTAGCACTCAGTCTCTCTTTTCAAACCTTCTCTCAAACCCAAATCCATTCTCTTTCTCTCCAAATCTCACTCACAAAAATATACCACAAAGGTAAGGGATTTGGGAGGGGCTATTTGGCTATGGAAAGGTCTACTCTTGCCCAAACTTATCAGCCATGGATAGAAGGGGTGAAGGGGTTTAAATAACCGAGTCCCCAAAAACTAGTCGTTACTCACAGATTCGAACACCAGAACTTCCGGTTGAAAACACCAGAACTTCAAGTACGAAGTCACTGTCTCAGTGTAGAAGAAGGACCGAAACTTCCGGTCACAAAGACCTGAACTTCAGGTCAACCTTCCAAGGCCAAACTGAGCATCTGGACCGGAACTTCAGGTCCCACGGACCAGAACTTCCGTTACTCCCTAACAGGCTGACAACACACTACAAAAATGGTCATAACTCCTTACCTTGGAGTCCCTTTTAACAAACTTGGGCTCTATGGAAAGCTTAATGAAAAGGCTACCCAACCCAATCAGAGACAAGCTCTAAAACTACTCATAGGTTAGGTTAAGGCTTAGGTTTCTCCTAAGATAGCACTTACATAGGTCACTTTGAGCACCGAGACATAAATGAATGCATCAACGTTGCATCCCTCTTAATAGTATGACATTCCTATACTCAAATGCAAATAGAAAAGCTATACAACTAGGAACACCATCACGCCATCTTCTTGCTTCACCTTGAGGGTTACCAACGTCAATGCCATTTCACCCTCAGGACTATTCACCTCAACTCATTAAGCACATTAGTCCCAAATCAATTTTACCTTTGTCTTGATTAATGCCGCTATGGCTTTTTGCTTGATGTTCATCAACGAATCACATTCCCTTGATCTTCAGCATTCCATCTACATCTTTCAACAAAGGTTGATTCTCGGCAACTTGTGACTTCCTATGGCCTCGATTGGTTCGTCGGTGTTCAGCCAAGCACTTGCTCCTTCACCATTGCATCGGGTCCTTCGGCGCCAAGCCTCTATTTGCCCTTCTCCCATGCATGGTCCATCACGTAGCCAAGTCTTGCCAACCCTTCACTATATCTTGTCATCTTCAGCCACTTGTAGCCTTGCATCACAATGAAACCTCATTGTATTCCATCTTCTTCACATCATGTTTATCATCTCTTCATCGGACTAATCCCTTGCTTATACACTCAATAAGCGCATTAGTCCTTTAATCATTTGTCATCAATTAGCCAAAATTCATTAGGGGCCTAGATACTCTTTCAGTTTGTCATCCATTAGTCAAAACCCACTAGGGGCTAGATACACTTTCAATCTACTCCGGACTTTATTCATATATATGAAGTTTAATTCCGTACAAGATTGGTATTTGGTGGTCTCGCCGAGGTAAGTACACATCTATAGGGTATCCCATTTATAGGAAAATCACACACATTGCTATTACCTTTGTATTTCATATTGAACTAGCCTATTAAGTCACGTGTTTATGCGACTATAACCTTCATCTCTATTGAATGTATGTGTTTGTGTGTTGTTTATATCAATTAGCTTAAACTTTTTAATAAAAGTTAACAATGTAAATATGTTTTTAAAACATCTTTTTTAAAAGTGTAACTATACCTTTAACTAATTTATCTTAATTTGTGACTAACAATACTATCATAACACATAATTTAGCATACATTACCGTGAAAATTAACTTTTTCAATTTCTAAATGTGTCATTTTTAGTAATAATGCATACAACTACATCAATTACACGTTGTAAGGCTGTTGTGACCTGTTTGAGAAATATATATACACTATTAATCGTAAAATCTTATACTCGTATGTTAAAACAACTTTATAAAATTTACTATGTCTGTACCCATAATATTTTTAGGTGTAGCGAAGTCATGGCCATGTGTTATATAGCATCAGGTTAATTAGCTATCAAATATTCATTTTTATTGATACAATAGAACTACTATTAAATACTCATTACTAATTGTTTATTATATAGTCAATGTGTAAGGGATTTTATTTTCATTCTCCTCTTTATATTACCACATCTCATGGGAGGTGCTTGAAGGGTTCGAAAACACTCCTTTTTGGCATTTTTTCCTCCTCGATCCAATGGTCATTTTCATCCTAATCATGTATCCAATGGTTCATGTTTCTTTAATGATGTGACTCATTCTAGTGGCAGTTTTAGATTCACTTTTCACTAATGTAGATATGTGTAGTCAAATATGTAAACTTTACAAAATATTGTATATTTTGTACTATGCGCTTGTTTTCTTTAATTTCTAGCTAGGTTTATCCAAGGATGGTTACCATGAAGAGATGATGGCGCGTATGGCTAATGCTAATCTCACTCTACTACATGCATGCTAAGGAAGGGCCAGAGCATCACCAAGACAAAGGCGATAACTACTTCAGCTAGCGAATAGTCTGCAATTTTCTTGTGTCTAGCTACCATTTTAGCATATTTTTCTATTGGTACCTATGTGGCCAATAAAAAGTTGTATCCTTCCCTTCGTCGTTAGAATATTGCATGTGTATTCTAGATGACAACAAAAAAGAACATAGAAGTATTGATTACCCATGCTACAATTGGATTAATAATAAGGTAGCATACCTTTTACCACCTTCAGTAATCATACTTGCGATAGTTATGAGAGTTTTACTTGTGTGGATCACACAATCATGACCACAAACTATTTAACAAGAAGATAATTATTATTCTATCCATATGGGCAACTGGTGATCAAAGAAAAAACCGAGGGCAATTTCTTATGAAAATCATAAGTTGGAGCACATATGGTGACGTCACTAACTTTGTGATGACATACATTGTGAGACCACACAATAAATTAATAAGTTATAAGCACATGTGCCCAACTTGAACATGACAAGGTCAAATATGAAACTAGTATTTCTATGTTGTTGAATTAATTCTATATGGAAAATCAGAAATGTGGCTCATACATTCAAGGAAAGTATGATTAATTAGGCATTGTTTCCATTGTTTTCGACCCACGTCCCATTTGATTTTTTTAGCTGTTGGGTATTGATTGTATATTCCAGACGTGTCCTCACTTCCACCCTCCTCCACTGTCTCCCTCCCTCGCCCCCTACCTGTGTGCACACTTCTCGTTCGCAAGGATCACACCCCCATCCCGAACCACCTATATATGCATCAACACCCTGTGACTCCTCTCCAATCGATCCCCAATCATCCTTCTCCACATACAATTGTGCGCCTCCTCATCCCCTTCCTCGTCGTCTTCGTCGGTCCACGGTGCGTGCCTCCTCTCCACCCATCTCCGTCGCCTCCATTCATCCACCCGTAGGGATCCTCCTTGCTACCCCTTTCCACGGGCCACATCTCCTTCCCCACACACTACACCTATCGCCTCTCCCTTCACCCTGCACACACCGTTTCTTCCCTACATCCACTACTTGAGACTCCTTCCCTACCACTTCTCTCTCCCTACCCCATCACATCCCGTCCTCCATCACATACACCTCCTCTTGCCACTTCCCTCTATCCATCCTATCTCCTCCACCAAGTCCACCACTCACCCACATCATCTTCTTCTCCACCATCACGTGTGCGCATGAAGCATCAGATCCGCAGAATTCTATGGTTCATTTAGATGTGGATGAAGATAAGATAATGGTGGCATCTGTGTTACCCCAACCTTCAATATCTGTGAGCAAATCGGTTAAGAGGAAGACCACACAAGCATGCACAAGGAACTTCGGTGTCTTCTATTACTCTAGAAGGTAATAACATTGTTTCTCTAACACCTTACTTAGCCAAATCAGATATATCTAGTCAAAGAAAGAAAGGAAGGCTACCCAAGCATGTGACAAATAACTCGGAGGATCCTTCACAAACTTGTATTGTAGGGTGCAAGAAGACAGATGGTTGACCATATCATTTGCATAGTAAGTCAACAATTTTGTTGAGTAATTCATGCTTGCCAGTAGCAGATGGATCGATAAAACAAAAGCGATCATGGGAACTTGACGAGAATGACTTTCATATACCATTCTTTCAAATTTTAGATCATCCTAGGGAATCCGTCAACGATATATTCATGACATTTGGTGTGTTACATCGGAGGATCATACAGTTCAAAGATGTGAAAAGGACTTAAAGAACATGTATTCTAAGCATTGAACCTCATGGGAAAAGCTAGATATCATGTTAACAAGGACAAGAGGGTTGGAAAGGTCCCAGGAGTTGAAATCGGTGACATGTTCTACTCTAGAATTGAGATGCTCTTGGTAGGGCTACATAGTAACATCAATGGAGGAATTGAATTCATGTCTGGTGCTTTTGTTAATAAGGAAGATAAGATAGCTACATGCATTGTATCATCTGGAATGTATGAGAATGATGATGATGATCCATATACTTTGGAATATAATGGCCAAGGCAAAGCCCACCAAAAGCTTAAGAGAGTTAACTATTCATTAAATCAGAGTTTTATTAGAAGGAATCATATTAGAGTTATTCGTAGCGAACCAAATCCATTGGTTAGGCTAGGTTCAAAGGAAAATATATATATATATATATATATATACAATGGTCTTTATAAGATCAAAGAAAAGTATAGACAAACGAGAAACTATCGTTCTAATTTAAAGTTCAAGTAGGTCAGGGAACCAGGCCAACCTGATGGCATTGTAGTATGGGAGAATACTCAGAAATGGAGGGAAAACCCATTCGGTAGAGATCATGTCATAGTGCCTAACATGTCAAATGGTGCAGAAGTGGCTCGAGTTTGTGTTGTAGACAACATTGATGGTGAGGATGCTCCTGGCAACTTTATCTATTCAACTAAACTTGATAATGGGAATCGTATGGTTTCAACAAGAAAGATGTGTGTCTGCAAATGCATAAGCTCATGCCTCGGTGAAGACAATTGCTTCTGTTTGAAAACAAATGACAATTATTTACCTTACAGCTCTTCATGAATACTTTTTTGTCGAAAGACTATGATATATGAGTGCGATGATTCATGTGCTTACACAATTTATTGCCCGCACCAAGTGGTACAGAGAGGTCCTATATCCACTTTGAAGTGTTCAAGACGGTAGATCGAGGTTGGGGCCTTCACAGTTGGGATCCCATTCTAGCAGGTGCATTTGTATGTGAATATGGTGGTGTAGTTATTGACAAAGATAGCTTAGTTGGAGAAGATGAGTACATATTTGAGGTTACTAGGCCATATCATAATTTAAAATGGAACTATATACCAGAGTTGATAGGTGAACCTTATTTTTGTGACACGAACGAAACATTCAAGAAGTTGCCTAATCATTAGTGCAAAGCAAACTGGCAACATAGCTCGTTTCATGAATCACAGTTGCTCTCCTAATGTTTTCCATCAGCCAGTGATGTATGATCATGGTGATGAGGGTTATCCACATATTGCATTCTTTGCAACCAAGAACATTCCTCCCATGACAGAGCTTACTTATGATTATGGTCAAAGAAATGTTTTAGGATGTAGAAGGCCAAAAATTTGTATATGTCAATCTCACATGTGCAAAGGTACTTTTGGATAACAAGCAACCATAGAAGGGAAGTCATCCAACAAAATTTGTTGTGAGAGGTCAGCTATTCCTAAGTCCTTACCCTATCATTATTTTTCCTATTTTTTCCCAACAATTATGTATTCTAAAAATCTTACTAAGTCTCTCATAGAATTCATGAGCTAGTAGAAGTACGATACTTCTGCTTTAAGGATAATGAGTTAGTAGAATGTTTCATCCTAAAGTATTGATGTATTAGAATGTAAAGTTTCTTACCATTTGATTCTCTTATATTCATTGAAGTGTAAATGTTTATTGTTTTGTAAGTAAAAATTTAATGCATGCTTAGCAACACGAGGACAAGGTCGCCCGACAGTGGCATAGGCGGCCGACCTGGAGACGCAGCTCCTAATCGGTGGCGGATGAGCCGAACAGCACGGGGACATGGTCGCTCGGTGGCGGAGGCAGTCAGTGTGGAGCGCAACCCCCAGTCGATGGCGACGAAGTCAAGTAAGGCAACACTCGGGAGTATGCCTCACACAGAGAAGTGACGCCCTAATAAGACAGCTCAAGAGCGTGCCTCACTCAATGGAGTGGTGGTCGAGTCAGGTAGCCCTCGGGGGCATATCTCACTCAGTGGCATGGTCTAGTCCTCAAGTGTAGGAGATGGGCGCATGGTGCCGAGTTCATGTTACGCATATCCAGACCTGGGCCCTTGCAGAGTAGTATTTTTTATAGAAAATATCCACTTGAGAAGAATACAAGCATGTTTAAATACATGTAAATATTTGTTTCTCCTATTATTAGAATTAATTTTCCCAAGTAATTGGCTCCTTACGTTTAAGCACAATGCATCAGGTGTACGGTGTGGGCATAGCCATACCATGTATGTGCACGGCGAGTGGCGTAGCCCCCAGGCGTACAGTGTTAGGCATGACCTTGACAGTCTAAGTGCGCAGCAAGTGGCATAGCCCCTGGGCGAATGGTGTTAGGCATGGCGTTGACCGTCTGAGCCGTGCGAGGAAACACAACTTCACGGATCAGAGTTTGTTCTAGTTAGGTACTTTTGCAACCGTTAAAAGGAGAAACGAATGTGCAGTATGAACACCTAATAGTTGTAACCCCCGACTTTCTATTTAGTTGGGTGACCAACTAAACAGTAAGTCATAAACAAAATAAATTACTCAAACAAAAATATTATATGAGAAGTGACTTAGCTTGTTCAGCATTCTATGAGCCAAGAGAATAGTCGTGGAGGCGATGAGGCCCCTCGGTTGCGGCGAAGTAGCCAGCGTGGAGACGTGATCCCCAGTCGTTAGTGAAGAAGCCGATGAGCTGTTGAGGCGATGAGGCCCCTCGACACTAGCGAAGCCGGCCAGTCGACGGGGACGTGGTCACCTGGCATACTCGAGCCACGTTAGCCATGCGAAGGTCGGAGCCCAGGGGTATGCGTAGTCATGATGTAGCCTGGCGGAGTTAACCGCGTGGGGAGACGAAGCCCCCGAGCATGCCTGACTGAGGCGTAGTTGTGCCGCGTTAGCCATGCAAAGGCCGAAGCTCCCAGGCGTGCGGAGTCATGACATATCCTCACGGAGTTAGCTTGGTGGGGAGACGAAGCCCCCGGGCGTGTCCGACTAAGGCGTAGTCGGGCCGCATTAGCCATGTGAAGGCCAAAGCCCCTAGGCATGCAGTCATGACTTAGCCTGACGGAGTTAGCCGCGTGGAGAGACAAAGCCCCTGGGCTTGTCCGACTGAGGAGTAATCGGGCCGCATGGCGATCTGCTCACCTAAGTCAGCGAGGTGTTTGGTGAAGACGACGGCTGCGTTCTTACTGTCGAAGGGAAGGACGCTCCTTTGCATGGACTCACATGCCAAGACGGGTGCGGGTGAGGACGTCGACCTTGTTGGTGGCGAAGACGAGAGCGCCGAAGCGGAACTCCGCTCCTAGAGCAAAGCGCATGGCCTCGACATACCCGGTGATGCTGGCGGAGAATTGGGCCAAACGGTCGGCCTTGTCAACGATGAACTTGAGGGAAACAAAGTGGAAACCGCTCTCGACTAGGAACCGGATGTGATCCGCCGCCACAACTCCAAGAAAAGCCATCTCTTCATGGTGATAGATCTAGCACCCACTACCTGACGCACCAAATGCCGATTCTAGTGATCAGCAATAAAACTTATGGGGTGCATAAGATCAAAGAGAGATGGTGACACAGAGATTATATTGGTTTAGGCCATCGGCGAGAGGTAATACCCTAGTCAAGTTATGTAGATTGGATATATGCCAAAAGTTTCGCAATACGACATAAAGAACAACACGTAGCGATCTCACGTGGCGTGTATCTCCCACATATGTGGAGTTGCCAGTTCCCTCTATATAGGTGTAGGGAACCGACTATGGATGGTAGCGTAACCCTCATAATCCAGGTACCTACCATCTATTTATATGGGATAATATTTATAACCTTATCTTTAATCACTTTCTTAGATTATAAGTTAGCCAAATGGGCCTAGGGCACTCGGCCCACCCCATACTATTTGGCACAAAGGCCCAACATGAGGTACCCGAGTACCGAGTACCCCACATTCATGTTTGCATAACCCTCCTCTTTCCCCCTATTTATTAGGACATGTAAAGTGATGATTCAAACACATCATGATGGTCATATACTTTCAAACATCTCTATCTCACACATACAAACACACACACACACCCCCTTGTTTAATGTACCATCATGGGTCAAATTATGCCTATACCCCTTACGAGGACTGATGTGGTGTGCCAACTTGGAGTTGATGTAGCAGAAGTGAATGTACATTGATGTGCTCCCACACATCACACCATCTCCAAGTAGTCATGCCACATCAGCTCCTAGCAGGATGTGGACACTTTTGGATGTGTGATTGTACATTAGACAAGCTCAAAATATAAGTGTTCAACATAAAAGTTTTTAGAGTCTGCATGGTACTCTATGGCAAGTTTAAACCATTACAAGCCATTTGTTTGATATTATCTTCTTATAAACTAGATGATGCCCCACGCTTTGTTGCGGAATACGTGAATGAATCTATGTTAAATATTGCTGAAATTATGTAGGGATAATGTTGAAATATTGCGATAATGTTGTGAGGATGATGATTTGAGATGCTTGCATGTTGAGCTCTAGAATGTAATAAATTATAAATGATGTGGATGCTTGCATTAGCTTTAAGATGTAATATTACTAGTGGATGATGATGTGGCATGTTTACATGTTTAGCTTTAAGATGTAATGGATAAGTATTCAATATAAATTTTTTAGAGTCCGGTACTCTATGGCAAGTTTAAAACCGTTATATAAGCCTAGAAATTTGTTTGACATCATCTTCTTATGAACTAGATGATGCCCCACACTTCGTTGCGGAATACGTGGATGGATCCATGTTAAATATTGTAGAAATTTTGAACGGATATATGTTTAAATATCATGACAATGATGCGGGATGATCATATAACATGCTTGCATATTGAGCTCTAGAATGTAATAAATTATAGGTGATGTGGATGCTTGCATTAGCTTTAAGATGTAATATTGCTAATGGATGTTGAGACATGTTTGCATATTGAGCTTTAGTATGTAGTGGGTAGTACCTATATAGAAGGTATAGATGTATATATGAACTTCATAGGAATATTCTTCCATTTGATTTTCTTCATACACAAATATTTCATAGAAGACACCAAGTCTGATGAAACGATGTTTTGTCCATAGAAGATATTTAAACACTTTCTTAATAAAGGCCCCCTTTTTATGGCTCATTTGGTTTGAAGGGTTTTTGGAGGAAAAGTGAAGGATTCAAATCCCTATAGAAATTAACACTATTCACTCATTGGGAATGGAGGATTGAGGGATAGGAAAAGTGAAGGAAATTTTCTTTTGCCATAGATTTCATAGGAAAAACACATGAATTTAAACATCCACTAAAACATCATTTTTCTTTTCCTTTGCTAGGTCCAAGGAAAATCAATGCTTAAAACTTCGAATGACTACAATTTAAGAACAACATAAGCAATTTTGTTTAATTTAACAAGATTGTTTTGAAAGATTCCTGTGTTGATCTAATTCCTTTTTTCTGAATAGTACATTACATTTTCCCCATGTTTTTCAATCATCTATTTCACACATGCAATCCTATCATATTAAATATTCTTTTAGAATAGCATAATGCATGGAGATTTCAGTGGATAGTTAGCATGAGGTCTAATCTTGTGGAAATTTTCCTTTTAAGTCTCTCTCAAATTCCTAAAATTTTTCATGCAGCCTATCTGAACGGGCTTTTTTCACCGAACGGCGGTGGAACACCGATAAAATTTAATTTAAGATTTGGAGAAAGTTTTAAAATATCAGCAACATGGTTGTTTATCTAAACGGTTAAATTTTGTGTATTTTCATGTGTTTCACAATTATCAGTTCTGCCTATGTATTTTTACAAAATCATTTGTTTTATTTTTGAATTTTTCATAGAGGGCCTAAGTATTACTCCTTCTGGTAATACTTTAATGCTTGAGTTTATTTAGCCAATCGTTTAATTTACATAAGGTTCTATACCTAAAACTTGTGGCATTCATCACTAGATCGATCAAAAACATTTTATTATCGCGTTGTTTGACATTTTGAATTGTCTTCAACAGAATTTATCGTGGGAAGAAGTTGCTAGCTCGGTGTATTGGTATTCTGGTGTTACACACACTAAGAGCATCTCCAATTGCTTCCCTATTCCCTATTTTATTCAAATTTTAGGAGTTTTAGACTAAAATTCAGCTCCCAATAGATGTCCTATCACATTTCCTAAAAAATTTCATCCCCTATTCTCCCCTCCCCGTTCCCCACTTCTGAGAAACGGGATCCCATCGCCTATCCGCTCTCCCGCGCGTGCGGACAGGTGGCAAAAATCTCCCGCGAGAAAAATCAGTGCGATGTCAGTGTCGCCGTCGAGTTCTTCGGTTGGAGGCGAGGCGAGCTTCGGCGGGAGGGAGAAGAAGACGCGCCGGCGCGGAGGGGGCAATCTGCGGCACGCGCGGTCGAGGGGGCCGACGGCGACGTGTGCGGAGGAGAGGCCGGTGGCGGAGGCCTCGGCAAGGAGCGTCGCGGAGGGGGATCCGACGACGGCACGAGACGACCGCGGCGGAGGAAGGAGAGGAGGGGCGTGCGCAGGTCGTGGTCGAGGAAGTGCGGCGCGGTCGTGAAGGATGTTGTCGAGCCGAGGAGGGCGCTGTACTTCGACGAGGCGGTGGCGCCGCCACCGCCACCGTCGGAGAAGAAGGTGAAGGTGGAGGTGGTGGAGGTGGACTCCTTGTCGGAGGAGGAGACATAGACGCGGGGGTGGGTGGAGGTGGGCGGTGGGAGGCGGGTGCCCGGGGAGGTGGTGGTGGTGGTGCTGCGGAGGCCGCCGCTGAGAGGCGTGGCGGCCTCCGCCGCTGTCAGCCGTGGGTGGCGCGAGTGCACGCGCGCCGGGTGTGGCGCAACGGCGAGGATCTCCGCTTTCGCCTTGTCGGGGTGCACCTCGTCGGCGCCCTGCTCCCGCGCTGTCCAGGCTCATGCTCCACATGGAAATGTGAGGAAACCAAACATCTAGTTCTTGCTAAAATTCACCATACGGAAGAACACGGCTGTTCTTTGCAGGATGGTTTCCATGTGCAGATGTGCGATTTGATTCTGATCTGGTGCCGTGAGATCTCTCCACCTGTGGATCTTTGAGCGGTGCCTGGTTTAGATTCATCACACATTGCATGGCACAAGCAATTCCATAACAAAAATGTGGTGTTGTTGTGGCGAAATGGTTGATGGGACAAGTAAAAGGTTTGGTGCTGATCCGATCTGTCGGTTTGAATTTGGGTTCTTGGTTGATGTGTGGTTTTATTGGGGGGATCTAGTCATCATCTTGGTTCCGTGAGATTGGTCTATGGATCTTTCTTTGATCGGTGCCTGGATCTGGATGGGTTTGTGAGTTGGAAGCATGGATCTGATAGTTTGTCCATCTGTTATGCAAAGTGTGTGCCCAAATGCTAGTAGATAACATAGTGCAATGCTACTTTTGGTGTTTGGGAACACAGGGAACAGATAAAAAATCTCCAGAGAGGACATGAACCTATTACCGAAATCTGTTGCTGCTACCAAAACAAAGACATATATGTTCAGGTTGTGCGCTCTGAACTTTTGTTCAGGTTGTGTGTTCAGGTTTTATGGTGCTCATATTTGTTCAGCTATCTCACAGCAGCATAATGTACATGACGCTGAAGCTTGTTGTTTGCCTTCTGCTTTGTTTTAGCTTTTGCTTTGTATGGAATATATCAGTGAAGTATTTGGATCAGTGAAGTACTTCTGTTTAGGTTTTATGCTGCCCATTTTGGATCAACACTAGTGTGCTTGTTTCAGATTGCATATGGTTCAGATTACATCTGGTTCGGATTGCATCTCTGGTAGTGATATTCTTTAAAGCTTTATTTTAGATCAGTGAAATGTATTAGCTTTGTATGGAACATATTAGCTTTATTTTGGATCAGTGAAGCAGCTATTGTTGTTTATCTACTAGCACCGATTAACTTCAGGGAAGAAACAATCAGGGGAGTAGCAGATACGTACAAGGGAGAGGAAGACCAGACCACCGTCGGCACCACTGATCGTCGGACTAGGTACACGGATCGAAAAAATGCCCAAAATAGAGCCTAAACGTGGCCCCGCCCATGAATTCAAATTAATTAAGAAACTGTTTTAGGGAACCTGTTGGATGAAAGAGTAGTTTGCAACGCTCTATTTTTAATTGCATCTCCAAACTACATTATAGGAGATCAAGTTTTAGGATAGCCCTTGGAGATGCTCTGATGAATAGTGCTTGATTTGAAAGGAAGGCAGACCGTTTGTCCGATCATCAGACATGTGCCAAATTTTATTGGAATGTTTTCTTTGTTTTCCTCCAAAAAGAGAAAATGTTATAAGTCTCCTTTCAGACAAAGAACGTGGAGTATTTACTCCTGTTTCAGCGTATTTATGTACTCTGTGGTACTATTCTCCTATTATATATCGTACTTATCTGTTTCAGTTAGGACTTAAGAAGGTTAGTAGATTGCATATTAGCGATTGTTGAACGCCATGTTTAATTAAAATATGCCAAGATGTTTGTGGCATGCATCTGTTGTACATTTGTTGTTCTGCTCTTTCTTTCTTTTCCGTGTTGTTTTGTTGGTTGAAGATGTCCTTGGCCATGAGCCTTGCAGGATAGATAAGATATATCTCAGCAAAGATCAATCAGTAACGCTATGCTGCTTGTTGGAAGTATTCGGATCTCTTTCACAACTCAGCAGTGATGAATGATGGTGATCTCTCCCATTGATTGGCATTGACAATGGCAATTGTGCTGCCAATCCTTGCCTCACTGATCAATCAAGTTCATTGGCTTGTGCCCTTGTCTCTGAATCCTTGCTGCTAAGGTATCACTGACATATCCTCGCTCCAGCCGAGGTGCTTATATGTCTTATGGTCGTTGGGTTACTTTAAGGCTCCGTTTAATTGAGTTATAGGATTTGTTTTTTCACTTGCACATAAAACGAGATAAGTTATTACTTAGAAGTACATAATTAATTGAGTATTAATTATTAAAAAATTAATTTATTTAATTTTTAATAATCTTTGTTAGTGTTAAGGATAAGGTATACCTCTAATACTTGGGTTTGTGGTATACGATAATATCATATATGTAATGATATATGGGAAGATATATTTTGATTAAGGAAATACGGTAAATATAGAAGTAAATTATCTTCTCGGAATAGAAGATGTCAGAGTCCTGTTTGAAAAAGACAAAGTCTCCTAAGCCCGTATCCTATTATAGTTCTCCGAGTTCTACTTGGAGGACAGATAATTAATGGTATAAATATAATGCCCCCAGGAGGAGAGAGGACACTCTAATAAAAAACGAACCAATACAAATCTAGACAAATCCAATGTAAAAGCCAAAGAGACCGACATGAGGGATCTATAGTTACCCACAATCTCGTTGAGTTCATATTCGAGGAAAAAGACTACACTAGCCATCGACTACATATGAGAGCTCTATGCTGCTAAACCGACAAAGACTAGATTAGGTCATCTCAAATATTATACTCGTAAGATACCAATATAAAGGCAA
This sequence comes from Oryza australiensis, assembly GCA_019925245.2. Classification (NCBI taxonomy): domain Eukaryota; kingdom Viridiplantae; phylum Streptophyta; class Magnoliopsida; order Poales; family Poaceae; genus Oryza; species Oryza australiensis. The sequence continues at coordinate 3,292,022 of JAIFGZ020000118.1, read as the reverse complement.
CATCGGCTTCGACCAACATGAGTAGGGTTATTACTTGTCAGTTAAGGGGCTCGAAACTATATAAAAATCATCGTCTCCCATCTTTTTTACCTTAATCTCGCATATACACTGGTTCCAACGATCCTCATATTCTACAAATATTGTCTTTGGGTATAGCCCGTCGACAGTGGTGCGTCAGGTAGGGGTTATTGGTGCTTCAAGATTTTGATGAGATGCGTCCAAGAGGCGAGATTTCCGACAAGGAACCCTTCGACGACTTTGGCTTTAGGAGGTATGACCCGACCGAAGTGTGTTGTCTTCAAGATCGAAACCCTTGTCATATCAATCTTCATCAAGACATTGTCGTTGTGGATTTTTCGACGAAGGATACTTCGATGTCTTCAGATGATATGACCCGACCAGATCGAAATGATCATCATCCAACGATTCGATCTGTCAAGATTGACCAAGCTTCAAGACATCGCTACCACGGAGAACAATAGTTCTATATTATCGGCTATGAGACCTCGGTCTGTGCCGACTACTCCAGAGCTAACATTGCCATCATGGGAAATAACAGTTCAATATCGTTGACCATGATGCTTCAATCCGGGTTGACTACTTCCAAGTTGATTAGTATCACTAATCAAGGTAATTACTATATTGATTTTTTAAATCAATCTACTGATTTCGTAGTTACATCCGACATGTATCTACAAAGATACACAATATTTCATACAATTCGTCGTACCTATTTCTAGATCAATAATTTATTATGTTTACCTAGAGCATTTTTTATACAATATCTATTGTGCGAATGTTTTCTATATTAGGCAGACTAGGGTCTAATACTAGGGGCTCGCTTTGTTTATTCTATATAAATCATGCTTGTTTACGGTATTCATATTATCCGATATTCAATATAAATATGCTCATTATATCCTGACAATACTAGAAGATTTATACTTTTTTTGCGTATGTACTCGGTATTCCTTGTTATATATATTGCCTTCTAGAAAATATATTTCATGAATAATCGAACACTCCAATAGACAGCGGTCGATTACGCCCCATTATCGAGAATGTTCTCGAACAAATATGGAGTTGTCGGACCAAACCTACCGACAAAGACCGGCAACCTATCTCACATTTAGTACTTGTCACGCCTGGTCTATTTGTGAAAAGGTTGCTATGTACAATCTTCTTGTGAATGTTATCGACTTGATCACCTAGCACGATTATGAATGGACATCCGATATGCTTGTAAGTTGGGTATGTGAAGTCATGATGGTCACATGAGATGCACATGTAATAACCGACTCAAATGTCTCTACGAATGGTTTAGGTACGACTACACCTGGTCCTCGACCAGCAGGGTAGCGATCTTACCACCTCTACAAGTGGTCGAGGTACGACTACACCTGGTCCTTGGCAAGCGGTTGTAGCGATCCTCCCACCACCTCTACGAGTGGTCAAGATACGACTACACTTGGTCCTTGGCCAGCGATTGTAGCGATCCTTTCCTCACCTCTATGAGTCCTCTACAAGCAGTCGAGGTTCGATTACACACCTGGTCCTCACTCAACCAATGTGCGTAGCAATCCTATCATCTTCATGCATTAATCTATGTAAGTTTGTATACGTATCAAATGTGCAATATTTATCCGTTGATCCCATGTTCTCATATCACTACTAGTCGAAGTCGTTTCTTATTGTCCTCTTATGTTAAGCCTGACTAATCGTCGGGTCTTATAGACCTTGGCAGGGATGCTTGGTACTATTGGATTAGTCAGGTTCCAAGGGTCAACGACCATGTCAGATTTGGTCATGTCAGGGTACCCATTGTAACGTATTAATTAGTTGTGTAATCGAAATTGGTTTTTCCAACTTCACAGCTGGAAGCTAGGAATTCACAGCTTCAGCATAATTTGTTAGAGATTCAAGCTGCTTTTGTGAAAAAATTTTCACAAATCCAGCTGGGGCTAGGGAGAGTACATAACTCCGTTCAACGGAGAGGAGCTCTGGTGAGAGTACTCGTTTATTGTCACACATGAATATAATTTATTTTCAATATTTTCAATTTATATCATGTTACTCCTAAGTGTTTGCTTGGGGACTTTCTGTCTAATAATTTGTTCTGAGAATTGGTTTTAAGAAAATTAGATATTATAGCAATTGGCCTTTTTGAGTAAAAGAGACTAGTTGGTGGCTTTATAGTTGTCGACATCTTGTCTTGACTAAATAAAGCTAAAACCAACAATTCTTGTACTCGACTAAAAACATATACTGGTCCCAAGACACACAATAGTCGGAATTTATTCCTACTATGTGACTTCAAATTTTAGTACATAAAAAAAGAGGTCTCATGATAGAGCAGAGTCAAAAAGTTGTCAAGTGGTAGTACTTTGTGCTGACTACAAAAAACTCAGAACGACAACTCTATAGCATGGTTATGTATTTTGTATGGATCTGAGAACCTACATAAGAAGAAAAAAATCGTCGGTAGAACTTTTGTGGATTTGTTTATGGTAGTTTAAGTTTTTGACTTCAATCCAAATTCAACCATGGTCGTGTCCTCGGTCGAAGCTGGACAGAGAACTTAGTCGCATACTCTATACCTTCTAGGTCATCCGAGAATGGTTAGACGAGTTTGACAACTATAGTTCTAAGGTCTTTGGTCGGGAACATTATTGTGTTCATTTGCATTGAAGTTGGAGGGGCTACTGTTGGTGTCAAGGATAAGTTATACCAACTATACTTGAGTTCGTGGTATATGACAATACCATATACCTAAAGATAATACGGGAATGTCTATTTTGATTAAAGAAATACGACAAGTATAGAAGAAAATTGTCTTCTCAGAATATAAGGTGCCAGAGTCCTATTCATGGAAGACAAGGTCTTCTTAGCCCTTGTCTTCCTTAACCCGTATCATGTTCTAGTTCTCTGAGTTTTACTTGAAGAAGAAGGTAATCAACGGTATAAATACAAGACCCTTAGGTGGAGAGAGGACACACCCATGGAAGACAAGCCAATATAAATCTAGACAAACCAATATAGAAGCCACAGAGGTCGACATGAGGGATCTTGAGCTACCCTAATCTTGTCGAGTTCATATTCGAGGAAAAAGACTACACTAGCCATCAATTAAATGTGAGAGTTCCATGCCGCTAAACCGACAAAGACTAGATTAGGTCATCTCAAATATTATACTCGCATGATATCAGTATATAAAGACAACACCGGCTTCGGTCAACATGAGTATGGCTATTACCTGTCAGTTAAGGGGTTCAAACATATATAAAAATATCTATCTCCCGTCTTTTTATCTCAATCTCGCGTATACCCTGGTTTCAATGATTTTCATACTGTAGAAATACCGTATTTGGGTATAGCCGTCAATAATCTTATATATAATTTTTTCATTGAACATACACGCCGTAAAAAAAAGTCCAATACTAACTCTGGACCGGGACCATGAGTTAGGATTGTTATTTTTTTAAGGGAGGGTGTATTCTTTAACAGCGTACTAAGTAGAAAATGAGGAAGTTACCGTTCCTACGAAAACCAACTCAACCAGGCTGAAAGTATAAGAATTAAGTGGAAACATTTTTATAACGATTACCGAGTTGGCTTGCCTGAAACATTCTCTCAGGGCCGTTGATAAGCAAGAGCAAGCTGATCGCTTGCAAGGGCCCCAAAAATATTGGGGCCCTACATCTTAGTTATCTTCTTAAGCATATGCTTAATTAATCAGGGAAAAAAGAAAGTCCCATCAAGGCCTAAATACCTCATACATAATTAGCAAGTACTAATATGTTATCTTGATGCTGATCGTCGTATTCTGAGCGTTCTTCTCACGAACCATCCGGCTGTGCGTCTCTCTGCCGCCGGCACCGTACCGTGCGTGGCTCTGGCTGCGTCCCTGGCTCCCTTCCCTGCTGGCCAGCGAGACGAAGAATGCCAGCCGTCGGGCTGTGACCTGCCAAGAAGTGCCGACGCAGCGACGCACCCTGTCGCGGCGCTGCCGTCGTGACTCATGCAGTTCGTGCAGACGTCCTCAAGGTTGTTCAATCTTCTATTCTGTTCTTATCTTGCTAAGCCTAGAATTGATGTACTATTCAAATTACGTTAGTTGTTTAATCTTGTTTGTTTTATAAATAGAAAGACGTTTATTTTCTCAACCCTCATCATCTTCTAGAAATAGGAAATGAGTACGGTTATGAAAGCTTATGAAGAAACAAAGACTAACAGTAGCAGTTGTTTAATCTCAAAAGAGCACTACTCTTGATAGATCTGTTGTGAAACAATCTTACTTTTATTCTGAAAATCAAACAGATGATGCCTAAAGAGGCTGAAACCGCTGACATTGTTCAAGTTGATGCTAATATTGTCAACAAGTTAGTAGCGATCACAGCTTGGATAAATCACCAACTTAAAAAAATAACAAAATTTTAAGGCCCCAATGTGCAATTTCGCATCGGGCCTCAGTTTCCTAAAAACGGTTGATGCAGTCAAAAAAAATGATCTAAGGGAATGTGCAATTTCGCACCGGGGCCTCAGTTTCCTGAAAACGGTTACGCCTGACGCAGTCAAAAAAAGATGATCTAAGGACATATATAATCCACAGACAAAATGTTATCTATAATTTTTTAAAAACATGCATATAGACAACTAAATAGACGATATGTATAATGGATTATCTATTGTCTATAAACTATTTAATGCATGTAACCATGATCAAGCATAAATATGATCTTTATATATCGTTTATAGGCAGTTTGTTTCTATTTAAACCAAATTAACTAATTAATTTGCATATATATAAGAAAAACACCTAAATAGATAGTTATATATATATATATTAGTTTGTGCCTTATATTATTTATATATATATACTACAATATAATAAACAAATAATAGTATAATATGGTATAGATTATATTATACCTTAGCATATGTAGATATGTAGATATGTTTGTGCCTTATAATATGTTTGTATCTTATATTATAATATATTCAGATATCAGTACTATTTTTTTATCTCGGCATAGATATGCGCGATTTCAGTTTCCAGAACTATCTCGAGAGAGCGAGACCGATAGGGAGAAGGCGAGAGCGGAGAGACCGGCGCGGCGCGGCGCAGTGACACCCTCGGCAACGACGACGGTGCGGCTGTGGAGCGCAGGCGCGGCGACATCCTCGGCGACGGCGGTGGAGCGCGGGCGCGGCGACACCCTCGGCGACAGCGACGGTGCGGCGGTGGAGCGCGGGCGCGGTGACGCCCTCGGCGATGGCGCGGTACGGCGGTAGAGCACGGGTGCTGCGACGCCCTCGGCGATGGCGACGGTGCGGCGGTGGAGCGCGGGCGCAGCGAGTGCGGCATGGTCGTGCATGGCTTGGGGGTTGGCACGGTCGTGCGGCGGTGGAGGCCGGGCGGCGGCGAGCCGGCGAGTGCGGCGGCTTGGCGGTTGGCGCGGCCGTGCGGCCGTGGAGCGCATTTAATATTTGTCGGTAGCCGGTCACCGCCCTGCTCCTCGCCGCGGGACGCCATTGCTGCTCCAGCTGCCGACCAACGGTGTGGACCTGCAGCAGGATCCGCGTCGTCGACTCGAAACGACGGCCTTGTACAACGGTTCTCTAGTTGACGATTTGTTCTAGGAGCACGAGCCCTTGCCGTCGTCTCACGAGACGACGAGGGCACCGTCTCCTCGCGATAGGAGGGAGTTTTGTGCAAAAATCGCACGATGCAGACGGCACTCGGCGACGCATTGTACTTGCCTTAATGGTACGACCTCCACGGTTCTTCACACTGCACTTCCCATGTGAACGGGGCATGTGGTTTTTACGAAATTTTCGACCCTCCGGTGAAAAAGGGAGCAGGTGCAGAACAAGTGCGCGATCGCCATCGCCGAGAAGAGATCAAAGTAAAAGGCAGCTTTTGGTCTCTCGGCTCGGGTTGGGCATTTTTCCCCTCATCGTTTCGTTTCAACCCCGGTGGAAAGCGAGCGCCGAGCAGAGCTGAGAGCGGGTTGTATCCACCGCGCGGCGCGGGTCAACACTACCAAGGTCACGCGCCAACGGAGGAGCGACTCGTGTAGTGGTGGACCTCGAAATCTTAACGTGGAAACATGGCAAAACCGGGCCCTGTCCTCGTCAGGAAGCTCGGGACTGTTTTGCGCCCACGAGAAAAGTCGCCGGTTGGGTTCTGGCAACGTGCTGTGCTGGTGCTGACGAAGTGACGATATGCAACTTGACGGGTCATCGTGTTGAACTGATCATCCACGGTGTGTCATGTGTACATGGCTGCGTTGCAGCTGCCTGTGCCTATCCGTGGTACGTGTATGTACGTACGTCCTTGTGTTGTGCTTGTCTCGTTCCTTTCCACGAGAGTTCGGGAGAGTAGTGTACTAGTAGTAATGTTTGTTCAAGATTCAGCAATAATAGAGTAAAACCATAACAGCACACTCGATGCACCGGATTGGCTGGCCGGAGGAGCAGAGATTGAAGGGCATGATGGATCAACCAGACATTCAGACGCATCTGCAAGTGCAGCTACAGGAATCCATCATAAGAAAGGTAGGAGAGCCAGAGACCTGATTGCTAGCTAGCACACTCCGACGCTGCCGCCGCGGACGCGGCTCCGAGCTCATTGCATGCAGTAATGTGCACCTTCTCTACAATTCTACGTCGAACAGAAGGGCAGACCACTCGATGGCATGCCCCATTCATTACTTACAAGTACTCCGTACCTTGGCAATTCAAACAACCTCGTCCTTGCCGTACATGACGTTCCACGAGTCCAGCGTCGGGAAGCAGGACTGCTCCGTGGCCGCCGCCGCAGCGGCAGCGTGGAGAGGGTGGGGAACGTAAGCAGCGACGTGGGCCGCGCCCGGGCACGCGGCGGTGTCTGCCGGTAGCAAGGCGGCGGGGTCGACGACGTTGAAGGGCGGCGGTGGCATGAGGAGGCCGAGGCAGGCGTCGTCTTGCGGCTCGACCTGCGCACCGGTGACCTGCTGCACCATGATGCGGAACGTGGCCGCGTCGGTGCTGATGTACGTGGTGGGCACCCGCTTCGACGGCCTCGGCCGCCGCTTCCCCGAGCGCCCGCCACCCGCCGGCCCCAGCCGGCACCGAGCTGACGGCGAGGGCGACGCCCGGGGGGTCAGCACCACGGCGTGCTCGCTGGCCACGGCAGGCGCGGGCGCGGCCACGGCGCCGCCGCATGCGCCAAGGTCGACGGCGGTGGCAACACCGGACTGATGCGTTGTCGGTTCGGGGAGCGGGGAGTAGTCGCAGAGGGAGAAGTGGAGCGCGCGGGCGATGGCGGCGGCGTCGGCGAAGGACCTGGACAGCAGCGCGGCCGGCGCCACGCCCACGCAGGAGGCGGCGTCCATGGCTCCCGTGCTCTGCAAAGCGGGCAGATCGGGGACGTGGGGCCTGTTTGGATAATTAGCCCTTTGGCTAATTAGAGGGCTAATTTTAGCCCCAAATTAGCTTCTCTAAAAATTAGCCTCTCAGTTGTTTGGATCAGGGCTAATTTGAGGGCTAATTTATCAGCTAATCATTGGCTCCAACTACCTCATTTATTACTCATTTATTATATGTAATAAACAGAAATTAATCTCATGTGTATATGATTAAAACATACACATGTCATACAATTAATGTATCAAAATAAAATGTCTATACAATATGTCCATATAATTAAATGAAACATACAAATCTCCCACAATACTGTTTCATAGAAATAAAATGTCCGTACAATATGTCCATACAATTGAATGGATCATACAAATCTCATACAATAAAGTAGTCTCCTAAAAATAAAATTTTCGTACAATATGTCCATACAATTGAAGTCTCATACAAAACATACAAGTTAATTGTGAATCGAAACATACACATTTTATAATCCATAGAACAAAGCATTAGCTAACTCATCACGGAAAACATTCATATTGGTATCTTCTACGAGAGGTTCATTTGATGGCCAATTTTCTTGCGATGAATGTGGCATTGGAAAATAGTTTGCATCCGCATCACACATATCAAATTCCCTATCCGCTATTCTGCTGTCTCGAATGAAATTATGGAGAGCCATGCACGCAACAATTATTCTTGTTTGTTTTGTAGCGGAAAATTTTGGCATGTCCAACAACATCCTCCATTTCATCTTCAAAACTCCAAAAGACCGCTCTATGACATTTCTAACTTGGGAATGTGCATGGTTAAATGTCTCTTTCATACCTTGTGGTGGTGGGCCGTTTTGCCAATGCTCCACATGGTACCTTGTACATCTATATGGTGAAAGATAACCGGACGATTTGGGTACCCCGCATCAACGACGTAATACTTCCCTACAGTTTATGGTACATAAAGTGACATATGTGACCAACGAAAATTACACAAAGAACTTGTATGAAGGACATATTAGATTACCTGCAGGTGGATGTGGAAATTTGTCACCATATCTCGTAGCTGCATCGTTGAACACTCTCATATCATGTGCGATCCAGGCCACCCGCAAGCACAAAGGTAAATCTCATGTCGAAATCACAAACGAAAAGCACATTTTGTGAGGTTTCGTTGTGTCTATTAATATGTTGAATCACGTTACTTTTGGCACCACAACCTTTATATGAGTCCCATCTAATGCTCCTATACGATCGTTGAAGTGTGGCCAAAAATCTGGATTTTCTAAGCATGGGTGCATCGTAGAAAATTCGGGGTCCTTTGGATTAATAATGTCAATTTGCTAACTTGAGAATACTTGTCAAAACTCCATCAAATGTACGCTTCTTGTCTCCAAGGATCGAATAAAACGATCCTCGGCTGTCTAGCCGGCTGTGGTGCACCAACTATCCATAAAAACATTGCTAAAGCTTCTTTCGATGTCATTCTTGGCTCGACTTCAAGCCATATGAGTAGACCAACGTATTATGCAGCCTATTAAATAAAGCTCTCTCAACCCTAAACATGTTGTAGCAAGAATTATCACGAGCCGGTGTCCTCTGAACCCATTGCAATCCAGTTCACCGCTACCCTTCTTGGTTGTTTGACAAAGTAATTGTCAAAGTACATACTCGAACATAGGGGTTACACACAATCAGGTCCGGTGCATCTTTAAATTGTTGATGGCCATCGACAAGCTCATCCTCACTTGATGATGTCTTTGTCTCCATCACCACGGCATCATCACCTTACGCTTCATTCATTTGTCCATTGTCTCCATCCTGTATCGATAAATTATAACAAAGAATCAACACATTAATATGCAAGAAACGTTCAAGTGAGACAATCAACATGGAATCAATAAACATCATCACAAATGAAAGATTCATCGCAACACCACATGATATGCACATAACATGATAACATAAAAGGTCAATCACGAATAACATCCCAACAAATAGATAACGGGAGCGAACGCCACAAAGGCCTAGTCCATCATATGTGAAAGTTTCTAACTAATATAAATTGTTGTCCCCAATATCTCTTCAAGTAGTTGAGCCTTGCGGAGGCACTAGGTAGACCAACAAAGAATTCACGTTGGAATGGATCTTGGAACATCTTGCCCATTCCATACACCTCCTGCTTGTCATGCTCTACCCCACATTCAAAAGCAAGCTCTTGACACTTCTTGGTGAATAGTGATCCCTCTCTTTTTTGGATTCCATTTTTGCAACTTGCGCTTGTTGGATCACTTGTTGATATCCACGGACTCGAAAATTTAGTGGCTATCTGCCTCATATACCTAACCATTGGGCTTTTGCTCTTCTTCAAAGGACTTTCACATGTCTTGGTAGTACTACCCATCGATCTCTTTCTCTTGCGAGTTTTGTACTCGTCGGAGTTACAAAGACGTCGTCGAAGCATCATTTTCAGCACGTGCATCTTCCTGAAAATAATCCGACCGAGCACATAGGCGTGGTTCCATCCACGATGTTACCATGGAACATTTCTTCAAGCTCGCTAAATTTGCGGGAGGACCATTCTTAAGCTTCTTCACCATGGTTTGCCACTGCAATAAACCATCTGATCATATAAGCCACAATGAACTAATATTTTTAATTACGAGAGCATTACCACATGATAAAAATGTACCTCTGTCTCTTTAGTCCAAAAATCGAATGCGCATCAATACTTCCATCGGAGTTTCCTTCCTAAACTTGTGTGTATAAAACTCTCCGAAAAGAGTAAAGACTTTTCGGTTGGCCTATTTGATTCTTTATCTGCTTCCTATCATGCCTCAATCCAGTTTGCTCATAATATCCTTCAGCTATTGCTTGGTAACTGCCCCATTCATTTGTCCTCCTTGAAAATTTCCTACTCTTACTTGCTGAATACACAACCTTAATAATTTACCATTATTTGTGTCGGACCAATTTGCTCTTAATTTGCTCACCGAAGGGCCTGAACGCCTAAGTCCTCGATGTCATCCCCGCCATCTTCTTCATAGTCAAGGTTGACGTAGTCGTCGCTTGGTTCTTGTGGATGCCCAAGGTGCTAGCCACTCGCCCACCGCGGCCCATGTCACGTCGGGCGCCGGCACGGCCGGTTGCATTGGCACCACGCCGACGGGCTTGCCAGAGGATGATGCACCGAGGAAGACTCCTCCATGTCCACCGGGCGATGACGCCGACGCGTCAAATTGCAGTTGCCTAGCACGCCACAGCGGCTCTTGGGACCACTGCCACCTCCTCCTCTGCCACCACGATTGTGGCGTACTCCCAGTGTTCGTTGCGCGCGCGAGTTAGGGAGACCGGATCCTCGCGCAATACCTCCTCCTTGGTCGCTGCCGGATTGGAGGTAGTTCTCGTATTCCTCCATAAAAGGAAATTCCTCGGCCGCTGTGAGTTGAGATCGAGTCCGTCAAGGCCCGCACCGGAGCATGGGCAGCACCACTCGATGAAGCCTGAGAGTTGAAGTTGAAGAGGTTGAATCCGCCGTCACCCTCCATTTGCCTTGCACATTTAAAATTAACCCATATAAAAAAGGTGCAATAAAGTGTATAATATACCAAGAGGAACCGAACATATAAGCACCCACCACCCACGAAAGAGTTAAAAAGCTTTGCGAGGTCATACGTGAATTGACACCAAAATCCACAATTATCAATTCTAGGCAAGCTTGACGGCAAAAATTGTTGGAATATCTATAGCATATTTGCAGGTAATTCCCGAGACATTTGGGCGTCCACGGGTTCCTCAACAGAGGTGACACATTCCCTTTATTTAAAAGATAATCATATCAAACTAAAGAGGAAAAATGGAATCAATGGAATGAACAAATATTTAGACAACGGTATTAAACTCCTAATCAAATACACATACTCATCCACGGTACTTGACTAGGAGCATAGCACTTCCATTTAACTCAAGCTTGCGGTATGGAATTTTGCCGAGTAAACCAGGAGCCACACACACGAGAGGAGAGGACCTTTGGCGGCGGTGCTTGTGGTCGCACTTCGGTCGACGGCGGCGGCGCAGTGGAAAGGAGGGCGACGCGCGGAGGGAGGAACGACCCCGTCTGCGACTTCCAAGGCGTGGGAGGCCGGACTGCGGCCGTAGAAGATGAGGGCGCGCCGGTGGGAGATGAGGGGCGGCGCCGTGGGAGATGAGGCGCGCGCCGTGGGAGATGAGGGGCGACGCCGTGGGAGATGAGGGCGGCGCAGCGCTTTGGGACGAGATGACCGCGGCACGACAAGACAAGATGGGACGGCGGGGAGATGATGTGGTGGGAGAGGAAGAGGCGGCGCCGCGCTGGGATGACGACCGCCGTCGGCGAGGAGGCGCGCGGCGGCGCGTGGGAGCGGCTCACGGCGGCGCGGTGAATGACGGCAACGGCGACGCGGTGGGAGAGGAAGGGCCGCACGGTTGGAGAGAGATAACGTGATTTTTTTCGGTGAAGAGGGATACAACGCGTGACAGGTGTGGACCCACTTCCAATTAGCCCAGATTAGCACCTCTTAGAGGGACTAATTTTTTGAGGGGCTAATTCAGTTTAGCCCCAAATTAGCCCCCTGTTTGGATCACTATGAGCTAATTGAGGCTAAAAAGTGATGGGCTAAAAATTAGCCCCTTCATCCAAACAGGGCCGTGGAGGAGGTTGGCGAGAGTGGGGCAGCGCGGGTTGCGAGTGGGAAGGGTGGGAGAGTGGTGTGCGCTAAAAAGGAGGCGGCTGTACGCGCGGGCGCCGCGAAAACGCGTCGGATTTGCGTCGGGAATCGGGCGGAGCGCATGGGGTCCGGTGCGGAGTTGTCGGCCGGGAGCGCCCGTTTTCACTCACGAGCGGACAGGTAGCACGCCGGCTTGGCATGCACGGCGCGGATGTGTACGCACGCACCTCCGCACCGGACCCGCGCCGTGGTTTGACACAGTCGCGTCGCATCTCGCTCAGCAGCATATGGGATTGGATTCTCTCTGGTTTGGAGTTTGGACTCCGACCGAACTGTTGTCTCACCGGGTAACCGAGCGTAGTACACTAGTACGATACAACATGCCTGCAACAAAAATCCGGTCTTGTCAAACGTCAGGTGCGTACGCCCAGCTTCTGGATTGACCATTATTCTTCTGCATACGCTTAACAGTTCCGTGTACCCATTCTTGTCCTCCTCTAGAGTTTAGACGGGATACATCCTAAACAAATTTTATGAGAATTGAATTAAACCCTGCGAAAAACCTGTAAAAATTTCTGCGTCGTCAAAGGAGACCTTTCCCTTGACGAGTGGTTCTTGAGCCGTTAGTTACCTACACGAAGAAAAGAATGTGTGACAAATAAACGTGGAGCTGCTTTTGTTATTTCGGGACCAGCGTGGGAGCAGCTTAAACTGGCCGTGCCAATCACGCCGTGTAATTGTGTTGGCTGACTGTCGTCACAAGAGAACAACACGAGCGCCAAGAGTTCAAACGAAATCTAGAAGCGATCTTTCTTGTGCGCTCTTTTGGAAAACATGACGTGCGTTTTGATCGCCGCTTCGAGATGCCACTTTGAGTGCGCATTTCTCTCCTCTCTGGCGTCTCGACGTTCTCCCTCTAGCTGTCTAGTAGAGCGGTAGTAGAAATGTAGAACCAGCATATGGAATTCCGACGAGCAACTGCACTGTCTGAAATTGACCGCGATAACTTTTTGCAACATCAAGTTCCCTTCAAGTTTTCCTCAACTTTAATCTCTTCGGAATCTTATGTGCTTTGTCACCCATGCATCTGATCTTATGTATTCTGGGCGAAGTAAAGCATCACCCCACACCCCACTTTGTTATATTCAGAAAAAGTTAAAGCATCGTGCAAAGATTCAGCTGCTAGTGCAGGTACAGGAGATGTTATGTATGCTAGCACTGTAGTCATTTCTACTGATGAGTATTCTAGTTATACAATCGAGCCTCACCAACAGGCATAAATCACTCGATTGCACCCTCTTTTTTTTTCTTTCTTTTCATCAATCGCAAGTGAAGATTTTTCGCCTTTCTCTGAGCATGCTGAAATAGCCAGGCAGGCAAGCCAAGCTCATGCTTGTCCATTTTCAACAAAAAAAAGAAAATAAAATGGCAGCTCTTGGGGTGAGAAACTGAGAATGGTGTAAGAACAATAGCTTTATAATAGAGGCCACTCTTAATATTCTTTTCGTTTCAGTTCTCGTATTTTTCATTTACAAATCAACTTAAACTTATACAATTTTAGACTATAATAATAAAAAATGTATATACCCCTAATATACAGACGGACCCACGTATCAACCACCATAACCTATTTTTTTCTCCCATTGCTCTTTCTCCCTCGTAATTATATCTGGCCAAACGGGCGACCTGGCCCAGCACGACACGAGCACGCCGACGGCACGATCCGTTAGGCATGGCTCCTGTAGCGGGTTGTGTCGTGACGGCCCACGTGCCACGTGCCTTTCCCGGGACTAAGCACCGCTCAAGGGGAGGTCATGCCGTGCCGGCATGGGCCCGTCAATGACCCATGGGCCGAGGTCGGCCCGTTTTATTTTTTTCGTCAAGATTTTTTTCAGCGTCATCAGCGAACAAGCCAAGCGGCACGGCCGGCCTCAAGCCCTCCCCCTCCCAATCTCCTCCCCCATTCCCTCCTCCCCAGCGCCGATGCCCTCGCCCCGTACCGGCGTCGACGCAGGACTGCCGCCCTCCCACCGCCGCTATCGTCCACCCTCCTCCCGTCGTTGCCGTGGTCCTCCGTACTCCCACTGTCGCCGTCGGCTGTCCTCCTCCCGTCACCACCGTCGTCCTCCGTCCTCCCACCGCCGTCGCCTCCCGCCAACAGCGAGGCCTCCCCTCCTGTTCCCCCCATGTCGTCGTCTACCCCCACCCGCCACCACCATGGAGCTCAGCGGAGCAGCGTGGAGGAGCTTGAAGGTGTGGTCCAGCTCGCGGAGATAGATGGTGATGACCACTGGTGGGGAGCAAGGCGGAGCCCGGGGGATGTGGAGCTCGGCACTCGGCAGGGCCGGCATGGAGGAGCTCGATCTCCCCTGTCCGCGCCAACCGCTTCACCTTCACCAGCTTCTCCCTCTCCCCATCGGCGCCTCTCCACTCCCGGACGCTGCTCGAGCCCAACCCGCACGGGGACGCGACGCCTGTCGAGGAGGCCGAGGCGGCGGAGGAGCCACCGAGCGGATCAACGACAACGAGGTCGACGGAGCCGAGCAGGGGGACGATGACAAGCTCCACGGCGCACGACCGGTGCCCCTCCTCTCCTCCTCTCCTCAGAGGGTGACAACCTCGATGACAGTGGCGTGGATCCAGAGTAGCGCAGAAGCTCGGCTGCCACCGTTGTCGCCTCTCCCCTCTCAGGTGTCAAGGATGAGCGGATTTGGCCTGGAGCTCGAAGGCGCCGTCGGAGATGGAGTTCAGTGGCGGATTGGGCAGCAGATTAGCCTCTCTTTCTCCTCCCTTGCCAGCTCTCGTCCTCCTCGCCATCACGCCTCTATCGTCCTCTGGGCACAGCAGCATTTCCCCCTCGCGCTCACGCCCTAGTTCCGCCCCCGCTTTGCCAACGTCTTCGCCGTCCATCCCACCCACGCGTACCCGGTCGCCCCGCGCTCGCCCCTCCGTGTCGGGTTGTGCCCGTGGGTCATGCCATGCCGGGTCGCGCTACAGTGCACCCGTGCTCGGGTCGGCCCGACTAGGCACGGCCCATCTGGCCAGCACTACTCTTAATCCAATCCTTGTCACTTCCTCTCCTTTTCCATCCCCATGAATGTGGCCCCTTCCTCGTCGCCTCCTCACATCTCTCTGCCCCCTCCCTTCCAACCGCGAAGGGCCGAACTTCGCAGTGAGATCCAAGTTGGGCAGCGTGGATTGAGCTTGGCAGCGGTGGAATCGAGCTCCGTGGCGACGGATCGAGCTTCGGCAACAGGATCAAGCTCCTGTGCCGTGGATCGAGGTCCAGCGGCGGGATCGAGGTCATCATTGCTGGTAGGCCCCTCTTTTCCTCCCGCCACGCTCGTTCTCCCTTTCGTAATCTCATCCGCCGCCATCTTGTCACTAACGCTTAGGGCTCCCCACTGGAGTTGGATTGGGTTGGAGTGAAGAGGACCGCGTCGTAGGCCTCAATCGTAGTTGGGACACCCTTGCCTTCACGAGGGGATGAGGGGCTTAGGTGGTGTTTGAAAGTGATGAAGATGAAGATTAAGTTGGCTCACGTAAAACGAGAAAATTGTTAGCATATGATTAATTAAGTTTTAATTATTACAAACTTGACAAATAATTATATTTGATATTTTAAAATAACTTTTATATAAAAATTTTTGCACGAAACACGTTGTTTAGTAGTTAAAAAACATACTAACGAAAACTAAGGTAAAATCTAAATCCGTGGAGAGGAATATCCTAGCAAGCAGATTGGGACTGAACGCCACATAGTGCACTGTGAATTGCCTGAGTGAGTGGCGTGTGACCATCATCGGACCGTGTGAAATGCTTTGTTTTCACAACGTTGCAGGATCAATGTGGCACAGGACCGGAAGAACATGGCGTCCTATCCAAAACTGCACAGAGGTTGAAACCGGTTTGAAAATTATGTACACTTGTCAGCGTTGAAAAAACCTTGAAAGTTCGACTAGCTAGCCATGTCAAACTCAGCTCTCAGCCTCTCAGTAGGTTGTACTGGAACTGTTGCAGCCATCATGCTACTTGCACTAGTTAAGTAGCAGCTGAAAATGGCGATGATAATTGTCACGCTCCAACTATGGTTTAGGTTAATCATTAACATCTCACTAGTCACCGGCCATCCATTCCCCTGTAATTAAAGAAGTGCTTCATAGTCTTTGGGTGCCACAGCACTTGATCACTCCCACTAGCACACATACTATTATATTAATATTAATCAAATGGTTAGCAGTATCACACATTAGCATCGAAATTATCTCCAATAATCAAAGCAAATGATGTGCCAAAATAAACTGGAGAGGCAGAAGTGGTACCTGATCCAATGGCAATTTTTAAGATACCCTTGGAGGAATATAGGCCGTCCACCCGATTCAATTCAATGGACTAAATCTCTTTCTACCTCCA
Source organism: Oryza australiensis (assembly GCA_019925245.2). Classification (NCBI taxonomy): domain Eukaryota; kingdom Viridiplantae; phylum Streptophyta; class Magnoliopsida; order Poales; family Poaceae; genus Oryza; species Oryza australiensis. Next base: position 3,275,509 of record JAIFGZ020000118.1, on the reverse strand, counting down.
CTTGTAGTATGTGCAGTAGAAATCAGCGTGGGGGCAAAATAGTAAAGAAAAACTCAACATTATCGGTGATTAGATGGAACGGGCACGAGCTGCGCATTGAGGGTGCGGCAGCGGCGGCGGGACTGACGGACGCCATACTTGATTCGATAGAATCCGCGTCAACATCGTCGATCGTCGGGCAGCTGTCGCTCTTGCGCTGCCGCCGGCTGCCATATCGCTGGTTCGGCGCACGCGGCCATTATCGCAAGTAGATCTCACCGTCAGTTTAATACTCCTACATACCAACTCGATTTTATGTAGATGTACATGAATTAACTTGTTGAAGAACAATTGATACCCGCGAACTCATGTTTGCTGATTTTGCTCCTAATTAAGACCTTTCGTTTCCGAGATGCCGAGAAAATGATCAGAGACGACACATGACCCAGTCTCGACGAGGCAGTGAGTCGTGGGCCACGGATGAAACGATCTTCGTGCTGTGGGTTAACTAATAAAAAACTAAAATAATTCGTTTCGATCTAATGATACATGACTAAAATAATTTTTTATATTTAAAACAATAAGATGAGACTAAAAAGAATCACCAACAGTCCCTCATCATCAACATACTACAAAAGAAATCACCACCCTGATCATCAACATACAACATATGACTTCAAGTCTTTATGACTTTTTATCACAGTGCAGACATTTTCGCTACTACATTAAAATATCAAAATATCAGTTTTTGAAAAATAAAATAATAATCAATAAAATTGACTAATGCAAGTCTATAACACGCACTGGTTGTCGCGTGGCAAATACATCTTTCGGTTTCTTAAGTCTTGAAAGCGCTTTAGAATTTTTTTCATCTTCAATCGATGCAAATAAATAACAACCAACGAAGTGCAGTTCTTACTTTTTATCAAACAACTTTCTCAACTTCAACAAGCCAACATAACAATCCATCCTTTTACTTATGAAAATAGAGAGAGAGTTGGAGTTTTACTTACTGTGTGCTTGTCAATAGGGAGTGAGTTGGCCGGCCAGCGCACGCGGGGGTCGAGCTGAGCAGCGGGCGGCGCGGGGGCCGAGCGGCGAGGGGCAGGCGGCGCGCCGCCGCGGGCATGGGCCGCATGGCGCTGAACGGAGCTCCTCCTGGCAGTGTGCGGCGCGGGGGCACGGAGGAGAGCTCAGCGCGGTACGGGGTGCGGACGCAGCCGCCGCGCGCGACGGGGGAGCAGTGCAGCCGTAGGGGAGCTAGGGCACGGGCCCGCGGTGTGAGCTCGGCGCGTGGCTCCTCCTCTCGGCGGTGCGCGGCGCGGGAGCGACCGAGCTTGGCGCGGCACGGGCTCGGCTTGCGGGTGCGCGACGAGGGAACAGGGCGACGGTGGCGCACGGCTTGTGGGTGCGACGGCGCTAGGAAGATAGAGGAGAGGAGGCACACAAGGTGACCGGATGAGACTAGGGTTTCACTTTCATATTGGGCTAATGGGCTATATTTTTTTGGGGGCTATTGGGCCATATGTGTATTTTTCAGTAGGGGCCATTGATTGTATTTGTGTTTCTTATCATTTTAGTGAAGGAATTGAGCCTCGCCCCGGGCTACAGCCTAGGTAGCTCGGGGCCCAGATCCGCCCCTGTCGTGGGCTGAACACACATAAGAAACGGGGCCAACGCCATCGGCCTCGATGTCGTTCAGCCAGATTTTGACCACAAATGCACAAATGCTAGTACAGGTCGAGGCTTCTTCGGCCAGAAATATTTTAGTGGCAACATCAGCAACTAAAACCTTTGGCGAAAGTACATGTACGCTTTAATTGATAGAGGAAAAAACGCAATATAAATCAATGGTTAGATTTGAATTACACTAAGAGCCACATGTACTCACAAGTGACAAGTTAGCAAGGGTTTTTTTCGTGAACACGCAAAAGGATTGTACATCAATATATTAACAGGAAAAGAAGTTTTTACAAACACAAATGCAGGCAGCCGGACCGACTCCTGCAAGGAGTGAGGAGGCAACCAAACCCTGAGAGGCTAGGGCTACTAGAAACAATACTCAACTCCTAAAGAACGAGGAAGACTTCTAGGCACTCTACTCTCCCAAAAAAACCCCAAAAGAAGCAACGCCTGCTAATGACCAGAGACGGCCCACGCAAAAGATGGACTCCCGGATCTCCAATATTGAGGCAAGGGTTGAGTCAAACACCCTGGCGTTGCGCTCCTTCCAGAGCTGCCAGAAAACCAGGAGCACCAGAGAGTCAAAGCATGCTTGAAGGGAAGCTGGTAGACGGGACCGAGAGGAAGGCCACCAATCCTGAAGAGAACTGCCACGTGCTGGCGAGAGGAGTGCCCACCCTGAAGGCGAAAGAACCAAAGACCACACCTGCCGAACAAGGACACACCCAAGGAGGATGTGTCCTGCTATTTCAAGTTCCTGTGCGCAAAAGGGGCAAGCCGAGTGGCTAGGAATGTGTTAATGACCAATTTTGGTAATCTAACTCCCGGGTTTGAAGCAGAGATTGAAGCGGAATCGGAGAAGATGTGTGATCTGAGGAGAGGCGAAAGTAGAATCGGCTGAGTTCGAATCGGCTACGGAGCCAGTCGACTGGGAGCGAATCAGACTGGGACAGCCGATAGCCGATTCTGAGTCAGGATGAAGTGGGACCAATCCTGATGGAAAACGTAGAGATAAGGAGTTCGATTCGGTTCCCAAATTGCACGTTAAAAGATATTGTCATCTATGGATAGAGTCTTGTAATGACAATTGTATTTGTAATTTAGAAATTTGTTTAGATTTTCTATTGTAATACGGCATGGGACCATATCCTAAGATATTGTGTACCATGTATAGTAGATTAGATAGAAACCGTGTCTTGCACGAGTAGTTTTATTCTTGGGTATAAATAGGACCCGAGACCCCTGTAAATAATAATCACACAATCAATCAACTTTCGGCGCATCGCCTCCTATTTTCTTCAGACGAACACTTGATCCGGCTTCGGGCTGCATCATTTCGATCCCCGATTAAGGTAAATGTTTGTCATTAGTGGTGTATCTCATCGAATTTAGTGCTTCCATCGCTATGATACTCTAGATTCAATGATTTATGTTGCGCTAGTTATCATATATCGCATATAACCTAGAACAATGTCTAGATCTGTCTTGACATCGGCCTGTTTCTATCAAGAACCGACAGTCGATAGAGCTAGATCTAGGGGTTGGCCTAGATTATATGTGATATCTACCGTCTCGAGGGGTTTACATCAGTTATAATAGATCTGATTGTTCTTTTTATACTTGATGCTACATCAATTTGACCTATTAAGTCGTTCACGGTTAGTCTTACAATATCGGCTAGGCTGTTAATGCATATATTTATTATTCCTTTGTATATTTAGATTAAGTGGTTAATACTGTCTCGGCGTAGCTGATCTATCCCAATCACTTATTTTAAATGCACTTTGGGATAGCATATATATGTAAATTGATTCTCTCAGCCGATCCAGTAGGATCTAACCTAACCCTTAATGCATACATCTTTGTTTTTCTTGTTGGTTAACAGATCAAACCAACTGGCACACCCTGTATTTCATAGAAAGCCAAGAAGGACTTGCACTGGAGTTAAGCAGATCTCTCAGGCCAGCGCGTGAGAGAAAATTCTCATCAACACGCTTCTTGGCACGCCCAGTGGGACTATCTCTGTCAACTCGGCTGGGAAGCATCGACGCAGCTGACAAGATGGTCGACATCAAGAGCCCCAACGTTTCTCAGGAAAACGTCGTGCCTGTGAAGATGGAGCAACTGTTGGCTGAACAACAAGTCGTCTATAAGAGGATGGTAGAAGAGCTCCAAGCCAACTACCTACAGTCGTTCACCCAGACGAGGTCTAGAGCTGTGCACCAGAAATATAAATTCAGCATGGACGAATTCAAGGCGTCCTCCTCCAGCGGATCAAAGGACAAACAGAAGGCAGAGGAGCCAACTCAGGAGCAAGATGATTCGGGTTTGCATACTTTGCAAGACCGAATTGATTCGGTCGTGCACCATGCACTGGTCAACCAAAGAGGCATTCTTGTCAACACCCTCAACAATATGATTGCCACTGTGGTCGACGCCAAGATAGCCGACCAACTGCAGCGGGGGCCGACGTACTTCACACACGGCCAGTTTCCTGGTTACAGGACATTGGCCACCTAGGATCGGCCGATCCCACCACCAGCACAACCAGGGGCGCCAGGAGGGGTCCTCAACCAGCCGAATTCATCTGGATCGGTTTCGAGACCGGTGGTCATCATGCTGAACCAACAACAACCACTCCCCCAGGACAAGATCGCCAACATGTTCAACAACAATCGGCAATTAGAGCCGGTTTCCCAGATCGGCCCGGAAGGACAGTACAACGCTGGTGGTCGACAGCTGTTACCGGATCCGCCGACGCCACCACCGGCGAATCGGCTGCCTCCCGCTGGCCATCCGCACCAGTACTAGTACCAAGGAGGCCATCAAGATGAGCACTACAGGCCCCAGACACCGCCACCGCTGTATCCGCAAGCACCCGCGCCATATGATCAATATGAGTCGATACAACAGGACAACCGGACGTGGGCCGATTTGACTGCGGACGTCATGCGCGATCAATTTGGCCTCAAGCCAAAGGACTCGGGAAACATGTATCGGTACCCCTATCCGGAGCACTTCGAGCGGGTTCCACTGCCCAACCGATACAAAGTCCCAAACTTTTCAAAATTCTCAGGGCAGGACAACGTGTCAACCTACGAGCATGTCAGCCGATTCTTGGTGCAGTGCGGTGAAGCATCGGCTACAGATGCCTTGAGAGTTCGATTGTTCCCCTTGTCTCTTTCGGGATCGTCCTTCACCTGGTTCTCTTCATTACCTTACAACTCGATTCAGAGCTGGGCCGATCTCGAAAAATAATTCCACAGATACTTCTACATCGGCAACCATGAACTGAAGTTGTCGGACCTCACCAGCATCAGGCAGAAGCACAACGAATCGGTTCAGGACTACATCCAATGCTTCAGAATGATGAGGAACCGATGCTACAGCCTGGTGCTGTCGGACGCCCATCTAGCCGATTTGGCCTTCCATGGCCTGATCGCGCGATCCGCGAGCGCTTCTCCGCTCAAGACTTCGACAGCCTGGCGTATCTCGCGCAAAGGGTGACGGCCCATGAGCAGAGGTTTCAGGATACCAGGAAGGCCGTCAAGAACGTAACTCAAGTCATCGTCGAATCAGCCTCTGATTCCAGCGACGATGACGCAGAGGTCGCGGCAGCCGAATGGGCCAAGAATAAAAAGGCCATCGTCTGTCAATGGCTGCTGAAGACAGCCAAAGAGGAAAGGTACGACTTCGACATCACAAAGGCCGACAAGATCTTCGACTAGTTACTCAAGGAGAAGCAGATCCAGCTTCCCGAGAACCATGTGATCCCATCGGCTGACGAGTTGAAGAAGAAGAAGTACTACAAGTGGCACAACTCTACATCCCACGCCACTAATGATTGTAAAGTCTTCAGGCAGTAGATCCAGTCGGCAATAGAGACCGGGAAGCTCAAGTTTGCCGATCCCACTCGGCCGATGAAAGTAGACGACAACCTCTTCCCGGTCAATGTGGTTCAAACAGGCCCTAGGCAAGCTGATCGGCTGCGCAGAATGACGTACAACTTAGCCGAGACGTTAAAAGGGGTCAAGGCAGGGAGCAAGCCGACTGAAGATCAAGTCGCGCCAATCAACATGGTGCGCCCCGTTGCCCGATCGGCTGACCGACGACCAATCAACACAGACAGCCGACGCCGCTTTCGAAAGCGATCTTAGCGGGAAGAAGAGGCTCGGTTTGAATTTTTCAGGCACTGCTGGGAAACCAAGATGAGGCTGCTGACGCTAGACGATTGCCCGGCTTGCAGCGATTACCGCGAGGACGAACGCATGAGCCCGCCAATCACCAGCCCAACACAGTTCGTCCCGAGGGCCATACAACTCAACCAGCGCCGACAGCCCGTCCACGATCGGCTAGGGCCGATCCATCAAGACTTCTTCGACGAAGGGGACGAAAACAAGGACTACTACGACGACGAAGAAGCCGATGATGAAGAATCGGCCAACACCCAATGGTGCCCTTCGACCTCGTCAAGAAGACGCAGAAACGAAGAATTCAGAGGCTGAAGCGTGAAGGAAGGGAAGAAGAAGTTCGACAAATGATCCAAGAACAACGCCGTCGGTTAGGCAAAAGCAAAAAGCAATGGAGGCCCAAAAAGAAAACTACGCCGGTCGACGAGGATCAAACCAGAGAGACCCCAGCCGATCAGGCCAGGAGGGCAGCCAAGGAGAAAGGAAAAGTTTCTGCATCGGTCAATATGGTATTCATATTGCCATCCGAATTCGGCGCCCCTGAGGCCGATGCAGACAACATTGATGACGCCTTGGCCAAACTAGCATTGTCCCCGGATCAAGTAATTTTCGACAAGCCAGAGGGGACCGAAAATCGACATCTCAAGCCGCTGTATGTAAAAGGCTTCGTCAACGGCAAGCCGATGTCAAAGATGCTAGTAGATGGGGGAGCTGCAGTAAACCTGATGCCCTATGCAACATTCAGAAAATTGGGTAAGGGAGCCGAAGACCTGATCAAGACTAACATGGTACTCAAGGACTTCGGCGGCAACCCATCAGAGACCAAGGGCGTGTTAGACGTCGAGCTGACCGTCGGCAACAAGACTGTGCCCATGACCTTTTTGTCATCGACGGAAGGGGTCTTACAGCCTGCTGCTCGGGAAGGACTGGATACATGCCAACTGTTGTGTCCCTTCCACCATGCACCAATGTTTGCTTCAATGGGACGGCGGCAAGATAGAAATTGTACTAGCCGATAGGTCGGAAGCGTCGCCAATGCCGATTTGCCACTGGGAAATCGATGGCATTGATTGTTTGTCCCGAAAAATCGCAAGCCAATTTTCTAAAAGTGTCCGATTCTGCCATACGCCCAATTGGAGATGACGAGCCGCAGCTGCTGCTTTGAACAAGACGTCGTGGAGGGCTCAAACGTCTACGGCATGGACACCGCGGACGAAGACGATGGCAAGCTTGGGCAAGGTTTTACGTCGGCCGACGAGTTAGAAGAAATAGACATAGGCTCTGGAGACAGGCCTAGGCCGACGTATATTAGCAAAAATTTATCTTCTCATTGTAGATCCCAGCTCATTGTTTTGTTAAAGGAATATAAAGATTGTTTTGCTTGGGAGTATTTTGAGATGCCCGGTCTTAGCCAATCTATCGTTGTTCATCAACTGCCGATCAAGACGGGCTATCGGCCATTCAAACAGCCTCCCAGGAGGTTCAAGGCCGATATGTATGATGCGATCAAAGCCGAAATCACTCGGCTATATGATGATGGGTTCATTCGGCCTTGCCGATACGCCGAGTGGGTCTCAAACATTGTCCTAGTATTGAAAAAGAATGGCAAACTTCGGGTGTGCATCGATTTCAGAGACCTAAATAAGGCTATCCCCAAAGATGAATACCCGATGTCTATAGCCGACTTGCTCGTAGATGCTGCTTCAGGCCACAAGATCATCAGTTTTATAGATGGCAATGTAGGTTACAATCAAATCTTTATGGCCAAAGAAGACATTCAAAAAACTGCTTTTTGATGTCCTGGAGCAATCGGCTTATACGAATGGATGGTTATGACATTTGGGCTGAAGAATGCTGGGGCAACATATCAACGGGCCATGAATTATATCTTCCACGACATGATCGGCTCTCTGGTGGAGATCTACATTGATGATGTCGTTGTCAAATCCAGGGAGATAGAAAACCACATAGTTGATCTGAAGCAGGTTTTGGAGCGGGCTAGAAAATATAGCCTGAAGATGAATCCGTTGAAGTGCACAAAATATAGCCTGAAGATGAATCCGTTGAAGTGCACATTCGGCGTGTCCGCCGGGCAGTTTCTGGGGTTCCTTGTTCATGAAAGAGGAATTGAGGTTACACCAAGGAGCATCAACACTATCAAGACGATACAGCCTTCGAAGGACAAGAAGCAACTCCAATCGTTGATCGGCAAAATCAACTTCATCAGGCGGTTTATAGCTAATCTTTCAGAGAAGATGGAGCCGTTCACACCACTGCTTCGGCTGAAAGCCGATCAAGCATTCACATCGGGGGCAGAGCAGCAGAAGGCTTTGGACAACATCAAGGATTATTTAAGCTCGCCTCTAGTTTTAATGTCTCCACAAAAAAAGATAACATTCAAGCTATACCTGTCAGCCGACGACAAGTCAATTGGCTCAGTCCTAATCCAAGAGGTTGAGGGCAAGGAAAAAGCTATCTTTAATCTCAGCTGGCGGCTATTGGACGCAGAAACAAGGTACTTACCAGTGGAGAAGCTATGTCTGTGCCTATATTTTTTATGTACAAAGTTAAGGCATTATCTGTTATCCAATAAGTGCACAATAATATGTAAAACTGATGTAGTCAAATACATGTTATCGGCTCCAGTGTTAAAAGGGCGAATTGAAAAATAGATTTTTGCCTTGACAGAGTTTGATCTGAGGTATCAGACACCCAGGGCAGTTAAAGGACAATCTATAGTCGATTTTATCGTGGAACACAGAGATGAATCAATCGGCTCAGTTAAAATTATGCCTTGGACATTAACATTTGATGGCTCGATGTGCACCAACGGCTGTGGTATCGGATTGATCATTATTTCACCTAGGAGAGCAAGTTTTGAATTTGCTTTTTCTATCAACCCCCATGCTACCAACAACCAAGTCGAGTATGAAGCCGTGCTCAAAGGGTTACATCTGCTCAAAGAAGTTGAAGCCGACGTCATCGAAATAATGGGAGATTCACTGTTGGTCATCAGCCAGTTGTCAGGAGAATATGAATGCAAAAAACGATGCGCTAATGGTCTACTACCAACAATGCCGAGAATTGATGGATGGTTTTTTGCTAGTTACTTTAAAACATATCCCTAGGGAGCAGAATACAGAAGCCAATGATTTAGCTCAAGGGGCATCGGGTTACAGGCCGATGATAAGAGACATCGAAGTGGAAGTTGCTGCCATCACAGCCGATGATTGGAGGTTTGAAGTCTACAGCTATCTACAGAATCCTTCTCAATCAGCCTCAAGGAAATTACGGTACAAGGCGTTAAGATATGTTTTGCTCGACGCAGATCTTTGTTATCGGACGATCGATGGAGTGCTGCTAAAGTGCCTTGGGGCCGATCAAGCCAAAGTGGCTATCGGAAAAGTTCATAAAGGGATTTGCGGCACGCATCAATCGGCTCATAAGATGAAGTGGCTACTTCGGAGAGCAGGGTATTTCTGGCCGACAATGCTGGAGGACTGTTCAAATATTATAAGGGTTGCCAGGATTGTACGAAATTCGGCACCATACAAAGAGCGCCAGCATTGGCTATGAACCCAATCATAAAGCCTTGACCGTTCAGAGGATGGGGCATTGACATGATCGGCTAGATCAATCCACCCTCAAGCAAAGAGCATAAATTCATTATGGTAGCGATAGACTATTTTACAAAGTGGGTGGAGGCAATCCCTTTGAAAAAAGTCGACTCCCAGGACACAATCGAGTTTGTTAAAGAGCATATCATCTACCGATTTGGCGTCCCACAAATAATTACAACAGACCAGAGATCTTTCTTCATATCAGATGAGTTTGTTCAGTTTGCCGATGGCATGGGGATCAAATTACTTAAATCTTCGCCGTACTACGCACAGGCCAACGGGCAAGCAGAGGCTTCAAACAAAAGTCTGATCAAGCTGATTAAGAGGAAGATTTCTGAGTACCCAAAGCAATGGCACAACCGATTAGCCGAATCACTTTGGGCATATCGGATGGCATGCCACTGATCCATCAAAGTCCCTTCATACAAGTTGGTCTATGGGCACAAAGCTGTACTGCCATGGGAAAATATCATCGGCTCAAGACAGATTCAGCTGCAAGATCAACTCATAGCCGATGATTACTATCACTTGATGGTGGATGAATCAGAAGACCTCGTTTTATCACGGATGAGGGCCTTGGAAAAAGTAACAAGGGATAATGAACGAGTAGCCCGCCATTATAACAAGAAAGTTGTGCCTAAATCTTTTGAAGAGGGCGAGCTCGTTTGAAATTAATATTGCCGATCGGATCGAGAGATAATAAATTCGGCAAATGGTCACCAAATTGGAAAGGGCCTTTCAAGATCCATAAATGCATCTCTAAAGGAGCTTAGATGTTAGAAGGTTTGGATGGAGAAGTATTTGGAAGGGCTCTAAATGGCAAATACTTGAAAAAATATTACCCAAGCGTTTGGATCAACTCATGATTCGGTTCGTTTGTTTCAGCGATTCGTGCTAGCCGATGTCTTGTCTTGAGCAAGCATCGTCTTTAGGTCATTTTCAAGCCATGTTTTTCTCCTAGTTTTCTATAATCGGCTAGTGTTGGCCGACAGTGACAACAATGAAGCACAAGTGTGTTAAGTTCATAATTTTGTTGACATCAAAGACATCAACAAAATTAGGGGGGCATATATATACAACAATCACGATCAAGAAGGCAGACATCAGCAAAATTATCAAGTTTTCAACGCATTTTGAAGATTACATAAAATCAGCAATCGGGATATCAAACGATGCAAGTGTGGGCCGATTACAGACAGTTAATTACAGACCGGCAGCTTAAGCCGATTACACAAAATTCTTCAGTTCTGAGCCTAAGTTATTACATCGGATCGACAGCTTAAGCCGATTACACAAAATTTCTTCAGTGCTGAGCCTAAGTCTATTACATCAGCTACTGAGCTAGGAATGCATCTATGGCCGATAGCGCTGTAGCTTGGATCGCCTTGACTTCGTCGATAACCGCTTGGTCTTCGGCGTCGGAGCCAGGGACCACCTTGGCCGATTTATGGAGCTCTTTCAAGTGCTTGATGGCGGTCGTTAGTTTGCCTGTTTGATCCTTGGTGGCTTTAGGCAAATAAGCTAGCATTTTTTCTTCGGCTGTGATGTTAGCCCGGCATTGTTCTAGCCGCAGCAGCAGATCAGCTTCTTCGGCCTTCAAGCTGGCGAGCCGAGCCTGAGATGTGGTGGGGCCGGCCTTCAACTCATTCAGTTTTGCCTTTTCGGCCTCCACGCTCTTGACCGCGTCGTTGATCCTGGCCGTCACATCAGCTTGGGCAAGCCTCTCGATCATTCGTTGCATCGCACGCCCAAGTCTTGGCCGATGTTGATCAATAAAGACAGCGACGGATATCTTGGTGACGAGATCTTCGGGGAGTTGGCCTTCAATTTCAAAGAATCAGCACTTGGTCGATCCACATTCTTCCATCAGCCTGTTCACGTCGACATCCAACCAACGGCGTATATCTTGAAGTCTCTCTTTGAGTTCGTCGGCTGGGGCTTTCTCTGGACTTGTGGCTTCCCCTTCTTCATCGCCAAGGAACTCCTTGATATCAAAAGAGAGCAAATCGGCCAGAGGCTGCGCAAAAGAAGCAACAGGATTAGGATTAACATGGCCGATTGTTCGGAGCATTACGAGAGGAAGGATGAAAATGAATTTACTCTTGCTGCAGGCATTGGATCGGCTTCTTTTTCAACTTCGGCCGGCTCGACAGGGATGGTTTCTTCTTCGGCAAGGTCGCCAGCTGGTGTTGCTACACCCACTTGCTCGTCGGTCGGCGTCATTACGACTTCAGCTTCTTGGCCACCTACGGCCGACGCCGTGTGCTCGCTCGACACCTAGGGGCAGCCGACTAAGGGGCAGCTGATGGAAATGGAGAAGGTTGCGAGAGAGAACAAGTGTGAGGCATCAAATCGATTGGGATCAGTAAGTTTAAATGTAAGCCGAGAGAGAAGGTTACTGTTGAGGTGCGACGCGGAATACGGCGAGCCAGTTTTTTGACCTATGCAAGATACATTCGGTTGAGTACAAAATAGTCTTATGATAAAGCCGAATATAACAAGACAAGGAATTACCGGCTGTTTCTTCGCGGGAGGGCTTGGAGCTGGCGGGCTGTCGGCTGGGGGACTGATTGAGTTACGGCTCGAATCACTTGACTCGGCCACTGCTCCGACAGCTGCTGACATTTCTTTATCAGCAACCTCCTCGTTGAGGAATTGGTCGACGTTGGGATCCACCGACGGGAGGCTGTCAGCTGGCGCGATCGGCTGCTTCTTCTTTTGCTTCTTGGCTGATGCAATCGATGGCTTCGTGCTTGGAGCAGCTCTTTTTTTGTCGGGCCAGCGGCTGGCGCGTCTGTCCATGCAGCAAAGTCTTCAGTTTGGGCGCATCCCAGCCGATGGCCGATGGAGCTAACCCACACCCATTCGGCAGAACGCCTGGGCGGTACTCGATGGGGACGCCTGAGTTGCTCACCGTCGACCGTTCGGTTTCAGTCACCTGCAAGAAAATAAAAAATTTCATGTGTTAGCAGATTAAATCGACCGATGATCTAAAAGGAAGAGTAACTTGAAATGCGAGACTTACTGAGGAGATTTCATCTGGCAGCAGCAGAGTGATGTAGTGGATAGACCGCTCATGAAAGATATGATGTTTGATCTCGACCCACCAACGGTCATAAACTGCGTTTTTCTTGTAGGCTAATACCATATAGCCGAAACTGCCGAGGGGAGGACCGGCTAAGTTCATCAATTTGCTCATGATTGGGACCTGATCCCACTATTCCCCTTGTCTCAATCTTATCGACATAGTAACAGCCGATGGGCAGTTGCCCAAGTCCTAACTGCCTGGCAGCCGACACGGGGTAGTAGAACTCATAAATTTTGGCCACCGATCGGCCCTGATGGACTCCAGTCGGCAGGATGCAGGGGCTGAGGGCGGTTGTGAATAATTCTCTGCACTTGGGGTAATCATCTGAGTTAATTTCCTCCAAATTAAATTCAATTGGCAGCTCGAAGAGTGGCCGATCCCTGTAGAAGTACCAGATGCGGTTGTTCTTTGCAAATCCGTCATAAAGGGATACGAACCACTCAGCTAGCAGTTCGGCCGATTGTTTTGACCCAGCGTGCATGGCTGCTGCTTCTCCATAACTCAGACACCTGGTGGTGGTTATCTCATTTCCTTCATCGTCTTCGATCGGCTCTAAACGAGGGAAGCATGCTTCAGTCAAAGGTGGCCGACCGTCTATTTTTTGGGTCATGAAGACTAGCCAGATCTGAAGGAACCACCAGGGACCCCCGGTATTGACAGAAGCATTGGCGGCTATCTTAGCAACTGCTTGATGGAGGGTTTGAATAGGTAGTCTAGGAGGTACTTGCCCAAAGGGATCTTCCCTTTTTCCACCAAGGCCTCGGCTACAACCTGCCAGTTGGCAGTCGGCCCACAGCTTGAGCCACAGAACAGGAATTTCTCTAGCCACATCATGAGAAATGCGGCGTGTTCCCTAGGGTCGACTGGTCCTTCCTTCATGTTCATGGCCACGTAGCTGCTCCATCCTCCTATGGCCTTTGTCTTGAACTGGTGCTAGCCCTTTTTAGTCAAGCCTTCAGGGTTAGCCGACGATGAGATGTCTAGTCCAGTGGTCATGACTACGTCAGCTAAGGTGACTGTCATTGGGCCTTGTTCAAACATGAAGGCATTGAAAGTATCATTCCAGAAGTAGGTCGCAGCCGACATTAGTGGTTCATCTCTTTCCATATCGGCTATGGATAGGGCTAAGCATTGAGCTATTCCTACTTCTTCCTAATGGGTTTGTTTGGCCGATTGCATTCTCTTATACCACTCAGGACAAGATTTGTCCTTGGATGGCCATGATTTAAAAGTTCCAGCCCAGTGATTCAGAGTGGGTTTCCTCATATTGTAGGGCATCCTATTGGTCTCGGCTATTATTATATCAGTTGGGTCATGATTGCCGATAGGCCCTAGAAAGTGTCTGTTTTGCTGAACAAGGCTAGGAATAGCTATCTGATGTGACAAGTGCTACAATCGAAAAGAAGAACAGATTCATAAATAAAAAACCCTAGAATGCAGATCTATAAGTTCAGGCAGAAAGAGAAAGGCTTTTGAGCCGATTAGGGCGTAACTCAGGGAACTCGGCAGATGCGGCGACCGATGCGGCAACGGCAGCGGCGAAAGAGGCCATCGTGTGAGGGGAGATCGCCGGAGGAAGAAATCACCGGTGCGGGACTTGAGAACTGGGCGGGTCGCCATAAAGCTCGGGGATTGCTGAGGTGGCTGTTTGTTTGTGACGGCGTGACACGTGTGGCGGTCGCGGGGGCGGTATTTAAAGAGTTTTGCAACGATCGAAACAGAGTCATGCTAGGATTGCGCTTTGGATTTGAATTGCCTAAAATCCGCAACATTTCATATCGCGGACTTGGGAGGCATGTGTTAACGACCAATTTTGGTAACCTAACTCCCGGGTTTGAAGCAAAGATTGAAGTGGAATCGGAGAAGATGTGTGATCTGAGGAGAGGCGGAAGCAGAATCGGCTGAGTTCGAATCAGCTACGGAGCCAGTCGGCTGAGAGCGAATCGGACTGGGACAGCCGATAGCCGATTCTGAGTCAGGATGAAGTGGGATCAATCCCGATGGAAAACGTAGAGATAAGGAGTTGGATTCGGTTCCCAAATTGTGCATTAAAAGATATTGTCATCTATGGATAGAGTCCTATAACGGTAATTGTATTTGTAATTTAGAAATTTGTTTAGATTTCCTATTGTAATACGGCATCGGAACATATCCCGGGATATTGTCGTACCATGTATAGTAGATTAGATAGAAACCGTGTCTTGCACGGATAGTTTTATTCTTGGGTATAAATAGGACCCGAGACCCTGTAAATAATAATCAAACAATCAATCAACTTTCGGCGCATCGCCTCCTATTTTCTTCAGACGAACACTTGATCCGGCTTCGGGCTGCATCGTTTCGATCCCCAATTAAGGTAAATGTTTGTCATTAGTGGTGTATCTCGTCGTATTTAGTGCTTCCATCGCTATGATACTCTAGATTCAATGATTTACGCTGCGCTAGTTATCATATATCGCATATAACCTAGAACAGTGTCTAGATTTGTCTTGACATCGGCTTGTTTCTGTCAAGAACCGGCAGCCGATAGAGCTAGATCTAGGGGTTGGCCTAGATTATATGCGATATCCACCGTCTCGAGGGGTTTACATCAGTTATAATAGATCTGATTGTTCTTTTTATACTTGATGCTGCATCAATTTGACCTATTGAGTCGTTCTTAGAGCTCTTATGATCTATTCGGCTAGATGTATATGCTTAGAGACAGTGTCGGGGTTTCAGCCAGCCTTATCTGTTTTAATATTCTTTTGGTATGTTTACTATCAGATTTATTAAAGCCGCCTCTTATATTAAGATCTTGCTCTGGTTAAATGCCCTAAGCCAGAATCAGCCTGTTAGCCACAGTCGACAGCCGACTGATCTAGGCTTAGCGCATTTAGCTTAGATCAATATCTTTTCATAAGATGTATCGAAGTACTAGCCGATTCACGGTTAGTCTTACAGTATCGGCTAGGCTGTTAATGCATATATTTATTATCCCTTTGTATATTTGGATTAAGTGGTTAGTACTGTCTCGACGTAGCCGATCTATCCTAGTCACTTAGTTGAAATGCACTTTGGGATAGCATATATATGTAAATTGATTCCCTCGACCGATCCAGTAGGATCTAACCTAACCTTAATGCATACATCTTTGTTTTTCTTGTTGGTTAACAGATCAAACCAACTAGCACACCCTGTATTTCATAGACAGCCGAGAAGGACCTGCACTGGAGTTAAGCAGATCTCCCAGGCTAGCACATGAGAGAAAATTCTCATCAACAGAATGCCACACTTCTGGAGAAGATCCGCAGTCCAACAACACTGCTGGAACGCAAACCAGAGGAGGAACTTGCACTTAGTCGACCCCTTGGCATTCCAGAGAAGACCCACGCAAGGTAGAAGGCGCTTGCCGACAAAGAGCATTTGGTACACTGAACGGACGGAGTAGCACTGATCACTGGCCAACGCCAAACGAGACGATCTTCCACGCCTGGCCAGAGGTGGATGTGAAGCAGCACGTCCCACAAGCCCAAGAACTGAGCGATAATCGGAATAGTCAGAGCACCACAGATGTCCGAGACCCAGGCGTGTTGAGCAGGCTAGCAGCCACCGTACGCGAAGAGCGGATGCGTCGAGGGACTGCTAGGAGAAGATCCGGCGCCAGGGAGGCAACAAACGACCGTCAATCCAAAGATCAGACCAGAAAAGCGCAGACTCCCCATCGCCTAGCACGATGTAGGTAGACGCCTCGAACAAGTCAGAGACGGCCGACTCAACAGGGGCCTTCAGGCCTCTCCAATAGGGCTGACCAGAACACTGAGCCCAAATCCAACGAACCCGCAAGGCGATGCCCATCATTCTTAGGTCAGGAATACCCAACCCACCGAGGGCCTTGGGGCGGCAGACGTTTACCCAAGACACCCTGCATTGACCACCATGGGCCACGTTCGTACCCGTCCATAAGAAGGCGCGACGCTTCTTTGTCAATGGCCTTGATGACCCAAGCAGGCAGGACAACCGCCAAGGACACATGGACAGGGATTGCCGAGAGGATCGATTGGACCAGAAGAGAGCGACCAGGTAGAGTAAGGAGACGGCCCCTCAAAGGAGGTAGGTGGTGCGAGACTTTGTCCACAAGAGGTTGCAACACCGCCTTTGGCAACTTGCGCACGGACAGCGAAATACCAAGGTAGGTGCAAGGGAAATCCAAGAATAGGGGAAGCAGGAGTGGAAGCTCCAAGTCCTCCGCTGAGCAGCGAATCAGCGTGACCGAGCACTTGTCAAAGTTAGTGCGCAACCCGGATGCAGCCCCAAAAACCGCCAGAATGCCCTGGATGAACTCAAGGTCTTGCCGGACCGGAGAGAGAAAAAGAACAAGGTCATCGGCATAGAATGAGGCATGGTGCTGCAAGGCACGATCAAGGAGCGGGAGGAAGCCGCTTGAGACAGAAGCTTTGCGGATCAACGCGTTGAGCACCTCCATGGCCAAGATGAAGAGCATGGGGGATAAGAGATCTCCCTGTCGAAGGCCCCTTCGATGAAAGAACCGAGGGCCAGGGACCCCATTAACCAGAACTTGGGAGGAAGAGGCGCTGAGGATGAGAGAAACCCAATCCCTCCAGCGTTGGCTGAACCCCAGGTGGCCCAGAACCTCCAAGAGGAACGGCCAGTTGACCGTGTCAAAGGCCTTCGTGATGTCCACTTTGAGGAGAATGCGAGGAGTGCAGCGAGCATGAAGGGCTCTAGCCGCGAGCTGGACGAAGCGGAAGTTGTCGTGCAGGCACCGACCTCTAACAAAAGCGCTCTGGTTGGGCGCCACCAAATCGTCAAGGTGAGGGGAGAGACGGGAGGCCAGGACCTTAGAGAACAGCTTCCCAAAGCTATGGATAAGGCTGATCGGCCTGTAGTCCTTGACATCAACTGTGACATCTTTCTTGGGAAAAAGAGAAATAATGCCCCCATTGAGCGAGGAAAAACCCTGGCCGTTGACCTGATAGAGGGAATCAAGAGCCGCCAGGATCTCAGACTTGATCACTGGCCAACAAGTCTTGTAAAACCGGCCTGTGAAACCATCCGGGCCAGGAGCCTTATCCGACGGCAGAGACTTGACCACCGCCCATATCTCCTCTTCCGAGAAGGGAGCATCCAGGCCATCAAGCTGAGCTGACCAAAGGCCCAACGAGTGAAGATCGAGAACTAGTTCCCGCGGAACGGCGGTCCTCAAGACTGAGACGAGGTGAGAAGAAGCTAGGTCCTGCAGCTCAGCATGGGAAACCGTGAGCTGGTCACCGTTTCGAAGGCGGGGGATGAAGTTCTTCCTCCTACGACCTCGAGCATGCAAGTGGAAGAACTTAGTGTTGGTATCACTCTCCTTGAGCCAGACCAAACGCAAGCGCTGACGCGCGATGGTGCGCTCGAGCTAGGCGAGTCCAAGGCATTTCATCTTCAAGTCACGACTAGAGATGGCAATGAGTATATACCCGATGGGTAGTGCCCACCCATACCCGTACCCGTCAGGGTAAATTTTACCCGTCGGGTTACCTGTACCCGTATGCGGGTAAAAAAGTACTTCCATACCCGTACCCACACGGGTAATTTTACCCGACGGGTTACCCATACTCGATAGCGCACCTGACAGCGCATTGTGGCCGCGGTCGAACGACAAGGTGCCAGTCGGACGACACGGGAGCGCAAGCCGTGGCGGTGCTCGGACGACGTCGTGGCTGGGGTCGTGGCGCCGATCGGACAGAGAAGGGCACCGCCGGGCGTCGTCGGGATGGGGCTGGCGTCACCGGGATGGTGCGCCGAGGGATGGGGTGGGCGTCGTCCGGATGGAGCGGGCGTCGCCAAGATGGGGCGTGGCGCTGGCCGGACAGAGAAGGACGCCGTCGGGTGCCGTCGGGATGGGGCGGGCGCCGCCGAGATGGTGCGCAGCGGGCGTGCAATGTCATGCCGCGCGACGCGAGGGTACTGGGTGTGGTGGTTGTGGCCTGTGGTGGCTCGGCTGGGGTGGGGGATTGGATTGGATTGGGAATTTGGGAAGTTGGGGGGTTGAGTAAAACTAGGGTTTCAGGGTTTATGAGTCATATGGGCCATATAGGCTAAATGGACTGAGGGAGGGCAGCTAGACTTTTTTATACGGGTATTTCTTACCCACGGGTAGACGAGTATGGGTAGTATACACCCATACCCGCACCCAACATACCCAAGGGTATGGGTTTTCATCCAAGAACATACCATCGGGTAGGAAATTCCTCCCATACCCATTTCTTTATCGGGTAAAACTCATCGGGTACTCGGGTTTCGGGTATCCATTGCCATCTCTAGTCACGACGCAGCCAAGCCTCTAAGGGGGAAAGAGGCCTAGTTTCCTGCATAACATCTAGACGAAAGACCAGTTCCTTCACCATCTGGAGCTGAAGACGGACGCTACCAATGTGGCGGTCACTCCAGCTCTGCAGGCACTTAGCCGTGTTGGCGAAGCACCAGGCCAATGCAGGGAGGGGGAAGGTTAGGCGGAGGTTGCCACGCGTCCTGCACTACTTGCAAGAAGCCCTCAAACTTGGGGCCAAATGGCCTCAAACCTGAAACGATGCGCCCTCGGCGTATCAACACTAGTGTGGAGAAGAAGGGCACAGTGGTCAGAAGCAGCAGAGGACGCCGCCTGAAGGAAGCAAGAGGAAAAGAGCTCCTCCCAATCCATTGAGAAAAACACAGGATCAAGCTTAACGAGCGTGGGGGAAACACGCTCGTTACTCCAAGTGAATCGACAGCCATGGAGTGAAAGCTCCCGGAGGTCCAACTCATCCACCAAGCGCCGGAAGCAACCCATCATGCGACGATTAAGATTTAAGTTAGCAAGGTTTACACCGACAAAAAATGATTGGTTTGAAAACCGAACATCACAAGTTAGGTCGAGAATACAAAAGGCTCTGTTTTCTGGTCAAATTTAAAAAACAAACAAACTGAAGTTTAGTTTTTAAAAAGTGACCGGATTTTGTCGATATTCAACTGTTTTAAAGTAAAAAAAGAAAAACCATTGACCCTGTTTTTTTTCTTGGGAACGGTTTGGTGAACCTGAAAATCACAACAGGCATGTATCTTGATGATTCTTTAAAAAAAAGCTGTGTTTGTGTTTTATCAAGGTGCAAAGCTTCAAATGTGCATTTTTTTACAAAGAACCCGCGAACTCACAACAGATTGTGCATTTCTTCTTCCAGCACAGATATACATGGTGTTCTGCACATCTGCTCTTGTGCTGCACGCTGAGAATACATGTTAACTATCGTTCATATCAGTACACCGTTTTATGAGGACATCATGATATCAGTATGTGGTAATCAACCACTGTCGCAGATGATTATTTACTTGAAAATTATCAGGCACGTCATTACGTCAGGTACCACCTTACAGTACTCATGTACGTGATACCCTTGCTTTGACTTGGTTGCCTCTCTAGCCCCTCCTCCACTTGTCCATTCTCTTCTCTTCTTCCTGAGTATTCTTATCTAACAATCACCAAGTTAAATATTCTTCATCCTGTATAAAAGATGTGCACTAAACTGCCAACAATTCATGCCGATGAAAGCGAAATGAATTGATAATTAAAGAAGCATTCTCTGACGTTTAGCAGTAAAGGTTAAGTTTGGATAGTATCTTCTGGCCTATTTAATATGGATGACTAATACTCTGAACACTGAACATTCCAACATCCATCATAGCACTCACTCTGTTTCCCAAGGGCCTAGCCATGTAGGTCAATAGAAATTGCCTAACATTAGAGACCACAATGTGTTCCGGTCTCTCAGATAGCAACTCAACAACGAAGCCACGGTCGCGCAGACATCGTTGTTTTTCTGAATGATTGATTTGCAGCTCGCCTTTCATGCTTCAGCTTTCAAAAATTCAAAGCCTGATGTTGCTTTACTTGACTTGCTGTTTCATGCTAATTCAACTGAAAAACCCTGATCCGCCAGTGTAAACAAAATCTTAATTGCTACAGTTGTCTATGCCTCATATGACGTTGCTCTTGCGGTGTAAAGCACGCATGACGCATCATTCATGTCCCAACTACAATTGGCTTGTACGGAAAACAGCAGCTAGTTTAAACTTGAAGTCTACTTCATCCGTTCCGTCCTTCATCCCGTAATAAATTTATTATTAGTTTCATTCATTTATTTTAAAATAGATTTATTTTTAAAGTAATCATTGAGTTTGTAAAAGTATAAAGTAATTACATTGAAAGTAAATAAATTGAGAAATAGTTGTATTGGGATTTGATAAAGTAGATATATTTTATTATTTTTGGTTTTGTATTGATATGTGTAAGATGAATAAAAAATAAATTTATTTTAAAACGGGGTAGTTAGTCTTAAAAAATTTTACGGTAAAACAAGTCTATTTAAGTACGGAAATAAATATATGTATTAGGCTACGGCCTATTGCTTATATTCATCGGGTTACTGTTCATAGGTCAACCGATTCTCCGCAATGTGCCAAACCACAGCCAACCCCTACGGATGATTTAAGTATTCTACTAGTAGTACTAATGTCACAACGATGTCATGATAATGGTAAGGTTAGTTCAGGTGGAGATCCTGAATTCTTATCATGGTCATTGACAAATCATCACTAGTGTTTGTGTCAAGCTACCAAAATGCGCTTTTCCCTTTGATCTATATTACTTTCAGGTTCTATGATTATTTCGAGGTTAGGATGTGACCTGGTTAGGAATTCAGCTAAACATATCTTAAATAGAGAATTAAAAAAACGATGACAAGGCTAAAGCCCCGCAAGCTAGGTGTGAAAACAAAGGTATCCGCTCAAAGGTTGTGAAGTGGTAAGATGGAGAAAATGTTTTCTGGTATGACGACATCTTTTGTGGTAGACTTTGACTTAAGAAAAAATAGTTCGATAAAACATGTGACCACTGAGGAGTGGTAAGTGCATGTACAATTGTCAAACACAAAATTCAGGAGATGTTAAGTTTCTTTAGATGGTTCAAGATGGGTTTTTACTAGCTGGGACTCTGGTAGACCTGATCGGCTTAGCTGCAACCGAACACACATCTTTTCGGCGTCTCTAAGTTCATTTGAGGTCCTTTAAATTTACACCGAATTCAATTTTCGTCCTTGCAGTCCAAAACCAGATATAATGGATCTCTGAACTGTCAAAACCGATTCAATATAAGTCCCTCGGCGGTTTGGAAGGCGGTTTTGGCTGACGTGACGTCTACGTGGCTGCTTTGACTCGGTCTTCATATGTCATGGCAGTGATGTGGCGTTTACGTGGCAATTTTTTGATTTAAAAATAAAAATATGGGCCCACATGTCAGTTACACCAAAAAATTAATTAAAAATGGTAGGGCCCACGTGGGTCTACATGTCATTCTCACCCCTCCTTTTCTTCCTCCACGTGGCCAAGGGCAAGTCGGTGAATGTGAGGCTCGCCAAGTGCGGCGTCGAGGGTGGCGGGTTCGACGGCGACTCAACCAGGAGCACGTACACGAGGAGGAGTTCGAGGAGGATGCTGCCGCCGGCGACCCAGAGGCGTCGAGGCGATCCGTGGACAGCCGCGGCCGCCGTTCCGCGAGCGGTCGCTCCCGGCCTAGTCGACCAAGCCCGTCCTCCTATCCGGCAGTCGTAGGCGTGGCCTAGGTTCCTCAGCCGTTTGAGCTCCAGCAGAATGACGGTGGCGAGGTCCGGCCGGTCCCTCCGCCGCATCTCGGTGCACTTGAGCGCGAGCTTGGCAAAGCCGATGGCCTCCTCGACGGGCCAGTCCTTGACGGTGATTTCAAGCATCTGGGTGAAGGTGCCGGCCTCGATGGCCTTCTCGACGTGGTGGGTGAGCCCCATCGGCGGTCGCGCTGTCACCACCTGCAGCAGCAGCACGCCGAGGGAGTAGATGTCCGACTTGACGTCGAGCTTGCCCGTCTGCGGGTACTCCGGGTCGATGTAGCAGAAGGTGTCGCACGCCGTCGCCGTCAGCCGGTACTGCGTCACGCTGTCCGCCACCGCCGGCGGCACGAGGCGAGCCAGCCCGACGTCGCTGATCTTGCTGACGTAGTTGCGGTCGAGCAGGATGTTGGCCGGCTTGAGGTCGCAGTGCACAAGCAGCTCCGGCTTGGTCTGGTGGAGGAACAGCAGAGCCATGGCGATCTCCGCCGAGATCCTGAACCGCTGACTCCAGGGGATCGGCGGCGTGATTAAGAATGACATGTAGGGCCCACGTGGGCCCCAGCATTTTTAATTAATTTTTTTGGTGTAACTGACATGTGGGCCCACAATTTTTATTATTTTTCAAATCAAATTGCCACGTAAGCGTCATGTCAACGCCACGTCATATGAAGACCGAGTCAAAGCAGATACGTAGGCGACACGTCAGCCAAAACCGCCGAGAGACCTATATTGCACCGGTTTTGACAGTTCAGAGACCCATTATATCTGGTTTTGGACTGCAAGGACGAAAATCAAATTCGGTGTAAATTTAAAGGACCTCAGATGAACTTATTCCCGTCTCAAATACCATAACGGGTTGAACAATTTCTGTAGATTCGCAACAGGCCAGCTTTATGGGACAGGAGCCCATGAGGCCCACTCTAGGCCCATGATGCATGCAAACAGTGAAAGGAAGCTGAAGACTGTAGGGCCTTGTTTATACACTTGTCAGCTCTCACATCACAGCGAAAACATGTGAACATGTCCCGCTGTACACCGTGCAGGGTGCCACACTGCCACTGGCACTTGGCATGCACACATGCGTATGCAAATGGTGCAGTCACAGCATATACTACTATCAGTACTCTCAATTCCTACCCTTTTTCACGCTAAGAGCGCGAAAGCCAGTTAAACCGCCTTTATCACAGCTCTACTCTGCCTCCGACAATTGCACTGTGAAAAGTCCACCGCAGCAACGAAATTCAGTTGGGTCTCACCGATCAGCCGCTTAAAGCTATTGCATGCTTACCAGCTGCACAGACAGTGGGTTTCATGTGCAGCTCCGGGCTCCACCGGGCACCGGCCCCGACTTCCTATCCACCCCGCGCATCGCACAACATCTCTCTATTTCTGCTTTAAAATATAAATATGTTTAAGTTAAAGTTATTATATTTTCGAACGAACATTATCTATCAGACGGATCGACGGCACGCCCATTCCTGACAAGTGGCAACGGCGTCTCGTCTCATTAGTCTAGCGAGATGTCGAGTCTGAGGCTTGAGTGTCACGCCTGGGCCATCGTCCACGCATGCATCGCGGCCGCCGGCATCGGCTCGGCTAGCTCGATCTCGGCGCACTCGGATATCGCAGGCACGCATGTGCAATAAAGGCCATCATCGCCCATCGATCGCCGAGGCCTACGTCGAGCTACGCCGCGTGGTTAATTGCAGTTGCAGCACGGCCCTACTACGCCAGGTCAAGTCTAGCATGGGCCGTTACCATCATCGCCTATACACATCCCGTCTTTTATCGATCGATCGATGGGCCCTTTTTACGTATGTGACGTGCCGTGCGTGCTGTATGCCGCTGCAGGCGCTGAATGTCTCGCCGGCAGCCGGAACATATGGTACTATACCTTTTTTAGCCTGCCCGAGTGCCTGTACACGCCATCATTGGAACTTGTCTGCGCAGTGGCATGGTGTATATACCAGGGTAATTGCACGGTTGATGCGCATACCAACCAGTGGCGGGATCCTGGCATACCCTGAAGCCTATGTATATTTATTTGGTAAAAAATAAAAAAAACGTATGAAAAGCGAATCGAACCTACGTCGTCGCCTCGTCGTCTTGGAACCACGCGTGACGCGTGTCGCCGGCCGTCCTTGCCGCCCGCGCCGGCTTCCCGCGCCGTCGGCCACCCGTGCCACCCTCCAGCTGGCCGCCAGCCCTCTCCCCCTTCCCTCCCCCTCCCCGCGCTGGCCACCAGCCCCCTCACGCCGGCCGCTGGCCGTGTCCCCCGACCTGACCGCCGTCCCCTGACCTGATGTGAAATAGAAGAAAAAAGAAGAACAAGGAAAAGAGGAATAGGCAAAGAAGAACAAGGAAGAACAAGGAAGAGAGGAACACGTAGGATCAGGGAAGGAAAAAAAAAGAAGAGAGGAACAGGTAGGATCAGGGAAGGAAGAAAAGAAGACCCAGGGACCCGACGCATCAGTCATCAATCAATCACGCATGTACTAGTACTACTTGAATATGAAATTATTGTCTTGTATATCGGCCTTCAATCCTTCTAAATTATTTATTTTTTTATGCACATAAGCTATGTAGATTAGCTGGGTTCTATCCAAACGAGTTCCCAAATTATAATTTGCTCAAACTTGAATTACATCTACATAATTATATTGATGACATGACACAGGAAGATAGTTTTAAATGATATCTCAATTAAGTTTGTTGAAACAAAAAGACACAAGGCCTATGATATGATATATGAGCTTCTTATGGTTTTATTGAAAACAAAATTATGAAATAAGATGGAAGATATTCTTTTGGATGATTGTTTAGTCACTTTTATTGAACGAGATATTTTCTTTCAAGTTGATGAAGATGATATAATTGAGACATTCATGTCCATTGGAAAGCGTTGAATAAATTAGTCAGAAAAATAGCATTGTAACTCTCTAATACTATTTTATGCATATATTTCAATTATCAGTAATGATGTTTGAACTATTTATATTTTATTTAATGGATCATTTCTATTTATACATATATATATACATAATTACGTTATAATTATTATCAAAATCTTGTGTTTTTTTATAAAATAAGTTAAAATGTTAGATTCGTCACTCATACCAGCATGAGTAGTACTAATTAACATGGCGTAGGTTGTCGATCCATCTACAGGCTATACACTATACTCGTACACTGCATTGACGTGCGGGACTGCTGCCCGGCCGGCCGGATCCACCCTTCCAGCGTTCCATTTATGACCTCATTCCTCCTCTCGCCATCCTGTCATCCGGCATCGGCGCAAGACACAGCATTTTCGGGTGAATGGTAGGAGACTAGGAGTGGTACTGAAACCAGCTGTGACAGGTGTAACCGTAGCACACGCAATTAAACCTTTTCCGATTACGAGATTTTTAGACGAAATGAAAACACACGGTCTATCATCCATCCCTCCTGTGGATAGCTGGCCGTGGATGTGCAGTGATGAGCCGGTTGCTAATGAGTGGTGGATTGACCGGTGAATCACCTGGGTCCGGTTGGGCCCTAGATTGTGTTATCCTGGAGGCGCGAGCTAAGAATGGCTGTCACCGGCGTTGCGCGCCATCATTGAGCGTGTGCACGAGCCGATCTCCCGGATCTCCACGCACCCGCCGCAAAAATACTGTATTGCTACCGCCCACACCGCGGCACTGTCACCCAGGCCAGCCAGGCGCAGGCACAGCTCAAAATGAATTCATCAACAAGAGGAAAAAGGCGTGGCGCGCGCCCGGTCCAGTCCACTCCGTTCCTCGCGCGCGCGCCTACCGGTCCGTCCCGTCCGACCGTCGCGCGTCTCCCGCATGTAGCGGCGCAATCTCCTCAAGCTCTGCCGCGCGAGCGGCACGACACTGAGCGCCCGTACGAGCGGTGGTCTCCTTCCCTTCCGCGCTCGGCGGACGGTGACGCCGCGGTGCATCTCGCGGCATCACATTTGCTGGTCACCCGTCGACGACGCGCAGGGACGAATTATTGGGCCATTCAAGAGTAGTACTACTAGTGCTCCTACAAAACGTCGCGTGCTGTGTAGGGATAGAACGGGGAAGGCGTGGTAGGTTTTGGTATTGATTGGGGCCGAGATTCACTGGTGGGGGTACTTCAAGGACAAATTTAATAGTAGAGCCTTTTTTTTCTAGAAGTGCAAGACCTATTTTTATTTTCTATATGCTAAATTAAATTTTTATTAAAACCTAATAAACCATCTTATTATTTATTGGTTGCATGCATGCATATGTATAGTTGAGTGTTTTGTCACATAATATAATGAACAAGTTAATTACTTCTTGGTGTTAGTGACTTAAAAAATAGTCTCGGATAGAGGAAGTAGCTAATACTATATGATTAGTTATAAGGTTGGTTTATATTTTTTCTCACTTATGTATTTATTGCATTTATCTTGAAGCATGGTGCTAGCTTTTCATTAGAGCCATCGTTACCTATTTTTCATCGTCTCTTTTCTCCATATGTCTATTGTTGACATAGAACCTATTATTAAACTTACTCAAACTATAACAAGTTTTATAATAACGGTTGATACTATTTCATGCATATTGTATACTAATAAATTTAATAAATTTAGAGTAACATGCATTATAAATTACCTATAACATATAATCTCCAATAACTCTAATACTCGTTTTTATTGAAGTTTATGTAAGTTTTTTATTGAAGTTTATGTAACGGTTATCGCTTGCTTTAAAGGTGGCTCTTTCTCTCTCTTCACTTTTCTTCCCTCTGTCTTGCCATTTAGTTTTACATGGCATCTCTTGGATGTCCAGGACACTTGCTCTAATAATAGAACTGACTACTAGCTATAAGTCTATTATAAAGCTAACATATATAGTAAATTGTAGAGCTCATATGCATAATAAGTTAACTATAAAATTAGTTTTATTTTTTTCTTAACTCTTTTTCTCTCACTGTGAATTTAATGTATAGTGTTTAAGCATATGTAGAGCTAACTTTCTTGCATGAGAGTTAATACTATTCATTTTTCTTTATCTCTCAGCATATAGTTTGCTTAGCTTATATTATCCTTGCTTTACTGGGAATATAGGCTGCACTAATTGCACACACTAGCAAGGTTTCAGTTAAAAAAAGAGAGTAAATATATCACAAAATAGATATGTTGATCAAACTATCATAAAACTATAATTAATGTATTGCATCATAAAATTATAGAACTTGCATCAATTTTATTAGAAAACTACAAATTTAAGGTCAAGTGTCATATAATATTGTAGTTCTGTGATTAAATTGATATTAAACCTATAGTTTTGTGATAAAATTGCTACTTAATATTAATATTTAGTTTTGTGGCCCTATATCTTAAATTAGAGGATTGCCCACACAATTTTGCACGGAGCTAGTTAGATTTAATATACAACTCTAAAGTTTTATTCCTAAATATATCATTATGTGAGAGAAGAATATTTGGATTTCACATACAACTTTTAGCTTCTATTTTTATAAGCATCAACATTCATATATAACTCTTAGATTCTATTTCTTTAATCCCTGGATTTCATATACAACTCTTAACTTATATTTATGTGATCCTTCTATTTCAACTTTTAAATTATATTTCTATAATCTCTAGATTTCATATATAACTCTTAATTTATATTTCTATAGATATAATTGTACTTTATATATAACCATATTAATCGATCTATATGGTTATAATCCATACCCATAATAATCTAGCGGTTAAGTTTTCTTTTAAAAAATGTTGGATATGAGAGAAAGGATCCTCATATAATAAAATTAGCTCATACCTTGTGGTGCTAGCCGGAAGACCCCAAATCTTTCTGTGGTTAAGTTTTTTTCTCTTATTAATGTGAAAATATTTAGTCTTTACAGCAAACGTGATGTTTTTTAAGTCTGTCTTAATAATATAATAACGTTAAATTTGTATTTTTTATATAATACTTTAAAATTTTAGTTTTTTAGTCATTTTCATCCGTAGTTTTATAAAATTTACTTTTTAAAAGAAAAGATTGCGCACTGGCAAAGGCAGTGCGTGCGGCACTCGAGTTGTGCGTGTGCGAGAGATGCGCTGGTGATTTGTCGTGATTGCGCCCATTATTAGCCTGCGTTAACACTGCTTAATAATGACCGTAATGATTTGTACCGGAAGTGGAGCACGAGCGCGTGTTTACCCATCTGTAAAGACGGTGGAGGCCACAGTAATAACAGAGGAGGAAGACAAAAGTGAAGCGAACCTCCTGGCGTAACCACCCGACATGTCTCGGCTCGGCTCTGACGAGCGACATGGAGTTGTAACAACTCTGGAATTAACTGAAGCTTTGGTTAATTATAACTGGAGTAGTTTCTCTCCAGTCTCCGGTCTCCAGTCTCCACAAGGTAGGTGATGGATTAACTTTGCCACGACATACGGAGCTAGCTACTGTACGAGCAGTACTACTCCATAGCAAGAGAACAAAACATTTCCCAATGCCCACACGCGATGACGCGAGCCAGCGTCCAGAATCCGAGCTGGAGCTCGAAGAGGATCCAGTACGCATAGGGTTCCTCTAGCTAGGGAGGGAGAGTCAGCCAGGACCAACATCTACTGCGTCGCCTTGGATCCAAATGCGCGTTACAGTCGCAGCTGGAGTATCTACCCTAGCCTGCGGCAAGCGGCATGTACCCGTCAGTACAGCGCGGCGCGCGCAGCGAACGGTAGCGCGGATCGATCAGCGGCGGCATTCGCCGATCTGGATTCTGGCCGGTCCATGGCATGCACTAGCAGTAGCACCAGCGCGTACTACCGGCCGGCGCCACGGAGAAGAAGGCGACAACACGGGTGCCGCCACGGGGAAGCCAACACCGGTGCTTTCGACGCCGTCGTTTTGTAGCCTTCCATGAAAACCTCCTGGGCCTGGCCTCCCAAGAAGGTGAGGCACACAGCGATAAAAAAAAATCAGAAGACGACGACGTGCAGGTGAGGTGTACGTGTATAGCAGTAGAAGAGCAGAGGAAGACGAAGTAGTTTTCTTAATAATTTCCTTGATGAAAAGCTCTTTGTTCTGTCTGTCTGTCCGTTGCGTTTCTGTACTACTAGTAGTACTTGCTGTAAAATAAAAACGGATTCTGATTAACTAGTGCACCGAAGTTGGTCGGTTCGCTGCTGGAGCAATAACCCCCGTGTTTCCCGTTGTATTTAAAGGTCACGTTGGCCTTAATTTATTTGTACACAAACAAAATATGCATTGTTAGAATTTTTACTAACCTCTCAGGTAGTCAGGTTGATTCAAATGATCGTATCATCATCCAGGTCCATTGTGCCGTGCATTCTTCTAGTAGCCGCGGATTCAGGTCCATCATAAATTTCGTTGAATATAATTAGGCACTACTCCAACGAAACCTTTCGGTACGGGGCTGGACGACGAGCCAATCGTACCAGACGAGAACCGTAGCGCTACGAACTTAGGATTAATGCAGCGGTGTACTACATCAAGTAGCAACAGTAGCGGGGACTAAATACCCGTCGCGGCGTTGCCGCTGTCCGTGAAACCCAAAGCACCGGGTATTTGGCCGTTGACATGTGGACCCTGTTTGTAGAGAGGGAGAGGGGGAGATTAGTGCTAGTAGGATCACATAATGCTGAAATGATCTCGCTGTGGTAAATTATAGGCCGGGACAATCTGTCAGTATTTCAGTACTGAACTTTACTATTGTTGGGAAAAGATGGTGAGATCAAAGATCAAAGGTAATCCTCCGTTCCACAATAATTTCGTTTACTTTTGGTTTTTCATTTGGTTTTTTCATGTTTGTCTAAAAATATATTTTTGAGTAATTAATATATCAGAGTTTATAAAAATAAAAGGCAAATGTATCGAAAATAGATAAATTAAATTATAATTATATTGTGATTTGATAAAGGTAGATAATTTTGATTTTTTTATTTCATATTGATCCATATAGGTGGTCAGTGAAAATAGATATTTTAAGACGGAGGGGTAATACTCCTACCCCTGGCACCGTGGCAGTACTATTTCTCGGATAATTGCGTGCTTAAAGAAGATAGGTCTCTGGGTTTTTTCCAAATAAGCCGTACGTGCTGAACCTGCTGATAGCCTGATGATACCTCTGTGGAGGAAGAAGGGCCACGGCAAGTTTTAATCCTGCTTTTTCAGAAACTTTTTTTGGAAAGTAATTCCTGTGCTTTTTCTATCCTTTTTACTGAGATGTCAGTGACTGAAATTGTCTCGAAACCTGTGTAAAGGAATGCAGTGTCACCGGACGACCTTTTGGGTGTTTTTTTTTTTGCCTACTTCCTCAGTTCATCTGCTCCCTCTCTTCCTCTCTCTTTCTCTCTCTCTCTCTCTCTCTCTCTCTCTTCTGGACTCCACTCCACTCGAGCAGCGTCTAGTGTGGTCACCGTTTCTCTGTCCATTGCTAGTCCTCTATCACTTGCGCCCACACACCCACACATACTCTACGCGACGAGCAGTCGAGCGCAAGCATACATAGAGCATGAGCTCGCTGCTTGCTCGGTCCTCTTGTCTTGCTGCCCAAAAGGGTGGAAGCTACATTCTGTTTGCGACTCGTTATTAGTACAGGATTGTTCTTGGATGAGCAACCAGCCAACGACCCACAATACGCTCGCGGGAATTAAGGTGAGCTGGTTTTGCTTTGTTGTTTTTGTTGATTCCAACCTGTCGTCTCTCTCCTAAAGTTGCCATCTTGATTTATTGAGTGTGGTTTTTTGCCTGGTTTGGATTCCAGGGCTTAATCCCATTCGGCCAGCGCGGAAGTCGGGAGAGATTTGGGCATCTGCTGCCGTCATTGCTCGATTCTTGGTGTGGTGGCTTCTTGCTGGGTTGGTTTGGTTGTAGCAGCAGCTCAGGACACCTAATTTGCTTCCTGCTCAGCTAGTCAGCTCACATTTGGAGTGATTTGGTTTCTTGGGGTAGCATTTGGTCACTTATATCTGTCCTTGCTCTTTTTCTCAGCCGCATTTCTCAGTTCTTGGTATCAGGTTGGCAACTCGATGTGTTCGCATTGCTTCTGGAGTCCCAATTCTAAATTGGCCAGGTCACATTTACAGTGACCTTGGTCTCCTGGAGCCCTGGGTGCAGCATCCTCGGAAATTTCTCTGCATTTGCCAAGTTTCTTGCCAGCAACGTTCTCGTTCTTTGTTGATAGGTGTCCTAAATCCTGCGTGCCCGGTTGATCTGCTCCCATTTCTAGCATTTTCCATTTCCTGGTGCGCCATTCTTCCAAACCTCTGTTCGCGTTCGGTGCCGAAATCCACAAAATTTTGGTCTTTAACTTGCCCTCTGGTTCCAAGTCTCATAAACCCGACCTATTTCATCTCACACCCCGTGTTTGGAAGACTCAAGATTGCTCCGCCGTTTGCATGAGCAGTGCTTGTATTGGCTTCAGAGCTGGATCTTACAATGCAGCTCCTGATATTGTGCTTATCGATTTGGGCTGCGTCTGCAGCCGCTGCTATGGCTGGTACAGACATGGAGGCACTACTGGAGTTCGGAAGAGGCATCCGGCAAGACTCATCCAGTCATCGGGCCACTCCTTGGAACCCCACTAGTGCGTTGGATTCTGATGGCTGCCCTCTCGATTGGCATGGCGTGCATTGCAGCAATGGCCAAATTCTGTCAATTGCATTTGATGGAGCGGGGCTTGTGGGTAATGCTAGCTTGTCTGCTCTTGCGAGAATGCCGATGCTTCAGAACTTGTCCCTGTCGAATAACAAACTGGAAGGGGTCTTGCCCCGTGATCTCGGGTCTATGACTTCTTTGCAGCTATTGGATCTTTCGAATAACATGTTCTCAGGTCAAATTCCGGGTGAATTGACTAAATTGGCTAATTTAGGACATCTCAATCTCTCTTCCAATGGTTTTGGTGGTGCACTGCCTTTGGATCTCCGGAACTTAAGGAAACTGAAATATCTGGACCTTCGTGGCAATGGCTTTACTGGCAAATTGGATGACATATTTGCGGAATTACAGAGCCCGATTCATGTTGATTTGAGCTGCAACCAGTTCACGGGTTCATTGATATCAATATATGACAACTCATCTGTGGTTAGCACACTGCAGTACTTGAATGTTAGCCACAATATGCTGTCAGGAACATTATTTGAGAGTGATCCAATGCCTCTGTTTGATAGCCTGGAGGTGTTTGATGCAAGTTACAATATGCTTGAGGGCAATATTCCACCATTTAATTTTGTGATTTCCCTCAAGGTGTTGCGCTTGCAGAACAATAATTTTTCTGGGTCCATTCCAGAGGCGCTCTTTCGACAGACCTCCATGGTGTTGACTGAACTTGACCTTAGCTGCAATAAACTTACAGGTAAATCAGTTCTACTACTATCCATCGAATGCCTCTCTTCAGAGGAAATTATATTCAGTTCATGCTTTGATATGTAGCTTGTGCTGTGCTATCACAATTCCCTGATGCTTGAACAGACAAAAAATCATAGTGATTAGACATGGAAAAAATGCATATTTCTCCGTTTTGAACTACTCCCTCCATTTCAAATTACTTGTTGTTTTAGCTTTGTCCTAAGTCAGAAATTTCTATCTTTGACCATCAATTCTAGGAATTTGTATAGTATAACAGCATTTGAATTATATATTATGAAAGTATTTCTCAAGGTGAATCGAAAAACATAAATCTTATGATGTTAAACTATATGAATTTCTAAAAGTTGATGGTCAAAGAGACAAAGACACAAATGTTTGACTTAGGAGAAAACTAAAATGACAAGTAATTTGAAACGCAGGGAGTAGTTAATTGTTTCTAAATGATGTATTGCACTAACCAATCATGTGTTGATTAACTCTACTTTTTGAACTTTCTTGTCTTACACAGGCCCAATTAGACGTGTAACATCAGTAAACTTAAAGTACCTGAATCTGTCATCCAACAGCCTTCAGGGAACTTTGCCAATCACATTTGGGAGCTGTTCAGTTGTTGATTTGAGTAGAAACATGCTTTCAGGGAACCTATCAGTTGTCCGAACATGGGGAAATTATATTGAGACGGTCGATTTGACCTCAAATAGGTTAACAGGAACATGGCCAAACGAGACAACCCAGTTTTTGAGGTTGACTTCGTTGAGGATTTCCGACAACTTGCTTGCAGGAGAACTGCCAACTGTTATTGGAACTTATCCTGAGCTGATTTCCATCGACTTGAGCCTCAATCAGCTTCATGGACCATTACCTGGAAATCTGTTTACAGCAGCCAAACTGACCTATCTAAATTTGTCAGGAAACTGCTTTGCAGGGACTCTTCCTCTTCCTAATTCTGAAGCAAAGAGCTCAACTTTTATAGACTTGTTAGTTCTCCCTGTACGAACTTCAAACCTGTCGTTTGTTGATCTTTCAAACAATTCTTTGAGTGGCTCACTGCCTTCGGGCATTGGTGCTTTGAGTGGATTGGCATTACTGAACCTTTGCCAAAACAACTTCTCAGGGCAAATTCCGAGAGAAATCACCAAGCTAAAGCATTTAATATACATTGACTTATCAAAAAACAATTTCAATGGTACCATACCCGAGGGCCTCCCTGATGATCTTGTCGAGTTCAATGTCTCCTACAACAATCTATCTGGCTCAGTTCCAAGCAACTTGTTGAAATTTCCTGATTCATCTTTCCATCCAGGAAACGAGCTGCTTGTTCTTCCTCATTCCGCTTCACAAAATGGCCCTGACAATTCTGGAGGGGGGAGACGTGGTATGAAACATGGAATTCTATATGCATTGATTGTATGTGTTGTAGTCTTTGTTACTGGGATTATTGTGCTTTTGCTTGTTCATTGGAAAATTTCTAGCTGGAAGAGTAGTGAAAAAGGTACTGGCCAAAGCAAACAACCTGCAACTGTAGGCGAATGTTCACAAAGACATGCAGAAGCGCCAACATCAGAAATGCAAGAAGTATCACTAGAATCATCTTCATCTACGGAGTATGTAGGTAATCCTTTACCTGGTAAGGAAAGACATCATGAAGCACAACATGTGTCAGTTCATGCTGATCAAACAGGCAGTAGCTCCACCCTTAAAGACAGTATGGCGTCCTTGATGCCTCCATTGACATCGTCACCTCCTGATGCGCGCACACAGCATCAGCACTCTGTCCTGAGAGTCCACTCTCCTGATAAAATGGTTGGAGATTTACATCTTTTTGACAATCTTGTAGTGTTCACGGCCGAAGAGCTGTCCCGTGCTCCTGCGGAGATCATTGGTAGGAGTTGCCATGGGACATCCTACAAGGCTACACTAGACAATGGATACATGCTGACAGTAAAGTGGCTGAAGGAGGGCTTTGCTAAGAGCAAGAAGGAATTTTCTCGTGAAATAAAGAAGCTCGGAAGCGTTAAACATCCCAATTTAGTCTCCATGCGAGGCTACTACTGGGGTCCTAAAGAGCATGAAAGGATCATTATATCAGACTATGTAGATGCTACTTCTCTGTCTTCTTTCTTGTCTGGTAAGATGGTTTCTTCACTTCTTCATTTTTCTTAATGCTCAAGGAATCCTTAATAAAGGTTCTGATACATCTCTATTATGATCTGTTCAGAGTTTGAAGAACGGAATATTCCGCCTCTATCAGTGGACCATCGTCTGAACATTGCAATCGACATTGCGCACTGTCTAGATTACCTACATAACGAGCGAGTGATCCCACACGGCAACCTAAAGTCATCCAATGTCCTGATCCAGAACTCAAGTCCATCTGCTTTGGTTACCGACTACAGCCTTCACAGACTCATGACTCCAATTGGCATGGCTGAACAGGTCCTCAATGCAGGGGCACTCGGATACTCTCCACCAGAATTTGCTAGCACCAGTAAGCCATGCCCTTCCCTGAAGAGTGATGTGTACGCCTTTGGTGTCATTCTACTCGAGCTGCTGACAGGGAAGATTGCCGGGGAAATCGTTTGCGTGAACGATGGTGTGGTCGACTTGACGGACTGGGTAAGGATGCTAGCAAGGGAGGAGCGTCTTTCGGAATGCTACGACAGGCGAATCGTGGAAGCTCATGGCTCAGGTGGCGCCCCAAAGGCGCTGGAGGACATGCTGCACATCGCTATCCGGTGCATCCGGTCTGCATCCGAGAGGCCGGAGATTCGGACAGTGTTTGAGGACCTGTCATCCCTCTCAACTTGACATAAAATTTCTTGACAGTGTACATCTCGTACTTACATCAGTTTGCCGAAATTCTGGGAAGGGTATACTAACATCTGTGAACTGTTTAGGATTTTGTGGCGGTGTTCTGGTCTCTTGAGCATTTGATTGTTTTGGTTCCTCTTCCTTAGAAGCGTCGATTCATTTTTAGTTAGTCCATGATTTTAGCCCTAGATGATTGTGAGAATAAGTTTGTGCATTGTTATTTTGAACATCAGAAAGAAAATAAAGATGTGTAGTTATTTTTCTCTTGCATGTTGTGAGTTAGTATGTACATTTACACTGATGCTCTGTGTAACAAGTCTCATTGTCAAAAAAAATATCATTATCATTATCACTTTGTAAGTGTGACAGAATAGCCAACAATTTTGTGATTCTACTGTTTTATCTTTGGCCACAAGTTGTGGCTGGTATAAAGTTCGCCTATTGTTGTCTTGATTCCTTTGGTGACTTGGTGTTCGCGCCGTATTTGATTCTTGGACAGATGCAAGTCACCTACGAAACAAGCAATGCTGTCGAAAAGAACTTGCGGCAAGAACATATGCTTTGTCACGGGAATGGGCAAAGTCCTGAGGTTATTTCTCCGATATTTATGTATTTTGGGTGTTAATTTGGAATAATATGGCCGGATAAGAACTCAAGAGGGATTTGATTTAGGAGAAATGCATAAATATCACGACGAATATCCCTGTTCTTGCAGCAACGGATATGAAATATCCACAAAATTTGAGAGAAATCATATGAAAACGGAAACAGTATTTATCAGTATCCGTGCTGATCTTAATTCCTTGCTTCCGATGCGTCGCACGAATCTCACAGCACGCGCGTGGTCAAAACCCCCAAACCCCTTGTCCTTCCCTTCCAAACTCACTCCAATCCCCACATCGGCAGCACATCCTCTCCCCCTCCCCTCCCCTCCGCTCCTTCCGGAACCTTCTCGATGCTTCTCACTCGAAGGTTCTCCTCCGCCCTCGCGCGCTCCCCCTCCTCCCCAGGTCTCTCCCTCCTCCGCGGGCTGTGCCCGCCACCCCTCCGGCGCCCCGCCCGCCGCCGCGCCGCCTCATGTCCTCCTCCGGCTGGCACCACTCCTCTCGCCCGCCGCCGCCGCCGCCCCCCTCCGGCGCCGACAAGGTATTGGCTCGTACCGCTGATTGCGCGGCTGTCGGGGCTGTCGGGTCTCGTCTCCACCTAACGGGTGTGTGTGGTGGCATTGCAGGATCAGCTGTTCCGGGGGCTGGAGGCAGCGCTCGGCACGACGTTCAGCTCGGAGCCGCTCGCGCCGCCGCCGCAGCCGATGATCCTCGTCATCAGCGGGCCCAGCGGCGTCGGCAAGGACGCTGTCATCAAGGTTAGGCCTTGGAGTCCTTATCCTACCTGTGATATGTTGTTGGGTTCAATTTTGTCTTCGGCTTTACAATGTCGTGTTTGGATTGTTCACCAGAGGCTGCAAGAAGAGAGGGAGGGGATGCATTTCGTTGTCACCGCGACAAGCAGAGCTAAACGGGCCGGTGAAGTTGATGGGAAGGACTATTACTTTGTCACCAAGGAAGAGTTCCTCACAATGATTGAAAGGGAGGAGTTGCTTGAGTACGCACTTGTTTATGGAGAGTATAAGGGGATCCCTAAGCAGCAGGTAACACACACCAGGATGGTGTGTTGATATCACCCAGTTCGCATAGATGATTTGATGTTGATACATAAGTTGCATATGTAGGACTGGCTCAATTCGGGAAAAGGAAATTTCTAGTTATTTATGAAGTTTTGATTCTCGTAATGTTCTGGTTGTGCTTTGCATATGCTATTATTTGAAATGTGTTAGCGAATCTCTTGTATGATCATTGGAACTTCGTTACATTTACATTAAATGGTAACTAATTGGGTTGCTACTAATAACTCACTAAAGATTTTGAGTAAGCTCTTCTACATAGGTATTCTGGCCAAGAGCTTAAGCCAATACCTTTCAGGCACTTTAGGGTGGTGATGGACTTGAAAGGAAAGGACGTTGTGCATCATTTTTATGCTAACAAGTATTGCCTTTGATTAGCAAAATGACTTATCATCTCACTTGTTCTCTTTGAGTTGACTGTTGACGTAAGGTGTCTTCAGAAAGGTGACACTAATTTTTCAAATTGTGCTGATTAGCAACTTTACTGTATTGGTAACAAATGCCAGTCTAACACCGCCAACCACACACATCCACACAACAGGAGGACTGTCAGACAAATCTGTACACACCATTTTTTTCATGTATCTGAAAATAAGCACCATAAAAATGTTTCATGTACCTTTTAAGACAAATGTATAGTAGAAGTTGTGACTAGTCTAAGATATTGTATTTCTTTCAAACTGTTGTTTTTTAATGTATTATTGTGGCAAATCTGTTGTGAAGTCCAAAACGTTTCACTGAGTGCATCCCAAAATATTACTACTTACATTTTACTTGAAGAAGTGATATTTTGCATATGCAATGTATAACAACTTTATAATCTCAATATTTACTGATAACCGAGATGTTGGATTCAACACACATGCCCATGGCTTGGAATACCAGTTTTCCTATAACATTTTGTGTACCAATTTTACAATGAAGCATGTTTATAACAGAAGCTAACAACACTATGCCTATTTTTGCCCTTGACATCAGTTTCTTCAACTATCTTTTTCATGCATATTTAAACTGTCCAATGGCTGTATAAAATATATTGCAAAGTAGGATAGCTCAACCCATTTACACTAGTTTTAGTTCCTGTGCATTACTACCAGAAAAAAGAGGTTGTTTTTTTGGCAACACATCAAAACCGTTGCCCCAGACACACATTATGCTCAGCCTACAGTACATTAGCAAATGTGCGGCTGTGGCCTGTGTTGCTGTCTGTCGTTGCGTTGGGCTGCTCCCGGCTGAATTGGACCTGCCAACTTGCCAAGAATGTCAGAGAGGGCCTCGCTATGGATTTTGTAGGAGGGGGATGTGGTTTTTTAGGGAATAAAAATGCTTTTGATAAACTGATTAATTTGTTGAGGTGTTTTCCCCTTTTCTGTTAGAGATCTTATCGTATGGAGAGAGGGGAGACGACATACCATCACTTACTATCTTAGTCTTTTATATAAGTAAAGGAATGTTACAAAGTAGTGTATGCCGAATTGTTTATAAATTATATTATGAGAATTGGCCTGTTCATGTCACTTTAAACAAACTATTGTTCCAAAGGAAACAAATATGTTAAACCAGTTCCTTAGCCTGTATAAATTATTATCTTCTGCTACAAAAGAAATGGTTGCTTGAACCTCCTTATGCTGGTGAGAGTTCCCAGCATATATCGAATCATTAACGCTGTAAATTTATGCACCTAATTTTTGTCTCCAGCATCTTATGTTACTTCTGTTGTATGCAAGCTACTTTGAGTCAATTGGCAAAATGAATAATGACATCTTGGCATTCATGTATCCTAGAAGTTGCTGTCCTGGTATGCTTAAGTAAAATTAGGTGAATGGTCCATTTGGATAAACTAATCATATTATACTTTTTGGTGCCCAGATCCGTGATTACATGGCAAAAGGTTATGATATTGTCTTGAGAGTGGACATTCAAGGAGCAGCAACTTTGAGAGAGATTCTTGGCGAATCAGCAATTTTCATCTTTTTGGTTGCAGAGAGTGAAGAGGCACTTGTCAAAAGGCTAATTCACCGCAAAACAGAAACATCAGATATGCTTCTTGTCAGAGTTGCAACGGCCAGGGAGGAGGTGAAACGCATGAAAAATTTTGATTATGTAGTTGTCAACTCTGAAGGGAATCTTGAGGGGGCTGTTAAACAGGTGGAGTCTATCATTGATGCTGAGAAGGCTAAGGTCCACAAACGTACGGTTAATATATAGTCAATGCTCATAAGTCACATGCTCTTTTAACGGTTTGGAGGAAAATTACCTGGTATTTTTAATCAATTCAAGTTTGAACTATTGTGGAGGAAATTGCCAGTGACAATCTGACTGACTCTTAAAAAAAGGCCAATTTGACTTGACATTAAATTTGTAGCCGTAAGTCAGAAAGTGAAGTGCATGGCAAAGTCACTGGAATTAAATACTGAATATCCTGATTCTTCAAGTGGCTTATAACAGCAATGTACTTGTGCGACTCTTTCTGGGTAGAAGTAGGTCCTTTTTATTATTTATATATTGTCTGTATTTTATTTGTTTGTTCGAATATTACAAACTACTATTAACTGCTTGGGATGAATCCTTTATGCTACGGTTTTTTCATTTTCCATATTTGATACTAGTAGGCATTTTCTTGTGAATCGCTAACCGTCTAGACATAAGCTTTACTGACGAAATTAGCATGTTTCTTATGTTCAGGAAGAACACTATGATTTACAACGCTATGACCACATGGTTAACCTCGCGCCGAAATAGTAAACCTTGTTGTAAAGAAAGATGAACAGACATAGCAGAATATCGTAGAAAAACCAAAAGCTCTATCCGGTACTGCGGTACACAACATAGGTACAGTATTTAACCATCTCAAAAAGAAAAATACCCGATTATTCAACGAAAGATGTATGAGAGAACACATCAAATCTCAAATCAACAAAATAGGAACACAGCAACAGAAGGGCAAATCCAAAATCACACAACATACCGAAGAAGAATAAAGCTCGTCAGAATTTCCTCCTTGGATTGATCGACGGCGAGTCGGCGAGGCCGCCAGCCAGACCTATAGGAGGCCAAACGGGCCGTCCGACATGACAGTGCCTGCGGATGCTCACGACATGGCCCATTAGACATGGCTCCTATAGCGGGCAGTGTCATGGTGGCCCACGTGTCACCCTCGGTCCAAACACGATTCAAGGAGAGGTCATGTCGTGCCGTGCCAGTATGGCCCGTCAATGGCCCACGTGCCAGGCTGGCTCATTTGGCACGGTTGGCCCGGCTAACTCCAACCCACGGCAATTCCTCGTCCCCTTCTTTCTCTCTCCAGAGGAGCAGTAGGCCTCTCTCCTCGATCTGTCGCAGGGTCCTCTCAACGGCGATGCCTCACTCCCCGAGCACCCGCAGCAACGCGCTACTTGACTCGGCGCCCTTGCTCGGCGGTTGCGGCCGGCGTCAAGGAGGCGCGCTCCGCCAGTGGATGGAGATCACGGGGTGGCTCAGCAACATCATGGAGTGGTACGAGGCGGGACGCCGCCGCTGCGGAGGTGGCACACGCCGTATGTGGCGGCGAGGGACGGTGCGTTGCCGGGTGCTGAGCTGGTGGAGAGCGGGGTGAATAGGTGAACGGGAAGAGCTGCAACAAGGGGATCCGCCGCGCGCTCAGCTTCGCCGACGACCAGGAGCTCAAGGCGTACCGAGGAGGACGAGCCCCGCGGACACCATCCAAAGGCGTGCGTTCGTCGGGGAACGCGAACGCCCACCATACCAGCAATGCGGCGCCACCAAGGCCGACCGCCACGAGGCTCGCAGCCGTGGCTGCCAGGGACGACCACTGCGTCGTCTCTGCGGGTGGAGCTGTGCCGCCCGCCACGTGGAAGGCCGCGGCGTTGTGATGACCGGCCTTCCTAGTCCCCTCCTCGGTGTTGACGGCAGGAGGAGGATGGGTGGGAGGGGGAGCTGGGCGGAGGGCAGGGTGGAGGCCGCGGGCGCGGGAGAGCAT
Source organism: Oryza australiensis (assembly GCA_019925245.2). NCBI lineage: Eukaryota > Viridiplantae > Streptophyta > Magnoliopsida > Poales > Poaceae > Oryza > Oryza australiensis. The sequence continues at coordinate 3,234,452 of JAIFGZ020000118.1, read as the reverse complement.
CTTGGTGTGCCGCTGCCGCAGCTACGAGACTGGCGCCGCCACTATGAGACCGTGTCAGGTGCTCGATATGAGAGAGTTGGGAAGGATACGCACCAGCTGTTCAACGAAAGGCCGAGCCCGTAGTAGGAATATGGGGAAAAAATATGACGTGGACCGTGCCGTGCCAAGCCGGCACGCTACAGTGTTATTACCGTGCCGTGTGGACCCACGGGCTGCGACGTCGGCCCAGGCACGTCACGGCCGAACGAGCCATGCCAACACGGCCCACGAGCCAACGTGTCGTGCTGTGCTACAGTGCACGTGTGCCCGAGCTAGCCCGGCTAGGCACGACCCATCTGCCCATGTATACAAACCCCAAACACTATACCCATCAAGGAAAAGGTATACCCGAGGTCTCTCGTCTACTCACCAAATTACAAAATCATCCATAAAATAAAAAAATAAATATATGACATCCCCCAACTTACAAAATCGGGTTATTCTAGGTCCTTAGGCGGTATTGACTTCGGTTGACCCTGGTTTTGTCCGACGTAGCGGTTGAGTCAGCGTGAGACCCACATTCTCAGGCTGGGTTCGTAGCGGCAGATTTTGACGGCTAATTAGCCGTACGTAAAATGAGAAATATAATTAGCATATGATTAATTAAGTATTAATATATAAAAGATTAATAAATAAATTTTGTTAGATTTTTAGAAAATTTTCCTACAAAACATATTGTAGTTTGAAAAGTGCGCTAACCGGAACGGAGCCTCAGTCCAGTCTATCTACACGCCTGGAGGAGGGACGCGGGCGACAAAGAGAAGGAGGACGTTGGCTGGCTCCTCTGTCGCCGCCGCTGCGCACATGTCCATCTGCTCCCCGCCGGCTCCTCCATCGCCCCATCCCCTGCTCCACCGACGCACTGCTTCTTCTCCGGTGTCCCCATCTCAAGCTTCGCCGTCGGTCATCATCCAGTGGCGGCGCGAGGCAGAGCTCATCCTCCACGCGAGGCCGACACGTGCCCTTAGCACGTGCTGCCGCCCGTGACGAACTCGCCGGGATGCCACTCGCGAAGAAGAAGGCATGCGCAGATCTAGCGACCCATGAAGGCCGGGACGACGAGTTCCGGCGACGACGGTGGTGGCTTAGGCACGGTGCAACGAGATGGAGGCGATGGTCGTCGATCTCTGCGTCACGCCGTCGAATCCGGCATTGTCAAGCGAGCTGTCTCGGGCGGTCTCGGCAGGCATACTCAGCACACACTCCTCCAGCGTGCGGGGGCCAGTGGTGAGCTGCTGGACTATAGCGCAGAACTGGTTATTGCTGATGTTGTAGACTTGTGGCTGCGGTGGGTGCGCGGGTGGCTGCAGCTGTGGAGGCAGTGGCATGCCCTTGCGGATGTTGTGCCTGAGCTTGTTGACCCAAGATGCAGGTTGGTGTTGCTGCTGCTGTTATTGCGGGTGCGATCCATGGCGGACGGGGGATGGAATCAGCGATCGAGAGCAACAGGCCAGGGCGATTGGGCGTGGTGGCGAAGCTAATCATAGCCCTAGGAGGAAGAGGAGGGCATGTACGTGGTGGATTGGTGGTTGGCTTCATGGGCGGAGGGAAGGAGAGGAGAGGAGGAAGCCAGGATGCACACGAAAGGGAAGAAGAAGTTGTCCTCGGCCTCCGCCTCCCCACACCCCGCCTCGACCTCACCGGGCGCGTCGTCCTCGGTCTCCGCCTCCCTGCACCCCGTTGCTAAAGCTTGGGATGGAGAGAGAGGTGCGTCGTCGTCGGCGTGCACTGGGGGAGAGGTAGGATTGAAGGGTTTTTTCTTGTATATTTTTTGTGCTACTTATATGTGGGGTCCATGCTGACTCATCTGGGTTGACCCTAGTCAACTTACCATGTCAGCGAAACCACGCCACGTAGACATTACATCTGCCAAAAACGAGGACAATACCGCTCATGGACCTCGTTTGCGCTGGTTTTGTAAGATGAGGATGCCATATATCTTGTGTTTTACGGTTAGGGTAACTGATGATAAGATAAGGGACCTCAGTTATACTTTTTCCTTACCAGGCCGTCCACTTCCATCACGATTAGCTCCGTGACAGGCCACACCCACACGGCGACCCAAAAAGGCCGAAACCCACAGGCACGCCAAGGCCTACAGGTCACAACCGCACAACTCCGTGGCGCCTCGCGCATCTCGTGGCGCGTACAAGGCCCAATACCGTGTTTGCTGGCCCAATAAACGCCGCGACCGAGTGGTGGTGTGGTGGTGGTGGTGGTCGACTCGCCCGCACGCGCACGCCCGCGGCCGTGCCATTTTTTTCTCCGCACGCTGTGCCCGTCTGCTACTCTGCCGTGTTGGCCGCCACGCCCACCTTTCCCCCTCCCTTTCCGCTAAGCCGCCGTGATCGTCGCGTCGGCGACCTACCTACCCCACCGAACTCAGGTAAGCTCTCGTCTCCTCCTCTTCCTCCTCTCTCGCCCCAAGCCCTAATGGCGGCGCAGGGGATCGCGGAGGCGGTGCAGGCCTACACGGGCCTCTCCCTGGCGGCGGCCGTCACCATCCTGGCCCTCATGCTCGCCACCTACCTCCTCGTGTCCTCCCTCTTCGTCGCCCCGGATGCCGCCTCCCCGGCCCCGGCCGCTCCCCCCAAGCCGCCTCCGCAGCGGAAGGAGGAGGCGGGGGCGTTTGTGCCTTATCCGGACCCTGTACAGGTGGGCGAGATCACGCTCGAGCAGCTCGCGGCCTACGACGGCAAGGACCCCGCAAAGCCGATCCTCATCGCCATCCGCGGCCAGGTCTATGACGTCTCGCGCGGGAGGTGAGGATTGAATCTTACTACTACTAAGCTCTGATTTGATCATGGTTTACGGTACACTAGGATTGCTGTTGAACTGATTTCACACTGCTAAGACACATCTAAGCTGGAACAAGTAGATGAAACGAATAAGCAGCAGCATTACTATAGTAGGCATCAAGCAAGTTTCTAAGTGGTAAGAAACTACGAGCTGATCCAAGTATGTTGGACGGCCTGCTCAAAGGAAGTCATGGACTATATAGTGCGTGCGAGTAGGTTATCAAACTGGTGGTGTGATATTCCATTTGTTCAGACATGCGAGCCCTGAGGTATTAGGCTGATGAGTCTTCTCAGCTTAGTAAGCTGCTGTTGCAATTAAATTGGTTTAGTGAACTCTACATGAGTAACGAGGAAATTGCCTATTGTTGAGCAACTTGGCATGGTTTTGCTGGTCCTCACTAGGGCTATTGTCAGGATGTTGTTGCACGTTTGATTATCCTGGATTAAACTGTAACTTTTTCGCCGGCCGGCGAATGCAGGCTAAAGTTTATCGAGTGGGAAAAGAGGTTTGCGTTCAAGAGATTAAACTTAGACTGGAGAATTGAAGTTATATCTACCACGAAACATTGGTTCAAACGACTTGCTGCATACCTGCAACCAACATATACTGTAGTGGGGCACATGTGGTTCTGTAAATATTGGGTTGTTTGCACAAGCCTCAAACCTCTTGTCCATTTTAGCTATCACACCATCCTAGCTTCCTTGATTGTGGTATTCCTAGTGCTTTTACTTAGAGTGTTGTCCACTTAATGTGTAAAATATTGGTACTGGTAACATTCCTCTCGTGGAACTTTCTAGATTAAAATGTAACTAGTCATACAATGTGTGAGGACAGATCCATGTAGGCCTTATACTATTCCACAACCTTCAATGTGAAAGCAAAAGAAATTTAGTAGATACTACCAGACTTTAGACAAAAACAGTTGTCTTGTTGGATCATTTCTCTAAGTTCTAAAGCTAAACTCCTTTTTTTACTTGACTAGCCTAGAGCCCGTGCGTGATAATGGAAAACAAATTGAGTTTCCATCTTATTAAATCAATTAATAAAGCATTTATTTAGTTTAAGTAATACTATGATTTTTTTAAACAAGTAGGTGATTTTGAAATTTGAGGAGAACCAATAGTGAAACGGAAGGGCTCATTGAAAAATGGTGTAATAGTATAAGATTGTATGTCCCACATGTCAGTGATAAGGGTGACGTGGAAATGAACACCACCACTACTAACATTTTAAGTATTATAGATGCCTATAATTGCCTATCTATTGCTCTATCGATTTGATGAGCTCAAGTTTTCATTTGGACACCAAACATGTGTTGCCTACTATTAGAAAATAACTAGAATATTTGTTTGAAACAGCTGACTCAAAACACTACCATATTTAGCGTTTGCTGTATTTCACTCTACCACTTTTTCTATGCTCCCTTACACCAAATTTGACATTCTATTTCTTTGTTTGTTTATCTTCTGATTTCTTGTAGCAAATATTTTTTATGCCCATATGCTTGTAGCCTTGTTTCCACCAGACCACCTTATTCCTTGAGTTACATATTTGCTTGCTGTCTCATTGATCCCAATTTATCATGTGCGTTTTTTCCTTGTTTACTCCACGTTTGTCTAGCAAATAGTATATTCTAGTTGGCACATTATCTGCACCTCTTGTTTAGCAGTGAACTGTTTGTCCTGCAGCCTGGAATTAGAGTAGATAGACACTGTCAAGCACCCTTTACAGGCCTTGCTTTGTTTAACTATTATTCATCTTATTAGTCTGCTGTTTCAACAGACAACAAGCATATTCCTATTTGTTGATGCTGTCTAGACTCTAGAGCTCATACTGTAGTTCTCTAGTTGGGTATCCACTATCCACATATACTGCCAAAGAATTAGGTATATGTGCCTGAAACCTTTGTACAAATCTTCCACAAGAGGCATGTTGTGTATTAGAGTCATAGACGCACTTGGTACTTATGCAATATACTGCAACCACTGTCAATGCTTGTATACATATTTCCCAGTTTCCACATCCACATGAGGTTTAAAACAAGGTCTGCTAATATATTACACCGTGCACAAAAGAAATGCTTGTCTTTTGTGAGAAGCATAGTTCTATGTGATGCTTATTATATTTGGTCTTGAACAACAGCTCTGAGATGCAGTTTGATCCTACCGGTACTTGTCATCATGTTTCAATAGTGTGGTTTATCTTCATTATTCATGATTGTGTTTTCCGTTTATTTTTTTAAAATTCTCAGGCTCTTTTATGGTCCTCAAGGACCATATTCCTTGTTTGCTGGGAGGGATGCAACTCGGGCCCTTGCATTGATGTCGTTTGACCCTATTGACCTCACTGGAGATTTGGATGGCCTTGGTCCAGACGAGCTAGAGGTCTTGCAAGATTGGGAAGATAAGTTTAAAGAGCGGTATCCTACGGTGGGTCACCTTGCTTCAGAAAATGCAGCAGACGGTAACCACAGTGGCGCGTAGCTGGATCACGAGGAAGGAATGCTTGACTCCGTCGGTTTGTCAGTTTTCTCTGTTCTTTTTTACTGGATTGCAAGCGGGTAGATCTGATCATCTGATGCTCTGGTAGGCTCTGTTGCTTGTGTGCTGTGTGGGGGTGTCTCGTGCGTGACTAATGTACCAGCTTTCCCCGTCTGCTTTATTTTGGTGTGCAGTGGATGAGGAGGAAATTTTGAGTGACTTGACTAAAAACTCGAGCTGTGACTCTCTTGAGTGCTCAGACCATGTGTATATTCTTTCAGGTTTATGCCATAATTTGCGGCGTAGTTCTCGCACCAATGATGCTTGCTGGCAGCTAAAGCACACCATGATTTGCCAACCATACTTCAGCTCCACTCCTTTTAGCATTGTCGGGGAACAGCATCAGCATCATGTCCACTCTTTACCAGATTCGCGCCGCCCTTTCCACACATGATGCCTGTATGATTTCTTCCCTTTCTTTCTGCAACAGCACTGGGATCTCCACCCAAGCAGAAAAGAGCCCGTGCCTTTTTCCCCAGTTCGTTTTCAGATCACAACACTGCACTGCCCCTGTTTGACATGTGCGAGCGAGGCGCCTAGCTAGGCCAAAAACTGCTGCTCATCATCACCATCTCAGTACCAGCTCGTATTCCAAACCTATAGCCCGTGAAAACACCGTGGGAGATTTATTGGATCATCTAGCATCAGCAGGGCGGCGACACGGCGCGTGTCCGCTCATGCAGTGGGCAATAATTGTCGGAGCAAGGTAGCCGGGAGGCGCGCACACCTCCTCACATGCCGTGACCCCGAGCAGATGAGATGCCCCCCGCGTCCTCTCCTCTACGGCTCTACCGGCGCGCGCGCGCACGCACGCACGCAGCGCCATCCATTCTGTTCTTCCTCGAGCCGCGCCGTGTCATGTGGAGACAGCGCGCGGCCACAGCCCACCTCGTCGTGCTCCTCCTCCCGGTTTGGTTTTTCCTCCCTGGTCGGAAACGAGCGGAGGGGCCATCATCCGTCAAGGACCAGGCCGGCCTGGAGATTCACGCCGATCCGTCCCCGTGCCTCCGCTCCGCTGCAGAGTGTGTTGTGTGACTCATGCACAGGACGGGATAGCCAGCATGCCAACCGTGTACTTTGCTCTGGATATTTCTGGCTCCTCCGTTCTCGCTGCCTGTAGCTGTACTCCAAATTGTGTGACGACAAGGGACCTGGTTTTCAGTGTTGCTGCTAGTAACAAAATATCATGTGCTAGGCTGGTGGATTTAATTGCAGGGAGATGTACTCCTCTCCTTTTCTCGAGGTGTTCGCCATTTTTGCTTGCTTATGTAGGAGCATATATTTTTATATATATATATATATATATATATATATATATATACACTATAATGCGTCTGGGTGCATTCCAGTTACAGAATGCATTCAGGCCAACCGACCCAATCAGACACACCAATCCATATGCGAATCCACCGGCCGATTCGTCGGGACCGACACTAAGTATCAGATCTCATTAGAACTCTGAAGTTAAGCGTGCTTGGATGAGAGTAGTACTAGGATGGGTGACCTCCTGGGAAGTCCTCCGGTGGAGTTGTAACTGGTGTTTAGATTAGGTTGCAACCAGTATACCAAGTGTGTTGCGATTGGTCAACTATCAGACATACACGCCAGTTGTAACTAGTGTTTAGATGAAGTTGCAACTTCACTGGGAGATGAAGTTGCAACTTCACTGGGTGACCTCCTGAGAAGTCCTCCCGCGGAGTTGCAACTGGTGTTTAGATTAGGTTGCAACCAACATACCAAGTGTGTTGCAACTGGTCAACTACCAGACCTACACGCCAGTTGCAACTAGTGTTTAGATGAAGTTGCAACTGGAGTTGCAACTGAACGGGCAGTCGATGATATTGGTGTGTCGCAACTGGTGAAGTTGCAACTGGTGGTTATATGAAGTTGTAACTGAAGTTGCAACCAGTTGTAATTGGACGGTCGGTGATATTGGTGTGTCGGACGGTCGGTGATATTGGTATGTCGCAACTGGTGTAAAGTTGTAACTGATGTTTAGATGAAGTTGCAATTTGTGTGTAAATAAAGTTGTAACTAGATTTTTCAAAAGGTCACCCACTTCCCATGAGGTCACCATCCTTTTACTACTCTTGCCCAAGCACGTTTAACTTTAGAGTTTTAATGAGATCCGCTATCTAGTCGGATCTGGTGGTTATGTGATTGGTTCAAGCGTGCGCATGAAGATAAGGTTTAGGCAAGAATATGTGTGCGTCACGTCGCGTCGTGGCACGACTCAATCACGCGCGCGTCTGGTTGGTCCGCCCGGCCCATGTGCAACGTAGGGCTAAAATGCATATAGGTACATTTATAGCCCTACCCTATATATATATATATATATATATATATATATATATATATATATATATGTCATGCAAATGTGGAGTAAAAATTAGGCACATTACGTACTTTGCACTGATGGGCTCGTCTCAGTGCCAATCAACGTTGCAAAAAATTTCAGTCTGAGTAATGTTTACAAATTAGTCCGACATAGATCATTTATTTTTTTCAAATCCAAGCGGGGTAACTACCTGGCAATTAATAAATTATTACAGTGGTAGTGCAGTGAAGCAACCGTGGGAAGGTTTTCTCCAATATCCGAATCTCTCCATCGAAGAATTAGGTGCAGTGCCAGCAGAGGAGACGAAAGCAATGGCACATTAAAAAAACATTCCTAGGCAGAAGATCATGCCATGCTCCAACAATAAGTGAACTACTAAACTTCGATTGGTTTTGATTCCCATCCACATCATAGAGTCGACATGGACCCTTTTTTCTATAGCATTCTAGGTGAGAGCCCCATTCTTCTTCCTTCCTCCTTCCTTGTCTCCTGCTGCTACCTTTGGGAAACACCATGATTAGTTAGCTCGGAGAGCCTAGTTGGCAGCAACATGGTATCAAACACATTCAAAACCCATCCACATAATTTCTTTTATATAAAAGAAATACACCAATTGGTGGCTTAAGCATGAGTACGGACAGTTCATGGGCTGACCGATCAATCATCAATACGAATATATATCATATACTTAGCAGTATTAAGTGTATTTTTGATGCTTCCCTTTTGGTGGTTCCCAATCATGTAACCAGCAGTGGACCATATGTACAACTCAGTGAGCTGAAAGATTAATGATAATACTGTTATGATGTTATCGCATCGCATTATTAGGACGTGGCCGATTAGATTCTCCTCTGGCCTTGCCGCCTTGCGTGCAACGCTGGGCACGAACGCATGCTTGCAAACTAGTAGCGCAGCTACGCTAGCTCGTCGCTCGTGTGCAACTGATTGATTCGGTTACGAGGTGGGTGCCTGTACGATGGCGGAAACCTCCCATGGAAACGGTCATCTCGATCGGTGCATGGATGTCAAGTTGCCAATATATTCGCACACGAGCGTGGTAGGTTATCTCCCTTTCCATTTAAATTTTTTTTCAGGTGTGGTGTATTATATTCTTAATTCTTTTTATGATTGAGGATAACCAACCCAGGGTAGACCTAAATACCAGTGCCCCTAGGCAGCAGCTGTGCGGGATTACCGGTGCACGGTAAAAAACGAGACAACACTTACCCAAGGTTTCGTTCGGGCTCTAAAAATTTTGTAGGTCCACCTTGCAACCAACAAAAGTGAAAGCTTAAAAATTGGCATGATGACTTCCTAGGAATCGATTCACAATAAAGTTGCAATGCCATTTAGCACCGATAATTAATGAGAAAATAAAAGGTATTCATGTATTATCCTTCAGGTAAAACCAGTTCTTGCTTAAAACCGCTAAACATTCATGTCTCATTCGGTAGCCTGGTTTTGAAAATTATCCCCTATAATTCTCTTTCTATTTAGTTTCACTAGCCGGAACTGAATTAGATATATCTCTGACCCTAATGTCATATTGAGTTATAAGTATATAAGCTAGTTTCATCCAAAGCTTTGACTTGTACATATACTTCAACAACAAAAATGATTTTCAATCCATTATCCAAAGAATCCTATACATTAGGTTCATTGTTGTGCTTATTTATAGTTCCAAGTCTCAATTTATATAGAGAAGAAAAATCGGCATTTGGGAAATCAAGAGATAAAAAATGACTTAATTATTTTTGTCATGTTTCACAGAGACATTGGAACTAACCAACTCCAATCTTTTCCGAAGGCAGAACCCAGTAGAATAACGATAGAGCCATTAGAGATAGAGGTGCATCATTTGACAAAGTTTAATTAAAGGTACAAATGCTCAGCTGGGAAGAAAAATCTTGAACCTACGCACACCTACTCCTATCTACCATTGTCCATTGCGAAACTAAGCTAGGGCAGACAGATGCACAATTAGTGAAGATACCTACTACCTATTAATCAATAAGAGGTGGTAGAATAGAACAAGCAGAAACCTAATTAACATTGCAAAATAACTGCAATTCTCCTCACGACAGGACTGCCATATGGAGTATGTCCTTGACGTTAATTGCATGCGTGGTGTTAGCCTTAGCACACATGGATGGAGGACCACAAATTAAACAGCTATTATTACATCGAACCAAAGTTGCACACAACGGAAACGTGTTGGTTTTAAGCTGTCCTTTTGAGAGGACAAATAAGCTACTAATCTTGCTTTGATTTCGGTAGTTCAGTTGGTGGAGCAGTAAGTTTTTTTCTGCTACTACGTACAACACAGAAAGTCACACCCACTCTGTAAAATGTACATGGCCGTGCGTAGTACTTGAGCAGGATATCTGCCCGGTAAACCGGTCATGACAAAAGCAACTCTGTGCCAACAAAATCAGCTGACAGTTAGCAGTATACATTTTCAGCACAAGGAATATTTGTTGGAAATATTTTATAGATTGAATTGTTTCTCGTCGTGTTCTTAAATGTTCAAAAGGTTTGTTTTTAACTTATTTCTAATGGCAACTATGTGTGTAAAGGTTTTATTTTTCAAATGTATTAGTACAAAAACAAATATTAATACGTATATAAAAGTTAGTTGCAAGTAACAAAGAATTATATTACGCACTTATCTTCTATTCTACTTCAGTGACGCCAGAATATTTAATTGCTTTTGATTCAATGATATGCATGATTAATGTAAAGAGACTTTATCCCCAAAAGTGTTTTACATGGTTAGATCTCATAGATTCGGTTGTTCTCCCTTTTCCTTTATAGAATGGAAAAGTGTTTCTGGACAATAATTGACTACAGTTTGATTGAGTATGATTTTAGTAAGCAAAAGTTTTGTGCAAACTTTTATTTGGATTTCTCACGGTTGGCATTATTTTTATATTTATTAGCTAGCGGTCGCCTTCAGTATTTTAATTAGCAAAATAGGTTGGCTTGCTACATTTTCTAGTTAGTCTGATGCAAATAACTCATTTGCATTGCATGCGAGCTTTATTGGTATTATGACAATAGCTTTTAACTATCAAAGAGCATGCCACACATCATAGTGTTTATTTGCGCTGCAACTCATACATACTTACATCGAGGTATCACAACTTAACACTTGGATATAGTCCCCCGGTTTCAATTTGCTTGTCACATTAAATAGGAGGTTTCATAAATTGCATTCATACTTTTATTAATTAAATCCTAATCATCTTAACCAAAACTAAAATAAAATTTCTTATGAGAAGTACTGGTATTAGTATGGCTACAATGATAAAGGATGAAGGAAAAAGACACTTAGTAAATGTGCTTTGGAATATGACAACAATGAGTATTTTAATAAAATAGATTTGCATGTCAGAGTAAATTGAAATAGAAAGAGTACGTTACTTATAAAGAATCGTAAGAAAAACTCGTTGCATAGAAAATGCAAAAAATGAAGGCCATGATGTCACTGAAAATCAAAATGGATCTTCATTCGTATTATCACCGTTTCCTCCCTCATCTTCTTTCTTTACGTAGAATTATCATTTCTGATTACTCGCTACTCTTTTTTAAAAATAAATAGATATACGAGATCATATTTAGATTTATAGCATTAAAACATCTCATATCCGGTTCGTTTATTTTGGAAGTACGTCCGTGCAGGCAACGATGACTGCAATACGAACCCTGCCACGCGAGTACACCAGACATTACATGTACACTAACCACCAAATCAAACCACAGCAGTGAAATTGGCGATGGAAAAGTGTACCGTTGCTGCCCAGTTGTCATTAGCACTAGTGGGACACTAATTGGTCGACGAGGTCCGACCATTAAACAAAGGCAAGACGCAGAAACGCCTCGCCTCGCCTCGCCCTCTCTAACGGTATGATTAGAAGGGCCCGAGCCCGACAGCGAGTCATGGTGTTTAACAAGCCCGTCCTTCTCTTCTCCCCATCTCTTTATAAACCCACCACCTCCTCCTCCTCCCTTCAATTCACTCGCCGCCACCTCCTCCTCCTACCGCACCTACCTTCCTCATCGGCTCCGATCTCGTCGACACGCGAGAATGCAGTCGAGGCACCGGGTGTTCGCGGAGGACCTGCTCCTGCCGCAGCAGGAGGCGGAGGACCACTTCGACCGGGTCCCCGACTCGCTCGTGCTCCTCATCTTCAACCGCCTCGCCGACGCGCGCTCGCTGGGGAGGTGCTCGGCCGTGTCGAAGAGGTTCAACGCGCTCGTGCCGCTGGTGGACGACGCGTGCCTCCGCATCGACCGCGTCATCACCGACGCGGCTGACGCCGACGACGCGCTGGGCCTCGCGGGCCCGCGACCCGGCCGCGGGGTGCTCTCCCACCTCCTCAAGGCAATGCTGCTCGCCGTGCTCAAGCCGTTCGGGCACTGCGACGCCGGGGTTAGGGGCGGCGGTGGGGAGCGCACGGGGAAGCACGGCGGCGGCGGTTGCGCGCAGCAGCACCACTCGCCGGCGCAGGTGCTGAAGAACTTCAACAGCATCCGGAACCTCCGGATGGAGCTCCCCGTCTCCGACGTCGGCACCGACGATGGGGTGCTGCTCAGGTGGAAGGCCGTCTTCGGAAGCACCCTCCAGAGCTGCGTCATCCTCGGGGGCACCAGGGTGGACCGGGCCGCGGCCCCCGCCGCCCCCGCCGCCGCGGCGGCGACCGCCACCGCCGGGGACAACGAGGCCTCGCAGGGTGACGACACCGGGAGCATCCCGGAGTCGTTCTACACCAACGGCGGGCTCAAGCTGCGCGTGGTGTGGACCATCAGCTCGCTCATCGCCGCGGCCACAAGGCACTACCTCCTCCGCGAGATCGTCAAGGAGCACCCCACGCTGGAGCGGGTGGCGCTCACGGACGCGCATGGCCAGGGCACGCTCAGCATGGGGCGCGACCAGATCAGGGAGTTCCGCGACAAGCCGCTCGCCGCCGCCGCCGCGGCTAACCGCACCCAGGTCCCGGCCTGCAACATGAAGCTCCGATACGCGCCGATGCTCGAGCTCTCCGATGGGGCGCGGATCCAGGGCGCCACGCTCGTGGTCATCAAGCCCGTCGGCGAGGCCGGCGGCATCGGCGGCGGCAGGAAGGAGCTCGAAGAGTTCGTCGCCGACGCCTTCGACGGCCCCTACAGGGAGGCCGTCAGCGCGCTTAGCAAGCGCCGCACCTACCTGCTAGAGATGAACGGCTTCTGAAAGCGTAAAATTGAGAATTTGAGATCGCTAGCCGCCGCCACCCAACACCATGGCCGAGCAGAGATCGCTCTGCTCTCTTCGCTTCAGCTGATCAGCTATTCAGCTCAGTTCGATTCAGTGGCACACTGAGGTGTTCGTCCATGTTGTAACAGCGATCATGTGTCTCCTCGACTTTTCGATACTGCCTTAGCATCATCCTCGCGACAAATAATGGAATTAGAAATTTGGAATGCTTCACTTGGTTCTTATCCATTTGATGAATCGATGAATCGACAAAATGGAATTAAGCAGCCACATGTCAAATCCTGCACCTTTCTTGAGAGAAACTCTCTGCCATTCTGAAGTGAAACTGCATCCAATTTGCAATTCGTTCAGTTCATGTGCCTATCTAAAAGGAATTCTTTTGTTCTTTCTTTGAAGAAAGGGTGAAAATTGCACAGATAGTGAATGGATAACAAGGAATTTAGCATCTCCCGATGTGCTCTGTGTGTCCTTGTTAAACTTGCAATTCCACGATTGCCTTGTTGCTCCTTCTTTCTATTGCTTCACCTACGAAATGTGCAAATGGGATGAGCTAAGGGGTAACCAGTTTTGCTGCTCCCTTTTGCTAAGTTTTGTTCCCCTTTCTACATCTGCATTTCCATGTCCAACTTATCTGAAAGAAAAGCAGTGACTTGATCAATCATAATGCGAATCCAATTGTTTCATATTTATCATCAGATGATTCTTTCTTGCACGCTCCCAGATTGGGACGGACGATATATGGTACATTGCCAACTTGCAGTTACTTAGTGGTACGAACAAGCTTTCTTAATCTATACTGCATTACAGTAAACGCAATTACGCAGCATTTCGGATCGGCTTATTACTTAATCTATACTGCACATTTCTGTACACCTTCAACACTAAGGATAATTTAATTCTGGAGAGTGAGCAGTGTATAATCCATTCCATTATTGAGCCTGAAGAAGTTGGCATTGTCAAAAATGCAGCAAGGCAGTTGAGATGCTCTTATCTGGACTGTCTCCCAGGAGCTGCAAACATGTGAAATATGTACTCTCTTATTCTTGTTGTTAATCTGTTGCCCTTCTAACGGCTATTGGCATTAGTGCAAATAGTGTCCTTGACTAATTCAGCCATTTAACTTAGAGAAAAATAAGAAAAATGTGCATGATTTGCTGAGTTTGCATGTATCATTCTGAGCTACTGGCATGTGTGTGGCAATTAGGGAGTGGATTAGCAAAAAAACACATGTTTCCAGCTATTTGATTCCATACTAATCCATAGCTTATTAACTTGTATACTTCTTGTCCATGGTTAACAACTACTGCTAGTGCTTAGAGATGGACTTTGTCCAATTTCTCGTTAGGTGAAGCATGAACTGCTTGTGACAAATTGCTTCTTCAGTCGTTATTTTCTTTTCTCATTCTTTTTAAAGATACAATTTCTTTTAGTAATGGAGGCAGCTGTGACCCTGGATTTGATTAATCCGGTCTTTTATGTAGGAGCTAGTGGAGGAGTGCTAGGAAGAGATAAATTATGACGAAAGAAAAGGTAAACAACCTGTTGATAACTACTTTATTACTATTAGTGATTTCTTTCCCTCTCTTTTTTGTGATGTTAATGGTTTTGTGCTGTGTCCTTAGCTAACAAGGATTGGTTATTGGTGAAGTGTAGGGGCAAATGAAATGAAATGAAACCATTCTATATGGCTTTTTAGACGGTGGTTGGGTTAACGGACAATCGCTTTTGCTGATGTCCCTGTCTTATGGCCTTTGATGTGATCTTTGATGGAGTCCATTTCATGGATAATGACAAAACTGCAGCTGTGGGTCGGCTCAGAGATCAGAATCAGAATCGGAGCGTACAGTATCATGGATGGGTAAAAGCTTTGATATATATTACGAGTACTTGTATCAAGTTATCAACTAATAAACGAATGTTAGGTGAGCAGAATCATCAGATTCAGACAATGAGATTCAGAGCCCTCTTGAAATGACACGGTAAGAAATTCTTCTCCTTTCAGTTTTCTTCAGCTGCTTCTTCTGGCACGAAGCACCAAACACTGTGTTGGATTTACCATCGCAACCGGTGAGAATTCTTTCACAGAATCAGTAAAATATCTGCCAAACAGATTATTTTGTAACTGATTCTGAGAAGAATCACTTCAAGTGATTCAACAATTTTACATAAGGAGTAAGAATCACCTAAAAAGCAGTTTCTTCTCAGAATCAAATGAAACCAGTTTCTCTCAAAAATAAAAAAATCACCTAAAATATTATTATAATTATTACTTTATTATATCGATTTTGATTCTCTTCGAAATCTGATTTAGTAGAATCATAATCTAGAATTAGAGAATCATATAATCTACCAAACGGGCCCAAAAACCATGGGATCTCTCGTCAACGGAAGATGAGTATCTGCATCGATCCAATCAAGCAGGCGTTGCAGCGTTGAAGCCAGCCTGAAATGGCTTTGGATCCAACGTAATTAAGCGACACTCAACGGTCGTGTTCGACTGTCATGTGACGATGCGAACATTATCCAGACATGTTCAGGCCTGCCTCTCTCTCTTTCTCTCTCTCATCAGAGAGTCAACATCAGTTTCTCCCATTGCCACTAGACAATGTGGTTAATGCCCTGCCTGCCACTGGTGAATGGTGATGAAGGATTAGGGGAATATTAGTCCATATGGCCATTAAGATATTCGCCCGTATGGCCGTATGGCCATTAAAGTATTGTGTTTAGTGTTATCAAACGTAGTAGAAAAAACTGCGTCCGTATCTTGGGAAGGAAAATTTTAATTGCCTCCAGCGTGGCGTCCTTTGTTCTTACCGTTGGCATTACGTGCCGTTGTGTGTTGCTGCTCTGGAATTCCTTCATGGTGTTTGGTTAGTATTAGCCTTGCCTCGGCGATTAATCAAGATTTGGTTTTGGTTTTGTTTTCTTCGGTTTCAAGAGTCCTTGGGTTTACAGGGTAGGAAACACTTTGCTTCTTGATATCAACAACGGAAAAGAGAAAAGAATCTGCTGGCGCTTGCTGTGACTTGTGCAGAATGCAGATTTTGCTTGTGATCATAATAGAAAGGTATTTTGCACCTGAAAGATGATAGGAACCTGAATGATCCTGAAAACTTTGGATCTAGAAGGAGATATGGGGGAGATCTTGACTGATTTCCTAGCCATTGTTCTTTGATCTGTAGTGAATATATCCTTTATTTTTCTTCTGTTGCTAAGATCATGAACTGTATAAAAAATAAGAATGTTTCTGTTTTCCATAAAGTTGAGATCTTTAACTTGTCAAAAAGGACAAACGACTAGAAAAATGCTTGGCATATTTTCGTCCACTAATATTATTTCCCCTAAAAAGAAAGGATTAAAAATCTACCAATATCTGGTTATAAATAAATCCAATAAAGAGAGGATAATTCCTGCATAGTTGTCTCTGAACCTGTCCCGATCAGTTGATCACAACTTGTCTATTACTAAAGGATTGGACTTTGGAACACCAGCATTGACAGAGAATATCGATGTAACCATCTTGTCCACTACCGGAGACAAGAACATGGCCCACGATGGCCATTCCCGGGGCCTGCCTCAACTTAATGAACCTCCGAGCTCCTAAAGCAGCATCAGCAGACGAAATCTCGCGTACTATCGGACGTTATTAAAACACAGATATTATTAAAACACCAGATGCTTCCATCAAAGAGAAAGAGCACATCTTTTCTCTGTACTACATCGGCTTCAGGCTTTGTGGAGCAGAGACAGCCACACTGAAGATGCTATTGCTATGCCCCATCTCTGAATTTCTCGAGCCGGAACATTTCACAGTCATGACCCATAATCTTGTACGAGACGGGCTATAAAATAGTTTAAGGAACCAAACCGTACCGATTTAACGCCCTGTAACCACCACGATTCCTGCATGCATGCATGCACTCTCGTATGTTTGGAGCTTATCACCATTATCCGAAGAGTTTTAATTACACAGAAAACCCATTATCTGAAGAGTAGTGCTAGCTGATAAATAAAACACATCATATCCTCGTGACAATTTCGTCTGTTGCTTTTCTCCTTCGAACAATAGCCATTTTAATAGATAAACTCTCTTTCCATGAGATGCACCAAACCGAAGCAATCAGCCGGAGTGGCCACAACCTTTTTCAAAGTGTGTAATCTGCTTAACAATACTAGTTACTACGTACAGTACTGCTTGTATATACATACTATGTACTCGTATGGTACTATCACTGTTGAGAGAAGACGTCCTTTTGCAAATGTAAGAATCCCCATTGAATGGTCCGACCGGGACAGTTCACCTACGCTAAGTATAGTCTCAAAAAAGAACACACACTAGGAGTAGTAGAGTTTAGGCTAGCCTTAACTGGAGGAGTGAGCAGTTGTCCGGCAGAGTGACAGATCATGGGTCGCTGGAATCATTGTGTTGATGAAGCAAAGCGGCTGCCTTTTCGCGCTTAATATTCCTCCTGTCCGGGCCTTTCCTGGACACGACACCCAGCAACATCAACACATTCCCCCTTCCCCCCTCGTCTCGGTCGCTGGATTCAATCAATCAGTCAGACGATCAATCATCCGATGCTGCCTGCCAACCCGCCCGGTGTCGCCGTCCGTCTCCACCCATAGCTAGCCAATCGTTTCGCCGGCAGAATGATGCGTGGTTTACTACTCGTTTCGTGGCCCGTCTCTCTTTCTCTGGCTCGCGCGCGGGAACGAGAGGAGGCGGCGGCGGCGACAGGGCAGGGGCGTGGGCGTGGGGGGCCTTTCTTTTTACCGCTGCATGTATGGCGGCGACGCGAGGGGGGGAACCGGGGAAGCGTGCGTCGCCGTCGCGGGCACGTGAAAAGGCCTCGTCGCCTTTGGGCAGTTATGGTGGCGAGGCGTACGTACGACCGGGACGGGGGAGGAGCGCGACGGGATGGCCGGGGCGCACGCGGCTCTCCCTGTCGTGACTTCTCCCGGGCAGCACGGCCTACCCCGATACGAACCCGGTCTTTATAATGTAGAGACGTAGAGCGAAATAAAAATAAAAGCACTTTTGTTCTGAAATTTTTTATTTAGATCATATACAATATTTAATTATACTCTCTTTATTTTAAATTAATTATTATTTTAAGTTTGTAGTAAGTCAAACATATTTTTGACCATTAACTTTTTATACTTTAACATCATATGAATTATATATTATTAAACTATATCTCATGATGAATCTAAAAATTTTGAATCTTATAATGTAAAATTATATGGGTTTACAGAAATTAATGGTGAAAGATTAAAATGTTTGACTTATAACAAATCTAAAATGACAAATTAATTTGAAATGGAGGAAGTATATAGTTTATAAATATTAGCTAGATTTTTTACAATTAGTCACACTATTATTTTTTAAAGTATTATTATATAATTATTTTTAAAGCATTGTTAGAATAAACAAAGCTATACTTTTGATAATTCAATCGACTCAACCTGATATTACTATTGTTACTAGCTCCCTTATTAAAGTACTGCTATAAACTTTTAAGCGAAGTCTATATTTTTAAGAAACCAATAGTGATTGAGTTACTATATTAAGCTAAGCATACTTACTCCTACTCTTCAATAAAATATTTTTGCTAAGTTAATGATAAAAATAATATTATATATGTATATTATATACATATATATATATATATCCTAGATGGGGCCCTTGGCGTCGGGGGCCCAGGGCAGCCGCACGGCTCGCCCTGCCCTAGGGCCAGCGTTGGACACGGACACAGGTGAGGCACGACCTGTTTAGGCATGGCCCATTTAGGCACGGC
Source organism: Oryza australiensis (assembly GCA_019925245.2). NCBI lineage: Eukaryota > Viridiplantae > Streptophyta > Magnoliopsida > Poales > Poaceae > Oryza > Oryza australiensis. The sequence goes on along the minus strand of JAIFGZ020000118.1, from coordinate 3,215,684 downwards.
CCATTAGGCACGGTTACTGTGACAGGCCGTGCCGTGTCGGCCCACGTGCCTCACCCCTGGCCCAAGCACGACCCATGGCTGGTCGGGCCGTGCCTATGCCGGCACGACCCCGATTACGGCCCATGGGCTGAGGTCGGTCCGTTTGGCTAGGAACCGGAAACCATAGCCAACAAACACGAAATTACCATTTTGGCCCTCGCCATTTTATAATTGTGCTACTTACGCTAAGGTTAAAATGGTAAAATCGCATCCAAGTCCGGCTTCTTCTCTTCTCATCCGATTTCAAACGCTGCCGCCGGGTCGCCGCCTACTCGCACGCGCCGGCGCCGCGACGCCCGACGCCGATGCCGAGCCGAGCGCTGTCGCGACCGACGCCGACCGCGCACCCGTCGCTCGTGACGCCGACACGCCGTCGCCTGTCTGCCCCTCCATGCCGTCGCCCGTCGCCCGTGATTCCTCCGCCGTCGACCACGCACCTCGCCCACGATTCCTTCTACACGCCGCACCGGCCGCCTGCCGCGCCTCCATGCCCGCTTGCGCTTGCTTCACCCCACTCCCCTCCCCTCCGACCCTTCCCCTCCTTCTCACCGTAGATCTCTCGCCGCCCCACGCCCGCTTCTCCCTTCCGTGTCGTGCCGACCCGGCCGGCCGTGCTGGCACGCACAGTAGCCGTGCTGTGCCGTACCGGCCCACGGGCTCGGCCGACATGTTGATGAGAATTTTTCCCACGCACTAACCTGGGAGATCTGCTTAACTCCAGTGCAGATCCAAAATCAGTCGCCTTTGGTGATTGAGCGGGCGTGCCAGTTGGTTTGATCCTGCAACCAACAAGAAACAAAAAAATAAGCATTTGGTTAAGATTAGGTCCTACTCGATCGGCTATGGGTATCAATAAATATATAATTACTATCCCAAAACACGTTTAGACCAAGTGATTGGGATAGATTGGTAGCATACCGAGACAGTATAAATCACTTATATCTAAAATACCTTAGGATAATAATTATATATATTTATAGCCTAGCCGATGTCGCAGATCTAATGTAAATCGGCTAGTACTTCAATATATTTTTTAAAAATATATTAGTCTGAACTAAATGCGTTAAACCAGGATCAATCGGCTGTTAATGTAATTTAACAGATTGATACCGAGCTTAACACATTTAAGTAGATTAAGATCTTAATATAAAAGGTAGTTCTAATACATCTAACATAATAAACATTGAGTCAAATAGATCTACATAATTCTAAAAGCGACTTAATAGTTCGATTAGATGCAACATTAAGTACCAAAAGAAGAATGAAATCTATTTAGACTAATGAGAATTCCTCAAGATGGTAGATACGTCATATAATCTAAATCAACCTCTAGATCTAGCTCTGTCGGCTGTTATCTTGAAGGATCTGCTAGCCGATCGAAAGATAGATCTAGGCATTGATTTAGATTATATATCATATATGGTAAATTAAGCAGTTTGCAACATCAAAATCAGAGTATCATGATGATGGAAGCACTGGCCTTGATACCGCAAGCTGCTTGTAACAAGAAATTACCTTTCATGGAGATCAAAAGCGATGCAGCCCAAGTACAAAGCAAGAACTCATCGAGAAAAAGTAAAAACAGAAAGGTTGGCGATGCGCCAAAGTTGTATTGATGTGTGTTCGATTGATTACAACAAACCCTCGGGTCTTATTTATACCCGGTTACAACAACATCCGTGTAGATCACGGTTTCTATCTTATCTACTATTTACATTATGACAATATCCCGGGACGAGGTCCCATGCCGCGTTACAAAAGAAAAATATACAAAATATCCTATTTTATTGATACAATTACCGTTATAGGACCTCATCCATAGATGAAAATATCTTTAATGTCTTCTGGAGACCGAATCCAATAATCATCTCTAAGCTTTCCTTCCGGGATTGGCCCCATCTTCGGTCTTCAATCGGAATCGGCTATCGGCTATCCTGGTCTGACTCGGACTCAGCCGACTGGCTCCGTAGCTGATTTGGACTTAGCTGATGCGGCCTCTATTTCCGCAGATCATGTGTTTCCTCCAATTGCACTTCAATCCCTGTTTCAAAGTTGGGGATTTGCTTACCAAATTTCGTCGTTAACACATGCCCCCAAGTCCGCGGCATTGATAATGTTGTGGATTTTGTGCAATCCTATCTCCAGCGTAACCATAGGTCGAGTCTGTTTTGGCCATTACAAAAACCCTTTAAATAACGCCCTTCTGCGCCGAACAGACTCACGCCGTCAAACGCAATCCACAAAGCCCTAGCCAGCAATTGTCCTCGAGCTCTCCGACGATTTCCTCGGCTTCCCCGCAACATCGATTCCGCCTCTCCGACGACCTCAACTACGGCAATGGCGGCCCCCGCTGCTCCGTCAAGTTCTGCTCCTGTTGAGTTCCCCGAGGTACGCCCCCATCGGCTGAATCCTTTCCTTTTCCGCCTTTAACCATAAATCGGACTGCTAGGTTTTATGAATCTTGATTTGGCCTCTTTCTTCCGATTGTAGCACCTTGCCCATCAGATAATCATCCCAAGCTTACTCAATGATCAAAGATATTATCTAGGACCCATCAGCAACACAGATCCAACCAAATTTATCATTGCCGAAACAAACAGGGTACCTTATAGAGTCAGAAGCCCTAGTTTGGTTTACTGGAATAGCACCTTCAAGTCCTGGCCCTCAACAGACAAATACTGGCCGACTTGGTACAAAAGAATGGTAGCCAGCAAACAAACCCACCGGAAAGAAATAGACATAGCCCAATGCATAGCTTTATCTGTAGCCGACATGTCCAAAGATGAACCATTAGTGTCGGCTGCCACATACTTTTGGAACAACACTCTGAATGCCTTCCTTTTCTAGCAAGGCCCAATGACCCCAACCCTACCCGATGTCTTCATGCTAACAGGACTTGACATCATGTCATTGGCTAGTCCCAACCAGCTACATAACAAGGGCGAGTTCTCGTTTAAAACCAAAGTAATCGACGGCTGGAACGGATATGTTAGCATGGACATGGGGACTAGACCGATTACTCCCAGAGAGCACACCGCCTTCTTGATGATGTGGTTGGAGAAATTCGTGTTCTGCGGCTCAAGCTGTGGCCCAACTGCAAACTGGCAAATAGTAGCCGAGGCCCTGGTTAACAAGACAATCCTCTAGGCAAATTCCTCCTCGGCTATCTTTATCAGACCTTAAACCAAGCAGTGACCAAGATAGCAGCTGATACAACAATCGGCATAGGAGGCCCTTGGTGGCTCCTTCAGCTCTAGCTTGTGCTATTAACCCAGAAAGTCTCTGGTCGGCCAAAGCTGGCCGATGCTTGCTTTCCCTTCTTGGAGCCGACTGAGGATGACGAAGGAAACGAAGTGACCACTAGGAGATGTCTATCCTTTGGGGAAGCCGCAGCCACTCACATCGGCTCAAAGCAATCAAACGAACTCCTGACCGATTGGTTCATATCCTTTTACGATGGCCTTGCGAAGAACAATCGGACCTAGTTTTTCTATGAAGACCGAACGGAGTTCGAATTACCAGTCGAGCTAAACTTGGATGAAATAAACTCAGATCAATACCCCAAGTGCAGAGATATCTTCATCACATCACTTACTCCGTGCATCTTACCGACTGGGGTACACCAAGGCCGCAACGTGGCAAAAACTTATGAATTTCACTACCCTGCGTCGGCTGGCAGACAATTCGGACTTGGGCAGCTATCGATTGGCTGCTATTATGCCGACAAGATTGAGACCCGAGGGGTAATTGACTCGAGGCTGATGATGAACAAACTAATGGAGATAGAGAGTCCATCCCTCGACAGCATCGGGATCTTGGAGTTGGCCCACAAAAGGAGCGTGGCCTATGACAAGTGGTGGGTGGAAATCAAGCAACATATCTTCCATCAACGCGCCTCCATGTACCTCACCATCCTCCTGCCAGATGAAATCCCCTCTGTAAGTATCCTCGTCCTTAAGAATCTTTCCCTCTGAACAATCGGCCATCGTCTCTTGCTAACACTTTAAACGTTTTTCCCTTGCAGACGAGAGAATCGGATCCCCCCACAATGGGCATTGCCATTGAGTACCGCTTGGGCGTTCTTCCAAACGGATGCGGATATGCTCCATCCGCCATTGGCTGGGACGCGCCGAAACTGAAGACATTGATGCATGGCCAAACTCGTCAAGCCATGACAAGTAAGAAGAGGGCAACCCCATCGGCTGCGGGCCATCACGCGCTCCCGTTAAGAAGCAAAAGAAGCCAAAATCGATCGCACCAGTAGACAGCTTGCCTTTCCTCGATCCCAGTATCGACGAAGCTCTCAACAAGGAAATCATGGACAAGGAAATCTCTCAAGCTATCAAAGAGGCAGCCGAATCGAGTAGCTCAAGCCATAATTCCATCAGCCCGCCAGCTGATGATCCAGCCCCACCAGTCTCTTCTCCTCTGAAGCGATCGGTATGTGTTCTCCCCTTCAAATCTGATCTTCAAAACATTCAAACCCTAACCAAGTTCTCCTCGCAGTACAAAAAACTAGCTAATCGGCCTCCTCGCCCAGCTTCGACAGTAATTTCTATTCTCATCCTCTTTCTTTTTACTTATGCTTGCTTTGGCTGACTCGTACTAATACTTATCCTTTTGTAGCCTTCACGATCTCCGTCGGCTGCCCCCCATGTATCAAGCGAGAGAACTGCGTCAGCTTCGGGCAGCCACCACACCGAAGAAGTATCTGCACCAGCTCCTGTTGTACGAGTAAGTTTGCTTCCTTTCTTCCTCAAAAGTTTGGCATTGACTGTCATGCTCTGTTTTAATTGCTCTGACTCTTTCTGCAGACTCTAGCCGACCTACTTCCATTCGACATTAAAGAGTTCGTCAGTGAAGAAGAAGAGGCCACTAGCCAGGACCAGGCCACCATAGCCGACGACATCAAGGAGAAGCTTCAAGACATCCATCATCGACTCAGCATCGATATAGATCAACTGGTCATGGAGTGCGGGCCAGTCCGAGCACGCTTCAATGATGTTCAGAGTTAGCTCCTCGATGACTTGGCCGAAAAGATATCCCGAGCCGTCTTCATCGACCAGCACCGGTTCAAACTGTAGCGGGCTATACAACGGATGGTCGACCGACAAGCTCAAGCCGACTTGGCGGTCTCGATCGACGCCACTGTGAAAAATATAGTGGCCGAGAAGGCTAAGTTGGATGAGCTGGTGGCTGGGCCATCGGCTACACAGACCAAGATCGGCCAACTTGAAGCAGAAGAGGCCGACTTGCTAGCGAAGCTAGAGCAGTGCAGGGCCAAGCTCGCGACAGAAAAGCAAGTGCTAGCCGATCGTCCCAAGGCTACCGAAAATCAGAGGGCTAAGGTGACTTCCACCATCAAGCACTTGGGAGAACTCCATAAATCGACCAAAGCAATCCCGTGCTCCGATGAAAAAGACATGGCCACGGTCGAAGAAATTAAATCCATCAAAGAAGAAGCCACGTGGGCCATCAAAAAATTTTTAGGGATGTAATTGGGCTTTAATCCTTCAAAACTGTTGATGCCTTGGCCTGTATATATAATTCCTGTAATCAGCCTATTGTGCCTTAAATATTATCCATATCCCTTTTGCCGATTCATTTTTGAAAAATTTTCAAAACCCCAAAAATTTTGACGTCCTGCAACTCTGATTTCTGACTTTGTATAGTGTATGCCCCCCTAATTTTCTTAATGTTACCTTCAGCATTAATAAAATTATAGAACAAACCATCCAACAACTGTCGGCTAGATTCAGCCGATTTGAAAAATTAGTGGGGAAAAACTTAGAGCAAAAAAGGTTCTAAAGGCGATGTGCGCTATTTCACAACACATCGGCTAGCATGGATCGGCAAGAACTTAGCCGAATCATGAATTGATCCAAACACTAGGTTCAAATACCTACCGTTGAGAGCCCTTCCAAACAATTCTCCGTCTAACCCTTTTTAGCATATAGGCTCCTTTAGGGAGGTATTTGTGGATCTTGAAAGGTCCTTCTCAATTAGGTAACCATTTGCCGAACTTGCTATCCCTTGAGCCGATTGACAATATCAACTTCCAAACAAACTCGCCTTCTTCAAAAGACTTAGGCACAACTTTCTCGTTATAATGATGAGCTACGCGTTCTTTGTCTCTAGTCACCTTCTCCAAAGCGCACATCCTTGACAAAACCAGGTCTTCGGACTCATCCACCATCAGGTTATAGTAATCATCGGCTGTCAACTCGTCCTGCAACTGAATCCTCCTTGATCCGATGATATTTTCCCATGGCAAAACTGCATCATGTCCGTAGACCAACTTGTATGGAGGCACTTGGATTGATCCATGGCAAGCCATCCGATATGCCCACAGTGATTCCGCCAATTGGCTATGCCATTGTTTCGAGTACTCAGAGATCTTCCTCTTTATCAACTTGATTAAACTTTTATTTGAAGCTTCAGCATGTCCATTAGCCTGAGCATAATATGGTGAAGAATTTAATAGCTTGATTCCCATGCTGTCGGCAAACTGAACAAACTCATCCGAGACAAAGATAGATCCCTGATAGGTAGTGATAGTCTGAGGGACACCAAATCTGTATATGATATGTTCTTTAACGAACTCGATTGCATCCCCGGAGTCAATCTTCCTCAAAGAAATTGCTTCCACCCACTTGGTAAAATAATCGGTTGCTACTAATATGAACTTGTGTCCCTTGCTCGAGGGTTGATTGATCTGGCCGATCAAGTCGATTCCCCAACATCTGAACAGCCAAGGCTTGATGATGGGGTTCATAGTCGATGCTGGTGCTCTCTGGATGGCTCCAAACTTCCGACAATCCTGACAGCCCTTGTAATATTTGAAGTAATCTTCCAACATAGTCGGCCAGAAATATCCAGCTCTCTGCTAACCACTTCATCTTGTGAGCCGATTGATGAGTGCCACAGATTCCTTCGTGCACCTCTCCTATGGCGACTTTAGCTTGATCAGTACTTAGGCATTTGAGTATCACACCATCAATTATTGATTGTATAAGTCATTGTTGAGCAAGACATATCGTAAATCCTTGTAGCGCAATTTTTTTGAAGCCGACTGAGAAGGGTTCTGTAGATAATTATAGACATCAAACCTCCAGTCATCGGCTGAGATGGTTGCAATTTCCACTTCAACATCTTTTGTATCGGCTTGTAGCCCAATGCCCCTAGAGCCAAATCATTTGCTTCTGAATTCTGCTCTCTTGAGATGTGTTTTAAGGTTACTAGCCAAAAGCTGTCCATCAAATCTCGGCATTTTTGATAGTAGATCATCAGCGCGTCATTCTTGCATTCATATTCCCCTGACAACTGGCTGATGACCAACAGTGAATCGGCCATTATTTTGATGGCATCGGCTTCGACCTCCTTCAGCAACTGCAATCCTCTGAGAACGGCTTTGTATTCGGCTCAATTGTACGTGGCATGAGGCGTAATGGAGAAAGCAAACTCAAAGCTTTCCTCCTAGGAGAGATTATCACCAAGCCGATGTCGCATCCGTTTGTGCAGACCGAGCCATCGAAAGTTAAATTCCAAGGCATGATATCAACTGATTGAGTCTCTCTGTGTTTTACGATAAAATCGGCTATGGCTTGTCCTTTTACTGCCTTGGGTGCCTGATACCTCAGATCAAATTCCTTTAACGCAAATATCCATTTCCCATCTCGTCCTTTCAGAACTGGAGCCGATATCATATATTTTACTACGTCGGCTTTGCAAACTATGGTGCACTCGTTGGATAAAAATAATACCTTAACTTTGTGCATGAAAAATATAGGCACAAACACAACTTATCTACGGGAGAGTACCTTGTTTCTGCATCCAGAAGTCTTTTGCTAAGATAGAAAATTGCCTTCTCCTTTTCCTCGATCTCTTGAATCAGAACTGAGCCGATAGACTTCTCATCAGCTAACAGATATAGCTTGAACGACACTCCTTTTTGTGGAGGAATCAATACCGAAGGGGAGCTCAAATAATCCTTAATGTTGTCCAAAGCCTTCTGTTGCTCTGCCCTCCAGGTGAATGCTTGATCGGCTTTCAGCCGTAGTAGAGGCGTGAAAGGCTCCATCTTTTCTGATAGATTGGCTATGAAGCGTCTGATGAAGTTGATTTTGCCGATTAGAGACTGCAATTGCTTCTTGTCCTGCGGGGGCTGAATAGTCTTGATAGCATTGATGCTTCTTTGCGTCACCTCAATTCCCCTCTCGTGGACAAGAAACCCCAAGAACTGGCCAGCCGATACGCCAAACACGCACTTTGCGGGATTCATCTTCAGGCCATACTTTCTCGTTCTCTCCAACACCTTCCTTAAATCGGCTATGTGGTCTTCCACTTCCTTGGATTTGACAACGATGTCATCAATATAGATTTCCACCAACAAGCCGATTAGGTCATGAAAAATGTAATTCATGGCCCTCTGATACATAGCTCCAGCGATCTTCAAGCCAAAAGTCATGACGACCCATTCGTATAAGCCGATTGCTCCTGGACACCTAAAAGCCGTTTTGTGAATATCCTCCTCGGCCATAAAGATCTGATTATAACCAGCATTGTCGTCCATAAAACTTATGATCTTTGTGGCCGGAGGCTGTATCTACCAGCAGGTTGGCTATAGGCATAGGATACTCGTCCTTAGGGATAGCCTTATTTAAATCTCTGAAGTCGATACACACCCTAAGTTTGCCGTTTTTCTTCATCACTAGAACTATATTTGAAATCCATTCTGCGTATAGGCAAGGCCGAACATAACCAGCATCATATAGCCGAGTGATTTCGGCCTTAATCGCATCATACATATCAGCTTTAAGCCTCCTAGGAGGCTGTTTCTACTGCCAATATCCAGGCTTAATAGAGAGCCGATGCTCAACAATAGATCGGCTAAGACCAGACATCTCAAAATACTCCCAAGCAAAACAATCTTTATATTCCTTTAGTAAATCAATAAGCTTGGTCCTAAAATGAAAATACAAATTTTTGCTAATGTATGTCGGCCTACGCCTATTCCCTAGACCTATATCAACTTCTTCCAACTTATCGGCCGACGTAAAACCTTGCCCTAGCTTGCCATCGATGTCGTCCACGGTGTCCTCGGTGTAGACGCTCGAGCCCTCCACGACGCCCTCAAAGTAACAATTGAGGCTCTTCGTCTCCAATTGGCTGCATGTCAGAATCGGACACCTTCAGAAAATCAGTCTGTCAGACTTTGCCAGACAGGCAATCAATGCCGTCGACCTCCCATAAAGTTAAGTCGGCGTTAGCAACGTTGACTGACCTGTCGGCTGGCACGATCTCTATCTTATCGCCTTGCCATTGGATTAAGGTTGACGCATTGTAGAAGGGATGCAGCAGTTGGCGTGGATCCAATCCCTTCCGAGCAGTAGGCTGTATGATCCATTCCCGTCAATGACAAAAAATGTTATGGGCATGGTTTTGCTGCCGACGATCAGCTCAACGTTTAGAACTCCCTTAGCCTCCGATGGGTTGCCGTCGAAGTCCTTGAGCACCATGTTGGTTTTTATCAAGTCATCGGCTCCTTTGCCTAGCTTCCTGAAGGTTGCATAAGGCACGAGGTTGATAGCAGCTCCTCCATCGACTAGCATCTTCGACATCGGCTTCCCATTCACAAATCCTTTAACATATAGTGGCTTCAAGTGCTGATTTTCGGTCTCCTCTGGTTTTTCAAAGATGGCCTAATCTGGGGACAATACTAGCTTGGCCAAGGTGTCTTCAACGGTGCCTGCATCGTCCTCGACAGCCTAGAACTCGGCCGGCAATATGAACATCATATTGATCGATGCAGAAGCCACTTCTTTTTCTTTTGCTGCCCTCCTGGCCTTATCAGCAGGGCTCTCATCGACTGGGGCTGTCTGCTTCTTGACGCGCCACTACTTCCTGCCCCGTTGTTGTTGTTGATCTTGGATCATTTTCGGACCTCTTCCTCCCGTCCTTCGCTTCTCGCCTCGAATTCTCCTCTTCGAGTTTTGGTGAACATGTCCGAAGGGCACCATTGGGGATTGGCCGATTGCTCTTCTTCAGCCTCCTCTTCGTCCTCCTCTTGGAAGAAGTCCTGGTGAGTTGGGCCGAGCCGTTCGTGGATGGGGAGTCTTCGCTGGTTGAGTTGAACGACTCGGGGGATGAATCGGCTGGTGCTTGCAATTGTTCCTTGCCTGAACTCGTCTTCTCTGAACTCGTTGCAGGCTAGGCAGTTTTCCAAGGTGGGCAGCCTCATCCCTTACTCCCAGCAGAACCTGAAGAATTCGCACCGCCAATGTGGATCGCAGTCATCGTGGTGGCGAAAATAGACCACTCCTAGCCGATCCGGCGTCCTCTGGTATGGCTTGCTGCGTCGGGCCTCTTTCTCCTCTTGAACCCTCAGTTGAAACCGGAGTCGGCTGTCCATGTGCCTGGGCCGACGATCGGCCGATCGACCACTGGTGTAGACCATGTTGATTGGCGCGACGTTGGTTGAAGTCGGCTTGCTGGATGGCTCCTTGCGGTCTGAGCTGGCCGCGGTTGCTTTTTGGGCTTTGGCTAAGCTGTGCGCCGTGCTGTTCTGCCGATCAGCTCGCCTTGGGCCGGCTTGGACTACGTTGACAGGGAAGGGGTTGCCGTCGACCTTCATTGGCTTAGCCGATTCCTCAAACTTGATTTTCCCTGCCTCGATAGCCGACTGAATTTTTTGGCGGAAGACTTTGCAGTCGTTGGTGCTGTGGGACGTGGTGTTGTGCCACTTGCAATATTTCTTCTTTTTGAGCTCCTCGGCCGATGGAATGACGTGGTTGGTCGGAAGCTGTATTTGCTTCTCCGCAGCAGCAGATCGAAGATCCTATCGGCTTTTGTGATATCAAAGTCATATCTTTCTTCCTTAGCCATTTTTTAAGCCACTGGCAAGTTATGGCCTTCTTGTTCTTAGTTCACTTAGTTGCTGCCACCTCCGCGTCGCTGTCACTTGAGTCGAGTCCGTTGCGTAGGCGACGTGGGTGACTTTCTTGAGGGCCTTTTTCGATTCTTGAAAGCACTGTTCGTGGGCCGTCACCTTTTGGGCCAAATGGGCCAAGCTCTCAAAGTCTTGGGCCAAAAATCTCTCCCGGATGGGGGCCAAAGGGCCATGGAAGGCTAAGTCGGCTAGCTGCGAATTCGACAGCACCAGGCTATAACAACGGTTCCTCATGTCCCTGAATCGCTGGATGTAGTCTTGAACCGATTCCTCGTGTTTCTGCCTAACGCTGGTCAAGTCTAACAACTTCATCTCATGTGTGCCACAGTAGAAATAACTGTGGAACTGCTTCTCGAGATCGACCCAGCTCTGAACCGAGTTGTAGGGCAGGGATGAAAACCATGTGAAGGCCGATCCCAAGAGAGACAGTGGGAACAATCGTTCTCTGAGCGCGTCGGTAGCCGATGCTTCTCCGCACTGAGCCAGAAATCGGCTGACATGTTCATAGGTCAAGATGTTGTCTTGCCCAGAGAATTTCAATAAATCCGACACCTTGTACCGGTTTGGCAGGGGCACCTTCTCAAAATATTCCGGGTACGGGTACCGGTACATATTGCCGGAGTCCTTCGGCTTAAGGCCAAACTGATCACGTATGATATCTGCGATCAGATCGGCTCAAGGCTTATTTTCTTGAGCTTGCAGTTGTGGCATCGGCTCGTATTGCTCATACTGCATGGGAGGCTACCCATGCCATGTCAGTAGTGAATGATGTTGATAGTACTGCTCGTAATTGCCTCCCAGGTACTGATGTTGGGCTTGATTCATGACAGGAGGCGGTTATGGTATAAATAGAGGGCGCTGCTCAGGGGGAGGCCGAACACTGTTGGAGTTGTGAGGTAGGTCCGACGTGTAACTGCCGATCGACATTTTATGCAAGAGAGGTTGCCAATCGACGCCGAACATGCTTTTTACCTGTTCTTGGGGAAGTATTGGAGCCCCGTGACCCTGGTGCGAGGGCCGCCGCCCGATTAGGAGCTTGGGCAGGTGGTTTTGCGGCCGATGGTTGTTCATTCGGCTGAATAGGGGCTCCCCCTGGAGGAGTCGGCTGTCCCAATGGAGGGATTGGCAGCCCTTGTGTCGACAGAGTCCTGTAAGGTGGTAATCGGTCATCAGGGAAATAGGTCGACCCCCTTGGCAGCTGCTCGGCTATGTTTGAATCAACCATGGTGCTTATCATGTTGTTTAATGTGTTGACTAGTATCCCTGACTGGTTGACAAGTGCGTGGTGGACAGCCGAGTCGATCCGGTCTTGAAGCGTGTGCAGCCCTGAGTCGTCCTGCTCCTGCTTGACATCTTCAATCTTCTTCTTTCCCTTTTTGTCCTCGCTGGAGATGGCCCGGAGTCGAAGTCCTCAGGGATCATGAACTTGTGTTTCTGAACGATTGATCTAGACCTGGTCTGGGTGTAGGATCGCAAATAATGTGCTTGCAACCATTCCACCATCTGCTGGTAGTCGGCCTGCTATTCAGCCGATAGTTTGTCCATAGTCACAGGGATGATGTTGTCCTGGTCCAGCTCCGTGGTCGAGACGTTCACCATTGTACTGGATCTGGAAGTTGGTGTCCCACCGGGCGTGCCAAAAGCGTGTTGATGAGAATTTTTTCCACGCGCTGCCCTGGGAGATCTGCTTAATTCCAGTGCAGGTCCAAAATCGGTCGCCTTTTGTGATTGAGCGGACGTGCCAATTGGTTTGATCCTGCAACCAACAAGAAATAAAAAGATAGGCATTTGGTTAAGATTAGATCCTACTCGATCGGCTATGGATATTAATAAATATATAATTACTATCCCAAAGCACGTTTAGACCAAGTGATTAGGATAGATCGGTAACATACCGAGACAATATAAATCACTTATATCTAAAAGTACCTTAGGATAATAATTTTATATATTTATAGCCTAGTCGATGTCGCAGATCTATTGTAAATCGGCTAGTACTCCGATATATTTTATAAAAAGATATTAATCTGAACTAAATGTGTTAAACCAAGATCAATCGGCTATTAATGTAATTTAACAGATTGATACTAACACATTTAAATAGATTAAGATCGCAGTTCTAATACATCTAACAGTAATAATACATAAAAGATGATTAAAATAGGTAAGACATACTGAAACCCCCGCGCTATCTCTAATAATAAAGATTGAGTCGAATAGATTTACATAATTCTAAATGCGACTTAATAGGTCGATTAGATGCAACATTAAGTACCAAAAGAAGAATGAGATCTATTTAGACTAATAAGAATTCATCGAGATGGTAGATACGCCATATAATCTAAATCAACCTATAGATCTAGCTCTGTTATCTTGAAGGATATGCTAGCCGATCGAAAGATAGATCTAGGCATTGATCTAGATTATATATCGTATATGGTAAATTAAGCAGTTTGCAACATCAAAATCAGAGTATCATGATGATGAAAACATGGCCTCGATACCATAAGCCGCTTGTAACAAAAAATTATCTTTCCATGAGATCGAAAGCGATGCAGCACAAGAACAAAGCAAGACCTCGTCGAGAAAAAGTAAAACAGAAAGGTTGACGATGCGCCAAAGTTGTATTGATGTGTGATCGATTGATTACAACAAACCCTCGGGTCTTATTTATACCCGGTTACAACAACATCCATGTAGATCACGGTTTCTATCTTATCTACTATTTACATTACGACAATATCTCAGGACGGGGTCCCATGCCGCATTACAAAAGGAAAATCTACAAAATATCTATTTTATAGATACAATTGTCGTTATAGGACCTCATCCATAGATGACAATATCTTTAACGTCTTCTGGAGACCGAATCCAATAATCATCTCTAAGCTTTCCTTTCGGGATTAGCCCCCTTCGGTCTTTAATCGGAATCGGCTATCGGCTATCCTGGTCCGACTCGGACTCTGCCGACTGACTCCGTAGCCGATTCGGACTTAGCTGATGCGACCTCTGTTTTCGCAGATCATGCGTTTCCTCCAATTCCACTTCAATCCATGTTTTAAACTTAGAAATTTGGTCGTTAACATAGCAGTCCAAGCACGACACGACCAGTCGTGCCGTGTCGGCCCGACCAATTTTCCCTATGTGCTGTGCCGTGCCGTCTACAGTACACGCATGTCCGTACCTGCCCACTTGGGTCCGGCCCATCTGACCATCTATATCAGAGGCCCCCTCTGATGACACGAGACAACGTTGCTCTGGGCCGCGTCTGATGGTGAGTCCAGTGCAGCACTGCATTGGTTGGCCGTTCCGCTGCTGGCTTGCTGGCAGGAACAGTTTCAGCCAGCTGCCCGTTTGGCTTACTGAGTACAGCGAACAATTGATGATTTGCTCCGGACTTCTGGATCAATATGCACGCTGCATATGATTGCAACGCTTGACCAAACCTTCCTTCAAAAATACACGTTCTTCCGCTATGCCTCAGAAGTGGAAGTACTAGGAATGAAGTATAACAATGCATTACTCTTTGGGCTAAAGATACTTAGGTACAGACAGTACTAGGAATGGAGTATAACAATGCATTACTTAGGTACAGACTACATAGCATGATAAGTCCTAGAGAACCACTCGCAGCGGCCTGGCAAAAAAAAGGGAAAAAGAAGAATGGTGGGCAACTGGGAATGGAGCAAAATGGATTTGGATCGCCTGCCTTCACAGCTTGAAGGCACGAACGCAGTCAGACCCTCATCCACCGTTCAAGCAATCCAACGGCTCACGTCGCGTGTGGGCTTAACATCTGAATGAATATTGATCTGTCAAAGCCCACGAAGGCCTAGTGCTATAGTATTTCACCTCAAATACCAATGATCTTTGCATTCTGAATTTCGTTCTCTTTTCAGCAACATGATATGCACGCACAAGCTGCAGAAAATTCTGAGAACAACGTCAGTGACTTTGGATAATATTCGGTCATTAATACCTTCACTCAACTATTAATGGTACTCTTCATCATCTTCATCATAAGTTAGAAGTACAACTTTAGCGAATGTATTCCAGTCCAAATACCAATGACCTTTGCACTGAAGACATATTTTAGCTATGAAGATTGTATTCCAGGGCATTGCTATTGTTCTTATCAATCTTATGCTCTAATCACAACTTTTATTTTGCTTTTATGATGTGACTTGATATTGCGTCCTACTTTGTTGTGATGAATTAGAGGCGTTATTTGAAACTTTCAGTTGCCTTGTTTTTTTATTTTGGTGATATTATCGGTATTTTTTATGTGTATTAGCCCTAACTCCAACGAAAGCTAGGTTCTATAGATGCTAGAGGTGGCTGGCTATCTTGATCAACTCTAGAAATATTAAAAGAGAGGAGAGGAGAAAGATATACAATATTACCCTTAAGTTTTTTTTGTTTACTTGATGTATTACTAACAAAAACGCATATGTGTTGCAACAGGTGAAGACAATTTTCACGATTGATAAAAACTCTGTCAATTTAAACAACAAACAAAACAATAGCAAAACAAAGTAAAAAATATAGCATTGAACCTGGTTGTGCTCGCTTCATCCGTCATCACACGAAGAATACCTTATGTAAAACTTTTCATAGCCTCCCAAATCGATTGGGTGACTACTTTATAAGTTGATGCATGTGTATTTTGCTATACCTCATGGATCAAAGATTGAAATTTTGATTATTCAATTAATAAAAGTTTTTTTACTGTAGATTGAAAGCATTTGCAAAGTAACAAACTTGCCACATACAAAAAATATTTATGAGGAGAGAAAAAAAGAGAAAAGGAGAAAAGAGAGGAGATTGAAAGGAGAGGAGAGGATCAGGATTATCAGGAGAAAAGAAAGGGAGAAAAAGAAAAAAAAGAGAGAAAAAGACAGCCGATCAGGGAGGAGTGCGAGTGCCAAGTGGAGGCGTGCGAGATGGGGTGACGGGATGGTGTGGACCGGTTAGGTTGGGCTGAAAGAGGGAGGGGTTAGACTGGGATATGAGTATATAATAGTTATTTTAGACTCACGTCAAATTGGATGCGAACGGCATATAACCGACTCAACCAAAATTCTGACTGAAACATCTTTAATTTTTATAATAGTATAATAGTAGAGATAGAGATTATTAAACATCTTCAATCTATATAATAGTAGAGATAAGAGATTAATAATCGTTGATTGTAGGGTTTGCTATATGTTTCAAAATTATAACCAATAAATCAATGTTAGTTCCCCTTTAAGAACTTCAACACTACAGGTCTGTAAGGTATAAAAAATGATATGACAAAATTGTAGTGTACATTCATCATTTCAATTCAGTACACAATCAATCATGTACATTCAACATCAAGGAAGTACTGACAAGAATACAATAAAAAAACTTGAGCTGATTAAATTTTAAAAAGAAACTTGAGCTGAAATGCCTACTGATCTGAGTAATACTGGCATCATTTAACTATGAATAAGAAAACTTGAGCAGAACTGCATAAAGTCACCACCAATTACTAGTGATGTTTGCTCAAAGGCACAAGGAAATTATCCATACCACAAATGTGGATATAATTCCAACCAAATTGCTAACGAATAGCCCAAAAGTTGAAGCCATCCAAGTATGCTGTAATGAAGTAAACCAAGCATCCATAGAGCTGCCCGAGACCGATAATGAACTGGAGAATATGGTTGTAGGACTTCCGTGATGCGGTGGCATTAGCGGCAAACCAACCTTTATCAGCTAGAAACTAGAAACAGTTGTACGAAGTAAAACAAAGAACAAGTCATGCAATGGACCCAGATAATATGGTTTTCTAAGTTTCTCTGATGGCTCTTGTATGATCACTCTATACTAAGAACTGAACTAGATGAATACTGTCATAAAAACTGAATTAGATGACAAATAATAGTACCAGAAGAGATGATTATCCAGTGATCCAAGATAAGAACACTGCAAGAATGTGGATTTCTGAAATTGAAACTTCAGAAAGAAACCTGAACTTCCACTGATGTTCAGAATGTGGTTTTTAAAACGAAAAAAAAATTCAAGATATCATTCAGAATAAAATTCGGCGAGTAGTACCCATACATCAGCACATATTCAGCATAAAATTGCTCATGGTCACTAGTGCTTAAATCTGGAATTTCTCATTGACTTGTCAAATGCAAACTGAAATTATGGACATTGGACTTGGTCAGTGAAACAAAATGCTCATGGTCACTAGTGCTTAAATCTGAAATTTGACACACCTAAAGGGCAATTTTTCAGATCTGCAAGTTTCCCAAGTTTTCATTGCATAATACCAAGCAATCAACCAAAATATACAATCATTCGTACATAAATGAACCAAATTGAAAGTCAACATGTGAGGAAAATTCAGGGTTTGGTTTATGTCAAACAAAATATTAGCTATTCAGAAAAACCAGTGCGCAACCTCAGTCGTCGTGCTCGTCCTCAATAGCCTCGCAGCCGTGCGCCGCCTCCGCCCTGTGTGCGCCTCCTCAGCACGACAACGCCGGCCGTCGGGATTGGGAGGAAAAGGGAGGGAAGACGCAGGGA
Source organism: Oryza australiensis (assembly GCA_019925245.2). Lineage (NCBI taxonomy): Eukaryota > Viridiplantae > Streptophyta > Magnoliopsida > Poales > Poaceae > Oryza > Oryza australiensis. The sequence goes on along the minus strand of JAIFGZ020000118.1, from coordinate 3,198,136 downwards.
GGGAGCGCGCCGACTCCGCCGCCGCCGTGCACCGGCAGCCGCCCCAACCGCCGTGTGCAGCCACAGCCGAGAAAGGTGGGAGAAACGTGGAGGGCTCCGCCTGCGCCGCCGCCGAAGAGCGCACCCCTCCCTCCGCCTCCTGTTCTCTCGAGCGAGGTCAGGGCAAGGGTGCACCGTGCATGCGAACCGGTGACGGATTGTGGATGGAAGGGGTAGTTCGATGGCAATTTGATGTAATTAAGGAGAAAATGGATGGGTAGCGGCTGTTTTTTTGTCCAGAGTGGAGCGGTGGAGCTGGCCTAACCTGGGCTTCAGCTCCAGCTAAGATGGATCTGGGAGCTGAAGCTATCGAACAGGTCCGTAGTTGGTAAGTTGCTACAGGTCGCGTACGCTGACACTTCCTGGGCCAAAACAACCTTCGTGGGCGTTGACAGACAAGTCCATTCGGCTGTTTAAGCGCACATACGACGTGAGCCATTGGATTACTTGAACGGTGGATGAGGGGCTGACTGCATGCTAGTGCCTTCACCCCATGAGGCTATGAAGGCAGACGATCCAAATCCGGAGCAAAATACATCTTTCTGCAAAGTTTATGAGTATGTTACAGTACATTTCGCCTGAAACACAGCACAATGCGACGATGAAACAGCTTACAGACATGTCTATGCTCTAGGCTTGAATAATCAGCAAAAGTCTTAGTGACTAGAAAATGTATTACAACATATTAGCCAAAATTCCTCCTGAATTCACTTTCGTACCTTTTTCAGGCAAGCATTAGTTGACTCAATTCAAACTATGGTCCTACTGGGTATATGCTAAATATGGAATTATCCAAGCTTTCCGATCTCCATCTTTTTCTTTATCGCACGATGACCATGGTAGACGAAAGAATCTATGATGCCAGCAACAGTGAAAATCCCTGTACGATTGCGATTGAAAGATGGGTTGGAAAATATACTCATGCAAAAATCAGTCTTTTGCTTATGTTTTCTGGAAAGGGACAAAAAGATAAACAAGTTTGTGAGCTATGACAGACCTCCAACAATAGCACATATGTTTGTCAGGAAGTGAAGAAGCGATGTATTTTCTTCAGTAAAATCGACCTGCCAAAAAACAATCAGCTTGTCAGGCAGACAACACAACTTCAATCTTAAAGGATGAAGAAGGCAGGTAAAGATGGTCCCTATTGCATAATATCTTATACAAATCAACATGTAACTAGAAAAGCCATGTGTTGCTTTCGAGAAATAAAAGCAAACATGCCTGTGATGAGCATCCGAGCATACAGCTAAATAGCCTAGATCATTGTACGTATTAAGAGCTAAATAAATTAATATGTAACCAGAAAATTGATATGATACTTTCAAGAAACAAATACAGGCATGCTTGTGGTTTTAGAGCATGCAGCTAAGTAGCCTACTCATCGTATGTATCCAGAGTTACAGACTATCAACAGATAGCACAGAAATATTGCTAGCCAATGCTCCAAGAATGACTACATAAAATCATTGTATCCATTCTTCACCTTAATTGGAGAAAATTCATAGAAGAAATATACACCAGGCGGAGGCCTGGGATAGCCAATTGCTTCTCTAAAGTGCTCCGTCACAGAAAACTGCAAAAGAAAAAAAGAATTAAGATCAAAAGTTTTGGCTTCAGAATAAAGTAAACAATAAACGGTGTTTTCTCTTACCTGATTTGAGTTAATTTTCCGTCCTCTAATGTCAGTATATATTGTGGGAACAACCTGCATGTAAACCAAAGAGGCAGCATGACATCTCTTCATACACATGACATTGTGCAACCACAAGAAAAAAAACATGACTAGTTACTAAAAATATTACCTTGACAAAGTACTGGTACATCCCTGTTAATCCATTCGTGTGCTCCTGTATCCACTCTACACTGAAATACGCAGGAAAGCAGGAACATGGAAAACAAGGACCAAAGAGGGATACAATGTATGATCTGCTTCCCTAAATTCCAAACATACCCATCAAGAGGATTGACAACACCAGGGAATTCTACCCCAAAGGATAGCTTGTTTATCTTGTGACTTATCTGTTTCAGTAAAACCATTGTAAGTGCATGTTTAGGCTCAGTATTGTCAATGGTTCAATAAGATGGATGAAGAAAATAATTCAACTTGCATTGTAATTTTCTTGTTGGAAGTTCAAGAGATCTTGAAGGAAGTTGAATGATTGGTCCAAGCTTTTCCCAGGGGCAAAGTGAAAATTTCCAGCTACTTTGTTGACATTTACAAATCCATGAATGTTGCAACCTTCTCCTTGCTCATCTTTTAACCTTTGAACAAAGCCCTCTCGCTTACACTGGAACACAAGTCAAATAAGGATAAGATAGAAGCATGAAACTGGTAGAGAAGATGTCTGCATGCTTTGGTTGCATGCAGCACAAACTCTTAAATGAGTTCATTACGAAGACAAAATGGGTTGCACAAATTTGTTAACATATTATGTTGCATGCAACAAAATGACCAAACACCGCACTTCATAACAGAAAAGAAAATCGAGTGCACACTATAAGATAGTTTGATCGGAATTAATACAGATATTTTCCAAACAACATTATGATAGAAGCTATAATTCAAACTTAACTTTTATAGACATACTAGTGAATATGCTCGTGCGTTGCAACGGACGTCATTTTATTTTAGTGAGAAATTCAACATGGACACGCAATGGATTCCGATTCAGATTCAGCATCGACGGGCGTGGGGGCAGGCCGCCTGACCCCGGGCGTCCGTCTTTGGATCGACCGAGCGGCGAGCCGACAGCAGGGACGACGACGCAGGGAGGGAAGCAGGCGGAGGGCGAAGGTCCAGGCGGCGGCGCAGGAGCTTCAAGCGGCGACGGGAAGGAGGGGCGCTGCGCGGATGGGGACGGGAGAGGGGCACAGGCGTGGCGCGGGGTGCGGCGCGGAGCTCCGAGCAACGATGGGAGGGAGGAACGCAGGCGCAACGCGGATGGGGATGGGAGGGAGGGCGCGAGGGAGGAAGGGATACGGGAGGTCTTTTTTTCCATCCAAGCCCTCCCTTTCTTTTCAAGCATTGAGACTGCGAGTTAATTTTATAAATACTCAAGGGGTTTTCGCAAAATAGTCAGGTGAACTGCAGGTTAATTTTATAAACACTCAAGGGGTTTTCTGCAAAATAGCTAGACGGACAAAAAATTTTGAGTAGAAACACTACTTACTTTATAGATAGTTATAGATTGTGGATTGCCAATAAGGTTGTAGGCTTCTTACTAGCATATGGCTAGATGCAATACAAGTCGTGGCTCCCAAATATATTTCATTACATACACAAATATATAACGAACATGTCATCGACATCAAGGTAATAGCACAGTAATTCTACAATGATCTATGTGATGATAAGAAAACACAATGCACGGCCACACATTACTGTGTCAAGAATTGACTAGTTAGCTAATGACTAGACCAAGGACAAACCCATGACGAGGGGCAATGCACGAACGAGTTTTGCTAAGAACCATGTGCACGAAGATTGAACAAGACTATGCAATCTCTTGCAAGTGTGAAGAAAAATGGTTGAGTGCATAGTACCTGATCAATTTCTTCTATATTGGTGAGTGCCCACCCTTTCTTCCGATAGGCATCACGAACATCTTCACAGGAGTTACAGCACTGATCATCTGACTGATGAATTAGTAAAAACTATATTAGTTTTTCTTACAATTTCAATGGAAAAGAAAAGGATAAAACTTAGTGTTACAAATAATATAGGTGTAAATACATAAATAATAATAATAGGCAAACTCGACATAAATGGTATTAGAGTCTTAGAGAAGTGTACAATGTACCTCTTCTGAACCATAACAAGATCCACAGTAAACTTCATTATGGTCAAGTCTTCCACCATGTTTCTGTAGTGGTCTTTCAATCTAGAGGACCACGATTCAGGTTAGCTAGAGTTAAAATATATTTTTTGCCAATATAGTGCATACCCACCATACAGCAAGGAATAATCTGACAACCCCTTCATGCCAGTACACCACTACTATGCATGAATCTGATACAAGAACATTGTCCTTGACATCATATTTCACAACTATCATACCGGTCCCTTCATGCCAGTATGTCATTACTATGCCTGGATTTTATATTCAATTTGTATCTCTGTAGAGGTTACTCACATAAAGATAAAGTGGCAGCATAAATAACCTATGTTTTTTTCTGGAAAACCACAACAAGAATAGTCACTAACAACTAGGGATGAAAACATATCGGAAATGGACGGAAACTAGCTCTATCATATTCGTTTTCATATATATATTTTTGGAATAGGAATCGAAAACCCGGATACGGAAATGGAATTGAATATTATGGAATACAGATACGGAGCGAATACAAAATAGAACAAATACGGTAACGAATATTTGCCGGGATATAAAAACCCCTCAAATTGAGCTTCCTAAATCAAGGAAGAGATATCGCTTGTTATTTTAGGTCAACATCTCCAAAGTTTATATTGTCAATTTTGTAGGCGGTCCCACAACCATATGTGAAAATCGATTTTCATGCCCGTTCCCCTAAGAGACGCATGTAAATATGATTATCCACTTTATAGTCCCAAGACCTCTTACTTCATGTATAGCTTACTTACCATATCATTTATCAAGTTCTTGTTGTATAGATTGAAGATGCTATTTATTTTATTTCACATCTTCGAAACTTGTAATGTTTGTTTTACACTTTAAATATTTTCAAATACAAATGTCATAAACTACAAAGTGGTAGATCCCATTGAGCTCTACAACTTTGATATGGAGCACGTCTCTCCATCGATGTCATTTGAATTGTAGATCTGAGATTTGCAAAAACAGATATGGTATTTTATAATGAATATTGAGACCCTTAAATGATCTCAAATAATAAAATTTCAGCAACGAAGTTGTAGATCTCGTCGAGCTCTACAATTTTGATATAAAGTTTGTCTTCATCTAACTCCATATGAAAAAGTTATGTATATATACGTGTTTTTTTCTGAAAATTGATCCCTGCCTGCGGATATCCGAAAAAAATTCTCAGATAGTTTCTAACCGTTTTCCGATTCCGATGGATAACGTCCTTACTGTATTCATTTCCATTTCCGACAAAAAAAATCTGAATTTGTTTCCGAATCCGAAAATATCCAGAACTATCCAACAAACCTATCCGATTCCCAAAAAACGTCTGGACGGACGGAAAGTATGCTTACCAGTTTCATCCCTACTAACAACTAGAAGAATCTAAAATAACTTCATGGCTTCAAACAGGCACTATGAAGGCCAAAATTTTATTACAGCAGCACAATAGGACCAGCTATTTTCCTGAATAAAGGAAAAGGATCACACAGCACGATGTTCAAGGTCTGGTTATGAAATGAATTGATTAATTAAAGTAGATCTCAAATTTTCTAAGATAAAAACTAGTGCACAGTTCCAATGATGATGAACGTGAAGGGGGAAAAAACAGAAGAGTTTCACCTGCACACCTTTTCAAGTTAAAAGTAAGAAAACATACCTTAGGGGCACCAACTCCATCTTTTCTTGATTCAATTACATTGCCAAGATTATCAATTCTTTTCTTTATTATGTCATGTCTCTGCAAAGCAGATAGTTGGAACCTCAGGCAGCATATTATGTGCAACAGTGCTTGGGAAGCACTTTATAAAACAGAACAAAAATATAATAAGGAAACTGATGAAAACTGTCGTACATACTATATCATAATGCTGCTCTCCACTGACATCCATCGTATCAACAGCAACAAGTGAACAAGCAAGAGCTGGGAATGTAACATCAAACTGCAAAGATGCAGTAATGTAAGTTAACAACAAAAAGAATAGGACTCATCGACATATTGCAGAACATGGCATGTGCAATGGCCACATAAGATTGTCACAATACAACAAAAAATAAATCCTCTGATCTCAAGATTGTTTATGTGGTCGCATAAGATCCAGTAGCACCTACATATGCACATGTCCAAGAAAAATGCACCACTTTTTCACAAAAAAATGTAGACAACATATAAATATCCTGATTTTCACGTATATGCAACCACTAAAGATCCTATGAAGTGGGGGTGGCGTGGGTGTAGAACACACCAATGGCCTCGAATCCTCTTTTTATAAGATTAAAGAAAGATAAATTAAACTAGAATTTAGCCTAAATGCCCAATAACATGGTTTCCAAAAAGGAATACATGCATGGAAAAGCACAAATTAACAAGAGGAAACTAGTGATGAAGACTGCCTTAGCAGTACAAAAAGTTGGAAAGTTAGGAGAAGGAAAATGAGCATCCACACTAACATTGATGTGTAGCCTTTCCCCTCTTGAGGTATCAACTGTGAGCTTACTCTCTGTAGCAGAATATAGATACAGTCCTGCAGAAAAGTTAAGAATGTTTACGACTATAATGTTCAGTGCAGGAAATAACTAGTAAAGTAATGGCAAGTAATAAATAATCTACTCATCAGAAAAAAAAACTAGAACGGTAGCATGAAAAGTTCCCAAATTAATCAAACCATAGCTAGCTTCAGCACTAATGATATTATGATAACAGAACAATTAACAGATGTGTAATACTAAATCCACACAAAAGCATCCCTGCGAAAATGAAAGAAATACCGACACAGTACTCTGATAAGTGATAACACCAACTGATCCATAGCATGACAATTGAATCAACAGCATTCTAAATCATACATGCTGCAACGAATCTACCGTACCCAACACCAAGCGCCTCTACCCTTCAGGCTTCAGGTAATTCCTCACGCCACCTTCTAACCAATACGAATACGCCACTCAAATGCACGTTAAATTGGAGTATTAATTATCATCCCGCTATTTCCAATTCCCACCGATCAGACGGCGAACCAACCACATGCTCCCAACCCACCACCACAGATTCCTCCCGTGTTGCACCCTAACACGTGAACAAATGGAACCAATCCGCAAAGCCACCGCCCACAGGCAGGCGATAAAACCGAAAATTGAAAGGGGATCTGAGGCGGAGAGGGAGGGATCAGCGAGGCGGGGGGAGGTGGCGTGTCACGTACGGATCTCGGAGAGGAAGAGGAGGAGGATGGCGAGGGAGGAGGCGATGGTGATGAGGCCGCCGGAAAGCGTGCGGCTGTAGAAGTCCTCGTTCACCTTGGGGTAGGCGTCGAGGCTCCGCAGCTTGTTCCACAGATCCATTGCTTCAGGCTTCCCCTGCCGGCGAGGCCGCCGGAGCCGCCCAGGACGAGGAGGAGGAGGAGGGGGAGATCTGCCGCGTAGCCGTGGTGTGGCCCCGTCTGTTGGCCCGCCGCGAGGAATATGGGACTATGGGAGGGTGTTTCTGGAATTTGTTTGTGGCAAATGGGAGAGGACGATTCGCGACGAACTCCTTGTTGGTCTTGGGCCTAATGGGCCGCTGCTGCATGTTCAGTAGCAGTAGAACACCCACACCCACCAGTAATATCTGAAGCACATATAAAACCAAAGAGAGAAAAAAAGGCAACCGACGATTGTCACGGCCTCGATTTATTTTGCATTAAAAATAAATTAATAAATCATTTCTAAAATTTATTTATGTTAAAAGTGAAAACAATTTTGTCAAGTGTGAAAAATAAATTTTTAAAAAACAATCATGGTTAAAAATATTTCTTTAATATTCTCCATGCCTAAAATACGAATTTTTCGTGAATTTTTAGAGCTCAAGAATAATTTTAATAATATAAAATTCATTTCACCAATTAATTAAATGAAAACCAATTAAAATTTAATTTTCAACTTTGGGTCGTTTCCAGCCCAAGTCTACTCTTCCTTCCCGCGTGACCCGCACCCCTCTCCTTCCTTCTTCTCTCTCCTTCCGTCGGGCCGGCCCATCTCCTCTTTCATTGGTCTAGTTTCTCCTGCCGGCCCACTTGTCTCCTCTCTCACGCGAGGTCCATTTCACTTCCCTGACGGATTGACAGGTGGGACTAGGACCCACCTCTCATCTCCTTCTCCTACCTCTGGCCGAAACTCTTGGCCATGCCGACGCTCGCATCGTCGCCAAATCCGATGCCCTCCCTCCCTCGCAATGTGTTGGTATTTATTATGGTCACATAATAATCTACAAGCACAAAGATTAGTTCAGGCTATCGTATCCACAGGGAACGTGTATGTACAATTTAAAAACAAGATTCTTCTAAGGCCAACAACTAAATGGTAGACTTGGGATAAAGAGGACTTCTATGGGTTAATTATCTTAATTAAGTTAAGGTAAAATTCTATCAATTGCTTTGGACACCGCGTCTATGCTATTGATTACTACCCTAATCTCGATGTCACGCTTATAGAAGATTAAGGTACTTTAATAAGCAGAGAGTGAATCCACAACGATGAGAATATATCTTAAATAAAAAATAAATACAAAAAATCATGACTACTTACTTATATAAAAACTTGTATAAAAGAAGCATCCGTCGAGATACAAGATCGGAGAGAGTGCTGACATCTCTGGCACTCCTCTAGAACTCCCCTCGAAGAATGCCGACATCTCCGGCACTCCCTCGAAACTCTCCGGAGAGAACTCTAATATTTAGGGCACTCCTTTCGAAGTTCTCCCTCACTCTCTTCCTACTCTACTAGAGCAATGTCTAAGTATGAAAGTGAGTTGTACTTCACTTTATCATGTATCTTGAGAGTAAGATGAACAGCTCCTTTTATAGCCTTCCTATGACTGTTACTATGGCGGTTGTGAGGTCGGTTCACCCACAATTGTCATACGAGATGAACTAGGACCCTCCACATGGAAGGTGGGGATGAGCGGGCACAAGGGTGGTTTGGCCGAACCATGATTCGATCAACCCCCTAGCACTGTCATACCCCCTCTTCTTCGGCCTGGTCACTATCTAGTGGGCCCTAAGAATGGTGCATAGTGGTGGGCCAATTTTGAGGTGATTTAGTCAGCTTTGTGGGCCCTCCAATCCACATACTCGCGTATGATTAGCTGGAGGTGTGTTTTGTCACATGGCAAGTGATTTTTGTCCATAATTCACATGCATAGAAATATTCACCAACTCATGTGAAAATGATTAGTAATAACCACTGCCACTAAGTTTGATGTTTTATTCCAATTGTTTTTATACAGTAATTGACGGTCGGATTTTGCACTTAAGGACCGTCAATAACACTCTCACACTTAGCCTTTACTTGTTCCTGAGTAAAGATCATGGATGACAATATAGATATGATCCCCTTGAAATGATACAAGCATACAAGTTATTCCAAGCCATACCTGTACTTGTGAATCTTGAAGTGTCTACCATGTTATCTTGGGTGAATTAACAATAAAACGGCCTTGATTGAAATTACCTCTACTCCTCCTGACGAGTACCTTAGGTTTTTCGCTTTGCTCATAAAACATAACTTTACTTTACTCCTCAATTGATTCTCCCGGATCACTCAATGTGTATAGTTCCTCACTAAGGCATTGATTGTGCCTTCTTTTGTCCTACTTCTAATAAGACTTATCTAGAGCTCAGGTACAAAATAAGAAAGGCATACCTGTATCACATATGTTGTAAAGTCAAAAACTGGATCCAAGAAGATAACTAGTCATACAATCATGATCAAGATGTGCATGTGTGTGGAAAGTGGATGTATATGTGGAAATATGGAAAATGCAATGATGACTCTTTTTGTATGATCATCCTCCTTGTACTTATTTGGAGAACATGGCTATATTTCTCTCTCTCATGTTCGCGGTGGCGGTTGACCCGAGTATCCTCCTATCAAATGAGGACACCCCTTATTCACGCAATAATCATAACGAAGGAATAATTGTGCGGAGAAAGTACGTGAGGACAAATGTTACATAGCTAAATTTATGTATGGACAATGTAAATTAAATTGAATCATTGAATATTATTCATCTACATCTGAAAGATCCATGTAGGGTTAGGGTTTAGGGTCTTTCACTTGACCTTCTTCAAGATCTATAATTACATCAGGAACCTTGGTACTATCCATAGTAGTAGGTTCCCCATCCACCTGATCTCGTCGATCAAGATCTATGATCCCATCCAAAGCCTTGGTGTTATCCACAGAAACATACTCCCTTTGGATGCCAATGGGTTGACTTCATTCGAATTGAGGGGCATAGATCTTTTACTTGAAACACCATGTTAATTATATATAAACATATGAACATATGTTAATTATATATGAATATAAAATATATCAACATATGAACATTATAATTATATATGAATATAAAATACAATAGAACATGGCATTGTAATAATTAGTCCCGGTTTGTAAAACAAACCGGGACTAAAGGTGAATTTCAGTGGGCGGGAAAACATCTTTAGTCCGGTTGGTGGCTCCAACCGGGACTAAAGATGTCCACCTACGTGCGCCATGTGGCTGCCCCGATTTAGTCCCTGTTGAGGCCACCAACGGGACAAAAGATATGATCTTTAGTCCGGTTGAAGCCACCAACCGGGCAAACATCTTTACTCCCGGTTGGTGGCTTCAACCAAGACTAATGATCATATCTTTTGTCCCATTGAATCCACCAACCGGACTAAAGTATCTTCTGTCCCGTTGTTGGCTTCAACTGGGACAAATGATGCCGTGACTATATATAGCAAGGGCCTCACTAGGGATCCAACACTTAGCCATTTTCGCACTTCGAAACTACATCGTCTTCGTCTTTGTCGCTGTCGCCAAGCCCCAGGACGTCGCCGCACCACGCCGTCTTCGCCGTCTTCGTCGCCGTCGTCATCGTCGGAGGACTCGCTACTCCGCCGTCTTCGTCGCCGCCGCAGTTAGCGCCGCCGCCCCCAAAGATTTCCCGACATTATGCGCTAGGGTTTGGCCGCCATCGACGCCATCGCCATCGCCGCCATCGTCGTGGTCGGCCGCCGCAGCCCGCCGTCGCCGTCGACGTCCGCCCTCCCCACGCCGCCCACTCCCCTTGCGCCTCCCCACGGCCCCGAGCCGGCCGGCCCCTAAACCCTAAACGGCCGCGTGCCGCCTCCACCCACGCCGCCGCCGCCGCCTCGGCATCCTCGCCGCCCTCCACCCACGCCGCCGCCGCCTCTCGCATCCTTTGCATCTTAATATATGAATTTTGAATATATGTGTATTTTGAATATATGTGTATTTTGAATATATGAATTTTGAATATATGAATTTTGAATATATGAATTTTGAATATATGAATTTTGTATGTATGTGTATTTTGAATATATGAATTTTGTATGTAAATGGAGTGTTATATGTAAATGGACTGTTATTGGACTGTTGAGAATTTTGAATTTTGAATTTTTAATATGTATTTAAATTTGAAATTTGAATGTTTATGTGAATTGTGAATTTTATATTTTCGAACGAACGAGAACGATAAAATCAACAAACGGTCGTAAACGAACGAACGGACGGAGGGACGGACGAACGAACGAGTGTTTGTTTGTTCGTTCGTTCGTGGACAAATGGACGTTCACGAACGGACGAACGAACGTGGACGAACGGACGTCTCCTTTCCTCTATCTCTCCTTTCCTCTCCACTTCCACTCCTCTCCTCCTTATCTCCCTCACATCATTCTCCTCTCTTTCTCTCCTCTCCTCCGGATGATCGTACTCACGGACATGAATGATATAACGAACGTCGGTCGTGTTCTAGCAAAGAGAAACAAAAGAGAAGAAGGAAAATATAGAATGTGATCTTCTTCACAAGTCTTTTCTAGGATGGAGATAATCTGTGATTCGAATCCATCTTCTTCTTTTTGTCTTTTTTACGTAGACATACATGATTTTCCGAATAATTGATACATGTATTAACCGAATAATTTTTTTCAGAATTCTTTGATTAAGTCCTCAACCCATAAAAGTCAAATGGCGGATCGTGACGAGGAACAACTTCTCCATGATGAGATCGCACGAGGAACAGAGTTTTACAACGAGGAGGGGAATGAAGATACAAATCAATACCTCAACGAGAAGGGGGACGAGGGGGGGACGAGCAGGGGAACGATGAGGAGAATGAGGGCTCCGCCTCCGCCTCCGCTGGACAGAAGAGGGCACGCGGGCAACGCGGCCTCAACAAGCGCATAGAGGGTCGACATGTCATAATAGAGGTAGAATCTGACGGTCGCCCTATTGCCTCAGAGGACGCCGCAAGGAAGTTTGTGGCGCACAGTGGATGGGTGGTGAGGGATCACATGCCCATAAGCGTTGTCAACTGGAGGCGATCAAGGATAGGAGGAGATGAGCAGAGCTATCTACCGGACACAGAGAAAGAGATGCTCTGGACGACAATGCTACAGACGTTCATCATCCCAGACTCACAACAAGCAAGGGTCAAGGAATGGACGTTAAAGAAAATGGCAGAGCTCTTCAGGAACTACAAGAAAGAGTTACACAAGAAATATATCCTGAAGGGCCAGACCCCTGACTTTGACAAGTTCCCAAAGCTCAGAGATCATTGGGATGCTTTTGTTGAACACAAGACTGGGAAAGAAGCACAAGCTATCATAGAAAAGAACAAGGCCAATGCAGCTAAAAAGAAATACCATCACAAGCTTGGGTCAGGCGGATATAAGAAAGCAATGGAGAAATGAGAGAAAATGGAAGCCGACCTTGAAGCGCGAGGTATCGTTCCAGGCACAGCCAACTGGCCGAAACGATCAAAACACTGGTTTTATGCTCACGGCGACTCACTTAATCCCGTCGATGGCATAGTTATCTTTGGTGATGAAATTCAAGAAGCCGGACGGAGGTTAGAGGAGGCGCTGCAGCCACTTCCTCGGGCGCGTTCGGGCTGGACAGAGAAGGACGAGCTAACGCTCGCCCTCCAAAACCCAGAGCACCCGGGGCGTATGCGAGGAAAAGGCGTTGTCCCCTGGAAATACGGGTTCCAAGCTGACGTAGACACATACAAGAGCCGAATGAGGTCAAAGCAAGAGCAGGATGCGAGGTTCGCTGAGATGGAAATGAAGCTCTCGCAGATTGATCAGATTGTGGACGAAAGGCTGACCGCAAGGTTGGCGAGAGGAGCAGAGCCATTGGGTTAGCTAACAATGGATCCAAAGAATAAACGCTCAACTACAAGAAGAAGGCAGCAGCTAGCGCTTCAACTGGAAATGAAGGCGATTTGGCCCCACAAGCTGAACCGGTCCGTCATGCCCCGTTGATGACATCACACAACGGACCCCATGTGAGCTGCACATTCCGCTAAAGAACATAACAATAAAGGTATGTTTGTACTTTTATGTTGTACGTATATTTCCTTGAATAACTTGTCAATCAATGTTCATTACTAACTAATAAACAATCTTCTCGAACAGGTCGCGTCGGGCATGACCATTCCAGTAGACCGAGACGGCACCTACCACTCCCGGCCCGTTCCACCTGCGTACTCGAAAGTTAAAATTGAACAGGTGGAACGCGGCTATGAAGATCTCGAGCTGGATATCCCCGGAGGAGACGGGAGCTGACGCTAAGAGAAACAGCTCACGGAATATTTCTCTGGAGGAAGATCTTCATAATATTCCCCGGACGTGGGCCGTCTCCTCTGCCTCCATGTGGGTCGTCTCCTCCGCCTCCTCCGTCTCCACGTGGGCCATCTCCTCCGCTCCACGTGGGCCGTCTCCTCCGCCTCCTTCATCGCCTCCGCCTCCTCCGCCTCCTGCGTCGCCTCCATGAGCACCGACTCCTAAACGGTCGTCTCCAACTCCACCGCCTTCTCAGACTCCTCCGTCGCCACAACGAGCATCGACTCCTAAACGGAAAATATCTCGAGCCACGCGGTCAAGGTCAACAAGCAGTGCACCAAGAAGCAAGATGCCTAAACTTGACCCGCTCCCACCAGCCCCAGAGAAAACGGCATACGACATGACTCCAGAGGAGCTGCACGAGGCCGTCCAAGCTAAAGTCAAGGCCCACTTCAGAAAGAAGTCTCCTGGGAAGCCTCCTAAAATCCCCCAGGAGACTAAGGACTTCTTCAAGAAGACGTACCTAACGCCACAGCCTAAACCGCAACCTCAACCGTAGTCCGACTACGACAGGACTATTCGGAAGGCTGCTGTCAAGGCGAAGAGAACGAGCAAAGATGTACCCCAGTTCAGTGTTTCAAATGTCAGATCAGACTTAAGACAATTTATGCAAACTGCTGGAATTTCAATGGATCAATTACACGGCCATGCTCCCCTGGCGAAGGCTCCGCTGAAATACAAGTTCAAACTTGAAAAGCCTCTTGTAAAGCCGGATCAAGTGAAAAAGCTACCAACACAGATGTACCGCTTCTACAAGTGGTACATGCAAGAATTCAGCAAGGGTGGAGAGATGGTAACGGGAAAATATTCACAGCACTATTTCGTCGATGGAGGTGACTACTTCTATATCCGATTCAAAGACATATTTGACCTGTACCAGCTTGATGCCCTTGACGTCTCACTTCTAGCCACGCGGGCTCTGTAAGTATCGTTCTGTTATTTCGTTTCTTACCTTCTTGTATTTAGCTGACTAAAATTCTTTTTAACTGTTGTAGAATGGCGATCAATTACCGCGACATGCACGACTGTACCAAACATGGATTCATGGATCCACACAAAATCAACGGCGTATTGGTTGATCGTTTTCCTGATCCAACACTGGACAACATTTACAAGGCGCTGGTGATAAACCACTTCCGATCGTTTATCCTTCTGCCCTACAACACTGCGTAAGTATTTTCTTCCTTCCGTACCGATTTCAATCCCGTGTGCATACATAAATTTTCATATGTGTCATCTAAACCAATTTGCAGATTTCGTTGGGTTCTGTTAGTAATTGACATGGATAACTCGCGGATCCATGTCTTTGACTCAATGGATAAACCAGAGTCTACGTACGCAAAGATATTTGAACTGCTAGATAGGTAATGCCATCTTACTTGCTATTGCATATATGCGGTTCTCGGATAATTACTAGCTAACTTTCAACTGCACGTAGGGCATGGGAACGGCTTCGGGCTGATGTTCGCGGAAATTGGAAAGATAAGCTCTCCGTGAGGATGAACTTTTCAGTGAGTAACATGCTCCAAAGTTGTTTTGAATTATTACTTTGTTCTAAAATATGAAATGTATATTAAATCTGTCGTCATTTCTCCTTTAATGTGCAAAACAGTCGCAGGGCACTAACCTATGTGGATATTACGTATGCGACTACATTCACCGCTTTGTGACCAAAGTCAAAACTATCGATGATCTAGATGTACGTATAACAACAATTCATACATTACGTCTTGATTTCTTATTCACTTCATATATTTATTTCTCGTTTGATCGAATTAATGACAGCTTATGCGAGTAAAAGACAACCTCCCCACGAGATTTTCATACAAGCCGCTCAGGAAGAATTGATGGGATTTATAAACGAGCAGATCATTGATCCCACGAGGGAGTTCTATTTTAATTTAAGTAACTTAACCACCGGATCCATAAAATAGACAATGTTTTGTAACATACGAAATATATGTGAATATTGTACATATGTGTATATATTTTGGTAATATATTACATATATATTTCCTTTCTTAAGTTCATTTATATGTGTGTAACTTATATATTTATACATATATATTATATAATATATATGATATAGTATGTAGCACAGTTGGAAAAAGAAAAAAAATTTAAAAAAATATAAAAAATATTTAGTCCCAGTTGAACCGGGACTGAAGATGGCGCATCCGGCCACATGGCTCCGCCATCTTTAGTCTCGGTTGGTATCATCAACCAGGACTAAAAATGCATCTCTAGTCCCGGTTATTTAACCGGCACTAGAGATCGCTCATCTATAATCTCAGATTCGTAGTCCCGGTTTAACAATCAGGACTACTCAAGATTACGAACCGGGACTAGTATGGCTTTCTCCAATAGTAAAAGAGGCAGACTGGCAAACCAACAAGAATGACGGCCCAGTCTACCTAATACATGCATGCATATACATTCATACACACCGCGTACGCATACGCGGCTATGCCTCATGTACAAGTTGATCGAATAAGCACGGTCAAGCTCTATCCATCCAAACAAACGGCCGGATATATCCAGCGCGCGCGGCTGTGCGGAGAGATCGGATCACACAACCGTAGGCGCTGGCGGCGCCGGGTTTCACGTACGCGGCTACTGCCCTAGCTGCCTTCGCCTATAAAAGGCACAGCTTGCAGTCCATACGGGAGGAGCACAAGGCATGTAGAACCACGACGGCGGGAGAAGGACATCGACTCATATAGCACACACAGGGACTCGGCGGAAGGGCACACACGTGTGCGCCGCTGGCGGCAGCAGGCGCCCGGCGAGAGGGCACACCAATGTGTGCATCGGTGGCGACCGGCCGGCGCGGCCCGGTGCTTAACGACGAAGAGAGACCAAGCAAGTGCAGGAGACCTCCATGCAAGGCCGCAGCGAAGAAGATTGCTAGGGGCAGGAGGTGCAGGCCAACGCCGGCTGCTCACGCCCTGCCATATGCATCAACACGATGCATTCGTCAACACTGTATATTCGTCGCCGGCGTCGCCATAGGGATGAAGCCTGGCGCTCAGGAAGGGCCTACGTAGGCACGACTTCCTCATCTAGGCGTTAACTGTTGGCAGCCGCCCGGCGCTAGCAGCGGGAGATCGTCTGTAGGCTGCAGTCATCCACAAGCCGAAGCCATCTAGTTCCATCCAATCGACATAAACCATCTACAAGCACGTGCATGAAGCATCTACAGAAAACCACGTCATCACCGGGCTATACAGAGAAGAATCCACGTGGACGTGGCCTCGATCGCTGGCCAGTGCGCTTGCACCACCAGAGCCAAGCAGGGAGGCACAGGCAGGAGACGACGGTGGCAGGACATCCGCGGAGTTGGCGCCGGGCGGATCAACTCCCATCGAGAGCTCCTCCATACACAGTCATCAACCCATACACATCTCCCGGCGGGTCATGTAAAGCAGCACGTGCATTGACGACTGGCGGCAAGGGGCGCACACGAGGACGAACAACGACGCCTTCTTTCGGCCGACCGAGCCGGAGTTCGTGCACAAACCTCCGTTGGCGAGGAGGGAGAGCAAGTCCTTGGAGAACATCGGGGGCTCCTATGACTGAAGCTTGTTAGTTTGTGATCCCCGCTCCACACGCACGCCCTGTTTCCGTCTTTTTCCGAGGTCGTTGTCATCCCTAGGGGCACCATCCTTGGTGGCCCCTCTCATGCAGCCCAACATAAAAGGAGGAGCCGTCGGGCGCACGCAAACTAATGATTATTGCACACGTGCTCTTCACAAAACCCTAGCTCTACTGATCTAAAGAATAGCACTGAAGTGAGGGGAATCCCCGTCGCCTTGTCAACGACATGGCCGCAACAAGCTCCAAGACCAACTCCGGTATGGGTTCCTCTCCCCCCTTTCTCTCTCCCGTTCACTCTCTAAGTCAAACCCCATTATCTCTATAAGCTAGTCCACCTCTAGAACTGTACCTATGGAACCCTAGAATCCTAACAACGGTATTAGAGTTGCGCTTAGGTCTAGATCTAGTAGGCTAGAAGAAGAAAGAGGAAGGGGTCTCGGATTCCCAAAGAAAGGCTCAAAGAATAGCTCAAAAAACAAAAAATATAAAAACCCTAGCATTGGACGACCGAGATTAGGCGGTCGACTAGATGCCGCGGGCCAAACGGGCCGTGCCGAAAGTCTAATTTAGGTCCCTCTGGGCTGAAGTAAAAGAAGATAAGTCTGGTTCAGGTCCCTCGGGGCTGAAGTAAAAGAAAAGAAGTATGTTTTTAGTCCCTTTTTTAAAGCTTTTATAATTTAAGTTTATGAATTGAATTTTTTTATTTTTAAGCAATTTAAACCAATGTGAAAATTGTTTAGAGAGTAGATAAATGTATGAAATGCTTCTGAACATGTATGTAATTTTTTTCCGCTGCTATAATGTGTTGTTTAAATGATACAAATGTTGTTATTAAGACCAACGTTGTTAATAACAATATTAAAATGATGTTTATTAGTTTTTCCATGCATTGGTTTTATTTCTACCCAACGGTGATGTAGAATTAATGTGATAGTATGTTGTATGTTTTAATTTAGACCAACATTAAATTAAAATATATAAGAGTTTTAAATGTTTCTCAATTTATTTAATTTCCTTTCAGGAAGTACTAACCCACTAGTACACATCTCGGCCATTGAGCCCCTTAATGGGAACAATTATGGCTCATGGCGAGAGAATATCGAGAGCACTTGTGTTGTCTAACATAGATGAAACTCTCACCAAACCTCGCCCCACTGAGCCTGTTGATCCAATGAGGGGGAAGGTGAGAGTGAAGATGATTTCAAGCAAAGGATGCTTAATCATGCTCCAATAATCATGCTCCAAAAAAATTAAAGTACGATGTTGATCGTGCGAAGTGGGAGTCATCAAACCGCATGTGCTTGATGGTAATTAATAGCTCCATTGTGAAGGCAATAAGGGGAGCAATCCCAATATGCACCATCGCCACAAAATACCTCAAGAAAGTGGAGAATAAAGGCTTATGCTAGCACCCTCATTAAGAGCTTGGTGACTATGAAGTATACGGCGGAGGGGTTAGAGAGCACATCTTGAAGATGAGTGGTATCACATCAAAGCCAAACAAGATGGACTTGGTGCTCCCTGATGAGTTCCTAGTTCACCTAATTTTTTCCTCCTTGCCTTCAAACTTTTGTTGTGAACTACAACTCACAACCTGAAAACTGGGACATTGAGAAGCTCATTGTCATGTATGTGCAAGAAGAGGATAGACCCAAGGCTCATGGTGACTCCGCCAACTATGTAAAGCATAACAAGAAGAGGAGCACCTACAGCCAGAATGCCGCCTCTCCTAAGGCACAAGGATGTGCGCCACCAAGTAATCCACATCCACGACCAAGCAACACGGAAGTGGACAAGGACACTTGCAGGTGGTGCAAGAAGAAGGGGCATTATCAAAAAGATTGCCCTGAATTCTCGAAGCATCTCATGAAGAAAGGTGATGACATTATTACATTTGTAGATGAATCACTGTATGTAAGTTATTCTAGATCCACTTGGTGGGTTGATTCAGGTGCGACTATTCATGTTGCAAATTCATTACAGGAATTCCGTACGAGTAGGATCCTAACTTGAGGAGAAAGATGCATTAGAGTTGCAAATGGAGTCAAGGCCGAAGTTGAAGCAATTGGAGATCATCCAGTAGAATTAAATAATGGCTTCATACTTCATTTGCAGAATGTTCTCTATGTACCCTCTTTAAGTAGAAACTTGATTTCTTTATCATGTTTGGCGGATGATGGGTATAATTGTTACTCCGAACCAGATTTATGTTCAATTATATTCAAGAATAAGTGTGTGGGTCTTGTCATTTGACAAGGCCAATATGTTGCCTAAACATGCGAATGTGAATGTTGTATGCAATGAAGAGAATGTTGCGTGCAATACTGTGTCTTCCTCGTCTACGAATGTAAGAAATAAGCGTAAACGATGCAATGATGAAACATCTATGAAATTGTGGCACTATCGTTTAGGCCACATTCGTTAGGGAGAATTGAACGATTAATTAAAGAATAAAATTTGCATCCTTTAGACTTTACGGATTCAGAATATTGCATTGATTGTATTAAAGGAAAATATGTTAAACAAATAAATAAAGGAGTCATACGAAGTCTAGGAAAATTGAATATCATACACAGATATTTGTAGTCCTTTTCCAATTAAGACTGTGGATGATTATGATTCATTTATAACATTCACAGATGATTATTCGTGCTATGGCTACATGTATCCAATTAAAGAACAATCGGAAGCTTTGGATAAATTCTAAGATATTCAAGGCTGAAATAGAAATCAGCATGATCTAAAGATTAAAGTAGTAAGATCCGACCGTGGAAGAGAGTACTACGGTCGGCATACCCCTTATGGCCAAATACCGGGACCTTTTGCAAGGTTTCTACAGGAAAATGACATAGTAGACTAGTTTTCCACACCGGGTGAGCCTCAACAAAATGGAGTAGCTGAAAGACGTAACCGCACTTTAATGGACATGATCCGAACTATGTTAAGCCTCTTCACTTTACCAATAATTCTATGGATGGAGGCATTAAAAACCGTTGCTCATATTCTTAATCGAGTACCAAGTAATTCGGTGCCTAAAACACCGTATGAGCTATGGACAGGAAGGAAACTCACGCTAAATTATGTACAGGTGTGGGGCTGTCCAGCTGAGGCAAAGTTATTTAACCCAAATATTGGGAAGCTAGATCCCAAGATAGTAAGTTGTCATTTTGTTGGCTACCCTGAGAAATCAAAAGGTTTTCATTTCTACTATTCTGACATACACACCAAGTTCGTAGAAATGAGACACGCAATATTTTTGGAGGATGAGATAGTCAAGGGGAGCACGGTACTGTTGATGCAAAAAACACACACTGGTCTGAGAGATCTGCTTAACTCTAGTGCAGGTCTGTAATCTTGCTTTTGGGGTTCAAGGGCGTGCTAGTTGGTTTGATCCTGCAACCAATAAGAAACTAAAGAAAGAAAATAGAGTTAAATCCGAAGAAGATAGCCGATCGGGTATAGCCGATGACATATCGTTCAATATTGAGCCGATGCGATATGCACAGGATCGGCAAAGGGAAAATTAGATCTAATCGATCGGCTGTAGATATCCATAATATATAATTTATGTATAGAAATGCATTTAAACCAAGTGATTGAGATAATCGACAGCATGCCGAGAGAGTATAAATCACTTATGTCTACAAGTACTTTAAGACAAAGATTATATGTATTTATAGCATAGCCGATGTCATAAATCTAACACGTATCGGCTAGTACTCCGATACCACTTTATGCTAAGATATCCATATAGATTAAATATACTAAACAAGAATCAATCAAGTGTTAACAGATTGATAATGGGCTTAATATATTTTACCACAGTGAGATCTTAATATAAAGGACAGATTTAGCATATCAAGTAAACATGCAGGAAACAAGATAGCTAAACCAGATAAGATCGACTGAAACCCCAATACTATCTCTAATAGCAATCATGGGACAAGATAGATATTATGATTCTAGATAATACTTAGTAGGTCAGACTCAACCAATGCATCACTAAGCATAAAGAGAAGCATAAGATCTAAACAAGTCGATGGAAGCCTTTCAAGATGGTGGATACACTATATAATCTAGGTCGACGTTGATATCTAACCCTATCGGTTGTTGTCTAGTAACAGATGCTAGCCGATTAGGGTTAGACAACAATATTGATCTAGATTATATAGCATATATGATAACTCGACGATTTACGTAAACATGATTAGAGTGTCATAAACATGTAAGCACTAATCCTGAGAGCACAAGCCACTATAACAAGCTTTACCTCTCGTCAGAGATCGAACCCGATGCAGCCCAACTCGAACGCAAGAACTTATCGAAACAAACGAAAGTAAAAAGGTGGCGATGCGCCGAATGTGTATTGAACTGATTGTTGTTTGATTACATGGTCTTGGGCTATATTTATACCCAATACAAAACATGTCCTTGTCGGACACGACTCTTATCTCTATTACAACTCAAAATACGGACAAGTCCCTTAGGTGAACTCTTACCGGCACAATCTATAAGAAAAATACTTAAAATAACCTAATTAATACATACAATTGCCTTTTTTGGACTTTATCCACATATGGCAATCCTCATGATGCACTTCAACCTGAACTATCAATGATTCGAATGTTCTCTTATCGGAATCGGCTACATCGGCTTACCTTGTCCGATTCGGTATCAGCCGATTGAACACTTTAGACGATTCGATATCAGTCGATGAACTCCTTAGCCGATTTGGCTTGCGATTGGTGAGTACTTTGTTTCTGAAGATCACGGTCTCCTCCAAATCTGCCTCGACCTTGATTCCAAATCCGATTCATGACTTGCCAAATTTGGTCGTTAACAGGTACCCCGACAAATTAGTCTTGAAGAGAAGCGGGTATATGTACATACTCCGATGATTTAGGAACATTTTTTCCTGATACCTGTTGCTGCTACACTGAAAGCACAGAATGCTGCGATGTCAGCACCTGTTGTTAGTTCTCCTGTGACAACAATGAATGAACAGGAGGAACCTGTTGAACTGGATCCTACAGAACAAGTTGTAACACAAGAGGAAGAGCAACATCAGCCCCAAACAGAAGATGTACCACAACTCAGAAGGTCTCAAAGAGAGAGAAGGACAACTATTCCTAGTGACTACGAAGTCTATGCTAGTGAAGAAGTTCAAATAGAGAGAGATCCCACCTCGTTTGAAGAAGCCATGAGAAGTGCTCATTCATCGAAGTGGCTTGAAGCCATGGAAGATGAAATGAGATCAATGAGTACCAACAAAGTTTGGGACTCAGAAGAAATTTCTAAATGAGCCAAAACAGTAGGCTGCAAATGGGTTTACAAAACAAAATATGACTCCAAAGAGAATGTAGAAAGGTATAAGGCACAACTTGTGGCAAAAGGTTTTACTCAAAGAGAATGAATATATTATAATGAGATCTTTTCTCCGGTGTCATGCAAAGATTCATTCAGAATTGTAATGGCACTGGTGGCACATTATGACCTAGAGCTATATCAAATGGATGTTAAGATGGTATTTCTTAACGGGGATTTATATGAGAACGTCTACATGGCACAACCCAAATGTTTTGTTGTGGAAGGAAAAGAACGAATGGGATGACATCTGAAGAAATCCATTTATGGATTAAAACAAACCTCTAGACAGTGGTATTTGAAGTTTGATAAAGTAATAAGAAGGTTTGGGTTTAATGAAAATGAGGAGGACAATTGCGTTTACGCAAAGTTCAGAAATGGGAGATTTATTTTCCTTATCCTATATGTAGATGACATCCTATTCGCTAGTAGTGACGTTGATCTACTATTGGAGACGAAAACGTTTTTGTCCTCGAATTTTGATATGAAAGATCTTGGTGAAGCCTCATTTGTTCTAGGAATAGAGATTCACCAAGATAGAAGAAAAAAGGTTTTAGGATTATCGCAAAAAGCATACTTGGAAAAGATTCTAAAGAAATACAGTATGCATGAGAGTAAGCCTACACCTGCTCCCATAGTCAAGGGCGATAGATTTAGGAAATTTCAATGTCCTAGGAACCAATATGAGATTGATCGAATGAAAGTGGTTTCATATGCTTTAGCTGTCGTAAGCTTGCAATATGCTCAAGTATGTGCACGCCCTGACTTAGCTTTTGTTACCGGGATACTTGGCAGATATCAGTAAAATCCAGGAATAGATCACTTGAGAATGGTAAAGAAAGCTTCGCGTAATGTGCAAGGCACAAAAGACCTCATGTTAACGTACAGAAGATCTGATCCCCTAGAGATAGAAGGGTATTCAGATTAAGATTTTGCAGGAGATGTAGATGATAGAAAGTCCATGTCAGATTTTGCGGCGTCTATGCTATTGATTACTACCCTAATCTCGATGTCACGCTTATAAAAGATTAAGGTACTCTAACTAAGCAGAGCGGTGAACCCGCAACGATGAGAATATATCTTAAATAAAAAAATAAATACCAAAGGAAATCATGACTACTTACTTGTATAAAAGAAGCATTCGTCGAGGTACAAGATCAGATAGAGTGCCGGCATCTCTAGCACTCCTCCGGGACTCCCCTGGAAGAATGCCGAAATCTCTGGCACTCCTCCAGGACTCTCCCGAGGAGAACTCCAACATTCGAGGCACTTTTTTCGGAGTTTCCCCTCACTCTCTTTCTACTCTACTAGAGTAATGCATAAGTATGAAAGTGAGTTGTACTCCACTTTGTTGTGTATCTTGAGAGTGAGATGAACACCTCCTTTTATAGCCCTCCTATGACGGTTACTATGGCGATTGTGAGGTCGGTTCATCCACAACTGTCATAGGGAATGAACCAGGGCCCTCCACGTGGAAGGTGGGGATGAGCGGACACAAGGGTGGTTCAGCTGACCCCCTAGCAGCGCCATACCCCCTCTCCTTCGGCCTGGTCACTATCCAATGGGCCCTTATGATGGTGCACAGTGGTGGGCCCATTTTGAGGTGGTCAGTTTTTTGGGCCCTCCAATCCATGTACTCGTGTCTGATTGGCCGGAGGTGTGCTTCGTCGCATGGCGGGTGGTTTTCGTCCATAATTCATTTGCATACAAATGTTCACCAACTCGTGTGGAAATGATTAGTAATAGCCACTACCACTAAGTTTGATGTTTTATTCCAATTGATTTTATGCAGTAATTGATGGTCGGATTTGGTACTTAAGGACCGTCAATACACGATCACATTCGAACGGCACGAACACCCTCGCCGCCTACTCCTCCACTGTTCCCCCCATTTTTCCCAAAAAATTGCACCGGTCTCGAGCCCTCCTGCCACCACATGCCCCCACGCCTCCGTCAGCCGTTGCCACACCGTCGGCCACGACCTCCACCTCCCAAGCCAATAAAAGGCCTTGCCAAGCTTCTTCCCTCCTATTCCCCAATATGCCCGTGCCTGTCATGCCCTCTATCCGTCGTTCTGCACCGCCCCTCTCCACGTCGCAGCTCCCATCGTCCTTGCTGCATTGTGGAGTACCTCGACCTCCCGCTTGTCGAAGCCCCAATGCCCGACAACCCCATCTTCTCCTCGCGAGCTAAGTTGTCCCCTCATCGCCGGTCTACGGCCAGCGTTTCCTCGTCGTTGTGTGCCTACTCTCTCCCTCTTAACCATGCCATCTCGTTCCCCAAGTTCAGGAACGCGTTGGGAGCCCCTCGGCCTCTCTGTTCGTCGCTAGCCCATCCTCATAACCGTTCGTTCCCTGCGTCAATCATCGTCCAAATCGTTGTCGAGCTCCTGCGCCACCTTCCCGCCGTGCATGCTTGGTCAGGTACCCCCTCTTCCTCCCCATCCTTCTCCACCGCATCCCCATGCGTGCCACCGACCATCGAGCCACGCGTCGCTGCCTCTCGTTTGGTCGGCTGGCAGATGTCATCTCCTCTACACGTGGCCGTCCGATCCACTCTCGAGTGGATCCGGGCCATCCACACGACCATGCCACCTTGGCGTGCCAGGCTGCCATGGCCGCCACGTGGTGCACCCACACCTGAGCCACGGTGGACCACGTCCATCATGGACCACTGTCTTGTGTCCCTAATGTGTGGGGCTCACATGTCGGCGTCGGCTCCTCATGCTGACGTTAGCATTCCTCTTTTCTCTTGAAGAGTAAATATTAATTGCGCAATGAATCTATTTTAATTCTAAAAATTTATTTAAATTGATCAAACCTTCCAAAATTCATAACTAATTTATACGAACTTCAAATTGGGCCATTCAACTTGAAAATTTCATCTTTAATTGAGCTCTACATGATTGTATACTTTTCATATAATGCTTAATTGGTTTTAGGGTTTTTTCTTGTTTTGCATGCCAACGTGTAGAATCCGCCATTTCGGAGGATCACGAGGAAAAAAAGTTTGGAAGATTAATTGAAGAAGCAAGAAAAATCACACATTCCCTCTTGAGTATGTTGAACCTACTGTTAAGATATTTATTAGTTACAAATAGAAGTATATGTTTTGCCAACTACGTGGTAAATGGATTACCTATCTGTTTGCTTGTAACCCATTCACTTGATATTCATTATTTGTCAAACTTTGGGTAATAACTTGACTGTCTTGGGTTGACTATGTTGACCTAGCTAAATATGTTTTGCCATACTTAATTACTACTAGCTCACTTAATAAGATAGTCACATTATTTAATTTAGCATCTTGACAAGCTGCAAGCTCAAGACACCTGGTCATGTTTTATTGGATGTAATTATCCAACTAAAATATGGCTCAATGGCAGGCTGTGGGTGCATGGTTTTGATTATCGCACCCATGACAATTAAGGACCGGTTCGCGAAAAACCCTAAAAGACTTATCGTGCTTACCACAAGCAAGAATGGATACTAGTCTTGATAGTATAACTTTTTTCTTTCTGACACACCCAGGCAAGGGTGGGCATGATGGAGCTCGATTGGCCCCGATTTTAAGGGCTAAGCGGCTACTGGATTCACCGCAACACAAGAGGAGCTGCCTACCCCGGCTTTAAGGGTAGGGGCAAAACCTGCAGTGTGTTGTGCTTGGTTAGGGAGAGTTATGTGAAGGGTCTTGTCACAATCACTCGCATGGTAACGTGTTAGACATGACACGGTGATTGTAACATCCTAAAAATCGAGGAATTTAAAACCGGAATCAAAAATCGAACTTACAAAAACCTTTTGATTGTTGCTTCTTGATCGAGTTTTTCGCTTCTTATTGCCAGCTTGGTTGCATAAATTTATACGCGAGCGATTCATCTCGGTGTTTGTGAAAAACCAAACGTTTTTTAAGGATTTGAATTTCCGCTGGGAGAAAATTTTCGGAGTTTAGAATTGGGAATTTTAATATAAAATAGGAAAATGGTTATGGATTTATAAAATATATATATATATATATATAATTGGGAGCAAAACATTATTTAGGTGATTGAGTAATATTAATTAGTGAGCAAAAAGAGTAATAAAATATTTTAGGGTATATATATGAAATCTAGAAATTAATTTGAATCAAAATCACATTTTTGGAATTGAGGAAAAGAATTAAATTAATTATGTAAAATATATTTTTAAAATAATAAAAGTGTGTGAAAAGGTTGAAAATATATTTTACAACTTATTTTTGGGTGTGTTATATTTTATTTTGAATTTTGGAGGTGAAAGGAAATAAAATTGGGAAATTAGGAAATTAATTCGGGAAAATGTGAAAAGTCACTATTCATTACGCACCAAGTGTTCGACGCCGTACCCCGGACCCCGGACCGTCTCGCCACCGCGCGTCGCGCGTCGTGCCCGCAGCGGCGTGCCCCACACCGCCACACCGTGCCTCGCGCCGAGCCGACGCCACCCACCTCGCCCCGTGCCGTCCTCGCGCGCCCGTGCCCGGACTCCGCCCGAGCGCCGCCACGCGCGCCGCCGCGCCGGTCCCGCCGCCCCGCGCCCACGCGCGTCGCCCATCACCCCAGGCCCCCTCTCCGCGCGTCGCCCACACCTCCCCGTGCCCATGCCACCGTCGTCACCATCCTATTCCCACGCCTTGCCGACGTCAACCACGCGCGCGCCACGCCCGTGACGCACGTGACAGTGCCGCGCCGTGCCCTGCAACGCCACCGCGGTCTCACCGCAAAATCGATATAAATAGACCTTGATAGCACAAACTCTATACACAAATCTTGGTTGCCATCTTTTCCTCTGTAAAACCCCTCAAATATCCCCAGCCGCCATAGCCCGTGCGCGAAGAATTTCGCAAAAGATCAAAGCCTGATCGGAGGAACCCTAATTCGGCCGCCCGGAGCAAAGAATCAAAATTCGTCGCCCTCGGTTGAGTTCTTCCCAAATTGAAGGTACTTCCATGATCTCTGTGCTCTAGGTTTTGTTTCCCCCATGTTTCCCGAGCCAATGCGCTCGCGAACTCGCCGGCGACGAGCGGCGCCAAGCCCTCTGTTTCGCCGCCGTGCACGTCGCTAGGCCGCAACGGAGCTTCTCGTGCAAACCGATGCTTTATTTAGCTTATCCACACCCCATAGATGCTCCCACACCCGCTACCTTGGCCATGCCATTGCCAGAGCGCCGCCGCGACGAGCGACGCCGCCGCTGCTGGGAGCTCGCCGTCGCCGGCTCATTTCGCCACCTCTCCAACCCGCCTAAGCCTTGAATCGAAACCCTCGTAGCTCGTAGATGGAGGTAGGACCCTTGCCCCCTAGGGCCGGCCATCCCTCACCGCCGGCGTCCTCTTTCTGGCGGTGTGGCGCAAACGAGAAAGGAGAGAGAACAGAGAGAGACGAGAGAGGAATAAAAAAAAAGAAAAAGAAAATGGGGAAAGAAATAAAAAAATAAAGTATTTAGGAAAAGTATAGAGTAATAAAAATTGGTTTTCTTTTTCGAAATAAATTATTTAGGGGAGATATATATTTAGAGAAATTAGGATAAAGGTTGATTTTCGGAAAATAATTATTTAGGGGATAATTATGAGATTAATTTATGACCTAAGTTCAACTTTTATCTAAACTTTGAATTACTAGGAAATTCACCAATATTATTTAACATAGCTATAGTTAAGATATTATCATGACTTGTTATTTAACATTATCATAGGTTTCCCCGAAATCTAAAGTAACCAATATGGTTCCAAACATTGGGAATATAATTGTCACCTAAAATTGGTATTAAGCACTAATTTTATCATATGGATTTTCTGAAATTAAAATCTAAAATTATTTAATACAGTGTCAAGCTTTAGGGTTAACTAGTTATTTTCGGATTCAATTATTATAAACCCTAGGACTTCTCGACCCGAGAAATAACTTGATGAAATTGAACGGTAATCACTTCTTTTTTGTTAATTGAATCATCAACTCTAGTATTTTTTAAACTTTAAGCATATTAAAATAAATATCACACCCTTCTTAACAAAATCGGATGCATTACAAAACTTCAAATCCTTATAACTCTTTCGCTCTAACTCGGATTTCACCAAAACTCGAGCCTAGGTTCGCGTAGAGTCATAGCCTAGTGTTAGGAGCCACTATTGCGATTTACTTGGCCTTTATTGGATCTTATTGGATTTTATTTGAATTCTAATTGAATTCAACTTTGATTTCTCGCACGTACGGATAGCATCCGAAGAAGCAAGCACTGACTACGCGGAAGGCCCCATTCAACAAGTGTGCGGGCAAGGCAAGTCATCACACTCTTTGAACATATTGATCCTACTTTGTGAAATGATGTTGTTTTCAATTACAAATTGCATGCTATACACAAATGAGTACCTATTCTTGATGTATCCTGCCTTGATATTGAATACCCTTAGAAATATTCTTTGTAAACCTACGATGTGATGCAACCGAGGTTATCTTCGGTAAAATGCTTACCCACGCTTATACTAGATTCTTGCATACTCATGATTTTACAAATAAGCCTCGTGCTTGGGCAACTATCTTGGGAAGATGGTTGAGACACGGCAAGTGGAGACATGAGCGCCACGTTGCCTTGATCATGTTGGAAATGGCTTTGATGAAAAATGAAATACAAACAAATGTTTTAGACTGGGGCGGATGGATGGATTTGGGTGGATTCCGGAAAAGGCTAGTACCGTCCCGTCGAGTTAAGGACCGAGCCATGAGACTACAACTTAGAACGAGCCGCACAACCGTACTTCTCGAATGGGTATAGACCTAGCCGATTAAATATCCGAGCGGAGGCAGTATCCTTGCATAGTAGGTTCATGTGTTGGCGTTGAGGTAAGGGCTTGCCGGTGGGGGTGCACCACCGGTGGGGGCTGGACGATAGTTAAGGGCCTTCCCGGGGGTTGTACCGGTTGGTACTGGCGAGATCGGGCATGCGATCAACATGAAGAAATGAAGACATGAAGAAAAGGACATGAAGATGGAAAGTTCAAGGATAGAGCAATTCTTTCTCTTACCCCGGGAACGCCACAACTCCTCTCACTGCTAGGAAATGACGGCTAGAGTGCATGAGGGCTTAAGTTCATGGAGCGGGTACTGCCAAAGTGAGGTTATCGAAAGGCTTTGCCGTGACCGTCCCATATAGAGGGATGTAAGCTCATCAATGAGTAGTTGCGGAGTACGGGTAAAGTATACATCCACTGCAGTGTGAGTTAATCAATCTATTCGAATAGCCGTGCTCGCGGTTAGTGAGCGACGTGATAAGTGTTTCCCGTGGCTAGACTCATAAATTTTAAAGTAATGGGTGGGATTGCATAATGATTTTATGTGCTGGGAAACCAACTTCTCTATCTGGGAGAAGGGGGAAGACACCCCAGAAAACCATGACGAATCGGAGGCGGGAAGCTATCCTTGGGATCACAATGGATGGTGGACAGAACCGTCGCCGATTTAATATACTATGGAATTAAAACCTGATCTGGCTAGATGTTAGGTTTGTGAAATGATTTGTGAAAATTGGCTTTGCACAAATAAACCATAGCCATCCTTTGAATGACCCTATCATGTGCATCATTTCGTGTTGGCTTGCTGAGTACGTTGGGTACTCACCCTTGCTATACGCACAAACTTCAGATGAAAGAAACGAAGAACTGGAGGACCCCTACGCCTACTACCAGGAGGAATGAAGGCAATGGAGCACAATAGGTCTTAGTCCCCAGTCGTTGCCTGTGGCAATCGGCATGCTGCTGCCTTCCGTCTGCAACCTCATCTAATTTCTGTTTTCGGTTGTACCCGGACCGGTAGGTCCTATATGTATTGGACATTGCCTTCGGGCCTATTATTGTAATAATTTCGGTGTAAGACTATTCGTGCACTTTGCACCTGGTAATTCAGAACTGTATTCGTGGGTACCAAACTACTCGATCCAGGGATAAGGTACTATGAACACGAATGATTCCCGTCCTCAAAAACGGGGGTCTACAGTGATGTACGGTGGGTTATGTCTTGTGGGTACTATTGATAGGTTGTACCCGTCTATGATATTTGTAGAGTACGAGGATTGTTTGGTGCTAGTGTATATGCGAGATTGAGGTAAAAGAGCCAATAGACAGAGATTTTTATACAGGTTCAGGCCCCTTAACTAACATGTAATAGTCCTACTATTGGCTGAAGCCGATGTTGTCTTTATATATCATTATCACATGAGTACAATATTTGAAATGACCTAATCTAGTTTTTGCTTTCTCAAATATGAATTCAGCGAGATTGAAGGTCGCCCTAGATCCCTCTTGTCGGCCTATGTGGCTCCATATCTAGTTCGTCTAGGCTTGTCTTGGTGGATGTTAGCTTGTCTTTACCTCCCTCCTCTCCTCCTAGAGGTCTTGTATTTATACCCTCGGATGTCCTCTTGTCCAAGTAGGACTAGGGAGATAAGTATGGATACGATCCGAGTAGTCCTTGTAGTGCCTGGGTATGACTCTTTTTCTTCTTCCTTATCCGGAATACTATCCATGTATGATGTTTGATTCCCAGTAAGACTTGGTATATGGCGAGTCTCGTCGATAAAAATATTATATGTCTTATCTATAACACTGACAGGTATACTTGTACACCTCTAGAAAGAGTAAAACTATTCGAATAGTCGTGTCTGCGGTTATATGAGCAATTGACCAGCTCACCGTGATTAGTCTCACTCTATTAATTAATTTGACTTAATGGACTAATATAGTTTAGATGGTTTAGTTGGGCTTGTTCAACGTGATGTAACGTGGTGTAGCGTTGTTCAATGAAGATTAATCTTGCCCTAAATAATCAATTGTTTTTACTGTTTTCAACTTTAAATGTGTACGTTTGTCTTTATACAAATAGCCACGAACCTTCATTTGCTTCCCCTTGCACGATTGCATCATTGGTGTGGCTTGCTGAGTGTGGTGGTTGTACTTATGGTTGTTATTATTCCTTTTTTAGAAGTTTAGTGTTTTTAGCTAAAAACAGAGTTAGAATACTAAGGCTTATATCCTAGCTAAGTTTTGCTTGTGAAGTAGAGCTGAAACTACTCTAAAATCGTCTTTTTTGTTTATTGGAAAAAATTGGAAAAATGAGTACTAATCTACACCTAGGAGATTGGCAGCATTTGACAACTAACGTGCTTCTTCTTGCTTTATATATATATATCCTTTCCAAATCACAAATAAGAAAAACACGTTCAACTTCCCAATGTTTGAGACCACCGCGGTATTAAGAAAATCCAACAATTTTATCAGGATTTGGGACTTTGGGAATTCCTGCAGAGAAAAAAAGCGACCCAAGAAAGATCAAGCCCTACGGCTTGTTGGCGCGGCTGTAGCCTACGCAATCAAGAATCAATGCCGTAGCTACCACTGGCTGAAGGAAAGTGATTTAGTAGGGAGTAGTGTGGTACCAACGCCGCTGTAACACCCTGAGGTGTTTTTCCTTGTTAAAAATCTAAAAGAAAATCGTAAAAGAAAATTGTTGGAATTAACTGGAGAGAACAAATAATTTTAAAAGCCAAATGCTAAATGTAAATGGCATGGTAGGATTTTTCTTAAATTCTACTGTCAAAATACATTGACATGATTTTTATTGGAATTTTTAAAGCACTAAAAATAATTTTTAACCAATTAAAATCAAAATCGGATTAAATAAATCCCGGGAAAAATCGGCTTCCTCTCTCCGTCCTTTCCCGCCAAAAATCGGCCGTGGGCGCGGCCCGAGCCGACGGCTCATCCCTTCCCGCGTGCGCCTGATCGGCCTAGCCGATCAGGCCGACGACCCGTCGATCACGCCGCGCGCCGCTCTCTCTCCCCTCTCGCGGGTCGGCCGAACGCCGCGGCCCGTTTATCCCTCACGCCCGCGAACAAGTCCTTTTCGCCTCCCCCTTTACCTCGAGACGTTGACAGGTGGGGCCCGCTTGTCAGGCCGTCGTCCCCGACCTCGGCCGCCCTGGCGTCATTTCCGCCACCCCTCTCCGCTCGTTTTTCACATGCCCGCCTCCCCCGCGCTCCGGTATCCCTCCGCCTTAACTCCCGGTTCCCGCCGGCCTAAAAACCCCTCGTCGCCGCTCCGTCGCTTGCTAATGGCCGGATTTAATCACCAGCCATTACTTTCCCCAAATCCCGCAAGCGAGCAATTGTGCTCTTATCCGGTCGCCGTCGACCTCCCCTTTCCCTTTAAAAGCACCCCTGCACCCTCGTTGTCCTCCCCACACCTTCACCCAAGCCAATCTCGCACTCGTTTGACCCCGCACCGTGCGTCCTTGCCTCGGAGCTCACCGCCCGAGTCGTTCGGTCTTCATCGCCGCCTCCGTCGTCGTCGGCGTCCGTCCTTCCTCGGCCGCCCTTCCTCGTGAGCTCCCACTGCCTCCTCACCGCCGTCACCGTCGTCTCCTCAACTCCGGCGACCCCACGGTGAGCCGCTTTTCTTTTCCCTCGGTCCAAACCCGCAACGTCGTATGCGAGTGCGCGTGGTTTCACCCAGCGTAATCCGCGGCACCCGTCGCCCGCCGGCGCCGCCGTATGGCCCCAGCTTAGAGCCTCCGACCATCGGCCGCCACCGCCGGCCGACCGCGCCCGCGCCCTTCCTTCTCGGCCGTCCGGTCGGCTTCGGCCGATCGGCACCATCCGTCCCCACCCGCCCACGTGGCAAGCCACGTGGTCGCCACCTCGACACCACGTGTGCGCCACGTGGTGCACCGCCCGGTCCGGCCGTGGACCCGGCCCACCGTGGACGGACGCTCCCGCGGGCCGCTGATGTCAGCCCTCGGTCGTTGACGTCAGCCCTAGCCGATGACGCCTTTCCCGGGTTTTATTGCGCAATAAATCAATTAAGGATTTTTCTGTTTTAGTAAAAAAACCCAGAAAACTTCTAAAAATCATATCTTTTCAATCCGACCTCCGTTTTAGCCCATTAAAATTTCATTAATTTCATAAAAATAGCAAGAATCCATTAAAAATGGTTTTGTTCCCTGTTTCAGTAGCTTTTTAGCCTGTTTTATTGAAGTGCTTGCTTGCCGTGTAGATCCCAGTAGTTCCGCCGTCCCGGTTTACTTTGAAGTCATCGCTGAAGTCCCTCAAGCCGAAGAGCAAGGCAAGTCATACTATATTATTGATCATATTGCTCCCATTTTGCTAAAACACCTGTTTTATTCTATAAAATTGCATGTATTTTATATTGTTATTTCATGGGAAATAGTACACCTTATGTTTAGTTTATGCCTTAGGTTTGACACCCCAAACCCTTTGATTAAACTTGGGAAAATAATATGATTAGATTCAGGACTAGATTGTGCTTAGCTTGGCTTAGATTCACTAGCTCACTTAATGGGTCATTCTCACTTAACATGTCTTTCCTGGACTTCTGTTCAGGAGGATTAATGGTTAGAAATTCAGGTGAACCGGACTAATAAATAAAATATGACAAAAGATGGGTTGTGGGCGCTATGGTTTTGGTTAGCGGCGCCCATGGCAATTAAGGACCGGTTCACGGGACCCCTCGGGAGAATGACCGTGCAAACCACAAGCCGAAATGGGTAAGGTAGGTCCCGTAGTGTAGCCTCTCCTAACCGACGGACCCATCGGCAAGGGTGAGCGGGATGGAGTTTCAGTCGGCCCCGGTATAAGGGTTGCTGGACTGCCGGATTCATCGAGGCACTCGGGGGGGCTGCCCACTCCCAGGGTCCGAGAGTAGGGGCGAAACCTTGGTGGTATTCCGGCGCACGGGAGACCGTGTCGTGGGGCTGTGTCTTGTGGGTACAGTTGTACACCTCTGATCAGAGTAAAACTATTCGAATAGTCGTGCCCGCGATGATGGGGCGATCGACCGAGCTCTCCGTGATTAGTCCCACACTATTACACCCTGATTAATGGAACATGACTAGTATAAGTGGATGGGTTGGGCCTGTCACAACGTGGGGTTAACGTTGGACAGTGATGGTTTTCAAAATGCTTTAATTACTTAAATTTCTATTGTTTTGATTGCGTTCAAAATTCTTATTGTTTGGAAAACCCCCGCTGTTTGCGCAAAAGCAAACCTTAGCCAAACCCTTGTCTTTCCTGCATTCATTCCTCTCCCTTCCGGTGTGTCTTGCTGAGTACATGGAAGTACTCATCCTTGCCTCTTCACCAAAACCTGAGCCAGAAGCTGAAGAAGAAGACGAAGTGGAGTAGGCCTGTCCTACACTCTGGAATCTGCCTGTGGAGTGGCCGAAGCCCTGTGGCCAGCGTCAAGCTTAGGCTTAGGCCCTTTTCTTTTTTTCGCTCCTCCTTTGTAATCTTTTGTAATGTTTCTAAGATGTGGAACTATATTATCAACAATTGTCGTTGTGTACCCTGGCTGATCCTGGACAGGGATGTTAATACACATACAGCTTCGTAAATTTGGGTCTAAATTTTTGGGCATGACAGCCGCCCAACGCCATCTGCGAGAGAGATGTTGGCACCTTTTTGGCAAAAGGCACGAGCACGATCGATTCACCTAAACGCCTTGCGGTGATATGGAGTCGCCAACCACCTTGATCTAGCAAAGAACTAAAGCAAGATGGGTTTTTATAGATTAAACCGGCTAACGAAACCGATTTGGATAAAAAGATCGATAAACACCCGTCTCGTGGGCGAACGGAAAGTTTTCAAGACAAAGTTACAAAGAAGTGTCGCACTCTCGCAGCGGTGGCGGACGATTTACGGCGCAAATGACAAAGATGGACGAACTAATGTAAAAAAAATAAAAGAACGATTCAATTGGCTAAAAACTAGAAGCTAGATTGGATTTGTTTGTGTGTTGGTTATTGTTGTTGTGCCAATTGAACCGGCCTTGGCCCTTAAATAGGGGTTGGTCTTGCCCTCCACAGGCCCTTTTCCACGTCCAATTCGGGGTAGACACGTTTGGAAACCCGAGACATACCGTATGGAGAAAGGAAACCCGAGTACCGACGAATTCGGCTAGGTTTCGGACTCGTCGGTCGGGCCAGGCCATATGCCTTCGGTCGACCAGCCTATGCACGGCGGTCGACCGGCCTCTCCGAAGGAAACCGGCAGTTTTCCAAATATTGGCAATTTTTCCTATTTTGATTTCTAGGTGCCAATTTTGGGTGTAAACACATGCCTCCTGCCTTTTATGATGAACATCGTGAATCTAAAAGCATGGAACATGTTTATCTTAAGGCGATAATCTAATTATCGACCATAGAGCTTCCTAAGCATCTTGCCAAACACTCGGGAAGTATCTCTTTAGGTATTTACCGTTGATAGCTCGCTGAAACCATTCTCCTTGAAGTGTTTCCAGAAAATATACATTCCTGCGAACGATTCCGCATATCCGATAAGGTCCCTCCCAACTTGGTGACCACTTATCGAATTCTTTAGATCGAGAACCCAAAGACAAAATTGTCTTCCATACCAAGTCTCCCACTTGGAATGTCTTCGCCTTCACCCTTTTGTTGTATGCTTTGGCCACCTTCTTCTTCTCTTTCTCTATTTCTTCCAAAGCCTTCAAACGTTTGTCAACCACTTCGTCGAGATTATCTCCCATCATTAACTTGTAATGTTCAGCCGACAAATCGTCTTGCTTTATATATCAAAGAGAGCCAAGATTTACCTCAACTGGTAAAACGGCCTCTTGTCCATAGACTAGCTCAAAAGGGGTCACCTTGGTAGCACCATGTTTAGATATGCGATGTGCCCATAATGCCTCAGAAAGCACCTCATGTCACCTCTTGGGATGTTCTTCGATCTTCTTTTTAACCAATTTCAGCAAAGTTTCATTACTAGACTCGGCTTGTCCGTTAGCCTGAGCGTAGTAACGAGAAGAACTCAACAATTTAATACCATAAGATTTGGCAAAATTCTTTACCTTTTTGGACATGAAAGAAGCTCCTTGATCCGTAGTCAACGTTAGAGGATGTTGAATCTATGTATGATATGCTTCAAAATAAAGTCCATTACCTCCGTATGAGTCATATTCTTGAGTGGCACGGCTTCGTCCCACTTAGTAAAGTAATCTATCGCAACTAGCACGAACCGATGCTCTTTTGATGATGAAGGATAAATCTGACCAATGAAATCCAAAGCCCAACCTCAGAACGGCCATGGTTTAATAATAGGGTTCAACACTGCAGACGGTGCCAGTTGAACATTGCCGAACCGTTGACAGGCTTCACATCCTCTATAATATCTAAAACAATCATCAATCATTCTCGGCCAATAGAACCGTGCTCTCCTAAGCAACCAATTCATCTTATGGGTCGATTGATGTGTTCCACAAATACCCTCATGTACCTCTCCCATAGCCACTTTAGATTGATCACTATCTAGGCACTTCAATAATACCTCATCTATATTCCGGCGATACAAATCTCCATCGAGCAAAGTATACTTAAATGCCTGCCGCTGAATTTTCCGATCAACCTTAAGGCTAGGATCCTTTAAATATTGGATCAAAGGTACTCTCCAATCCTATGTTGTTTCCAGGGCACAAACGTCCGAATTTAAACTCAATTCGGTCTCTGCATTAGTGAAATCGTGCCCCCCAACATCCTCTGTGAGGCCGGTCTGACCGGCCAAGCAACTCCGGTCAGACCGCTGAGCACCCACGGTCAGACCGGCCATAGAGCACCGGTCAGACCGCCGGCCATCCTCGGTCAAACCGACAACAGTACGTCGGTCAGACCGCCTGCGATCTGTATCCTTGCCAATTTCGTTCAAAGAATTATAATCAAGCACCGGTTTCTCTAGTATGAAAAATACTTCTCTTTTAATACTATAACCAGATGCTTGTTGAGCCAAATCATTTGCTCTAGAATTTTCACTTCTAGCAATATGCCTAATAACAAAATCATCAAAATTGGCAATAATATCCAAGCATTGATCAAGACCTGTTTAGCGACCCATCGAAGCACTTGTAAACCCCGGCAACTTTTTGCACCACCAACTCCGAGTCACCAAACGATTCTACGTGTGTAGCTCCAACGATCTCCATCACTTGTAAACCGAATAACAAAGCATTGTATTTGGCTTGATTATTTGTACAATAATACTCCAAACGAATTGATGCCTCAAAACATTTACCATTGGGCGAAATTAAAACTACACCTATACCTTGACCCTCCCTATATGAAGAGCCATCAAAATAAACCTTCCAAGGTGTAACACTAAGCAAGCAGACCTCATCTTCATAAGCAACATCTACATGATGGTCTACTATAAAATCTACTACAATTTGGCCTTTCATGGATTTCAACGATTCATAAGCCAAATCATACTCAATCAATGTATACGCCCACTTGCCAATTCTCCCACTTAGAATTGGTCTTTGCAACATGTGCTTAACGACATCGGTCTAACAAGCAACTATGCATGTACTAGATAACAAGTAATGACGTAACTTGGTACAAGCATAGTATAAACAAAGACAAAGTCTCTCTACAAAAACATACCTCATTTCAGCATCTAAAAGACGACGGCTCAAATATGTGATTATGTATTCTTTGTCATCTTTCTCTTGTGTCAAAACGGCTCCAATAACTTTGTCTTCGGCAGCGATATATAGCTGAAATGAAACTCCGGCTTTAGGAGCTCGCACCACGGGCGGAGTAGATAAATATTTTTTCAAACCCTCAAATGCCTCTTGTTGTGCTGCCCCCCAAGTAAAATCGGCTTCCTTTTTCAAACGTAAAATAGGAACAAAAGCATCGATTTTACCCGCTAGGTTAGATATAAATCTCCTCAAGTAATTCTCCTTACCTAGCAGCTTCTGAACTTCTCTCTTGCATGTCGACGCTTTAAAATCTTGAATCTTCTCAACATTCTTAGGATCAATCTCAATCCCTCTCTCATGTACCATGAATCCCAAGAACTTCCCCGCTGACACACCAAAAGCACACTTGAGTGGATTCATCTTCAAACAATACCGATGCATCCTCTCAAAAGCTAATCTCAAATCGGCTATATGACCCTCCATGTCATCCGATTTGACGCAATATCATCAATATAGATTTCTAGGATGAAACCTAGCAAATCATGGAAAATCAAGTTCATCGCTCTCTGATATGTTACGCCGGCATTCTTTAACCCAAATGTCATGACAACCCACTCAAACAACCCAACAAACCCTGGACACCTAAAAGCCGTCTTATACATATCCTCTTCTGTCATAAAGATTTGATTATAGCCGACATTACCATCTAAAAAGCTAATCACTCTATGACCCGAGGCATCATTTATTAACATGTCGGCTATAGGCATAGGATACTCATCTTTAGGAGTGGCCTTATTTAGATCTCTAAAAAAATCTATGCATACTCTAATCTTCCCGCTCCCTTTCTTCTCAACCGAAATGATGTTGGACACCCCCTCCGCATACCGGCATGGCCTAATAAACCCCGCCTTCAATAATCGGCCTATCTCTTTGACATGATCATATATGAGAGGGTTAAAGCAACGAAGGGGTTGTTTATAAGGCCTAAACCCTGATTTTATCGGAAGTCGATGCTCAACAAGCTCACGGCTAAGTCCCGGCATCTCATGGTATTCCCATGCAAAGCAATCAACGTATTCTTTGAGCAGCTCGATTATCTTAATCTTATAATCGGCTTTCATGTTTTTGTTTACAAAAGTCGGCCTTGGAACACTTCCATCCGCTATATCCACTTCTTCTAATGGATCGGCCGATGTAAACCCTTGACCAAGTTTCTCTACTTCGTCAAAATCTTCTATGGCTTCCCCAATATCGTTCTTTGTAGACCGATATTCTTGTACCCTCTTTTGTAACCATTCCAAATTGGTTGTTTTATTCATCATATAAAGTAATATCACCTAGCCGTGCTAAACTAGCCGGCTTTACAGAAATAGGTACAAAACCATCCTTGGAAACACTAATAAAATCAAAGCTAGAAAGATCTAACCCTGACAAACACTGCATATCTCCATGTTTCCAACCTACTGAAACATCGGCCATTGCAATCTCAGCCGATGTGTCTGCTTGGACAACCTCAACATCATCACCGTCCCATTGAATTAAACATTGATGCAAGGTAGAGGGAACACAGCAGTTGGCATGGATCCAACAACGCCCCAAGATAATACTGTAGTTACCTTGCACATCGACGATGAAGAAAGCGGTAGGCAATGTCTTGTTACCCACCGTGAGCTCCACAGATAGGATCCCCTTAGCCTCAGTTGATTCACCATTGAAGCCATTGAGCAACATGTTGGTCTTCTTCAACTCATCCTCCTCACGACCCAACTTCTTGAACAGTGAATAGGGCATCAGGTTCACAGCAGCGCCTCCATCCACTAGCATCCTAGAGACTGGCTTTCCATCAATATGGCCCTTAAGATAAAGAGGCTTCATATGACGGTTAGACTCGTCAGGTTTCTCAAAAACCGTGTCTCTTGGACCTAGTGAGAGTTGAGCTACCTCAACCTCCTCCATGGCACAGAACTCCATGGGCAACATGCACACCATACTGATGTCCATGCTCTCACCCAGTGATGATTCCTCAGCCGATTGTTCATCTTCTTCCTTTTCTTCTTCCTCTTCCCGAACAACCATCGGCTCTTTACCCTTTGTTGATTTGGACTTCCACACCTTCATTGGTGGTGGTCGCAACTCCTCAAACTCCCTATCTCTCCGCTCTTCAGCCTCCTTTTCCTTTAGCTCGGAAGCCCGAAGACACTGTAATCTCCTCTTCTGTGTAGCCGTCAAATCCTTAGGCATCCACCTTGGATTCGGCTCTGTTCCGGGAGGCAAGTAATGTCCTCCGTTGTTTTTTCGCGAAGATGACGCCACATTAGAACCTCCCCTGACAGAACATCGGTCAGACCGGCCCTGGTAGCCGGTCAGATCGACCTTGTGCCTACGATCAGACCGGTTGACAGACCCGGTCAAACCGGAGCAGGGGCCATGGTCAGACTGACCAGAGGGCTCTATCAGACCGGCCACAGAACTACGGTCAGACCGGCCATAGAACTGCGGTTAGACCGGCCAGAGGGCTCGGTCAGACCGGCCACAGAGCTGCGGTCAGACCGGTCAAGACGTCCGGTCTGACTGTCCTCCTATGCAGTACCCTTCGCGGCTTTGGTTCGATTGCCAAATACCATCCTAGCCTGCTCTCCAGATGGTATTGGCACATCGTAAGACCCTATCTTGACGGTGATCGCCTCCGAAGCCCTCTCCTCAACCTTAGCACGCTTGTGTGCCCTCTTCTCCCCATCAAATCATTTTTTCAGTGAAAACAAGCTCCCATTCGAAGTGGACGCACACTCATGTGGCGATCTCTTCTCCCTTCTCCTCTCCCTTCTCCATCCTTGATGACCCTACATTGTAGGCACATTGTTGTACATGGATGGGGGTGCCCCCCAAGGCATGAAGTAAGGGAAAGGATAACCTGGTGACGGCATCGGGCAAGGTCCCCATGGCATGACTTGAGGACAATACGGGAATGGCGGCTCCAACGCCCTTGATGAATGACCAAATCGCTCCCTAGGAGGCGATCTTGGCCTCTTGCCCTTAGCATGCCCCTTCTCCGCGCTCCTCTTCTCGTACTTGCTAAGGAGCATGTCAAAGGTTACCTTTGGCTTCCAGGGTTTCTTTGATGTTGAAGCTTTACCCTCGTTTCTCTTCCAAACATCAACCTCCGGACTCTTTGGCACAAGCATCTTAGGCCTAGGCTCTCCAACGACAACCTCCTTCCCCTTAGTAGATTCGGCTTGCTCCGGCCGAATCAACCCCTTCTTGCCGTCGAGATCAACGACATTAACA
The DNA here is from genome assembly GCA_019925245.2 of Oryza australiensis. NCBI lineage: Eukaryota > Viridiplantae > Streptophyta > Magnoliopsida > Poales > Poaceae > Oryza > Oryza australiensis. The sequence continues at coordinate 3,156,827 of JAIFGZ020000118.1, read as the reverse complement.
GGAAAAGGGTCGCTGTCAAGCTTCATCTTGGCGCCCTCAGTGAATTTCAATCGTCCTTCTTCTATGGCCGACTGGACCTGTCGACGAAAAACATTACACTCATTAGTAGGATGAGAATAAGAGTCATGCCACTTACAGTAAGAACGACGCTTCAATTTTTCCGTCGAAGGTATGACATGGCCTTTAGGCAACTTAATTTGCTTTTCTTGTAAAAGATAATAAAAAATCTTATCACACTTGGCCACATCAAAACTATACTTAATCTCGCTTTGTCGATCCTTGCGAGGAGTCGGCATCAAGCTAGAACAAACAAAAGGCTTGTTCTTATTAGTCCAAGACCACTCAGCAATTACATGTCATGATCGTCCTCATCAACATCGGAATCACTATCAGGGCAATCAATCATGCTAATATGAGGTTTCTTATCACTAGGCCTAACAAACCTTTTGCTATCTCTGACCCGGCTTTCTTGAGCCAGAGCCTTCTGCATAACCTGACTAACGTCCAGAAATTGTTGGCCATCTAACCTCTCCTTAATAGGAGAAAGTAAACCGCTAAAAGCAAGATCAGCCAAATCTCTTTCAGTTATACTTAAACTGAAACACTGGTTTCTAACATCCCTAAACCTCTTAATGTAATATGTGACAGATTCATTATATTTTTGCCTAACCGATGTTAAATCACAAAGCCTAAGCTCAGTTTCACCAGTATAAAAATAATCATGGAATTTTTGTTCTAACTGAGCCCAAGTATGAATAGAATTAGCCGGTAATGAAGTAAACCATGTAAAAGCAGTACCGGACAACGATAAAGAAAATAAGCGCAATTTAAAAGCATCAGAAGTACTAGCCTCTCCACATTGCGCTAAGAATTGGCCTATATGCTCCCATGTGGTCCTATTATCCTCACCACTGAATTTAGAAAACTCGGGAACTCTATAGCCACGAGGATATGGAATATTATCGAAGTGATCAGGATACGGCTTTTGGTAAACCCTAGCACGATTCCTAGGCTCAATTCCGAATGATTCCCTAATAATATTCCTAATTTGTTCCTCCATATTTTCAGGACTTGGCAGATTGGGTAAAACCGGTGGCCTAAAAAACGGTTGTTGCGGCGTAATATTGCCATATTGGCCATACCTAGTATCATGCGGGTATCCTCTATTAGGATCATTGTACTGATTGGGAACGTGTGGAGGAATTTGTGCATGAACAGTGGCTACAGGGGGGTCGTGTGCAGGAACGTGGTACAAAACCGAATTACCCGTGATCGGATCTATTTCCTGCACCGGCACTAGAGCGTCGGCCGGCCATGAGCCCGGTCCGACCGACCGGTAGGGTGCGCCTTACGGCCATGTAGCCGCCAATGCACTCAGACCCGGTGAAGGGGTGATCGAACCTACTCAGTAGGCCGGTCTGACTGAGGTAGGGAAAGGTCGGACCGGCCCGTGGACCGGTCTGACCGATGTAGGATGAGCCGGTCAGACCGGCCGTAGGGCCGGTCAGACCGACAGAAGGCGCATAACTCACTCCCTCATGTTGTTGCGCGATTGCCCCGTCGGTTTTGCTAAATATGTGATGTATAGGGGCTTGGCTAGTGCTTGCAACAGAGGCAAACGGTAAATCGACCTTGGGAGAGCCGGATTTAGCACCCATATGCGCATTAAACATCCTATTGAAGCAAGACTCCATAGCAGATTCAATCTTATTATTGACGGCGGCGGTAACAGACTCATCCACCGTACTTGCTACGAGCCTTTAGATAGGAAGAGCTAGGTCATTAGTGCTTATCTCATCGTGAATGATCTTGAGCGGGCTTCCGGGCTTGAGGACGACACCTTGACAGGTTTTGGTACACGATTTGTCCAAAACCTCCTGCGTGATCGCTTTGATCCGCTCCTCCATAATCTTGTGTGTTTCCCCATCTAGATCATCCAATGAGATATGGACGACATTAGATGGACTTACCTATTGCGCAACTTGCTTTGTCATGGCGGTGTTGAAGTTGAGATGGCGTCGAGCGGACTTCCCCAGTGGAGTCGCCAAAAATCATGTTGGCACCTTTTTTGGCAAAGGCACGAGCACAATCGATTCACCTAAACGCATTGCGGTGATTTGAAGTCGCCAACCACCTTGATCTAGCAAAGAACTAAAGCAAGATAGGTTTTATAGATTAAACCGGCTAACGAAGTTGATTTGGATAAAAAGATCGATAAACACCCGTCTCGTTAGCGAACGGAAAATTTTCAAGACAAACTTACAAAGAAGTGTCGCACTCTCACAGCGACGGCGGACGATTACGGCGAAAATCGACAAAGATGGGCGAACTAATGTAAAAAAAATAAAAGAACGATTCAATTGGCTAAAAACTAGAAGCTAGATTGGATTTGTTTGTGTGTTGGTTATTATTGTTGTGCCAATTGAACCGGCCTTGACCCTTAAATAGCTGTTGGTCTTGCCCTCCACAGGTCCTTCTCCACGTCCAATTCGGGATAGACACATTTGGAAACCCAAGACATATCGTATGGAGGAAGGAAACCTGAGTACCGACGAATTCGGCTAGGTTTCGGACTCTGCCAGTCAGACCGGCCATATGCCTCCGGTCTGACCGGCCCCATGCCCGGTCTGTCCGGCCTATGCACGGCGGTTAGACCGGCCTCTCCGTAGAAAACCGGTAGATTTTTAAATATTAATAATTTTTCCTATTTTAATTTTCATGTATCAATTTTAAATGTAAACAAGACAGGAGGAGGATTGTTTTAGGTTTGAAAGAAGCAGCCAACCTGATGCATCTTCAACCATCTCCATTTCCATCTCCTGCGAGCGTGTTTGTCGACAGGATTCATGTCCCCGTCGTCATCCTGCCACACACTGGGATGATTCAAGAAAGTAGACAAAAAAATCGAGAATATATATTTTTCTTTGATAATTTAAGTTTATATATATACATGAGAAAAAACACGTAATTATACACATATCGTATGATGAGAATGTAAAGACACTTACACATCACGTACGAAAACACAGGACCGACAACCGGGCCATTCCCGCGACGCGGAACAGCCACGGTGCCACGGCGCAAACATGCAGCACCGTGACGGTCCCGTGACACAGAAGCACGGTCACGCGGTGGCCAGCCGGACTGCACAGCACCAACGTGATCCCATGAGTTGGAAACGCGGCATCGAGTATTTCGTCGAAGTATATCGTACCGTTCGCTCGCTGTGGTAGCATGATTTTCGTGTAAAAATCAAAAAACATAATAAAATGAACAGTAATTTTAACGGCGTTTGGACGTACCGTGGTTTACGTCTAAACCGCGTAAAAACCACGTCAAAAATACGAAAATCGCAATTTAAATTTGAACAAAATTTAAATCCGTGTCGTGTTGCGGTTTCGCTCAAATCATACGAAAACCGCGACACATACCATGGTTTTCGCGACAAACCACGTGAAATTAATTTTTTATGATTATATATATATATATATATGTGATAAAATATTTTTTAAAAAAATTAAATTCACATAAAATTATTTAAACGAAATTCCAGATATACCGTATCACCTACGGCGGTTTTTGCGGTAATTCCCTGCCATGGACCCTGTCCCACCGAGGCATCGCGCGGTACCGCCATCGCTCATGTCCTGCTGGCTTTGTATTGCGATCAGAGAGAAAACTGAGAAAGGAAAGGAAAGAGAGCAAGCAACACGGCTCTGACACAAATGTCTCGAACAACAGAACGAGATCCGGTGTCTTATAACAACGAGAGACAAAGCAATCCATTTTTTTTAAAAAAATGTATACTGGTGTAGATAGAGATAGTAAGAAACTGTTGGCCAAGTATACAAGTGAACATGAACACGAGACTTTGGTTTGCTCTTGCTTGCATGTGGGCTAATGGATGGATGTCGTGGGATATAAAAGCAATCTGTGGACTTTGGTCGGATTCGTACGATCCCGCTGGCCATCGTGTTGCCGCGTTTCTAGGGTGCGAGACCGTTATTTTTTTGGAACAAGCCTAGATGCGATAGGAGAAAATGAAGTTCAGGGGGTTATTCAAAAATTACCAATGGAGTGGCGGGAGGTCTTATGCAAAAGTGCCCCACTTGCATCCTGGCCTTCAGATTAAGATCCTACGGTCTACAGTAACTTAGAGCACCAAGAGGTAGATGTACATAGCATACGTTGCCAGGATAATAATGAAACATGGTTTACACTTACAGCCTCTACATTAGACGCATTTTTTCCCCAATACATCTAAGACACATACACACGCACAACACACTCTGCACTAGTGCACATCATGTTCATCCGGATAAAGCCAAAGAAAAAAAATAGGGACATTTCATATGTGAAGATAATATGAAGAGCATAATAAAGAAAATTTAAAGAAATTAACTTCTAGGCAAAATTATGTTGCTTCCTCCTTGATACCACCTTGCAAAATTGACGTTTTGAGGTCTTTCAAAAGGTAATATATATACCAGGTTCAACACAACATGTATCAGATCACAGCAGTCAGAGTGAAACATTCGCCGCGAGATGCACAAAAACAGTACATTCCCAACACTTTCAGTATCAGAAATCGATCAGGGATTCACCGCAAAAGGAGAATTTGGCTGTACAGATACGTCTAGCTGTATAGAAGACTGAAAGGTCTACACAGATCAAAAAGAGAAGAGAAGGGAAAACTCATATAATGATATACCCAGGATAAATACACATATTGTATCCCCCACCATCAGTTTAATTTTACCTAAACCTCAGATTTACACTTCTGCGGCATGGCATTGGCCAGAAATCTACAAGTATATTATCCTCTCCAACCTAGACCTATCTTGCATACTGAACCCAAAAAGAAAAGTAACAGTAATTTATACCTATAGTTTAAACAGGCTAATATACACATGGGTGATTCACTTATCCACTTCTAAATGGTTTGAGTTATTGTAACCCATTCTTCCTTCCAGAAATTAGTGCCACTGGTTTGACTTCGTCGAAGCTTCTTCACTTTCTCATGTTCTTTAACTTCACATTCTCATATTCTTCCTTTGCATTATTAATGTCGACCGTGAGTTCCATATACTTCTGCAGTGAAACATCTGAAAACACTGCAAACCCCCATAGGAATGTCTCCAAACTTGACTGTAAATCCGTAGGATGGGAATTTCTATGGATCTCTGCCATTTCACCATTTAACTCTCCATTCCGAGATAATGAGGAAATCATCTTGGTACTACCGGAATGGGATAATGAAGAAGTCAACTTTGAAGTACCACGTCGCTTTTCTTGGCGAGGCACAGAGTGGTTTATATCTGCCACGAGGCCTTTGATAGCATCTTCCAAGTCCTTGGTTGGTAAATCATCCAATAACTTTATCCAGCTTTCACAGGTTTTAAACATGGGTGCAACAGCAAATTGTGTTATGGGTGTATCTGCTTCCTTCTTCCTCCTGGAGCTCTTCTTGCCCCTCAGTGGTTTCACACACTTAAGTAGCCATGAATTTAGGCTATGCAAGTATGATCTGTGGTATGCTATCCATTTCTGGAAGTTTGAACATAAAGTGCTTAGCTCAACCTGGAGGAGTAGAGCTGCTTGAAATTGTGACTCCGACCGGATTAAGACCTTCGTGTTGCCACTGCTGGATACTAGCTTAATAATCTCATTTTGATGTTGGTGACACTCAAGCATTGTAGACCACATGCGAGTTAAACTGCAAATGAGATGTATATACTATCTATTAAACTGCAAATATTGGAACACTATCAGTCAATAACTAAACAAAGGTAACATGCAGTACATGAGCATCAAATTGCTTTATTATATTCTACAAAGCTCACAAGCAACTTTATGAAACTTGGGCAATGTTGCACGTAGGAATAAGTCATCCCCAAGCAACATGCAATGGTAAGTACTACTTTATCCATTTATCTTCTGTTAATGTAGACTAGAGCAAAAACAGGACCAGGGCAAGTTGGGGCCTTTGTTTCATTCGTACACCTAGCGTTTTTTTGACCAAGCAAGTTATGGTCAAAACCCATTATCCAAAATGAGGAGTAAATCTACTCTTGACCTAAGGTGTTGAAAGGGGCCTTGATCAGACTGGTCAAATGTGTTGACATCAACATCAAAGTGTTCATTGAATTGTAACATATCACTAGAAAACAGTATAGTAGAACATGGATGGTGGACCATACCTCCCAATTAATTCCTCCAACTGTGGTTGAAGCTCTTTGTCCCTTAGATCCTCGATGTTCTTAGAGATCATGTCAATTCTCTGAATGGCCACTATAATTCTGGAGTGCAAATCCTTCACAACAGCACGGGTTCTATCAATACTCATTTGGCTTTCAGCTTTTGATTCCTGGTGTCTCAATTGCCTACATTTTTCATCATATTGCCTACAAATTGCACCGCTAGCCTGAAGATGATATAAAGGTTAGCATTTCAAACAAATCATCAAAATTGCCATCATTATATGATTTAACTATGTTTACAACATTTCACAGTTTAAGTCAAACATACACGGATATAGCTTATTTATTCAAGAATATTACTACAAAGGAATTAAATGAAGGGAATAGGAATACAAAAACTGCAAAATGAACATATAAGTGGGCAACGGTAGTGAACATTTTGTTGCTTTAGTACGTAGGTACATAAGAAAATAATGTAACTAGCTATCACACTACTTACATAATTGTCCTAAATAGCCTGAGTGGTTGCTGTGTAATGATTGCAGTAGCACTTTGTGCAATTGCCATGTTGTATATAGTGAGTCGCAATCCTTCTATCAAATACATTTCAGGTTTTTGTATGTCCTATTCTTTACATATTCTAGGTAGGTTCTGTTTTAGTTAGTTCAAAATCGATTACTTATTTCCCTTTTTGCAAAAAAAGAAGGCTAGTTTCAATCTTCTAACAGCTATAGAAACACTTCATTGCTACCCCTCTACTTAGCAATATTTCAAAAACTGGCTAGAACAGATAAACTATAATAAGTATTTTAGTAAAAAGACCAGCCAAAATATAAGTACCTTAACTTCATCATAAAGCTTTCTCTCCCATGCATATAATCTATCTAGTGTTGAGGCGTGACTGCCAGAATTCATGTATACACCACTAAAGATATTTCCAGTGAGACCATCAGCATCATCTTTTGAAGTCACCCCAAGAGGAATTCTAGATGATGAAGAAAGTGAAGAAACTGATCTGTGCCAGGTAAGGTACTTCACTTCAGCCTCAGGAGGAGCTGCATTATGACACAAGGGCACCTCTCGTTATGGTGGAAGGAAAAAAACAAGCTGTACCAAATATAATACAAGGTAAAAGACAAAATAATTAAGATTTCAGAAAATATACTTGCAGTCTATATGTATATATGCAAGAGTACAAAAATATGCTGCATGGCCTCATTCAATAGTTTCACCAACATAATATAACAATCAACAGTCAAAAATGCTTGTATGAGAATGTGGAAAGTACATACCAGCTTGTATTGATAATGTAGCATTTTTTCATATGTGGAAAAAACAAATCTTTTAACCAGAGATCCAGGAATAAACAGCATTAAACAAACATGATATGGTGCAAAATTATACATAGCAACATAATCTGCTGCAGAAAGACTGTACATCAGATATAAAAACTTACGCTGAGGACTAGGAATTTCCTCCCCACTGCAGCAAGCAAAGAATGTCGCGAAAAAACCTGATGCTTTTGATCCATGTGCTGCACCAAAATTACTAAAGTTTAGCTAAATTACAATAAAATTAGTAAAGACGGAATTGTCCATGATAAAAATCATGAGCACAAGATATACTAGGGATGGATAACATTGAAAAGGATCATGAAAATTTTCACATCATGATATTTTTGCATCCCAAAATCTTTCTGCCATTCTTTTCCATGCAATTTCCAAATAAGATACTACTGAATAGTAATTTAATTTTATTGATACCTAACCTTTTTCTTCAGGAAGTAAAGGCCGGAAATTGACTTTATCTGCTTCAAGCATCCTTGGTACTTCTTTTCCAGAATCAGATGCCCTAATAAACAAAATTTCAATCTCTTTCATGCATGAATGCAAATCCTTCGCACCATTTCTAACATCATGAAAAGGTTCTTTTGATTTCCCATTCATAGGAAGAGCAGCAATGGAAGATCTCACTTCTTTTACAGGGCTTGCCACAGGGCTTTCATCGTCGCTTTCATACATGCTAATGTCTAGCACCTTCTTGTCATTGTTTGGCCTGTCAATTTGAGAATCACTATTCTCCTGTTTTCGAGAAAAAGAATCACTATTCTCTGAAACTAACTTTTCTGAAGCCACATGTTCAGGTGTCTGATTCATCACAGTATTTTCCACAGGCATATCATTGCGGTTCTGGAACACCCTCACTAAAGGTTCCGATGATGGGTTATCGAAATCATCTTCTGACTCTGCAAAATCATCCTCCCTTCCATTAATAGGAGATTTTTCTGCATCTTTGAGATTTGAAGTTTCCTCGTCACGGAAGTGCCTAACATTGTCAGGATGCACAGGAGTCTTCTCCCCTTCCTCTTCGAGCTCTGGAATTCCCTCCTTTTCCCGAAGACGCCTGATATCATCAGCGTTTTCAAAGTCATGACCAGGCTCCTTCTCGTCATGAAATGAAAATTGGTTCTCAACAGGGTTAAAAAGGCCAAAGTAGTCCCACGGTGGTGTCCCTGGAGGTGCTTCAAATGTGGAACTATCATCCAGGTCATGTACAGCTTTAGGAACAAGGGATGATGTTTGCAGAGTTGCTGTTACAGGAACAGGCACCTTCTCCTCAATGGTCATGACAGGATTTCCCCCAGATTTCATATGATTGATACGGAAACGTCCGGAAGATAAAGGGGATGGAACTGGGGAGAAAGAGTCACTGGCCTGATGTGAAATAGATGGAGATAAGTTCCTCGATTTCTGCCGAATAGTAGGAGGTTCCGGTGTTGCAGATGTCGATGTGTACAGCGAAGAATCTGTTGGCACTTCAGGCTCTAAAAATTTTCTCAGAGCAAATCCTGTGTGTCTCAGTGATTGAATATAAGCGAAGTGAGCAGCTGCGAATGCACATCTTCCATCAAGTGCTTCTCTAACATATCGTTTTCTTTCATGACATAAGACAATGGCCTTGTCATCTTCATTCTTTGATCGTGTAGATCCCATTTCAAGGTGTATACACTGCTGAAAATTCACAAGAAACAAAAAATCACGGGCATGCACTGCAGATAAAAGATAGTATTTGGGAAGCTATTTTGGTACAAAATAATGGTCAACTGTGTAACTTTGTGTCTGTATTTTATATAATGAAGAGTTTGCTATTAGATGGTATCAAAGAGTTGATTAAGCTAGCAAGAAAGATAAGCTAATGTTTCATCAGCAGCTCTGTATGATAGTCTATATATACTGCATGATTACAAATTACTATCATCATTACATACATCATCGTAGAAACAGATTCATAAGTAATGCTTAAACAGTCAAACTGACTGTGCTCAAGATTTGGTATCAGTAGTGCGAATTCTACAACTCTGCGAGACTGTGACACAAACAAGGGCTGTGGCAAAATCTAGACAGATCGCTCTCTTTAAAACTAATTTTCCCAAACACGAGTGCTAAATTTCTCGCTCTTATCGTTGTCCATCACAGTGTAGCTAAATTTACAGAGAAGAACTAAAAATAGAACTCACATACTGGGAAATAACTAGTGATTAGCATCATATGATCCTGAATTACGGAGAGGTCGGATTTGCGGGGTATCATCGTGATACCAAGCACAACACTTGCTAAGAACGCATTTAATGAAAACTGGGAACCGTAAACGTCCTCATATACAGATGAATTCAGAGCAAAACGAGAAAAAAATCTTAGAATCTCTCATAAAGTAGGACAGATAAATTCAACTTCTACAAAGAACTGAAACTTACTTTATCCCGTAAATTACCACACAAATCCATGATGAAACTCCAATTTTATCAACTGAAAATTCACATGCCATCAAGGCAAAAGATTCGGTATTCCTCGCGAGCAAGAGAGACCAATATTTACGTCAATTCCAGGCTCGTCCAATTCTCTAACCAACCCACGGCAAAACCTACTTCGTGAACTACAACATACAGGCTCAAACTGAGCAGCAGAAGGTAATAACAAAGTCGAATAGAACCAGGAAAAGTTTGGAGCTTTAACAATCCAGCTAACGAGCAAGTAAAACGAACCCAACCAGATCAATGCCAACCACCCGATTCCCAAAATTCTGACAACCCATCCGTTCCATTCCCATTCCCCCACCATCAGTGTGAACTCTACTACTACGCAAACAGGACAGAACGCCCCGCAAAATCAAAACACTAGAAAAAAGATCCCACTTTTGCATCGCAGCGGCCATCAGGAAGACAAGGCGCATCCAATTCACCGATCCCCGCGTTGGGCGCACCACAATTCTCAGAGAAAAAATGCAGGGCAAACCGCCCAAGGAAACCTCACCTGTGGCTAGGCCCGGCCGCGAACTGGAACGCAACTGCGGGCAGCGGGATCCAGGCGCGACGGCGGCCGCTGGCTTTGGCGCGCCCGCTCGGAGGAGCTCGGCAGTGGTCGTGTCGCCGGCGTGGGGGCTTGGCCGCGCGTGGGGGGTGGCGAGGGGGAGGAGTGGAGAGGAGATGAGAGAAGCTTCGGAGAGATGATGAGCAGCAGCAGCGGGTGCGGTGCGGTGCCGCTGGTGGATGGGCGTATCCGCGTGGGGTGTGTGTGTGTGTGTGCCGCTGCACGTGGGTCCAACTGAAGTCTGAAGGGCAGGGCCCACAAGAGAGTCGGTTTTGGGGGGAAGCGCCGTGTGGCCGTAGCGGGGCGCTAGGGACTCCACGATGGACGAAGCCGAAAGGACGAAGCCGAACGGCTGGCATTTGTTCTCTTCTCTGTTCTTTAGACTCCTCTTCTTTTTTTTCTCTTTCTTTTTCTATTCTATTGTTTTCTCCACAATTCCTCTTTTCCCTTGGATCAATGGTGGCGTTGCATTACCACCGTATCCTTTTTTTAGTTTTGTTTATTTAGTTATGCTACTTTGTGAATTATGATGTGGGTTGGAAAAAAGGGCACTTTCTTTTGGAACCGTTTGTGAATTCATATGCATATTGTTCGGTATTGTCGGCACTTTGCCAATATTTACGACACCAAGGAATAGCGTACGAATGTAAAAAGAGCAATATTATCTCTGAGCAATGTAAAAAAAATGAGGAGAGCCACATATAGACTTCGAAGAAAAACTTAGGGATGTAAAATGATTTTCTTTTTCATGTTATTACACATCATCATTGCATAGTCACGTGGACTTATCAGTTTTCACGCTTACTGCTTTGCTTACGTGCATGAATTCTCTTTGCATCTTGTAGTTAACCAATCCACGACTTGTAGTACGTAGGTAAAAGTCGATGCCAGGTCATTCGTTGACGGCGACAAACTAAACAAATTTGATCAGGCAAAATGATCTGAGGCTGAGGATATGTACAACCGACTTATAAGCAATCCGCCTATTGCCCTCTATTTTTTTCCCGGAATCACGTACACAACACGTTGTCGAGTCTTATCTTCCTTCCAACGCGATGAGTTGAACCATTCATTTCCTGTGTACGGGTTCCACACCAGAATCCGGAGGATGGACTGTACGAGAGATCGGAGTGAAGGTGGCTTCGCCAGACAAGTTCCATGCAAATATACGGTAAGAACCGACCGGCAACAGTGAATTATGTCTTGTCAGACTGCAACAACAAAACGCTCTACAACCCTTCCTATCAAACATGTCCTGTATTCGGTACTGTAGTGATAAAAGGTATATGGTTTCAACCCTAACATCTTATGTTTAATTCTTCACATGCTTATAATTTTTTTAAAAAAAATTAAAGGGACGTCTCTATTTTCAAATCTCGTTTTTTATTTTTTAAAAAAGAATCGATACAATATAAAGTAGTTTTTTTTATTTTCAAAAGAGAATCGATACAATATAAACTAATTTACTACGTGACAAAAAAGCACACGAGTGAGTAAACTTTTGTAGTGTGTTTAATACTAAAATTTTATATAGAAAAGTTTCTCAATAAAATAAATTAATTAATTTTAAATTTATAATACTTAATTATTATATGTTAATAATTTGCATAGTTTTTCAAGCCGCTAACCAAGGTTCTGTTTGGATCCAAGGGCTAGAGCTAGTTTGAGCTAAAGTAACCCAAAAGTATCCAAACATGAGGGCTAAAGCTAGTTTTTTGCAACTAGCTTACCCAAAAAACTATCCCTTCAAAGAGGTGATTATTTGGGTTAGTTTGGAGAGAGAAAGAGAGAGAGAGGAAGCCAACCAATGAATGATTATTTATTGTCAAACTAACCCTTACATCCAAACATCTCTTTGGCTATAAGTTAATTTGGGCTAGTTTAGAGTTAAAAACTAAGTCTAACCTTTGAGCTAGAGTGATCCAACATAACCAAAGTTAGACCAAACCGGTATACAGAACGCACCCCTAAATGGACGAGATGATCAGTATCCAATCGACCGTACGCGCGTCGGCGCGGCCACCACCGAGAAGCCGTTCATCCGTCGTGTATCCATCCGCTCCTACCTCATTGTCGATCGCGCGTAACCGTGGTGATCCAACGATATCGAATTATCGCGGATGACCGAGCGATCGATCAATCGGCTAAACAAATTAAAGCAAAGCTAGGCGCGGTGCGGATTAGATTCTGATGTGGCCTTGATCTCTCTCGTGTATCATCTTTTTCCCCCTCAAAAAAGCGCCTTTTCGAGAGGTGTACGCGCGGTCGGTGGGGGATGTACTGTGGCCAGCGGCGACGACGTCCGTTTTCCCCTTCTTTTTTCGATGGTGCGACCACTGTTGGCGTCGGTTGCACGCAGACGCGCGCACAGTACGCGTACAGCTTGTTGGTCGCGTCAGCCGCACCGCATGCATGCGCGACGAGAAGGCAACGACAACGACGGCGACCCGGGAAGGTTGGGCTCGAATGGACGGCCGGCCGGCCGGCCGGCCGGCCAGTGAGCTAGCTTCTCGCCAAACTTACCGAAAAGATATTCACGTAGGAATTCGGATAACGCACGGGAAAAGGATATAGCACGACCGAAGTCTTCTTTTTCTGAGGATGAAGCTAGGCTGGTATATAGTTGCGACTTGCAACGTCTTAACTGCTGCAGCAGAATAGGAGTAGGGGTGAAAAGTGGGAGCAGGTTGAATCAGCACATCTAGACGTCGTATTCGTGACGTGTACCTAATGGCAGTTGCTAAATTATGAACGTCGTTGAAATGTTGGAAGGGCATAGAGAGCTATCGCCAATATATCGGGCTCCATGCCTCCATCCCTCCATTTCTCGCCTACATTGTTTGGTATTATGTCCATTCCGAAATGTTATTATTTTTTATTAGATCTTATCTAATTTACCATCTCTCAACCAATCATAATTATTTTTTATTTAATTTATTCATCTACTTTCTCTTAAAAACCAATTACAACCTGTTTTTAATTATTTCTATCTAATTTTTAATATCTGTGTTCATCTAAAATGCTAATATTTTTAGAACCGAGGAAGTACTTCACTTGACTCAATTTCTATATTATGATTTTCATTAATTCCTCCTCATTGGAGCCCATGCATGTCCCATCACAATAATAGGATAGGAAATTTCACATTTTTTTTGGTTATGACAGTGCTTACCTATTGACGAGAAATTTTTCTCACGCATTGGCTGGAAGATCGCTTAGCTTCGGTGCGGGTCCTTCTGCGGCCGTGTTGTGCGGGCGTGACGGTTAGTTTGATCTGTTAACCAACAAGAAAAATAAAGATATATGCGTTAAGTGTTAAGTTAGATCCTACTGGATCGGCTGTAAGAGTCAATTTACATATATATGTTATCCCGAAGTGTATTTAAACTAAGTGACTAGAATAAGTGACTAGAATAGATCGGCTGCGCCGAGACAGTATTAACCACTTAATCCAAATATACAATAGAATAATAAATATATATTTTAACAGCCTAGCTGATATCGTAAGTCCAACTGTGAATCGGCTAGTACTCCGATTCATCTTATGAAAAGATATTGATCTAAGCTAAATGCGCTAAACCTAGATCATCCGGCTGTCGACTGTGGTTGACAGGCTGATTCTGGCTTAGGGCATTTAACTAGAGCAAGATCTTAATATAAGAGGCGGTTTTAATAAACCTGATAGTAAATATATCAAAAAGAATATTAAAACAAATAAGGCCGGCTGAAACCCCGGCGCTGTCTTTAAACATATACGTCTAGCCGAATAGATCATAAAAGCTCTAAAAACGACTTAATAGATCAATGTTGATGCAACATTAAGTATAAAAAGAACAATCAGATCTACTGTAGCTGATGTAAATACCTCGAGACGATGGATATCGCATATAATTTAGGCCAACCCTTAGATCTAACTCTATCGGCTGCTAATTCTTGACAGAAACGAGCCGATGTCAAGACAGATCTAAACATTGTTCTAGATTATATGTGATATATGATAACTAGCGCAGCATAAATCATCGAATTTAGAGTATTATAGCGATGGAAGCACTAAATTCGACGAGATACGCCACTAATGACAAACATTTACCTTAATTCGGGGATCGAAACGAAGCAGCCCGAAGCCGGATCAATTGTTTGTCTGAAGAAAAAGGAGGCGATGCGCCGAAAGTTGTATTGAATGTGTGTTGATATGATTTACAGGGGTCTCGGGCCCTATTTATACCAAAAATAACATTATCCGTGCGAACCACGGTCTCTATCTAATCTACTATTTAAAATACGATAATATCCCAGGATATGGTCCCATGCCGCATTATAATAAATAATCTAAACAAACTCCTAATTTACAGATACAATTGTCGTTACAGGACTTTACCCGTAGATGGCAATATCTTTTAACGTGCAATTTGGGAACCGAATCTTCTATTTATCTTTAAGCACTTTCATCAGAAACGGTTTTACCCTCTCCTCTGACTCAGCATCGGCTATCGGCTATCCTTGTCCGATCCAACCTCAGCTGATTTACCTCGTATCCGATCGCGTCGCAGCCGACTTGACCTCTATTCTTCCAATCCGATTCCGCTTCTATCTCGGCAAAGACTTAGGGATTTGGTTACCAAATTTAGCCGTTACACATGCCCCCAAGTCCGTGATAAGATAATATCGTGGATTTGCCGCTTTTCCAAATTCCCGCTTTTTTCGACCTAAACATTTCGGCTGCCAAAAAATATTCTTTAAATACCGCCTTCGCGGCCACCACACGTGTCACATTACCACAAACCAACAGCCACCTCAGCAATCCCTTGAGTTCTCCGGCGACCTCCTCGGCGACCTCGCGACCTCGGAGCCCCCGTCTTCCCCGGCGAGCCCTAAGAAGCGGCAATCACCAACAATGGCTTCCTCAAGCGCCCACTCCGAGGCAACCCAGACGGAATACCCAGAGGTAAGTCTCATTGGCTATCACCCTTTACTTCTCTCAATTTGACTTTCATCGTTTGTAATCTTGTTTTTCCATCCTTTAAACCACAGCATCTTAGCCACCAAATTGCAATCCCAGACCTCACCAGCCCCAATCAGTTTTTATTAGGGTCGATTGGCAACATAGACCCCAGCGAGCTCATCAATGCCAAAACGAACCGAATCCCCTTCAAATTTTCTACTCCCAACCTAGCTCACTGGTCTAATGCCTTCAAATCCTGGCCCTCAACGGATAAAACTTGGCCAGCTTGGTTCTCACAGATGTCGGCTAGGCTACAGACCCACTGGACTAAGATAGGGATAAATCAATGCCTAGCCCTGACCATAGCCGATATCTCAAAAGATGAACCCCTCTTATCGGCTACCACCTACTTCTGCTCGGACACGCTAAACGTGTTCCTCTTTAGGAAAGGGCCAATGACACCAACCCTTATGGATATAGTGATGATCATAGGGTTGGACATAACATCAACAGTTGACCCAATCGGCCTCAATATCAAGTGCTCTCACAATTTCAGGACTAAAAGCATAGGGGGTTGGAGCGGATTTATTTCCATGAATATGAAAGACGGCCCAATTTCTGAAAGAGAACACACCGCTTTCCTGTTAATGTGGCTAGAGAAACACGTCTTCTGTGGGTCGAGCTGTGGGCCGACGAGCAACTGGCAGCATGTAGCCGAAGCCCTAGTAAGCAAGAAACAAGTTCCTTTGGAAAAATATTTGCTCGGCTACTTATACCAAATGCTAAGTAGTGCATCGGCTCGACTAACTTATCAACAAGCTGTCAACACAAGAGAGCCCTAGTGGCTGCTACAACTGTGGTTAAACCTTCACCTCCACCGGGTCGCAGAAAAAATGTAACACCCTAAAAATCCGAGGTTTTACAAATCAAAATATAAAAATCGAGCTTACAAAAATCTTTCGATTGTTTGCATCTTGTCGAATTTATTTGCCTCTTATTTACAAATCTTCGATGCCGAGTTAAATAAATGAATATTTATTTTGAATGGAAGGTCAACGGGGTTTTAAAATCCTAAAAGAAAGAAAGTTGCAAAATTTAGAATTAAAATTATAAGAAAGTAAAGACTTAGGGAAGAGTTAAGATTTAATAGCAATTTACTTTTGAACAGACGATATTAAATTTTGGGGTATAAATACAAAGATTTACTAAGTTATGAATAAGAAGGAAAAAGTATAAAAAGATAATAATAAACATATAATTAAAATAATATATATGTGTATAATAAAGTGGGCAAAAATTTAAAATGTAATTAAATTATAATTTGGGCCAAAATCCTATTTAGTTTATAAGTGAATTACAAAAGGAATTAAAAAAAGGAAAATCGGAAAAATAGAAAAAGACACAATTCATTGCGCGCGGGTGTGTCGGTGCGGTCTTGAGCCCCGTGCGCCGCGTGCCGTCCCATTCCTCGCACACGCGCGCGCGCGCGCGCCGTCCGCCGCGCGCCGCATCATCCTCGCGCCCCGCGCCGTCCCTCTACACACGCCGCGCCAACGTCGCGTCGCCGCGAGCTAGCGCGTCGTCCCGTCGCCGCTGTCGCGCCCTTGCGCCCCGTGCCGCCGCGCGCGTCTCGTCGCCGGCCGTCGCCATCGCCTCTCTTCCTTCCCGTGCGTGGCTATAAATTTCCCCCCCTCCTCTCTTCCTCCCCGTGCCATTCCCCGATTCTTCCCCTCCTTCTCCATCTCCCCATTTCGCTGCCGTGCAACGCCAGGCGCCACCACCGTGCCGAAGCCCCGCTGCAAGCCGCCACCTCCGTCGCCGACACGCCACCGGTAAGCCCCTCTGCCGCAATCCCCTTCGCCGTAGGCCGCCGTGCCTCGCGCACCCACCCCCCCCTGGCTCGGCCATGTAAGCAAGAGAAAAGAGAGGTAGAAGAGAGAAAGAAACAGAGGAAACAAGAACAGAGGAAGGGGAAGAAAGGAGGGAAGAAAGGGAAGAAAGGAAAAGAAAAAGAAAAGAATGAAAAAAGATAGAAAGGAGAAAAGAAAAGAAAAGAAAAATAAAGAAAAAATAAATAGGAAAAAATTTTGAAAAAGATTTAAAGTAAAAATCTATTTCTCTCCTAGAATAAAAGTGTATTTTAGCAATATTTATAAATTAGGAATTTAATTATGACTTAGTTGCTATTAAACCCCAAGTTTATTTTTGAGTTCAATTCTTAATTTATTATACAATCTTTTGTTTGGAAGAAATCATTTAGGAATCTGAATATAATCTAGTTTAACCTATAACCTTGTCATATAAAATTTTTAGAATTTAAATTCTAAATCAATTAGCCTAAGTGACACGCTTTAGAGTAAATTATTTTAGATTCGAATTCAATTGCAACCCTAGAATTTGTCGGCTCGTTAAAATTGGAAATAGAATTTGAATTAACCACTTCCTTTGTCGGTATAATATTTTTCTTCTAAATTGTCGGCCGATATCTCTTTTCTAAATTATAATAGACTAACTCGAAATTACATCGTCTTATAATAAATTAGGTCGATAAAACGCGAAATTTCAAATTATTGCATCTCGTTCATTCTAACTCGGATTTTGCCAAAACTTGAACCTAAACTTACGTAAAATCATAACCTAGTGTTAGAAGCCGCTTTTGCAATTTAGTTGGCTTTCATTGGATTTTATTTGAATTCTAATCGAGTTCAATTGGATTTCTTGCACGTACGGTAGAGTCCGAGGGAGCCGTTGAGAACGTCGAAGACTCAAGCCAACAAGGTCACGAGCAAGGCAAGTCCTCACTCCCTTTGAACATATTGACCCTATTTGCGAACTTGTGTTGATTCTAAAAACGAAAATATGCATGCTATACACAAAAAGTTATGCCATGCCTTGATGTTGATTACCTTTAGTTATATTCTTTGTAACCTCGACATGATGTGACCGAAGGAAATCTTCGGTAAAATGCTTAGCCATGCTATTATTAGATTCATGCATACTCATGCTTTTACAAAGAGCTATATGCCTCGGCAACTACCTTTGGGAAAGGTAGTTGAAATACGGCATGTGGAGACATGAGCGCCACATTGCCATGAGAATGATCAAATGAGTTTTGATGAAAACTGGAAAACACCAAACAAATGTTTTAGACTGGGGCAGCTGGATGATTTGGGTGGATTTCGGAAAAGGGCAAGTGCCGACCCCGGTCAATTAAGGATCGAGCCATGAGATAGCCAGGAAACGAGCCAGTACAACCGTACTTCTCAAATGGGTATAGACCTAGCGGAGTAAATAGCCGAGCGAAGGCGGTACCCCTGCATAGTGGTTCCTATGTATGAGATAAGATTGGGAATGAATGATTGAAAATTGAAATTAATTATAACTTGAAGAATGAAGTTTTTCCTTACCCCAGGAGCGCCAGAACTCCTCACACTGCTAGAAAAGGACGGCTAGAGTGCAAGAGGATTTAAGTTCATGGAGCGGGTACTGCCAACGTAAGGTTATTGAAAGGCTTTGCCGTGACACGTCTCATGTGTTGGGACGTAGGCTCATTTGTTGGGCAGTCGCGGAGTACGGGTAAAGTGTACATCCACTGCAGTGTGAATGAAGCAATCTATTCGAATAGCCGTGCTCGCGGATATAGAGCATCGTGACAAGACTTTCGCTTGGCTAGACTCTAAATTTTAAAATGATTGGATGGGTTTGCATGATGATTCTTATTCACTGGTGGATCAACTTCTCGGAAGGCGAGAAGGGGTAGACTCCCCAGAAAAACCATGACGATCCGGAGGCGGGAAGCCATCCTTGGAATCACTATGGATGGTAGACAGAACCGTCACCGACTTAATGAACTATGGAACTAAAACTTGACTTGGCTAGATGCTAGGTTTGTGAAAAGATTTATAAAGTTGGCTTTGTGCAAATAAACCACGTCATTTCCTTGAGAATCCCCTATCATGTGCACCTTTCCGTGTTGGTTTGCTGAGTACGGTTGGTACTCACCCTTGCTATACACACAAACCTTCAGATGGTGGAAATGAAGACTTGGAGGATCCATATGCCTACTACCAGGAGGGCGGAGAAGACGATGGTGCCTGCTAGTTCTTAGTCTCCGGTCGTTGCCTGTGGCAATCGACAGGCCGCTGCCTTCATTCCGCTGCCTTATCTAAATTTCTGCTTTTGGATGTATCTGGACCATGAGGTCCTATGTGCTGGATATTGCCTTCGGGCCTATATTGTAATACTTTTGCTGTAAGACTATTCGTGCATTTGCACCTGATTATTCAGTACTATATTTCGTGGGTACCAAACTACTCGATCCAGGGAAATGGTACTATGAACACGAAAGATTCCCGTTCTAAAAACAGGGGTCTACAAAAACCATCCCCACTAGAGGCCGATTTCCCCCTAATCGAGCCGAGATTCGAAGATGATAAAGAAGTGACCACCCACCGATGCTTGTCATATGGGGAGGCAACAACAACCTATCCCGGATCCAAACTAACAGCCGAACATTTCAAAAATTGGTTTGGCAACCTGTACAGCGTCTTCCTAAGCACTTCAAGGATATGGTTTGCTTATACAGATTTTTAAAGATTTAAACTCCCAGATGATTTTCAGCTGGATGAACTCAATTCTAAAAATTATGACAAGCCGAGGGAAATCTATACATCGGCTATCACACCTTGCATACTTCCAGTCGGCATTCACCAAGGACGCAACATTCAAAAGTCTTATGAATTTTATCATCCGATGATAGCCGCAAGGCAACTTGGTATGGGTCAACGCCGATCGACCTGTACTATGCAGACAAGATCCAAACCAGAGGCAAGATCGAGGGGGACATCATAATGAATTGGCTTCTTAATATCCCTGGCCCCCCTCTAGGCAGTATTGACAACATCGATCTGGCAGTGAGGAGAACATCAATCTTCAGCCGATGGTGGAATGAATGGAAGCGGCACTTGTTCCACCAGTCGGCCTCGATGTATCTGACCATCATCGACCCAAAAATGACTCCATCGGTAAGTATCTTTTTCCTCATCTTAGTCCCTATTTTTCTTTTAGCCCCTCTCTATATTTATTGGCTGATCATGCTTCATTCCTTAGCAGACAACCGACTCCTCACCTCCGCACATAAGCAATACAGGAGTGGCCATCCACTACGCCCCTGGGTTGTTATCTGGCGGCTGCAGACTGGCCCCGTCCATCATCGGCTGCCATGCGCCGAAGGTGGGCACTTTGCTCCACGGCCAGACCCGTGCGCCGCTGCATCGGCTAAAAAGGGCGGCACCGTCGGCTGCGGCTACTCCAGCTGCAGAGAAAAGGAAACGTGCTTTAAAGAAGCCAAGGACAACCCCAGCCGATGATTTGCCCCCAGTTGATCAAGATGTGGATGCGGCCATCGAAGAGGAAGTCAGGGACGAAGAAATGGAGGAGGCCGTCAATGCTGCCGTGACCGAAACAAGTTTTTCAGACAAGTATGCTCAAACTCCATCGGCCGAGCAGACCACTGAGCGAACTCCAAGCCCTCCTAAACGTGTCCCTCATCCTCAGCCGGTAAGCACTTTTTGTTGCTCAACCCTGTCATCTTTTTCCCTTTTTATATCGCAACTCATCGGCTTTCTATGTCCGTAGGCAAAGAAACTAGCCACCAAGAAGAAAACAGCTCCCCCTCCTTCGGTAAACCCAATCCTCATTTCTTTCTCACTAGTACAGTCGAATTTCTAACTTGCATTTCCTTTTTATAGCCTTTCCGCGCTCCAACATCTGCCCCCCATGCATCGAGGGAGCCGACGCCGATGGTCGCGCGCGCCGATGATGCTGAGGATGCGGCTACCTCAGCTCCAGTTGTCCGAGTAAGTCCTGCTTAGCTTTACAAATCGGCTTATTAGTCATGTTGGCTTTCTTACCAACTTCCAACTTGCAGTCTGTAGCCGATCTCCTGGACTTTGATTTATCAGAATTCCTTGATCCCGACGAGGGCGTTGATAAGGCCGTGGTTGTATCAGACAATGAGCTACAAGCCACTTTGTCGGATATAGCCAAACGGCTGGAGTGCTCTTTGGATTTCTTGGTCACCGACTGCGGTTCCATCCGTAGTCGATTCGAAGATATCCAAGATCGGCTGCCGGACTAGCTGGCTGACACCATCGCACCGGCTACTTTTCTGGAGGCGCACCGGCACAAACACGAACGAGCTAAACAGAGGATAGCCGATCGCCGTGAGAACAATTCACTGGAGGCCACCATCAAGGCTGGCAAGCAAGAAATTACTGCCGAAAAGGCCAAATTCAACGCTCTGAAGACCGAGCCGATTGCCGAACTCGATCGGCTTCGCAAACGTCGGGAAGAGCTGATAACCGAGCTTACCAACATCGATGCCGACATCGTGGTCAAAGAACAACGCGTGGCCGGCCTGTCGAAGGAGATCGAGGACCAGCGAGAAAAGATCAAGGCGGCCGTGTCAAACCTGTCGGACATGGCCAAGGCGATGAAGCCGATCCCAGGAAGCGACGCAGCCGATGCAAAGGCTATCGAAGAAATAGATGGGATCCGCCGCAAGGCAATATCGGCTATTAAGGACTTCCTTAGGCGATGAGTCGGTTGTAAGAGCTGGGACAAGATTTGTAAACCTTGTAATCTAACTATCGCTTGTAATCGGCTTTCGTCATCTTTTGTAACTGATTTGAACTTATCTTCTGTAATCAGCTTGACTTACTCGATTTCCACTTAACACATGCTTGCCGATCACATTAAACTTGCTTGAGGACGTCAAACATTTTGATTTGAAAAATTCGCCCTGTCTCCTCGATATCATATTGTATTATATATGCCCCCCTAATTTTGTTGATGATGTTCCCAGCATTAATAAAATTATCAGATCACATATCTCATCACTGTCGACTAAGCTGAGCCGATGTAGAGCGATTAGGGGAAAAATTTGGCGTAAAAACGACCTAAAGACGATGTTCGTTTAATACAGAACATCGGCTGACACGAATCGGCTGAACAAATAGAGCCGAATCACGAGTTGATCCAAACGCTCGGGTAATATTTCTTTAAATATTTGTCATTCAGAGCCCTTCCAAACACTTCTCCATCCAAACCCTCTAGGATATAAACTCCTTTAGAGACGCATTTGTGGATCTTGAAAGGCCCTTCCCAATTTGGTAACCACTTGCCGAATTTATTATCTCTTGATCCAATCGGCAATATCAACTTCCAAACGAGTTCGCCCTCTTCAAAAGACTTAGGCACAACTTTCTTATTATAATGACGGGCTACTCGTTCCTTATCCCTTGTTCCCTTTTCCAAGGCCCTCATCCGTGATAAAACAAGGTCTTCTGACTCATCCACCATCAAGTGATAATAATCATCGGCTGTAAGTTGATCTTGAAGCTGAACCCGTCTCGAGCCAATGATATTTTTCCATGGCAGTACTGCCTTATGTCCATAGACCAACTTGTACGAAGGGACCTGGATAGATCCATGGCATGCCATCTGATAGGCCCACAGTGATTCGGCTAATCGGTTGTGCCATTGTTTGGGGTACTCAGAAATCTTCCTTTTTATTAGTTTGATCAAACTTTTATTTGACGCCTCTGCTTGCCCGTTGGCCTGTGCATAGTATGGTGAAGAATTAAGTAACTTGATCCTCATGCTGTCGGCAAATTGAACAAACTCGTCTGATATGAAGATAGATCTCTGGTCTGTTGTTATTGTTTGTGGGACGCCAAATCGGTAGATAATGTGCTCTTTAACAAACTCGTTTGCATCCCTAGAATTAACCTTTTTCAGAGGAATTGCCTCCACCCATTTTGTAAAATAATTTGTTGCCACCAGAATGAATTTATGCCCTTTGCTTGAGGGTTGATTGATCTGGTCGATCACCCATCCTCTGAACAACCAAGGCTTTATGATTGGGTTCATAGCCGATGCTGGTGCTCTTTGCACGGCGTCGAATTTCTGACAATCCTGGCAGCCTTTATAATACTTGAAACAGTCCTCCAGCATCGTCGGTCAAAAATATCCTGCTCTCTGAAGCAACCACTTCATCTTATGAGCCGATTGATGTGTGCCGCATATCCCTTCGTGTACTTCTCCAATAGCCACCTTGGCTTGATCGGCACTAAGACACTTGAGCAGCACACCATCAATCGTCCGATAGTAGAGATCTTCGTCGAGCAAAACATATCTTAAAGCCTTGTATCGCAATTTCCTTGAAGCCGATTGAGAGGGGTTTTGTAGATAGCCATAGACCTCAAACCTCTAATCATCGGCTGTCATGGCAGCGACTTCTATCTCGACTTCTTTTATCATCGGCCTGTAGCCTGATGCCCCTTGAGCTAAATCATTGGCTTATGTATTCTGCTCTCTAGGGATGTGTTTCAGTGTAACTAGCCGAAAGCTATCCATCAATTCTCGGCATTGTTGATAGTAGACCATCAGCGCGTCATTCCTGCATTCATACTCCCCTGACAACTGACTGATGACCAATAGTGAATCCCCCATTATTTCTATGGTGTCGGCCTCGACTTCTTTGAGAAGACGCAATCCCTTCAGCACTGCTTTGGCTTGACTGTTGGTAGCATTGGGGTCGATAGAAAAAGCAAATTCAAAGCTTACCCCCTAGGCGAAATAATGACCAATCCGATACCGTAGCCGTTGGTGCACACCGAACCATCAAATGTCAATGTCCAAGGCATAATTTTGATTGAGCCGATTGAGTCATCTCTATGCTCCACGATAAAATCGGCTATAGCTTGTCCTTTAACTGTCCTGGGTGCTTGATACCTCAGACCAAATTCTGTCAAGGCAAAAATCCACTTTTCAATCCGTCCTTTTAGAACTGGAGCCAATATCATGTATTTGATGACATCGGCTTTACATATTATCGTGCACTCATTGGATAGCAGATAATGCCTTAACTTTGTACATGAAAAATATAGGCACAGGCATAGCTTCTCTACTGGTAAATATCTTGTTTCTGCGTCCAACAACCGTCGGCTGAGATAGAAGATAGCTTTTTCTTTGCCTTCAATCTCCTGAATTAGAACTAAGCCGATTGATTTGTCATCGGCTGACAGGTAGAGCTTGAACGGTATTTCTTTTCGTGGAGACATTAAAACTGGAGGCGAGCTTAAATAACTCTTGATATTATCTAAGGCCTTCTGCTGCTCTGCCTCCATGTGAATGCTTGATCGGCTTTAAGACGAAGCAGTGGTGTGAACGGCTCCATCTTTTCTGAAAGATTGGCTATGAACCGCCTGATAAAGTTGATTTTGCCGATCAATGATTGAAGTTGCTTCTCGTCCTTCGGAGGTTGTATCGTCTTGATAGCGTTGATGCTTCTTGGTGTAACCTCAATTCCTTTTTCATGAATAAGAAACCCTAGGAATTGCCTGGCTGACACGCCGAACGCACACTTCAACGGATTCATCTTCAGGCCATATTTTCTTGTTTGCTCCAAAACCTGCTTTAGATCGGCTATGTGGTCCTCTATTTCCCTGGACTTGACAACGACATCGTCGATGTAGATTTCCACCAGAGAGCCGATCATGTCGTGGAAGATATAATTCATGGCCCGTTGATATGTTGCGCCAGCATTTTTCAGCCCAAACGTCATAACGACCCATTCATATAAGCCGATTGCCCCAGGACATCGAAAAGCAGTTTTGTGAATGTCCTCTTCGGCCATGAAAATTTGATTGTAGCCTGCATTGCCATCCATAAAGATGATGATTTTGTGGTCTGATGCAGTGTCTACGAGCAAATTGGCTATAGACATTGGGTATTCATCTTTGGGGGTAGCCTTATTTAAGTCTCTGAATCGATGCATACCCAAAGTTTGCCATTCTTTTTCAATACTGGGACAATGTTTGAGACCCACTCGGCGTATCGGTAAGGCCGAATGAATCCAGCATCATATAGCCGAGTTATTTCGGCTTTGATCGCATCATACATATCGGCTTTGAACCTCCTGGGAGGTTGTTTGAACGACCGATAGCCTACCTTG
The DNA here is from genome assembly GCA_019925245.2 of Oryza australiensis. Classification (NCBI taxonomy): domain Eukaryota; kingdom Viridiplantae; phylum Streptophyta; class Magnoliopsida; order Poales; family Poaceae; genus Oryza; species Oryza australiensis. The sequence goes on along the minus strand of JAIFGZ020000118.1, from coordinate 3,131,300 downwards.
ATCGGCAGTTGATGAACGACTATAGATCGGTTAAGACCAGGCATCTCGAAGTACTCCCAAGCAAAACAATCTTTATATTCTTTTAACAAATCAATAAGCTAGGATCCACAATGAGAAGATAAACTTTTGCTGATATACGTCGGCCTAGGCCTGTCTCCAGAGCCTATGTCTATTTCTTCTAATTCGTCGGTCGACGTAAAACCTTGCCCTAGCTTGCCATCGTCTTCGTTCGCGGTGTCCATGCCGTAGACGTTCGAGCCCTCCACGACGTCTTGCTCAAAGCAGCAGCTGCGGCCTGTCGTCTCCGATCGGCTATATGGCAGAATCGGACACTTTTAGAAAATCGGCTTGCTAGATTTTTCCGGACAAACAATCAATGCCATCGATTTCTCAGAGTGGCAAATCGGCATTGGCGACGCTTACTGACCTGTCGGCTGGTACAATCTCTACCTTGTCGCCGTCCCATTGAAGTAGACACTGGTGCATAGTGGAAGGGACACAACAGTTGGCATGTATCCAGTCTCTCCCGAGCAGCAGGCTTTAAGACCCCTTCCCGTTGATGACAAAAAAGGTTGTGGGCACGGTCTTGTTGCCGATGGTCAGCTCGACATTCAACATGCCCTTGGTCTCTGATGGGTTGCCACCGAAGTCCTTTAGTACCATGTTAGTCTTGATTAAGTCTTCGGCTCCCTTTCCTAATTTCCTGAATGTTGCATAGGGCATCAGGTTTACTGCGGCTCCCCCATCCACTAGCATTTTTGGCATTGGCTTGCCGTTGATGAAACCTTTCACATATAGCGGCTTGAGATGCTTATTTTCGGTCCCCTCTGGCTTGTCGAAAATTGCTTGATCCGGGGACAGTGCTAGTTTGACCAAGGCGTCCTCGATGTTGTCTGTATCGGCTTCAGGGGCGCCGAATTCGCCTGGCAATATGAATACCATATTGACCTATGCAGAGACTTTGTCTTTCCCTTTGGCTGCCCTTCTGGCTCGATCGGCTGAACTTTCTCTGGTCTGTTCCTCGTCGACTGTGGCGATTTTCTTTTTGGGGATCCATCGCCTTTTGATTTTACCCAGCCGAAGGTGTTGTTCTTTGATCATCTGCCGAGCTTCTTCTTCCCTTCCTTCACGTTTTAGCCTTTGAATTCTTCATTTCTGCGTTTTGGTGAAGAGGTCAGAGGGGCACCATTGGGGGTTGGCCAATTCTTCATCATCGGCCTCTTCTTCGTCGTAGTAGTCATCGTTCTCGTTTTCGTCGAAGAAGTCTTGATGGATCGGCCCTAGCCGATCGTGAACGGACTGCCGGTGCTGGTTGAGCTGTATGGCCCTCGGGACGAACTGGGTTGGAATGGTGATTGGTTGGCTTCTGTGTTCGTCCCCGCGGTACTCGCTGCAGGCCGGGCAATTATCTAGTGTTGGCAGTCTCATCCTGGTTTCCCCGCAGTGCCTGAAAAATTCGCAATGCCAATGAGGGTCGGCACCGCGTGATTCCCGTCGTCACCGGCGGCCTCGTGTTTGGCTCTTGCCGATAAAATATTTCAAGCCGAGCCTCTTCCCGCCAAGATTGCTATTGGGGGCGGCGTTGGCTGTTCGTGTTGATCGGCCGTCGATCAGCTGATCGGGCGACGGGATGCACCATGTTGATTGAGGCGGCTTGGTTTCCAGTCGGCTTATCCTTTGCCTTGACCCCTTTTAATGTTTCGGCTAAGTTGTACGTCATTCTGCGCTGCCGATCAGCTTGCCTGGGGCCGGCTTGAACCATATTGACCGGGAAGGGGTTGTCGTCTACCTTCATAGGCCGAGTAGAATCGGCAAACTTGAGTTTCCCGGCCTCTATCGCCAACTGGATCTGCTGCCTGAAGACTTACAGTCGTTGGTGGCATGGGATGTAGAGTTATGCCACTTGCAGTACTTATTCTTCTTTAGTTCATCAGCCGATGGGATCACATGGTTCTCGGGAAGCTAGATCTGCTTCTTCTTTAGTAATAGATCGAAGATCCTATCGGCCTTGGTGATGTCGAAATCATATTTCTCCTCTTTGGCCGTCTTCAACAGCCACTGACAGACGATGGCCTTTTTATTCTTGGCCCATTCGGTTGCCGCCACCTCTGCGTCATCGTCGCTGGAATCGGAGTATGATTCAACGATGACTTGACTTATATTTTTGACGGCCTTCCTGGTGTCTTGAAACCTTTGCTCATGGGCCGTCACCTTCTGCGCCAAATGCGCCAGGCTGTCGAAGTCCTGAGCAGAGAAACGTTCACGGATCGGCGTGATCAGGCCATGGAAGGCCAAATCGGCTAGCTGGGCGTCCGACAGCACCAGGCTGTAGCATCGGTTCCTCATCTCTCTGAAGTGTTGAATGTAGTCTTGAACCGACTCATTGTGCTTCTGCCTGATGCTGGTGAGGTCCGACAACTTCATTTCATGGTTGTCGGTGTAGAAATAGCTATGGAACTGTTTTTTGAGATCGGCTCAGCTCTAAATTGAGTTGTAAGGCAATGAAGAGAACCAGGTGAAAGCCGATCCCGAAAGAGACAAGGGGAACAGTCGAACTCTCAAGGCATCTGTAGCCGATGCTTCGCCGCACTGCGCCAAAAATCGGCTGACATGCTCGTAGGTTGACACGTTGTCCTGTCCTGAGAATTTCGAGAAGTCTGGGACTTTGTACCGATTGGGGAATGGAATTCGCTCGAAATGCTTCGGATAAGGATACCGATACATGTTTCCTGAGTCCTTTGGCTTGAGGCCGAATTGATCGCGCATGACGTCCGCAATCAAATCGGCCAATATCCGATTGTCCTGCTGTATCAGCTCATATTGATCATATGGTGCGGGTGCTTGCTGATATAGTGGTGGTGGCGTCTAAGGCCTGTAGTGATGATCTTGATGGCCTACTTGATACTGGTACTGGAGCGGAGGGCCAGCGGGAGGCGACCGATTTGCCGGTGGTGGCGTTGGTGGGCCCGAGAACAGCTGTAATTGTCGATATGGGCAATCCGAGCAACCGGCTCTAATTGCCGATTGTCGTCGAACATGTTGGCGATCTGGTCTTGGGGAAGTGATTGTTGCCGGTCCAGCATGGTGATCACTGGTCTCGCAGCCGATCCGGACGGATTCGGCTGGTTGAGGACCCCTCCTAGCGGCCCTGGTTGTGCTGGTGGTAGAATCGTCCGATTCTAGGTGGCCAATGTCCTATAACCAGAAAACTGACCGTCTGTGAAGTAAGTCGGCCCCCGCTGCAGTTGGTCGGCTATCTTGGCATCGACCACAGTAGCAATCATATTGTTAAGAGTGTTGACAAGAATGCCACTCTGGTTGACCAGCGCATGGTGCACGGCCGAATCAATTCGGTCATGCAAAGTATGCAAAGCCGAGTCATCTTGCTCTTGAATCGGCTCCTCCGCCTTCTGTTTGCCCTTTGATCCACTGGAGGAGGACGCCTTGAGTTCGTCCATGCTGAATTTGTATTTTTGGTGCACTGCTCCAGACCTTGTCTGGGTGAACGACATAGGTAGTTGGCTTGAAGCTCTTCTACCATCTTTTTGTAGTCGATTTGTTGTTTCAGCCGACAATTGTTCCATCTTCACAGGCATGACGTTGTCCTGAGAAACACTGGGGCTCTTGAGGTCGACCATCTTGTCAGCTGCGTCGATGCGTCCTAGTCGAGTTGACAGAGACAGTCCCACTGGGTGTGCCAAGAAGCGTGTTGACGAGAAATTTCTTTCACGCACTGGCCTGTGAGATCTGCTTAGCTTCAATGCAGGTCCTTCTCGGCTACCTCTACTGTGCAGGGCGTGCTAGTTGGTTTGATCTATTAACCAACAAGAAAAATAAAGATATATGCGTTAAATGTTAAGTTAGATCCTATTGGATCGGCTGTAAGAGTCAATTTACATATATATGCTATCCCAAAGTAGTTAAACTAAGTGACTAGAATAGATCGGCTGCGCCGAGACAGTATTAAACACTTAATCCAAATATACAATGGGATAATAAATATATGCTTTAACAGTCTAGCCGATATCGTAAGTCCAACTGTGAATCGGCTAGTACTCCGATTCATCTTATGAAAAGATATGGATCTAAGCTAAATACGCTAAACCTAGATCAGTCGGCTGTGGCTGACAGGCTGATTCTGGCTTAGGGCATTTAACTAGAGCAAGATCTTAATATAAGAGGCGGTTTTAATAAACCTGATAGTAAATATATCAAAAAGAATATTAAAACAAATAAGGCCGGCTGAAACCCCGGCGCTGTCTTTAAACATATACGTCTAGCCGAATAGATCATAAAAGCTCTAAAAACGACTTAATAGATCAATGTTTATGCAGCATTAAGTATAAAAAGAACAATCAGATCTACTGTAGCTGATGTAAATACCTCGAGACGATGGATATCGCATATAATCTAGGCCAACCCTTAGATCTAACTCTATCGGCTACTAATTCTTGACAAAAACGAGCCGATGTCGAGACAGATCTAAACATTGTTCTAGATTATATGTGATATATAATAACTAGCGCAGCATAAATCATCGAATTTAGAGTATCATAGCGATGAAAGCACTAAATTCGACCAGATACGCCACTAATGACAAACATTTACCTTAATTCGGGGATCGAAACGATGCAGCCCGAAGCCGGATCAATTATTCGTCTGAAGAAAAAGGAGGCAATGCGCCGAAAGTTGTGTTGAATGTGTGTTGATATGATTTACAGGGGTCGCGGGTCCTATTTATACCCAAGAATAACATTATCCGTGCGAACCACGGTCTCTATCTAATCTACTATTTAAAAGAAGACAATATCCTGGGATATGGTCCCATGCCGCATTACAATAAACAATCTAAACAAACTCCTAATTTACAGATACAATTGTCGTTACAGGACTCTATCCGTAGATGGCAATATCTTTTAACGCGCAATTTGGGAACCGAATCTTCTATTTATCTTTAAGCACTTTCATCAGAAACGGTTTTACCCTCTCCTCTGACTCAGCATCGGCTATCGGCTATCCTTGTCCGATCTAACCTCAGGCGATTTACCTTGTAGCCGATCGCATCGCAGCCGACTTGACCTCTGTTCTTCCAATCCGATTCCGCTTCTATCTCGGCAAGGACTTAGGGATTTGGTTACCAAATTTAGTCGTTAACACTATCAAACACCCTTTTTACAATATAATGTATTATTAACTATATAGTTTGAAAATGCCTGTGTATTTTTACCGTTTAGGCCCTGGTTACATATAAAATATAAAGTTCATATTAAGGACCTAACAAAAAAAGATTCATTATAAATATAACCCTTATCCAATCCTACTGTTAGTCTCTCTTGTTCTTTTCGAGTTCATGTTCATACTCTCTCTCAACAACGACGGTGCTCGGTGTCACTGCATGCATGATTTACGTGGCTTCCCTACCCCCGTCTCTATCCTCTCATAGCGTATGTCCTCTCCTCCTAGGTTCCCACCACCAATGCCTCCTCTCTCATCTTGTGCCGACAAGCTCCATGGACAGGACAAGCTAGTCGAGGTGGATCCAGCGATGGCTTGAACCAACGAGCTTTCACGATGACGTGAGATGCTTTGGCGATAACGATTGAGCTTAGAGACGGTGTGAATCTAGCTACGAGGCAACCTAATCTGGTTGCCCTTGTGGCAGATCTATTCACGAGGTGTGGCCTTGATGCGGATTTGTCTAAGGTGTCGGAATAGGCATGGCAACGACAACCACGGCAGGTCGTGACCTATGGCAGCGATGACCTCAACAGCGGAGCTACTTGGGATGCTCAGCAAGGGATGTGGCGAGGCAACACGCTTGCTTCAACGCAGCTCCTAAGCTACGGCTTAATGTACCAGATGTCTTTGCAAGTTGTGTCTTTTGCAAAGCACGCATGGACTCGTGAAGCCACTCACTCATCCTCGCTAGAAGCTTTGATTTCAATGTGAAGGTGTGAAACCACTCACCACGTAGTAAACACCCCTAAATGCTCTTCATAAACTAAAATTGCACTTTTTTAACAAATAATCAAATTCATGACTTGCATATTTTTTAATGACAAATGAAGTATAATATTTAATAACTTATAACTTCTTTTATTTATGTGTTTATTTCAATATTCTAGTGAGCCCTAATAAAGAAAAGAAAAGCATTATATCCGGTGTAAGGAAATCTAAACTTGCTCCGTGCTTGTGTACCACCAGGTGATGAGCGTGGTCGTACGTACTTTGCATCATCAACGAACGAGCACAGAAATGGGGGAGTTACATGTAGGGATGAGTCAGAAACATGTGCGTTCGTCACCGATCCCATGCGTGCACGCACTCGGAGCAGGAAAAAGAAAAGGTGGTTTGGGTGTACTTTTCTCCCCAAATTCGTAGGCTCCACCGGGGGGTTAATCACAGAACAACCAGCTGTTTTCTCATCTCGAACCTACCATTGCATCCCTTGCATCCGCGTGCATCTCTCATCCACCAATCATGGGAGCACTAGTGATCGAGAGATCAGAAAAGGCAGGTGCCTCGTCACCCATCCTGGCTGGCTGGTTGGCTGGCTCATGTGGACGCCACTCCCGTGAGATGCACCGTGAGGACTGAGGAGGAGAGCTGATGTGCTGAGTCGGTGCTTTTGGAATCGTGATCTCGTCTGGTGAACTGCAGTCCGGTGGACGTTTGTGTCGGGGACCATGCGTTTTTGGCGTGCAATTATATTGTCGGTGCAAAACTGCAAATTGTAGGCGTGGGGAGCAACGAATAAAATATGCTTCGCTCATCAGCTGCCGCCGTCACTAGCTTGCATTTTCTTTTTTGCCTCTCAAATTCGATCGCTCCGTCGTGATGCTCTGTCACAGAATGCAAAACTCGCGTCTCGGTTCGTGCCGTTGTTAGCAGCAGCCATTTATTTGATATGGTCATCTACTAGTATCATTTAGTTTACCGACCGTCTTATTTTTCTCTTATTATGCTTATGCTTATTATTACAGTTTATCAGGAAAAAATAATTTGTGGTTACAAATACATATATATATATATATTGGAGATTTAAAAAGAAATACTACAAAATAAACTACAATAAAAAAAAATCAAAATCAATTTTAAAATTTAAATTTTGGTCTTTAAATATAAAGATAAGCACAACCGAAATAACGAAGCCACCTATAAATGGTAGATTGGTAGAATATTATGCGATAACTACATGGACTTGGGGTACTGCTTGCTAGTACTGTCCCGTGCTCTTGTCGATGGCTAGAAGTCGTCGCTAACCTTTGGTCTTTGGTGCCGGCACATCCTTTTTCCAGATGCTAGCATGTTGAAGAAGATCTGCAGCGCAGACCGGGTAATTTCGCAGCCTTAACTACTGAAGCTGACGCTGTGTGTCTGGGTGCGCTTAGCAGCTGGGACGGATCTGCAGCTGAGCTGCTGAGGGCGTCAGTGCGGCGGGTCGGACGGCATGCACGCGTCGAGAAAGTCCAAATGTTTGTTTGGAATCTGTCCCCTCTACTCAAGTTGCAAGTCGTAACGTCCTTTTCAGCTTATTTTGTCGCTAGCTTTCTCAGATCTAAGTTAACAGTAGCAGGCAGGGCAGTCATCCAAACGAACAATAAGAAGTTAAGAACATCGACAGATCGTACTTTGGCAACCGATCGATTGTTCATAAAGAGAAGATTGTATTCTCGTGATGGAAAGATGAGTATCCCGGTGACAGAGGTACTCGAATGAAGGAAGTGTAGTACATTCCTCCATGATATGCTGTATCTGCTCCGCGTAGAATACCTCTTTGGAGCAGCGGTGAGCCGGTGAACAGCCCATCATTTGCCATGTTTAAATTTTAAAATTTAATTTTTAAATTTATTTTGATGTTTTTCGAAATAGTTTTTATATTGATTTTTAATTTCTTAAGGATACATGTAAACATTTTATTCACAAATTATTTTTTATTATTTAATAAGTCGTTACAGTTTATAATTAGTCGTAGGCAAATGATAGAGAGATCCCGTACTTTCTACCTGTGCGCGAACTCTGTTGCGTGTTTCTGCCGTCGGGCTGGCTCCTCCTGATGGTGGATCGGTGTCGCGCGACACGCAGATGCGTGCCGGCCCACAGGGATTCCACGGCTCGTTCCACCGAACGGCGAACGCGCACACGGAGCAGCGCCGCCCGCAGGGCTGCTTCCGCGGCGGTGTGTGCCTGCGTTGCTGGGAGATCGCGTCCATTTCGCACGTTTCGGCCCTTTGACTTGGAGACGCGGAGCGCGCCGATGCCATGTTGGGTCGAGCAGGCCGCGCGGGCGGGTGTAAACGTCCTTGTGACACGGGCCGCCGCAGGGCTGAACCATTGCCATGGCCCAACTAGTAGTTTTGGGCTACGAAGTAGTTTGAGGGACAGGTTTGGGACTGCATCTGTCAATGCAAGAAAGTATTGAAGAGTTCCACCCTCTTTTGGTTAGTAGTTTATTCTTTTAGGGCCATTTTGATTGATGCCAAAATATGCCATATCAATTTTTTGATAGTTTGAATAGTAAATACGATGGTTTGATTTGGAGCCAAATGGATGATAATGTTCATGCTTAATTTGGTATAATCCATAACACAAAATTTGGTTTCCAATTGGTACCGATCCAAACGGGAAGAATGCTACCCTATCAAAATATTGATAGTGCTTTTGGCATTATCAATGTTTTGGTATGGCATTAAACCAAAAATTCTTATTCTACCCCTATTGAGTTTTATAGTCGGTGAGAATCTATACTTTTTTATGTAAGTAAAAGATTATCTTTTACATAAGTAAAAGATTAGCTGCAGCTGCTATAAACTCTCATAGCCAAGGCCATCTGAAACTAGACTTAGATTTGGGCTCCACATGCCACTGCATGGTCTTTTTAAAAAGGATTTACTGTTTCCACTTTGGGATGGAAGAGCTAGTCAGAGCATTTCAATTGAACTGGAGCTGTCACATAAAAATATTGCCAGAATTAACAAAGATTAGTCCAACTGACCAAGTTCTAAAGTACAGTATAACATAGAGGAAAGGATAAGATGCGTCGCTTTATCTTGCTAACTGCTCTCTAAAAGGTTTTTACATTCAAACATATGCATGAGCGAGCTACGCATTTCGACGAAGTACCTTAGTTTCATAATGAAAAATCTTGAAGGACCTGAGATGAACTGCAGTAAACTTTAGGTGAGGTAACGGCACACACAACTGCGCACAACTAACCCGCTAGGTACAAAAGCTTGCGAGTTTTGTTGACATACGAGCTACTAGCAACAAGCACTTTCCGGCTGCGTTTGTGCCAATCTGTGGGCGCCAACAGGAAAAGCACAGCTGTATTCGGTGTTCTTCGAGGCCATATATATTTCCCCGATTACCTTATCAGGATAGCTTCAAGAACCGTTCAAACTTGCCCAAATTACTCTGAAATTTGCGACAGGAGTATATGATTTTCCATTTTCCTATATTATATGAAATCTAGCTCATATCACTGTTTCAAATGGGTAGCGGCCCTAAAACTTATAATGTAGGTCCATAAACTTGAAAGATGTACTTTTAAATTTCTAAACTTACTAAATGTATCAACACCGATCCAAAATTCGACATGGCGTGTCACATAGATGCTGGCATGACATCTCTAAACCGTGACAAGGTGAGTCCTACTAATGGAATTTTTTTCTTCTCCTTTTTCTCTCTCATTTTTTCTCCGCTTCCTTAGGTTTAGGCTCAATGTGGTAGCTTGAGCACACAGGATGTCCATGTCAAGCTCAACGGCGGTAGCTACGGGTGAGCTCACCCTGCCTAAGTGCAAGCAATCCAGCACCGCCAAGCCTAAGCTCTAGCTATTGCCACTCGAGCTCCTTTGCTCGAGCTCTACCACTGCTCTCCTCCACTTCCATCTCTCTTTGTGACTCCTCTCTAGCTATCACCAACACAGGAGCACCGCCTCCATTCCCTCTTCAACCTCCCAGGAGCCACCCTGCCCTTCACCGCCTCAATTGCCACTAGAGGACGAGTCAGGGTGGAAACCCTAGTTCTACTGCCATTGCCAAGTCCTCAAATCCGTTGTGTTCACTCCACCTATCCATAAATTGAAGGTATTGTTGGAATCCCCACGTCCAGTACATCATTTCCCTAAAACCTTCTTGGCCAATCGACTGTTGAAGCTCGCTGGAGCCAACCCTGCTCATCGAGCCTCTGCTTTAGCCCTGTGGTGGCCTCAAGCCTTACTGCTACTCTCGGCCACCCCTGTCCAAGCACTAGCAGGACCGTCCAATAGCTTATGAATCTAAATGACACCTACGTACAAGTATTGAGTTTAAGAACCACTGGTGTATTTTACTCTTTCAAAATTATTTTTTTGAACGATCAGCACCAGACAATGCGCGATGATTCATTGAATAGAGTAGAAAAAAATTACAAAGCTAATACCCTGGAAAGCAGTAGCCAAGAATGAAAGAAAAAACTCCACTACCATGCACCGACAACACCTACACAAAGCTAAGGAGAATGCTAGCACCGGACAGGCTGCCGCTAAGCGTGACCGGCCACCACTAGACCAATGAGAAAACTACAGTCGAGACCACCCAAAAAGCCCTAACAGTCGAGCACTAAACTCAACTCTAGGCACGCCTTTGTGATTGAGGGGGAGAGGGGGAGAGAGAAGAATGGATCCGCTCTCCCCGCAAGGCCCGCCAACATGGCCAACTTGCATAAGCTAAGACGTCGCCACAAGAGGACAAGACATCTAGACTTCTAGAGAGAGCTCGCACCGACTGTCTGAGAGAAGTTTTGGCAAGAGGGCCTCCTAGATGACGTCTCCAGGGAAAAGAGCGACGATGAGCACCGACGCCACCGTCCGTTGAGATCTCAGGGAAAACCAAGATAGAGTTTTCACCCGGCAGCCCCACCAGAGGGAAGGGGACGGCTCGACAACGCCCCCAAGAGGAAAAAGATGTCCGAAGCATCGTTGTTGCTGGCCTGGCAAAGACCGGGTTAGGCTTACACCTACCGCCCGCCCCCTGCCGATCTGCAATTAAAGCTCCATTGCTCCACCACCGGCCAACCTCCGTCAGCACGTGGACACTGTTGTACCAACACCCCCACCGCTAGCCTCCGCATGATACGTGGAACACATGCCATCACCGGCCTCCCTGTCGTCGCCTACACTGATCTCCCGCGTTGACCTCCCACAACCGCCGGTTGCGCCTCCATGTCATGCCGGCCTCCTATCACCGTCGTCATCACGCGCGTCGACCTCTAGTGTCGACGACCTCCTTGTCGTCATGCATGCGTCGACCTCCAGCATCGGAGGCCTCCCTGTCGATGCCTATGTTGGTCGCGCCGGCCTCCAGCTGCTGTTGTCCGTGTGGGGTTGGCACAGCAGCCACTCCCCGCAGCAACATCCTTCGATGCGGGAGGAGAAGAAACCACTGTCGCACTCAAAAGCAGCCACTCCTCCACCCCTTCCCCCATCGACGTACTTCGTCGCCAGTCATTGGGCCGCCCCTACGTGCCAGATCCAATCGCTCCGACGTTGTCCACTACCGTCGCTGTCCGGGCATGGAGGTGCCCGACCGCGCCGTCGCTGTAGCCTTTGTCGTCCCTGCCACCGCCGATCACCCATCAGGCAGATCTGGATGGATTTGGCCTCGACAACCCTGGATCCTTCACTTGCCTCTCCCGCGGCCTCTTTGTCGCCACCTTCCATCGAGCCGCAGCCTCTCCACTCTCCTCGCTACGCCCCCGACGTCCCCTTGCCGGATCTGGCCGTGGTGGCCCGGATCTAGGCTGCCTCCACCTTGGGCATCGAGATGCCCCAGCAGCGACGCTGCTTGGGGGAAAAAGCCCCATCACCACCGTCCTTGCAGCCAGTCGACTTTCTAGCAGGCCACTCAAGCGGCGGCAAGGCGAAAGGGAGGAGGAGGGGCCGACAACGGTTGGTGCGTGGGGGACGCCTATGTCGCCCCTGAGGTTGGAGCGATGCGAGTCAGTACTCTTTCGAAATTATCAAATCAACTCAACAGTGTGTTTAAACTTTAGCTATTGATACATTTTAGCTTTGTTGGATTATGAGTCAATGGTGTGTTTATATTTGAAGCACATTTAAACACCACGCTCACACCATTGCACGCCTCACCAGGTCCCGGCAATGTCGTTGGTCATGTGCAATGGCAAGTACCCGATCGTCTCTTGGTGTAGATCGAGCAGCCCACGCATTAACCGGTGTTCTTTCTAAATTTGTATATGTTTAATAGGGTGATTTTGTGTTTGTTTACTAGGGTGATTTTGTCTTACTTGAGCATCTCAACAGGAGCTCTAAAAGGTTATCTAAATCCGTTTTTTGAGAATCCGTTTTTTTAGATTTTATTAGAAAAATTTCTTCCAACAGAGTCTTTATATAGATCCCCAAAGAAAGATGTTCTCAAATATTGGTTTTTCATTCTCAAAACTGAGAAGAGCTAATCTGTTCCAAAAATTGAGTTTTCCTTCCACAGCGCGCGCAGATCAACTGTCCCGCGGATGTTGTGGGTGCATGCTAATTGAGTGCGTGCGTGCTGATGCACTAGATAAATCCCGTTGATTGGGTGCGTAGTGATTTCTGATGTTTCTGCTAAAGCTATAGACAAATTCTTGCGCGTGTCCTGATGTCGGCGCTGGCCTACATATCGCATGTCGTCGCCAGCACGAGAGACCTAGTGCGGCACGTGTGCTGATTTCCATCATTATTCCCATGAATTTTTTAACCTGTTTGTGAAACCCACTTAGTTATCAAATATGGATGTTTCTAGAGAATCTGTCATGCACAATTTTTATTTCATGCTCTAAATATTTAAAGGATTTTATATATAACCATTTTATAAGATCTTGTTTGGGATACTTAAATAAGACAATGATCATGTATATTTAACGTTGATTACTAATTTGTGACCAGCCTTGCTGGTTTCCACTACCTAATCTTGGTTTTATAGCGCAGATAATGCAGCCTTGTTTTCACTGCAAGCGAGGTCAGTTTTAATAAAGACCAATGAATAAAAGGTGCCTCCACATAACTAAAGACTTGCATTAGCCAACAGATTTTATTGAAATTTGGTCATGACCCGCACATAAACCATTCTTCACAAGTTAAATATAATGCGAGTCATAAGAAAGAAAGAAATGCTATAAAATGTGTAGCTTGGCGCTATTGTCTACCTACATTTCATGGACTACTCTATATTTTTTGCATTTGGCCCTAGTGCGGCGGCTGACGGTGCAATATTTTCTCCAAGTCCAATTAACTAGTACTATTTACTATTATAATCAGATAGAAGATTGTTCAAGAAAAATCCAAATATTCAATGTTAGATTCTAGTGCCTCTCATGCACATGCCAAATAATGCATTGCCTGAGAGCTACTCGTAATGATTCCTTTTCTTAATCTCTAAAGAGTACTTCATCGAAAAGAAATAATATATATAGTACTGATCATTTCCCAACTATACTTTGAACTGGATATATTTAAGATCATTATCTATGAAATCTGATGAGATTTGAAAGTATATGAACATGGACGCCCCAGCCGCACGGCAGCTGTGCCTTATTCTGCATTTTTCTTGTTTATTTTGCCGATGGCATCGGGGAGCCACAACCATTCAATTTTCTATCACTTGCCTCCTAGTTGTTAATCGTGTAGTTCATTGTGACCACACTTCTACTCTTATTTATTTCTGTTCATCAGGATTGTGACAACATATTTTAGTCTGTAACCAACTAAATTAGCAGGCAATTTACTAGTAGCATACTATATGCAGGTCAATGAATAAGCCAAGATCTGGATGGCAATAGCATGCATCCCCCTTCTCCTATCTGGCTATGAACCAATAGCAAGTCGTTACCTGTCCTCTTCTAGAAGGAGTCAATTAGAAAATGCCACTGGTTTTTCTCTCGGTCCTCACAGTGTTTGTAAATAGTTAAGTTCCAAGAGGAGGACGTGGGGACTAACCACTCCATATACAAAAAAAGATGGAGATGTATAGTTCTGAATTTTGGGAGATGGGTAAAAGTCAGAGCTCAGCTAAGCAGGTCTTATTCAGCAACAGCATAATAAACTACCTCATCCTTATGTGATACGTGTTTCCTTCTCTCTGAATTCATTGACCACGTACTAGTAGTATTTATGATCCATCCATTATCTATCTATCTATCTAATTTATGATCTATCAATCTATCCTGGCTAGGTGTTCATAATTTACCATCATATTCAATTCGCCAGGAACAGGTCTGTCAAAATCTCGATTTTATCGTACGACTGATTATACGATTCTATATAGGTAGAATATATGATTTTATGGTATTTATCTATACGATTGTATGACTGCGATCTTACTAAGAACTTCCTATTCCGATTCAGAATAGCAAGTTTAACAACCTTGGCTGGGAAGACGGTGCATTGCCATCAGCATTTTCACTTGTATTTTACTACAAAAAAATGGCACCTTTACTGTTTCAGGCTTGCAGTTGCAGTGCCACTTGATGCATCAACTGGCTGCTATCATCGTGACGCATTCATCAACAGGCCGCTATCATCGTGATGCACATAACGTCTGTACGCCAATCTCTTACATAATTCACCAGTGGCCGGGCAATGTATCCGCCCAGTTGCCACGCGCCTCTTTTAACTAAGACCCCAATTGGAGGCAAAGCACAGTACATCACTGGTGATATCATTTCCCGGGTCCTAAATTAGGCGAAAAGCGGGAGATTCCTTGCTGCCTCAACTTGTCCTGCAGCATGTGCAGGTCTTTAAAAAAACCATCGATATGCGTTAGGTATCAGCTAATCTCCCTCCCCAAGCAACGAGACGATTCCTGCCTCTGGCTTTGTGAGGCAAAGGAAAGAATCAGGTCAAGTCCAACTAGTTTATAATTAATTAATTATCTATCTAAGCAATCACCAACGCACCGGGGGCAGGCTTCCATTCTGGCCAAGATTTGTGAACTGGTCCGGCCGATTATATAATCAATTTGCCCGAGTTCCAATCAAAGCAATTAATTAACCATTTAATCGCCCCAAGTTGCTAGATCGATGACAGTGCTTAGCCCTTAAAAAAACAGGGTGACACATCATTTTGAGGCCACTTGTAGCGCCTATGTGTGCCCGGGGCCTTTGAAGAAGCTGCAAAGAAATTTCTCAAGTCGCCCCGTCGGTGCGCGGGAGCACGTGACAGCGATACGGGGAGAGGAGAAGATAATCTTTGCATCGTTTTTGGTCTTCAGCTTAAGAAAGGGGGGGATGGTTTTTATATGGTGATAAGGGCCTCAATTATGGAGCTCTTGATGTTTTAAGCTAAAAAGGGGTGCCCTAGTTTGGTACGCTTCTGAATTAAGGCTCTCTTGGCCTTCAGTTTGAGGCTCACCCAAGCATCTCTCTCTCTGTGTGTGTGTGTGTCTCTCTCTCTCTCTGGAAACAATGTCTCCTGTGCCGAGTCCGCATCAATCACACCATCTAGGCCATGGCTCAAGGTAGCAAAAAACTATTACTGGTCTTTGGATTTTGATCTTTATAAGAGAGCGGTGATGATATGTACTGCAGGGGGGGGGTTCAATTGGAGTAGAAGTTCATACGTTTCTGGAAAAAATTTGCAGGAAAGAGAAACGCATGAGGAAGGTGGATACCTTTGCACCACACAACGACGGACACCAGTGGAGGAAGTATGGCGAGAAGAAGATAAACAACTGCAATTTCCCCAGGTTGTATGAAGGATGACATCTTTGTGGTTTATTTCCTCATTTTTGGTATCTGCATCTGTATATCTTCTGGAAAGAGTGGGCATCTCTTCGTTCTTGTCAACCTTGTCTTCACCTGCAAATGATAGGAAATTTATCAGTTAGACATCTTTCTGTGATGATACTTCGATGCTCTTCTCAAATCGACCACAAAGAGATGTATGGCAACAAATAGTCGTAGAAAACTGAATCTTTTTCATGCTCATTTTACTCAAACTGTTGTCTTGCCTGTCTCATTGCAGATACTACTACAGATGCACCTATAAAGATAACATGAACTGCCCAGCAACGAAGCAGATTCAGCAGAAAGATTATAGCGATCCACCATTGTACTCAGTCACCTACTACAATGAGCATACATGTAATAGTGCTTTTCTTCCTCTTAGCCCCTCGGAGTTCCAGTTGCAGACCGCATCTGGCAAGGCAGTCTCCATCTGCTTTGAATCATCTGGGGCTCAAGAACCAATGACCAATGCCAGCTCACCTTCTTCAAGCGCAGCCAGGCGTAGCACACCTTCAGAGAACAAGAATCAGCCTCTTCCTCGGCATTCAGAAGCCTATTCTTGGGGGGTTGGTGTTGTAGAACAAAAGCCGGCCTGCAATGAGCTCCAATCTTGCAGCACCGAATGTCAGGATGCATTTTCAGCTGGTACAATTCCTGAAGAGACAGTAGATGCAGGAAGATTTGGTTCTATCAGATTCTTCCATTTTTTGTAAATGAATTAATGGAAGACAGTTTATTTTACATCAAAGAGCTAATATGATACAAATGTTTTTTCCTCTATACCCTCAAAGAGTATGAGAGGTTTTCCTTGCATGTTACCATGATTTTCTTAGTTGAATTGAAATACCAGTGCTAATTTACATTCCGGAGTCCATTCCTGTGAATTCTCTCATTATTTCTACAGAGACAATATCATATATGTACCTTCATAAGCAATGACTGAGATATCCTCTAGGGTGATGAAGAAGGAAGCAACATTGGACAGAACTCTCAAACCATCATATAGATATCTGCAGAATGGCCCCAAATAAGCTTGCCAAGATATTTATGGTATGAAGAATATAATATTAATAGCTTCTTTGAAGACAAATTCAAAGCTTTTTTCGGAGTAACTTGGCCTTTTAAGTGTAGGTCCCAGTTTAGTCCAGTAAAATACTTGAAACCATTTATGCTCCATTCATTAAGTAATAAAATACAAGCTGCCTTCAACATGCCAGAGAAAACTATCATTTTTCCGATTTCCGAGACAATATACTATACTCCCTTTGTTTCAATTATCTGTCATTCTAGCAAATCTCAGACTAAACTAGGAGACGCGTCAATTTACTTGCTACTCTCATCGATGACATCCTAATCATCTTTCCCAAAGAAAATATTAAATTTCTTATGAGAGTACTACTACTAATAAGGTTATATTTATGAGGGTAAGAAGGCAAAGGCATCACTAAAAGTGTTTTGGAATGTGAGAATGACAAGTATTTTGACATAAATTTTAAATGCTACAACGACGAGTAATTTGAAGCGGAAGGAGTAACAAATAAGTTGAACGAACACCAATATGTCTGTGTTTATAGATGAAATGGGAGTAAACATACGCACGACTTACCTTCTTGGTTCTTTTCTTTGTTTGACCTTCAAGTATTCCAAAGCGAATAAGGCTGGTCTAAATGTCTTCAATCTCACGAAAACAGACCAAAAGAGGGGCAATGTATCAAATGCGAGACAAAGCTTGCAGCATCATTTATTCTCCATTTACGCTCCAAAATGGAGGTCACCTTCGTTTGTAATGAACAAAACCAGACGAAAATTTCCTAATGCCATTTCCAGACTCAACGGCAAGACGTTCTGAAGAACTCTTCAGTATACATAGTAAAACAATCAGGATTGTGTATCTGCGGCTAAGCAAACCATGTCGGCGCACTCGGATTCATCCTTGACTTGTACATCGCTGAAGCAGAATGTTCTTGCTAAGCTCTGCACGAGCTGATCATGGATCACCTCATCGGGAGGGAGCTCCACTGCCGCCTCTCGCCGCAGAGAGGTGACCTCCTTGTCGGCGATGCCGCAGGGCACAATGTGCTTGAAGAAACCCAAATCGGGATCAATGTTCAAGGCCAGTCCATGGCAAGTAAACCCGGACGAGATCCTGACCCCGATGGCACCAATCTTCCTGTCCCCGACCCACACGCCGGTCTCGCCGGCGGCCCCCGGCCGCGCCTGGACGCCGTACAGCGCCGCCACCTCGATCATGGCGGACTCGAGCCCCTCCACGTACCTCCGCGCGCCGAGCCCGATGGCCCGGAGCGAGAGGATTGGGTAGAGCACGGCCTGGCGGGGCCCGTGGAAGGTGACGTCGCCGCCCCGCTCCGTGCGGTGGATGTCGGCGCCAAGCGCCCTGAGGTCGGCCTCCGGCAGGAGCAGGTTGTGGTCGGTGCGCCGCTTGCCGAGGGTGTAGGTCGGCGGGTGCTGCAGCGACAGCACGAGGTCGGAGACCCGGCCGGCTCTCCGGTCGGCGACGAGCCTCTCCTGGAGCCCGAGGGCGTCGCCGTACTTCACCACTCCGAGCCTCCACGCCTCGAGCACCCTCCTCGCGCCGCCGCTCATCTCCGCCGCCGGGGGGAGGAGGAGGAGGAGAAGAGGAGACGGCGGCGGGCTGCTTCCTCCGGTCACGGTGAGAGACAGGTGTCACGACTCGACACTGGGCGGATGAAGCGAACTAAACTTGCGAGGTAAATGGGCCACAAGTCTCTCGGCCCACGGCCTGAAAAGAGAAAAGAAACCTAACCCACCCCGACCGGAGCTGTTCCGATCGCGCCGCCGCTCGCCTGAACCCGCCACGGCTCGCCGCACCCGCCCCAGTGCCACCCACGCACGCCGGAACTCACCTCTTTGCGCGTTTCGCACTTGGGAAGCTCGCTTAGTTGGGCTCCTCACTCACCAGGCCGGGCGATGGCGTCGGCGGCGGCGTTTATGGATCTCGCGCTCGAGCAGGTATGGTTGAAATCCAGCTTGCTTTGCTGGGAACCACACGTTTTACGCTCCTGCAGTGTTTGCGGCGCTGAATTCTGGTTCGTTTTTGCAGGCCAAGTTTGCGTTGGACAACCTTGAGGTCCCTGTAGGGTATGCCCCTGCTTCGCCTCATCCCATAGAAGTTCATCCTTAGTTCTTACTGTGCTAACTCCTGACTACTGCTGGGTCTGTACTTTTTTGTTCTCTGTCTTGGTAGATGTGTGATTGTGGAGGATGGGAAGGTGATTTCATCCGGTAGCAACAAGACGAATGCCACCCGGAATGTATGCATGCTCTTACATCTTTGCTCGGGAATATTTTTGTTCGTAGATTAAAGCTGTAATTTGATTGTGCATATACCAATTCTAAGGCTACAAGGCATGCTGAGATGGAAGCAATTGATGTCTTACTTAGGGAGTGGCAGGGCATGGGACTTGATCAGCCACAGGTCGCGGAGAAATTTGCAAGATGCGACCTTTATGTCACATGTGAGCCTTGCATAATGTGCGCAATGGCGTTGTCAATACTTGGTCTGAAATGTTTTTTTTTTATCTTTCTTGTGTTTGAAATGTGTGAGAGCATATGGATTTATGCTTTTTAACATGTTCTTTCTTTTGGTAGGAATAAGGGAAGTGTACTTTGGCTGTGCTAACGATAAATTTGGAGGATGTGGATCAGTCATGTCATTGCACCATAGTTCTTCTGTTGAACTGTCAGGGTGAGGGAGCAATGCAACGAGCAGCAGAAAGCTGTTTACTCATGACAACATGATATTTTTTAATACTTCATTAGTTGCTCATTTTCCTAACATTTCAATTCAGTATCATGACTTTTCCAAACGTGCACATACTTAATATTTTTATTTTCTTGCATGTACTACAACATAGTTATTGAGTTCTTTACATCATTAGTTCTGAACTCTGTTAGTTTTTTATGGCACTCCAGCTTAAAACTGTTTGCCTCTTGCTAGGGAGGAAATTCCCGGGCCAAAAGGTTACAAATGTACCGGTGGGATCATGGCGGAGGAGGCAGTGGCTCTTTTTAGAAGTTTCTACGAGCAAGGGAACCCAAACGGTCTGTTTTTTCCCTGTATTTCTTCTTCTCAAATGTCTAGAATTATTGCTTCTGCATAGAATTCTCATGTAGGTTCTATGGTAGAATATGCTCTCTTTTTTTTCTGGTCCTTGTGATATTTACAAGTACATGCACCCAAAGTGTTAGTCGAGTTAGAATACCTATAATCCCAATTATCACTTAAAATAACTCTATCTCCTAAGGACCAGAGGAAAAACTCTGTTCTTCACACTGCATTTACATGTAGATGTGTGCAGTTGGTACCTTAAGATTTTTGCTTGGAATACTTGTGCAATCAGTATGATATCATTTTAAAGTCATCCCGTCGTTACCACAAATTATAGTGTAAGATTGAGAATCATTTATTGATCTTGTTGGATCAATAAGGTGGATTGGTCTCAGAACATTGGTCCAATCATTTCATTTAATCCTCTGCCTTGTGAAGAAATTTGATATTTTCTCGCTTGCACACATTTCAGCTCCAAAGCCTCACAGACCTGTCCGTATAGCTCCCCAATGACTGGTTTGTTTAGTTACTCCACAATCATGATGAGGAGATCTCAGGAAGGCAGATCTAGAGACCAGATGGCGATCCTAATTTAAGGTCCATCACATGATTTTGAGTTAAGCATTGCTGTTACTAAACAGCGCCTTATGGTCTGAAACAGCTGCCACATGGGTTCATGTGATTGTTATTATTTGCAGCGAGATATCCTACAGGCTTGATGATTCTGGGAGGTTTCCACAGTTTTACAAGCCTGTGTTTCAAGCCAGATGTGCAATTGTTTCAGGCCTTAACTGTATCCTTCAAAACAATTAGTTTGTGATATACGTGCATGTATGGTCCAACGCCACCATGTGTTCTTTCTTTTCCCGAAAAATATCTCACTACCATTCTGTTGATCTATCTCCAAACTCCTTGTATGTTTCTTGTTGTACGGAATGGATTTTTCTTGGTTCTGACAATGAACAACGCATCCTCTGAGTTCTAATTTTATTGCTGTAGTATCTCAGGATATTCATTTCGGTGAGGATAAAAAACAAAAAAGGCTAAAAACAGTAATACTAATGTATAGATTGCATTCTGGCCAAATACTGTCTAGCTGAAATAGATAATCGCGTTACAGAAAATTCCTAGATAAATGGAATTTGCAAATTTCGTAACAAAGGTTTACGAGGATATGGTGCATCCTTGATAAATGAAATTTGCAAATTTCGTAACGAAGGTTTACGAGGATATGGTGCACTGGTTACTTACAAAATGTGCGAGGATATGATGCACCATTACACTGGGTACTCAAGAAAATGACCTGCAAAGTATCCAGGCGACCCGGTCTGCCGATCAATCAAAATTTGTATGTGCAGCACCAGTAACAAACATTGTCGAGGTATTTATATTCCCAAAAGAGAAAGGTAGCAATTAACAAAGAGGACTAGAATCAAAATTTGCATGTGCAGCACCAGTAACATAAACATTGTCGAGGTGTTTATATTCCCAAAAGAGAAAGGTTGCAATTAACAAAGACAAGATTTGACATAGCTATGATTGGAGGTGCCACTGTGCATGTCAGCCATCAAATACTCAAGTCCCTTACTAGACAATGCAACACATATTGCATTGGTGTACAAGAAACCTAGAAAGCAGAAACGCCCTATTCGGTATTCCGTATTCACAAGCAAATGAACTCGTTCCTGTGTAAAATGGGGGAAAGTAAAGCTGTTTGAAAATGCCAGATTCTACAGCTACTTCTATGCAAATTTACTTCGATTCGAACTGCTTCATTGCCCGAGGGCTGCAGATGATGTCAAATGGCCTGCCGATACTGTCACGTAGTATCGAAATCTCACCCTCTTTAAGCAGTATTTCACCCTCCTTCAGCAGTATATCTTCATCAAGAGATCTCACCTTCTGCTTTAGTGAAGCAACATCATTTTGCAAGGCGCTGATAGTTTTTCGCAGCTGCTTCGTTTCCTGCCATAAGACATCCCTTTCATCACTTACTGTTTTGAGTGTGCACCGAAGAGCAGTCAACTCCTTCGAAGATTCCTGAAAATCTTGTTGGATCTGACTAATGTTCTCCTCTTTCTTCAAAACCTACAAGGTGCAATACAAAAGATATTGTAACAAGAAAAACTGCAAACAATTTAAGGGCGATGTAGCTTGCAGCATTTAATCGTTTCCCCTCACAAGGAACTGACAGAGATATAGAAACAGAAAAAAAATATTGCTTAGATGGGATTGGTTTCTGATCTAGGTAAGCCACAGCAACAGCCTAAAACTCCTTTTGGGTGGGGGGAAGGATATTAAAGTTACGGTTACGGGTTACCTGCATTTCCAAATGTTTGGACTTATGAGTGAGGCAACATAGTTCATCCTGAACCCTTTGTATTTCATTTTGCATAACATCTTGGACGCAAACTGAAGATGCTATATCCGACTGCAATTGTTCAATGTCTTGTTCTCTTGACAATAACTTATCCTTTAGTACTCTACAGAGCAAAGCCTCTTCTTTCAACTTAAACTCAATGTCATCCTGCATAGAAAAGGGCAGAAAGGAAAACGAGATTTAGAATTAGCTTCTGAGACTTGTCTCTGTACTAGTATATTTTGCCAGATATATTTTGAGAACATATTTTGTCTGTGTACCATATTACTTGTTCCACGCTGGATAAATTTCACTGTATATGTTTGAAGAAAGTGTTTTTTTGTGCTGTCTCTAGTGCAAAGTCGTGGACCAAAATCCAGCCCGTAAGACTGAAAAATAAAAAGGATATTTCCATATGTAAAAAGGCCCTAGGGAACTTCATACCTTGGATAAGGTGTCCTGTCTCAAGATACAGCTTTCAGTTCTCTCTCCAATCTTTTCTTCTTCATTGTGCTTTTCAGTCAACATAGATCTGATTGCCCGAAGACATTTTTTAAAATTCTTGATTCTTTCTTGTATGCTCTGGTAATCCAAAGTGTATTGAATGGTTGCTAATGCATCAACACTTCCGAAATTCTCACTCCTCTTAGATTTCATCGAGTCCAACAACTTGGCACAAAGCTGACTAGTATCATCAAGCAACGATAAGCCCTGTAGTTGCAAGTTGTCCACTCTGGTATTGAGTTCCTGTTCAAGGCGAACTGAAGAAATACTTAATTTGTTATCGCTGCTTTGTAGCCGATGTAAAACAGCTATATTCTCTTCCCTTAGAGACTCAACTTCACGGTTACAGGACTGAATTTCTCTTCTCAGCTTTTGCTCCACTCCAGTAAGTCTGATAAGTTCCATCTGCATCCTGTTGATGCTTTCACTAGTATCAAGGGATTTGTTTTCCAGTTCAGCATTGAACCCCTGTCTCAGGCCAGTTATTGTTTTCTCCTGTTCATTAGATACCCTCTGCAACCTTGCAATCACTTTGTGTAATACTTTATTGTCACCTCCCTTCTCTTTTAAGCATTCCAGGATTTGGTTCCTTTCCTCTGCAGTTTTCGTTAAATTATCATTCAACTCAACCGATGACTTCAAAAGATTATCATGCTCTTTCTTTACTTTCTGTAGCTCATCATTGAGCTGTTTGTTCTGCAGTTCTAAACTTGTAATCTTATTAGAAGCATCAATTCTGTTCGATTTAAGTAAAGTAACTTCTCTTTGAAAAGATACATTCTGCTCTGCAAGCTCTCTTACTCTTTCCTGTAATCGCTGTTCTTCTGATTGGAATCTTGCCAGCTTGACTGACCAATCATTTGACCTTCTATCAAGCTCCATTTCCAAGGTATTTTGCACATCACTCTTCTCCTTCTCCAGCCTTCTAGTTCTGGTGTTCAATTCTACCTTGGACCGCTTATGTTGCTCTTTGGCTGCAAATCTCTCTGTAAGACATGCCTTAATCTGTGAAGACAATTGGAGTGCCAATTGCTTTCTATCTTCAATCAAAGTCTGTATCAGCTGCAACATGTCAGTTGAGCTTAAACTATTATCCCTCAGCATGTTAAGCTCATTGTTTTCTTCAAGAGGAACCATAAAGCACTCATCCAGTTCTTTAGCTCTTCTAAGCAACTTCTCATCAGTGTCTTGTTCAAGGTTATTAGCATGAAAACCATGAGAGTCATCACGACAACAGACATCTGCAGCAAAGCATCTTGAGGTAGCGCCTGAAATATAATCCATTGAAGTGTCACAAAAGCATGGAGGTTGTGCATCTTCTGAATGATCATAAATATCTTCCACCGTAGCAATACTTTGTGATTTGCACTCCTCTATATGTGAAAAAAATTCAGAAGATGCTTCAAGCATTTGTGTATCATCTCCAGGTGCATCACATGCAGATCCAACTATGCCCTTTGTTTCCTCTTGAGCTAATTGGCAAGCATCAATCATGTCGATGTTTGAGTAGCTGTAGCTCTCAACGGTTTCTTTGCAAGACTTTGGTGAAGATGGAGCTGTAGAATGGGGTCTAGGTGGCCGTCCCCGTCCCAAATAAGATGATGAGGATCTGACAGGTAATTTTAGCTTATGTTTCTCATTTAGACTGTTTGACTCTTGCTCTCCATCAATATATAGATCTAGAACTTCATTCTTGCTTGACAGATTGGTCAATTTAGAAGGCCTGCATTTTAACACGACAGGAGAACTAACAGGAGAGTGTCCTGTTGAGCATGAGTAGCATCTTGAATGAGGTGAATCAGTTTCCTGTGCCCCATGTGTTTTTGGAACCTCTATCATGTATTCTCCCATATTGGTGTGTCTTTCTTGTGACCAGGGATAGCACCTGCAGACAGAAAGATTGTAGCCTTTTTATTTCTACCATCCTTCAGGCATCATTCTAAATAGAATATCATGCATGCTAATAGTAAGTTTAAAAAGAAAATCTCCAGCATCACAGTTATGATAAACAATTAAGACAAACAGAAACATAATTAAAAGGAGCTAAACTGGCTAAAGGTTACATTTGTTCCAAATAATATGCTGAATAAGTTTATTGTTAACTGAAAGCTAAATAAGTTTTCAAAAACAGTTCATTGTTAACTGAAAGCTGAATAAGTTTATAAGTGGTGTGTCAGTAACACAATGAGCATGAGCTAGAAATAAAAAATCTAGTAACAGATCGTGAGTCCATAAAGCACCACCAAACTTTGTGCTTGGTTTTAGCTCTGTCAAACCAATTAAAATGTAAAACTACCACTAATATCATACAATATTTTACATCTGGTTCCACTATACATGTGTATTTCTTGGGGAAAACAGATTATTTGGAATTTTCCAAATAGGGGATGCCACAGTGTTCAGTTATTATTATTAATGATTGATATGCTGAAGCATAAGTTACAGACAGTGGGAGCCTCAAGCACAAGTAATTTTTATCTTTAGGCCACTTACTCCGCATCCCCAATGTGTCGAGGTGCATCAGAATTGTTGGAGAAAGAGCAAGGAATATCTCCTGAAAAGCTCATTGTCCGTTCATGCAAGGAACGATCAATTACTGATGACGTGAATGACAAGCACCTCCTGAGCTGAGGAGCGGATGATTCCTCACTTCTTGATTTTCCATGCCGGCTTCTTGACCTGAATGCCCGTGTATCAGGAGAATGGGAGGCACAGCTGGTCCCTCCTTCATCCTGTTTGTTCTCATTTCTCTTATCATGTCCCGCTGCTGCTTTGCCATTCCCAGCATTGCTTGTGAATGAGCGGAACGAAAAGAATCTTCTCATCTTCAGGAGCGTCTAATACTCTTCTGCACGGAGAAAACATCTGTTTGAGCACAAAATAACCCTAAAGTGTGTGCAACTGTTCTAGATAAAAGGTAAAAAGCTTTGGATCAATAGCTGTTCGAACTGGTTGCATTGTTGCAGACGGAGACACTGAGTAGTTGGTGTATAACTAAACGCAACTGCAAACTACTAATATGCATTAGAATTACTAAGGAGCAGATCCATCAGAAAGAAAAGGAATCACACATTTTTATAGACTACGGAGGATTCAAAAAAGGACCACAGATGCTTCGGCACGAGCCTCCAAGAATCTAAGAGGTCCGGTCATATTAGACTGGTTGGCACACACAAAATTCGGCGCCGTTTAACGCAAAGATACCCGCTGGATGTGCGTGGCGATTTCCTTTTTCCAGTACGTGTTGGCGTCCTTGGTTTGGTTGCTCCAGCCGTGGTGGTGGCGCTGCTGCCCGTGGAGATGGGATACTGGGATCCCGCGGCTTTCTCGGCTTGCTTCTTGCCGCTACCAGTGGCGAGGCGGATGGGACTGTAAGATCGGAGGATGAGAAGTACAGGTGCTCCTGCAAATGTCAACTAGAGGGGAAGGAGTATTTCGGTCAGGAAATCGGTCGAACAAGTGGCGGACTAACCCTTAGCACGGACCAGGAAATACAGATAATTTCCGACAACCAAAAGATGATAAAAAATCGAAAAACGAACGAATCTGAGAGAATTCGAGACCGAGGAGACTCATCAGCAAAGCCATGCATGAGATTGCTGGCAAACAAATCAAGTTCGGACGGCTAGTAGAAACCAAGACAAACCTGATGATATCTTCTTCCTGGAAAAGAGCGCAGAGCAGCAGCAGGGCAGACAAGAGGAGTCGGCGCGGATCAACCAATTCGCAAGAGACAGTAATCCCAGATCATATGAGCACGGTGCTATGATTGGGGCTCTCAATAACTCCCACTAGCAATCGCGATTTTGAAGAGGGGATCGGCGGATATCTGGGAACACGGAGGGGATTTCAAACCGGAGCGGTGGAAGCGGTTGGGTAGGAGCAAATGGAGGCGACGGATGTGTGGGGGAAATCGTGGGGTCGGCGGCGGCGGCGGCGGCCAAAAACCCAAAATCCAAAGTTGGGAAGATGGCCGTTGGTTGCGGCTTTTCTCTGAGGAGCCTGCGATTGGGGGGTTTCAAACGGCAAGTCCATCACCCCCGTTCGTTTGGAATTTGGACAGATCGATCGATAAAATGCTCCATAAACGAAAAAGGAGAAAGCCCATTTGTTTTCCATTTTTTTACACTGGAGTTCAAAACCCGTTTATCACAGCCTTGAAAAAAACATCACATTAGTGGTGGAGACAAAAATTATCACGTTAATCTAAGAAAATACGAATCTATAACATATAACTATCTATAAAACAAACAATTAGTGTTTCTATCCAAAATTTT
Source organism: Oryza australiensis (assembly GCA_019925245.2). NCBI lineage: Eukaryota > Viridiplantae > Streptophyta > Magnoliopsida > Poales > Poaceae > Oryza > Oryza australiensis. The sequence goes on along the minus strand of JAIFGZ020000118.1, from coordinate 3,104,308 downwards.
CATACGTCGGCTATTTTACGAAAACCCTTTAGGTGTTTATAAAATTAACCCCGCAGTTCGACTGGCTATTTTACAGAAAATCCTGTATATAAAATTAACCTGCAGTTGCAACGTACACACATATTTATACTAGTTATTTATATAGTAAAATTACTAGCAAGCAATTGTGTCCCGTGCGTTGCAATGGATAAAGTCGAGGCGCGACGTGGATGGAGACGGCACGGAGGGCGCGGTAGCTCCGAGCGGCGATGGAAGGAGGAGCGCGGTGCGACGTGGGCGTGGCGCAGATAGGGACGGGAGGGAGGGCAAAGGAGGTCTTTTTTATTCAAGCTCTTCCTTTCTTTTCGACGTTGGATGCGGGGTAAGGTGGACGAAATACTCGTGACTCGCTAGCTCGTTCGTCTCGTGGTTGGCTCGGCTCGGCTCGTTGAGAAATGCTAACGAGCCGCGCCAAATGTTTAGCTCGTTAGCTATAACGAGCCGCTCGAGTCGCTCGCGAGGCCGCTCGTGAGCTCAACGAGCCGATGCAATATACAAAGCACGCCTAATGTTTCGCTTGTTTTGCTATTCTTTTACTTATTTTGTTGTTGATGTGGCAATAAATCAATAATTTTATGATTTTATGATGGTCAATATGGATCTAATGCTTTAGATTATAATAGTAATAATATCTAATCTAGTTGCATCATTACATTTACATGAATAATTGTTGATCGACAAGTGTTATTACGTTAATTATGGACTTAATATATCACTTTTTACTTTTTTCAATTGTATATTTGCATGTTTAATAGACTCAAAAAATAAAATGTAATTTGTACATAAATTGCACTGTATTAAAGTGTCTCACGAGCTAAACGAGCTGGCTCGATCCGGCTCATGAGCTGAGCCGAGCCGGCCTCCTGGCTCGGCTCGGCTCTCTACCGAGCCGAGCCAAGCCTGAGTCGGCTCGGTATCCACCCGTAACTATGGGTTAATTTTGAAAAAAATCAAGAGGTAAATTTTGGGTAAAAACACTACTAGCTTTATATATATATAAAACAATTGTGCTCGTGCGTTACAACGGGTGAAGTCGAGGCGCGATGCAGATGGGGATGACACAGAGGGGCATGAGAGCTCCGAGTAGCGATGGGAGGGAGGAGCGCAGGCGGCGCGACGCGAGGTGTGGTGCAAATGGAGACGGGAGGGGCATAGGGAAGGAGGGGCGAAGGAGGTCTTTTTTTTCATCCAAGCTCTCCCGTTCTTTTCAGCATTGGGACTACGGGTAGGGCTGGATGAAATACTCGTGGCTCGCTAGCTCGTTCGGCTCGTGGTTGGCTCGGCTCGGCCCGTTGAGAAATGCTAACGAGCTGCGCCAAGGGTTTAGCTTGTTAGCTATAACGAGCCAGCTTGAGTCAACTCGCGAGCTGCTCGTGAGCTCAACGAGCAAGATGCAATGTACAAAACAGAGCCTAATGTTTCGCTTATTTTGCTATTCTTTTGCTTATTTTGTTGTTGATGTGGCAATAAATCAATAATTTTTATGATTTTATGATGGTCAATATCGATCTAATGCTTTAGATTATAATAGTAATAATATCTAATCTAGTTACATCATTACATTTGCATAGATAATTATCGATGGACAAGTGTTATTACGTTAATTATGGATTTAATATATTACTTTTTACTTTTTTTCAATTCTATACTTGTATGTTTAATAGGCGAGAAAAATAGAATGTAATTTGTACATAAATTGCATTGTATTAAAGTGTCTCGCGAGCTAAATGAGCTAGTTCGAGCCGGCTCATGAGCCGAGCCGAGCCGCCGCGGTATCCACCTCTAACTGCGACTTAATTTTAGAAAAACTCAAGGGGTTTTCTACAAAAATAGCCAAGCATAACAAAATTTTGAGTGAAAACACTATTTTCTTTATATATAAACTAGCCAAATGTTCGTGCGTTGCAACGAACGATGACGCAGGAGGAAGCGGGCGAGAGGGCGAAGGTCCGGGCGGTGGCGCGGAGCTCCGAGCGACGACGGGGAGGGCGTAGGCGCGGCACGGATGGGGACGGAAGAGAGGAACGTAGGAGGTCTTTTTTTTATCCAAGCCCTTTCTTTCTTTTCAACATTGGGATTGCGGGTTAATTTTATAAATACTCAAGGGGTTTTACGTAAAATAACCAGAGACGGACAAAAATTTTGGATAAAAACACTACTTTGCTTTATAGATAGTTATATAGATACATATATATAATTTTGAAAACAAGGGTATCTTTAACTTTATGTACCACTTGACCTTAATTAAGAAATAATATCAGATAGATATTTAGTGTCTGTTAATTTAATTTCACCAAATTAAGTCAAAAATATAATGAAAATAGATATTGACTCACTAATACTTTAAACCGATTAGAAATTTAGTAAAAGTTTAAAATATTTATGACTCGGATATTATTAGTTAGAAAAGTGTATTAATGAATAGGAAAAGTTGTAGTATATCGACGGTGGCGCGCTGTCTCACGCGTGCAGTGTGTGCTCGGCCGCTGCTCATGGCAATACACGGCGACGTAAGAGGCGCGTAAGTCGGGTTCGCCTGCTAGAGATGAGGAAAGTGAGGCAACAATGGAGCGAGAGGTTATACGGATCGAAAATTTTATAGATTTGGACAAAAAACGATTTGATCATCGAAAAGTTATAGATTTTTAAGTAATTAAGATAAGCTCTATTGCATGTATAATTGAGTTTTTTAAAAAATAGCCAGGTGGATTGCAGGTTAATTTCGGAAAAACTCAAGGGGTTTTCTACAAAATAGTGAGGCAAAACAAAATTTGGGTGAAAACATTACTTGCTTTATATATAGTTATTATTATTATTATAAATAGATTATAGATATAGATTATAGATATTATAGATTATAGATAATATTTATTTTGATGCTTGAGATTCCACATAAGCCTAATCTATTAAGTTATACGGAGTATAAAGGGAGTTAAGATGCATGCAAACGTGCAGAATTACAATCGATCTCTAACTAGGGCATTTACATGCAGATGGACTCAAAAGAGTTCTGTCCGGTTTCCCTTAGCCAACCAGAGTTCTAGATGAATTAGGCTATAGTAAAAGCACGCATACTGGGACGGAGCGAGCATTTTGAGAACAGGAGATAATGAACCCAACAGAACTAGTATTTATATCATATGGTTTTCGTCGTATATATCATGTTTCACAAGTTTTAATCAAAAAATTATATTCCTATCGATTTAAATTTAGCTCTACGATTAACAACAAGATTATAAATTTTAATAATTTTATTAGTACTAATTAATACATCAAATTCATTTTCAATATAAATTACAAATAATCTCGCAAAAATCTATTCTCATTGTACGTTTAAGACGTATCTTTATAAATTTTGTGGTTAAAAAATATCTTTCAATGATTACAAATTGATACTGAAAGATTACAAATTGATATGGAAAAAGTTAATACTAATCTTAAATTTAGACACCCACGCATGAGCGATGCAGAGTCCTACAGTTATAGATGAAAGAAGCAAGCAGCGATGCAGATCCCTATTTTGGATGCGTTGTGTTAATCCGGAGATAGATACTAGCAGCGAGCAACGGGAATCCGCAGTAGCTGGGTCAAGACGCACAGTGCCCGAGCCACATGTTCTTTTGTGGTTAGGATGAAAACGAAGATTAAACGTTTTATCTAAACTAAAATAACATTGACGTATAATTATTTAAATTTTAATTGTTGCAATATAAAAAATAAATCTATCTGATATTTTAGAACATTTTTTACGGAATACATAAGTTTAATAGTTTAAAAAATGTACCAACAAAAATCTAGTAAAAGTTCTGCATCTTAATCAATTTATAACATACCTTTTGTCTTCGTCTTAACCAAAAATGAGCACCACACCTAAGTGCAGCCGCTCGGGTGATGCATGCCGACAACCGAGGCAAGACCACCGAATTTTTTGCTTTTTAGCCCAAAACTTAAAAGATTGTCACAAATAGACCCCTGGCGGTTAGAATTCGGAAATGGACCCGATCTCGACGCCAATAGTGATGGCGCCGAGTTTGAACAACTCGGCGCCAATTCTATTGGCGCCGATATTTTGCGACGTGGCAAATGTCGGCGACACGGGGCGCGACGTGGCAAACATCGGCGCCATTTATAGTGGCGCCGAGCTAGGCGCCATAGATCTTGGCGCCGAGCTCGCCGCCATAGATCTTGGCGCCGACCTCGGCGCCACTATAGATGGCGCCGAGGTTTGCTTACACGTGGGGTCCCGTCTTCCTCGTAACGCGCCCGACGCCTCGAGTCCCGCTCGCACGCCGCGCAAAGCCGTCGTCGCCGCCGCCAGCCGCCGCACAAGCCGCCGCCGCAAGGTCGCCGCGCGCGCCGCCGCCGCCGCTCGCGCGGCCGTTGGCGGCCGCCCCGCTCGCGTCGCGCGCCGACGCACGCCCGCTCGCCGTAGCCTTGGCGTTAGCCGCCGCCGCGCGCCCGCCGGCGCGCATGCCGACGACCGCCGCACGCCCCCTCCTCCCCGCCCGTCGCGCACGCCCACATTCCGTCGCACATTGTAAGTATTTTTCGAGTATGAAATGTGGATCAAATTAAAATTTATAATGTGCAAATTAAGAAATTTCATTTAATTTAGAATAGGCCATTGTAGATAAAATTTGAAAATATGTAAAATTTAGAAATGCAACATATATGATTTCGGATTGGAATGCAACGTAATATAGGTCAATATCCCACTATATAACATAAGTAACATATATATATAGTTATGCCTTTAGTTGGACATAGCAACATAACAGTACACATAAAAAGCAGGAGTATTTGCTACTACTTGTCACTACTAATGCAGAAGACGTTATCAACTTGGACAGTTTCACTCGTACTGATCCGGACAATCGATTCATGCGTTATTATATTCGGGATTGGATTAGTTTACGCGAAGGTAGATCTCATAAAGAAGAAATGAAAGGATTGGATAATTTCGTAAGGGCTAGAGTTTTTTTCAGAAAGTTTGTATGTTTTGAAAACTATAGTGGCTTGGACAAATTTATTAGTATATAGCAATTAATTTGGACTGAACTAAATATATTTGTAATTTTTTCGAACTACTAGATGGACAACGTAGTGATCATATATCATGGAGGCACCGTGGCAAGAGATTGTTATGGATATATCAACTTTGTTGACATGCAAAGCGAGCCTGTTATATTTGATGAGAAGCCAACATTTAGTGAATTGCTTGAAAGGGCTCGGGAGGAGCTACATTGCTCTGGAGATGATTCCATCATAGTTGAGGGTGTACTTCACGTAGTATCTCCTTCCAACATCCTAAGGAGGCTGAGCCTAATAGGTTGTGCAGATAAGTGGGAGAAGTATGTGAGATCTGTTATGAAGAGTCAACTCCCAAGCTTGGAGGTGGTTGTGCGTCGGGTGGTGGTTGAACCAATTCGTCGTGAGGATTCCCCATTGATGCCCGATCGCCATACCTTGCCATAGATGTTCCGGAACCACTTCGCTTTGCGGAGGCCGCACGTACGGTTCCGGATGCTCAATCTGCTCCCAATGAGGTCGAAATTGTTGAGACATATGGAGATGCATGTCCATTGGATGGAAATGTGGCAGGTCCTCCTCAGGAGATCCCTTTGACACAGAATCATCCTAGTAAGTTTGTTCAGTGATCGTTTCTCGTCATCATTCACCCTTCGTTCTCTACCGCTAATATCTTGCATTCGTCATATTTATGCATATGTTGCGAGCGATATTCCCGACAATGTGGTGATCCTTTTTTCCCCAATTTCGGGACTCAAACAGTGTTGAAGTTATGAATGATTTAGAGCCTTATGAAGTCGCAAGAGCTATTGATTCCGATGATGATCGACCGTTGGAGAACTTCAATTACAATTTACTCATTTAAAACTAACAGTCAGGACGTGCATGGCACATATTGTCACATCCTTTCATGTCGTTCGCTGGACGATACTCTTAAAAAGACAAAATAAATATTTCGCGTGCGAAAGACATGTATGATATGTCGCTGTCAACTTTCGGCGCGTGAAGGATTTCCCACTCAACAATCGGCACGTGAATGATTCCCCACTCAACTTTCGGCGCGTTCATGATTCCTCACTGAACTTTCGGCGCGTGAAGGATTCCCCACTAACCTTTCGGCGCGTTCATGATTCCCCACGAGCTTTCGGCGCGTGAAGGATTCCCACTAACCTTTCGGCGCGTGAAGGATTCCACACTCACCTCCCTCCACTATATATTACTTCAATCCGAACACAAGCTCTTCATATCTTCATTCTTTTTTCTACACTTACACATACAATGAGCTCTTCATTTCGTCCTTTCGTTGAGCGTCTCCACTGGCGACTCCATCCTTCGAGCGGTTTCATTCCACCATGGTGTGACCGTCCGTTATGCCATTGTGGGGATGCTTGCATACTTACGTCGTCCCTCCTCCACGGAAACCCGGGAAGGCGATTTTTCCAATGCGCCAACGTTGATCGGGTATGGCTGATCTTCAATGCTTTTTCTACAAAATATTCACATAGAAAAAGCTAACTTTAATAGTGTATCACGTTAACACATCATGCAGACATATCGTCGGGTTTGCAACTTTATTGAGTGGATAGATATGGATAACCCACGAACCGATGGAACACGGTTCTACCCACTAAGCGAAACAATGTCAGACTACCTTCGGCGAAAGGCTGAATACCAACGTCGAGTTGGTGCTGAAGCTTTGGATTGGCCTATGGATCAGCTAGCACTACCCACATGGCGGGAACGTCCAGAATGCCATTGTGGTCTCCGTTGCCAGGTGGTAAGATCCATAAGACAAGCAACTAGAGGACAAAGATGCTTCGTGTGTCCCGAGATTGTGGATGACGATTTTGTCGTAAGTATCGATTTTTCTTGTTCAACATATTCACTTGTTCCATTTTCTAACCTTGAACATCACAAATGAACATACAGGAGGATGTACGTCAGTGTCCATACGAACAGTGGATCGATACGGTTAGACCTGCTTCAATTGGTCGGACGGTAACGCAACTTGAGTCGACCGAACAATTCATTCAGGCATGGATGGAGTACGAACGTCGAGTGGAAATCGCAAGCTTAGATTGGCGGAACAACCCACTTGGTTTCCCAAAATGGTCGGAGCGTCCCATGTGCGGTTGTAGGGATCGTTGCAAGATGGCTACCTCCTTTGAACCACGAACCTATGGCCGGAGATATTTCATTTGCCCCAACTTAGACAACGACTTCGTTGTACGTCTTTCGTTTTATCAATCCAGCTAACGTCTTCCATCTACTGGCTCTCTACTGATAACATGTGTTTCTCTACCAGGGCATTCAAAGGAGGTGCGGATTCACTAGGTGGATCGACAATGTCATTCCCCAATATAATGGTCTAAAAGTAACTGAATGTGAAACACAGAAAGAGTACAACGCCGAGAAGGAAAGAGAACATTGAAGACAAGCTGAAAGCCATAGAATTCATCTGTATGATACATGACACTCGACTCGTCGGGTCGGATTAGTTTGTACCGTGTATACATGGCATACATTCCACGGTTTAATTACGTGCAATTTCCCTTATGAACCATATGTCATGTATTATATCATTAATATATGCTGAGTTACGCTTGTATTACTACAAAAGTTTTCTACCGTGTCGATTGCTTATACAACAGAAATATGATAGCTCATACTCACTTTTCCACGGTCGTGAAAATGTCGATTCGTGACGAAAGGTAAAGGGAACACTGGCGACAGTTGAATACGACAGATATGAAGAGCAATAGGAGAACAGGAATGTATACACTATGTAGGCGCCACCATTGTTGGCCCCGAGGTTGGCGCCACTAAGGCTGGCGCCGAGCTCGGCGCCACTATAGCTGGCGCCTAGCTCGGCGCCACTACTTACGGCGCCTAGCTCGGCGCCACTATGTATGGCGCCTAGATGTGCCACGTCGGACACGGGTACTACGTGGCGCAAAAATATCGGCGCCAATAGAATTGGCGCCGAGTTGTTCAAACTCGGCGCCATCACTATTGGCGCCGAGATCGGGTCCATTTCAAGAATTCTAACCGCCGGGTCTATTTGTGACAATCTTTCAAGTTTTGGGCTAAAAAGCAAAAAATTCGGGCACGACCACATGCCCACGGCTTCTATAAGAAAAAAAGTCCAAGTAGAAATGAAATTTAGAAATAACTGAATTTTAAAATTAAAATAAGAAAAATTAAAAAACAATTCATATAAAAACCTAATACGAGATTAATTAAAATTTGGAATAAAAAATAAAATAAATTCCAAAACTAAAAAATAAAAAAAAGAGTTTAAGTAGGAATACAATTTTTAAACAACTGAAATTAGAAATAAAAAATAAGAAATATTAAAAGAGTGATCCATGTAATACATAATACAAGATTAATTAAAATTTGAATAAAAAATAAATTAAATTCCAAAATTAGAAAAAGATAAATAATCAGGAATAAAATTTATGAATAACTAAAATTCGTAAGAAAAATAAAGAATATTGAAAGAAAAGACCATCTACAACACATCACGGAATTAATTAAAATCAGAATAATAAATAAAATAAATTTCAAAATAAAAAATAACTATTGAATTCAAGTATGAATACAGTTTATAAATAAAAAATACCGAAATGAAAAATATGAAATTTTCAAAAAGAAGTCTATGTAGAATATAACGGTAACAAACAACAGTGACTAGGATAAAAATAAGCTCGTAAAGAGGTAAAATGATGACAGTTGACGAGACATTTAAAAACTAAAAACTATAAACAAAACAAGACGAATTCAGAGGGGGAGACGACAAGTATGTCATTGAGCAGCAGGATCACGGTTGATAGGACTTTTAAAAAGTAAAAATCAAACTTTAATTATAATTATATTTGATTTTAAAAATCTTAATGACAATAAAGAGAATAAAGAGGGGAGGTAATGGGCAGACCGTTGGCAGGACTTGTAGAAAATAAACCCATAATTATGTTTGATTTTTAAAATCCTAATAATGGATGGGCTGTAGAGAAATACAGTGACGTCATTTGACACAAGTTTTAAAAATTATAAAAACTAAACCCAATGAGATAATAAATTCTAAAAATTATGAGGTCTAAATTTTAAAGGGTCTAATTTTTAAATGTTTCAAAGCAATGATAGAAACGGTGATAGACCGAGCAAATAAAGAGGTGAAAAGAGGTAGCGACTACCATGACTTTTAAAACCTATAAAATTAGAATAAGGTTCAGGGTTTCGAAGTCCTAAAAAACTAAGATAGCTATTTAATAATTTTTTTTAAATACAATCATATGTAAAATATAGATAAACCTTGAGGCACAAGTTCGTTCTAAAGGCTAGGAATTTCTATATTAATCGGAGAAAAAAAATATCTATATCATTAGATCATAAATTAGATTATAAGTGGATTGATATATATAGAAAACCCAAATTTTTGTTTTGTTTGGCTATTTTGTAGAAAACCCTTAAGTTTTTCGAAATTAACTCGTAATCCACCGACTAATTTTTTAAAAAACTTAGTTATACATACGATAAAGCTTATCTTATCTACTTAAAAATCTATAACTTTTCGATCAAATCGTTTTTCGTTCAAATCTATAAAATTTTCGATCCGTATAACCTCGCTCCATTGTTGCCTCATTTTCCTCACCTTCAACAGGCGAGCCCGACTTACACGTCTCTTGCGTCGCCGTGCATTGCCCTGAGCGGCGGCCGAGCACACGCTGCACGCATGAGCTAGCGCGTCGCCGTCGATATACATACAACTTTTCCTATTCATCAATATACTTTTCTAACTAATAATATCCGAGTCATAAATATTTTAAACTTTTACCAAATTTCTAATCAGTTTAAAGTATCAGTAAGTCAATATCTATTTTCATTATATTTTTTACTTAATTTAGTGAAATTAAATTAACTTATACTAAATGTCTATATAATACTATTTCTTAATTAAGGTTCAGCGATACATAAAGTTGAAATACCCTTGCTTCCAAAGTTATATATGTATATATATAACTATCTATAAAGCAAGTAGTGTTTTATCCAAAATTTTTGTTCAGCTCTGATTATTTTGCAAAAAACCCCTTGAGTGTTTATAAAATTAACCCGTAATCCTAATGCTGAAAAGAAAGGGAGGGCTTGGATGAAAAAAAAAGACCTTTTACGTTCCTCGTCCCCATCCGCGTTGCACCCCGCGTCGCGCCTACGCCCCTCCCCCGGTCATCGCTCGGAGCTCCCGCGCCGCCGCCTGGACCTTCGCCCTCTGCCTGCTTCCTTCCTTATGTCGTTGCTCCGTTGCAATGTACAAACATTTTGCTAGTATATATAGAAATATAATTAGTTTTCTGTAAACTGATAGAGAGTTAGCAAAGAGAAACAAGAAGAATCGTATAGCACGTAACCCCACATGATTTTGGCTAGAGAGAGAATCGGATACAAGCCGTAGCAGAGTTGGATTGCAGGCAGACATGAGTGCCATACGTGTGCTGTCCAGCTTATGCCAAAACTAATCGGGTTAACAATTAACCATGGTCTCATTCATGCATATGCACACAACAAAGGAACGAGGCAACAAAAAAGTGATGGCTAACACAGAAGTGAGGGATCAAGCTAGCATTACTTTGGCCGATGCATGTTTATCTAACTTGCCATTAAAATTGCATCCAGTCATTCAGATCTCTCAAAATCGAGTAAACTTTCTACTAAGAATTTAAATCTTTGAACTCAAAACTAAAAAAATCAACCAAATTTTGAAACATTCAACTAAATTTTAAAATTCAAATAAAATTTCTAAACTTTTAACTTAATATTTTTATACTTTCAACTTAAAATTTAAAACATTCAACTCAAATTTTAATTAAATTTTAAAATAAAAATAAGGAATTCTCACATTGACAGGGTAAAAAGAAAAATAAAAATTAAAAGAGGGTTAAGTCGGAGTATAATTTAAAAATAACTAAAATTATTCGAAATCAAAACTAAAAAACATTAGAATAACAATACATATAGAACCCAATAAGAGATTAATTAAAATTTAGAAAAAATAAAACAAATTTCAAAAATATAAAAGAACAAAAAACAGAGTTTAATTATAATACAATTTAGAAATAACTAAAATTCAAAAACAAAAAGGCATATTGAAAAATAGTCCATATAGAACACTAACAAGAGATTAATTAAAATTAAGAATTAAGTGAAATAAATTATGAATTTAGAAAAATAAAAACAAGAGTTAAAGTAGAAACACACCTTAGAAATAATCAAAATTCGAAATTAAAAAATAAGGCATATCAAAAAAGAGATCATCTAAAACACAATACGATATTAATTAAAATTCAAAACTAAAAATAAAATAAATTTAGGAATTAGAAAAAAACAAGAGTTAAAGTAGGAATACAATTTTAAAATAACTAAAATTTGAAATAAAAACCAGGAATATTAAAAAAAGTCCATATAGAGTACAATATAATATTAATTAAAATTCTAGATAATAAAGCATATTATAAAATTAGAAATAAACAATACGAGTTCAAGTAGGTATGCAATTTAGGAATAAAAAATCAAAATTAAAAAAGTTAAAATGGGAGTCCATCTACAACACAACAATGAGGCTAGCTGTAAAGAACTGGATGGTAGCGATTGATGGGATATCTAAAAACAAAACCCCAATAACAATTCGATTCAACTTTTAAAATCATAATGACAATAAAAGATTGGATGCAAGGGAGGGCCGTAAACAAAATAGTGACAACATTTGACGAAACTTCTAAAAAGTTATAAATTATAAAGATGGAATTGGACAATGAACCTTTCCAATTTTCAAAGGTTATAAGGATGATGAAACGAAGTCATGACAGGCTAGGTAAAGCAAATAAAAGAATGATAAATAAGTAAAAGGTAGTAGCTGGTTTGACTTTTAAAAACTATAAAACTGAAAACTGAGCGATGATACCGTTGGATTTTTTAAAATCCCATGACAATGAGATAATTGTTTAACAAATTTTAAATTAAATCATGGGTAAAAAAATAGATAACTTTCTATAGTTGCTAGTCGCGCAACTGCACGGGCCACCCAATTAGTTTATTTTTTATTTAAACTTTAAAACTAGATGACTAATGGATAGGGGTGATAATGGACCAAACTTTTTTTCCTTAGGTCTAAAGAGGGTTATGCTGAAATTTAGTTGATTTTGAGTTAAAAATATTTAAGAGTTTAGATGGTTGTGAAAGGGCCCATGCCCTGGCCTACTACACATCTGCTTAGAGCCTATTCTATAATGGTTCGTTTGAAATGAAAGCATTGTTTTCTTCGATTTCTGGAAGTTACAAGTGAAAAAAGCTAGTTTTTCTAGTTGACAGTAAAATATAATTCATCATAGTTTTATATTATAAGTCGTTTTGATTTTTTAAGTCAAATTAATCAAATTTATAGAAAAATATAATAATATTTTCAATACAAAACAAATAAATATAATAATGTTATATTTAATAAAACTAATTGTTATTATAGATGTTACTAAATTTCTTTATAAATTTAATTAAACTTAAAAAATAGAAAAAAATTAAAATAACTTATAATATGAAATGAAAAAATAGAACTAAAAATAGTTTAAGGCTAAAAATGAAACTTACTACTACATCTATCAAAAATATAACTACATGAGCAAATATATTTTTCTCCCTTTTCCCAACTCTAACTCCATCCACTTTTCCATGCGCATGTTTTTCAAATGGATAAACGATATGTTTTTTAAAATAAATTTTTAAAATAAATAGCTGATATTTAATTAATCATCGTTAATCTGATGAGCTACTTTGTTTGTTTCGCCTGTATGGAGAATTAGTCTCTAACACACACTAAAGAACCCAACCTAATTCCAGATTGAACACACACGGACTAATCTACAACCTTTGATTGTTCACATTTTGATTCTTTTTTAAACTTTTTACAAATAGAAACTAAAAAAACTTATTTTGGGAACGAACTTTTTCATGACGCCAACTTCACTGGTGCAATGGTCCAATATAACGACGATAATGATATAAACATCGTCCCCTAGCCTCCCGGTGAAAGAGTCACTTATATAAAAAAAGAGGCGGCGTCATTGGTGTCGAAAACCTATTTATATTGTTACAAATATTTTTTTAATTTTTTATAAATAGATACTCATCACTAATGATATTGACATAGCTCCCTTCATATTTACAGTGCCGTAGTCATAAGCAGCTCGTCGAAGCACGGTAGAAGACACCCATGTTTCAAACTGGATTTTTTTACATTTAGACTTTTTAAAAACTTATTTTATAAATATATCATAAAATTTTTTTGGAAATAGATTTTTTGGCGCCAACATAATGTCTTAGTTCAACGTGACAACGCTAACGCTAGTTGTCCCTTCTCCAGTAAAGTCACTTAGCATGTGTTTGGTTGATGAGCTGAACCAGATGGGTTGGGTCGGTCTCATTTTTTCGACCTGTTTGGATGGAGGGAGGTGTGTGATGGGATCATCCTTGAGGGGAATATTCTGCTTAGATCCGGGACTAGGGGTGGGCAATCGGTTTAAATTGAGAGTTTGGTTCGGTTTTTTCTACGCATATCGGGTTGGCATGAAGTAAAACCGATCGGTTCGTGTAAATAGTGAAAACCGTCAAATTTGGCTTTGGTTTGGTTTTCGGTTTTTACCGAAAAACCAAAGCCTGCAGAGGAGCCCGCCGCCGTTGGCCCCTTTCGCGCCCGCCGCCACCACCGACCTCCTCCGCGCCCGCCACCGCTGGCGGCCTCCTCCGCGCCCGTTGCCTCCACTGGCCCTTTCCGCGCCCGCCGCCGTCGTCGGCCACCATCCGTGCTGTGGCGCTACGCCGAGCGCTACCGCCACCGCCCTCCGCGCCTGCCGCCGTCGCCGCCTCCTCCGTGCCCGCCGCCTTCGTCCCCTTCCGCTCCCCCCTACGTGGCACCGACTGCGCTGCGCAATGAGAAGAAGAGAGAAGAGTGGAGAAGAGATAGAGCGGTTTTTTCCGAAGTTGGTTCGCTTTTTGGTAGTTCGGTTTCGGACATACAAAACCGAACCCGCACTAAACTATACTCTTTTCGAAACACCACGAACCGAACCCAAAACCAAAAACCGAAAAGCGTAAATTTCGGTTCGGCTCGTACGGTTCTTTTTCGGTTTTAAAGTGCCCACCCCTATCCGAGACGAAGGGCACGATCGTTTCAGTTGTTTGGATTGGCTAATTAGCCGCACGTAAAACGAGAAACATGATTAACACATGGTTAATTAAGTATTAATATATAAAAAATAACGAGATAAATTTATTAGATTTTTAAACAACTTTAATATAAAAGGTTTTTGTACGAAATGTAACATTTAACAGTTTGAAAAGCACGTTAACAAAAAAAGAGAATCTAGCGTGAAGAAGCTGAAACGATCGCGCCCGAAGTGGTCCGTCAAAATCGAGTGGACGAACTCATCCCACTTCTTTCCCGTGCGGTGGGCGTGCTCGAGCGCGTGGCTGTGGCTCTCCGGCACCGACGAGCGTCGCAACGGCGAGGTGGTCGGAGGTCCTCGTTCTTCCCTATTCCACTTTTCCTCTCCCCATCCTCCCCTTTGTTTTGTTTTGGCGCTCTCCCAAGTACGAGTAGACGCAGCCGACAATGGAGTTGCTGCTTCCGCTCTATGGTTACAGGCATGCACATATGATGTGGAGGCAGTAGCGACCATGGCAGGTGCTCGACGAACCCACACAGCTAGCTGCCCCGAGAACTTGCTTCATCCCATGCTTCGTTGCGTGGAGCAGAGGAAGCACAGGGAGGACGACGCAGCGGGCGCGGTCACGCGGAGGCCGAGGCCACCTCTGCGGCGCGGGCGGGATCAACGAGGGCAGCAAAGACGAAGGAGTCCTGTTCCTGGACTTGGCGGAGCTCAACGCGGAGGATGCGCGGGGCAACGGTGATAGTTGGGGCGGCGACGGCGGAGCGCTTGCGATTTGTTCGACGAAATGCTTGCAAGAAACTGGTTCATCCCATCGATTATTGTCTTTACAACCAAACAAAAAACAAGAACCATCCCATTCCAAACCAAATATAAGATACTAAGATAGTGTCAAGGACCTCCAATCCTAGCTCTGGAGGCCCCTGGCTTCTTAGGTTATAGCTGCTGGAGGTAGGAGATGGTGGCGCCAGGGTCTCCTGGCACTTGGTAGAAGGGAGGTGAGATTAGAGACAGAGAGGGGATGAGATTAGAACTAATGACTTCATTGCTTGATTCATAAGGTGGTCTGTCGATTACATAAATAGGAGCCAGGCTCCTTGATTCTACTGCCAGGCCATTAACAGCCGGCTGTTATTCAATGCTAAAGGAGCTTATCTCCTTGATACAAATGCCAGCCATAATTAGTTGGCTGCTAAGCTCTTCATCTTCTTTCTTGATCACTGTGAGGCCTTAAACTCCAGCCGCCCTATCCTCATTAAGCTGCTGTTGGCCCTGCGCAGCACCTCGTGATTGAGGTTGGCGGCTGTATTGTCGGCCCCACATCACATCTCTCCCCCCCTCAACGAGCAGCTCGTCCTCGAGCTGAAAGCTGGGGTAGCGATCTTGGAAGGAGTCGATGTCTTCCCATGTTGCAGAGGACGCCGGTTCGCCCTGCTAGTGAATGAGCACCTGACGTATTCCACGTGCAAGTCTGGTGCGGGTGGCGCGCTCAGCACCGGCCGAGTGGCGCCATAGTGAACCGAGGCAAAGGCGGTGGTGCGCTGGTGGGGCGCCCATGAACTTTTTTAGCAGCCGACATGGAAGACGTTGTGAAGGCGGGCGCGTGGTGGCAGATCGAGGCGGTATGCGACCTCGTTGATGACCTCCGCCACCCGATATGGCCCGTAGAAGCGTGGGCGCAGCTTGCCTTTGGTGACCTCGTTCAGCGAGGCAGGGGCACGATGTCGGAGACGAAGCCACACCCAATCACCTGTGCTGAAGTGGACCTCACGATGGTGCTGATCATAGCAGCGTTTGTACACCTGCTGCGCCTGCTCCAGCCTGGCGCGCGCATCAGCTAGCAGCTCGTCGCGTTCAGCCATGGATTTGGCTACAGCCGCAACGCGCGACTCGCCCGGCTCATAGGAGCGGATGGAAGGAGGCTCCCGGCCGTAAACGACCTGGAACGGTGTCATCTTCAGGGCTGTCTGGTAGGCTGTGTTGAAGATGAATTCAGCCCACGGCAAGCACTGCAGGCAATGCCGGGGTCTGTCCCCGGTCATGCAGCGTAGGTACATGATGATCACCTTGTTGGCTGCCTCTGTCTGACCATCTGATTGAGGATGAAATGCAGTCGTCATATGGAGCTTAATCCCCGAGAGCCGCATCAGTTCCTTCCAGAATATGGAGGTGAAGACGGGGTCCCGATCTGAGACGATGGATTGGGGGAGTCCGTGCAGCCTAACAATGCCGGAGAAGAACGCTTGGGCCACTGATTCCGCTGAGTAAGGGTGGGACAGCGGAATGAAATGGCAATACTTGCTGAATCTGTCGACAACAGTGAGGATCACGGACTTGCCCCCCACTTTTGGTAGTGCCTCGATGAAGTCCATGCCTATGTCTGTCCAGATGGAGGATGGCACAGGGAGGGGCACAGCTGGGTGCAGATGCTCTATCTTATACCTCTGGCACGTGATGCAGGCGCGCACGAAGTCCTGGACGGCTGCCTGTAAGTTGGGTGAGTGGAAATCTCGCTGCAGCCGAAGGAGTGTGCGCTGGACGCCCTCATGGCCGTCCTCATGGATAGCAGCGAGGGCCTCATGGAGGAGCGGCGCGCCCGGAGGTAAGTAGAGGCGGCCTTTAAACGCCACCAGGCCATCCGTGACAGCCCACGGCGCCCCGCGGCTGCCCGAGGTGATCTCTTCATGGAGGGCGACCAATGCCGGGTCCTGTTGATTGGCTTGGCGTAGACGCGCGATGAAGTCGAACCTGGGCCCCGAGATGGCCAACACTGCTGCCTCCTCGGTGTCACGGCGAGAAAGCGCATCAGCCACCGTGTTGGTGCTGCCTGCTTTGTACTCTACTGTGAAGTCAAAACCCAATAGCTTGCCCACCCAGTGATGTTGTGGGATGGTGGACAACCTTTGATCCAGCAGAAACTTCAAACTGAAGTGGTCAGTTCGCACCAGGAAGGGTCTGCCCCATAGGTATGGCCGCCAGTGCCTGATGGCCAGCACAAGGCCGATCAGCTCGCGTTCATAGGCTAGTGAGCGGTGTCGTGGTGCTGCCGGCTGGCTGAAGAAGGCCACCGGGTGCGGTCCTTGGAGCAGCATCGCGCCGAAGCCATGGGTCGACGCGTCGCATTCCACGACGAATTTCTGGTTGAAGTCAGGGAGGATCAGGACCGGCGTCGTGGTGACTGCAGTCTTGAGGGCGGAGAAGGCTATCTCAGCCTCTGGTGACCACGAGAAGCCGTCTTTCTTGAGGAGGGTGGTGAGCGGGGCAGCGATCGCCCCGAAGTTCTTCACGAACTTGCGGTAGTAACCCGCCAAACTGAGGAACCCGCGAACCGCCCGAGCTGAACGTGGCTGTGGCCAATCTGCCACTGCACGCACCTTCTCCGGGTCCATGGCCACTCCCTGGGCTGAGATGATGTGGCCCAAGTAGCCAATGGATGCAGCGCCGAACTCACACTTGGTACGCTTGACGAAGAGCCGGTGTTGGTGGAGTATGGTGAGGACAGCGCGCACGTGCTGGAGGTGCTCGGCGAGGGAGTGGCTGTAGATGAGAATGTCGTCGAAGAAGACGAGGACGAAGCGGCGTAGGAACGGCCGGAGCACGTCATTCATGAGGGCCTGGAACATCGCTGGTGCGTTTCAGAGGCCGAAGGGCATGACCAGAAACTCGTACAGCACATCGTGCGTCCGGAACGCGGTCTTCTCAATGTCCGCCGGGTGCATCCGGACTTGGTGGTACCCGGAACGCAGGTCCAGTTTAGAGAAGAATCGGGCGCCGTGCAACTCATCCAAGAGCTCGTCGACGACGGGGATGGGGTGGGCGTCCTTGATGGTGATGGAGTTGAGTACGCGATAGTCGACGCAGAACCTCCAGGAATCGTCCGCCTTCTTGACGAGCAGGACCGGTGAAGAGAACACCGAGTTGCTGCGCCGGATGAGACCTTGGCGCAGCATAGCGGAGCACTGGCGTTCCAGCTCGTCCTTGTGCGATGCCGGGTAGCGGTAGGGACGGACCGCCACGGGCGCCACTCCCGGTACCAGGTTGATGTGATGGTCCCGGGAGCGCGGCGGTGGCATGCCCTCTGGTTCGGCGAAGACGGAGGTGAACTCGTCCAGGAGGGCCGGCATCAGGTCGGTGGAGTGGCACGCCGATAGGCCGGGGCTTGCTGGGCCGGCCACGCCCTTCCAGCACACCTGCCGGTCATGGTGCCAGAAGGACATGGTCAGGGCGCCGAAATCCCAAAGGATTGGGCCCAGCGACGCCAGCCACTGAGTGCCGAGGACGACGTCGTAGCCGGCCAATGGTAAAGCGAAGAAGTCGGTGGTGAAGGGGACGCCCTCGATGGAGAAGGATGCCGAGCGGAACACGCCTGGGCACGGCACCCGTTCACCGTTGGCTACTGTGACTTTCATGCCGCCTCGGAGTTGGAGTCGGAGGGAGGTCCGGGCGGCTGCTTCCTCGGCGACAAAATTATGCGTCGAGCCGGAGTCCAGCAGCGCGAGCAGGGACGCGCCACCCAAAGTGATGCGCATTTGCATCGTTTCGCCCAGGCGGATACCCACAATCGCGTGAAGCGATATGAGCGGGTCGTCGATTGTCGCGGCGGGGGCCGTGTCCTCTGGATCATCTTCCTCTGCGATGTCCAGGAAGAATAATCGTTGGCAGATACGATTGTGGCCGCGAGAATACCTTTCGTTGCAATTGAAACAGAGGCCCGGCCGGCGACGTTCGTCCATCTCCGTGGTGGAGAGCCGGCGGACCTGGCGCCCCGCGAAGGACGGTGTGGAGTTGGGGGCGCAGTTTGGGGGCAGAGGCGGGGCCGACGGAGGAGGAGCAGGTAGCGCCAGGGGCTGGGCCGGCCCCGTCAGGAGGCCGCGGCCGGCGAGTCGGGGCACCGGCGCGCTGGAGGCGGACGCGGCCGCGGAAGCCGCGACTGCTACGACACTCTGCTCGCGGAGTTCCAGTTTGCGGGCCAAACTCATGGCGACGAGGAGGGTCTGGGGATTCTGCATCTCGACGTCGTGGCTGAGGGGCGGGCCCAGGCCTGCCGAGAAGGCCTGGACGCGCTGATTTTCTTCGAGCAGCCCGACCCGCAGCAGCAGAGCCTCGAACCGATCCTGATATTCCGCCACCGATCCCGTGCGCCTGCACTCCATCAGCTCGCCCATGGGGTTGGATCGAAGCGGCGGACCATAGCGGAGGTTGAGAAGCTCGGAGAAGCGGCGCCAAGACGGCATGCCTTCGGTCTGCTGCACCTGGATGTACCAGAGCTGCGCGCCACCCTCAAGATTGTAGGAAGCCATCCAGACTTGCTCCTCCGCTGCGATGCGTTGCTGCACAAAGTAGGATTCGCAGCGGTTGAGGAAGGCAAGCGGGTCGGATTTCCCGTCGAACTTTGGGAAATCCAGCTTCTGGAATCTGGGTGGCCTGTCGCCCCTGTTGTCGCCGAACATGGGCGCGCCCGAGCTTGAGGACGAAGACGGCGGCTGGTGCTGTTGCAGCGTGGTAAGCTGCTGCTGCATGGCAACCATGCCTTTCGTGAGTTCGGCGATTTGCTTGCTCAGATCGCTGATGGTGGGCTCAGCCATGACTGGGGCAGAGGAAGCGGTGGAGTGGATGGGAGAGCTTGGAGCGGTGGTGGAAGCAGAGCGGCTGCCGGAGGATCGACGGACTACTGATACCAAGTTGTCAAGGACCTCCAATCCTAGCTCTGGAGGCCCCTGGCTTCTTAGGTTATAGCTGCTGGAGGTAGGAGATGGTGGCGCCAGGGTCTCCTAGCGCTTGGTAGAAGGGAGGTGAGATTAGAGACAGAGAGGGGATGAGATTAGAACTAATGACTTCACAGCCAGGCTCCTTGATTCTACTGCCAAGCCATTAACAGTCGGCTGCTATTCAATGCTAAAGGAGCTTATCTCCTTGATACAAATGCCAGCCATAATTAGTTGGCTGCTAAGCTCTTCATCTTCTTTCTTGATCACTGTAAGGCCTTAAACTCCAGCCGCCCTATCCTCATTAAGCTGCTGTTGGCCCTGCGCAGCACCTCGTGCTCGAGGTCGGCGGCTGTATTGTCGGCCGCCCCACATCACAGATAGGATCATCCCATCCTAAAAATCTGGGATGGTTCCATTCCATGCATTTTGTCCCAAAA
The DNA here is from genome assembly GCA_019925245.2 of Oryza australiensis. Classification (NCBI taxonomy): domain Eukaryota; kingdom Viridiplantae; phylum Streptophyta; class Magnoliopsida; order Poales; family Poaceae; genus Oryza; species Oryza australiensis. The sequence continues at coordinate 3,083,881 of JAIFGZ020000118.1, read as the reverse complement.
CCAGACACATGCCAGCAGGAACAACGTGCTTGGCTTGCTGTCCTGATAAGCTGCAGGGCCTGCAGCGAACTCGTCCAAGCGGTAGCATTTCTTTCATTGAAAACACAATGCACTTTTTTCCATTGTTTACACACAAATTTATTTTACATTATTTCAAAAAGGAAAAGAGCACCCTGGTACGAAAATCTCGAAAATCATAGAGAGAGATGACACAAAAAAATTCCCACACTTGTTCGTAGAAGTATGAAATTAAACACGCACAAGTGCGACCGATCGATCGAACAGCGCGCGCTCTGACCACCATGGTCGCCCTCACGTCCCCTTCTCCTGCTCCGTGGGGAGACCTCTTGCTCCTGGGCCTCCTGATGCTTGGCGTCGGCGTCAAAGTCGGACACCTGGGCCGTCGCGGCGGCGGCGGCAGCGGCGCCGAGGTTGGAGGCATTGTGGCGGTGGTGCTTGCAGCGGAAGGACCCCGGGTGCGTGGTGGGCGCGCACACGCACGCCTGGGCGCCGCCGCCACCCCTGCTGCCCCCGCCCCCGCCGCCGTAGCTGGAGAGCGAGTCGTTGGACCACGACTTCCTGATGCACCCCAGCTGCCCGACCGCCCGCGCCGTCGGTGATGATGCCTGCCCGTACCGGTACGCCCGCCGCTCTCTCTCCGTCATCACCGGGCTTCCCCCGTTCATCGCTGCAGTCTTGCAGAGCAAGGTGTATCCGAAGGCGGAGACTTTCGGTGCTAGTAGCTACGTGCTGCGCTGCTGAAAAAATTGGGAGAAGCTGCGAGAAAATCTCACTCTTTGTAGGCGCGGAAATGGCACGGCTGGGTGTATGGCACGTCGGCTACGGTGGATGACTCATTGACTCATCAGACGTGAAGAAAATTGGGTGCCCTTTCAATTCAACACTGCCGCTTCTTCGGACCTTCCAGGCAGCACGATGCTTTGCTAATTTAGCCTACCACCTGCGTAAGGCTTTTGTCAGTGGTGGCTAAGAAAGGCGAGTTGGATTGGAGTATTAATTAATGGCTTACTTGATCATTAGCGGCCCAAGTAGCACCATGAGAAACTTCTACCATGTCCGGACTCGATTTAAATTATTAAATAACCCGAGAAAAATAGGGAGTAATAAATTTCTAATAGCGGTAGCATCCATAGTTCGGCTGCGTCTTAAACAGTTATTATTTCGTTGTTATCCGTGGACACGTTACTCATACTACTAAACAACGATTTGTCGTGTAAAATTTATATATATATATATATACCTATTTATAAAGCAAGTAGTGTTTTCACCCAAATTTTGTTTTGCCTGACTATTTTGCAGAAAACCCCTTAAGTTTTTCTGAAATTAACTCATAGTCCGTCTGGGTATTTAAAAAACCAGTTAAAGAAGAAAAATATGTTATTTTACAGAAAACCCCTTGAGTGTTTATAAAATTAACCCGTAGTCTCAATGCTGAAAAAGAAAAGGAGGGTTTGTATGAAAAAAGACCTTCTGCGTCCCTCTCTTCCGTCCCCGTCCGTACCGCGCCTGCGCCCCTCCCTCCTGTCGCCGCTTGGAGCTCCCGCACCGTCGCCTGGACCTTCGCCCTCCGCCTGCTTCCTCCCTGCGTCGTCGTCCCGCTGCAACGTACGGGTATTTTGCTCTCTATATTATTTATATATATAAAGCAAGTAGTGTTTCTACCCAAATTTTATTTTGCCTGGTTATTTTATAGAAAACACCTTGAGTTTTTTCAAAATTAACCCACAGTCCGCCTGGTTATTTTAAAAAACCAGTTAAATAAGAAAAAGAGGTTATTTTTCATAAAACCCCTTGAGTGTTTATAAAATTAACGCAATCCCAATGCTAAAAAGAAACGGAGGGCTTGGATGAAAAAAAGAACTCTTACGTCCTCACTTCCGTCTCCATCCGCGCCGCGCCTACACCCCTCCTCCCATCGCCGCTCGGAGCTCCTCCGCCGCTTAGACCTTCGCCTCCGCCTTGCTTCCCTCTCTCGATCGTCGTCCCGTTGCAACGCACGGCATTTTGTTAGTCTATATCTATAACTATCTATAAAGCAAGTAGTGTTTTTACCCAAAATTTTGTTTTGCTGGCTATTTTACGTAAAACCACTTGAGTGTTTATAAAATTAACTCGTAGTCTCAATGCTGAAAAGAAATGGAGGGCTTGGATGGAAAAAAGACCTCATGCGCCTCTCCCTCTGCGCCCTCCTCTCGTTCCCATCCGCGCCGCGCCCGCGCCGCGCATGCGCCCTCTCTTCCGTCATTGCTCGGAGCTCCGCGTCACGCCTACACCCCTTTCTCTCGTCCCCATCTGTGTCGCGCCCCATCTTCACCCGTTGTAACGCACGGGCACAGTAGCAAGTAGTATTTCTACCTAAAATTTTCGTCCATCTTGTTATTTTGCGAAAATTCCTTCGATCTTTATAAAATTAACCCAGTCCCAATGAAAAGAAAGAAAGGGCTTGAATGAAAAAAGACCTCCTGCGCCCCCTCCTCCCGTCCCCATCCGCGGGGTTTTGGATTTCGTGAAAGTCGGCTCGACTTTTGCGGTTTCGGTCTTTTCGTGGGGTGCGGCACGGCATCCCGCGGTTTCGTTTAAATAATTTCATAGGAATTCAAAAAATTTGAAAAAATTTATTTAACACAAAATATATATATTTTTATAAAAATATATAAATTTCGTGATGTTTGCGCGAAAACCGCGGTATATATACCATGGTTTTCGCACGGTTTGAGCGAAAATCGCGGCACGGCGCGGATTTAGATTTGGTTCAAATTTAAATTATGGTTTTCACAGTTTTCACAGTTTTTCACGGTTTTCGCGTGTTTTGCGCGGTTTTCGCGGTTTTTGCACGGTTATTGCGGTTTTTGGCGCGGTTTTCGTGGTACGCACGGAATCGTTCAAATTCAAATTTGTTACTCTTCATTGCCGCCGCTTTCACGAATTTCGGGCGAAGTTCGCCGTGCTACCTGCCATCCGCGCCGCGCCGTGCCTACGTCCTTCCCTCCTATCGCTGCTCGGAGCTCCCGCGCCGCCCCTGCGCCCTTCCCTTCCGTCGTCGCTCGGAGCTCCCGTGCCGCCGCCTGCTTTCCTTTCTGTGTCGTCGTCCCGTTGCAACGCACGGGCATTTTTGCTAGTATATATATATATATATTTAGAAAAATAAATAAAAATTAAATTTTAAGTTTGTAATAATTAATATTAATTAAATTATATGTTAATATGTTTATCTCATATCGCGTGCCTTGAAAAATCCCCTCATCCTCTGTTTTGAATGAAGCCAAAGGTAGCAAACCAATGGCTTGTTTGTCGCTGGCGCTGGTACGCGATTAGGCGCGCGAGCAGCCGCACGCGGTCAGCTGCCCACTCTAGGTCTTGTTTGTTTTAGTTTATGCTTTTATAAAAGTTAGCTTTTGACTTTTGGTTTTTGGCTGTTATCATCTACAAAAGCTGCAACTGTAGAAGCTGTGCTTGTTTGGCAACTTGCTTCAGGATTAGCTTTTTGACTTGACAGAATTCAGAATGTTCAAAAACGACCCTAGTTTTTTTAATTCATGAGAAATCGGATTAAGATGACGATAGTGATAATAATTTAAAAAGTAGTGTCATACAATGTTTTCGTGACAAAATAAACAACATTTTGTACATCATTCTCTCATCATCATCAAAGCGTCAGCAATGCTATTACGAAATGCATTCATGTCGACTTCACCTTCATCCTCATTCGGTTGGCTTTCATGAGCTGCCTCGGCTTCTTGACAAGCACATTCAACAAGACATGAACCATACATTATTATGTAAACATATATCATCAATTGAACAACAATATAACATGTCTCATCAACTAGATTATATTGGGGACAAAAACACAGCAGTCGGTCAAGACAATTTGGAGAGACGGTGAGGCAATGTTCCTGCAATACAATCACTGGGGGTCAGAATACTTTCTCAGGGCAGCGGCAATGGGAAGAGGATGGGGAGGCGCCGGCATAGGAAGAGGATGGGGAGGCGCTGGCAGGGAAGAGGATGGGGGAGGCACTAGCATGGGGCAGCGCCGGCATGATGGGGCGCCGGCATGATGGGGCGGCACCGGCGGCGTCCAAGGCAGCAGAGGCGGCGCAACAGATTGGAAACGAGAGGGAACGAGAGGGAGGCGGCGCGGCGCTAGCATGGGGCGGCGCGGCATGATGGGGTGGGAACGAGAGGAAGGCGGCGCACCTGAGGACCGGCGACGGAGAGGGCACGAGAGGACCACGGCGCGCCGACAGGGTCAGCGGCGGCGGGGAGCGCGGCGAACCCTAGCGCCACGAGCTCCCACGGGAAGGGGCGTGAGTCGGCCTCGTGCGGTGGGAGGAGAAAAGACCAGTCAACAGGGCGAATCGGTATGTGTAACTAGTGGCATGGTGGGTAATTTTCTTTCTCAGAAGCCAGAAAAGCTCATATGGATGGGCTTCCAGCTTTTGGCTTCTCTAGATCATAAAAGCCAGATGACTTTTGAGAAGCTGAACATAAAAGCTACCTGTTTGTTTTAGCTTCTGTCTACTATAGGAGGAAAAGCTAAAAACTGAGGTAAACAAACAGGGCCTTAGTCTCTCCTCTGTACCTATACGTATTTTATATACATAAAGTTTTGTATTATAAAATATAAATTTTATACACATGTACATAAAGTATATACATATGTATATATACAATATATATATAAAAACTATATAGAGTTTATATGTGTATACATAAAAATATTTACGTATAAACTTACATATATACCTATACCTTTTTATATGTGTAAATGTAGATGTATACCCATACACTTTTAACATGTAAAAATTTTTATATACACGTACAAAAATATATGTGGCGCTCTCGGATTTGTCGTTGGACTAGCTGTTCAGCCGCTCTCATGCTGCACGTGCTCGTGGGCCGTATCGTGCCGGCCCGCTATAGTAAACGGTCGTGTCGTAGCGACACACGGGCTGAGGCGTAGGCCCAAACACGACACGAGCAAATGAGACGGCCAGTGTGTCATGTCGAGCCTAGTCTTGCTACAGTGCTATCGTGCTTAGACTGGCTCAGCTTGGCATGACCCATTTGGTCAGGTATATGCATTCCTCCGCCTGACTGACCCGCATGTCGTAGCGATCGTTGGATTTGACGGGATCGTTTTGGATCATTGGATTTGATAAAGAAATGGATAGATTGTGAGAGCATTTTCAACAGATTCTCAAAAACCAATTCTCAAAAAACTCATTTAGAGAATTCCTAAAAAAATTTAGAATAAAATCAAAAATCGACTCGGCAGATTCTTAAAACTTATTCTCTATTTTTTTAACTAAATGGACCCATCAACGCTAGGGTATCAATGTCTTTCCGAGGCGCCGCAACAGATGCGTCGGTAGCAGAGCATTGATCGTTGCGTCGGTAGCAACGCGTCGCATTAGCAGCAACAGCAGGCGCGGCAAGGACTGGCGACAGAGCAGCTGGTGTAGGCGGTGGCACAGTGTTGATCGGTGTGGCGCGCACGGTAGCGACAACATCGGGCGGGCGCAACGGTCGCAAGCGGGTATGGCAAATTCATGTCAGCAGGATTACAATTCTTTTTTCTTGCTAAGATGACACGTTGTCAGATACAACTACTCAATTGTAGGGACGGAGCTACAGGGTGGTCCCTGTGGGGCCGCGGACCACCCTGTGCTCGGCCCAATAGTACCCGCCGCGTCAGAGCCCAATCCGATCAGCGATCACGGCAAACGCAATCGGCATCGCATGCGCATGCGCTATGGGAACAGGAGGGACGACGGTTCGGTTCGTAATCGTATCGTAATCGTTCGCCAATTGACATATCTCACCGAGTCGCCGCCGTCGCCGCGCCAGACCTAGACGAAGACGGGAGCCGGCCGGGCCAGGAGCGTGGGCGTGGCCACCGTTGCGGAGGAGGAGGAGGAGGAGGAGGAGGGAAGCGTGACCGCGACGGCCTCCCAGGCGACCACGCGTGACCAGCAGCTGGAGTCCAGTCGAGGTGATGACCGCCGATGTCGCCAAACCCTAGACCGCCGTGACGTCGTCCCTCGCTGTTGGCTGCGTCGCCGCACCGGCGTCTTCAACGTCGTAGCCAGACGCCAGCCCCGTTCCCACCGGCCGTCGACGCTAGCATGTTCCGCGAGGAGGACGTCTCCAACTACTTCAGGTATCGCTGATGACCCAATGTTGCAACTTGATGATGTTGCCTTCTTTCATGGCGGACTCGGTACGTAGAACCCGATCTGATAGACTATCCTATCTTTGCTGTTCTTGGCAATGTGCCACGCTGCAGCATCTACGAGCCGATGCACGACGTCCGCGCCAATCCCCACCGGCGCCGCGCCAATCCCCACCCATCGGCGAGCACGCCCTGAGCCCGCGCCGTCGCCGATCGGTGGCAGCACCACAGCAGCCAGCAGCAGCTCCCCGTTGCGTCGAACTCAAGTCATTCAATGCAGTGTTCTAGGAGGGGCGGCAAATATCTAGCCATCTAGTTGCAGTGCAGTGATCCAAGGAGTAGGGGCAACAACAAGGTAAACACTTGACTAAACAGTATGATCATATGTATTATTGAAAAAAATTTAAACAATGGACCACCATAGCTAAAAGTCCTAGCTACACCACTGCTCAATTGTATATTGAATCTGTGTATATCTTTTCTTTTTCTCAAGGAAAAAATATGTTTATCTCTAAAATATGAAATTTACAATTTCTTCACTGGAACTTCTTATTATTTTATAGTCTTGGATGTTGAATTGATGAAATTGCACATCCACAACCCTAAACACTTCTCAAGTGGATTTTGAGACTATGTATATCTTCTCTCTTTTTCTCAAGAAAAAATATGTTTATCTCTAAAAATATCAAATTTACAATTTATTATAGTCTTGGATGTTGAATTGGTGAAATTGCACATCCACATCCATCACGCTAAACTCGTAAACATGTCGGGCGACAAGCAACAAGCAGATTGATTCGTGATAGGGGCGACGACTTATATTGGGCGGCAAGCAGCAAAGCGAGAAGGACCAGACTGGCGGGAAACGGTAGGGCAAAGGCAGCTGTGCGGCAGGGCAGCCGTGCGACAAGATGCAGGGGTAGGATGCCGTGCTGCAGGGTGCAAGGCCGACTGATGTAGGGCGGCAGTGCGGCAAGATACAGGCGACAAGACGAGTTTGCGGCAAGATGCAGGCGGCTGTGGCAAGATGCGTTGGCGGCAGGCGACGCATGCGACGCGACAAACTCCTAGATCTATTTTTTTGCGCGCGTCTCGTGGTAAAATAATCCTTACGGTGACGGGAGCTATTTTAGAGAAACATGACTCTATTATCAGTTTTGAGCACGACATCCTTATTTTAGAGAACCAACAATTTAAGAGATTCATATAGAGTCTCTGTTGGAGTCATTTTTTCAAAAGAAAATTTCAAAACAGGATTAGAGAGATTTATTTAGAAGACAGGATATAAGATAAAGAAATGATTGACGCCTATTTAGGCTTTTTGACCTACGCTTTGTACCATGCTTGGCGTAAAGAGTAAAGCGTATACCGTGCCATGATCTGAATAGATGTCATTTGACCAAAATGTGCATGGCATGACAAAAAACTGAAAGGGTAGAATAGTAATTTGACGTGGAAAACGAGGGTTTGCGTCTCTGGTGTGTCTTTTTATCCACACAGAACACTCGCGGCGGCGACCGCTTGTGCTCGGGGGAGTTCGATCGATCCCTCACCATGGCGTCGGAGAAGGAGGCGGCGCTCGCCGCCGTGCCCAACGACAACCCCACCATGTGAGCACCTCTATCTCTCTCTCTCTTTTTTGCCTCCTGCCGCAAAATCCGCCCTGATTTGTAGGCAGTGTAGTACTCGTCTGTGCTTCTTGATCTCATGGATTGGCAGATTGCGGCATCGGCATGCGCTAGTGCGCTGGGAGATCATTGATTCGAGGTTTCGAATATTCCCCTGTCTCTCTAAACTGAACTTGGGCAAGCACTTGCAGAAGTAATTCGTGTAGATGGAATTGCTGGATTCATGTGATTAAGGTCCTTATTACTGGAAATGAGGCACAGCATGAATAAGAGCTTGGCGAAAATATGAAATGAGACTATTGAACTGTACAATAGCGCAAGCATGATTGCTAATTAAAATGTTCACTAGCTTGCATACCAATATGTACTGTAGCCTGTTTTGGTTTTTATCAGTTAAGGCCCAGTTTTATTTTCCTTCTAACTAAGTGGGCATCTGTCTCTGCTTACCCAAGTCAGGTTTACGATAATTTGAGGAATTTATTTGACCCATTTTCTAATAGCCGAATACCGATCCTACTTGTGTCGTTTCATGGCTATGAAATTTAACAGATTAATATTATGAAATGAGCCCTGAATGCTTGAACATTAAAGCAGTATTGTATAGGCAAATTGTCTGATACCCTTTTCATTAAATTTTAAATGTCTGGCAATCAACTATGATGCATCTCCACAGCACATTGGAACTCAATAGTCGAGCTGAGCATGAGTTCATTTGTTGCCAAAAGAGCATGCTGTTTTCTTGATGGTAGTCAAGTGTAAGTTTTTCCTTGTAATCGAGATTAAGTTGCTGAAGATGTCACACTATTGATTTAGAATGTGGGGAAGTTTTACATACTGCACATAAAAGTTTGTGCAATTGAATTGATTTCTGAAATTTATTGCATCTGCAGATTTGACAAGATCATCAAGAAGGAAATACCTTCCACTGTAGTATTTGAGGATGAGAAGGTACTGCTTAGTATATTTTTTCTATATTCAGTTAGACAGAAAATAAGCTTGAATGCTTGATTGTGCTTTGTTTTGGAATCAGGAGCACTAGAATAAATTGTTGATACCATTGATATATTTGCAACTATGAGTAGGATAAGGAACTTTTGAGGGCAATAATAAACTTAGTGGTCTGTTAGTATTGTCTTATTTGTTACTACTGGAATACATGGTCGTGAAGGCAAGTCATCGTCTATATAAAGGATGCACTGTAGTAGTTCTGGTTAAGAGACAGATTGATCTGTTTCCCCATCCCTTCTCTACTTAACATACCAGTTCGCCTTGCCCTCTCTAATGCCAGCAAATGCTTAGGCCAGACACTTTGTCATGGCAGTCACCTCCTTGATGCAAACCAATAATGTCTAGGAGACCACACCCTTCACACGAATCTGTCATGCTCACTACGGCATGACAGAGTGCTCTGTACGGAGAGATTAGCTATAAATTTACTTAGTCATTCTCGCGGGTGCCAAAAATGTCGAATCCAGAGCTCTCTCTCACCAGGTACTAAAGTACGACATAGACCGCAATGTAAGTTTCCAGTTTCCAACTCCTAAGGCCCAAGTAAACTGGATGCCTGTTGTTCTACCGTTATTGCATTGAAATGACTAAATCATTGAACTGCAACAGTGCATTGCTCTTATGTTTTGGATCAAACACCTTTCTTCATATATTTCATAATTCTCCAATGTGATTTGTTTTGGGCATGAACTGTGAGTTTGCTTCCCAGGTTCTGGCTTTCAGAGACATAAATCCTCAAGCTCCGACCCACATTGTGATCATTCCCAAAGTGAAGGATGGATTAACTGGCCTATCAAAGGTAGCATTTAACATTCATCTATTATCACAATTTATGTTCTATTTTGTGTCAACCCTTCTCATCATATAATCGATTTATAGCTTACTAAATTTACTAACCCATTCGTGATTTTAAATTTACCCACTTCTCATTTTGTCCTTTCCCTCCCTTGTGGGCTTAGGAACAATTAGCTGTGTAATCCAACCTGCTGACTCCTTACCCAAATAGAGAAAAAATAAATGTCATTTTGGTCATGGTGGGTAGATGAATGTGATTACCGTTATGGACTGCCTTTGGCCTCAGAAATGCAGGCGCCATGAGTTGGTGCATGCATGTGCTAGATTGCCTAAGCATGAATGATGAGTAAGGCTCTCTTGTCACTCACTGCATTCTTACCCAGGAATGCACCCACATGCTACAATTACCTAGCCCTAAAAAACTGTGACATGAACTCATGTTGAGTGACGAGTAAACTTGAACAAGAGTAACAAGTAAAATGAATGGAGTATCCTCAAAACTAAATGTATTTCATCTTTTCCATCTTCCCAGGCAGAAGAGAGGCATGTAGAAATACTTGGTTACCTCCTCTATGTCGCCAAAGTTGTTGCAAAGCAGGAGGGACTTGAAGATGGCTACCGTATTGTCATCAATGATGGCCCCAGTGGATGTACGTCTCATTTCAGTGTTCTTATATATTACTCACTCTCTCTCAAAATATAACAACTCTAGCGCTCAAATATTTGTCCTAAAATATAACAATTTCAACATTCTTTTTCCAACCAATCACAACTCTTCACCATATACTTTTTCATCTACCTTTACTTCTCAACCAATCGCAGTCTCTCTTCATTTAATTTTACCTATTTTTTTAATAACCATGTATAACTTGAAAACTTGTTATATTATATTCTGGAACGGAGGTAATAGAATATTTGGTAGACCATTCACCTTCAGTCACCTGATATCTTTATTTGCAGGCCAATCTGTTTACCACATCCATGTTCATCTCCTCGGAGGCAGGCAGATGAACTGGCCACCGGGCTAACAAGTGCCCGTCTGTTGAACAGCTTTCATGGCAAGGATGTCCACTGCATCTGTGTTGAATAATGCCTGTAACTGGCATAACAATTGGTGCGCTGAACTTGTGCTATGTTTGTGGATATTATCATATTACCAGGACAGATCATGCTGTGATTTATGGACAAGAAACATTGCGTTCTCACTAGTCATTACTGTTTTTTCCCATGCTGAATACTTGCGGTTGCCTGCATTGCTTCTGAATGATGCGTCTGTATTTCAAGAGCCATGCAATGAATGATCATGTTCTGATGGAATTGATAAACCTATCCCGAATCCAATGTCTAGAGCGAAGAATCCGGTCACATGCATTTTTGGTCGTGTCATCTCTTGCTTAAATATTTCGACACCCGTTAAGTAGCTAATTTTGTTGAATTGGGTGTCTGATCATGAGTTCCTGCACCTGACTCCCCCCTCTCCCCCCTCTCTCTCACTCTCTATCACTCACCTTTACCTTAGATATTGCACGTATCCGTTCTGCAGTTTTGCTATATTAATTTCAACGCCCTAAATTTAAGAAAATGATAAACAATGAAGAGTGAAAACAATGAATCTAACTTGATCTCTTGATCTCATATGTTTTCTGAGGGTAATATGTTTTCTTTTATAGTAAGGGTTTGCATGTGTACAACCTAATATTTTTCTAAGATTTAAGGAAGATTTAAGCTTCTAAATGTGGTTGTTTATGTGATACAAATGTTTCATAATATGGCTGTTACAAGTCACCTGATTGTTGTCATTGTTGCTCTTTGATGATCCTTTGATGCGATCAAATATGGCCTCATGGTTTTGTAACACTTTCCTTGTTGATCGAGTCCATATTGAGATCAACTTGTTTTTTAATTTTTTTGAAAAACCCTGTGAGGAAAAAAGGAATAATATGATTGATGATTGCTCTATCATCAACCTGCAAGGTTAAAGAAGTAATCCATACCATGTTTTATCTTTAAAGAACCATATAGAAGAAAACATGAGATAAAACATAAACTTGCATCTATCATTGTCTCATTAAAAACTTTATATGAGAAAAACCGGATGATAAAAAACTCATAAAAGGAAAAAGAGTACAATGTGAAACGTTTTAACATGGTCTATCATTCAGAGAGTCTTCCCCTGAAGCTTGCAAGTCTCTGAGCAGTCTCATACCAATTCACTTAACACATCTCTCGAACGAGAAAGTGGGTAGAGATTTAGTGAAGAGATCTGCTAGATTATCACAAGACTTTGTCAGTAAGATGTTTATTTCTCCATTTTGCTGAAGCTCACGGGGATAAAACAACTTAGGGGCAATATGTTTGGTGATATTGCTCTTGATGTAGCATGTTTGCATCTGTGTAATACAAGTAGTATTGTCTTCATAGATAACGGTAGGTGATTCTGAGGAACCGATACGATTGTTCAATGTGGTTTATCATCCTGCGAAGCCACACACATTCACGTGATGCCTCAAACAGTGCGATGATTTCAGAATGATTTGTGGAGGTAGCCACTAATGTTTGTTTAGATGACTTCCACGATATGGTCGTTCCTTCATAGAGGAATACAAAATCTATTTGTGATCTGGCGTTGTGGGGATCAGACATATAGCCAGCATCAGTGTACCCAACCAAGCTAGGATCAACAATTTTCTGAAAGAATAAGCTAAGATCCTTAGTGTTATTTAGGTACCTGAGGGTTTGTTTTCCTTCGGTCCAATGACGATTAATTGGAGCAGCACTATGTCTTGCCAATAGATTTTCTTATGTGTTGCCAATGATATTTAAATCATCTACATACACTGATATAATGCAAAATCCTATGAAGGATCTTTTGATGAATATGCATGGGCAATCATCATTGTTGGAGTAACCTTTCTATAGAAGGTACTCACTCAGTCGGTTGTACCACATTCTACCCGACTGTTTGAGACCATAGAGTGATCTTTTGAGCTTTACACAATACATTTTGCGATTTGCGCTTCCATTCGATATAGAGATCCCACCAGGGACCTTCATATATATGTCCGAATTTAGTGACCCATATAAATATGTTGTCACGATATCCATCAACTGCATAGATAGATGCTTTTGTATTGCCAATGATATCAAATAATATCGGAATGTAATTCTGCTCATAACTGGAGAATATGTTTCATTGAAATCAATGACGGGTCTCTGCGTGAACCCTTGTGCTACATGCCTCGCCTTATATCTTACCACCTCATTCTTCTCATTCCGCTTCCAGACGAAAACCCATTTAAAACCCACGGGGAAGGTTTTTGGAGGTATAGGTATTACTTGTGAGAATACCTCTCTTTTATTGAGGGAGGCTAGCTCTGCTTCAATTGCTTCCTTCCATTTGTTCTAGTCCGAGCGCTTTTTGCACTTTATCATGGATTTTGGATCTCGATCATTTTGGATGGTTTCTGCAACTAATGAGGCAAAGTATATGTCAACAATTGTAGTCTTACAGTTGAATGATTCTCCAGACTCAACATAGTTTCGGAAATTTCATTTACCCCAGTTGACGACTCAGTATTTCCCAATATGACCGCGACGGGGCGTTTCAATGTCCCATCATCAGAAATTGAGTGCACTGTTGATGTGGGAAGTGAATTGGATGAATTCACTTGGTATCTCTCAACTTGAGGTTGAGTTTCATTTACTATGTCAGAGGATTCTTTCCTCTATTTCCTCGTGCGCTTGCGAGGATTTGCCGTACTTCTCCCACTCTCTTTTGAGGAAGGGAGTTAAATAGTTTTATTTGATACCTCTATTCTTTTTGGCACATCCTTGTAGGAATGTATGATTTTGTGACACTTTTACTCACAGTAAATGAGTCTGGCAAATTGTTTGCAGCAACCTGCAAATTAATGATCCTTTTAACATGAAGGTCAGATTCTGTGATACGAGGATCCTCCTTTAGGGTGTCTATGGCATCCCAATTTATTTCCGAGCATTCATTGTGATACTTAAATTATCCCCCCAATGCCCAAAAATGTTCTTGATTGAAGATACAATCAGCATATCGTGCCATGAGTAAATCCCCTGTAAGGGGCTCCAGGTATTTAATAATCGACAAAGATAAATATCCCACGTAGATCCCCATTTTCCTATGAGGGCCCATTGATGTACGCTTTGGTGGTGAGATCGGTATGTATACAGCACAACCGAATTTCCGCAGATGGGAAATACTAGGAGGATCACCACGAACCGATTGCAGTGGGAAGGTTGTATGGTGTAGTTGGGCGCAATTGTACTAAGTCACGAGCATGTAAGACTGCGTGACCCCAACATGAGGTTGGTAGGTTACAATTTTGCAATAATGGTCTGGCTATGAGTTCTATTCCCTTAATAAGAGATTCGGCTAAACCATTATGTGTGTGAACATACGGTACAAAATGTTGAACTTTAATTCCTAAAGCCATACAATAATCATTGAAAGTTTTGGAAGAAAATTCTGCAGCGTTGTCTAATCTAATTGATTTTATCTGGTGTTCAGGTTGACTTGCTCTAAGTCTGCTGACTTGTGCAATCAATTATGCAAAGGCATGGTTCTGTGTCGATAAGAGATACATATGGGACCATCTTGTGGATACGTCTATTAAAACCATGAAATACCTAAATGGCCCAGACAATGGTCGAATGGGGCGACAAATGTCTCCTTGAATGTGTTCAAAAAACTTTAGTGGTTCAGCCATTATTTTAAGATGTGAGGATCTCAAAATTAATTTCCCAGTTGCACATGAGGTGCACACAAAATCGAAGAATTCTAGGAATTTTCTGTTGCTCCTACCATGTCCACTTGAATTGCTCATGATTTTTCTCATCATTCCGATGCCGGGATGGCCAAGGCGATCATGCCAAGTTTTAAATGCATCCACATTTAGAAAAATCACTTTGTATGCAAAGTTTGATGTATGTGTAGTACAATCTAACGGGAGAGAATGCACCTTTTTAATTGTTTGTTTGTCATATCCAATATCTTTGGTCAAGAGGAGAAACTCCTCATTGTTTTCTTCATATGTTTCCACATGAATACCATTTTTTCGGATATCTCTATAGCTTAGTAGGGTAATGTGTTGAATCGAGATACAATAATGTCTCCTCGATGTTTATTTGTGTACCCATTGGAAGTATGATAGTGGCCCTACCGGAACCGACAACCATAGCATCGCGTCCCACGATGGTCAAAACTTGTCCTTCCCTCTTTGTGAGAGTTTGGAAAATTTTGACTTCCCTAAGTATAGTGTTAGTGGTACAACTGTCTACTAGCCATATCTCTTCTTCCATCGGACTGATTCCCATAATAATCTATATAATATATAATTTAAATTCATAAGAACAAAACATAGAAAACCACATAGGAATATATTAAGATAGCATGTGTGATTATTACAATTGTAAATAGGAGTAGCAACATCATGTCTTCTATTATAACGGTTACTTTTGCAAAATTAAACATTACAGTAATGGTGCCTAATTAAGATCTTCATAAATTTCATTGAAAGCATATTCCACGAGCATGTCGTCGATGTCCAATGAGCCTTCCTCTTTATTTGGCGGTCTTGGTTTTGCTTGGTCCCACTCCTTCAGGAATAGGGTCCATAGCTCCAGTCTCCAGCACTTGAGAGGTGAAGTGTGCTTCGTGCTTCTGGTTGGTCTGTGTACGACACATAGACTTTATGTATAGATCAACAAGATGTTTAGGGGTCTTGCATTTCTTAGCAATATGATTGTAGCAGCCACACTTCTAGCAGGCGGTTTTGTTGCCACTATCATTATTAGGCTTAGAATTGTCTTTTCCCTTTTGAGCGTTCCCACGTTGCTTTTTGGCTATCTTGCGTTTGCCCTTTCTTGAGGAATTTCCAGTCTGTGTGTTTCCATTAGGAACTTGTTTATTCTCATTCACATGTACTTAGGCAATGGTGCAGTGCCAAAGGGCGCTGGTTTGAGTTCCATACAGTGAGCTCATGGTTCTTTTCTGTCTGTTTTAATGTTTGAATGAGTGAAGAGTAGACAGTGAAATTCTTCTCATGATATTGTTGAGTGATGATCCGTTCTAATGGAAGCATTGCAGACAGAGTCTTCTCAATTTTCTCCTCTTCAGAAGGTTCTTTCTCACAAAACCGGAGCTTAGAGCATATCTTATGAACAACATGGTTGAACTCGTCTACAGTTTTGAAATCCTGTAGGCATAAGTGGTTCCACTCATGTGTTGCCTCCAGGAGGAGGATATCTTTATGTTGTTCATATCGATTTTTAAGAGCAGTCCACAAAACGTGTGGGTCCTACTCATACGTGTGCTCCA
The DNA here is from genome assembly GCA_019925245.2 of Oryza australiensis. Taxonomy (NCBI): domain Eukaryota; kingdom Viridiplantae; phylum Streptophyta; class Magnoliopsida; order Poales; family Poaceae; genus Oryza; species Oryza australiensis. The sequence goes on along the minus strand of JAIFGZ020000118.1, from coordinate 3,067,902 downwards.
TTTTCAAATCCTGATGGATATGATTCCTTATAACTTTTAAGGCGGAGAATTCAGACATGTTTGAGGGGGCAACACTCCCATCTGATGTTTCATCTATAAATCTGTATAGTCCATTAGTCGACATATTGACTTTGACATTCATCGCCCAAGCAGGGAAATTGGAACCATCGAGAGCGAGAATATCGAACTTTTTGGTTGCCATCTCACTTGTTGTGATAGTTAAAATTTTGAAAAATTATGGCACATTTACAAAGGAAAATAAAGTAGGACGAGAAGAGTAAATTTGCAAAGTAAATGTATAACAAAGGACATGGAAATGCTGAAACAAACCGATATATATTTACAATGACAGAGAGTTACAAAGTGCTGATGGCAAATGTAAAGTCTCTGCTTATTTGCTAAAATTAAAATGACCGAAGGTCAACAACTTATAATGTAAATGCAGAAAATATTAAGATAATTGGGTGGTGGGCCGAAGTAATGAGTATTTTGACCCACCACCACTATAGGTCCATGAGGCGAGGTGGGGAGGCGTGGGCGCGGCCTGGCCCAGCGGCTGGCGCGGGAGGGGGTGGCGGCCCATTAGCGTGGTCGGCTAATGGGCCGGCCTGGCCCAGCCGACATAAAGGAGGGAGGGGGTGTGGTTTGGGCAAAACCCTAACCTCCTCCTCACACAGCCGCCGCCGCCTGCCACTGGAGGGCGCGATGCGCCGCCGGCCGGGTGCCTCCGTCGCAGGCCACAGCTATTGTCGCCGTCCTGTGGAGGCCGCCACCGTTGCTGGCGTGGGGTGCGAGAACGTGGCGCGTCGACGCGGCTAGGGCACGGTCGCCGCCTCCGACAGTTCACCGGCGCCGCCCACAGCCGTCGTCGCCTTGGGGTTAGCGTCGCCACCACCGAGATGCCACCGACACCGCCCTGTAGCTGCGGCTTCCACCGCCGCCGAGGATGTCACTGAGGGTGTCGTCGACACCGCCGACACCGTGTGCCGCCACCCTGCACCCCCTGGACCTCGTTTCCCCCCTGTGCTCAAGCCTCCCCCTCACCCGAGGGTGGGGGATGGCTAGGCTTGCCGCCGCCGCTAGTCTTGGCCAGGACATGCCCGGTCTTGATGACGCAGCGGGGGTCTGGAATGAAGGGGGTGGTGTGGGGCGGAGCTCTCGCCGTGGCCCCCTACTGCCATGTAGAATGGCGGGGCTCCGCGGCGTGCAGCGAGGGTTTCTCTGCGGAGGAACTCCGACGGATTGGCTGGTGTCGGTGTGTGCAGCGGCGTCTCTAGTGTGTAGTCTGGCGATGGTGGTGAAGAAATGACACGACGAAGATGATGTGTCCAATCGTGGTTAGGGCAAAAAGCTATCACCACATCGGGCATCTCCTGCTGCTTCCGCACCCGTGCAGTCCACCCATGGGACTCACAGTGGTGCGATGCCTCCACCAGAATTCTTTCTGGTGCTGTGCACATGTCTGGCATCACTGAAGACCCTCGACGAGTTGCGAGGGTGCTCAAGACGGTGCTGTCTGCTCTCGTGTTCCTGCGGGAAACGACGTCATCGTCATGACGTCGTCCTTCACGTCCGGTGAAGCCAGGAGGAGGAGACGGGGGCCACGACCGGCAATGCCGGCACCACAGCCCCTGCCACCTCGAGGACGGCATGCCGGAGCTCGGAAGATCCTCTCAAGCTGTTGCAAGAGACGACGAAGGTGGCGTGCACGGAGGTTGCATGGAAGGGAGGAATCGGCAATGAGAGGAACACGATGAGCCATTCTTACCCTGCACGTGCCGGTGAGTCTTTTCACTATTCTTACTTGGTAGAGCTGCTGATAACGTGTTAGAAAACGATAAATGAATAGTAAAAACAGTGAATCCTTTTAATTTTATTGATCTCAATATGTCTCCTTTTATAGTGAGGATTTGCATGTGTATAAGCCTAGCATTCTCCTACGATTTAGGGAAGATTTAAACCTCTAAATATTAAATATAATTGTTTATGTGATATAAATGTTTTATAATATGACTGTTACAAGTCACTTGATTGCTACCATTGTTACTCTTTGATGAGCGTTTGATGAAATCAAATATGACCTCATGATGATTTTTGTAACACTAAATACACACGGCCTCGGCCTCCTCTAGGGGAAAAAACTTCTGGTGAATTTGATAAGAATTTCGTAAGAATCAGATCATTTCTCGCAGAAATTCGAAAAACAAAATCCTATATGTTCTAAAGAAGACATTATTTTCTAGTGTTAATTCGATTCAAGCTACTCTTATGTGTTGAATGAATTTCAGGCGGAACAGTTTCTTATTTATTTTTCTTTTTGGCAGACAGCGAGGCCCAAAAGGAGATATTTTTGCCGGTTCCTCCAAACATCCGGATCATCGCTTGGTTTTGAGACCAGGAAGAAACGGCGGAGAGGCCTCGGCTAAATCGGCTTAGATAGCCGCAGCCGAACGAACAGCGACACAGTACAGCTTTGCTCGGAATCGCCATGGCCATGGGGCTCCCCGGCCTCCGCTGCTGCTGCGGCCTCGACGCCGCGCGCCCTCTTCTCGGCCCCGCCCGCGCCCGCGCCGGCGCCGGCGCCTCCGCTCTCCGCTACTCCTCCCTCCAAGGTACCAATTTGGGATTCGTCGGTTTCTAGCTCGCGACAGTGTTCTCGGAACAATTCGGGGTTTATTTTTTTGCTGGTTTGGCTGGTGCTGATTCCATGAGTTGTGCTGCTGCTGGTAGCAGCTGGGGACAGCCTCGGGGAGGAGGTCCTGCGCATGTTCCTCGCGGAGAGGCAGGCGCACGGCGACTTCGTCACCAAGATCTCCGACATGGTCTGGAGGAGGAACGGCGCCGACCTTAGTGTGCTAGAGGCGGCCACGCAACAAGAAAATTCAGCAGATGTCGCGCCACCGCAGCCTGAAGAAGATGTAAGATGTAGTACCGATTCAAGTGTTCATCTGGTGTAATTTTGCAGAGCAACACTGAGAATCATCTGGTTGTAGGCCAGGGAGGATGTCATGGGCGAGGGAATGCTGAGGCTTGCAGCAACGAGAGATTGGGTGTCCGGTGAAAGCAGCTTACCTATCAACAAGAGGCTTTCTGCTAAGGTCTGTGAGAATGCCACTGTGGTGTTTTGGGTCACTGATCCATGTATTTGGTAAGTAATTTGTAGACAAATGTTAATGCTGTTGCAAACGATGACAGGATCGGCAGGATGAGAGCGAAAGAAGGAAGGAACTGAACCTTCTAAGATATGAAGCAGTACGTTTTCGTTTCAGCTCTATTGTGCGTCGTTTTCTGATGAACTATTGCTAGTAAAGCTTTTGTATCCCATAATTGATGGTCATCAATCATAATCTCTCACAGCTTAAGGATGAATTATTGCTCCTGACCACAGGAATTGGAGCTGCGTGCAGTTTATACTGTCTCCTAGTCTTTTCTCTAGAGGTAAATAGAATTTGAACTTTATAATTGGCATCAAATTAGACATACACTCTTTGTCAACGTTAAAACGACTAAGTCACCATAAAGTCATCTCCTGTTCCACTGACAAGTTCCATAACCAACCGATATGAAACAGAATCAAAGTTATCTCCTGAGTTCAAATGGCCTAACTGTATCTATAATTCTATCTATTGGAATCTATCGCTAAATAATTTTGCTGATGTGACTGAATCTGTAACGCTCCAATTGAACAGGCTGCTACCAGTTATGCTTTTGGAGTTGCTTTCAGGTAATCTCAATTTGCTTCCTATAAAACTTAAGAACTCAGAAGTTTGTGGTACCTTGTTTCAATACAATGTCGCTGGGGCTACTCTCTCAACAGACTGGGTTAACTTCTATTGCAACTATCAATGATAAAAAATAGTCTAACCAGTCACATTATGTTGAACAGTTGCTTGTATCTTCAACTTCTGTATCGGCACACAGATAATTTGTCAAAGAAAGATGTTCCAGAAATTTTTATGAAGAAGAAAGTGAAAAAGTAAGTTTGGGAAATGCTAATCATTTATATTTTATTATCAATCTTTTGCCCTCAATTTGTCATTAATTGTCCCTACATATGTGACAATGCTAGAATCGGCATAAGAAGCGAGGATTTGAAGAATACGATAGAGAAGGTGTTGGGTGGTACTTCAGTTGCTCTTTCATCTCCAAGGCTTGTGATACCCGCTATATTTTTTGGATTGTCAACCTTGTCAGATCACTTTCAAAATAGCATTTTAAATTTTGAGGTATAAGCACAGCTCTGAGCTATTGCAGTGCATATATCAGATTCAACTCCATCTTATGAATTATACGCATTTCATTTGTCTCCCTTGTTAATGTGACAATTATGTAGCAAGGGTTATTATCTTGAACTTTGTTAGCTAAATTGCCCTAACATGTCCTGAGCAACTGTTTCTCCGTATACAGCTTGTTCCAGGAATGATGGGTTTCTTTGCATACAAGGCTGCCGCTTTGGTACAAGTCTACAGGGACAATGAGGACCTTAGATTGATACTGCCTGAAGAAGATGCTAACAGCAGTTGATGTATCAGTAGTGAGGACTTGTGTTAACCCAGTTTCTTTATAAATCAAGACAAGAATGGTGTATATATCATATCTCAGCTTTGAATTGAATAAAGTTTGTGTTATTTTTCTTCAACAACAAAACAAAACTATCCTGAATTTTGTTTGCTTTGTCTACATTCCCAAGGTGTGTGAAAAAGAGTTGAAGTATGATTTTGGACTAGCATGCCTTTTTCCCATTTTGAATATGATAGAACATTACAGGGGCAATCTTGCAATCACAAGCTACAGAAAAGCATTGCACCAGGGGGAAGAAAGCTAGGCTGCGGCTGCATAAACTACAAAGTTAGGAGTACAACACTTTTGCAACAGCACCCAGCAATCTGGAGACTGCAGAGAAAAGGGTGTTCTTACTAGCTAAGTAATTTTCGACACGGCAGTTACAGCTTGAACCACCTTTAATTCCAGGGCAGCTTACTTCTACTATTAACATGATTCAGAAGTCGGCCGAGTTAACCCGCCGGAGCTGATTCTTTGGCTCCTGTTGCGGCACATACTGCACTACCGGTTCAGGTGCCTGTAGCAAGCACAAAATCACCATCAGTCTGCAAACAGTAACCCATCAGTGTCACTATTGGGGCATCGAACTATGAAAATAAATCTCCACTGTTGAAGCAGATCTCAAAGAGCAAATGCCTACTAGTTCATCGTTCCCTGAGAAGTCAAAAAGAACACAGTTCACTAGTCCAGCTCGCAAACGGAGCTTTGTTACTTTCCACGTACTGCAAGTCTGAATCTGCTGCATGCGGCATGCATGCAGTTTACAGACTGCGCTGCATGTGGGTAAACAAAGCATTCGTACTACTATTGCCTTAAGTACGACTTTACGCCCCAGAAAGAAAAAGTAAACATACAAACAATAAGTTTATCTGCTGCTGGGCAATATCAGTTCTGGACAATGAGGCAAGCGTTTCATACTCCCAGTCCCCAGAATGCATAGTAGTAGGACATAAATCTCGACTTTCGAATAAGTTGCCACTTGCAGAAGTGCAGAGTAATACATGCTGTCTTCAGATTTCATGACATGGGCATAGGAAGGAGCATAAACAAGTGAAAGAAACCACTAAAGTAGGAGTGCAGTTCGAGATAGATGTGCAGATTTTGTTAGCACATGGATAGTGGTAGAATATTCACACTAACCTGAAAAGGATAGCCCAATACTATTATTTTTGACATGAAGTTCCATCATCCTAGTATCATGCTGATGCATGTCAATGGAGGAACTCGAGCTGACATATAATGTAGTAATAAACTTCTCTAAACCCCTAATTTAGGTGCTGTTTGGCATTTTAGTCCAGGGACTAAAGATTAGTCTCTGGACTAAAAATTTTAGTCTCATCCTGTTTGGTTGCAGGGACTAAAAGGGACTAAAGCTCATTAATTATACTGTACAAAGACTATATTACCCCTATTCCACCTCATTCGCGCTGCGGGAGAGAAAAGTACCTCCAAGAGGACTAATGGACTAATGGTATTTTAGTCACTTTTAGTCCCTCCTGTTTGGGAGTTTAAGGACTAAAAGGGACTAATGCTTTTAGTCCCTCAACCAAACAGCCCCTTAGTCCATCCTTGAGCTAGAAAGAGCTTATAGTAGAGAACACCAACTTTTAGTCAAGTGAAATACAGAAATAGTGTCTGTCCAACAAGCACACGCTAGGCATTGTGAAAGAAATGGTTGGGCACCAATTGTAGAGTCTAGTCATCATCAAGCAAACGCAGCATCTTATTAGTTCATCTGTGATTCAGTGTTCTTAAAACGAAAGAGCGCAACGATTTTCAGATGATATTTCAAAAATTCGAGTATAGTTATTAACTAGAGGAAAATAGATAATTTTGCAACAGAGGACAAGACGGAACACCATTTGATTGGACAGAACTGTGTCGTCCGTCCATCGCCAGACGTCCTCTCATAACCACTTCAGAGCGAGGCCAATCACGCAGAGACAACGAAATAAAACAAGAGGGCTAGAGTACGTACGGGGGTGTTTCAGACTTTCAGTTGAAGGCAGGCGGTTATAGTTTCTGAATGCTTGATTTGGTGGCACAACTACGACCTGTTGGCATTTCTTTTCTCAAGCTTGCATCATCGTGCTAGAAAAGAATTGTGCCAAGACCCGCCTCAAGAGAACTCATGTACAAGTAGACTAAAGGTGAAACCAAACAAGAATTATACTACCCCTAAGGATATGGTAATCATAAAAGTATCAATTCTCCGTATACTAGATATGTTGCATTTTGTCCCTTAGAATGGAATTAGAGTGGCAATCCTGGTTCCACCACTGAAAACAACCCGGCTGTTTGTTCCAACCAAATAGATGGTAGACCCCATTTATACATCATAGTGTAGTGGCCCCAAAATCTTTAGCGCATTAGCAATGAATTGGCCTGAGTGACCTACTACATGCGACAGTGTCTTAATTTGTCCCATACTAGAAATCCAAATGAGTTTAGAAAGCAAAAGAACACGGAAAACAACTAAAGGCTAGAAATTCCATCCTCTAATACTGCTAGTATGTGACAAATCCTTATGGTTCCTGAAAGTGATGAACAAAAACAAGCTTGGACACCTGATCTGGCACACGAGGCGCTCTACAGGAAAGTTCATGCGTTTTTTTTCAGATAATGGAGTTGAAGTTCCTGGATATATCTGCCATGCTGCAGACCTGCAGTTTGGTAGTGGAGTATCGATAATTTCATATGATGAATCGAAGCATACCTTGTGCATCCTGAGCCGCTTGTTCTCCTCCTCAAGCCGCGATATCTTGTTCTCCAGCTCGTTCGTGTACGCCTGCGCCAACCAGAGCTTAGTGCTTGAGCGGCGCGAGCACGACCACGATCGAATGCGGGAGAGATAGAAATGGTCGGTGTGAGGAGCTCACCTGCTTCCTGGCGCGCGACCTCGCCGCCGACTCGCGGTTCTTGATCATCCGCTTCTTCCGCCGCTCCACCGTCTTCTCTGCGGCGGCGCCCTCGCCTGCCGCCGCGGCGGCGTGGGCGGGGGCGCGCTTCTGCCCTGACACCGGGCCGTCGTGGTACAGCGCGTCCAGCACCGGCCCGGTGCCCACGCCGAGCGGCCGTGGCACGGGGCGCCCGATGTGGTGGTGGTGCGGGCGCGACCAGCGCGCGCCGTCGGCGCCGCAGCCGCTCCCGGAGTCCGCGCCGTCGGGTGCCACGGCGCCGGCCCTGGACAGGAAGTCCTCGAGCGTCATCTGGCTCGCCGCCGCCGCCCCCGCCGGCCGCAGGAAACCGTTGCCCGTCGTGCCCTGTATGTCCCGCCACACCTCGTCCACCGTTTTCCTCCTCGCCCCCGCCGCCCCAGCGCCACCCGTACGGAGCAGGTCGTCGAGGTTCACGCCGTGCAGCTGCCCCTCCACCTCGCTCAGCGCGAGGCCGCACAGCGACCCCTGCCTCGACACGCCCCCGCTCCCGTGGTGCGACGACATTGCCTGAGCTCCCATCCACCCCCACCCCCAACTCCCACCACCCCGCGCGCGCGCGATCACCACCACCACCACACGCAACCCCGACGCACCCCAATCCTCACGATCAAACAATCAAGCACCTGACCTACGCCGCAACAACAAACCACCACCACAAACAACAGCCACACACACTGACCCTCGTCCCTCGGCGGCGGCGCATGGCAAAGACCCCCACCCTTGCAGAGGAAGGCAGTAGAAGAAGCAGAGGAGAGTGGAAGGTGCCGAGGCGGAGGTGGGGAGGCAAGAATTTAGGATTCCACAAAGGGGGTGGTGGGCTTGGGCCAATGGGGGCAGACAGGAGGCGATGCCCCTCTCGCTCGGGAAGAATCCAAAAAGCGACGAAGGGAGAAGGAGAGGAGTGCGTGCGCCTGTGAGTGACTGTGCGTGCGCCTCTCGCTGGAAAAGAAAGAGGCGCTGCCTTTCTACCTCTCTTGCCCAAGGTTCCCTCCCCTTCCTTTCCTCGCTTTGCCTTTGCCTTTGGCCACAGGGGTTTTATTCGCGGGTGGCAGCTGCTGCAGAATCTGCACAACAGAGACAGAGCCAATGTGACACAAGAGATCAGGTTATTCAGGTACTCCCGCCACATCAGTCTAAGGCCCACGTAACAGTCGCAGCGTCACTGCTCTCCCGCGGTGAATTTCATTTACCGCTCACGAATCTTTTGAGTACTGGAATTCAGAAAACTCGAGACAGAAAAAACACGCGAGCACTGTTCTCTTCGCCCAAAATAAACGAACATATGATGTGACGTTATAAGAAATCTAGAAATCAAGTCATAAGTCTGTTTATACTGTAACAGAGAAAGGGTATATTATACCCTGTTAAATTCCATGATTTCATAGAAACTTAAAAAGTATTGTCTGATAGCACCATGGTAAAAGTGTAGGAATTTGAGATATAATAAAGAGGAAATATGAGGTCAGGTTTTGTAGGATATATTTCTTTGTTTTCCATAAGTATTTGGAGCCATTTCTTTGTTCCGGAGAATATGTAGCTAGGGATCTTTTTTCCACGTAGATTTCAGTTATCCAAAATTCCTTTATTTTTTCTTCGTTTCAAAAGGAACCTTTAACTTTACAGTATTTTTCATCGTAATGAAAGTCATAAATGTGTCGTAGGTTTTCGAGCATACCGAAAGTTAGGCACACCGATTTTCCACATAAGATTTAGGAGGTCCTAGGTGTGTCTTCAATTCCGAATCTAATACGAGCTGCCTATATGTACTACTCCTATCCAATACGAATATATGATGACTTTGCTTTCACTATGTAGCCGGTGTATGTTCAGAATATAAACCGGAAAAGATTTTAAAGCCTCAGCTGCAGCATACTGTTCATCGCTCAGAAAAGAGAACGGGGGTAGGGTTGCAGCAGTACGCTAGTACGGTGCAGCGAAACATTGATAGGATGAGAGGATCCAAGTGTAGATGGAGAATTGAGGAAGATAAAAAAAATACTAGCTATGGTGGTTGCAACCTTTCTACTCAGAAAATATTATCCCAACATGTGGTCAATTTTGGAGGTGGTTGTCACTTTGTCATTACCGCGAGAAAGCGAGGTTAAAATATCGGCAGCCCGGAAATTAACCTACATCTTCAGCGCTTCCATCTCTGTGGTAATCAAATATTCTGTACGTCTGATGATGATATTGATAGCTAAACAACCAGTCTCAACCAGAAATTGCGCCAGCACAAAATTACTGCTCAGCTAGTACTGTGACGTATCGGCTGTACCCGTGCAAATCCATTACATCAATCACTCACTAGGTCCCAGCTCCCGTTCGTTTCTGCTTAGCGGCTAATTTTTTTTATTTTAGTGTTCTGTTTTTTAAACTGTTAAATAATATATTTTATATAAAAATTTTATATAAAATTATTCTAAAATATTAAATAAATTTATTTTTTAGTTTGTAATAATTAAAACTTAATTAACCACATGTTAATTTCATCTCGTTTTGCCTAAAACACTCCATCTTCGTCTTTATCTATATCACAAAATAACACTATCTAACACACATTTTAGATTGACAGAATTTAGTTTTCAAAAAGATTTAGTGAGGTTGATGAATTTATTGTTAGTCATATTTCTTGTATTATGTGTTCATTAAAGGGACACACTAGTGACCAATATGGTTGTGTACAAATTAGCTCCATTGTTTGATCATCAACTCATCCACTGTGGTTAAAGTTTAAATTTTAAATCTTAAGTTTAAAGTTGATTTTATAATTTTGTATTTTAGTTTAATTTTTAGTATTAGCTTTTTAAGTTGTCATGAACGTATATATAAAAGTTCTATTCACAATTTTTTTGTCGCTAATAAGTTCTATAGATAATCAGTTGTAGGCGAAACAGTGGGTAGGAATGGTTTGCATGTGTACATAGATGTCATGATTAGAGATGGCAATGGGATCTCAAATCCCGATGGGAAAACATCCATTAGAGGTTATAAATCGGGCCAAATTAGTCCTCATGGGGCTATGAACGGCTAAAATAGTCTCTCATCGGGTGAAACGGATTAATCCCTATCCCCGCCCCACCCCATGGCCCCACTCCTCATGGGGCCGTGAGCATACAACATCCTCAAAATTCTAACATTCCCTATTTTCACAAAATCACAAGTTCACAACCTATATAGGAAATAGCCTAAAGTTGAGCCATTTTATATGTGCATATATACTGTTAGCCTTATAGATAAGGTATACTTTTGTGTTAGACTCTACAGGATCCATCATATATCTAGTTTTATACGTAATCGTAATCATGTGTCACATACAAAAAGTGTTCTGGATAAGGAAGGAGAAGCCTGGTCCTATGTGGGCATGTCAAAAACTACTCAAATCGTATTCATAGTGGTTCCCTAGTTCCACTTGAACAAGGAGTCATCCGAGGATATAATACAAGATCCTCCAGGAAGAAAGGGGACATGCCAACGGAGACGAAGACAAGCCAATACAGATCTAAATAAAGACAAGCCAATACAGATCTAAATAAACCCAACATAGAAGCCACAAAGTTCGACATGAGGGATCTAGAGCTACCTCCAAGCTCACTGCGTTCATGTTCGAGGAAGAAAACTACACCAATCGTCGATTACGTATGAGAGTTCTATGCCGCCAAGTCGACAACGAGACTAGATTAGGTCATTCCAAACATTGTACTTGTGCGATACTGATATATAAAGGCAACATCAGCTTCGGCCAACAGGAGTAGGGCTATTACCTGTCAGTCAAGAGGCCGAATCTGTATAAAAATCCTTGTCTCCCGTATGTTGTACCTCTATCTCGTATATACCATGGTACCAACGATCCACATATTCTATAAATATTTAGGCAGGTATAGCCCGTCAACATATACATAGAAGAAAGTAACCCTATGTCACACTCCTATTAGGGATGCAAGCGTGATGGGCAAGCAAGATTTTTTTTGCCCGCTTATCTCACTTCTAGTGTATTTTTCTTCAAAAATTTGTACGAAATGACTACAAATCGGGTGCCTGATTTTTCTCGAAAAATCGAGCGTTGTTTCACCCCTTAATGAAACAATATTTCAGCACATAGCGAGAAAATGTTTTAGTTCTCAAAAATAATAAAACACAATCGAATCACCAGATGAAACTGAAAGCCCATAGATGTTGCCAAGAGGGGGTGAATAGGTGTTCCTAAAAATCACTTCAAATTCGTAGCGGTCAAATACAACAGGAACCGAAATTTCCTAGCGAGAACCCCAGAACTTCCAAGCAGCTCAGGCTGACCGAAACTTCCGGTGTTCTAGCACTTCGAGGTTTAGATCTTAATTATCAAGGAACTTCAAGACTTGCATGTGTGCATGAGACCAAGTGAATGAAGAAGGATACAAGAAAACTCAACAGAAGACATAGATCATACACAAGGGAGACAAAGAATTTTTTCAAAGTTTGGATTACAAGAATCCTACTCTCCGTTGAGGAACTTCGTAGAGCTGGGTCTTGATTAACCCCTTGCCTCACCAAGCAAAACCCTAGGAAGAAGTTTCCAGTTTTCAATCCAACATCCCTAGGTCCTTCACTAGGATTCAAGTGACCACAAAGATCCTTAACTTAAACCCTTAGTGAATACCACGAATGAGGATAGCTCTACCAAGATGACCTCCGAAGGCTCAGCTCGGATTTTCACTCAACTTACCTTGTTTCCTTGCGGAGGTGAGAAAAACCTTTACAAACTTGCCCGGGTCGATCCACAAATCAAAGGAAGCTCACAGACGATGCCTAACCGTCTAGGAGTTTACCCTCCAAAAGAAATAAACATCAAACAACAGCCTAACGAGAATCACCAAGTGCTCAAGTCATCCTAATCCTCTCAACTTCTCCAATCCTCACCAATACCCTCAAATCTTACTCAATTTCACTTGAAAGTCTTAAGAACAAGGTGGAGGAGGCAAGAACACCATGGGAGAAGCTAGAAGACATAAAAACAAAAGTGAAATTGCCAAAAGTGAGCTGTGAGGGGTGTGAAAAATATATAAATTTGTGATGACATCATGTAGCCGTTACTCACATTTTTTACTGCAAGGTGCCTGGAAGTTCCGACCAGGGTGCCAGAACTTCCGGCCAGACCTTATTGTTCTGCCTAGAGCCTTTGTCGAATTTTGGGCTAGAAAATTCTCTCTTCTATGGATTTTGACTTTAAGCAATTAGATCTTCTCGGGCAACCATTTGAAAGCCCCTCTTGATAGAATAACTTTCCCAAACTCAAGAGCAAAACGAAAATAAATTTTAAATCAAGCTTTGAATCCTCTCGCCGCTTTGCATTTGTTGTTGGGGAAGGTCTTTTGTCGACGGGTGGGTCGACAATCCTCCAAGGGGGTCCCTGAGAAGGTAGAAGAGAGTTTGGTGGAGAAGCTATCCTCTGATGGATCCGATGGTCGACTCGAATCCTAAGATGAGCCAAGAAACAAGACGCAAGAGTTTATACTGGTTCAGCCCTCCCGAAGGATAATAGGCCTACATTCAGTGTGTGGTGTTCTTTTTATGGGGTGGATGATGAACAAGAGTTACAAGCGCGAGCAGGAATCTAACCCGCCTCCCTCCTGGCTCCCCTCTACCCTCCCTTTTATACTTGAAGGGGGGCAGGAACAGATGAACTTGGGTGCCAAGAAAGCTAAGACTAAGAGAGATCAATAGTGAGGTACAAAGAATATCTGATAAAGTACATGCTGGTCTGCGAGGTCCTGCACACCGTGGGTGTCTTGTGCTCCTGCCAGTCCTGGGTCCCTGCTCCTGTGCCGCCAGGTGGTGTCAGACGCTGCCGGGTTGTCTTCTCCCTCTTCCTCCTTGTCTGCCAAGTTTCCTCCTGAGGATGCTCGAGGTCGAGCGTCGAGTCAGAGTCGATAGAAGGGGCCGAGGTCGAACTCAGGGGAAGGCCGATATGCCCGACCCCCGAGGGGAGTCGGGCTCTCGGTCACATCCCGAGGACACTCGGTCTGACTTCTATTGAGGTTCAATCCGGGTTTTTGAGGCACCCCGGGGTGACACCTCCCACATCTTCTTTGTACACACTTTGCACACCTAAACTCTTTGGCACTAATTACCTGTACTTATCTAAATAAACACATTAGTCTCTTAACCATTTTGTCATTAATCACTAAAACCACTTAGGGGGCTAGATGCACTTTCAGAAACAAATTGGTTCAACATATGAAACAAATAATTTAAGCCATTGAAACATCAACCAGATCCAATTAAAAATCAAAGAAAAAATGAAACACCATCGAGAACCCCCCAAACACTTTGATTCAACTAATGAAACATCTATATACATAGATTGCAACATCAAAAAACACACCCAAAAAATACCAACTAGATCCATTTCTTCCTCCTCTCCGGTGGTTTGCCAAATCATCGGTGGCAGATGACACCATGGCCTTGGAGGAGACGTGACTGACGATGGTGTGCAGCTGTCGAACATGGCGTTGTGACTGACGATGCCCCACAAACCACCACCACCATCACCACCCACTCCTAAAGCTGCTCGCGACGTCACGTTACCACCATTGCCACCCAAACTTCATCAAATCTATGTCGCCACCGCGGCAGCTGCATGCGACTGTCGCCTCTATCTACCACAGTCATGGTTTGCAACTATCTTGTCGTGGAGTTTTACTTGCCTTCTCACAGATCAGAGAAGATGGAGATGCGAGAAAATGATGGAGAAAGAAAAGGAGAGAAAGGAGTGGAGTGGATAAGACCATGAGGAAGGAGAAGAGGCAAGTGGATAAGGCAGAGAGCTGTGGGGCACGCGAGTTGCATGGCGCCTGATATTTCCCCTTCTCATCAGATGCCCGAACCAAATCGTTTTCAAAATTTCTACTACTATATAAAAAATAAACTAACCAGCAGATTTTTATGCGAGTTATGGGATTATCCATTTACATCCCTAACTCCTAACCTAGATCCAGACCGAGTCTCACTACTACAAAAAAAGCTCATAGGTATCGCCCCAAAAGGTGCCGGTTAAGATAAATTCGACACCTATTGAAACAATAGATATCGGTTCGAAAAAAAACCTGGCCCCTATAATATTGGTATCGATTTTTTAAAAAACCGACACCTATAATATATTACAGTGTCGGTTCTATAGAAAAACCGACACCTATACTATTGAACCGGTTTTTAAAAACGACACCTATAATATATTATAGGTGTCGGTTTTCCTAAAGAAACCGACACTATACTTTTGAACCGAGCCCACACAAGCCGAGTCGGCGCACGAGAGATAAGTCCGTTCTCACGAACCGAACCGAGCCCATTCTCATCCTTTCTCGGTAAGTCCCGGCCCTCTCGGCTCCATCTCTCTCTCTTTTGCTCGCGAGTCCTCTCTCCTCGAGCTCGGCAACGGCACCCTCCCCCGCCGGATCGGGGGAGGGCGGGGAGAGAGGGGATGCGGCGTCGGCGGGCGGCGTCGGCAACGAGGAGGAGCGGCGCGGTGTCGGCGGCGTGCAAAGGGGAGGGCGGCGTCGGCGGCGGGGAGGGGAGCGGCGGCGCGACGCGAGGAGCCAAGATAAGCCCGGTCCTCTCTCGCTCTTTCTCGATCTCTCCTCTCCCTCTCTCTCGACTCTCTCTCCATCCCTCTCTCTTGCTTTCCCGAGTCCCCTCTCTCCTCGGAGACGATGGCCCGTCGGCGGCGCGCGCGATCGGGGGCGAGGAGGCGGGCGCCGGATTCGAGGGCGAGGAAAGGCGTCGAGGAAGCGGCTGCGGGCGTCGGCGGCGGGGAAGTGGCTGGGGGTAGTGGATCCGGCATCGGCGCGGGCGGGCGGCGATGGATCCGACGTCACGGCGGTGGGAATGGCTCGATGCATCGGCTCGAGCCGATGCATCGAGCCATATTTTTTGATTCGGGAGACTTTAAAGGTGTCGATTCCTAAACCGACACATTTGAGATACCACATAGGTGCCGCTGAAAAACCGATATCTATAAAAGTTTTCCGACCTTCACATAAGACTGGGCCTCCATGCCGCGTCACGCGCTCGACGCATCGGCTCCGTTGCATCCGCATCGGAGGGCTCCGTCATCCACGCCGGGGGGCTTCCGGGCTGCCCCACCACAACCACTCCGGTCTTCAGCACCACGTGGCCATTGTCGTCTCCAAGCCGCCCTAGCTCCCAAGTCCCAACCGCCTCCGGCCAGTGCCATGAAGGGCCAGGCGGGCCAGCTCGAAGCAGGGCCTCCAGCACCAAACTAGCCAAGCACTTTAAGTTTTGTTGATTGGCTAATTGTTACTCTCTCCGTTTTTTATATCGTAAGACATTTTGAACACATGTATAAAACACAAACATCGGTTCATGCATTAGTCTGTTCAAAATGCAAAATATGTGAAACATGGTCTATGCATGAATCTATTCCATGTGAAACATAGGAAGTAGTTTTAGACTGCATCTGATGTTACGTGGTGATGTCCATGTGAATGTGAATGTGATGTGCTGCTGTTGTGAGACTTATGCAATCATGCTGATTATTGTTGCTTCTGGAGACCTGGATTATGGTGAAATTTGGGGTTCATTCAATATGTTTGGTGTTCAATTGTTCATTCACCTGGCTTTACTTGCTAGCTGTTTGCATTCAATTTTCTGAGATTTCATTGTCAGGTGGGCACCCGGCCGGTGCCACGTACCCGGACGGTATACAGTATCATCCTAAAACACTTTCTTTTCGATAATAGTCAGCGGATAACGTTCAAACCAAACAACTTAATATGCCGATTTCTTCCTTGTCCACTCGGGTGATGAATGCATGTTCCTATCAAACATAACATTGCAGGATTAGCTGATATAGGACAAAACCTGTAAAACTACTATACAAACTAAGCGGCCGACTGACCCCACAGCTCTAATGCGTGGATTAGCTTCTCGATCAACTCCAATGACAGTTCTCACAATGAGAGTTTGAAAAAATGCACCATTAAAGATGCTGATAATTGTACGTCCAAGCTACTCAGTTCCATGAATGCCATCACTGATGTGCAGTTGTGCACTAATGGCTGATATTACTACAAAACTGCATCCTAAAAAAGGATGGGTTCCACTATTCGTTTAGCACCAGTATTTGTTGCTGTGTGCATAAGCTAGCTAGTTCCACACACTGCCCTTATTCCAAAAGGGGCAAAGACTATGAACAGAGCGAAGAGACTGTACTTGTAAATGATTTTCTTGGGACATTATACTGCAAGTGGCTAATAATATGCTTAAGCATTTTTGGGCTACATGACCTCCTTCCTGGAGACCATGATAGTAGAATGATAGTACTACTAGATGATGATAAGCAGGGATGCAAAAACTGGAAGAGCAAAAGTGGTGGAGACTTCAAGTTCCAACGTTCGTACCATGCGCACTCACCGAGCAGGAATCCTCCTTTTTTTTTCTCTCTCTCTTTTTTCGATTGGCAGGAATCCTTTTCGCAAGTGACAATATGATATGACGGTGGAAATTTCTACCTCAGTCGCAAGAATGGCTTCTTTTTTAGCACACTAAATTATATAGTTAAGTACTCTGATAGTATCTGAAAAGGCATTGTCATGGCAAATTTAAGGGCCCTTTTATAACGCATGATAAAAAAATAGGAATAAAAAAGTAAAAAATGAAGTAGCGTGTTTCTTTAACTCTACCAGAAATCAGAACACGGGAACATGGAAAAATATCCTTTGATTGCATCACATGAAAAAAATGAACCAACAAAAAGTTTTCAAGAGATCTAACTTCTTGCTTATTTTTCCTATAAAATTGGTCATAGGATTACAATTCTATGAATATTTTATATCCTTTATCTATGAATAAAAAATACTCTATGGGAAACAAATCCTAGAGGAAAGATTGGCAAAAGATTTTTGGAGGATTCAATTCTCTTAGAATTTTTTCCTATAAACCCCTCCGATTCATAGGAAGAAGATATGAATTTTTCTATAGGATTGTGTTCCTATTGCCAATTCCAAAGCAAAGATCAAACCTCTTGAACACTTTTTTTTTTGCTTTTCCTGTGGTGCAATCAAAGAGCTCCTCTTCTGTTATATGTGTTCTCAATTCCTGTAGAATTGGAAAAATATACTACTCCGATTTCTGCAATATTTCTCATTCCTGTGTGTTTTCCTTTCATGTGTTTCGAACGAGGCCGTACTCTACGTATAATTTTGAGTAAAGTTCATGAAACTACTGATACTTTGACCCGATTATCGTAAAACTATAGATTTATAGATTTATAGATTTAAGATAATGTATCATAAACTGTAGGTATAAAGCTAAGTATTACAAAACTACAAATTTAATAAAATTACCACAAAACTATAAATTTTAGTTTAAAACCTTAGACTAATGTTATGGTTGAGTTATAAAGGTCTAAGTTTTGTAGTTAAATTTACGCTAAACTTATAGTTTTGGGTTAACTTTGTGATTTTTACGATACCACATTTTAAATCTTTAGTTTTAAGATAAATTTGGTGTTAAATTTGTGATAGTTTGGTGTATATATATATATATAGTTTTAGAAAATTTACTTAAAATTTTTATATAATATAATTAATTGCATTCCAGATATTCAGTATATCAGAGCCGAGGTAAAGGTGTGTGAAATGATGTTTCTTTAGCGTCGCGAGTCAAATGGTGTTAGAAAAATGCGAGCGCATAGTACGGCTGCAAGTGCCTATTCCTGCCTAATACGAGGACTACTGGAGTAGTATATTGGGAATAAATTTATATGCAAAAGCTAGATCAGCTTTGCGGTAGGCATGGTTTTCCTTTATCGCCGGTTACCGCGCGATAATACTATTACCTGTGAAGAGTTTCATCTCATAATTTTTAAAAAGTGATATATCATAAAAAAATTTGAGTTAGGAATAAAACCGATACCCTCAATGCAAAATTTTATTTTATGATTTTATAAGCTATACATATCATTTAATTGCAAGGTATGTGATTAGATATGGTCAGATAAAATAAAACTCTCTAGCCTCTAATGTTAATTTTATCAGTTTTTATAGTCTTGAAAATAATGCATACACAGTTTCATCCTGATGAAACTCTTTCCCCCTCTCTTTTCATAATTATGTTGTCATGTATTTAATGTACATAAAAATCTATATGAAACTCTCACTGGGATTAGACTAAGGGTTACCAGTGGCACGGTTTGTTGAATTTCCTTCGAATTTAAAATTTTGAAAAAAATCGAAAAAATCATGAATGTAGTTCTTGATTTAGTGGTAGATAGTGATGTTTTAAAAGGAAGATAAAATCATTTTTTAGATAAAATCGATATTAATTCATAAAATTTAAAAAAATTACAGTGATGGGTTTTATTTGCACTGTTTATCTGGCCTACTAAAACTTAAATGAAAAGAAAATATCTCAAATCATGGTAACCACATCTTATATCGTAATTACTGTGGAAAACTGCGCGATAACCGTAACCAAACCAAATCACGTGGTTCGAATTAAAATTTTAAGAGTGAAATTCATATTGTTTTTAAGGTTATCGTGGTAACCACCGAACCATACGTGTAGCCTTTGGTTTGCTTTAGCTTGAGGATCTTCTACAGTTCTACTCCAACGGTGGGAGACTGGAGACAAAATGCTGTTGGACATGGAAGAAGTAGAATAATGGAAGATGACACAGATATGTGTTGAGCGAGACGCGAGAGAAGCTGCAAGCAGCTTTGAGCAGCGGTTGCCTCGCGAGTCGCGAGGAAGGCGATGCCCTGTGCCGCCTGCGGAGAGCTGCGAGCTGAAAACGGCTGTCGCGCGGCGAGCTTGGGCCGGCGGGGTGGAACGCGACGATGGGCCACGCCTTCATACAATTCCCCTTTCCGGACCGAATTCTTTGTGGGCTTTCGTCTTCACGGCACAGCCCACGAAGGTTGCTACGTGTCCTGCCGTGACAGCAAGCAGCCAGCCGAACCGAGTCATACTCCACATCAACATGCCTTTGGACCGAAGGTTCTTTCCCGTAGCTTCTCCCCCTCTGCATCTCTCGTTCTTTTCTCGGTTTAAAAGCTTGGGGGAGTCAGAGAGGAGAGACGGAGAAGCCCCTCCGCGAACTCCAAAGTCGCCTCCTCCGAATCCCCACAGCCCAAGGCAAAGGCATGGTGGGGAGCTTCCTCTCCTCGTCTTCCTCCTCCTCTTGATCCGGGAACACCTCCGGGACCCCAGGGTACGTGACCCGCGAGCGTTCCCCTCCTTGCTGTTTTTTTTTACCGACTCCAATTTGGCGCCGATCGAGCGGGATTCCTGCGCTCGCTTTGGCGGGATCGTCGAATCGTGGTAGGAGAGGGAGGAACCTGTCGGGGTTGCCGCATTCCGGGAGCAGATGGAGACTTGGTGGCCGTGGTTGAGAATTGGGAAAGTAGTTCGCTTTGTACTGGTTGTCTGCGGAAGGTGTTATTTGCTTTATCTTCAGAATAAGAGGGCGTGGAAACTTCTGTAAAAAATTGGACTTTGCACAGTTATGTAAAGTGGTAGTCTAATTCTCCGCATAGGATAAAACTGGCAATTTAAATTACTTCCTATGAGCCTATGAGGCTTCCGGTTGGTGGCTTACACATGAATATGTAATGTGATTGATAGTAGCACATCCATGACGCTGTACTCCATTTGTGAAATGTTCGTTTTGTTAGAGAACGCACAATGGTTTACTTGTATTACATTAACAATTCTTCTACAGTTTTGTAGGTGCTCCCTTTTGTTTGTTTAGATTACAAGTGCTTCATGTCAATGACCAATCTAAGGAGGCGAATCCATCATGGAGATGTCGATGGAAGGAAGAATGAGCATGTTGACATATCCAGCGTAGATTCCCTCAATGAACCTTTACTAGGGAAATCTAGCTCTGATTCTGGTGGATCAGAGGTCAGGTCTTTCTTATCATAGTTTTATTTACCATTGCTACTACCTTTTTGGACGAACACAGAATTGTATTATATCCTATTCTAAGGTATTGACAGAATTTTCCGCCTTCTGAAGGTATATGATCCCAGAAGGCAAGACTTATGGGATGATGATAGAAAGAAGGAACAGCTACACTGGTCATTTCTTTTCTCAAATTTGATTGCGCAATGGGCACAATGGTTAGGTACTGTTCACTTGCAATTTGCAAGTTTGATTAAGTTTTGTCCCCACTTGACACTAGTGGCTGACACTGTTCGTTTTTGTTCCCTGGTTTTCTACTTTTGGAGCACATGTAATGATTGAGTTACAGATTAATCCACTGGTAACAGCTTTAGTAAGTAGTTTATGTAAGCTACCTATTGCACCATCTTTCAGAGTTGATATTCTAGGTTAATGTGCCTATATTTCTCATACACAGTATGTTTATGATTTTGTCTCATACAAGCATTTTTTTTTGAATTTGGTGATGAGTAACCGTTGGTAGAATGGTAGTCAGGTTGTCGGACCTATCTAATGCACAGAGGTATAGTTCTGTTTTTGTGTCTGCCAATGCTATACTTTGTATAATTTCTGGCTTGCTGCTTTAGTACGAATTTAAGAATAATGGATGCAGCTGTCATCTTGTCTTTCTTATGGAGTCTTTAGTACCTTATCTTCGTTTGCTGATTCATCATTTTTATAAGAACTGCAAAAACATTCTTGTGGGTTAGTAAACTTGACTACACAGAATAACTGTTGTCAAATTAAGTGTGCTAATAACTGTTGTCAAACTTGACTCTGTTTCCTTTTTGTGAAATCATGCAAATAAATTGTTGATGTAGCGATGTGCACTTGCATAATAAACCATAGCAGCTGAAGTAGTATTTTTCCATTCTGGAAACCCATGCCTTAATTTTTCCTCTGATTCATTACACGTTGTTTCCTTTTTGTGAAATCATGCAAATAAATTGTTGATGTAGCGATGTTCAATTGCATAATAAACCGTAGCAGCTGAAGTAGTATTTTTCCATTCTGGAAACCCATGCCTTAATTTTTCCTCTGATTCATTACACGTGGTATTATTGTGCCGTGTTGCAACTATTTCACAGATGTAACCCTTAGTGCTTTCAAGAATAAGATACTGATTCCTTTTTGCTGTTCTATGTGCAGCAAATATTATTGTAGGCTCTGGATCACTATTTGGTAGATTGTTTCCATTTTCGTTGGACAACCAGAACAGCAGTCTGATGAATCTTAGTCCTTTACAGGTATTGTATTGACAAAATTATAATGGACACAGAGGAATTGATGTAATTCTGAACCTTAATGTATACAATTTTCTTTCAGGAAGATAGACTGAATACTTTAAGGTCTAGATTGCAAATCCCTTTCGATGGCTCCCGTGTCGAACACCAAGTATGTAAACCGATTTCAATAGCTTAAGTCTGTCTATTTTTGTGTGGCCACAAGTGACCCTCTCATGCAAAGAAGTAATTTTGCATTGTTATTATTTAGGATGCCTTGAGACAACTTTGGAGGTTAGCATACCCCAACCGTGACATTCCTCCACTGAAATCAGAACTATGGAAGGAGATGGGTTGGCAAGGCACTGATCCATCAACTGACTTCAGGTATTCCATTTCTGCTGCAGTCGAATTCAGTTACAAAGACATCTGATGCTGATATTGTCCACACAGGGGTGGAGGATTCATATCGTTGGAGAACCTCATCTTTTTCGCTAGGAACTATCCTGTAAAAACCTTCTATCTGATATTCTGATAAGACTCGTCTTTGCCGTATATCTGTTTTTTTTCCCTAATTACTCACCTGTTCTGGAACAGGGTTCCTTTCAGGCGCTTCTGAACAAAGTACAAGGTCAGAGAGCAGACTGGGAGTACCCTTTTGCGGTTGCTGGGATCAACATTTCATTTATGCTGATCCAAATGTTGGATCTACAGTCAAGTAATATCTCAGTTTCCAAATATCGTATTTACACTATGTTGGCGTGGTTCCCATTTGCCCGGTTTTAACGTTCTTCGAACTGTTCAGATGTTCCATCTTCGAAGTCAGGAGTTCGTTTTGTTGAACTGCTTGGACGGGATGAGAATGCATTTGATCACCTCTACTGCGTAGCCTTTCGGCTTCTCGATGCTCAGTGGCTTGTGAAACGTGCTTCTTACATGGAGTTCAATGTAAGCCTGGGTGGCTGGGTGCATATTATGCAGTTACTGTATGTTTGTTTTAATCAATGGCCTACTTATCCGCTCGTTTTCGTCGTGCCAGGAGGTATTGAAATCTACAAGAACTCAGTTGGAGCGTGAACTAGTCATAGAGGATGTATTGGAGGTGAAGGACCTGCCGTCTTACACAATGCTGGACAAATAATCCAAATAAATAAGGGACTGTATGTGGTATTCAACTGAAAAAAGTTGTCCGGAGATGCAACTGATTTATGTTGGCGGGCCTTTTGTTGTCTGACCATCTGAGTGCATATTTATCCTTTTCTTGTTCAAGAAAAAAATTCAGACCTGTGTACATAGTGTTAATTTTCTGTGACTTCTGACTCGCCATTTCAAGGCAATAATAAGCACCAAATTGATCGCGCTCAATGTACCACAGTTTGCGCACTCTCCCGTCCCAGTTTTTTTTCTTTATGATTGCTGCCAGAGCCGTCCCTGAAATTTGGAAATTTAGATTTGGAGGCCTTGTGTGAAAATCTTATCCAATACTTTTAAAGAGAACCTATCAGGTGAAAATCAGATTATTGGTGTAACCTTAGAAACTTTTCGTCAGAACTATATGATCCTCAATCCTCATCCAACGAATTGATTTTTTTCATTTTAACCCTTGCCAGTCGCATGAAGGTTTGGACGGGTTAAAATAATAACACAGAGGGTTAAAACGCAAAAGATCAGTCTGTTGGATGAGGATCATAACCAAGAAGTTTTCAAGATTGTAATAATAGACTAATTTTTACCTGATACGTTTCCCTACTTAAAAGACGATAAAATAAACTGATAAGCAACATAGCCTAGGAGCAGCACGAAAATTTTATCCAATACTATGCTTAAGACGGTAAAATAAACTGATAAACAACTTAGCCTAGGAGCAGAAATTTTTTTTTGTTTTTCATGGGTACGTTTCAAAATTGGTGTATTTTTTTAAAAATATAGAAAATTATTTTAAAAATCATATTTATCCATTTTTAAATTTAAAATATTAACACTCAATTATCATGTGCTAATGGCTCACTCCATTTTACATATCTTCTCAATTTTTCTTTTTTCTATCCTCTCAAACACACACTCTTATACTCCATGATATATTTTATAGCAATATAAACTGAACTAGAACAGAAATTATATGTATCCATAATCTTCACAAGAAAAGCATCATTCTTTCAGTGTTTCTTGAAATAAAATTTTCAATGATTTGCAGAAGACATTGGTTGAAAGTTGAAATACTATATAAACCTACCCACATATAGATACAAGATCCCAAGAATAGAATCTAGTTTAGTGCACATACTAGATAAATCAAAAGCCTGATGATCAAAATAAAAATTTAGTACACATACCCTACTGCATGCCTTGCAGGGCCTTGCTAACGTAGCGCCGTGCAGGGCAAAGGCGTAGCTTGCCGCCTTCCGCCTTGCCGCTTTGCTGCTTGCGGCACAGCGCATAGCGGCAGACGCACAGACGAGGAGTGCCGAGCTGCGGGGAGTCTAGCGAGAGGGAATTTAAATATTTGTCACTATTAGATTAATAGATTTGTCCATTATCGAAATGATTTTTTGATTTGTAAATTTTTTCACTTGGAATCTAATGCGAGAGCAGCATGGCCGTAGATCGGCTGATCGGGGCAGGCCGACGGACCAACGCTCATAGTGGTAAAGGTAGGACACGCAAAACGAGAAAAATTAGCATGTAATTAATTAATTTTAAATTATTATATATTTGAAAATGATTTTGTTTGATATTTTAAAGTAATTTTTATATAGAAAGTTTTAACATAAAACATATCATTTCTTAATTTAAAAATATGCTAAAAATCGAGAAAAAATATAGTTGAAAAAGAATACCACCGTAAAACGATTCGATGCCGGCAGCCTCAGCTGTCAGCTGTCAGCTGGACTTCAACTAATTTCATGTTTTGGGCTAATGATCCTGCTAATTACATCTATGGGCTAATTCATCTAGAAACGTACAGATAAGGTACTTGGACCTATGGGCCCCCCGAAGATTAGGGGCGCTGGTCGCACTTGCCGCTAGTAATTCGCTCGGCCCAAATCGTATGGTGCGTGGCCGCTTTCGCATTTTGCCGGCAGCAGCATCGATTCGGATGGATGGATGATTTCAGGGATCAAACAGTTTCCCCAGTTTCGGAGATGCTGAACTCAAAATCACGTTTCACCCGTGTGCATCAGCTCACCAGTGCATCTACTAGCCGCGCCGATCGACAGTAAATGAAAACTACACACTGCTCGTTTCTTACGAAATTTTGAGATTTCTGACTTACCTAATTTTGTGACCGTTGATAACCAAATTTGACAATAGGAACAAATTATAATAAGGTTTTGCCAAATTTAAAAACTACAATTCTTTCCCGTGAAGATCAATCTGACCATCGTTATGTGACCGACAATGAAACTGAAGTCAGACCACAGATATCTGGATGGTCAAACCTTCAGCACAGACCACAGATATCTGGATGGTCAAACCTTCAGCACCGAGTTCGAGTCTAATTTAAGTATTTCTCATGTTTTCTTGTTTTAGACCTAGATTTTTTGAGTCTTAGCTGATTTTTAAGTTTAATTAAATGTAGAAAAGACCCTGAGAAAAAATCCATCTTTTCTATAAATATAAATATAAGGGACCAATACTAATTGAAATAACCACACCTAATCAACAAGACAACAACCACCAATCAATCGTTAAAATTAATTTAGTATCAAAACCTTCTATATTCTATATCTTCCTCCTTCTTGCTATCTATCTCAAGTCTATTCTTCTCTTTCAGTTGCTCATCGTCTTCTGTCTGTATCATATGTTAGGACGTCCTATCTGGCCTCTCGAGTCTAGAACAAACCGGCACACGTTCACCCTGATAAGGTCCCTTCCAGGTGTTCGCCTCAATATTTTACATCTCTCTAAGTCTATTCTCCTCAAATATTTCAGTTGCTCGTCGTCTCTTGTCTTTACCGTGTTAGAAGACGTCTTAATTGGCCTATCGAGTTTAGAACAAACCGACAAGCATTCATCTTGATGAGATCCTTTTCGGGTGTTCGTCTCTATATTTTAAAACTATTTCCTTCTTCATACCTACCCCAAATCTATTTTCCTTAAATATTTCAATTGCTTGTTGTCTCCGTCTCTACCATGTTAGAAAACGTCTTATCAGGTCTAATACAAAATGACACACATTCATCTGACGGGGTCTCTCCTAACGGTTCGTTTGACAACTTTTTGTGAACAAACTGACACACGTTTATCCTGACGAGATTTCTCCCTGGTGTTCGTTCAACAACATCTACCCACTTTCTACGACGATGTGGCTCCTGTGCAGCCACAAACCGGCTTTCACCCCGACGAAGTCTCTCCCGGGTATTCGTTCAACATCTATCTATTTTCTATGACGACACATCTCTCAATACCACCGCAAGTTATACATAACGTGCGTAATCTACGACGACACATCTAGTGTAATCTATGACGACACATCTCTTAATACCACCGCAAGTTATACATAACATGCGTAAGAGGTGACGACACGTCTCTCGGTGTGTAAGATGTGGCGACACGTCTCTCGATGCCACCGTAGGTTATACATAAGGTGCGTGACATAACCATCGCAAGCTATACATAACATGATTACGTGCTTAAGATGTGACGGACGCGTTATAGATGTGACAACCACCGTAAGTTATACATAACGTAAGCATAACGTGTATGACAGACGTGTTATACGTAAGGTGTGTGTATAAGATGTCACGACCACCGTAAGTTATACATAACGTGCCGGACGCGATTCAACAGTGACAGCTATCGAGATACAAACAAACAAATTAATTTACTTAATTTTTCTATAGATGCCTTTTTCAAGCGCATCACTTTTAAGAGCTTGACAGCTGTCCACGATAATCCAAATAAGATTAGAAAAGAACGAATAGGGCCTAAACGGACCGCGCGTCAGACGAGGCATTTGATGTTATAAATAGAGCAAAATAGATCAAACACGAAAGACATATTTTTACGTGGAAAACCCTTGCGGGAAAAAAACCACAGACGCCACACGACAAATCTTCACTATATGAGGAGAGTTTACAGAATTGTAGGAGAATCACATATGAGAGCTTGAAACCCTCTAAGGCATACAATATATATATATATATATATATATATATATATATATATATATATATATATATATATATATATATATAGGATGGACTAAACGGGCCAAGGCGTCCCAAAGCCCAATCCAGATTTGGATCATAAACTAACAAACTCCACTTTGAGACAAATTCTCTCTTGTAGCAAATAGATAACTGTCAATCATCTCCTTTCAAAAATGAATATTACCGACGTCAAAAATCACTAGGATTTAAGCTGTAACACCAACCAAGCTTGAGCATAGCTCAAACTTAGTTACAGGAATTGACTTGGTTAACATATCAGCGGGATTATCATGAGTGTTGATTTTACAAACTTTAACATCACCTTGAGCAATGACATCTCGAATATAGTGATATCTCACATCAATATGCTTCGTTCTTTCATGAAACATTTGATCTTTTGTAAGGCAAATAGCACTCTGACTATCACAAAATATAGGAATGCAAGAAGTAATCCCGCAAAGCTCAGCATACAAACCTCTTAACCAAGTAGCTTCTTTACATGCTTCAGAAATAGCCATATATTCAGCTTCAGTAGTAGACAATGCCACAGTAGCTTGCAAACTTGCTTTTCAGCTAACAGCACAACCACAAATGGTAAAGACATAACCTGTAAGAGATCTCCTTTTATCCAAATCACCAGCATAATCAGAGTCAACATAACCAACAAGTCCTTCTCCAGATTTTCCAAACTGTAAACAAGCACCAGAAGTACCACACAGATATATGAAAATCCACTGAACAGCTTTCCAATGCTCTTTACCAGGATTAGCCATGTATCTACTAATGACACTTAATGCATGAGATAAATCAGGACGTGTGCAGATCATAGCATATATTAGTGAACCAATTGCACTGGAGTATGGAATTCTTGACATATAATCAATATCATCACTTGACTCTGGGCATAAAGCTGAAGATAATATAAAATGTGAAGCTAGAGGAGTACTCACAGGCTTTGCATTATGCATGTCGAAACGACGTAGGACCTTTTCAATGTAACCTCGTTGACTGAGGTATAATTTACCAGATTTTCTATCTCTGATAATTTTTATACCAAGAATTTTCTTAGCTGGTCCTAGGTCTTTCATCTCAAATTCATCACTCAACTGTGCTTTTAACTTAGCCACTTCTGACTTATCTTTTGCAGCAATTAACATATCATCCACACAAAGCAAAAGAAAGATAAACGAGCTACCAATTGGCTTCAAATAAACACACTATCATAACTTGACCGCTTAAAGCCATGAGAGAGCATAAAAGAATCAAATCTTTTGTACCATTGTCGGGAGATTGTTTTAGGCCATAAAGAGATTTCTTTAACTTACATACTAAATGTTCTTTTCCAGGAGAAATAAAACCTTCAGGCTGATTCATGTAAATGTCCTCTTCTAATTCCCCATGTAAAAAAGTTGTTTTAACATCTAATTGCTCAAGTTCATAATCATGCATAGCAACAATGCTGAGTAGAGTACGAAATGAGCTATGCTTTACAACAGGAAAAAAGATATCATTATAATCAATACCTGGAATTTGGTTGTAACCTTTAGCAACCAATCTTGTCTTATATCTTGCTGGTTCATTGGGGCTAATGGCTTCTTTTCTTTTGAAAATCCATTTACAATGGACAATCTTTTTCTCTTTAGGCAATTTTACTAAATCCCAAGTACCATTCCTTTTAAGTGACTCCATCTCATCTTGCATCGCAGTCATCCAATTCTTATGATCGGCGAAATAATAGCCTCGGAATAGTTGAAAGGTTCTCATTACCTTCAATTTCTTACGCAACATTCAAGGCATAAGAAACAACATCACATTCTTCAATGAATCTTTTAGGTGGATTAATAGTTCTTCGAGGTCTGTCAATGGCAATAGATTGTTGTGGTGGCTGAACAACAGGAGAAGAATCATCCACAATTGGTGCATCTTGAACATCAATATCTGGTGTATCTTCTACATCAACAAGGTGCTCCACCTGCATACTTGTTTTCTCTTGTGCCTCAATGGAAACAGCAGGAGGAGAATTATCATAGAACATGACAGATTCATTAAAGATAACATTCCTACTGATAATGACCTTTGAAGTCTGAGGATTCCATAATTTATAACCTTTAACACCAGATTTATATCCAAGAAAGATGCATTTAACAGCTCTAGGCTCTAATTTACCATTATCAACATGAGCATATGTAGTGCAACCAAAAACTCTCAATTGTGAATAATTAGTAGTGGAACCAGACCATACCTCAATTGGAGTTTTTTTTTGTCAATGGCAATAGAGGGAGATCGATTAATAAGATAGCAAGTAGTGGAAGTGGCTTCAGCCCAAAAACGCTTATTCAACTTTGCATGAGACAACATGCAACGGACCTTTGAGATGATAGTTCTGTTCATACGCTCAGCTACACCATTTTGTTGAGGTGTGCCAGGAATAGTGTAGTGTAATAATGCCTTCAGACTTACAATACTTATTAAATTCATTAGAACAGAATTCCATCCCATTATCAGTACGTAGTACTTTTACCTTCTTTTCAGTTTGCCGTTCAATCATAATCTTCCACTCCTTGAATGCTGAAAAAGCAGCCCATTTATGCTTCAAGAAATATGCCCACACCTTTCTTGAATAATCATCAATAATTGTTAGCATATAACGAGCACCTCCTAAAGACCTCTTACGAGCTGGGCCCCATAAATCAGAATGTACATAATCAAGAATACCTTCTGTAGTATGGACAGAAGTATTGAATTTCACCCTCTTATGCTTACCAAATATGCAATGCTCACAAAAGTCTAATTTTTCACCTTTATATCCATCAAGAAGTTCTCTTTTGCTTAATTCTGCCAAACCTTGTTCACTCATATGACCAAGACGCTTGTGCCAAAGATTTGAAGCGTCAGATGACTTTAATGTCACACAAGCATCGCCTGTAACAGTAGTGCCTCGAAGCAAATATAAGTTTGCAGATTTCAAATCTCCTTTCATCACAATAAGAGAACCTTTTGATATCTTTAAAATTGCATTGCCACCAGAATATTTGTATCCTTTTGAATCAAGATAACTCAAAGAAATGAGATTCCTTGTCATACCTGGAACATACCTCACCTCTGTCAAGGTTCTAATCAAACCATCAAACATTTTAATTTGCACGGATCCAATTCCAACAATAGGGCGTGGAGTATTATCTCCCATCCTAACATAACCAGCACCTTGAACAGACTCATAAGTGATAAACCAATTTTTATTAGTGCATATATGAAAAGATGCAGCAGTATCAATAATCCATTCATCACTGCTGCTAACACATCCAGCTAAAACAACAAGGATATCAGCATTATCTGAGTTATTATCACCAGAAGCAACAGACGCTTTACCTTCGTCATCAAATTTACCTTTTGATTTGTTTGTGCCATACCTTTTCTCCTTATTTTTCAACTTGTAACATTCAGAAATAACATGGTTATTTTTCTTGCAATACCTGCAGAATTTTTCACCACTTCTGGATTTTGACCGTCCCCTAGGACGACTTGAACTTTTGCTATTAGAACCATATTCTGATTTTCTTTCATTTGTGTCAAAACTTGGTTTCGACAATAGAATTTATGGGGTCGCAATCAAGATCGCCAAGCACAATGGATTAGATTGGAAAAGAGGATTTAGACAGGTTCAGGCCCTCTCGTGAGGTAATACCCTACTCCTGTTTCGGGGATTCGATCCGCCGAGTGTCTTTATTGATCTCGTGATCTAAGGCTGAAAGCTAAAGGCTTGTAAAGCATATGATATCCCTCAAGGGACGCCCCTCACCCCCCTTATATAGTCTTGGAATGCGGGCTTACAGATCGGAAACCCTATCTTACTCTAAGTCGGCTTCCTCAATCCTACCAAACCGTGACTATGGGCCGCTGCCTTATCTCAATCGGCAACGTAACACCCAAGTCATATTTGGTTTACAGATATAGTAGGCACAATCTATCCCTACCTCCAGTCGAATAAACTTGCCATGTAGATATCCGATTGCCATAATCTCCACAGTAGCCCCCGAGTCCTTTTCAGTCGACGAGACAACTCGGCTTCAAACCAAAACAGTACGCAACCAAAAAACTTCTTTGGCCGAGTGCTTCTAGCGCCGAATGATTCAATCATCTCTGCCTGAATCTCCCGAGTGGCTCCAAAGACTGTGAAGTGCTGGAAAATATCTGAAAAATTCTCGAAAACAATTATTTAGGCACATCTCTCGATGTACCCAATTAGGTATAGCCCCCGACTATATGATCAGCCAAAAACAGACCAGACATACAGGCAAGGACTGTAAAAAATCATACTCGTGTAAATGTTTAACTCATGTTAAAGCATATATAAAAAATCTCATCACTCAGGCAAGCTCGTGCTCATCCGAGTGAATTTGCCCGAGTCATCTCAGAACAAATAATTCAATCAACCCTTGTAGATAAAAAAGCACTCGGTAAGCTCATGTTTATCCAAGTAGATCTGCCCGAGTCATCTCGGAACAAATATTTTAATCATCCCTCATGGGTAAACAAGTTTTTTCAATCGTCTGAAAAATATGATCAAATTAATAAACAACTCTTGCCATAATACTGGTCTCAATCTAAAAACATCTTCACCAAAGTGGAAAAATAGCATTGATATAGTCATTTAATCAAATGCTTAAAACCAAACAGTTCTTGTCATCAAGGCAGCTATAAAAAGCTTAACTGTTGGTCACCTTTCAAATTGCATCGTGCCAACTTCTCATGAAGTTACGCAAACCACGGTATGAAAGAATTTCCAAAGGTATAGGGCATTCAGACACGTGCATATTGCCAAGGCAAATCTGCTTAAGCTCATCCACTTAAGTCCCTAAGGACACGCGTCAGGCCACACCTTAGCTGGGCCACAGATCTCTCATGGGCTCGGCCCACTCACGAGAAAACCTAGCGCAACCCTCAAATCTCTCTACAAAGCCTCGAGGTCATCCCCGCCACTTCGTCTTCCTGAAAAATTCCTCTTTCCGCAGCACTGTTCTCCAGCTTCTTGCGGAAAACCCTAGACTCGCGTGCACCTGAATCCATCGACCCAAGAGCTCGTCCTTAGCCACAAATTAGCCTCCGCATCCAGCTTCCAAGATCCCTTGCTCAAACCCCCATCCTTTTGGCCAGATCTGCTTCCTTCCCTAACCACATTCATGGCGGGTGAGAAGAAGATCCCCTTCGAGCAGTGGGCCACCTCGGATGTGAGGGAGTCCACTCTTAAAGAGATGGTGAAGCACGGCGTACTTTCCCCCAAGGAGATCGTGGGCTGGCGCCCAGCGGCGGGTGAGGATTTCCCAACGCTGAACACTGGTGAGCTTGTTGTGTTTACTTCTTTCTTCTATTGCGGGTTCAGCCTCCCCACTTCCGAGTTCTTTAGGGGACTTCTGGACTATTATGGTCTTCAACTCTACCATCTGAACCCCAACTCCATGCTTCACATCACTCTTTTTATCCACGTCTGTGAGGCTTTCCTTGGCATCCTCCCCCATTTCCAACTCTTTCGCCGCATGTTCTATCTCAAGCCGCATCCCAATAAGGACCAGCCCTGCGTCGTTGGTGGGGCATGCTTTCAACTCCGCGGATCCCTCCGCAAAGAGTACTTCTCTCTCCCTTTGAAATCTTCCAATAAGGGATGGCACGCGGGCTGGTTCTACATCAGTAACCTCGAGCCCAGCCTGCCAAACTTTGTCGGCCTTCCCCCTGCACCGAAGCATACTTGGAGCACTGTACCAGTGGCGTAGGAGTGGGACGAAGCCAACAAACTGCTAGCGAAGATCCTGGCGATGAAGCAAAAAGGTCTTCGCGGCGAGCAGATCACTCGACACTTCATCAGGTGCCGATTGGCTCCAATCAAAGAGCGGTCGAAGCCAGCCTTCGAGTACGAAGGCGGGAAGGACCCCAATCGGGAAGATCAAGATCCCCTCAGTTTCGAGATCCTGAAGATCCGGATGTACAAGATCTTCTCGACTGGAGTTGCAGTCGAGCGCGCCCTCGTGCTGTCGGTTCTTCCCTTCAGCATCTATCGGCCTCCTCCTCCGGTAAGCCGACTGACCTCTTTGTACTGTCTTGCAATCCAGATGTCATGCCTCTTAGTATTGTGAGAATTTCTCTTGCAGGAAAATGCCTCTGTTATTTTGAAACCTTACAAAGTTCCACATGATGACGTGCCGCTTCGCCCTGCCAAGAAACCGACTGGTGGGGTGAAAATCCAAAGTGATCCTGTCGGGAAGCGGGCGGCGCCGAG
Source organism: Oryza australiensis (assembly GCA_019925245.2). Lineage (NCBI taxonomy): Eukaryota > Viridiplantae > Streptophyta > Magnoliopsida > Poales > Poaceae > Oryza > Oryza australiensis. The sequence continues at coordinate 3,034,811 of JAIFGZ020000118.1, read as the reverse complement.
TGAGGACACCAACAAGCGGGCGAGCAAGAGGAGGCTAGTCATCGATGACTCGGACGATGACGTCCCGGCTCCCCCAGTCAAAACGACCCCTCCAAGGCCATCGCCGAAGGCAACAATGAAGATCCGCCGGTCGTCTAGGTACGCCACATGACTGAATCTAAGTTCTTCGGAAGTTTCTCTGTCTTTATTCCATCTGCATCCATCGTTGATTTGGCAGGAGGCCCCAGGATATAGATCCTGCCGAGAAGAGTGAAGGGCCGACTCCAGCTGCCACGTCCGAGGCATCCAAGCCTGCGAAGCCAAAACCTCGGAGCCCTCTCCCGAGCGAGAGCGCTCCAGGCAGAAAGCCCTCGCCTCCAGGCCAAGACCTCCCAAGGAGGGAGCCCCGACCGCCCGGCCGAACGTCCCGACCGGGAACCGGTCGATCGCGGGAGAAGCCCCGGCTGCGGCCCGAGAGCCCCGCGAAGACCGGTCGGCGAAAATCCGGAAGGAAAGGACCAGGCAGCTCCGACCAAGAGTGCCCACGAAGCGGTAGGTCTTGAATTAAAGTCTTGTCTTTATTCTTCAGTTTAAATCTTTCGTGTCTTCATCTGTTCTTCCTAATCTGCTAGCCACGATGGAGGAGATCCCCAGGTTACAGTCTTCTGAAACCTGGGTTCCCCCGATTAAAATCGAGTGGCGAGACTCGGAAGGCCAGAGGCAGGGCATCATCCTAGACAAGCAAGCAGAAAGCGAAGAAAGGGATGCTCTTGTCAACAGCCTGAACGAGGCGACTCGGCTACTCAACGTAAGCCTTAGTCTTTTCCTATTGTTGCATCATCATTTCTTGTCAGTCGGTCAATTTCGGATCTTGCGTGCAGAAGGAGTATTGTCGATCCATGGCCAAGTCCGAGGTGCTGAAAAAGTTGGTCCCGCACTTAAACTCTCTGGAGGACGTCCAGCAAAAGCTGAAGACCACTCGGGAGGAGGCCGTGTCAAGGGAGGCAGCCCTGAGGAAGGAGATAGCTGAACTCCGGGAGGAAAACCTCGACCTCCGGGGATCAGTCGGGAGTAAGCTTATCTCTCCCATTCTTTTTGTGGTTTCCATGTTGATCCTGATTACTGATAGCCTTCTTTGTTTGTAGAAAATTCGTCGGAGGTCCACTTGCTTCAGGTCCAGCTGGAGGCAGTCAGCCTCGGCAAGACCGAGTTGGAGGCCGAGTTCGAAGATGAGTTTCTTTGAAGTAACATCTTTTGTGCTGTTTCGTTTTTGAGTACCTTGCATGATCATGCTCTTTTGGCAGCTTACAAAGTCAAGACCCGAGCTCAATATGACGTCTTACTTGAGAGGGTCAAACGTGCCGGTCAGGTCCGGGAAGAAGTTGCCAATGCAGCGACGCCAATCTTGCTGTCTTTGTTCCACAATGGAGTCGGGACCAGCTCACTGGACCCAGTTGAAGTCTTCGACAAGCTCAGGCGAGCCCCTGACCAGTATCTAGCCAACATTTCCGAGGCGGCTGTGATGAGGGCGGGGTTCGCCCTTGCACAAACGAAGTCACTCTACCCTCGGGTGGACGTGGACTCAGCGGGGAGGGCTTCGCTGAGGGAACTTCAGACGAGCAGGCTCTTGATTTGATTAGCGAGGCACAGGAGTCGGCCAAAAAGGTGGCTGCTGATGTTGTTAACCATTTCCGGCCTTGACTTGATTTGTAAACATTATCTTGTAAATATTGGAGGCTTGTAACATTCTGATGTAGACTTGTAAATATTCAGCTTATTTATGTTAATGTCCTGATTCGAGTTTTTATGTGAAATTTCTTAAGTAATTTTCGTCCGACTGTCACCGAGCCTAAGCTCGATTAGGTCATCAAAAAATTCTCAGTCCTTAGACACTGAACTCGAATCAAGGAACATTAAAAAATGATAAACCGAATTATACGCAAAAGTTGATGAGGAAAACTATGCTTTATTGAGATATGTACAGCCCCCGACTGCTAACTCAAGAAGTCATCTTGCTTGAGGTTGGCAGTCAAGAAAAAACATGAGACTTAAGTCCATTTATGCATAGAATCGTCGAAGATGCTCGATGTTCCAGGAGTTCTCCACCATAGGCCCGTCTTCACGCTTTAACCGATATGCACCTGGCCGAGTCACCTCAGCAATTATATATGGTCCTTCCCATAAGAGGGATAACTTATGACGGTCTTTGGTGGTCTGAACCTTGCGTAGAACCAGATCGCCAACGATGAAAGCTCGTGCTCGAACGTTGCGACTGTGGTATCTTCTGAGTTCTTGAAGGTATTTCGCCGACTGGATGAGGGCCGCCTCACGGGCCTCCTCCAGTCGGGTGAGGTCATCCACTCGGTCGGGGTCGTAGCGTTCATCGTTGAAGCTGCAGACTCGGAGGGATTCATACTCCATCTCATTTGGCAACATGGCTTATGCGCCGTAGACCAAAAAGAAAGGAGTTTGGCCGGTAGCCCGACTGGGTGTGATCCGCAGAGACCATAAGACCGAGGGGAGCTCTTGAACCCACTTGCCAGCGTAAGGATTTAAGCGGTCAAAAACGCGGCCTTGATGCCTTGAAGGACCATGCCGTTGGCACGCTCGACTTGTCCGTTGCTTTTGGGGTGGGCAACTGACGCATAGCAAATCTTGATTCCGAAGTCTTCGCAAAATTCCTTGAAGATGCCTCCTGTGAATTGAGTCCCGTTGTCGGTTATGATCCTATTTGGGACGCCGAAGCGGTGCACGATGTTGAGGAAGAAATCCCGTGCTTTGTCAGCGGTGATGGTGGCAACTGGCTTGGCTTCAATCCATTGGAGAACTTGTCGATAGCGACGAATAAGTGTGTGAACCCTCCTGGAGCCTTCTTGAAAGGGCCGACCATGTCTAAGCCCCACACCGCAAATGGCCAGGATAATGAGATTGTTTGTAGTTCTTGGGCTGGGACATGGCTTTGTCGGGCGAAGAATTGGAAGCCTTCACAGGTTCGAACCACTTTGTCCGCGTCGGAGACCGCGGTAAGCCAGAAAAAAACCTTGTCTGTAGGCTTTGCCCACCAGAGTGTGTGCTGCCGCGTGGCTTCCGCATATGCCCGAGTGGATGTCTTGGAGCATCTGTCGTCCTTCCTCCGGTGTGATGCATCTCATTAAGATTCCGGAGGGGCTTCTCTTGTATAAGTCGGAGTCGACCATGACATATGCTTGGCAACGACGTCGGACGCGCTCTGCCTCATCCCGGTCTTCCGGCAGCTCTTGCTGAGTTAAAAATTTGATGAGTGGTGTCCTCCAGTCGGCGTCAATCACGGTGACTTCGTTCGTAGCCTGTTCGTCGGGGGTTGGCTTTGCCGCAACAGTTGGTTCATAGAGGTGCTCGACAAAAACGCCTATTGGGGCGGCTTCGCATTTAGACCCGAATTGCGCCAACTCGTCAGCTGCTTTGTTGTTGTGCCTTAAGACATGTGACAGTTCGAGTCCGTCGAACTTGTCTTCAAGTTTGCGGACTTCTTGTCGGTAGGCCTCCATGGTGTCGTTTAGACATGACCAGTCTTTCATCACTTGGTTTACGACCAGCTGAGAGTCCCCCTTCACGATGAGCCGACGTATCCCGAGTGAAATTGCGAGCCGCAGTCCATGTAGCAGAGCTTCGTACTCGACGACGTCATGTGAGGCGGAGAAGTGGAGGTGGAGGACGTATCTTAGCTTTTCCCTGGTCGGGGAGATCAGCACAACTCCTGCTCCTAAGCCGGTGATCCTCTTGGATCCGTCGAAGTGCATGGTCCAATGTTGGAGATCTTCCCGAGGTACATCTTCTTGTTGTTCGGTCCACTCGGTCAAGAAGTCCGCCAGGGCCTGTGACTTGACAGACGTCCTCGCCTTAAATGTTAAGTCCAGCGGCATCAGCTCCAGGGCGCACTTCGCGATGCGTCCAGTCGCCTCCCGGTTGTTGATGACATCGCCGAGTGGAAAGGAGGTGACGACGGTGACCGAGTGACCCTAAAAATAGTGCGCCAATTTCCTCGCGGTTATCAGGACACCATAAAGCAACTTTTGTACCTACGGGTAACGAGTTTTGGCTCCTGCCAGCACTTCGCTAACAAAGTAGATTGGCCTCTGAATCTTCTGGACTCGTCCTTCTTCTTCGCGCTCAACCACAAGAACCGTGCTAACCACTTGGTGAGTCGCTGAGACATACAGTAGCAGGGGCTCCTGAGGCCGAGGTGAGGCTAGGACGGGCGGCGTCGTAAGGAATTCTTTAAAATCTTCAAAGGCTTTGTGGGCTTCCGTGGTCCATTGGAAGTCGTCCGTTTTCTTTAGCAATCTGAAGAAGGGCATGCCTCGTTCGTCGAGTCGAGAGATGAAACGGCTTAGTGCCGCCATGCAGCCAGTGAGCTTCTGGACATTCTTCTGGTTACTCGGGGGCTTCATGCTCAAAATAGCGTTGATCTTCTCTGGATTGGCTTCAATGCTGCGATGTGACACCATGAAGCCGAGCAGTTTTCCTGATGGGACGCCGAAAGTGCACTTCTCCGGGTTCAACTTCATTCTGAAGGCCCGGATGTTCGTGAAGGTTTCTTCTAAGTCAGCGATCAGGTCTTCTTTCTGCTTGGTCTTGATGACGACATCGTCGACGTAAGCTTCCATGTTCTTGTCGATCTGCTTCTGGAAACACCTCTCGATCATGCGTTGGTATGTGGCACCCGCATTCTTTAGGCCAAAAGGCATGGTGATGTAGCAGTAGGCCCCAAACGGTGTGATAAACGATGTCTTCAGGTAGTCGGATTCTTTCAAACTAATCTGGTGATAGCCCGAGTAACAATCCAAGAAGCTCAGGAGTTGGCAGCCGGCTGTTGAATCTACGTCTTGGTTGATGCGAGGCAGTCCAAATGGATCTTTGGGACATGCTTTGTTGAGGTCGTTATAGTCAACGCACATGCGCCATTGCCCCGTCTTCTTGCGGACCAGAACTGGGTTGGCTAACCAGTCGGGATGTAGGACTTCTTTGATAAAGCCAGCGGCCAGGAGCTTTGTGAGCTCTTCCTTGATGGCATCTTTTCGATCCTGCGCGAATCTGCGTAATCGTTGTTTTATCGGTTTGGCGTCATCTTTGACGTGCAAAGAGTGCTCGATCACCTCCCTAGGAATTCCAGGCATATCAGATGGTTTCCAAGCAAAAACATCTTTATTATTTTGGAGGAAGGTGACGAGCGCGCTTTCCTATTTGGGATCTAATTCAGCGCCGATTACAGCAGTTTTCGAAGAATCCGATGGATCAAGGGAGATCTTCTTGGTCTTGGCGTCGCCGGATCCTGATTTGGCTATCTTCTTCGTGGGGATTTCACCCTCTGCCGAAGTCGATGCAGCCAATCGGATTTCTTATTGGCCACGCGATCTCTCGCGAGATTGGGCCAAGTCGCAGCTCTCCTTGTCGCAGGTGAAGGCTTGCTTCACGTCGCTGCGAAGAGTGATGACGCCGTTGGGACCCGGCATCTTCATGTAGAGGTAGGTGTAATGGGGGATCGCCATGAATTTGGCGAGCGCAGGCCCTTCCGATGATGGTGTGGTAGGCCGTTTCGAAGTCGGCCACCTCAAAAGTGATGTTCTCCGTTCGGAAGTTCTCTCGAGCTCCGAAGGTGACCGGAAGGGCGATGTGCCCGAGTGGTGTAGATGATAGCCCCGGGATGACTCCGTGGAAGGGGGCTGAGCTTGCCTTCAATTCGGCCCTCGGGATCTGCATCTCGTCCATGGTTCTGACGAACAGAATATTGAGGGCGCTGCCCCCATCAATGAGGACGCGCTTAAGTCTGATGTTGCGGACCACCGGGTCCAAGACTAATGGATAGCGCCCCGGGTGAACCACTCGGTCGGGATGATCCGAGCGGTCGAAGGTGATGGCCACCTCCGACCATCGTAGGTACTGAGGGACTTCGGGTTGCACCGCGTTGACCTCTCGGTCGGTTAGCTTCTATTTCCTCTTGGATTCATAGGCTAACGGCCCCCCGAAGATGTGATTGAGCTTGCCCACGGGGTCTTCGAAGGGCTCGGCATTCTCAGCCGCGTTGTTCTTCTTGGCGCCCGATGGACCGGCTTCATCAGTCGGCCTCTTGTTGAGTTGCGCCGCGTACTGCTCGGCGAATTGTTTATAAATGAAGCAGTCCTTAGCCGCGTGCTTGTGATTGGGATGGTGAGTGCATTGAGCGTTCATGATGGCGTCGTAGGCCGCGACTCGGGGACGACGTTGAGAGTTGGAGGTGGCGGCGACCAGGTCTTCAGATCGGCGCTTGCGGTCCTTCTGGCCCTGGTTGTTGTTGCCATTATCCTTCTTAGGATTCCGGCTTCCTCCTGCTTGCTTATCTTCCCTCCTGTCGGGTCAGTCTTGGCGCGCCGCCCTGATGGCATCATTGGATTTGGCGTAGGAGTTTGCCGTTTCAAACATCTGCTTCACCGTCTTCGGTGGCTTGCGCCCGAACTTCCCGATTAACAGCTCATCACGGACTCCCTTCTGGAAGGCGGCGATGATGATGTCATCGGTGATGTTGGGGATCTTGTTGCGCTTCTCGGAGAAGCGCCGGATGTAGTCCTTCAGAGGTTTGTCCGGCTTCTGGATGACGTTGTATAAGTCGAAGTGGGTGTTGGGTCTCTCGAAGGTGCCCTGAAAGTTGGCGATGAAGTGGTCCCTCAGCTCGCTCCACGAGCCGATTGAGCCTCTCGGCAGGCTCGTGAGCCAGTTCCTTTATGAGTTGGCGAGGGCCACGGGCAGATAATTGGCCATAGCTTTGTTGTCGCCGCCTGCTGCGCGGATGGCGAGAGTGTATACGGTAAGCGACGACTCGGGGTCGGTCTTGCCGTCATACTTCTCTATTCCTGTCGGCTTGAATCCATTCGGCCAGTGCACTCGGCGAAGCTCCCGGGTGAAAGCTGGCACTCCGTCGTTGTTGCTATCGGGGGATCCCCTTCGATCCTCCCGAGTGCGTTGGTCTCGCTCTTGGTAGCGGCGATCGAGGACTTCCTGCAGATCACTCGGCGGGGTCCTCGGTTGGCTGGTTCGGTAGCTGGAGCTATTGTTGCGACGGACGCGGTGGTGGACGGGTGGACGTCCATGTCGCTTGTCACGGGAGTCGGCCGTTTGCTCCTGATGCTTCTGCGCGGACTCATGGCGTGGGCCTCTTGGCCTAGTTGTCGATCGGTCTGGCTCGGGCCTTTTGTAGTCTCCTGACCTTAGCGGCGGGAGCCGGCTTTTGTCCGGCGTTTCTGCTACAGACTCAGTCGGCCTTCGTGCCGAGGTGGAGGGATGCCAGTTGGCCGTGGCTGCGACGATGGTCTTGATTTTGTCTAGTATTGGAGTCACGTCGGGGGGTGCCGTCTCGATGACGGTGTCCAAGAGTGTGAGGGCAGCAACAACATTCTGCTGTGGCGTCTGGAAGATATTGGTGTTGCAGACCCGCGTTTGAAGAATAGCCTCCTGAGCGGACCGTCCGGCTGTCCGTAGATCTTGTTTTCTCTTGTCGGCTTCTTCTTTGCGTTTCTTCTCCTCCTCCGCCAGCTTGCGCTCTTGCTCGATCCTGGCTCGCTCTTCTTCTGCAAGCCGGCGGGCCATGGCTGAGTCGGACTCGGCCACCTCAGCCATGAGGACGTCGAAGCACTTCAGCTCGTAGTCCTTGTTGCAGTCGGAGTCGTCGACTTCGTCCGAGGGGATGCCATAGAGGTCGTCAAAGCCGGCGAAGCTGAGGTATTCGTTGAGCTCCGAAGATGAGCATGAGCCGAAGGGCTGAAGGATGACGGCGACCTCCCTCGATCCTGGGTTGCTCGGATCTGGATTATTTCAGTCCGAGTCAGAGCTTGAGGACGCGGGCTCCTCCGAGTGGATCGGCCTCGACTCAGGGGAGAGGAGTTTGCCGTAGATCTCAGCAGCGTTTAGTAATCCAAACGGCACCGAGAGGTCTTCGTCCGAGTAGATCGTCTCTGTTGGGGAGACGAGGAGATCGGTGCATATTTCAGCGGCGTTCGGTAGTCCGAACGGTGCCGAGTAAGTTCCTTCGTTGGAGAGGGTGGACCGCATCTTGGACTTCAAGATGTTGTCGAAGATCTTGGCGTTGTTCGGGAGCCCGAACGTCGCCGAGTGGGTCTCTCCTCCCGACTGGTCCGAATCCGAGTCGAAGAGGGAGAGCTTGTAGAAGTCGTTGGCGGCGAAGTCGCCGAAGCTTGAAGAAGATCCCATCACGCTTGTCGGCGAGATCGTTGAAGAAGTCTTGACACGCGGTCCCTACCTGACGCTCCAACTGTCGAAACTTGTTTCGGCAATAGAATTTATGGGGTCACAATCAAAATCGCCAAGCACAATGGGTTAGACTGGAAAAAAGGATTTAGACAGGTTCAGGCCCTCTCGTGAGGTAATATCCTACTCCTGTTTCGGAGATTCGATCCGCCGGGTGTCTTTATTGATCTCGTGATCTAAGGCTGAAAGCTAAAGGCTTGTAAAGCATATGATATCCCTCAAGGGACGCCCCTCACCCCCCTTATATAGTCTTGGGAGACGGGTTTACAGATCGGAAACCCTATTTTACTCTAAGTCGGCTTCCTCAATCTTACCAAACCGTGACTATGGGCGTTGCCTTATCTCAATCGGCAACGTAACACCCAAGTCATATTTGGTTTACAGATATAGTAGGCGCAATCTATCCCTACCTCCAGTCGGATAAACTTGCCATGTAGATATCCGATTGCCATAATCTCCACAATTTGTCTTTCCTCGAACATACAAAGCATCACCATGTGACTTAGAATTTTCAGGAGATACCATCAATTTCATCTTTTCCTTTACATGCAAAGCTTCATAAACTTCAGCAATCGTTAGTGTATCACGACTATATAAGATGGTATTTCTGAAATTTGAAAATGACGGTGGAAGGGAACATAAAAGAATAAGAGCCATATCCTCATCTTCAAACTTTACCTCCAAGGTCAAATACAATCTCCTTGAAATTTGATAAATGATCCAATATGGATCCATCATCTTGCAACTTGTGCGAAAATAATTTCATCTTATGTGCATCTTGCTGGTAAGATCCTTTGACACGCAGATCGATTCCAGCTTTAACCATAAGGCACCGACAGTTTTCTCCTGTAACACCTCTTGCAAAATATTATTTGATAAATGAAGATGAATTTGAGATAAAGCCTTACGATCTTGCCTCTTTTCTCTATCAGTCCAAGCATCTTGTTTGTTTCCAAATTTATCAAGTGCATCATCTAAATCATTTTGTAAAATTATAACACACATCTTTACTTACCATAATGAGAATCTTATATCACGATCCAGCAACAAAATATCATACTTCATAAAAGTTATTGTGAAGACAAATAACCAAAATTTAATATGCAGAAATAACCAAAAATTTAATACGCAGGAACTAATAGGAATAAAAAACCTGGTAAACCTCACAAAAAACCTGGTAAACCTCACAAAGATTTATTCCTTATGATAACCTTCCGTGTGCATGTAGCAAAATCAACAAAAAAATCAATTTCTCCTGTATCTTTTACGGCCGCTAATCATCCACGCTAATGATCTTGATAATTATCCACGCTAATCATCTGTATCTTTTACGGCCGCTAATCATCCACGCTAATGATCTTGATAATTATCAATGCTAATCATCTGCATGCAAGCTTCAGCCGCAAAGATCGGGATCGGCAAAGCGGATAGTCGGCGACGAATTTTTTTTGTCGGTGGTATGTGGTGATATATGCTGCACTACTGAAAAAATTTATTTATTTGGTTGCATCTGCTCCCGAGGAGACAGAACAGTGCTCCCGAGGAGACAGAACAGAGCAGATCCAAGCAGGACGGTGACGACGAATTCTTTTCCTCTCGAGAAAAGATATAATCTATCTTCTAATCCAACTCTAATACCACTTTTTATAAATACCACTTTTTATAAATAAAACAAAATAAATCAAACACGAGATAAATTTTCGCAAATCTTCACTACATGAGAAATGAGTTTACAAAATTATAAAAAAATCACATATAATCTTTACTACGAGGAGAGTTTACGAGAAGGAGTTTACGAGAAGAGTTTACAAAATTATAAAAAAAAGTTTACGAGAAGAGTTTACAAAATTATAAAAAAATCATATATAAGAGCGAGGAGAGTTTACGAGGAGGAGTTTACGAGATAAGTTTACAAAATTATAAAAAAATCACATAAAAAAATCACACATAAAAAATCACACATAAAAGCTTGAAACCCTTTCGATCTCACTCAAAGAGATTATACGAGAAAAGAGGAGATTATACGAGAAAAGTTTATAAAATTATAAAAAAACACTACCCTTACACATACAAAATATATAGAATATATAGAATAAACTAAACGGATCAAGCTTAAAACCCTTACACATACAAAATATATATAATATATCGAATAAACTAAACGGATCAAAACGGATCAAAACGTCCCAAAAGCCTAATCCAAATTTAGATGATAAACTAATATTTGAAGCAAAATAGGTAAACCGAAACTGAAAGGCTTTAAAAGATTTTAGTACCAGGAGAACATACACGGTAGTGGAATTTAACGGAAGCAAAATAACTAAAGCAGCCCGTGAAATTTGAAAACACAGAGGTTAACATGCTGGAGCAGTACAAATTTATTTTAGTCCACCACCACGAAGTCACGAGCGCGCGCTCATCGCTTCATGGAGATCACATCTTGCCGTGGCGGTGCGCGCAGGTGGCGTCGGGGCACCCCTCGACGCACTGCTCCACGCACTTGTCCACCCGCTCCGCCGCACGCTCCTTCATCAGCCGGTCCTTCTCCTCGAAGTACACCGACGCCGCCTTCTCCGCCGCGCGCTCCTTCACAGCGCGCTCATCGCCGCCGCCCAGATGCTGCTGCTGCGTCTGCGTCGCCGCCGGGCTTACCGTCAGCTTCTCCTTGATCACTCCCGTCACGTTCCCCAGCGCCCCGAGCAGGCCCTGCCCTTGACCCCTGCATCAACCAGGAAAATGTGAACATTATTGATATATTACGTGCATGGCAGATGAGGGATGGTGTTCGGGAAAGCTTACTTGTCGGCGGCGTCTTGCGTGTCGGCCGTCTCCCTGGCCTTGTCGGCGGCGGTCTGGGTGGTGGCCCACGACCTGTCCCTGGCGTCCTGCGCGGTGCCCTTGGCGGCGTCGGAGTACTCGCCGGCCTTCTGCTTGGTGGCGTCCTTGGCCTTCCTCGCCCTGTCAGCGGTGGCGTCCCTCGTCTCCTGCGCCGTCGCCTTCACGCCGTCCTTGAACTCCGTCGCCTTCTGCGCGGTGGTGTCCTTGGCGTCACGCGTCTTTCCGGCCAGTGCGTCCTTGTACTCGCCCAGCTTGTTCTTGGTCGCCTCGGAGGCGTCGCTCGCCTTCTGCGCCACGGCGTCCTTGGTCTCTCTGGCCTTGTCGGCGGTGTAGTCCTTGTACTCGCCGAGCTTGTTCTGGGTGGCGTCCGCCGTCTCGTTCGTCTTCCGCGCGACGCTGTCGTTGGTCTCGCGGGCCTTGTCGGCGGTGTAGTCCTTGTACTCGCCGAGCTTGTCCCTGGTGGCGTCCGCCGTCTGGGAGGTCTTCTCCACGGCGGTGTCCCTCGCGCCACCGAACGTGCGTCCGACGGCGCTCACGAACGACTTGGCGCCCTCCTGCACGCTCTCCAGGATGCCGCCGCCGACGTGTTGCGCGGTGTCGGCGCCCGTCGTCGCGCCGCCGCGGTCGGCGCGGGCGCGGGCGATCTCGTCCGCGGCCGACCGCGCGTCCACCTCCGCCTGCATGACGCGCTCGTCCCGCGCCCGCGCGATCTCCTCCGCCGCGCGCCGCGCGTCGGCCTCGGCCCGCGCTTCCCTCCTGTCCTGCCTCGACGCCATGGCCGCGCGCTCTGTGTAAGCTTCGCTAACTGGACTTACAGTTCTAGCTCTGTGATCAGTGGTTACAGTGGTAAGTATAGCTTCGCAGTGCACGAGTGAGCTCGCCGGCGATGGCGGAAGCGGCTATATACGGCGGAGCGAGAAGCGACGGCGCGACACGTGCCCCGGTGACCCGGACACGTGTGCCTCGGGTGAGTAGGCTGGGGCTAGTGACACGTACGTCGCCGGGGAGCGTGCAAATGCGTGGTAAGCGGACACGTGCCACTAGCGACGCTTATCGATGATTTTGCTTTCTCGCGTGTTCTGCTGCAATTGCCGTTTTGGTCTCCGGATCTCGAAATTGGAAGTCCCGAAAGGATCATGCATCTTGTCCGTTCAACCATGAACAATGGACGGTGCAGATTTCTCCTGCTGCACGGATCCTTGCACGCGTTCAAATATCGGGACGGCCTAAATGGGAATTTTTTTATTTTTACATTTGTTATTAAAAGATTTACAAAATAAATTCTTGATTCAAAATTTACAAAAGTGTCCTCCCGTCGAACAGAACCTATAAATCGTCCTAGAGAAAAGTGAAGAAAATGACGTGATAGGCAATGAAAAGAATGTGCTCTGTAAAATTGCCACCTTCAAATGAGGGCACGTCATATAAATTATTCTACCACTGAGCGATTTATATGTCTCGCCGATGATTTATTTTCTGTAGGATTTTTTAAAAACTGAATTGCTTTTTTATATTGATTTTTTTGAAAAAAATGTTTAGAATTTACCAATTCAATACTTTTTTATTAAAATATTTTTAATGCTTATGATTCTTTTACTATTTTTATTGTCATTGTTGATTTTATGGCTAAATCCCTCGTAAGCCATAACTGGTTGGTATTGCAGGAAGAGCAATTAAATATAAATATTGCTTTGAATGTTAGTTGGAGGAAGACCTTAAGAGGAAGTGAAACGCAAGGAGAAGGAAGACATCATAATGGGAAGAGAGAATAACTTTGTTAATGAAAATGAAATAGAACATTAGTTTTCTATTCATAACGCATAGACAACACAAACCATTCTTAACACATACACCAACATAAGAGACTTAAGAAGTCACATATATAAACTATATGAAATTGTCAACAAATCGAGCTTGAGCTTGTCTATCAATCCCTTCTACGTTGTGCTCCTTCATCCGTAAATACTCTATTTATGTTTTAGCCTCAGTTACTTTCTCGTCATCATATGTCAGATTGACATTGTCGATCCATAGAGTGAATCTGCATATCCTTGGATTGGTCTAAGAAATAATCTAGTTAGTCAATAAGGGTGTGTATGTGTTGCAAATTTCAGTCCAATTGTAAAATGTAAGGCTTTTGTGTACAACGAAGTCGTACTATATGTTGGGACAAACAAAATATCTTCTTTCAAATGTTTCTTCTGCAAAGGATGTAGTCACCTAGCAGCGATCTCTACAACCGCATTTTGGTGCTCGAACCATTCGGGTAAACCTAATGGATTACTTCTCCAGTCTAAGCTAGCATATTATACCCGACGTTCATATTCCATCCATACCTAAATAAATTATGTGATCATTTCAAGTTGCGTTATCCTTGCACCGGTGGAAGTAACTCTTGTCATATCTATCCACTTTACGAAGCCACATTTCCTTACGTCTTTATGTTTGCACAATTTCATTAAACCATTGACACACAGCTAAGTGCATGAAAGTAGTGATCGGTGTGAGTGAAAAATGGACGATACTTACGACAAAATCATTGTCAACAATGTTAGGGCACATGAAACATCTTTGTCCTAGAGTTCGTTGTCTTATGGACCTTATCACCTAACAACGGTCACCACAACTACACTTTGGACACTCTCGCCATGTGGGGAGTCCTAAAGGATTTACCTGTCATCGTAAGGCTTCTGTAGCAATTCGTTGTACGTGCTCGTCCTTCCTCCCAAGGTAGTCTGATCTTGTTTCACTACGTGAATACATGCGTGTTTTGTTGTTCTATGGGTTCTCCGTCTCTACCCACTCAACGAAGTCGTACGACGTACGATATGTTTGCGAAAGATGGTATGATTATGCTGAAACCAATTAGCATTTTATGTAGTTAGATGAGTCAATTGGACTAGGAACAAATGAACCAACCCTGATCAATGTTTGCGCATTGGAAGAATCTTCTACCATGAATTTCTTGTGTAAGGGTTGTCACGAGTATACATCGATCACCGCACGCGCACAATGGACGGTCACACCATGGTGAAAATAGACCAGCGAAAGGATCCCTTCTCCATTCAAGATGCTCATGAAATGGAGCTTCCATTCTCTCTAGATCCTTGTGAATGCGAAAGAAAATAGCAAAGCCTCAAGTTCGACTTGCGTGTTTCTCCAAGGCCCGTCTATATATAGTGGTGGAGCAACCGGTGGCACTATAGGCATTGAAAGTCAACTGTCGGCATGCTATGTGACAACACGAGCACCTGCAAGCTTGCTTTGCTTTACTTGTCAATGCAGCGTTGAAAGTTGATTGTGACAAGTTGAGCTGCACCGTCCCACGCTTTAGTCATATGAAACAACACTACAATGCAGGCGTCGAAAGCAGATGACACAGGTACACAATAAGAGCCCCAGAAATAGTACCACCATATTTCAGTACAAGATAAAACATGAAATAAAACTAGTTAGTACTACAAGAGGGAAAAACACTATTGTCCACATCCGTAACCACATGCCCTCTTAGGACTGGGCTGCCCCCTTCGGCTCTAGGCCCTTACCTCGTGCTCTGAGTAAATGAATTTATCGGACGACACACCCCGTCTAGCTCTAGGCTATTGTGTGGGCGTAGCAGCAGGCTAGTCTTATGTCCTGCATGGTGGAGCACCTCCTAGATACCTACATCCTAGTCTGTACCCATGGGCTGGGACGTCTATCCAACAACATAACCCATCCATGGGCCTCACATAGGAGGTGAACGAGCGTGACTACGTGAGGACAAGGGCCCGACTTTTCCAAATTGTGCCGCTGCAGTAGTAGTGTGCAACCCTGTTGAAATGACTTTAAATATTAAGATGTAGGAAACTATAACGTGTGGACTAGCGATCATAATGAGTTAGTGAAATGCAATTGTCTATAGATTTACCTATTAGACGAGCAGCAGTGTCACAGAAGGACGTAGGTCGAGGGCCATTGGCAATGACGGGACCACGTGAGGTCAAGGGCCCGGGGTCTCCAAACACTATTGTTGCAGTAGTAGTGTGCAACCCTGTTGATATTAAGATTATTATGAACATAGAAGGTTGATTTGCGATCATAACGAGTTTGTATGTTCACCTGTTGAATGAGGTTGCCTACATGGTGTTGAGACGAGGGCTGTCCTTGGGACGCATTGTACATGGGCCAGGGTGGTGGGATGTAAACATCCAACGCATACCGATAAGAAAATGTCCAACGTCCTCCCGAAGATACTTGTAAGCTCATTGTCGAAACTTGGTTTCAGCAATAGAAATTTGGGGGTGCTGTCAAGATCGCCAAGCTCGATGGGTTAAGTGGAAAACGAGGTTTAGACAGGTTCAGGCCCTCTTGTGAGGTAATACCCTACTCCTGTTTCGGGGATTCGATCCGTCGAGTGTTTATTGATCTCAAGATCTGTTGCTCCTAAAGTCGATATCCCTCAAGGGACGCCCCTTACCCCCCTTATATAGTCTTGAGGGGCGGGCTTACAAGTCAAAAACCCTATCTTACTCTAAGTCGGTTTCCTCAATCTTACCAAGCTATGACTATGAGCCGTTGCCTTATCTAATCGACAACGTAACACCCAAGTCATAGCCGGTTTACATAATTAGCAGGCGTAACCTATCCCTATTACCAGTCGGATAAGCTTGCCATGTGGGTATCCGATTGCCATAATCTCCACAGTAGCCCCCGAGTCCTTCGCAGTCGATGAGATAACTTTGCCTCGAACCAAGATAACTCACAGCCAAACAACTCTTTGGCCGAGTGCTTCTGGTGCCGAGTGGTTCCGTCATCCCTGCCTGAAACTCCCAAGTGACTTCAAAGACTGTGAAGGGCTGGAAAACATCCCAAAAAATTCTCAAAAAATAAATATCTAGGTGCATCTCCTGATGCACCTAATTAGGTGTAGCCCCCGACTATGTGGTTAGTCAAAACAGACTAAGCATATAGTCAAGAACTATAAAAAATCATTCTCATATAAATGCTTAGCTCATGCTAAAGCAATCATAAAAAATCTCATCACTCGACAAGCTCACGCTTATCCGAGTGAATTTGCCCGAGTCATCTCAGAACAAATAGTTCAATCAACCCTCGTGGGTAAATACACTCACTCAGAAAGCTTATGCTTATCCGATTGGATCTGCCCAAGTCATCTCGGAACAAATAATTTAGTCGACCCTTATGGGTAAAAAACCAATTCACTCGGCAAGCTCAAGCTCATCCGAGTTAGTTTGCCCAAGTCATCTCAGGACAAATTTTTCAGTCATTTGAAAAATACGACCAAAACATTAAATAGCTCCTGCCATAATATTAGTCTTAATCTAAAAAGATCTTCACCAAGGTGAAAAAATAGCATTGATATAATCATTTAATCAAATGCTTAAAAACCAAACAGTCCCTGTCATCAGGACAGCCATGAAAAACTTAACTGTTTGTCACCTTTCAAATTGCATCGTGCCAACCTCTCATGAAGTTGCGCAAACCGCGGTATGAAAGGATTTTAAAGGTATTGGGCTATTAGACACGTGCATATTGCCGGGCAAATCTGCTTAAGTCCATTCACTTAAGTCCCTAAGGACACGTGTCATGCCACACCTTAGGGGTGTAAGTCTCTCATGGGCTCGGCCCAATCGCGATATGACTTAGCAAACTCTCAAATCTTTATACGAAGCCTCGAGGTCATCCCCGCCACTTCGTCTTCCCAAAAAATTTCCCCTTTCGCAGTACTGTTCACCAGCTCCCTGCGGAAAACCTTAGGCTCGCGCGCGTGCCCAAATCCATCGATCCAGGAGCTCGCGCTTTACCACAAGCTAGCCTCCGCATCCAGCTCCCAAGATCCCCTTCTCAAATCCCCATTTTCCGAGCTAGATCTGCTCCCCCCAAACCGCATCCATGGCGGGAGAGAAGGAAATCCCTTTCGAGCAATGGGCGACTTCAGATGTCAAGGAGTCAACCCTTCGGGAAATGGTGAAGAACGGAGTTCTTCCACCTAAAGAGATCATCGGCTGGCCCGGTGGCCGGCGAGGAGTTCCCCACTCCGAACACCGGTGAGATCGTGGTTTTTACTTCCTTCTTCTACTGTGGCTTCGGCCTTCCTTCTTCTGAGTTCTTCCGGGGTCTTCTTGATTACTACGGTCTTCAGCTCTACCATCTTAACCCCAACTCCATGCTTCACATTGCTCTCTTCATCCATGTTTGCGAAGCTTTTCTTGGCATCCTTCCCCACTTCCAACTCTTCCACCGCATGTTCTATCTCAAGCCACATCTAAACAAGGATGAGCCCTGCGTTGTCGGTGGGGCTGGCTTTCAGCTCCGCGGATCTCTCCGCAGAGATTTCTTTTCTCTTGCTTTGAAGTCCTCTAACAAAGGTTGGCATGCAAACTGGTTCTATATCGCAAATCTTGAACCCAATCTGCCCAACTTCGTCGGCCTTCCTCCGGTCTCAAGGCCTAACTGGAGCACCGTGCCAGTAGCCCAAGATTGGGATGAGGCCAACAAGCTCCTAGCCAGTATCCTGGAGATGAAGAAAAAGGGCCTTCGGGGTGAACAGATCACTCGACATTTCATCAAGAACCGATTGGCGCCTATCAAGGAGAGATCCAAAGCCGCATTCGAGTATGAGGGCGAAAGGGATCCCAATCGGGCGAATCGTGACTCTCTGAGCTACGAGACCCTGAAGACTTGCATGTACAAGATCTTTTCTTCTGGGATCGCCGTCGAGCGCAGCCTCATGCTGCCTGTCCTCCCATTCAGTCTGTATCGTCCTCCTCCTTCGGTAAGCTGACTCAACTTCTTTAATGTCTTTCAATCTTGATATTGCACCTCTCAGTGTACATAAAATCTTCCTTGTAGGAAAACACCTTCATCATCTCGAAGCCGTACAAAGTGCATCATGACGATGCACCAGCTCGGCCTGCCAAAAAACCAGCCGGCGGCGTGAAGTCCAGAGTGATTCGATCGACAAAAGGGCCGCTGCCGGTGAGGATATCAGCAAGCGAGCGAGTAAGAGGAGGATGGTGATTGATGACTCGGATGACAATGTCCCAGCTCCTCAGGCTGAAGTGACCCCTCCGAGTCCATCCCCAAATATGTGCCCAAAATTCGCCGATCAACCAGGTATGTCTCATAATTGAAATCATGCCTTCGTTGAATACCTTTCTGCCTTGATCCCGATTGCTCCCGTCTTTCTCTTTGTAGGAGGCCTCAAAACATAGACCCCACTGGGCAGAGTGAGGGCCCAAAGACATCTGCAGCGGCTAAGGCGACAAGGCCTGCAGAACAAGAATCCCAGGGCCCTCTCCCGAGTGAGAGCGCTCCGAGTGAAAAGCCCCCACCTCCCAGTGAGGATGTCCCACGGAGGAGCCCCGACGCGCCAAGAAGCCCCGACTGAAACCAATGGCCAAGAAGAGATCCCGATCGCTACTCAAGGGACCCCGACCGAGAACCGGTCGGGTGCGAACCAAGAAAAGAAACGCAGCCGAGAAGTACCACAAGGACTCGCCACCGAAGCTAGTAAGCTCTGAAGCGATCTTCTGATTTTAATCTTCAATCTATTTTTTCTTTGTCTTCATTCACCCTCTTTAAATCGATCAGCCAAAGTGGAGGAGATCCCCAGGCTGCAGTCTTCTAAGACCTGGGTCCCTCCAATCAAAATAGAGTGGCGCGACTCCGAGGGCTTGAGGCAGGGCATCGTCTTGAACAAGCAGAAGGAAAATGAAAAAAGGGACATGCTCGTCGACAGCCTGAATGAAGCAACCCGGGTGCTAAATGTAAGCTTTGCTCTTTTCTGTCATAGCCTTATGATTGCTTTTAGCCGACTAACTTCAAACTTTCGTGCAGAGAGTATATTGCCGGTCGATGGCTAAATCCGATGCACTCGAGAAGCTGGTCCCACACCTGAATTCCCCGGAGAACATCCAGCAAGAGTTGAAGACCACTCGAGAAGAGGCTGCATCGAGAGAAGCTGCTCTGGCGGAGGGAAATTGCTGCTCTCCGGGAAGAAAACCTTGACCTCCGGGATTCAGTCAGGAGTAAGCTTAATCCTCTTTATGCCTTTATTCGCAGTCTGTTTTGATCTTGGTGTCACCAAATTTTCTTGTTGCAGAGAACTCGTCAAAAGTCCACACGCTCCAGACCCAGCTGGAAGAGGCTAACGCCAACAAAGCGGAGCTGGAGTTTGAGTTCGAAGGTAAATTTTCTTAAGATAGCGTTCTTCATTTTGCTTCATCTTCG
Source organism: Oryza australiensis (assembly GCA_019925245.2). Taxonomy (NCBI): domain Eukaryota; kingdom Viridiplantae; phylum Streptophyta; class Magnoliopsida; order Poales; family Poaceae; genus Oryza; species Oryza australiensis. Next base: position 3,015,482 of record JAIFGZ020000118.1, on the reverse strand, counting down.
GGTATCTGTGTAATCATATGTCTTTGGCAGCTTATAAGGTCAAAACCCGAGCCCAATTCGATGTCTTCGTTGAAAGGGTCCGAAGGGCCGAAAACGTAAGAGACGACGTTGCTAACGCGGCCACACCAATTCTCTTGTCGCTATTTCATCACGGGCTCGGGACCAGTTCGTTGGACGCCGTCGAGGTCTTCGACAAGCTCAGGAGGGCTCCGGATCAGTACATAGCCAACATCTCAGAAGCAACCACCATGGGAGCAAACTTTGCCCTTGTGCAGGCCAAGTCACTCTATCCTCGGATAGATGTTGACTCAGTTGGGGAGGGCTTTGCTGATGGCACTTCAGACGAGTAGGCCTTGGCGTTGATCGATGAAGCACAGGAATCGGCCACGAAAGTCGCTGCTGATGTAGCCAATATCTTTCGCTCCTGATCATTTTGTAAATGCTGTTTGTAAACTGTGATGTGAACTTGTAGATATCTGGCTTATTTATGTTGACGCTTTGACCCGCGTCTTCCTAGAAAATTTCTTGAGTAATTTTCGTCCGACTGCCACCAAGCCTAAGCTTGATTAGGTCATCAAAAAATTCTCAGTCCTTATCTATTGAACTCGAATCAAAACATTAAACAATGATAAACCAAATGTGAACAAGTTGCCGCAGAAAGCCATGCTTTATTAATACATGTGCAGCCCCCGACTGTCAACTCAAGAAGTCATCTTGCTTGGGGTTGGCAGTCGAGAATAACATGAAACTTAAGGCAATTTAAGCATAGTATTGTTGAAGATGTTTGATGTTCCAAGAGTTCTCCACCATGGATCCATCTTCACGCTTTAGTCGATATGCTCCTGGCCGAGTCACCTCAGCAATTATATATGGCCCTTCCCATAGTGGAGATGATTTGTGATGGTCCTTGGTGGTCTGGATTTTGTGTAGAACCAAATCGCCGAAAATGAAAGCTCGCGCCCGAACATTGCGAGTATGGTATCGTCTAAATCCTGGAAGATATCTTGCCGACTGGATCAGGGCTGCCTCACGGGCCTCCTCCAGTCGGGTCAGGTCGTCCACTCGGTCTTGATCGTAGCGCTCGTCGTTGAAGCTGCGGACTTGAAGAGATTCATACTCTATTTCATTCGGCAACATGGCTTCTGCCCCGTAAACCAGGAAGAAAGGAGTTTGGCCGGTGGCCCGACTGGGCGTAGTCTGTAATGACCATAGAACCGAGGGCAGCTCTTGAACCCATTTGCCGACATAAGGATTTAGCCGGTCAAACACTCGGGCCTTGATGCCTTGAAGAACCATGCCGTTGGCGCGCTCAACCTGTCCATTGCTTTTGGGATGCACGACCGATGCATAGCAGATTTTGATGCCGAAGTCTTCACAGAATTCTTTGAAAATGCCTCCAGTGAATTGAGTTCCATTGTCGGTTATAATTCTGTTTGGGACGCCAAACCGGTGCACGATGTTGAGGATGAAGTCTCGCGCCTTGTCAGCGGTGATTGTGCAACCGGCTTCGCCTCGATCCACTTGGAGAACTTGTCGATTGCGACGAATAGATGTGTGAATCCTCCTGGTGCCTTCTTGAAGGGGCCGACCATATCCAAGCCCCACACTGCGAACAACCATGATAATGGAATCGTTTGTAGCTCTTGGGCTGGAACATGGCTCTGGCGAGCGAAGAAGTGGCAACCTTCACACGTTCGGACCACTTTGGCGGCGTCGGGGACCGCCGTAAGCCAGAAAAAACCTTGTCGGGAGGCTTTGCCTATCAAGGTGCGTGCTGCCGCGTGACTTCCGCATATACCCGAGTGGATATCTTGGAGTAGTTGCCGTCCTTCCTCAGGCGCGATACATCTCATTAGGACTCCAGAGGGGCTCCTCTTGTACAATTCAGAGTCGACCATGACGTAAGCTTGACAACGACGTCGGACTCGTTCCGCCTCATCCCGGTCTTCTGGCAGCTCTTGCTGAGTTAAAATTTGATGAGCGGTGTCCTCCAATTGGCGTCGAGCATGGCGACTTGATTTGCAGCTTGCTCGTTGGGAGTTGGTTTTGTTGCAACAGTCGGCTCATAGAGATGCTCTACGAAAACGTCTGTTGGAGCAGCTTCTCGCTTGGACCCGAACTACGCCAACTCGTCAGCTGCCTCGTTGTTATGTCTCAAGACATGGGATAGCTCTAGTCCGTCAAACTTGTATTCAAGTTTGCAAACTTCTTGCCGATAGTCGTCCATGGTGTCGTTTAAACAGGACCAGTCTTTCATCACTTGGTTGACGACCAGCTGGGAATCTCCTTTCACAACCAACCGTCGTATCCCGAGTGAAACAGCAAGTCACAGGCCATGCAGCAAGGCTTCATACTCGGCGACGTTGTGTGAGGTGGGGAAATGAATGTGAAGAACATATCGTAGTCTTTCTCTAGTCAGGGAGATCAGCACGACTCCCGCTCCCAAGCCGGTGATCCTCTTGGATCCATCATAGTGCATGGTCCAGTGTTGTAGGTCTTCACTAGGTACGTCTTCTTGTTGCTCGGTCCACTCGGCTAGGAAATCCGCCAGGGATTGTGACTTGATGGACGTCCTCGCCTTGAAAGTTATGTCCAGTGGCATCAGTTCCAGAGCCCACTTTACGATGCGCACAGTCGCCTCTCGGTTGTGGATGACATCGCCGAGTGGAAAAGAAGTGACGACGGTGACCGAGTGACCCTGAAAGTAGTGCACCAATTTCCTCGCGGTTATCAGAACACCATATAACAATTTTTGTACCTGGGGGTAGCGAATTTTGGCTCCTGCCAGCACTTCGCTAACAAAGTAGATTGGCCTCTGAATCTTCTGGACTCGTCCTTCTTCCTCACGCTCAACGCCGAGAATCGTGCTGACCACTTGGTGAGTTGCTGAGACATACAGTAGCAAGGGTTCCTAAGGCTGAGGTGAGGCTAGGACGGGCGGTGTCGTGAGAAATTCTTTACAATCTTCAAAGGCCTTGTGGGCTTCCATGGTCCATTGGAAGTCATCGGTTTTCTTCAGTAGCCTGAAGAATGGCATGCCTCGCTCGCCGAGTCAGGAGATGAATCGGCTTAGCGCCGTCATACAGCCAGTGAGCTTTTAGACATCTTTCTGGTTACTCGGGGGCTTCATATTCAAGATGGCATTGATTTTCTCCGGGTTAGCTTCAATGTCGCGTTGAGATACCATGAAGCCGAGCAGTTTCTCTGATGGTACACCAAACGTGCACTTCTCCGGGTTCAACTTCATTCTGAAGGCACAAATGTTTGCGAAGGTTTCTTCTAAGTCGGCAATCAGGTCTTCCTTCTGCTTGGTCTTGATGACAACATCGTCGACGTAAGCTTCCATGTTCTTCCCGATCTGTGTCTGAAAACATCTTTGGATCATGCACTGGTATGTGGCTCCGGCGTTGTTCAGACCGAAGGGCATCGTAATGTAGCAATAAGCTCCAAACGGCGTGATGAATGATGTTTTTAGGCAGTCGGATTCCTTCAAGCTGATCTGATGGTAGCCCGAGTAGCAGTCCAGGAAACTCAGAAGTTGGCAGCCGGCTTTTGAGTCCACGACTTGGTCGATTCGAGGTAATCCGAATGGATCTTTAGGGCAGGCTTTGTTGAGATCGGTGTAGTCAACGCACATGCGCCGTTGCCCTGTCTTCTTTCGGACCAGGACCGGGTTAGCCAGCCAGTCGGGATGGAGGACTTCTTTGATGAAACCGGCGGCTAGGAGTTTTGTGAGTTCTTCCTTGATGGCATCTTTTTGATCCTGAGCAAAACGACATAATCGTTGTTTGATAGGTTTCGCGTCATCTTTGACGTGTAAAGAGTGCTCGATCACCTCCCTAGGAATTCCAGGCATATCAGATGGTTGCTAAGCAAAAACAACTTTATTATTTTGGAGGAAGGTGACGAGCACGCTTTCCTATTTAGGATCTAGCTCAGCGCCGATTACAACGGTTTTGGAAGGATCCGATGGATCAAGGGAGATTTTCTTTGTTTTGGCGTCGCCTTGTCCCGACTTGGCTATCTTCTTTGCGGGGATTTCACCCTCTGCAGATGTAGATGTAGCCAGTCAGATTTCTTCCTAGCCACATGATCTTTCACGAGATTGGGTCATGTCGCAGCTTTCCTTGTCACAGGTAAAGGCTTGTTTGACATCGCTGCGCAAGGTGATGACGCCGTTGGGGCCGGGCATCTTCATGCAGAGGTAGGTGTAGTGAGGTATCGCCATGAACTTGGCGAGCGCAGGCCTTCCAATGATTGCGTGGTAGGCCGTCTCGAAGTCGGCCACCTCAAAAGTGATGTTCTCCGTTCGGAAGTTCTCCCGAACTCCGAAGGTGACTAGAAGGGCGATGTGCTCGAGTGGCGTGGATGACAGCCCCGGGATAACTTCGTGGAAGGGGGCTGAGCTTGCCTTCAACTCGGATCTTGGAATCTGCATCTCGTCCAGAGTCTTGATGAACAGGATATTGAGGGCGCTGCCCCCATCAATGAGGACGCACTACAGCTTGATGTTGCGGACCACCGGGTCTAGTACCAGGGGATACCGCCCCGGGTGAACCACTCGGTCAGGATGATCCGAGCGGTTAAACGTGATGGCCACCTCCGACCACCGCAGATATTGTGGGACTTCGGGTTGTGCCGCGTTGACCTCGCGGTCCATCAGCTTTTGCTTCCTCTTGGACTCATAAGCTTGCGGCCCCCCAAAGATGTGATTCAGCTCGCCCATGGGGTCTTGAAAAGGCTCCGAATTTCCAGTCGGATTATTCTTCTTGGTCCCCGATGGGCCGGCTTCATCAGTCAGCTTCTTGTTAAGTTGTGCCGCATATTGCTCGGCGAATTGCTTGTAAATGAAGCAGTCCTTGGCCGCATGCTTGTGATTTGGGTGATGCGTGCACTGGGCGTTCATGATCGTGTCGTAGGCCGCGACTCGGGGACGGCGTTGGGAGTTGGACGTCGTGGCAACCAGGTCCTCGGGCCGGCGCTTGTGATCTTTCTGGCCCTGATTGCTGTTGCCATTATCCTTCTTAGGATGCCGGCTGCCTCCCGACTGCTTGTCATCCCTTCTGTCAGGCCGATCTTGCCACGCCGCCTTGATTGCGTCGTTGGATTTGGCATAGGAGTTCGCTGTTTCGAACATTTGCTTCACCGTCTTCGGTGGCTTACGCCCAAACTTTCCGATTAGCAACTCATCACGGACTCCCTTATGGAAGGCGACGATGATGATGTCGTCGGTGATGTTGGGGATCTTGTTGCGCTTTTCCGACAAGCGCCGGATGTAGTCCTTCAGTGGCTCGTCTGGCTTCTAGATGACATTGTAGAGGTCGAAGTGGGTCCCAGGCCTCTCAAAAGTGCCTTGAAAATTGGGGATGAAGTGGTCCCGGAGCTCACTCCACGAGCCAATTGAGCCTCTTGGCAAGCTTGTGAGCCAGTTCCTGGCTGAGTTGGCGAGGGCAACAAGCAAGTAATTGGCCATGGCCTTGTTGTCACCTCCTGCTGCGCGGATGGCGAGGGTGTACATTGTCAGCCACGACTCGGGGTCGGTCTTTCCGTCGTACTTCTCGATTCCTGTCGGCTTAAATCCACTATGCCAATGCACTTGGCGCAGGTCCCGAGTGAACGCAGGTACTCCATTATCGTTGCTGTCGGGCGATCTCCTTCGATCTTCGTGGGAGCACTGCTCTCATTCTTGATAGCGCCGGTCAAGGACTTCCCGCAGATCACTCGGCGGGGTCCTTGGTAGGCTGCTTCGGTAGTCAGAGTTGTTGCTGCGGTGGACCCGGTCGTGGACGGGTGGTCATCCATGCCGCTTTTCGCGGGAGTCGACCGATTGCTCTTGATGCTTCCGTGTGGCCTCGTGGCGGGGGTCTCTTGACCTAGTGGCTGTCCGATCTTGTTCGGGCCTCTTGTAATCCTTCGATCGCAGCAGTGGAAGTCGACTTCTATCGGGCGTTTCTGCCACGGACTCAGTCGGCCTCCGTGCTGAGGTGGATGGGGACCAGTTGGCTGTAGCCGCGACGATGGTCTTGATCTTGTCCAGGATGGGCGTTACCGTAGCGGGCGCCGCTTCGATAATAGTGTCGAGGAGGTAAGGGCGGCAACGGCGTTCTGTTCAGGCGTCTGGAAGATGTTGGTGTTGTCGACTCGCGTCTGAAGTATGGCCTCCCGAGCAGATCGTCTAGTAGCTCTCAGGTCTCGTTTTCTCCTATCGGCCTCTTCCTTGCGCCTATTCTCCTCTTCTGCCAGCTTGCGCTCCTCCTCAAGCCTGGCTTGTTCTTTCTCTGCGATCCTGCGGGCCATGGCTGAGTCGGTCTCGGCCACCTCAGCCATGAGAACGTCGAAGCACTTCGGCTCATAATCCTTGTCACAGTTAGAGTCGTTGGCCTCGTCTGTGGAGATTCCGTAGAGATCGTCGAAGCCTGAAGAGCTGAGGTACTCATCGAGCTCCGTGGATGAGCATGATCCGAACGGTTGGATTATGACGGCGACTTCCCTTGAGCCCGGGTTGCTTGAATCTGGATCACCCTAGTCCGGGTTGTAGCTTGATGATGGGGGTTCTTCCGAGTGGATCGATTTCGACTCGAAGGAGAGGAGTTTGCAATAGACCTCAGCGGCATTTGGTAACCCAAACGGTGTCGAGAGGGTTTCTCCTCCCGAGTGGATCGATTCCGACGGGGAGATGAGAAGGTGGCTGCAGATCTCAGCAACGTTTGGTAGTCCAAACGGTGCCGAGTGGATTCCTCCTTCCGAGTGGATGGATTCCAACTTGGAAGTTAGAGCTCTGTCGTAGATCTCAGCGTTGTTTGGCAACCCGAACGGCATTGAGTGGATTCCTCCTTCCAAGTGGGCGGAACCGAACTCGAAAGTCAGAACTTTGTCGTAGATCTCGGCATTGTTCGGTAGCCCGAACGGCGCCGAGCGGGTTCTCCCTCCCGACTGGTCCGAATCCGAGTCAGGGAAGGAGAGCTTGTTGAATCCTTTGGCGGCGAAGTCGTCGATGCCTGATGAAGATCCCATCGTGCTTGCCGGCGAGATTGAAGATGTCTTGACGCACAGGCCCTTACCTGGCGCGCCAACTGTCGAAACTTGGTTTCGGCAATAGAAATTTGGGGGTGCTGTCAAGATCGCCAAGCTCGATGGGTTAAGTGAAAAACGAGGTTTATACAGGTTCAGGCCCTCTCGTGAGGTAATACCCTACTCCTGTTTCGGGGATTCGATCCGCCGAGTGTTTATTGATCTCAAGATCTGTTGCTCCTAAAGTCGATATCCCTCAAGGGACGCCCCTTACCCCCCTTATATAGTCTTGAGGGGCAGGCTTACAAGTCGGAAACCCTATCTTACTCTAAGTCGGTTTCCTCAATCTTACCAAGTTATGACTATGAGCCGTTGCCTTATCTAATCGACAACGTAACACCCAAGTCATAGCCGGTTTACATAATTAGCAGGCGTAACCTATCCCTATTACCAGTCGGATAAGCTTGCCATGTGGGTATCCGATTGCCATAATCTCCACACTCATCCCTGGTAAGATCAATCCCTGACTGCAAACGTTTGTAAGAGGAGTCCGCCTCAATGTTCACCTAATGTAGGATGTCCACCTACAAGTTGTAGGACATTAAACAATAGAATTGTGATCTTAGTTTGTTGAACAAAAATTAATTGTTAGAGCATGTCGACATGATGTTGATGATTGTAAATTGTACCAGGCTTACAATGTACTGGAGGAGCCACTTCTTTGTGGGCCCGTGGGTCTCGTAAACCGGCATAACAAAAATTGCCCCGAGACTGGGGACCCTCATCACGCCTGCAAATCGTTGTGTGATGTCGACCTTCCACCCCTGGAGCCCATCTACAGGGCCAACCAGAACTCCAACTAATGATAGGTCAAGCATGTATGAGATGTCCTGCAACATCGATGCCATCTCCCCACAAAGAAGGTGGAAGGTGTGTGTCTCAGGCCTTCACTGGTTGACAAGTGCAACCAGCAGAGAGCAATCCACATCGAATCGTCGAGCTGGGTTTGTCTGGCTCGATATGGTCTCTACCATCCCACATAGTGGAATGAGGCCGACCTCTATTAACCTGCAATATCGATGAAACCGAAAACATGTCACGACGCCGGTGCGTAATGTAATGTGCAATATTGTTATGCACAATTGTACATTCATCGTACATGGAGACACACCGGGGGTCTAGACAAAGAAGCTATCACGAAGTCCATGGCCTCACGGTCGAAAGAGAAGCACCCTGTACAGCCGGCCAATACGATCGATGCGTCATATCTATCGTAGGGTGTAGTAGCTTCGACGTTGGGTGCGCCATACCTGCAACCATGAAACAAAATTTTATGAAATAAATAATATAAAGATGAACATAAAAATAAACAAGATACAAATAAATAACACTACATGGGAAAAAAGAAAATAACATTTATGAAATAAATATATCTATCGGTGTCAAGGATAAGACATACATCCTATACATGGGTGTTAACGACCAAATTTGGTAACCAAATCCCCGGGTTTGAAACAAAGATTGAAGCGGAATCGGAGGAGTGCACAATCTGCGAAGAAACAGAGGTCGTGTCGGCTGAGTCCGAATCGACTGTGGAGCCCGTCGGCTAAGTCCGAATCGGACCAGGATAGCCGATAGCCGATTCCAAGTTGAGATAGAAGTGGAGCAAGTCCCGAGAGGAAAACATGAAGATAAGGTGTTGGATTTGGTCTCCAAATTGTGCGTTAAAGATATTGCCATCTATGGATAAGGTCCTATAACGGCAATTGTATCTGTAAATTAGGAAGTTATTAGATATTCCTTTTGTAATGCGGCGTGGGCCTGTGTTCTGAGATATTATCGTATTGTAAATATTAGATAAGGTAGAAACCATGTCCTACACGGATATTGTTGTGCCTGGGTATAAATAAGACCCGAGGGCTCTTTGTAAAACAACCAACACACAATCAATCAACTTCGGCGCATCTCACCCTTTTACTTTCGATGAGTTCTTGCTCTCGCTCGGGCTGCATCGGCTTCGATCTCCGAACGAGGTAATTCCTTGTCACAAGTGGTTTGTATCGTCGGGATTAGTGCTTCCATCTTCATGATACTCTAGTTTCGATGTTATAAATTACACAATCTATCATACGCGGCCTATAATCTAGAGCAATGCCTGGATCTATCCCGCAATCGGCTGGTTTCTCTCTGAAGACAGCGGCTGATGGGGCTAGATCCAGGGATTGAATTAGATTATATATCGTGTCTACCGTCTCGAAGGGTTCTCATTAACTTATAGAGATCTGTTATTTCTTTTTGTACTTAATGCTGCATCTAATCGACCTGTTAAGTCGCTTTTAGAACTATCCAGATCTGTTTAGTTCAATGTTTATCATTAGAGACAGCGCTGGAGTTTCAGCCAACCTTACCTGTTTTAGTTATCTTTTAGTTTTAATTGTTATTAGATATATTAAAACTATCTTTTATATTAAGATCTCAATCCATTTAAATGCCCTAAGCCAGTACCAATCTGTCAAGCTACGCTGACACCCAATTGATCTAGGTTTAACGCATTTAAATTAGATTAATATCTTTCTATAAAATATATCGAAGTATTAGCCGATTCACATTAGACCTGCAGTATCGGTTAGGTTGTCAATGCAGATAATTATTATCCTAATGTGCCTTTAGTCTAAGTGATTTATACTGTCTCGGTATGCTACCGATCTATCCCAATCACTTAGTATAAATGTGCTTTGGGATAACAATTATATGTTTAGTCTCTAGACGATCCGATAGGATCTAATTTTAACTTAATGTCTATTTCTTGTTTCTTGTTGGTTACAGGATCAAACCAACTGGCACGCCCTGAATTCACCAAACGCGACCAATTTGGACATGCACTAGAGTAAAGCAAATCTCTCAGGCCAGTGTGTGGGAATCAAATTTCTCATCAACAAGCTTTTGGCACGCCTGGTGGGACCCATTTGCACACTTCCAAGATCGACACAATGTCTGGCGTCAAGAACTCAGAAGTCAACGAGGAAAACGTCATCCCGATAACAATCAAACAACTGTCGGCTGAACAACTAGCCGGCTATAAACAAATGGTTGAGCAGCTGCAGGCTAATTACCTGCAATCCTTTACCCAGACCAGATCTGGGGCCGTCCTCCAGAAGTTCAAATTCAAGCTCGAAGACCTCAACACGTCCTCCGAGGAGGACAAGAAAGGGAAGAACAAAATGGAGGACATTAAACATGAACAAGATGATTCGGAACTCCACACCCTACAGGACCGAATCGACTCGGCTGTGCACCACGCCCTCATCAACCAAAGTGGCATACTGGTTAATACCCTCAACAATATGATAGCCACTATGGTCGACTCGAAGATAGCCGAGCAACTGCCAAGGGGGCTGACCTATTTCACTAACGACCAATTCCCGGGTTATAGGACGTTGTCAACTCAAGGCTTGCCAATCCTGCCACTGGGACAGCCGAATCCTCAAGGGGGAGCTCTGATTCAACCAAACGCGTAGACATCGACTTCAGAGCCACATCCTAGGATCCTAGTCCGACAGCAACCTCAACATCAGGGCCGTGGTGGCCCGATGGTGACGCAGGAGCAAGTGGAGAACATGTTCAACACCAATCGGCGGCCAATCATGCCCAATGAGCCGATTGGCAGTATTCCCCCGGCTCCACATCATAGTCCTGTCGGCAATCGGTTACTTCCTGAACAGTCACAGCCGATCGTGTCTCGGCCACCTCCCGCTGCGAACCATTTCCAGTATCAATATCCGAGAGACCACTTCGAGCAGCAGTATCGGCCACAGACGCCACCACCACTTCGGTATCGGCAAGGACCTATACCGTATGAACAATATGAGCCGATACCCCAAGCTCAAGACAACAGACCTTGGGCCGATCTGATTGCCGATGTGATGCGCAATTAGTTCGGCCGCAAGCCAAAGGACTCGAGCCATATGTGTCGGTACCTGTATCCATAGCACTTTGAGAGGGTGCCACTACCAAACCGGTACAAAGTGCCAGACTTCTCCAAGTTCTCTGGGCAAGATAATATGTCTACCTACGAGCACGTCAGCCGATTCTTGGCTCAATGCGGGGAGGCATCGGCTACAGATGCACTCAGGGTTCACCTATTCCCGCTGTCGTTATCAGGATCGGCCTTTACCTGGTTTTCATCGCTGCCATACAACTCGATACAGAGCTGGGCCGATCTTGAGAAACAATTCCATAGCTAGTTCTACTCCGGCAACCATGAGATGAAGCCGTTAGACTTAACCAGCATCAGACAGAAGAACAAGGAATCGGTCCAAGATTACATTCAACGTTTCAGAGAAATGAGGAACCGATGCTATAGTCTGGTTTTATCGGACTCCCAGCTAGCCGATTTGGCGTTTCACGGCCTTCTGCCTCCAATCCACGAAAGATTTTCGGCTCAACACTTCGGGAGCCTGGCCCACTTGGCCTAGAAAGTGACGGCCCACGAACAAATGTTTCAAGAATCTAAGAAGGCCTTCAAGAAAGTCGCCCACATCGCCTACGCAACAGACACAGATTCAAGTGACAACGATACGGAGGTGGCAGCAGCCGAATGGACCAGGAACAAGAAAGCAATAACCTGCCAATGGTTGAAAAGATCGGCCAAGGAAGAGAAATATGACTTTGATATCACTAAGGCCGATAGGATCTTCGATCTACTGCTGAAGGAGAAGCAAATTCGGCTGTCGGACAACCACGTTATCCCATAAGCCGATGAACTCAAAAAGAAAAAATACTGCAAGTGGCATAACACCACCTCCCACAACACAAACGATTGCAAGGTATTCAGACAACAAATCCAGTCGGCCATTGAAGCCGGGAAGATAAAGTTCGAAGAATCGGCTAAGCCGATGAAGGTCGATGGCAACCCCTTCTCGGTCAACATGGTCCAAGCCGGCTACAGGCGAGCTGATCGGCAGCACCGAATGACGCACAACTTTGCCGAAACGCTAAAATCAGTTAGCGCCGACTCAGGGCCACCCCATAAAGAGCCGACTAGAGATATAGCTGCACCAATCAACATGGTGCACACCAACGGACGATCGGTCGATCCTCGACCCAGGCAGGACAGCCGGCTACGGTTCCAACGCAGGATCTAGGAGGAAGAAGAAAGCCGACGCGGCAAGCCATACCAGAGGGCACCTGATCGATTGGGCGTGGCATACTACCATCGCCACGACGGTTGTGACCCGCATTGGCACTGCGAGTTTGTTGACACCTAAATTTGGTAATTAAATCCCTAAGTCCTATCAGGAATGAAGCAGAGTCGGATCGGCTGGCTTGGCGGAGAAACAAAGGCCGCATCGGCTAAGAAGCAATCGGCTGCGAGGCCAGTCGGCTAGAGTTGGATCGGACAAGGGCAGTCGATAGCCGATTCCAGGTCTGAGAGAGATAAAACCGTTTCTGGTACAGTTGTTTGAAGATAAATAGAAGATTCGGTTATTAGATTGCGCGTTAAATGATATTGCCATCTATGGATAGGGTCCTGTGACGACAATTGTATCTGTAATTTAGGAGTTTGTTTAAACTGTTAATTGTAATGTGGCGTGGGTCCTTCCCAGGATAATGTCGTGTTTTAAATAGTAGTTTAGATAGAGTCCAGAATTTGTACAGATAATTGTATCTTGGGTATAAATAGGACCCGAGACCCCCTGTAAATGACATACAACACAATCACAATCAATCAAACTTTCGTCACATCGCCAACCTTTTTCTTCAGATGAGCAATTTGTTTGGCTACGGGCTGCATTGTTTCGATCCCCAAATCCAGGTAAATGCTTATCATTAGTGACATGATCTACTGTTTCTAGTGCTTCCATCGTAATGACACATTAGATTCAGGAGTTTGTACCGCGCTATTTATCATATAGCGCATATAAATTAGACCAATGTTTAGATCTATCTTACCATTGGCCAGTTCTATCAAGAACTTGCAACCAATAGGGCTAGATCTAAAGGTTGGCTGGTTTATATGCGGTATCCACCATTTCGTGAAATATAAATCGGCTACGACAGATCAGGTTTTTCTTTTTATACTTAATGCTGCATCAGGATTGAACTATTAAGTCGTTTTTAGAACTGCCAATGATCTGTTCGGCTAGATTTATATCTTTTAGAGACAGTCTTAGGGGTTTCAGGCCTTATCTCCGATATGTTTCTTTTAATATATTTATTATTAGATTTATATTAGGACTGCCTCTTATGCTAAGATCGCATTCTTGTCAGACGTTATCAGCCAAAATCGGCTCGCCATCAACAGCCGACGGCCGATTTCCCAGGCTATGCACATCTGGTTCAAGAATGATATCTTTCCATAAGACTCATCGGAATACTAGCTGATTCATGTTAGCTTTCCAGTATCGGCTAGGTTATCGATTCATACATATATTATCCTTTACTGTATTTAGGTTAAACGGCTGATGCTGTCTCAGTATAGCCGATCCATTCCATTCGCTTGGCTTAAATATATTTTAGGATAGCATATATATGCTCATGGGTTCCCTCAGCCGATCCAGTGGGGATCTAACCTAACAGTTAATGTATATTTTCTTGTTTTTCTTGTTGGTTAATAGATCAAACCAATTGGCACGCCCTGCACAGCACAGGCAGCCGTGAAGGACCTGTACTGGAGTCAAGCAGATCTCCCAGGCCAGCGCGTGGGAGAAATTTCTCATCAACACGCTTCTTGGCACGCCCGGTGGGACTCTCTCTGTCGGCTCAACTCGGACGCATAGATTCAGCCGGCAAGATGGTCGACTCCAAGAGCCCCAACGTTTCTCAGGACAACATCGTTCCTGTGAGGATGGAACAGTTATCGGCTGAGCAGCAAGCCGATTACAAGAAGATGGTGGAAGAGCTCTAGGCCAACTACCTGCAATCTTTCACCCAAACAAGATCCGGGGTCGTGCACCAAAAATATAAGTTCAGCATGAACGACCTCAAGGCATCCTTCTCTGGTGAGACAAAAGGCAAGCAGAAGATGGAGGAGCCGACCCAAGAACAATACGATTCGGCTATATATTCTCTACAGGACCGGATCGACTCGGCCATCCATCACGCGTTAGTCAACCAAAGTAGCATCCTGGTCAATACTCTCAATAACATGATCGCTACCGTGGTCGACGCCAAGATAGCCGACCAGCTGCAACGAGGGCCGACGTACTTCAGAGACGACCAATTTCCTGGTTACAGAACGTTGGTCACACAGAATCGACCGATCCCACCACTAGCACAACAAGGGCCGCCAGGAGGGGTCCTCGGTCAGCCAAATCCAACTGAATCGACTATAAGGCCAGCAATCACTATGCTGAACCGACAGCAGCCGCTGCCCCAAGATCAGATTGCTAACATGTTCAACGATAATCGGTAGTCAGAGCCGATTGATCCGAATAGACAATACAACGCCGGTGGCCGACAGCTGTTCCCAGGACCACCGACGCCACCACTGGCACATCGGCCGCCTCCCGCTGATCATCACTACCAATACCAAGGAGGCCATCAAGATCATAATTACAGGCCTCAGACGCCACCACCGCTGTATCGACAAGCACCCGCGCCGTATCACCCATACGAGCCGATACAGCAGGACGACCGGACCTGGGCCGATCTGATTGCAAATTTCATGCGCGATCAATTCGGCCTCAAGCCAAAAGACTCAGAAAACATGTATCGGTATCCCTATCCAGAGCACTTCGAGTGGATTTCGTTGCCCAACCGATACAAGATCCCAGATTTCTCGAAATTCTCAGGGCAGGATAACGTTTCAACTTGCGAGCATGTTAGCCGATTCTTGGCACAGTGCGGCGAAGCATCGGCTACAGACGCCTTGAGAGTCCGATTGTTCTCTCTTTCTCTTTTAGGATCGGCTTTTACCTGGTTCTCCTCATTGCCCTACAACTCGATTCAGAGCTGGGCCGATCTTGAAAAACAATTCCACAGCTATTTTTACTCCGGCAACCATGAGATGAAGTTTTCGGACCTCACCAGCATCAGGCAAAAACACAACGAATCGGTCCAAGAATACATCCAACGCTTCAGGGAGATGAGGAACCGATGCTACAGCCTGGTGCTATCGGACGCCCAGCTGGCCGATTTGGCCTTTCATGGTTTAATCGCGTCGATCCGAGAGCGATTCTCTGCGCAAGTCTTCGACAGCTTAGCCCACTTGGCGCAGAAGGTGACGGCCCACGAGCAGCGATTCCAAGACACCAGGAAGGCCGTCAAAAATATAACTCAGGTCGTCATCGAATCAGACTACAAGTCCAACGACGATGATGCAGAAGTGGCGGCAGCCAAATAGGTCAAGAACAAAAAGGCCATCGTCTGCTAATGGCTGCTGAAGACGGCCAAGGAGAACAATACCATTTCAACATCACCAAGGCCGACAGGATTTTTGACTTGCTGCTCAAGGAGAAGCAAATTCAGTTGCCTAAAAATCACGTGATCCCGTCAGCCGAAGAATTGAAGATGAAGAAATATTGCAAGTGGCACAACTCCACATCCACGCCACCAACGACTGCAAAGTCTTCAGGCAGCAAATCCAGTCGACGATTGAGGCCGGGAAGCCGAAGTTCGCTGATTCAAATCGGCCGATGAAGGTAGATGGCAATCCTTTCCCGGTCAACACAGTCCAAGCCGGCCCCAGGCAAGCTGATTGACAGAACAGAATGGCACACGACTTAGTTAAAAAATCGATTGGGGCCAAGGCAGAAGACAAGCCGATTGGATGTCACGCCGCGTCAATTAATATGGTGCGCCCAGTTATCAGATCGGCTGACCGATGGACGATCCATGAAGATAGCCGACACCGTCCTTAGCACCGGTCTCGGCAGGAAGAAACTTACAATGAAGCACCTCGTCGGTGCAAGCCGAAGACCCAAAGTCACCAATACAAGGTAAATCGCAACAGTGCCGACCCCCATTGGCATTGTGATTTTTTCAGGTACTGTTGGGAATCCGGCATGAGACTACCAACACTAGACGATTGCCCAGCGTGCAACGATCGCCGCGACGAGCACAGGAGTCCATCGGCTGCAAGCCCAGCCTGGTTTGTCCCCAGAGCCGTTCAGCTAAACCAAAGGCGACGGTCTATCCATGATCGGCTCGGCCCGATCCACCAAGACTTCTTCGTCGACGAAGACCGCAATGACAACAACCGCGACGATGAAGAGGCCGACGACGAGGAATCGGTCAATCCCCAATGGTGCCCGTCGAATCTCTTCACAAAGACGTAGAAAAAAAGAATTCAACGACTTAAGCGCGAAGGGAGAGAAGACGAAGTTCGGCAAATGATCCACGAACAGCACCATCGGCTGGGTAAGATCAAAAGGCGATGGGTTCCCAAAGAGAAAACTCTCGCAGCCGACGAAGAGCAAGCCGAAGAGAGCCCAGCCGATCAAGCCAGGAGGGCAGCCAAAGGGAAAGGCAAGGTTTCTGCATCGGTTAACATGGTGTTCGTACTACCAGCCGAGTTCAGCGCTCCTGAAGCCGATGCAGACACCATTGAGGACGACCTAGCAAAGCTAGCAATCTCACCGGACCAGGCTATCTTCGACAAACCCAAGGGGACTGAAAATCGGCACTTGAAGCTATTGTACGTTAAAGGATTCATCAACGGCAAGCCGATTTCCAAAATGCTAGTTGATGTGGGAGTTACAGTCAACCTCATGCCTTATGCAACATTCAGAAAACTAGGCAAGGGGGCCGAAGACCTAATAAAGACCAATATGGTGCTCAAGAATTTCGGCGGCAACCCATCAGAGACCAAGGGTGTCCTCAATGTCGAACTGACCATTGGAAACAAGAGCGTGCCCACAACATTCTTTGTCATCGACGGGAAGGGGTCTTACAGCCTGTTGCTCGGAAGGGACTGGATACACGCCAAATGCTGCATTCCTTTCACAATGCATCAGAGCCTGATCCAATGGGACGGCGACAAGGTTGAGATCGTGCTAGCCAACAGGTCAGTTAGTGTCGTCAGTGCCGATTTGCCACTTTGGGAAATCGAAGGCATCGATTGTTTGTGCAGGAAAATCGGCAAGCCAATTTTCTAAATGTGTCCAATTCAACAATGCACGATTGGAGATGACGAGCCGCGATTGCTCTTTGAACAAGACATGGTGGAGGGCTCAAACGTCTTCGGCATGGACACCGCGGGCGAAGACGATAGCAAGCTCGGGCAAGGTTTCACATCGGCCGACGAATTAGAGGAAATTGACATCGGCTCTGGAGACAAGCCGAGGCCGACGTACATTAGCAAAAATTTATATCCTCATTGTAGATCCCAGCTTATTGATTTGTTAAAAGAATATAAATATTGTTTTGCTTGGGAGTACTTCGAGATGCCCGTCCTCAGCCGATCAATAGTGGTACATCAGCTGCCGATTAAGGCCGGCTATCGGCCGTTCAAACAGCCTCCCAGGAGGTTTAAGGCCGATATGTACGATTTAATTAAAGCCAAAATCACTCGGCTATACGATACGGGATTCATTCGGCCTTGCCAATACGCCGAGTGGGTCTCAAACATTGTCCCAGTGTTGAAGAAAAACGGTAAACTTAGGGTGTGCATCGATTTCAGAGATCTAAACAAGGCAACCCCTAAGGACGAATACCCAATGCCAATAGCCGATCTGCTTATCGATGCTGCTTCGGGCCACAAAATTATCAGTTTCATGGTGGCAATGCAGGGTATAATCAAATATTCATGGCCGACGAGGACATCCACAAGACCGCTTTTCGGTGTCCCGGTGCAATCGGCTTATACTAATGGGTAGTAATGACATTTGGCTTGAAGAATGCTGGGGCAACATATCAACGGGCTATGAACTACATTTTTCATGACATGATCGGCTCGTTAGTAGAAATATACATTGATGACGTAGTGGTCAAGTCAAGGGAGATAGAGGGCCACATAGCCGATATGAGACAAGTGTTAGAGCGGACGAGGAAGTATGGCTTGAAGATGAATCCACTTAAGTGCACGTTCGGCGTATCGGTCGGCAGTTCTTGGGATTTCTTGTTCACGAAAGAGGAATTGAGGTTACACCAAGAAGCATAAATGCTATCAAGACAATACAGCCTCCGAAGGACAAGAAGCAACTCCAGTCATTGATCGGCAAGATAAATTTCATGAGATGATTCATAGCCAATCTCTCGGAAAAGATGGAGCCGTTCACACCGCTGCTTCGGCTGAAAGCCGATCAAGCATTCACATGGGGGACAGAGCAGCAAAAGGCGTTAGACAACATAAAAGACTATCTGAGTTCCCCTCCAGTTTTAATGTCTCCACAAAAAGGGATATCATTTAAGCTGTACCTATCAGCCGATAATAAGTCAATCGGCTCCGTCCTAATCCAAGAGATTGAGGGCAAGGAAAAGGCCATCTTCTATCTCAGCCGACGGTTGCTAGACGCGGAAGCAAGGTATTCACCCGTGGAGAAGCTATGCCTATGCCTCTATTTTTCATGTACAAAGTTAAGGCAATATCTGCTATCCAACGAGTGCACAGTAATCTGCAAAGCCGATGTAGTTAAGTATATGCTATCGGCTCCAGTGCTGAAGGGAAGAATTGGAAAGTGGATTTTTGCGCTAACAGAATTCAATCAGAGGTATCAGGCACCAAGGGCAGTCAAGGGACAAGCCATAGCCGATTTCATTGTGGAGCACAGAAACAACTAGATCGGCTCAGTGGAGATTATGCCTTGGACTTTGACGTTCGACGGCTCGGTTTGCACCAACGGCTGTGGCATCTGCTTGGTCATTATTTCACCCAGGGGGGCAAGCTTCGAGTTTGCTTTTGCTATCAACCCCCACGCCACAAACAACCAAGCCGAATACGAAGCCATCCTTAAAGGATTACTTCTACTCAAGGAAGTTGAAGCCGACGCCATTGAAATAATGGGAGATTCATTGTTGGTCATCAGCCAATTATCAGGAGAATACGAATGCAAAAGCGATGCACTGATGGTCTATTATCAGCAATGCCGGGAATTAATGGACGGTTTTCGGCTAGTTACTTTGAAACATATCCCTAGAGAGCAGAACAAAGAGGCCAATGATTTGGCTCGGGGGGCATCGGGCTATCGGCCGATGCTAAAAGAAATCGACATAGACGTTGCCGCCATTACAACCGATGATTGGAGGTTTGAAGTTTACAGCTATCTCAAAAATCCCTCTCAATCGGCTACAAGGAAGCTACGATACAAGGCGTTACGATATGTTTTGCTCGATGAAGATCTGTACTATCGGACATTTGACGGTGTGCTACTCAAGTGTTTAGGAGCCGATCAGGCTACAATGGCCATCGGAGAAGTGCATGAAGGGATCTGTGGCACGCACCAATCGGCCCACAAAATGAAGTGGTTGCTTCGTCGAGCAGGGTACTTCTGGCCGACGATGCTGGAGGATTGTTTCAAGTACTACAAGGGCTGCCAGGAATGCCAAAAGTTTGGCGCCATACAACGAGCACCGGCATTGGCTATGAACCCAATTATTAAACCTTGGCCGTTCAGAGGATGGGGCATTGATATGATCGGCCAGATCAATCCACCCTCAAGCAAAGGACATAAATTTATTTTGGTAGTGACAGATTACTTCACAATGTGGGTGGAGGCGATTCCCCTAAGGAAAGTGGATTCTAAGGACGCAATCGAGTTTGTCAAAGAGCATATTATCTACCGATTTGGCGTTAAACAAACAATAACAACGGACCAGGGATCCATCTTTATATCGGACGAGTTTGTTCAGTTTGCCGACGGCATGGGGATCAAGCTGCTTAATTCTTCGCCGTACTACGCGCAGGCCAATGGACAAGCCGAGGCCTCAAATAAAAGTTTGATCAAGTTGATTAAAAGAAAGATCTCTGAGTACCCTAAACAGTGGCACAGCCGATTAGCTGAATCACTGTGGGCGTATCGGATGGCATGCCACGGGTCAATTCAAGTCCCTCCGTACAAGCTGGTCTACGGACATGAGGCAGTGCTGCCATGGGAGAGCGTCGTCAGCTCAAGGCGCATTCAGCTACAGGATCAACTCACAGCCAACGATTATTATCACCTGATGGTGGACGAATCGGAAGACTTAGTTTTATCCAGGATGAGGGCCTTGGAAAAAGTTACAAAGGATAAAGAACGAGTAGCCAGACATCATAAAAAAAGTGGTGCCCAAATCTTTCGAGGAAGGTGAACTCGTTTGGAAATTGATACTGCCGATTGGATCTAGAGATAACAAATTCGGCAAGTGGTTACCAAATTGGGAAGGGCCTTTCAAGATCCACAAATACGTCTCTAAAGGAGCTTACATGCTAGAAGGGCTGGACGGAGAAGTATTTCGAAGGGCTCTTAATGGAAAATACCTGAAGAAATATTACCCAAGCGTATGGATCAACTCGTGATTCGGCTCTGATTGATTAGCCGATTTACGACAGCCGATGTCTTGCTTTAATAAGGCATCGCCTTTAGGCATTTTTATGCAACATTTTTCCTAAGTTTTCTACGATCGGCTAAACAGTGGCCGATAGCGACGGTAATGATGCGCGAAACGGCTCGAACTCACAATTTTGTCGACACCAAAGCTATCAACAAAACTTGGGGAGCATATACGTACACGAGCCGATTGCAAAACCGATTGCAAAATTGGGCGTTAGGAATTTTTAAACTTTTCAAGCTCCGTAATCGGCGGTCCAAATACGGTTATGGTGCAGTCTCAGAATCGGCGAAAGTGACGTGATACGGACGGCTAGGACTGATTTCAGGAAAAGCAATTCAAGATACTACGTGCGGCCGAAGCCGATCTCATCCACAAGCACGGCCGCAAAAGACCGATAAACTATACTGCACATAAGTCAAAGCCAATTACAAAGTTCGAGCGAGTTGATTAAAGTCCAAGCCCAGTATAAAAGTCTGACAAATATGTTACAGGAGGCAGTAGCCGATTTCAGAATGTTAAAATATTACAAGTTCATTGTTTCAGGAAATCGGCTATGGCCGACAACGCCGTCCGCCTGACCTGGTCTACCTCTACAATAGCCGTGACGTCGTCGGCCTAAGACCCTGCCACCGGCCGGATGCCCTTCACCAAATCTCGTAAATGTGCCACAGCCGCCTTGATGCTTTGGCGTTGAGCTTCGATTTCTGCTGGCAAGCTGGCCAAGTACTCCTTGTGGACATTGATCTCGTTCGCGACTTGAACGAGATCGGCCAGCAGCTGATCTTGGCGTGTGAGGAGTTGCTCAAGCTTGGCCTAAGTTTGCTAGTGAGTACCACATATATAAAGTGCTCACTAGTTTTATTTTTCCTAGGGCTATCAAGGATCATAATAATACAAGTAATAGGGCTATAACAAGGAGAATGGGTAAGGCTAAATAAAACAGTGATAGACGCGGGAATTTAATAAAGCGAAATGCAATAATTTAAATAAACATAATTTTGTAAACTCAGATAGCAATATGATCAAAATGACACCTTGCTCCTTTGAACAAATCTTCTTTTCCTCGCGAGCGTGAACCTCCGAAACGACGAAGTCTACACGCTGACATGCAAAACAAGGAAAACCCTAATAAAAACCAAAGGAAAAATACAAAAAAGTAGACAAACATGTAGAGCTCAATTTTAGATGAATTTCTCAATTTGAATGGCCCAATTTGGAGTTTGTATGGATTAGATATGAATTTTAGAAGTTTTGGACCATTAAATAGATTCTGGAAATTAAATTGATTTATTAGGCAATTTTTAATTATTTTTGGAAGGAAAAGAGTAGGATGACGACAGTGGGCAAGGACTGTCGTCAGCGAGTGAGAGCGGAGAGAGGAGAAAGGAACTCACCGGGCGCACGACGGTGAGCGGATGAAAAGCTAGCGTACTGGTGCCAACGCGGGGGACGAGGACAAAAACAACCGGGAACGGTGAGAGGACGACGACGGCAGCCGACGGCGGCCGCACGGTGGTGAGGACGGTGTGGAACACGCTGCCGCGTTACCGTTAACGGAGACGATGAGTCCACGGGGCGACGTGCCGGCAAGGAAGAATGGCTTGCCGAAGATGGTACCGGCGAGGACGATCACGGGACGCTGGCGACAAACGACAAACCAAGCAGAGGCCGGCAAAGGAGACGACACCACGATACCAGGGAAGGATATGACGATGTCGGATAACATTCCGGCAAGGCGGCAGGGGCTGCCGGAGTGACGCCGGCGAGGCCGATGGAGAGGCACCACGGGCAGAGGGGTTTCGGTGTATTCCGGGCGAAAACGGGCCTTGGCCGAGGTGGAGGGCGATGCTGCAATGCCATAGGTGGCGATGGCACAGCCAACCGACGCACGGGCGAGGAGGAAAGGCCGACCGGAGTTGCGCCGGTGAGGTGGATGGACAGGCCGGCACGGCGGTCTCCGGACGAAACGGAGGCGAGGCCGGGGGAGAGGAGGTTGCTGCGGCGCTGGTGGAGGTGGTGGCAAGGTCTTGTGCTGCTCGGCATGACAGGGAAGGGCCGCCGAAGTTCGCCGGTGCCAAGGAGAGAGGAAGCCGAGCGGAGGGATGGAGGAAGAGCAAGGGAGCTCGAGGTGGTGTGAGGGAGTGAGGAGGGGCTGGGGGCTCCTTTTATAGGCCGGGGGAGGGAGAGGGAAGGGCGCCGGGGAGGGCAATGGCTAGGGAGAGGAGGAGGTTGGCCGGCCATGGTGGTGCTCAACCATTGAAGAACAAAATCAAAATCCACCACAAATTATTGCGAGATTGGGTGGAGAATTATGGGGAAGTGGAGAGGAAGAGGTGGAGGATTAATTCCCCTCAATCAATTTTGGATTTGAGCAAGTGATTCGACGGGATTTGCAAAGGGAGGAAAGAGATTGCTGTTTGGATGAACAGGCAGCTGGAGGAGGAAGATGACACTGTAGCGACAGGGAGGCCAAGCAGACTTTTCCTTCCAAATTTCCATGAATTTTTATTTATACTTCCAATGCTTAAATAATTCCAAGAAAAATCCTGAAATTAGATGAAAACTCAAAGTATTTAATAAAAATTCAACCATATTATTTAATGATTAATTATTTTATTTAAATAATTACTTAAATGTTCTTTGTATTATTAAAATTATTTTTGGAGCTCCAAAATTTTACAAAAAATTTCGGAGAGTACATTAGGGCATGGATAATATTTTAAAAATATTTCCAGCCATGATTTTAAAGGAAATGTTTATTTCCTTAATACTTTCACTTGATTAATATGCTTTTCATTTTATTTAATTTGAAAATGAATTATTTAATGATTTTTAATCTCGAACGAAAATCGAGGCGTCACAAACCTACCCCCCTTACAGGAATCTCGTCCCGAGATTCGGGGCTAGAAAGAAAGAAGGTATAGTGGGGTTGGGTTGGTCTGCTAACTTCTGCGATTTCCTTTTTACTTACACTAGTTGATTCGATCGATTGCGGGAGTTGAAACATCTTTCTTCCTTAGACTGCTCAACTAACGTTGGCAACTTCGATACTCTGAGAATTGACCCTGTTGAATAGGAGCTTGATGGGGTTTTCTTGAAACCTTTTAAGTGACTTTAATAAATTCGCAGATTTGAAATGTTCTCACAACTGCTCCTAGTCCGAATGACAAGAACTCCAAGAAACTGCTTCATCTGCCTCTTGTCTTGACTATGGATGTTTTTAGTTGCTGCTTGCTTAGACTGGATTGTTGACCTAGTAGTTCAGGTGTACTTCACAACTTAACGTGTCGGCTTGAGATGTTGTGACCCTGCCAATACCTGGCAGTTGACTCCTTGGGGTCCTGCCCAATCGTCTTGCCTAGTTGAGCCTCCAAGCGGAACCTTTCGAGGTAGACCAAATTTCCTTCAAGTTCACCTTACCAAGGTAGTGGAGCTTTCGCCTATCTGCGACTGATGAGGTTACTACCCTTGAGAATAATCAACTTCTTTGTTTTCTTTGGAACTTTGATCTGTAGACTTGGTTCTTTGTTAGTCCATAGAAATAAAATACTGAGGGTGCTCATTCATTCGGGAAGGTTTAGAACACCACATCCAGTTGACGATGGAAAGTTCCACATAATGGTGACTCTAATTCCTCTTGCCATTATGGCTATCTGGTGACTTTCCCATCAGACCTAACGGCTGACAAGATTACTCTGCTTCTCGATTGACGAGGCATACCAAAACTCTTGATGATAAGTTGACCGAACCTTCCTTCCTTCTTGAGCACTTCATCTCATCTTCGGTGATGTCCGGCGTTCATGTCCCATGAATTGTTTCTTATATCCGACCTTGCTCGGTGTAATCATTGTCGGTGGTATGCATTTCCTTCCAAGCATGATGGAGGGATTGGTGCCATCATCTTCGGAAACTTGGCGGTACATCGGCGGGAATAACAGTGCTTGCATTGGGGTAAGCGGCCTTGATTTTGATATTGACCGGAACTTGCATCCGAGCTTGCATCTCTTGCTGCGATCTTTGTTCTTATTGTTGTCCTCATTCTCTTTGGCACCGACCAACCTTGCGAGATGAAAGAGGTGGAAAAGAGAGGTTGCTAAAGATAAGACCTTAACCCACTTAATATTGATCTGATGTGAGTGAACTTTTATTGTCCAAGTTGATTAGGCAAACAACCTAGTATGGTCACATCCCCACCACTGATGTAAATCATACACCTACACACAACAAACAACACACGACCTAGGAACTATCGATACTACACTTCCGGGGAAGATTGGGTTTAGGTAGGCTCCGAAAGACTTCGCTTGATCCTTGAGAAAGCGCGCGGGGTGGCTTGGCTTGATCTTCTTGCTTGAAGCTTGAGGCTTGACTTGACTTCCACCGGTTGACGAGCAACCGGGTTTGTCCTCCAGTTCAACATCTAAAAGAGGTGGAGGGGAAAGAGTGAAATTTGGCAAGTTACTTTGCAAAGAGCTCCGGAGGGATAGAAGAGACATTTTCAAAATAAGGTTTTCACAAACTTGTCCTTAGTGTTTGACCATTTGGCTCAACCTACGGTCGAGATGGCTCTGATACCAACTTGTCACGCCCAGAAATTTATCCCAAATTTTCAGACTATTTTGTGTATTAATTTCCTGTCCGGACCACCGGGTACACAAAATGACAAATCAATACAGATCCAAACGTAAATTAAAGCGTATAAATATACTTACGAAGAGGCACTTAGTCCCCACACTCGAAGAAAACTGCATGGAAAAGCGGGACGAGCCTAGCGGGGCTTCGGCTCCACTCCACGAGGCAAACTCAACGGGTCCGAGCCTTGGTCCTCTAACACCGTCTTCGACTCGAGGCACTACACTTCGAAAGGGGAAGGAATTGCAAGGCTGAGTACAACCACCGTACTCAACAAGCCATGCCGGGAGAATGCAAATAATGCAAGGGAGTACAAGGAATTTATATATAAAGCTATTTTGTAGAAAAACAACATTTCAAACATTTAAATATTTGAAGGCATTTTAATAAACACGAACCTATCACTAGTCAAATTATTATCAAGTCACGCACCAACGCGATCTTGCCTTAACCCAGGCCAACAAGTGGTAACTCCGATTCTTTTAGTGTTAAATAGAAATAAATTCTAACTTGGGTACATTGCTCGGCCTGCCCATAACCGAGGGCGCGACTATTGGAATAGATTTACTCTGATCAGAGGTGTACATCTTTACCCACCAGACATGTCTTCCTCACGTGTTGCGACGTGCCACATGCCACCATGGCATACGGACGGAAGCCATGACATAACTCATCGCTTAGTACTGCCCTAAACAAAGAAGACCGACATAGACTTCCCCCGCCAGTGCCCCGGTCGAGCGAGCAGTCTATGCCCCGGGCATCTCGACTCGTTACGAGCCTTCACTTGCCGAGACGTCGCCCCATGGGCTTCAACCCTTCCTAGGGCTTCATCCATCCCTATCCGTGTCTTTTTTGTTTCGACCGTACTAGTCGACGTGTTAAGCCTTACCCATTAGACGGTGGTAGTACGGAAATGCTTTGCAACGAGGCCGAAGACCGGTCCTTATGACGGCTGAGGTGCGACTAACAAAACCATGCACCTCGTGCCTAGCCGAAAACATGTTTGGGGAATTTTGAAGGGGAAATTTATTGCCACGGCTAAACAGCCAAAACTTCATCATTTACAAGTTATTCCTTAGTCTAATTATTGAAAACATCTAACTGTTTCTATTCAAGCGGGGCTAAGCATATTCCTAAGTTTGCTAGTGAGTACCACATATATAAAGTGCTCACTAGTTTTATTTTTCCTAGGGCTATCAAGGATCATAATAATACAAGTAATAGGGCTATAACAAGGAGAATGGATAAGGCTAAATAAAACAGCGATAGACGTGGGAATTTAATAAAGCGAAATGCAATAATTTAAATAAACATAATTTTGTAAACTCGGATAGCAATATGATCAAAATGACATGACTTGCCTTGCTCCTTTGAACAGATCTTCTACACGCTGACACGCAAAACAAGGAAAACCCTAATAAAAACCAAAGGAAAAATACAAGAAAAGTAAACAAACATGTAGAGCTCAATTTTAGATGAATTTCTCAATTTGAATGGCCCAATTTGGAGTTTGTATGGATTAGATATGAATTTTAGAAGTTTTGGACCATTAAATAGATTCTGGAAATTAAATTGATTTATTAGGCAGTTTTTAATTATTTTTGGAAGGAAAAGAGTAGGATGACGACAGTGGGCAAGGACTGTCGTCAGCGAGTGAGAGCGGAGAGAGGAGGAAGGAACTCACCGGGCGCACGGCGGTGAGCGGATGAAAAGCTAGCGTACTGGTGCCAACGCGGGGGACGAGGACAAAAACAACCGGGAACGGTGAGAGGACGACGAAGGCAGCCGACGACGGCCGCACGGTGGTGAGGATGGTGTGGAACACGCTGTCGCGTTGCCGTTAACGGAGACGATGAGTCCACGGGGCGACGTGCCGGCAAGGAAGAATGGCTTGCCAAAGATGGTACCGGCGAGGACGATCACGGGACGCTGGCGACAAACGACAAACCAAGCAGAGGCCGGCAAAGGAGACGACGCCACGATACCGGGGAAGGATATGACGACGTCGGATAACATTCCGGCAAGGTGGCAGGGGCTGCCGGAGTGACGCCGGCGAGGCCGATGGAGAGGCACCACGGGCAGCGGGGTTTCGGTGTATTCCGGGCGAAAACGGGCCTTGGCCGAGGTGGAGGAGCAGATCGACGTAATGCGATGACCGCTGGTGAAATATATGTCGTTTGATTTCGGCCCACCATGGTCGTAGGCCGCACTTTTCCTGAGCGATAGGGTCATCACGCCGATCTCACCGAGGGGAGGGCCGGCTATATTCAGCAGCCGATGCATTATCAAATCTTTGGTTACCACCCCCCTCGTATCAATCTTATCGGCATAATAGAAGCCGATGGGCAATTGCCCAAGACCAAACTGTCTCGCTGCCGATACCGGGTAATAAAACTCGTAGCTCTTGGCCACTGATCAGCCCTGATGGATTCCGGTCGGCAAGATGCTGGGGGACAGAGCGGCAATGAACAACTCCCTGCACCTTGGGTTGTCGGCTGAGTTGATGTCTTCCCAATTGAAATCGACCGGCAACTCAAGCAGTCCCCGGTCCCGGTAGAAGTACCAGGCACGGTTCTCACGAAACAGCCCGTCGTAGAGGGCGATGAACCATTCGGCCAGCAGTTCGGCCGATTGCCTTGAGCCCGCATGAGCAGCTGCTGCTTCTCCGTAGCTCATGCATCTGGTGGTGGTGATCGGGTTGCCGTCTTCATCTTCGATCGGCTCCAGCCTTGGGAATACGGCTTGTCAGAGGGAGCTGACCGGCCACCCTTTGGGTTGCTAGCACCAGCCACATCTGAAGTAACCACCAGGGGCCGCCAGTGTTGATTGGGGCGTTGGCGGCTATCTTTGCGGCGACCTGATGCAGCATCTGATACAAATAGCCGAGGAGGTACTTCCCCAGTGCGAGTTTGCCCCCGTCGGCCAAGATTTCGGCTACGACCTGCCAGTTGGCGGTCGGCCCACAGCTCGATCCACAGAACAAAAATTTTTCAAGCCACATCATCAGGAATGCAGCGTGCTCCCTGTGGCCGACGGGTCCATCTTTCATGTTCTGGGCGATCAAGCCGCTCCACCCGCCGATGGCCTTGGTTTTGAACTGATGCTGTCCCTTTCAGCTCAGGTTGCTGGGGTTGGCCGACGACTCGATGTCCAGCCTGGTTGTCATGTACACGTCGGCAAGTGTGATTGTCATCGGCCCTTGTCGGAAGATGAAGGCGTTGAAGCTATCATTCCAGAAATATGTTGCAGCCGACAGAAGCAGCTCGTCTTTCTCCATGCTGGCAATGGATAGAGCCAATCATTGGGCTATCCTGGCCTTTTCCCATTGAGTGTATTTGGCCGATTGCATCCTTTTGTACCATTCGACCCAGGCAGCGTCAGTAGTCGGCCATGATTTAAACGTCCCGTTCCAATGGGTGAGGGATGGCTTGGTGGTGTTGAAGGGGATCATGTTCGTCTTAGCCATGATCACATCGGCTGGATCGATGTTGCCGATGTGGCCGAGAAAGAACCTCTGTGCTTGGGTTATGTTGGGGATGAACACTTGATGTGACAGGTGCTACAGTTTTAAAAAAAGGGAAAAAGCACTAATCAAGAATGGTTGCATATTACAGTTTGAAGAAGGAAAAAGTGCTAATCAAAATTAAAACAGTTGAGTGCGAGATGGATGCAACATGGCTGGAGAAGTAAATCCGAATGAAAAAAGAGTTCTGGATCAAACAGGTATACCTCAGGGAACTTGGCAATGGCGGCGGCTGGAATGGCAGTGATGGTTGGCCCGGTAGCTACAGCTGGTGCGGCGGCGGTGGCCGGCGCGATGGAGGCGCTTGACGCAGCGGCGGTGGAGGCCATTGGAGTTGTTGGGGGAGAAGATGAAGTCCGAGTCGCGAAGGGCGCTGAGATTTGACGGACACCGGTGGAACCGCCAGAGAGGAGAGAGAAGGCAGAAGCTTGCGTGCGAAGGGATTGAGTGCGCTTTGAAGGCGTAATTGTTTCGGCCGAGGAAAGTGGCTATTTAAAGGGCACTTGGGGGGAGCCGAAGCTGTCTAGGTCAAGAAAAGAGCGGGAATTTGAACAGGCAAGCAAATCTGTAACACTTCATATCACAGACTTGGGGGGCATGTGTTGACACCTAAATTTGGTAATTAAATCCCTAAGTCCTAGCAAGAATGAAGCAGAGTCGGATCGGCTGGCTTGGCGGAGAAACAGAGGCCGCATCGACTGAGAAGCAATCGGCTGCGAGGCCAGTCGGCTAGAGTTGCATCGGACAAGGGTAGCCGATAGCCAATTCCAGTCCGGAGAGATAAAACCGTTTCGTACAGTTGTTTGAAGATAAATAGAAGATTCGATTATTAGATTGCACGTTAAATGATATTGCCATCTATGGATAGGGTCCTGTAACGGCAATTGTATCTGTAATTTAGGAGTTTGTTTAAACTGTTAATTGTAATGCGGCGTGGGTCCTTCCCGGGATAATGTCGTGTTTTAAATAGTAGTTTAGATAGAGTCCAGGGTTTGTATAGATAATTGTATCTTGGGTATAAATAGGACCCGAGACCCCCTGTAAATGACATACAACACAACCATAATCAATCAAACCTTCGGCGCATCGCCAATCTTTTTCTTCAGACGAGCAATTTGTTTGCTACGGGCTTCATCATTTCGATCCCCAAATCCAGGTAAATGCTTGTCATTTGTGGCATGATCTGTTGTTTCTAGTGCTTCCATCGTAATGACACATTAGATTTAGGAGTTTGTACCGTGCTATTTATCATATAGCGCATATAAATTAGACCAATGTTTAGATCTATCTTACCATTGGCTAGTTCTATCAAGAACTTGCAGCCAATAGGGCTAGATGTAAAGGTTGGCTGGTTTATATGCGGTATCCACCGTTTCGAGAAATATAAATCGGCTATGACAGATCAGGTTTTTCTTTTTATACCTAATGCTGCATCAGGATTGAACTATTAAGTTATTTTTAGAACTGCCAATGATCTGTTCGGCTAGATTTATATCTTTTAGAGACAGTGCCAGGGTTTCAGCTGGCCTTATCTGCCCTGATATGTTTCTTTTAATATATTTATTATTAGATTTATATTAGGACTGCCTCTTATGCTAAGATCGCATTCTTGTCGGACGTTATCAGCCGAAATCGACCCACCATCAACAGCCGACGGCTAATTTCCCAGGCTATGCACATCTGGTTCAAGAATGATATCTTTCCATAAGACTCACTGGAGTACTAGCCGATTTATTGTTAGCTTTCCAGTATCGGCTAGGTTATCGATTCATACATATATTATCCTTTACTGTATTTAGGTTAAACGGCTGATGCTGTCTCAGTATAGCCGATCCATTCTAGTCGCTTGGCTTAAATATATTTTAGGATAGCATATATATGCTCATGGGTTCCCTCAGCCGATCCAGTGGGGATCTAACCTAACACTTAATGCATATTTCCTTGTTTTTCTTGTTGGTTAACAGATCAAACCAAGCGCACGCCCACGCACACGACAGTAGAGAAGGACTGCATTGGAGTCAAGCGGATCTCCCGAGCTAGCGCATGAGAGAAATTTCTCGTCAACAGAGTTTTTTAGGTTCTGCTGGGAGCAATGAATGAGGTTACCCACCCTCGAAAATTGTGCAGCGTGCAGTAACTACAGGGAGGACGAATACATAGGACCACCTGTAACACCCTGAAAATCAGAGATTTAAAAATCAAAATCCAAAAATTAGAACTTACAAAAACTCTTGGGTTGTTGCATCTTGTCGTGCTATTTGGCTCTTATTTGCAAGTTTTACTGTGTGTTATAAATAAAGGAATAATTATTTAAGAGATGGAAAAGTCGAAAAGGGTTTCAAAACCTAAAAGAAAAAGAAATTACAAAATAAATAAAAGAAATAAAATAAAATTTATAAATATACAATTGAAAAAGCTAAGGTTGATAAGAATTTATTTTGGATCAAACCGTATTTTGGAAAATTCAAAAATAAAATGAAATAAAATAATATGTAAGAGTGTACATAAAAAGGGATATATAAAAATATATAGAATAATATATAACAATAAAGTTGGGTAAAAGATTAAAAGTTTTGAATTAAATCAAATTCATAATTGAGGCCAAAACTATATTTTTAAATTATGGGTGAAATGTAAAAAGGACTAAATAAAAAAATTAAAAAGAAAAAGAAAATCGGGAAAAGAGAAAGTGCACTGTTCATAGCCCGCCAGGTGTTCGACGCCGGTCTTGCCGTAACGCGCGCACGTCGCGCACGTCGCACACGTTGCCGCAAGACCACGAGTCGCACGCACGCGTTCCCGGCCCGCCCCGTCGTCAACGCGCCGTACCGCGCCCTCGCGTCGCTCACCTTGTGCCGCGCCGCGCCGTGCGTCGGCCACGCCCACACCCACGCCGCCGTATCGGTGCACGTCGCCAAGCCCATGTCGTCGTTCCATCGCGCCTCCCACGTCAACACCACCGTCGTGTCGCGGCACTGTGCCACGCCGCGCGCCCATGCCACACGCATCAGCCACAGTGCCGCACCACGCCGCCCGTACGCCGCGCCACGCCGCCCACGTCAACACCATACGCTGCGCCCACGCCGCGCGCGTCAGCCACACCTCCCCGTGCCCATGCCACCGTCGTCACCGTCCTGTTCCCACGCCTCGCCGTACTCCGTCGTCGCGTCACCGTACCGCACACGTCTGTGTCAACGCCGCCGCCTGTAGCCGACGTCAGCCCACGCCGCGCCGTACCACCGTGCCCATGCCACTCGCGCTATAGCCATGCCCGCTGTGCGTCGGCCTCCTCTTCCCCTACTCGCGCGCACGTCACCCCTAGCACTGCCGCCATGGCCGCCGAGCTCGAGCTCGCGCGGTCGGCTATAAATAGCGCTCCACGGCCGAAGTTCACAACACAAAAATTGTGTCTAATAGCCTCATCTAGCTCCTCCCCAATTTTCCCCAAAATCCATTAACCACAGCCCATCAATTTCGAGAAACACCGAAGAACCCTGGGTTGAGCCGCACCGAGTAATTCTCCAAAATTCGCCGTCCTCGGTTGATTGCCTCTCATACTAAAGGTACTATTACAATCCTCACTTCAAGAGCTTCATTTCCCCTTATTTTCTCGAACCAAATTATCGCCGGAGACCCATCGCCGGCGAGCTGCCGTGTTTCCCTGTTTTGGCCTCGTCGTGTCCACACCGCCACCGTGGCCTTGCCATGAAAACGGTATAAATAGGCCTTGGTAGCTTGAGCTCCAAACACCAAACTTGATCGCCTCTTTTCCCTCTCCAAAACCCCTCAAAAATCCCCAGCTTCCGTAGTCTGTGCACTGAGAATTTCGTGAAAAATCGAAGCCCGGTTAGAAGAACCCTAAATCGGCCACCCGGAGCAAAGGATCAAAATTCATCGTCTACAATCCGTTTCCTCTGCAATTAAAGGTACTGTATCAATTTATGGAGCCTTAGCCTTCGTTTCCTAGGTATGCCGAGCCAATGGGCCGCCGAAACTCGCCGGCAACGAGCGCCGCCGAGCCCCCTATTCGGTCGCCGCCGCCGCGCACGGTGCCAGGCCAACCTGAGCCCTATCCGAGCAAACTAACCACCTAGGGATGATCCTTGTAGTCTCTAGATGCTCTAAAGCGGGAAAGTTGGGTTCAATTGGGGCCGGAACCCACCGACGACGAGTGTCGCCGTCACCACGGCCGCCTCGCCGTCGCCGGACTCCTCCGCCGCCTCCCAGGTCCGCCCGTGCCTTGGAACAAGACCCTTACGTCACGTAGATGGTGTAGGACTAGCTAGATTCCGAGCTCCGGTCCCCCTCGCCGCTGTCCGGCTGTGCCCCGCTGTCGGCTTCGTCGGGGAAGAAAGAAAAGAGAGAGAAGGGAAGAAAAAGAAAGAAAAGAGAGAGGACGATGAGGTGGGCTCGGTAGCCCAGTGGCTTGAGCCGAGCCGAGGGAGAGAGGGCGCTGGTTTGATTCCCAGCCGACGCAAAGTTTTGGAAAATTTTCATTTTCATTTTATTTTGAGAATTAAAATTTGTAGGAGCCTAATAAAAATCACAAAAATTATATTTTTCTCTTTTTGAACATTAAACTTAATTTACAATAATTTTCTCGAGATTATATTATTTATCCTTTCCTAAAATGTTCTTACAAATAAAAATGAACTTTATATTACCATTTATTTCCCATGAATAAAAACTTTATACTCAAACCCTTAGTATATTCCTCTCAGAAAATCTCTATCTTTTGTAAAGCCCATCCACCCATCTATTATTTTGAAACCCTTATAAGAATTTCAAAACCATCTTTATAAACCCTAGTCAATCCTTTACTCTATATATATATATATGCATATATGCATATATATATGTATATATGTATGTATATTTGATGGCGTTGCTCCATAGAATCCTTCCCGTTCCACATACTAATGAACCCCGACACCAAAACTCACAAAGGAATTTAGATTCGACCAAAGGATCGATGTAAACACTATAGCTAATCTCTAATCCAAATAAATATTCATGGATCATCAATTATAATGCTTCTACACTTAAATTAAGTGGGGATAAGGCCACCCCATATAAATTAAATCAAAGAAAACCTAAAAGTTCAAAATTCATGCAACACACTCGTTACGACCCGGACTTTAGCGAAACTCTAACCCAAATCCATTTACAACCATAGATTCGCCTTAGGGACCGCTTTTGTGATTCATTTGGTTTTGATGGTTTTTATTTGAATTTTGATCGAATTCAATTGGATCTTTCGCACGTATGAATAGAATTCGAGGGAGCCGTTGAGTACGTTGAAGACACAAGTCAAGAAGGTCGCGAGCAAGGCAAGTCATCACTCCCTTTGAACATATTGATCCTATTTGCGAAACTTGTGTTGATTCAAAAATTAAAATGTGCATGCTATACACAAAAGAATACCTATTCTTGTTATGCCATGTCTTGATGTTGATTACCTTTAGTTATACTCTTTGCAACCCTCGATATGATGTGACCGAAGAAAATCTTTGGTAAAATGCTTAGCCATGTCATGATTAGATTCAATGCATATTCATACTTTTACAAAAGAGCTATATGCTTGGGCAGCTACTTTAGGGAAGGTAGTTGACATACGGCAAGTGGAGACATGAGCGCCACATTGCCATGAGAATGATAAAATGTGTTTGTTGAAAAGTGAAAATTCAAAACCAATGTTTTTGACTGGGGCGGCTGGATGATTTGGGTGGATTCCGGCAAAGGCAAGTACCGTCCCTAGTCAACTAAGGACCGAGCCATGAGACTCACAACATGGAATGAGCCAGTACAACCGTACTTCTCGAATGGGTATAGACCTAGCGGATTAGATAGCCGAGCGGAGGCAGTATCCCTGCATAGTGGTTCAGGTGTTGAGTTGTGGTTGGTGTTGTTGAGATGGGGCTATGGCCTATGTATTGAGTGATGAACGAGGATTGAGTGAGTTTTTTTACTTATCCCGGGAGCGCCAGAACTCCTCATACAACTAGGAAATAACGGCTAGAGTGCAAGAGGATTTAAGTTCATGGAGCGAGTACTGCCAAAGTGAGGTTATCGAAAGGCTTTGCCGTGACCGTCTCATGTGTTGGGACGTAGGCTCATTCGTTGGGCAGTCACGGAGTACGGGTAAAGTGTACATCCACTGCAGTGTGAGTAAATCAATCTATTCGAATAGTCGTGCTCACGGATAATGAGCGGTGTGACAAGTTTCTCTCTTGGCTAGACTCTAAATTCTAAAATGATGGGATAGGTTTGCATGATGATTTTTATGTACTGGTGAACCAACTTCTCGAGATACGAGAAGGGTAGGCTCCCCAGAAAACCATGACGATCCGGTGGCGGAAAGCTATCCTTGGGATCATAATAGATGGTGGACAGAACCGTTGCTGACTTAATGAACTATGGTAATAGAACTTGACCAGGCTAGATGTTAGGTTTGCAAAAAGAATTATAAAACTGGCTTTGTGCAAATGAACCACAACCATCCTTTGAGAATCCCCTATCATATGCATCTTTGCTGTGTTGACTTGCTGAGTACAGTTGGTACTCACCCTTGCTACACGCACAAACATTCAGATGTGGATAATGAAGTCCCAGAAGATCCGTATGCATACTACCAGGGGGGTGTGGAAGACGATGGCGTCCAATAGGTCTTAGCTCCGGTCGTTGCCTGTGGCAATGGCGTGTCGCTGCCTCCTTTTCGCTGCCTTATCTAAACTCTGTTTTTGATTGTATTCCGGACCGTTTGGTCCTAAGTTCTAGATATTGCCTTTGGGCCCTATATTGTAATATTTTTTGTGGGTCGATGAATGTATCATGCACCAGATGATTCAGCAATGTATTCGTGGGTACCAAACTACTCGATCCAAGGAAATGATACTATGAACACGAATGATTCTCGTCCTCAAAAACGGGGGTCGACACCACCACTGGAAAGTTCTAGCCGATTCGTCCCCCGAGCAGTTCAACTTAATCGGCGGAAACACCCCGTTCACGATCGGCTCGGCCCCATCCACCAAGACTTCTTCCAGGAAGAAGATCAAGAAGAGGCCGATGAAGAGCAATCGGCCAACCCCCAATGGTGTGTCACAACCCGATTTTCGTTCGGGATTAAAAATCATTAAATAAATTATTTTCTAGAAATTAAATAAAAAGGCAAAATCAATTCTCAAGTGAAATAAAGAAGGAAATTAAAATTTCCTTTAAAAATCATGGCTGAAAATATTTTTGAAATATTCTCCATGCCCTAAAGTATTCTCTCAAATTTTTCGTGAAATTTTGGAGCTCCGAGTAATTTCAATAATACAAAGAGCATTTCAGTAATTATTTAATAAATAAATTAATCACTAAATGGTCTGGTTATATTTTTTAAATACTTTGAGTGTCCTTATATCTTCAAGAATTTTCTTGGAATTATTTGAGCACTGGAAGTATATATAAAAATTCCAAAACCATTTATGCGATTAATTTAAAAGAAAAATAAATTTAAAAGTCCTCTCCTGCTCTCGGGCCGGTTTCGGCCCATTTTCCTTGAAAGTCCGCTTTTCCTCCCTCCGCGCGCGTGCCTTCTCTCTCTCTCCCGGGTCGGCCCAGTGGCCACGGCCCGTTCCTGCTCGCGCGCGCGCCAAGTCCCTTCAGCCTCCCTCCATTCTCCGAGCCGATGACAGGTGGGGCCCACCTGTCATCCCCTTCCTCGCACCCGGCCGCCATTGTCGTGCAAGCAGCGCCTCGTCGTCGCGATTCCCGCCGTCCCCGCTCATCCCGTGCTCGCCCTAACGCTGCACCCATCACGTCGCCGTGTTTCCCCTTTATTTTCCCCTAACCCCGTGCCATGAATCGCCGCCTTTCAACCACGCACTTCAACCGTCGCCGTCCACCGCCTTCGCCGCTAAATCCGCCACGCACCGACCATGCCCGCGCCTCCCGGCCTTTAAATACCCTACCCGAGCTCCCTCTCCCTTTTCCTCTCCGTTGCCCGAGCCCGCCGAGCTCCCTAGCGCTATCCCCGCGTCTCCCCTCGCTCCGCCGCTCGCCACCGCTCTTCGGCCGTGCGCCACCGCCGCTCCAAGCCCCGCCGCCATGCGATGAGGCCATCACCAGCTTCGCCGTTGTGCCGTGCACGCTGGCCGCCGCTCCCGTGCCCGGATCACTGCCGTACCGCCTCGTCGTCGTGCTCCCGAGCCACCACCGCCATAGCCGATCTCCGCCACCGCTTCCGCCGCCGCGCTGCTCACCACTGCGTCGTCCCCTTTAGCTCTATCGCATCTCCCCGAGCGCCGGCCGCCCCTCTGCCGTCGCCAGCCGTGGCCAGGACCGCCGTCCGTGTCGTTGTCCTGAGCGCCGGCCGCAGCCACTCGCTGCCGTTCGCTCGCGCCGCCCCTTTTTTCCGTCGCGTTCGGTGAGCCGCCTCCCCTTTTCGCCTTTTCGCCTCCTCCGCCGCCCTTCGCCGCTTGCCGCCGCACCGATGGCCACCAATGGCCGCCGCCGGCGACCATCGGGTCGTGTGCGCCGCCGTCGCGCCGTCGCCGGCTGTCGTCGGCCGTCGCCGCCTCTCAGCCGCCCGATCTGCCTCGGGGCAGATCATGGCCGTCCATCCGGCCGCCCGCGTGGCTGCCGTGTCGGCGCCACGTGTGCACCATGTGGCGCGCCCGCCCGTAGACCGCCGTGGGCTTGGTCCACGGTGGACCGGCCCGTGGACCGCGCCGCCACCCTGGCTGACGTCAGCCCTTGGCCGCTGACCTCAGCGCCGCTCTGCTGACGTCAGCCCTAACCCTTTTCCTTTGAAAAATAATTAAAAATAGCACAATAAATTTAATTAATTTCCAGAATTCATTTAAATGGTCCGAAACTTCTAAAATTCATAGGTAATTCATACGATTTTTTTAGATTTGTTTATAACCGCTAGAATTTCTTGCTTCAATCTAAATTAAAACCTATGTCAAGTTCTTAGATTTAGGATAACCTTGTCATCTGCTCTAGACCTTCTCGGACACCCAAGAATGATTTGATGAGTCCGACAACGGTTGTCTTGAGAAGTTTTGTTGGGAGACATCAGTTAAATTATTTGCATTAAAGTTGGGGGCTATTGTCAGTGTCAAGGATAAGACATACCTTCTATATATGGGTTAATGAGATATGACAATACCATATACCCGATAGTATACGAGAAGGTATCCTATAATTAAGGAGATATGGCTAATGAAGAGGGAAATTATCTTCTCAAAATAGAAGGTGTTAGAGTCTTAATTGGAGAAAATAAGGTTTCCTTATGCCCGTATTATGTTCTATCTCTCCGAGTTCTATTTGGAGAGGAAGATAATTTCTGCTATATATACAAGGCCCTCGCGTTCATGGAGGTGATCGAGTTACAAGCCATAGCCAAAACCACGTCCAGAAGCAATCCCGAGAAAGTTAGCATTATATTCACCGAACAGATCTCGTCAGGATGTTTCCGACAACCTCTAGTTGGCGGATTTATCTAGTTGTTCTATTCTCCATTGTACTCTGAGCGATATTTTGATCCATAATACATATAAACTGGAGTAGGGTTATTACTCTTTTTGAGGGTCCGAACCAGTATAAATACCTATCCCCTGTTTGCTTGATCATATTCTTGAGTATACCCTGGTTCCAACAATCCCCATACTATAAAAACACTGTGGTCGGTGTATAGCCCGTCGACAATATCAAAGATGAAAAAAACATAAAAACACTGAATTGGAACAAATAGAAATTAAACTTTAATACAAACACCACAATATGTAGATAAAACAATAGTAGTTCATAAGAAGTACAATAGTAGTTCATAACAAGTACAACATGATAGTTCATCTTTCACATCTAATTAATTAGTACAACAACCTTCAACGGAACACGATAGTAATGAACTTTTCAAAAACTGAATGCATCACACTTAGACAACATCGCCATTTTATGGTTGGGAACGCCTAGCACGAAGACGCCTTGTAGTGGTTTCTTCACCTGGCTGTCAACTACCATACGCACCATCGACAGATGGTCCAACTTCTGTAGCGTGTGAGCTAGTAGTTGTTTTAGGACACTTCTTACATGTGTGATCATATTCATCGCACTTGCTACACCTCCTCACCCTTCCGCTTGTTTCAAACTCATCCATGTTATTCTTTATACGCCTTGTCTTTCGTCGCCCTACTTTTACCCTAAGTGCTCCTCGAACTAGGACATACAAAATTTGTGGTTGCATATACCAATTATTCCAAAATCATATATATCATGGTTTCATGTGTGGTACACAACTTCCTTCATAAAGTTGGGTGAAACATAACACCGTGGATAAATCCCGCACTCACTGCAAGCAGGGAATACATGTGTGCATGGCTTGTGAAGTTAATATGGATTTCGGCATAAGCATGAACATGTTCTATCAGCTTTTAGAACACATTCTTGCACTGCTCTCTTACGGTTGATAACACGCCTTACTTTATCCCTACATTGAACTTCATACCTATGCTCCGCCGTACCATGAGGCATTGCTCGATGATTCCGGGCCTTCTTTATACCCTCATCAATGTACTCCTTTACTTTGTGGGCATATATCAACCCACTATCTAACATGGAAGGCCCACCTACCATAAAATGATCCCTGAAGTACTTGCAAATGCCATGGAAAATGAACTCAACGATGCCAACAAGCAGGAGCGCACGTGCGCCTAACCCATTTGTACATCTCCACTAAGTTTGTGGTAATTATACCGTAGCACGAACCATCCTTATCGTACAATAAAGCCCACTTATCCTTTGGTTCATTCTCAATCCACTCAGAAAATTTAGAAATTTTCGATGCTTTCGTTCTCTTCATTTGTGGTGGATCACTCATAAGATGACCAAGTGCTTCCGGAGCATCATCACCTTCAGGTTGCAGCTTCGATTTGTTCTCACCTGTTTGCTTAGTAGTCAACTCATCCAACCTGTCCCACAACTCATTGATCTCCTTCTGCTGGTTTTGTGAACATAACCTCTTGAAAAGGTCCATCGACTCTTGTTCCTGAATTGTTTGTAGAAGTTAGCAACCATATGCCTCGTACATCATCTGCTCCTAACATCTGGCCATTTGGCTGCACCATACTCAGAGCTACCATGCTTCATATCATCGATAGCCTGCATCAAGCCTGCATGTCGGTCATGTATCAAGCAAGCATCTGGTCTTCCCTTCATAATGTGTTCCTTCACTCATTTTAGGAACCAATACCAACTGTCAGTGTTCTCACTCTCAACAAATGCAAAAGCAACCAGTAACAATTGGTTGTTCCATCAACACTTATGGATATCAAAATTTGGCCTCTATATTTTACCGGCTAGGAATGTGCCATCAATGCATAGGATGAGGCGACGGTGCACAAATGCCAGGATGCAAGCTACAAAAAGAAGAATGCTCTCTATAGAATGCTTGCATTGGGATCGTCAGACTTAGTTGATGGATAGTGTTGAAGGTCGAAATAGGTGTCTAGATTCCTAAACTGGATGGTTGCTACCAATCTTGGCATTATCATAAAATGCTTTAAATGTGTGAAACCTTGTCTCTATAGTCTTTTGTTTCGCCCTCCATGCATTCACATAGCTGATGGTTTACTTGTATTTTTCTTCTATGTGCGCAATGATTGACTTTGGTTCAAAGTTTAGGTTCTTCATAACATGGCCATACACTGTAGGTGCTACGAATGTTGATGTAATATTACGATGGTACTTCTCCACTCCTTGTAAGGGGCACAAATGCTCCGTAACAATTGAGACTTGCCAGTAATCCTTCCATTTACCCTTGTATGTGTGAACCCGCCATGGACAACCCTCTCTCTCCTTCACACACCTCACCTCATCCACAGTTTTGTAAGACTTCTCTACCCTGAACTCCCTCTACAAAGAAATAGCAAAACACTTCACCTCCTCCTTCAAATCCTCCAATTTAACATAATGAGCACCCTGCACGACCTCGTTCTCCTTATACTCCCACGACACGTGATGACCCTCCAAGACGACAAGGCAAGAAAAATACTCATTGCAAAAATCTGAAGGCATACATAGGAGTACCATCGTCATATGATGCATCTCCAACATCCTCCTCGTTCTCCGCACCCTCTCTTTTCATCAGATTCACAATACTATCAATCCTCTCTCCCTCGTCAACCTCTCCGGTTTCTTCTACCCCAATTTCTTGTAGTATAGGATTGTCTTGCTTTTCCCTTCCACTTTCATACTTCCCACATCACTAGGCATACTTGGTCCCTCATCATCCCCCATGGCTACATCTACTATGTTTCCCTTCTCGTACACCTGAGCAAAAATAGCAAGTGGCCAACAACGTTCACATGCTCTTAGCCAAACACTTGAACTCAGACAAATCTAACCTATTCTGACCATATCTAGAATTGCCTTCACCGTAATACAAGTCGAATATCAGCTTAGTTGACTTATTTGTTTACGCATTAAAGTTCCGTTATAATACATTAAACTAAACACAATTGCTAACTATGTTGCTATATATATAACTAATTAATCATGTCATAAGAGTTACTACAACCTATATACATACTAGATCTACACCCATAACATCGTATTTTACTGCTAACATGAGCTAATTAATAACTTGCAATGTGTTAAAATGTTAATGCAAACAATATTTTACCTCCAATCGAGTACGCAATCTGATAGGGCTCCGCCGCTTCCTTCTTACCAATCCCCTCAACCCTCTCTTTTTTCTAGAATTTTGAGGAATAAAATGAGATTTTCGGATAGGAAGGAAGGCTTTTATAGCCGGGGCGAATAAATCACCCTCCCTTAGAATTAATGTCCTTTTGCAGGCGGCCCCCCTCCCAGCGATAAATCGTCGTAGCATAGGGCGAGAAGGGACCGCTTGTAAAATTGTCGTGGTGCGCTGTGGACCCCCGTTTTTGGAACGGGAATCTTTCGTGTTCTTAGTATCATTTCCCTGGATCGAGTAGTTGGTACCCACGAAATACAGTACTGAATAACCAGGTGCACATGCACGAATAGTCTTACAACAAAATTATTACAATGATAGGCCCGAAGGCAATGTTCACCACATAGGACCTCATGGTCCGGTTACAACACAAAAGCAGAAATTAGATAAGGCAGCGGAATAAAGGCAACGGCATGTCGGTTGCCACAGGCAACGACCGGGGATTAAGACCTAGTAAGCA
Organism: Oryza australiensis; assembly: GCA_019925245.2. Classification (NCBI taxonomy): domain Eukaryota; kingdom Viridiplantae; phylum Streptophyta; class Magnoliopsida; order Poales; family Poaceae; genus Oryza; species Oryza australiensis. The sequence continues at coordinate 2,973,638 of JAIFGZ020000118.1, read as the reverse complement.
CCTCCAACTTCTTCGCCTTCCTGGTAGTAGGCGTAAGGATCCTCCGTTTCTTCATTCCCAACATCTGAAGGTTTGTGCGTATAGCAAGGGTGAGTACCAACCGTACTCAGCAAGCCAACACAGAAGTGATGCATATGATAGGGTTATTCAAGGAATGGCTGGAGCTCTTTTGCATAAAGCCAATTTTTAAAAATCTTTTCACAAGCCTAACAACTAGCCAAGTCAAGTTTTAGTCCTATAGTTCATTAATTCAGCGACGGTTCTGTCTACCATCCATCGTGATTCCAAGGATGGCTTCCCGCCTCCGATTCGTCATGGTTTTCTGGGGAGTCCACCCCTTCTCGCATCTCGAGAAGTTGATCTACCAGCGAATAAAATCATCATGCAAACCCATCCCAGCATTTTTAAGTTTAAAGTCTAGCCAAGCGAAAGTCTTGTCACGATGCTCAATATCCGCGAGCACGGCTATTCGAATAGATTGATTCATTCACACTGTAGTGGATGTACACTTTACCCGTACTCCGTGACAACCCAACAAATGAGCCTACGTCCCAACACATGAGACGGTCACGGCAAAACCTTTTGATAACCTCACTTTGGCAGTACCCGCTCCATGAACTTAAGCCCTCATGCACTCTAGTCGTCATTTTCTAGCAGTGAGAGGAGTTCTGGCGCACCCGGGGTAAGGGAAAACTTCCTCAATCTTTAAGTTCAATTAATATCGATTTAATTTCAACATCCACAACATGGGTCGCAGCCTCATCTTCATTACACAAACCACATCATGAAGAACCATCTATGCAAGGATACTGCCTCCGCTTGGCTATCTAATCAGCTAGGTCTATACCCATTCGAGAAGTACGGTTGTACTGGCTCGTTTTTCCGGCTATCTCATGGCTCGGTCCTTAATTGACCAGGGTCGGCACTTGCCTTTTCCGGAATCCATCCAAATCATCCGATCGCCCCAGTCTAAAACATTTGTGTAGTACTTTCAATGTTCATCAAACTTAGTTCATCATTCTCATGGCCATGTGGCGCTCATGTCTCCACAGGCCGCATCTCTACTACCTTCCCTAAGGTAGTTGCCCAAAGCTTTTCATAAAGTCATGAGTATGCATGAATCTAAGTTTAGCAAGGCTAAGCAGTTTACCGAAGTTATTCTCTGGTTGTTTGTATCACTTCGAGAGTTACAAGGAGTAATTCTAAAGGTAATCAACAGCAAGGTATGGCGTAACAAGTATAGGTAACTCTGTATAGCATGCATGTTTAGAGTTTAAAATAACATCATTTCACAAGTGGGATCAATATGTTCAAACAGTGTGATGACTTGCCTTGCTCGCACGCTTGTGGAGTGGTGTCTTCAACGGGGTCGATGCCGGTCTCTTCAGGTGCTACTCGTATGTGCGAAAGATCAATCGAATCCGATTAGAATCCAATATAACACCAAAAGGTCGAAAAGATCCGTAAAAGCCACGAAAACGATTCCAAGCGCTAAGCCTAAATTCCTACTTGAGTTTGTACTAGGATCGCCAGGGAAAACTCCAAGTTTTGACATCGGGTCGATGACTTAGGGTTTTCGCAAAGCGACGATCGCGATTTGTTCGAGAAAATAGATTTGAAAATATCTGCGGAGGGATTGGTGCTCGAGGTTTTGAAGATTTGAGTACAAAAGAGCAGCACATTTAAACTGTGAGAAGGCATTAAACGAAACCCGGATTTGAAAACGGCGCGAAACGGTATTTCGAAAAAGTCGCATTTTGATTTTTAAATTTTTCACCGAGAAATCATGCAAGAAAATAATTTATTTTTGCCCAAAATTTTACTCAAGTCTTCCCAAAATATTTTTCCAAATTTTTCCCCTATTTTTCTTTTTTTCTTTATTTTCTCGCGCCACTTGTTCATTGCCCGTAACGTGTTCGACCGAGGCTCAGGCAAAAACAGAGGCGGCAGCTGGCGCTAGCGCATGGGGAAAAAGGGGCGGCGGCGGGGCTTACCAGCGACGGCGGCTCTCGGGGAGGTACGGCGAGGCTCGGGCGGCTTCGGCGCACGGCGGCGACGGTGGCGCTCGGCGGTTAGGGCGGCGTTGGTGCTCGGGAAAGGGAAGAGAGGCGGCGGCGGTGTGGGAGAAGGGGAGGGCTTCGGCCTATTTATAGGCGCGGCCGGGGAGGAAACGGGAGGGAAGGGAAGGGCGGCGCAGGCGCGGTACGGCGGTCTCCATGCGGCGGCGCGGGAGGCCAGGCCGGGCGCGCGGGTTTGCGACGTGGCGAGAGAGGCGCAGCGCGCGAACGGGCCGCGTACGGCGTCGAACACGTGGGCGATCACACGGGTGCGGGCGGGATTCGGGCAGCGGCGGGCGCGCGAGGGCGCGACGCGGGCGGGGTCCGACGCGGTGGCGGGCGCGTGGCGCGACGAGCGGGCGCGGGGCGTGGGGCGGGTACGGCGCGTGGCTGCGAGGCGCGGGCGCGGCGGGGTCCGGCGCGGGCGTGTGTGCACGCGGCGCGGCGCGCGGCGGCGCGCGGCGCGCGCGTACGGCCGGGCGACGCGCGGCGCGGCGCGCTCCGGGCCGAGTACGGCGTCAAGCACCTCATGCGCAATGAACGGTAGAATTTTATATTTTTCCCGATTTTTGATTTCTAATTTCCTATTTCCATTTTCCTCTCTTCTAAAAATTCAAAATAAATTCCAATATTCCAAAAATAATTTTTAATACTATATTTTCAACTTTTTCTCCACTTTTATTTTTCCACAATATTTTTCATATTTATTTAAATTCCTTTTTCCTAATTTCATAATTCACCATTTTTAAATTCCAAAAATTCCCTAGATTTCGAGTAAGTCCCCCAAATATTTTATTGTCTATTTTATACCCTAATTTATCTTCCACCATCCACAATTAATATTCTATTTCTCCAAATTCGTATTTTCATAAATCCGCATTTCTTCCCCGATTTTCTTTTAAAATTCCTAATTCTGAATTTCGAATTTTTCTCTCCGACAAACTCCAAATCTTTCACAAACACCGAGAAGAATTGATCACAACTAAATTTATGCAACGAGCCGGCAAATAAGAAGCAATAAACCCGAGGAAAAAGTAACCGACAAAGGTTTTTGCAAGTTCCGATTTTTACGTTCTGAATTCAGTTTCTTCGATTTTCAGGATGTTACAAACCTACCCCCCTAACAATAAATCTCGTCCCCAAGATTTCTTACCGGTTGTTGAGTAGGTGTGGGTATTCAGTCTTCAGGAAATCCTCGCTTTCTAAGGTGGCCTCCTCTTCAGTGTGGTTGCTCCATTGTACTTTGTACATGCGCCATGACTTGGTCCGTGTCCTCTTTTCTGCCTCGTCCAGTATCTTTATTGGATGTTCCGGGTAGGTGAGATCACTGTTGATATGGATGGTTTCCAAAGGAGCTTGCTCTTCTGGCACCCGCAGGCATTTCTTCAACTGCAACACATGGAACACTGGGTGAACATCGGAGATGTTCTCGGGCAACTCTAGCTGGTAGGCCACTTCACCTCTTCTAGCGTTTATCAAGAATGAGCCCACATATCTCGGCGCAAGTTTTCCTTTGACCTTGAACCTCTGAGTTCCTCGTAGTGGTGAGACCTTTAGATACACATAGTCACCTTCATTGAATTCTAATTCCCTTCGACGGGTATCTGCGTAGCTCTTTTGTCGAGATTGGGCAGCTTGTAATCGGTCCCAGATCAGACGAACCTTTTCCTCGGCCTCTTTGATTATGTCAGGCCCGAATATGGCTCGTTCACCGGTTTCTGACCACATCAATGGGGTTCGGCATCGGCGACCAAATAGGGCTTCGTTTGGTGAATTCTTCAGACTGGCTTGGTAGCTGTTGTTGTAGGAGAACTCGGCGTATGGTAAACATTTCTCCCAATCCTTGGTGAAATCCAACGCACAGGCTCTCAACATGTCCTCTAGCACTTGATTTGTCCTTTCGGTCTGCCCGTTAGTCTGTGGGTGGTAAGCGGTACTGAAGGCAAGGTGACTTCCGAGTGCCTCGTGAACTTTGCTCCAGAAATGAGATGTGAATTGGGTACCGCGATCCGATATGATTCTTTTTGGTACACCATGAAGACACACAATCATACTCATGTATAGCTCTCCTAGCTTGGCGCTATTGTAGTTGGACTTTACGGGAATAAATCTGGCGGTCTTGGTGAGCCGATCTACTATTACCCAAATGGAATCATAACCAGTTGCAGTTTTGGGTAATCCAACAATGAAGTCCATGCCTATCTCGTCCCATTTCCACTCGGGAATCTTGAGCGGCTGCAGCAAGCCTGCCGATCGTTGATGCTCAGCTTTCACCCTTTGGCATACATTGCATACGGCTACGTATTCGACTACATCTCTCTTCATATTGGGTCACCAGTATTCTCCCTTTAAATCCTGGTACATTTTCGTGCTCCCTGGATGTAACGAATATGCTGATTCGTGTGCTTCTTTTAAGATCAACCCCCTCAAACCACCTTGTTCAGGCACGCAGATTCTTTTCTTGTACCACAGGGTTCCCTTGTCGTCTACCGAAAATTCCTTAGCACGTCCAGCGGCCATGCGCTCTTTGATTTCCTGTGTTTCCTCATTTCCCTTTTGAGCTTCTTCTATTTGAGTCCTCAGAAGGGGTTGGATTTCCAGTGAGTTTACTTCTCCGTGAGAAATCAGGTGCAGATTAAGCCGAGCCATTTCTTCTTGGAGCTCGCTGGCCATACCTTCCAATCCCATATGGTTGCATTGGGCTTTGCGGCTTAACGCATCGGCCACTACATTTGCCTTGCCGAGATGGTAATGGATTCCTAGATCGTAATCCTTGATCAATTCCAACCACCGTCTCTATCGTAGGTTGAGATCGGACTGAGTAAAGAAGTATTTCAGGCTCTTGTGATCAGTATATACATCACAGTGGTTCCCGATCAGATAGTGCCTCCAGATCTTCAATGCATGAACAACTGCCGCTAATTCCAAGTCGTGTGTGGGATAGTTCTCCTCGTGGGGTCGTAACTGTCGCGAGGCGTATGCTACGACCTTTCCATCTTGCATTAATACGCCTCCCAGTCCTTGCCGAGACGCATCACAGTACATCACGAAATCCTTCCGGTTGTCAGGTAGGGTTAAGATTGGGGCGGTGGTTAACTTTTTTAGTTGGTCAAAGGCTTCTTGACACTTCTCGTTCCATACAAATTTCTTTTCCTTCTTCGAAGTTGAGTCATGGGTTGGGCTATTGTGGAAAACCCTTCGATGAACCTTCGGTAATATCCGGCCAATCCCAAGAAACTCCGAACTTCCGTTACTGACTTGGGTGCGTTCCATTCCGTAACAGCTTCGACCTTAGCAAGGTCTACCGCTACTCCTCCGGCTGAGACTACATGGCCAAGAAAAGCGACTTCCTTGAGCCAGAACTCGCACTTGCTAAATTTTGCATACACTGGTGCTCTCGCGCTTTTCCAAGACCGATCGTAGATGCTCCGCATGCTCCTCATCGTCCTTGGAGTAGATAAGTATATCGTCTATAAATACCACTACGAATTTATCCGGATATTCCATGAATACCTTGTTCATCGATTCATGAAATATGCCGGGGCATTGGTCAATCCAAAGGACATTACTGTGAACTCATATAAGCCGTAACGTGTAGAGAACGCCGTTTTGGAAATATCTCCGTCTCTAATCTTCAACTGATGATATCCCGACCGAAGATCAATCTTTGAGAACACTTGCGCACCCTTAAGTTGATCGAATAGGTCATCGATTCGAGGTAGTGGGTACTTGTTTTTGATAGTCACTTCACTCAACGATCGGTAGTCCACACACATCCTCATACTCCCATCCTTCTTTTTGACGAAGAGTACTGGGGCTCCCCAGGGAGAAGAACTGGGGCGTACAAATCTTTTCTCTTGTAGTTCTCTGATTTGCTTCTTGAGTTCTTCTAGTTCGTTAGCCGGCATTCGGTAAGGTCTCTTGGATATGGGGGCAGTACCAGGCATTAGGTCGATGATGAATTCTATGTCGCGATCAGGGGGCATTCCGGGCAATTCCTCGGGGAATACGTCCGGGTATTCTTGCACTACTGGCATCCCGCTCAGAGGTAGCATGGTGAATACTCCCGCAGCTTGCTCGCATAGCATCGGGTTTCGGTCCATAGTTATGTTCATTGGTGATCCCCATGGGGTGGATACCGTGACTTCCCTTCGACTGCAGTCTATGACTCCATTGTTCTTGGTCAACCAATCCATCCCGAGTATGATATCAATGGTTTGGGGCGATAGTACCATAAGGTTTGAAAGGAATACCACGTATCTAATCCGTATGGGCACATTGATGCAAGCATGGGGTACGGTTATGTTTCCCCCTGGCGAGTGTACCAACATGGGTCTCTTAAGTTCTACCTGGTGTAGGTGGTGTTGTTTGCTTACTTGTGAAGATATGAATGAATATGATACTCCAGAATCAAATAAGATTTTAACTGGGGTAGAGTTGATAGAGAACATACCCATCAGGACGTTCTGATCCTCCTACGCTTCTTCAGCACGCACATGATTCACCTGGCCACGTTGAAATCCGGTAGCAGTCTCATTGGGTTGCGGGGTCCTAAACAGACCGCGTCCCGCAGCAGGAGTGGGGGTTCCTCGGACGGCCGTTGCATTGGCGCCGGTACGCACGGGAGTGTTGCGTGGTTTGGGGCAGCTGTTGGAGTAGTGCCCGAATTCTCCACAGTTGAAGCAGTTCACATTCCTTCTTCCCGGAGCGGCTAGGGTTGGCGTCGGTGTACGGAACTGGGGTGCAGCTGGCCTGTTGACATGGTCGGGTGCGGGGGAACGACCGGTTGCCGGAACGTTTGGCTTCCATCCAGACGGGGTGGCTCCCTTGGGACGCTGAGGCGCTCCCTGAAATGGGCGGGCCATAGCAAGCCTCCTCTTGCGGTTATTTTCTACCATCTTTTGGTCATGTTCAAGCCTTACGACCTTGTTGATGAGGCTTTGGAAGCTGGTGTGGTCTTGTCCGATCATTGGTCCTCTCAGCTCGTCGTTTAGTCCTTCGATAAATTTATCCATCTTTTCTTCTTCGTCCGCCAGGTCACTTGTGGCGTAACGGGCAAGCTGGGTAAACTTGCTCAGGTACTCTTGTACCGAGGTGTTCCCTTGGCGCAGCCTGCGGAACTCATTTTTCTTCATCCTCATAACCGCAGCTGGTATGAAATTTTCACGGAAAGCAGCCGTGAATTCTTCCCATGTCGGTTCTCCGGCATCTTCAGCCCGAGTCTCCTTGTAGGTGTCCCACCAGTCACTTGCGGGACCTTCCAGCTGGTTAGTGCCGAAGATGACTCTATCTACTTCTCGTACTCGGACGAGGGTTAGCTTTTTCCCTATCACTCTCAACCAATCTTCAGCATCCATGGGTTCTTCGGCCGCAGAGAATGTAGGTGGCTTAGCTCGCATAAACTCTCCTAAGCTTGATCCTCCTCGACTTCCCTGGTTGTTGGCGATTGCTTGGAGTAGCTGGGTTTGTAAAGCCATAACCTCCGCCAGAGTGGAGGGGTTAGGCTCCGGTGGGTTCTCGTTGGTTGCTGCAGCTCTACGACGATGCGCCATCTGAAGGAGATAAATGAATTAAGAGATTGGACCCATTAAGGTCATGGTTCCTAGGTGATTTCTCTTCAGGTTGTTTTTAAATGATCTTCAACCAAACAAGCATGGTAGAATAAGCTTATTAATAGCATGTCATAAAACGATACATAGGTCCATAACATTACATCAAAGGGGTACAATGGACTGTACATGCACAGTCCCACATGCCATGATACGAAAGCTACATCGTACTACTGCCTTTAGCTATTAGGGGGGAAAGGGTGTGATCCTTGCTGCCAAACCGTCCAAAGCGAGATCAAGTTGAGGCGGTCCTCTCGCCTAATCATCCAACCATCCGCAGGAGCCAGTGCAGGAAGGGGGTGATCCTCTGCTAAAGCAAATCGGAGTCCTCATGGCTCAGAGGTGGTGGTCTCGGAGTCATGCTGGATCTTCCTGCTCGGTGGCCGGGTACTCTTCCGAGCGGTCTTGCGGGTGAGGGGACCTCTGGTGTGAGTCAGGCGATGAGTGGGAGCTTCCTCCTCCATTGGATCAGTGTCGCTGGACTCCCACTTGATCTCCATAGGCTCCGTCTCAGACTCGGAGTTGGTGTGGATCTGGATGGGGTTCTCCTCTCCCGATCCAGGCTCGGATGGCACTGCTATGGAGTTCGAGGTGGATCCCATGGAGGTGGCAGCAGTGGGGTCTATCAGGTACGGCGCCGGCTCTGTGCTCAACATAAAAGCTTGCTCCATCATGGCTTGAAAAGTGTCCAAGCATGCTGGAGTCATGAGGTAGTAGTGGTCGGGCACAGGGGCAGGAGGTGTTGGTACAACTCCGGTGGATGTACCTGCAGTACGGACAGGGCGGGAGCGCAATTGTTCCTCCAGCTGGTTGACTTGTTGCTTGCTCTTCTCCGAGCTGCTCCTCCAGCTCCCACAGGCTTCCCCACGGGCCATGTAACGGTCCGAGAGCCGCTCATATTGGGCACCGTTGGCCTGTAGCTGAGTCTGCAGCATGTTGATCTGATCCCCGCAGCTCTGGTGTTCCTCGACCAGATCATTGAGGCGTTGCTGCTGGTCGTTGATCTCGAGCAAAGCTTCTTCGTAGCAGTCATCTGCCGTCTCTGCCCAGCGGGATAGACGGGTGACCATAGGGTTGTAGCAGCAGGGGGTGGCTTCCACGGTGCAGACTGGGTTGCCTTCCTCGCGATAGGGGTGGTGCACAAACTCAGTCACTGTGAGTTCAGCACGGTGTATAGCATTGAGGCGAAGGAATGCTTCTCGGGCCGCGTCTTGAATGGCTGCTTCCACTAAATCTCGGTGGTAGCGGGTGTGGAAGCAAAAAGGTGTCTCACTCCCCATGCGGGCCTCCACGGAAACTGCTGCTTCCCATACTGGATATCCCTCGGAGCCATGCCTCCTGATCTGGTAAGTGGGTGGCTCTGGGTACCTTAGACACCACAGTAATGACTGAAGTTGTGCCACGAATCCCTCATCCCGTGGGATGGTGATTTCCAGACTCAGACATGGTCCGACATCGCTTTTGAAAGCAACTTAGGGTTAGAGGGAGAGAGATAACATCAAACCATTTGGTAAAGAAAGGGAAATAAAGGTATAGGAAAAAGTATATTTGTCTTTTCAGAAATAATAGTTTGCGAAATGGTCCTACGTAGGGATACTTCCCTTTAGCCAACTAGTCAGGGGTAGGGCGCCAATTGGTCTTATCCTACGGTCGCATGGCTCTGATACCAGCTCTGTCGACCCCATTTTTGGACGGGAATCTTTCGTGTTCTTAGTACCATTTCCTGGATCGAGTAGTTGGTACCCACGAAATACGATCTTGAATAACCAGTGCACATGCACGAATAGTCTTACAACGAAATTATTACAATGATAGGCCCGAAGGCAATGTTCACCACATAGGACCTCATGGTCGGTTACAACACAAAAGCGAGAAATTAGATAAGGCGGCGGAATAAAGGCGGCGGCATGTCGGTTGCCACGAGCAACGGCCAGGGGACTAAGACCTAGTAAGCGCCTCCGGCTTCTTCGCCTTCCCGGTAGTAGGCGTAAGGATCCTCCGTTTCTTCATTCCCAACATCGAAGGTTTGTGCGTATAGCAAGGGTGAGTACCAACCGTACTCGGCAAGCCAACACGGAAGTGATGCATATGATAGGGTTATTCAAGGAATGGCTGGAGCTCTTTTGCATAAAACCAATTTTCATAAATCTTTTCACAAGCCTAACAACTAGCCAAGTCAAGTTTTAGTCCCATAGTTCATTAATTCGGCGACGGTTCGTCTACCATCCATCGTGATTCCAAGGATGGCTTCCGTCTCCGATTCGTCATGGTTTTCTGGGAGTCCACCCTTCTCGCATCTCGAGAAGTTGATCCACCGAATAAAATCATCATGCAAACCCATCCCAGCATTTTTAAGTTTAAAGTCTAGCCAAGCGAAAGTCTTGTCACGATGCTCAATATCCGCGAGCACGGCTATTCGAATAGATTGATTCATTCACACTGTAGTGGATGTACACTTTACCCGTACTCCGTGACAACCCAACAAATGAGCCTACGTCCCAACACATGAGACGGTCACGGCAAAGCATTTTGATAACCTCACTTTGGCAGTACCCGCTCCATGAACTTAAGCCCTCATGCACTCTAGCCGTCATTTTCTAGCAGTGAGAGGAGTTCTGGCGCACCCGTGGTAAGGGAAAACTTCCTCAATCTTCAAGTTCAATTAATATCGATTTAATTTCAACATCCACAACATGGGCCGCAGCCTCATCTTCATTACACAAACCACATCATGAAGAACCATCTATGAAAGGATACTTCCTCCGCTCGGCTATCTAATCAGCTAGGTCTATACCCATTCGAGAAGTACGGTTGTACTGGCTCGTTTTCCCGGCTATCTCATGGCTCGGTCCTTAATTGACCAGGGTCGGCACTTGCCTTTTCCAGAATCCACCCAAATCATCCGGCCGCCCTAGTCTAAAACATTTGTGTAGTACTTTCAATGTTCATCAAACTTAGTTCATCATTCTCATGGCCATGTGGCGCTCATGTCTCCACAGGCCGCATCTCTACTACCTTCCCTAAGGTAGTTGCCCAAAGCTTTTCATAAAGTCATGAGTATGCATGAATCTAAGTTTAGCAGGGCTAAGCAGTTTACCGAAGTTATTCTCCGGTTGTTTGTATCACTTCGAGAGTTACAAGGAGTAATTCTGAAGGTAATCAACAGCAAGGTATGGCGTAACAAGTATAGGTAACTCTGTATAGCATGCATGTTTAGAGTTTAAAATAACATCATTTCACAAGTGGGATCAATATGTTCAAAGAGTGTGATGACTTGCCTTGCTCGCACGCTTGTGGAGTGGTGTCTTCAACGGGGTCGATGTCGGTCTCTTCAGGTGCTACCCGTACGTGCGAAAGATCAATCGAATCCGATTAGAATCCAATATAACACCAAAAGGTCGAAAAGATCCATAAAAGCCATGAAAACGATTCCAAGCGCTTAGCCTAAATTCCTACTTGAGTTTGTACTAGGATCGCCAGGGAAAACTCCAAGTTTTGACATCGGGTCGATGACTTAGGGTTTTCGCAAAGCGACGATCGCGATTTGTTCGAGAAAATAGATTTGAAAATATCCACGGAGGGATTGGTGCTCGAGGTTTTGAAGATTCGAGTACAAAAGAGCAGCACATTTAAACTGTGAGAAGGCATTAAACGAAACCCGGATTTGAAAACGGCGCGAAACGGTATTTCGGAAAAGTCGCATTTTGATTTTTAAATTTTTCACCGAGAAATCATGCAAGAAAATAATTTATTTTTGCCCAAAATTTTATCTCAAGTCTTCCCAAAATATTTTTCCAAATTTTCTAAAATTTTTCCAAATTTTTCCCCTATTTTTCTTTTTTTTTCTTTATTTTCTCTGCGCCACTGTCCATTGCCCGTAACGTGTTCGGCCGAGGCTCGAGGCAAAAACAGAGCGGCGGCGGCGCTAGCGCATAGGGAAAAGGGGCGGCGGTGGGGCTTACCAGCGACGGCGGCTCTCGGGAGGTACGTCGAGGCTCGGGCGGCTTCGGCGCACGGCGGCAGCAGCGGCGGCTCCGGTTCTCGCGGCGGCGGCGGCGCTCGGCGGTTAGGGGCGGCGTTGGTGCTCGGGAAAGGGAAGAGAGAGGCGGCGACGTGGGAGAGGGGAGGGCTTCGGCCTATTTATAGGCGCGGCGGAGGAGGAAACGGGAGGGAAGGGGAGGGTCGGTGCGGGCGCGGTACGGCGGTCTCCATGCGGTGGCGCGGGAGGCCGGCGGGCGCGCGGGTTTGCGGCGTGGCGAGAGAGCGCGGCGCGCGAACGGGCCGCGTACGGCGTCGAACGCGTGGGCGATCACACGGGGTGCGGGCGGGGTCCGGCGGCGGCGGCGCGCGAGGCGCGATCGCGGGCGGGTCCGCGCGGGCGGCGGGCGCGTGGCGCGGCGAGCGGGCGCCGGCGGCGGGCGGGTACGGCGCGGTGGCGCGGGGCGCGCGCGGCGGGGTCCGGCGGGCGCGTGGCGCTGCGAGCGCGGCGCGTACGGCCGGGCGACGCGCGGCGGGCGCGCTCCGGGGCCGAGTACGGCGTCGAGCACCTATGCGCAATGAACAGTAGAATTTTATATTTTCCCGATTTTTGATTTCTAATTTCCTATTTCCATTTTCTTCCCTTCTAAAAATTCAATATAAATTCTAATATTCCAAATTTTTAATACTATATTTTCAAATTTTTCTCCACTTTTATTTTTCCACAATATTTTTCATATTTATTTAAATTCCTTTTTTCTAATTTCATAATTCACCATTTTTAAATTCCAAAAATTCCCTAGATTTCGAGTAAGTCCCCCAAATATTTTATTGTCTATTTTATACCCTAATTTATCTTCCACCATCCACAATTAATATTCTATTTCTCCAAATTCGTATTTTCATAAATCCGTATTTCTTCCCCGATTTTCTTTTAAAATTCCTAATTCTGAATTTCGAATTTTTCTCTCCGACAAACTCCAAATCTTTCACAAACACCGAGAAGAATTGATCACAACTAAATTTATGCAACTGAGCTGGCAAATAAGAAGCAACAAACCCGAGGAAAAAGTAACCGGCGAAGGTTTTTGCAAGTTCCGATTTTTACGTTTCGATTTCAGTTTCTTCGATTTTCAGGATGTTACATGCGCCCCCTCGCCGGCCACCACGTCACTTTTCTTGTCCTCCTCTAGGACGATTTATATGTCTCACACTAGGAGAACAGGAAAATATATTTTTGTAAAATTTTGATTCAGGAATTTATTTTTAAATCTTTTAATAAAAAATATAGAAATAAAAATAAAACTCTCCAACCGTAGTATAAAACAGAACAAGGCCCAAATAGATGCAACTCTACATGATGCTCCATTTAGGCCCACTATATAAGTTTTGTATTTTGTGGCCTAAACGGGCCCATCGAAGATCAAAACCGTATCAAGAACCAAGATCCTCAATCCATTCTCAGCTTATGCAAAAGCGCGGTCCGTCCATTGTAGAGTTCTCGAGGATAGCGGTGAGGTCGGCCGACAGTGTCTGAGGAGATTACATGAGGAAGCCGGTAAGACAGTCCGGGGCCAGGGTTGTAAATATCATTTTGGACCGAAATTTTTGAAATTTCAATAATTTTCATACTTTTTGCCCAAAATTATTTGAAAATTTAACAAATTTTGACTGAAATTTAATAAATTTTGACCAAATTCACACAAATTGGAAAAAACCCCCAAAAATTTCGGCTAACATATTTGCTTGCTGGTAGGGGGCGAAATTTCATTCCGAAATTGACAACCATGTCCTGGGCTCAGCTAGTTGGATGACTTTATGCCCATAAAATATTTGTATTAGTCATCGTGGAAAGGAATAAGTCTATTTTACCTTCCTCATCTCCTCATTTTGTTTTTGTCAAACCACATCGCTTAACCACAAAACCAGGTATATAGGTATCAAAACATGTTAGTGGGACATGTACATGACTACTCTTCTTCCTCTTCCAGCACTCTCCTCTCTCCTCTTCCCCCTCTTTCCATCGACGCGATGAAGTTTGTTGTGCCGATGAGTCCCGTCGTGCTGAATGGCAACAACACAGCTCGACATGCACAGGCTCTCTGTCCTTCTCCGCCACTCCGGTTACAAAGCTAATCTTCGTCGACCCAACGCCGCTCCTCGTTCTCTCCCTCATCCTCTCCATCCCTGGTGGTCGACTCCCCCCGCAAACCGTTCCCCAGCGCCCAACTCTCCCCGTCCTCCTCCCGCACGATGTCGCAGTTGAGCCACCGGCGCCCTAGCCTCAACCTAGCAAGCGTAAACAGGAAGGCGGTTGTCGGGCCCGTCCCTTCGCCGCTGCGAGCCCCGTGCCTACTGAAGATGAGGCGAACAGAGGGGTCGACGGAGCTCGCACTCGCTGCCTCGATCCCACGGTGGCGTCATAGGTGGTGGTACTACACGTCGTGCCTTGCCGCCTCGGAGACGGTGAGCTCTAGTCCATGCTCTACCATGCTGGTCTGCGCACTCCTCTTCGGCCACATGTCTTGCCAAGCCCACTGTTCACTCCTCTTCCTCCTCCTCCTCCCACGTCGTCGTCGCTGCTTCGGTGGACTTGGAGGCAGGGAGGCATAGGGGCGATGCCTCGGCGGCGGGGAGACGCGGGCGACGAGCTCGCTCGCGTCGTAGATCATGATGGTGGGGAGGCACAAGCGCGGCGGACTCTGAGGTAGGGAGGCAGAGGAGCGACAGCTCGACGAGGGGACCTCGCTCGCGTCGGAGATCTTGATGGTGGGGAGGCGCAGGGGCGACAGACTTGGAGGCGAAGAGGAATAGGGACGACAGGGAGACATGGGCGGCGAGCGAGCTCGTGTCGGCTGCAAGTCACTAGCCGAGTGCATAGTGGACGTGAGGCCTGCCCTCCTAGCCACCAAGGAAAGAGGGGAAATCTAATGAAAAGCCACGGCTATGGATGGCACTCTCTGAGATGCCACTCTTAAATTTTCCTTACAAAATTGCCATCGCCGAACGCGAAAAGTTCAGTTTTTGCCATTTTTGACTATCTGGCATACCAAGTCAGCAGGCCAGCGTGGATTCGCGACGCGAAATGACTCCCCTGCCCCCCTTATCCATTAGCACATGGGACTTAGCACATAGCGCCTTTTCCCCATTCAGACTAGCTACAGCTCCCTCGGACGAACCCTAGAACTCGACGGCGCCGGGGATGATGTCGCAAGCCTCTTCGTCGACCGGCGTGAGGAAGGTGAGCGAAGTCGTCGGATTTCCCAACGTCGCGTGCCGCGCGACCAGCGCCGGGCCGCGGCGGCGCTAGCAAAGGATGCGCAAAAGTACTTAGACCACGCCGTGGTCACCGTCCGCGCGGGCGACGGCGGCCACGGCGCCGTCCTCGCCAGTCGCCATGCCAGCCTCCCCCTCGATCGTGGACGCACCCAAATCCCCCGCCACAGGTCTGACAAGGGCACGAGGAATGGGACCAAGAAGGTGTCGTACAAGACGAACTACGACGGGTCGGTGGCGCTGCCGATGGGAGGTCACGGCGGTGGGCAGTGACGTGATGGTGTACGCCGACGAGGCGGAGCGGAGGCCACGAGAAGGCCCAGTACCTCGCCAAGAGGGGAGGCAACATGGGGGCCATCGGAAATCTGAGCTCGTGTTCGTGGATGCACTGCCCAACGCTTCGTCGGGAAGACGCTCAGGATACCCGTATCTGTAGGTTTGTAGATTCGGTGTTGGAAATGCATAGCATTTTGCTCCTCTGTGATAGTACGTCTTCAGTTAATACCTGTGCACCAAATTGCAGGTACTGTTGTGAAATTCTTGCTGATTTGGCTCATCCAATCCCGGTGATGAGGTTCTTGTTGCTAGGAGCGGACAGGACGAGTGAGTTGCTAATTATTCACCATTGTTATGCTGATTCAAGAGGAGGCCATAAATTCCTAGCTCAAATTCCAGTTTCTTACAATGCTTAGCGAACATTTCAACTGCTGTCTTTACTCTTTTAAGTTGTGTTGTAATTTGGAGATAGAAGAATACCCGTGTCTATTCCTTTATCCAAGGCCGGTTTCTTTGCCGATGACTTCGCCCACCTTCCTCACGTCAGTCGACGAAGAGGCTTGCGACATCGTCCCCGGCGCCGTCGAGTTCTAGGGTTCTTCTGAGGAAGCTGTAGCTGGTCTGAATGGGGAAAAGGGGCGCTATGTGCTAAGTCCCATGTGCTAATGGATAAGGGGGGCAGGGGAGTCATTTCGCGTTGCGAATCCACGCTGGCCTGCTGACTTGGCATTGCCAGATAAACAAAAATGGCGAAAACTGAACTTTTTGCGTTCGACGATGGCAATTTTGTAAGGAAAATTTTAAGAGTGGCATCTCAAGGAGTGTCATCCATAGCCGTGGTTTTTCATTAGATTTCCCAGGAAAGAGGGAGAGGTGGGGAACGAGAAGAAGAACTAACATGTGGGGTCCATCATATATGTTTTATCATGTCTCACTAACATGTGAGTCCCACGTGCCTTCAGAAACTGTTTCCTAAACTATCAAATAAGTCGTTTTACTCTGGTCTTTTAAAGATAGAGGAGACATTATATTCAGTTTTACGGTTGAGGGAGATGATTCGATTAAGGGTAAAAGATGAGAAACACAAAATAAACTTATTCCTCGTCGAAATATCGAATTCTAGCCAAACGTCTTATAATCCATCGGCTCGGGAGTGGAGGTCAAAGATAAAAGGGGATGTTTGGTTCACATACTATTGGCAAGGTTTGCCATGATTTCTTTGTCAAACTTGTCAAAGACAAGGCCATTAAAATTTAAGCCGCACTCTAACTAACAAAATAAAACCGTGTCACGTTTTTAGAATCACTAACATGTGAAACCTAAATTTTTTTTAAAAAAATCTTACCACACACACTTGTAAGAGCCAACCAACCATTCCACTAACTTAATCAAACTTACCTCCTAACCACAGATATGAACAAGTATGACAACTTGTGGCCATCGACCAAACACAAAAAAATAACTCCGAGCCCGCAAAACGCCTGCGTGGCTTCACCGTTCGAGCGAGATCGGCGCCGTGAATGCCCGTATGCTGTTCGATTATCTTGCACGAAGAGCGAGGCCATTAGTTGATCAATCATCATCACATAGAGCTACGGTAATTTTCTTTCCTTGCGAATGCGTTCGATATAGTTACCAAGTCACGCTCTGATTTTTTTTCCTCCAGCGGCTTGATCAGCCTACTTTGCAAGTAACCAACAGAAGATGAAACAATCAGGAACTGAAATGGTACATGGTGTACGGTTGTACATATAGGACTGTAGTTGGTCAGATAAGGAAGAAACAGGAAGGAGATCAGGACACCGGGAAGAAAGGATCAGAAATTTTGCCGCGTTTTGTTATATAGTTATCATTGGTTAGGACATCTTCAAAAAGAAATATACGTGTAGTGTTTTCGGGCTGCACTCATCATCCCATGATAAATTTACAGTTTTACAGCGCGCGTTCCAGATAATCTGCCTTGGAACAAGGTTCAGTATACCCTTCGGCCTTCGTATAGTAGAAATCATCAAACCGAAGTTCTTGTTGCATACGGTACGAGCACCGGCATTGCACGGAGCAATATTGGTTGCATCTGCTACTGCTAGCTCTTTCAGTATCCGAGTAGTGAAACGTGTGATTTACATATACTCACAACACACATGAAAAATAAAAATGATTCAGGACGTTGGATCTACTATCACCGAGGAGTGACCACGCGGTCCTCCGGTCCGCACCCTCTTTCAGATGTGTGATTATTATACCTTTCCACTTAATATTGGTGGTTGCGGACGGTATTTCTAGCTGGAGCGACAGTTCAGACAATCAAACCCAACAGCAAACAACGTCTCTCTCCCATGTGTGTGTGCCTAGCCGGTGACCACTCCTACCCAACAGGCACAGGCAGACCGCCGGCATCGGTAGAGCCGCTCAACAACCTAATCTTCGGCCAAATCTCGTGCCCACCAGCGTTGTCCAGCCGAGTAGCCAACCGAGCATGCAAAGCGAGATCTAGGCACATGTTATCCGTGTCGCTTAATTCATGCGGCAAAAGCGAGATCCTCCCATGGGACAATGGGAATATGGGATTAAGCTCTCTGTCTGTCCTTTGTTTGCTTGTGCCCATTTCCTTGGTATCTTCGCTAACGACCTTAATCACTCGTACTAATTTTTTTCCTTTGAAATACACCATGTAATTTTGAGGTGTACAGAGAGGCTCATGGCTCATTAGAAACGCCAGACTTTTGCAGGATTCTCACAGAAATTTAGTTTATAATTTTTAAGTTTTTTTATTCCTCCGTTTCGGAATTCAGAGGAGTAATTAACGAGATGTGCGGGCGGATCAGCGGTAGGCGATCTGGCTAAACGTGGTTTTTAAAATTAAAGAAGCCGTTGCAATTCCATACCCGTTATTCCCAACCGCATCGCGTCGCCAGCTCAAGCAAACGCCGGCGCTGCTGCTGCCCACTCGGCTCTCGCGGTCGCCGCCATCTACCAGCGGCTGCTCCGGCGGCGCATCCGTTTCACGCTCTTCCACTTCCCCGTTACTTCTTCGGTTTCACGGGGAGGGAGCGATCCAATCCTCCGAGGAGGCGGCTGCGGGATCGCGGGATTCATCGTTCGATCTGTGGGGCGGAAGCTACCTGACGGACACCGTTCGGCTGGCCGTCGCTTGCTGTTGCTGCTGCTTGGATTCCGGGAGAGGCACGTGCGCCGGGGGTCGATGGCGGCGGCGTCCAGGAAGGAGGAGGAGAAGAACGAGCGGGTCGTGAGGGGGCTTCTCAAGCTTCCGCCCAACCGCAGATGCATCAACTGTAACGGCCTCGTAAGGATTTTCTTCTGCACACTCGCAGCTGCTCGCCGATCTCCTCTGTCGTGTGTGTGCTTCTGATCCGGGGTGATTCTTTTTCTGTTGTACTGAACCCTCTATTTGTGTGCTGGAACTCTGATCCAGGGGCCGCAGTACGTGTGCACGAGCTTCTGGACATTCGTCTGCATCTCCTGCAGCGGCATCCAGTGAGTCCTGGCTTTCATCTCTGTTAATTGTGTGGGTTCCATCCATGTATGGGCGGGGCGGCTATGATTTTCTTTTTTTAATTCAAGCTTGTGGATGCGGCGAGAGTTCAGTTCAGCTGTACTGTATTGCTGTTATCAAGTTCAGTTTATTACTTGATCTTGTGGGATTGGCGTGCTTAGCGTACATAGCATCTCATTTATCACCGTAGTGAAAATTTTTACCGTGTCAGAGGAGGCTCGGAGTTGTCAAGTTCTAGTCCTTCTGAAGGAGCTTTGTTGCAGATATGCTGACACTATGTTTTCTTCTGTTATTCTGACACATCAATGGAATTTTCAGCCGTGAGTTTACGCACCGTGTGAAATCAGTATCTATGTCGACGTTCACCACGCAAGAGGTCGAGGCCCTCCAGAACGGTGGGAATCAAGTAAGGCGATCCATTGAGTTGGTTTGAGCTTGGAAATCCCCTTTTGGTTCATGTCATGACTCTTAAACTGAATGACGCAGAGAGCCAGGGAATCATTCTTAAAGGAATTTGATGCTCAGAAAATGAGTCTACCTGATAGCTGGTAAAAAAGCTTTGTCACTATAGTGTTACCAATATGGCGTTAGCCACTGAGAACGCCTTCCTTTTGTTGTCCTTTTTGTTTATCACCTTTTATACTTTGTTAATTGCTACTTCTTTATTACTTAAAGGGCATTCATCTATCCTTCTCTTTTAAAAACAAGTGTTATCAATACATACTTTGTCTTGTGCATACACATATAGTGGGCACAGTACATGCTTACCCTAAACTATTTTTGCAGCAACGTCAACGGTCTTAGGGAATTCATAAAAGCTGTTTATGTGGATAGAAAGTATGCTGGTGGAAAGTTTTCTGAAAGGCCTCCAAGAGATAAACAGGTAGGGTTAGCTTAATTTACAACATCTAGTTAGTCTGCATGAGAACTGAACTGTTCTTTACCTGTCCACTTGTTGTCACAAGCCTTTTGCAATTCTGCTTCATTATGTGTAGATGACAAATGAATACTTTTATGCAGGTCTTGCCTGATAGAAGTTCATTCATATTTTTTTTCCTAAGTGATTCTTTTATTCTAGTTTCCTTTTTCTCAACGTATATTCTACTGCAATGCTTCTCTCTTAGCTAATTCATATTCCATCAATGTAGAATCAGAAGAACAATGAACAAGAGCATCGAAGGGCTAGTTCATACCATTCATTTTCTCAGAGCCCACCTTATGATTACCAATATGAAGAAAGACGCAATGGCAAGCAATCTGTGATGCTAACTAGGAAACCTGGTTCAGATAGGGGGCATGATGGGAAAATGTCTGGGTTTGCTTACAGTCCACAGAGCTTGCATGAGAGGATGTCTGAAGACCGATTTGCCAATGAGAATTATGGACCAAGAACTTCTGACTGCTCAGGGGCAAGCATCAGTGATACCTTTAGAACGGCACCACACTCACCAAATTTCCTTGATAAAGGGTGTTCCAGTCCCTCTATGCAACAAAATCAATCAAACATGCAGGCTTCTAGTGGGATCGCTCAATCTGAGCTGGTAAATATTCCACTCTAAATAAATAATTGCTTTTCCTTTCTTTCCTTACCAAATAAGACATCTATTAATCCTGAATCGCTTTCTGCAGAGAACTATATCAACAGGAAACATAGATTCAGCATCTCTTAAATCAGGCAAATCAAGCTTAGCTGATATGTTTTTTGAATCTGATAATGCTCACAGAACTCCGCAAACTAAGGATTGCATTATTACAAGTTTCACAGCCTTCTCTGATGTTGCCAACAGTGCACAGAAAGATCTCTTTAATGAGCCTGTTTCGCAGCAACAACCTGTAACTGGTTTGGATCCACCAGTAGATTTTTTTGCTAACATGCCTCTGGCAACTCCATCTGCTGATAGAATGCCCACAGCAGCTCCATCAATGGACAATGCTGGGTGGGCTACATTTGACACGCCACCAGAAGAAAAGCAACCTGGAGTGACTGGGTTTTCTGGTATTGCTGCTATAGATAAACGGGCTTTGAGTTGTGATTTGTTTTCGTTTGAACCAAATAATGGTCAACCAACGTGGTTCCAGCGCTCAAAGATCTCAAAAAACAATGCTTCTGTCACTGATCAGTCTGATGTACCTTGTAAATATACATCCTCTGATGCAAGTAATTCTCAGGTGAGGAACATTTACATTGCTGTAGAAAAGCTTTTTTAAAATGCTCTCATGTCAGGACATACATGCAATAAAATGCAGTCCATTCTTAAAAAAAAAGGTCATTGTGTTTTTGCATGTATCTTTTGTAAATGCACGAGAGTTATTTGTTCCTTCTTTTAAAAAAAATTCTGATTGTGCCACACTACTATGATATTCCACTTTTGAATTTAAACGTTTTAATAGTATTTTTCACATTTCCTCAGGCTTGGAGTGCTTTTGAGGCCACTAGTGTTAGCACCCAACAAGCCTCGCTAGATCTGTCACTAATGAGTTCTATAGAACTTAAAGAACCAATTGATGGAAATAATTTGCATGTGAGTAAATTATGAAATTTGTGAATAAGCAAGTTATTTCCTGTTGCTGCAATGCTATTCTGGTATTTGACCTATACTGTTAAGTATCAACTGTTTCTCCAGAACTTAATAGCACCCCTTATTGTTGTGTTTTTGCAGCTCTGGCATTCATTTGATGATGCAAGTGAGACTATGACTCACACTCTGTCCAATGCTCAGCTGCAAACTAATGAGCACAAAGATGTTGATAACAATTTCCTAACAACAAGCAATCCATTTACTTGCTCCATAACGTCAAAGGTACCCCTTTCTTCTCAAGAATTTTGCATGGTCCTGAACAACCTAATATATATTTCCGTCATGTAGGAATCTCTTGGTAATGATTCCCAAGAACTTTTCATGGGTGGATTACCTCCTAGCGAACCCTTTGCTCCATTCCCTGAGCCATCACTGTTTGCTACTACTTCCATGGTAATCAAGATATTTAGCATATTCGTGCACATCTGTTGTTGCTTAAAGTGATTCTGGAATATAATGCCACTGATTTACAGGGAGGAGCCTCCGCAGAGCAGAAGCCGTTGAATCCATTTGATTTTCCATTTGATGCTGACTCGGATTCTCCACATACGGTATGCTATTCTTCTTCGCACTGAATGTAGCCAATAGGATCCGAAAATGGCAAATCAGTCAAACCGCCGAGTCCTGTTTTTTGGCACCCCAGAATTCGTATTCGCAACTTTAAATATTTAAATATGTAAAGGGAAAATGACATTTAAAATGGAAGAGAGAGAAACTGGGAGCAAACACACGTGGCTTTGTTCACTTGAAATTTCCACTATGTTAGGGAGTTATTTCCCTGTTCCCTGCTTTCAATGCATTTGAGTATCAAGCATTTTATGGATGGTATTGTTGACATGATTGGAAGCTGTTAACATCGTTTGTCACTTATCTACGGACTATGGTCAATACTGCGGAATAGAATAGATGGTTAGAATTCGACAATGTGCAATAGACGTTGAGCAATAGGTGATGAAACAGTAGATAACATTTTCGTAATTCTCATGGAGACGGACATGGCACCCGTGTGATCCAATATAGATGCAAAATACAGTTTTCAGAGTAGCATGTATGCTACAAATATATTAATTGTGTACCCCGAGTACTTTCCTCAAG
This sequence comes from Oryza australiensis, assembly GCA_019925245.2. Classification (NCBI taxonomy): domain Eukaryota; kingdom Viridiplantae; phylum Streptophyta; class Magnoliopsida; order Poales; family Poaceae; genus Oryza; species Oryza australiensis. The sequence continues at coordinate 2,951,254 of JAIFGZ020000118.1, read as the reverse complement.
AAAAGCAGTAAAGCACCATGTCTGTGTGTTGTTCTAAGGCTCAACGGGATGCATCTAAAAGACTAGAATAAGGTTGGCACACAGTTAGGAAATGATAAGAAATTGGTTTAATTGCTTCCTTTCTAATTATGAAACATGGGAGTAAATGGCACTGTTGTTGACAGGACAAACTAAAAGGCATGTCATTTTTTAATTCTGGTTGCTCCGGCTTTTGAAGATACTAAACCAGATGTGTGCTGTTTTCCGTAGTCTTCAACTGGTATTAGTATTCTCTCTGTCCCAATATAAATGGGACCTAGTACAGATGTGACATATTTTAGTATTATCTATTCAGAATTATAGTCCTATAACATGTCACATTAGTACCAGGTCTCACTTATATTGGGACGGAGGGAGTACTTGTTTCCGTACTGAAAACCGTGTAACTTGATTCGTTGTTTATTCAGATTCATAGTCTTAGAATATGTCATATCTTATTAGGTCCCATTTATATTGGGACGGAGGGAGTATTTGTTTTCATACTAAAAATCGTGTAACCTGATTCTTTAATGATAAATGAATAAATTATTGATTTGCCTAGAGTCAGTCGGTCAGCATAACGCGTTCTTCAAAATGGACATCTGTTGTATGCAGTGCTAGTCAGCATGGCATTTTGCCCATCAGTTATCTGAACCACACCCCATTTTGCAGTTTATGGATGTGGCATCGTTGCAAGCGGTTTTGCCTAATGCTGACCTATCAACTTCTTCCGTTGATGGTTTGCCGGAAACATGGTTCTCCAATAATGCGTCCGCTTATGTTCCACCCGGGTCACATGGTAAGCTTAACTCTGAGTCTCTGACAACCAACCATCTACCTTTGCAAAGCTTGTGGGAGGTTTTAACAGCCCATGTATCTTCAGGTGGACCTCCATGCCTTGTCGAGCAAATCCCGAACTCTGCACTAAGGTAAGCTGCTTTGATCTGCTTCTGTCCAATATGGCACCACACGCTATTCATGTATACGCCTGAAATCAGCGTTGTTATTTCAGGAACATAACATTGAGCTTTGTATCAACTGGAAATCCTTTTGCATAGAAAATGGCCTCAGCATTCAGTATAGAAACTAGAAAAGCTAGGGTCGGTAAAATCCTATTCCAAAAGGCTACTTACCACCAAATTTTACCAACTGATGTGTGCCTTCCGTCCTTTGGTTAGAAAACTGTGCATATATTATAGAGACAAGGAGGGACATCGCGAAGGGGACTACGCGGAGAAATTTTGCATACGTACAAACTAAGGAGGAACATCATTAAGGGCACTGTGCGGATAGGATAGGATGCGGCTCGTTGGCTGTGTACGGAAATCAAATGACAAGCTCGGAAGTGGGAAATGGTAGACTTGTATGCTTTCTCACAAAATCCTATCAACAACTGGAATTCAGTTTTAGTGTATTTTTTAAGGCAAATATGTACGGATTATTGCTATAGTGCAGTATATTTGCTGCGGTAGTTCATTGGAAATATATTTGATGATTTTTATGGAAGTGATTATTTAGATTCTCCAGTGTGTCGATCACTCCCAGAATCCTAGTTTCAGTTTTTTGTAGACCTTTAAACTAACTTTATAGATTGTTTTCATGTCCACAATAGGTCTGAGAAGGATTCCTTCCAAACTCCAAAGTATTCTGAGTGGTACTATTTTTTTATTACTGTACAGTTAGTTCTCTTTCTTTGTTTCTGATGTTCTAGGTCTTTCTTTTATTTCAAGGCTTTCATATGACTCAATAAACAGTGTTTGTCGGACGATTTCTTAAGTGGTATACACAAATTTTCTAATCTTTGCTTCTCTAGAATGTGTGAGAAGGGGTCAATTAACCACCGATTTCTTTAAGTAAATGTCATTATCTGTTTTCCTCTTAAGAAGATTTTTTTTAGAAAGATCTTTTCCTCTCAAAAAGTAGGTATCAAAATTCGAAATGTTTGAAATTTGTACATTCTTCTATACTATTAGCATGCACCACCTACAGATCATATCCTAATACTCCGTACGATATATACACACTCCAACGATTCGCTACAGGAAGAAAAAAGTGAAAGGAACAAGAGAGAACTCCTCAAAATTCAAAAAGGCACTGCGAATTCTGAGATGCTGCTTAGGACGGAGACGGCTGCGCCCGCGGGGCGGCGTGGCGCATCCTGCTCCCCCACGTCTCCCGCGACGCGGCCCGCCACTGGAGCCCGGCGAGCTGCGCCTCCCAGTCGGCGAACCCGGCCCGCCGCGCCGCATGGGCCCCGGCGCCGGCGCCGCAGCAGCGGAGCTGGATGTCGTAGCCGCGCCTCCGCTCCGGGTCGGAGAGCACCTCGTACGCCTCGCGCGCCAGCATGAAGCGCTCGGCGCCCCCCGGGCACGCGTCCGGGTGCCACCGCCGCGCGGCGCGCCTGTACGCCGCCTTGATCTCCTCGGTGCCCGCGGTCTCCTCCACCGCCAGCACCTCGTACATCGTCGCCGCCCTCTCCGGCGGCGCCATGGCGGCCACGGCCGAGGCCGACACGCTCACCCTCGCCCGCGGCGCCGCCGCCGCCCGACGCCGCTGCTGGCACCAGCTCGCCGCCCCGCCGCCCAGGTACCCCACGCCGACGGGCCTCGCGCACACAGAGCTCATCTCCGATCTCTCTCTCGCCGCCGAAACCACCACCAGGTGACTGATGCAACGTGCAGGTTGCGACTAAATTAATCAATCTACGCTTAGATCTGATTGGGTAAATGATTCGTGGGGTGTGCTAGCTGTTGGTTGCGGCTATACCGCTGCTAGGATGTGGGTTTATATAGCGCGGCGAGTGTGACGGAAGCTGGGCGCCAAGGTCGTCTCTCTTCTCTGGAAGACGCGGAGCGGGAAAGATAAGCGCGAAAGGCGTCACCGCCCACGGGAAGCGCCTATCGTCTTCTGCTTGTCTTTGGACAGTTACTTTTAGGCATTCTATTGTTTTCTATTTTAAACTCGTTCGAGAAAATTGTTGTTGTGACCCAAAGTCATCGAAAAAATGGCTTTCACCGTCGCTGTTTCAGTGAAAATGTAACCAGTGTCGCTACATACTGTGGTCGGAGATGAAGGTTGAAGACTCACTACTGGAGAAAGGGTGCGAAAGGTCTGTCCGTATGCGCGAAAAGGTCTGGAAAAAGACCATTTTCGCGTGCGGACGGCCCAACCGCATGGAAAGATCGATTATCCCGTGCGGTCGGCTTAAGCGGCCCGCACGGGAAGATCGATTATCCCGTGCGGTCCACTTATCCGACCGCACGGGATAATCTATCTTTCTGTGCGATTCGTTAAGTCGACCGCACGGGATAATCGATCTTCCCGTGCAGTCCGTTAAGTCGACCGCACGGGAAGATGATATCCCATGTGCCCATTATTTCATGTACAGATCTGTATATTGTCCCCTCTCTCTCTCGTCCTCTCTCTCTCTCCCTCTCTCCTCTCCCTCTCTCCCTCTCTCTCTCTCTCTCTCTCTCCTCTCTCTCTCGCAATATTATCGGTCGATTGATAAGATGCATGTATATATATTTCGTACGAGAAAAAAAAGACATTTAATTATATTGTTTCCTCATAAAAGATATAAATGTACACAAATCATGCATGTTTATACACATATATCAAGTTTTGTCTCGTAAATATTACATAAGAGTCTAGCAAAAATTTACAGATCTTTTGAAGTCTAGCAACAATTTAGACAGATCATTAATGGCAGTGCTCTTTTTTCCACTCCCTAAGTCTTTTGGATTTATCGTCCGTCGCAAGCTCGCTCTTCGGATCGTAAAAATCGCCCAAATGGTTGCAAACATCATGACGGATGAATCGGCAAAGATCTACAACCAAATTAAGCATGGTTCGATTGTCGAACCGGTTCGCTACAACTGGAACTTCCGTGATCTGTTTAAGGAAGAATAGTACACATACATACGATTAGGAAAATTATACAAGATCGATAATGTGTACAAAGATATATTTTCTCTGAACTTACTTGTTCTAACTTAGTAGAGTATCTCCCGTAGATTCTGAGCATCTCGCACACGTAGTAGCCGCAAAGGTTAGTACCTGGTGGTTGCTTATAACACTGTGTCGAATAAAATTTATTATGTGCGACAGTAATTTGAAATTAAACACAGTATAAAATGTCGGCATATAGCGAGCATATAATTACCAGAAAATTTGTCCTCACAAGAAGCTTCTTCTTTTGTGGATCCTTCACTGGTCCACCGTTTCTTACATAATTTCCGCGTGCTCTGTAGACAAAATAATTGTTTCACTCAATTGTTTATTCGATAGTAAAAACAAACAAAACTTATTAAATGGTGCATGATAGTACTTATAAATTTAAAATGACGAGGAACTCTTTGAATGTTTCCTGGCTGTAGTGTGCCGGATCAAGCACTACGGCCACGTGGTCCCGCGGATATACCAGAAATAGTATGTAGTGATCGTTGCGAAAGAAGAGATATGTTAACTATAGGTGATATCGTAGTAAAATATTGGTTTTACGGATGAATATTACGTACCGCAACGCATAAGGGACCATGAGGACATCTTTGTCTCTGTGCTCCAACATAGCCTTGCCCAAGTAGAATGCTACCGCGATCATCTTGTCCTTGTGCATTTGTTTAATGATCGCGGCTTTTTGTTTCTTCGTTTTGCCTTTGAGCTCATCGCAATCTTCACGAAGATGAACCTCGTGTTCCGTCCAGCATATCCTTGTTGGGTTAATGTATGCAGCTGAATAATTGGTCTTTTTACGTCTGTGTATTGCATCCTAAGTGCTGCAGGAAGTAATTAATTATTCACAAGTTAGTTTGCAAATGAATTCATTAATGATATTAAGTTAGGTTGATACTTACAGGCAAAACGCAGCAACGAGATTTATATCCATTTTTTCCATCTTGAATAATGCGTGAAGGTCGTTGAAATCGATGACCAGTATCCCATTTGGGCCACTGGTGAAAGCATTATTCGGGACCTTCAAGGTAAGCATGTTGAGCCCCAATATGGACGCTTTTAGGTACCAGTCGTGCATTAGCCTAATTTCCCAGGGCATGTCTTCCATGACGTGCCACGGCAGGAACGGCTTGTCGTACGCGTACTTTGTTGGCACTTCGTCCGATGTCCAATTTTGCAGGTCCTCCGCTTGGTTCTTCACCGATTGTTGTGACTCCGACAACTTTGATGGTTGATCCTACGGCTTGTAAGTCGGCCCCCTCCCCCTGAAAGCCAGGAACACTAAGTTTCTCTCGTCTTTGGCCATTAATTCCTTGTCATAGCTTGATCGAACCATCTTTGGGATAATCTGACGAGATTGAAGCTTGCTCGGACTTGAAAGGCTTGTTGTTTTTCGAAGAGGCCTTTGAGGTACCGCCAATGCTGACTGTGGTGTCGGAGGAGATTGGTGAATATGTACTGCGACGACTTCAGGGGCTGACAGCATTGGCGAATCAAGACCTTTATCCTTAGGAGGGGAGCGAGGTGGGGAAGCAAGCCGAGGTGGGGAGCGAGGTGGGGAAGCAGGCCTTGGTGGAGAAGGCGGTGCAGACGCATCAGCAATCTGAGGAACCGGCTGGACTGGGGATGCTGACGATGTACCGACCAGCAGGATATCTCGTCGATGCCATAGAATGAACTGATTCACCGCATCCCCAAGCAATTCTATCCCTTCAGGTGCTGGAATGTCTAGCTCTAAGTTGTTATGCTTTGCATGCACCTTGGCCACCTGCACCCTTGCATATTCCTCAGGGATTGAAGTGTTGTGAAACTGTCGCCCTGGTATAGCAAGTCCTGTACCCACCACCTTTCTCTTCCCGACCCTTCCTATCGGCACGAGGAGGCTGCACGGCGTCGGGCCAGTTATGGTATCTACTGGATAGGGTGCGGTGTCAACTGACCCGACGCTGCTGGGCATTTGTACTGTGAGTTCTTCGGATTGCTGAAAGAAGTTAGGGAAGGTTTGGCGATTCTGTGCAACAAGAGAGTAGAAATGCTCTTCAACTTGTTTTGCTATCTTCTCTTCAAGTTTATGTTTGTACATGTCCTTTTTCTTGTAACTTGCAGCTTCCTCAGGAAACCCTTCTTTCCAAATTGTCTTTGACGATACACCCCTTACTCGTCAAAAATGTTCGGGGTTGCCCAATGCAGCTGTCAACTGATCGTGTTCTCTCTTAGCAATAAATTCCCCAGTCTTCTCCCATTCAGCAATGTCTTTTAGACTTGTGGTCACACGCTCTATATCCGGATCCTCGAAAAGGATCTCTCCCTCGTCGGTGACCTGTCCGTGCTGCGTGCCCACACCCAGTTTTTGCTTCTTTCTTTTAGTGCATCTACAAGCAGGGGCTTTCCTTGGGCGGCAAACTGTTCTTCGGTTGCTTGCCACTTCTCTACGTGGCCATCGTAGCCGCTAGAGCCCAACCGGTGTGGGTACTTGTTCCTTTTCGCGAGGTCGGACATCTTCTTCCTCCGTGCTAAGGCTTCAAGGCTTGTCATCTTCGCCACGAACCTATCCCATTCGGCGGGCGTAATACCACCGTAGTCTTCGAATGGGGACTTGTTCTTTTGCATGTAGCAAGTGTGTCCGATTTTCACTGCCTCCACCTCCCCCAATCGTTTTTAAGGCAAACTCTTTTCCCACAGCCTCTGAACCAGGCGGATATACAAGCCACTTCTGCAACTCGTTCCACATGAAGTTCTTCAAGTTGTCATCCACCTGCTCTCGGGAATCTACATTTAAAGGGTCGTGGATTCTGGCCAGTACCCCGCAAGCGTTGCTGAACTTTGTCATTGCTACCTTGGGCTTTAATGGCTTCCCATCCTGATTCAGAGAGGTGATATAATATGTCTCCTTAGGGGGTTGGTTCTTACTTCTCTGACCACGTCTTCTTTTTTGACGTCCTCCAGCGCTCGCGGACGTGTCGGTTTCTACCGGACGGACGTTGTGGTGTCCGTCTTGACTTCGACAGACCGTACGACAGACTTGACGGCCTTTCTTTTTGAGCGGCGCCTTGCTTCCATCTGTACATACAACAGAGAACATTAAACGAGATCCTACGATACGGATCATAACAATATGGCTGGACTTACTGCTTGCTTGATAGGGATGTAGTCGGGGTCTTCTTCAACCGGTGGTGCTGGTGCTTGCATAACTTCAATGAACGGATCGCTTGGTTCATGCCATGTGCCTTCGCTCGAAGACTTCTCCGTTGATTCAATGTTGGGTGCCTCCGAGGGAGCTTTCTCGTTTGACATTTGATCTACGGTTGTTCATAACGCATAACTTATGAAATTTGTGGACGAATGGACTAGACAGTTGTAATATGGTGTATATAAGAGGTGTACATGTAGTTTTAATAAATGTAAAGAGAAGAAGAATGAAAAAAAATGTATTTATTTCCTTCTTCTCTTTATTAGAGGTGAGGGATGAAAATACATATGTTTGCCTATTTTGTCCGTGAGAAGAGGTGAGATAGGGGGATGGGAAGAGATGAGAGATGAGAGACCGAGGAGAGGGAGAGGAGAGAGGGAGATTAGATTTGTAGGTCATTCGGTAGGGACGGACGGACGAACGAACGAACGAACGACCGAACAAACGAACGAACGAACACTGGTTCGTTCGTTCATTCGTTCGTCCGTCTGTCCGTTCGTCCACGTCCGTCCGTTCGTCCGTCCGTCCGTCCGTTCGTCCACGTCCGTTCGTTGATTTTATCGTTTTCGTTCGTTCGAAAATACAAAATTCACAAGTCACATACACATTCAAATTTAAATCTATTCATGCATTCAAATTTAAAAACACTTGTAAAAATATTTACATGAATTATTTCACATCAACTAATTCACATTAGAAAATCAACAAATAAATTAAGTTTTACGGTCCAATTACAGTCCATTTACAATTCTTAAAATAATCTTAGTCCATATTTACATCATCCAAAATATTTTCTATTAAAGACAAAATTCCAAAATAACTCTCTACAATTATCCATCACAAACTTTACCATCCATCCAATATATCATCTAACATACATACATCACAAAAATAAATTCATCCATTCAAAATCACGGCATACATGCACCCTATATGCTAAATATATCCATTTCATCCAATTGTAATTTTTTCACATTTTGAACAGCACAGCATATCCATCCATTCATCGACCCATCACACAAATTCACAAAACCAAAACCCTAAATTTCCATTCATCCATGCATTCATCAATTTCACGGCATCCATTCATCAATCAAAAAAATCATCCATTCATCCATGCATTCATCAATTTCACTAGCATCTCCATTCATCAATCAAAAAAATCATCCATTCTTACCGGTGCGGTTCGGCGTGAGGCAGCGGTGAGGCCGGTGGGGAGGCGTCGACGGTGCGGCCGGTGGGGAGCGTCGGGCGGCGGGCGGCGGCCGACGTGGAGGCGTCGGCGGGGGTGAGGCCGGTGGGGAGAAGCGTCGGCCGCCCGGCGAGCGGCGGCCTCGGTGAGGCGGGTGGGGAGGCGTCGGGCGGCGGTGGCGGCCGGCGTGAGGCGTCGCCCGGCGGTGGTGGGGCCGGCGGTGGGGCCGGTGTAGATGAGGTGAGGGCCACGATGGTGAGTATGCGGTGGAGGGGCGGCCCGAGGCGCGGCAGTCTCGATGAAGGAGGCGCGGCGGTCTTGAGGCCGGCGATGGCGACGCAGAGAGAGAGAGGGGGGGGATGGGTCGGTGAAGGGATGGACGACGGCCGGTGAGGTCGGTGAAGAGGCGCGGACGGCGGCACGGGAGTCTTGAGGCCGACAGCGGCGACGGAGAGAGAGAGAGAGGATGGGGTGGTCGGCGGCGCCGAGAGAGAGAGGCGACGCAGGGATGGGTGGCGAGGGCGAGGCGGCGAGGGTGTGGCGACGGTCGACGGTTGCTCGGCGCGAAATTTCGGTAGCCTGGCGGCGCTAGATCTGTTTTCACCGGGGACTTAGAATTTTCGGGAGCCCACGCGGCCATTATATAAGCACCGATTTTCGCGTGCGGGCGGCTTAACGGACCGCACGGGAAAACGATCTTCCTGTGCGGGCGGTTTAAGCGGCCCGCACAGGAAAATGATTTTCCCATGCGGGCCGCTTAAACCGCCCGCACAAGAAGATCATTTTTCCGTGCGGGCCATTTAAGCGGCCCGCAGGGACGATATTTTCCCGTGCGGACCGCTCGCGCGCGATAATCAACCCCCCTCTCAATAATTTATATCAAATTGGATATTAATGAAAAAATTATCAAACTAATTCAAAAAATTACCAAATTTTTTCATAAATCAATCTATGCTAATTATTGCCTATGAAAAATTTTTTGAAATCAAACAATAATTTGGCCATCACTTTCTCTCCAATTCTAACCAATCCCTCTCAACACTTATAATCTTCTCTAGAGAATCTTCGGTTTTGTGAGCGTCGTATCCGATAAAATATTCGAAACCTTCTCAATTTTTTACCACAGCCTCTACGTATAATATCATGACATCCAAACAATTTTCATGATTTTTTGACTTCTTTTCTATTTATACAATTTTAAAATCATTCGGTCAATGGGTTCCTAATCATGTTTTATGAAGAAAATTTTAAAATTTATTCTCATTTACAGGATAATGACTCAAGTAGGTCTAAATAACATGAATATAATTTTTCACTAATTTTATTCCATTTTTTTAATCACTTGCAGTTCAAATGTGAGACTTAGCAAAAAATTCATGAAAATAAAATAAATCAAAGAAATATAGCAAAACCAATCAAAAAATTACCAAATTTTATAATTAGGAGTTACATGTTGTATTTACATAGTAGAGAAAGTTTGGAGGGTGGAGGAGAAATTTTTTTCAAAAATTTTGCCGAGTGCCAGGGCCGAAACCAATCTGTAAATTCATCAAATATTAATTCATCAGATATAGAAATATCAATTCATCACATAGAACCACACATTCGCTCGTAACACCATAAGTTTGATACATTACCTCGCAAAACATACTATACGCAAAAAACAAACTAGCGTTTTACAATTTTTGGATTAACATCCTTCCGCCAGATGCAAACTTTGATTTGTCGAGAACACTCTCAATGCGTTTCATCCGTGTAGGAAGATCTGTGAATAACGAAATGGCATCGTATTAATTATAATCGGACACGTCTTCAATGTTGTTAATACCAATGATGTGTTGCTTGCCCAATACAATAATGTCCATCTTTTCATCGGAAGGATCCTTCACATAGAAAACTTGTGCAACACGCTCGGCAAGGACCCATGGATCGTCCTTGTGTCCAATTCTACTCCGTTTAGCACACATAAATCCAAATTTATCTACCATGCTGTCTTTCACCCATTGGCATATGAGAACAGGGATCTGAATGTTTAAATCATAGTCAAGTTCCCATATTTCTTGTATGATCCCGTAGTATGATTTCTTCTGCCCTGTTGCGTCCAACGCTTCGACATGAACCCCATTGTTCTGCGCTGAGATTTTCTTGTCTTTGTTGTTGGTGTAAAAAGAGTATCCGTTGATGTCATACCCTTGCCATGAGGTCATAAGGCTTGTTGGGCCAGCTGCAAGTCTTTCTACCGTTTTTTCCTCGAGTGATTCACCAGACGGTAGATTTTGATCCTTAAGCCATTGGGGAAAAGTGTGCTTCTGTTCTTTCGAAACCCAATCATCGGATCGCCCAGAATTGCATGCTCTGATCTCGGAAGTGTGTTGCTCAATGTAGGGCGCAACGATGGCGAGTTGTTGAAGAACACTGCTGTGTGCATCTGATACCGCTTTGTAATCGCTATCGTAGAAGCATTTTCTTCCCATAGTACCCTTCCCAGATAATCTTCCATCATGTCGAGGCATCGATATCCCAATGGGGTTGGCATCTTTCATATAATCTAGGCAACACTCGACAACCTCCTCAGTTGTGTAACCCTCTATCATCGAGCCCTCCGGATAAGCACGATTACGAACATACCCTTTCAGAACAGCCATGTATCGCTCGTACGCCCACATTTGATGTTGGTATAGACGACCAAGTTCAATAATTTGAGGGACAATGTGAACAATGAGATGTTCCATCATGTCGAAGTACGATGGAAGAAAAAACATCTCTAGCTGGCAAGCTGTCTCGACTGCGAATTTCTGAAGGGGTCCTAATTCTTCTGGATCAAAAACTTCCTGTGATACTCGATTAAAAAAATAGCACAGCTTTGTTATCACTACCTTGGTGTGCACTGGTTTCACCGCCCTTATAGCGATAGGGAGAAATACCGTAAGCATCTTATGACAGTCGTGAGCGTTGTATCCAAAAATCGACAAATCTTTCATTGATACTAGTTTTCGGATATTCGATGAGAATTCAGTCGGCACTTTCAATCCACGAAGACATTTACAGAAAGCTTTTTCCTCTTCTAGTGTCATTGAGTAGCATACCAGTGGGATCTCAATCTTACCATTCGTTAGCTCTATCGGGTGGAGATCTTTCCTTATGCCCAAATTGACTAGGTCGTTACGTGACTTCAACTCTCCTTTGTTTTACTAGGGATGTCAAGTAAAGTTCCGATGGTGCTGTCGAACATGTTTTTCTCGAGGTGCATGACATCAATGGCATGATGAATCTCCAGGTCTTTCTAGTAAGTCACGTACTTGAAAAAGATTGAATGTTTCTTGAAGGGCAGCGTGTTTTCTACCACTTCTTTCTTCCTCTTGCCTGAAGCTCTCTTTCCCTTGCCGAACATGACCTTTATGTTCTTTGTCAGCTTGAACACCGTGGAACCATCCTTTGCTTCGGGGGCAGTACCTTCCTCGACAGTTTTGTCAAAAAAGGTAGCCATCGCACGATACCTATGCTTCTGTGATAAGAAACGACGATGACGCATGTAAACTAACTTTTTTGACAAGGTCAGGTATATGTATAATGTGTTGTCCAGACATATCAGACATTCGGTCTTTCCTTTAATCTGTCCGGATAGGGAAAAATTGGCTGGTAGATCGTTTATAGTAACGAATATGATAGCACGCAGAGTAAAATACTCCTGGCGGTATGCATCAAATAATCGTAGACCCTCTTCCCATATTTCTTGCATATCCTCCATCAAAGGTTCAAGAAACACATCTAGGTCGATGCCAGGCTGTTTTGGCCCTTGTATAAGGATAGTTAACAAAATGTACTTTCGCTTCTGACATAACCATGTCGGAAGGTTATACATGGTGAGCAGAACTGACCAAGTGTTGTGCGAGCTGCTTAGGTCACCGAACGGATTCATTCCATCCATGCTCAATGCAAACCTGACATTTCTCGGATCATTTGCAAATTCTGGGTGCTTCGAATTAAAGTTTTTCCATTGTCAAGCATCGACGGGATGTCGAATCATACCATCCGTCTTTCGACCCTCTTGATATCATCTCATCAACTCGACGTCGGTGGGGTTCGATAACAATCGCTTCATTCGATCTTTGGCAAGTACCACATCACCATGGCCAGAATCTTTTTTCCTGGCTCAACCAATGCATTTGGTTCGGCAACATCACTATCGGTGGCACTGTTATCCTTTTGTACCTACTCGTCCCACAAGTTGAACACTTGTCCAAGTCAGTGTATTCTTTGTGATAAAGTACACAGTGATTAATACATGCATGGATCTTTTCCACACCAAGTGATAATGGACATATCAGTTTCTTGGCTTGATAGGTGTTAGCTGGCAACAAGTTAGGCTTAGGAAGCATAGCTCTCAGGAGACCCATCAAGTCGTTAAAACTAGTATCAGACCATCCGTGCCTGGCCTTCAATCTAACAAGTTCTAGCACCGACCGCAACACTGTATAATCCATATCACATCCCTTTGCTTGATCGTACAAAAGATCTTTCGCTGCTTTTTGCAACGTCTCCCAATTGTTTAAATCTCTTGCTTTCTCTGTTAGGACCTCTGGTTTAGCGTGCCGCAACATATCCTCAAGATTAAGATCAATATCAACCTCTGCATCGTCAAAACCAGAGCCACCAAAATCACCCGTCATTTCACGGGACATGTCCTCAATTATAAAATTCTCTGCCTCATCGAATCAAATATCAGGATTCTCTTCCGGAGGGGCGACTTCCCCGTGATAAGTCTAAACTATGTATTTCTCCACAAATCCACGCTGAATTATGTGTCCGAGAATTACATTCGGATCTTTCAACATCTTCTGATTCTTGCAATCCACGCAAGGACAAAAAGTATCCTTCCTATTCTCCCTCAAAGCGTGTGCCTTAGCCTTATCAATAAATATTGATGCTTCTCTCATGAACACCGGATGAGTTCTCCGTGTCTCATACATTCATATCCGATCCATCTAAAAAAGTGACAACATAAATTAATATTATATTGCCGGTGTTTTCTAAATAAATAAATTAAACTTAAATCCTACTTTATAACTAAAACCTCATGCACAACAAATAATAATAATGAGACAAAGGTAGTTACCAAAAAATGGTTCAATGAAAAACAAAATATTTGACCTACAAATTACAAAAATAGCTCAAAATATATAACAATTCAAACAAGTTTAAATATCTTCGCATTCAACCGATGAAATTTTACAAAAACAGAAGCAAATGAAGGAGATGATCAAGCACGTTACCTTTTATATTGATTTCAATTGAAGATTTAAAGTCTAAAGCCTCCCACAAAAATAAAATACCTATTATTAAAGAGAGAAACCGAGTTAAAAAGTTCAAATATCTTCACATTCAACCAATAAAAATTTTTAAAAATGAAAGCAAATGGAAGAGGAGATCAAGTATGGTACCTTTTGTATTGATTCCAATTGAAAAATTCAAGTTGAAAAACTTCCCCCCTATAACTCTGAGAAAAACACCATGGTAAATGTGCAACTGTCGGGTTGAGCGAAAAATTTATGGTGGCATGATCGCATGCGGTCCACTTAATGGCTCGTACAGAAAAATGCATTATCACGTACGGGTCCTTAAGTGGGCCGCACGGGATAATGCATCATTATCCCGTGCGGGCGGTTAGGTGGGCCGCACGAGATAATCGCATTATCATGTGCGGTCCACTTAAGCGACCGCATGGGATAATAGCCCGTGCGTCGCTTAAGTGGACCGTACGAGATAATGCATTATCCCATGCGGTCCAATAGTCGGCCCCCTGAGACCGGTTTTTTCAGGCACGGTCTCTTATGGTCCGCTAGAAACCTATTGGGAGCATCGTCTAGGAAAATCGTTTCTCTAGTAGTGACTTCACCTTCCTACGTGTAAAATGAAGCGAAAGTAAAATAAACTTAAAAATAAATTAATATAATTTTTAAATTAATTTTTAATAATTTTTAAAAAATATATCGTTTAGCAGTTTCGTTTAGCAGTTTAGGAACACATGTGTACGAAAAACGAGAAAATAAAAGTTAAGAAGAGGTGATAAACTCTAAGCCAACCTCTATAGCCAGAGAAAGTACATGAGAAGTTACAACCGTAGTATTCTTGCTGTACTAGGAATCATAAGGATGTTATAGTACAATTGATTGGCTACCTAAACCATTTATGCTAACTGTAAGAATAGTTGAAATGGTCCATGTATCTTTCAGAATATTTCTTCTAGGCATCATGGTCGTCAAGCTTCATCCCCGTCCTTGACATGTCATTTGGCTTCCTTCTTGTGATTCACTCGAATACCTTATGCCCGCTCAGAATGTTCTCGATGATGGTAACTCCTCTCGAACAGGTCTCCTTTTGGTTAGCTACTCGGAAACTTAAACTGTACTAGCCTTGAGTTGATACACACTAAGGGTTTAGGATGTATCGATTAGATAAAAGATGCGGCGTATAGTCCCTGATATGCTAGTTAGCTCTTATGCTTACACAACTGGTTAGTAAACTAGAAAAAACATAAGTTCTTCGATTAGATAGAATACACGCGTACGTACGTCACTATATAGTAATTGCTACTGCGTTCTGACATGAATTTAAAGAGATTAAGACCAATAATAGATCTTTAATCTCACCAAACTCTTACTATGTAGAGTAAATTGTATTGGCATATGTGACTATGTGTGATATGTATGGGCAAACTTGAAACCTGCTAGGTGGAGTTATGTGTTCACGTTCTATCATAACAGATGTCCGGTGCTTCTCTAAATAAATGGTAATTTACACCATGATGATTTGTGCCACATCGGTCGCTCTTTCGTTGGAGTTTACTATACACATCATATTTGTTGTTTAACAAGTGAGAGACGAGACAATGATGAAATGAAGAGTAAGTAGAATAATAAGTGTATATATATCATAGTAAGAAAACTAACAACGTGTCAATATATGATGCATATATATTGTTCATTTATAAACCCAATGATATCGACTGCTACGCAAAAACAAGAGTACAACATTAATAAGTCAGATCCATGATTGTCAACGTAATAAGCATAACAATTGGCACATTCAAGACATCAAATCCAATATTCAAAACCACTTGTGGCACAAGTTGTTTAATAACATTGAGATTCTGGCCCCCCCTCCTAGATGGATGCAGGATTGATGGCCTTCTTTTAAGGCTTGTTTACCTGACCAGCTCCACGTCGGGTTCGATTTTTTGGTTTTGCTGGTCTCCTGATAGCTGCGAAAGGAGCGAAACTCTAGGATTTTTGACTCGATGCTCTCGTCGATCTCGGCGGTTCTAAATTCCATCCTTTCAAAGGGTCGCCTTTGGTCCATAGCTAACGCTACCGCTTTTGGTTGTTTCTGTACTCACCTTGACGTTTGATTCACTTTTTAATATAATATATTAACGTACAATTCTTTTGCGCGTTTGTAAAAAAATAAGATTAGGACGATCTATTTCAGTTACTAATACTAACAGCTCCATCTTAGCTTATCAACCGTGATCAAAATTTAAATTTAAGTTGATTTTACATTATATTTTAAATTACTAAGAACACATATATAAAATGTTATATTTATAAATTTTAATTACTAGTAGTAATAACTGTTACGGATTATAACCAACTATAAATGAGATAATAAGATAATTTGGCGTTCTTTTCTCATTAAGATAAAGATTCTATCTTAATTTTTATTAACATATTTTTTAAATTATTAATCAATATGTTTCGTGCGAAAGCTTTCCGTATAAAAATTGCCTAGTATCAAATAAATTATATTTTAAATTTGTAATAATTAAAATTTAATTATGTGTTAATGGTTTTTATATCCTAAATTTATCTTCCTGTTTATTAGAAATGAACGCCATCTTAATTTTTGTAGTGGTTTTGTGCCATGTTTTCCGTTTTCCTGGCTCTGTGACTGCTGCAACCTCTAGCGAGGGAGGTAGGGTCGAGTACTACCCATATGATCTCGACTTGTAAGACGATGACACGTAGGAAACGGTCAAAATCCATGGGGCCAAAAAGCCAATGGGGCCAAGTGTCGTTTCTAAACTTAATGTCTACGTGGATATCTCAAGCATATATCCTGGAGTACTCATTGACTTTACTTTCTGCTCACACTCTATGTGGTCCTCTTGATCTGTCAACAGCCAGAGAGATGGATGACTGTGCCGACCCTTCTCGCCTAAACCATCCAATTACCCATTGTTTTCTAGCGTGCTCCATTTTCCTCCCATCTGGAGTTTCAAAATAGTACTCTTACTGTACTTTTCCTCCCATCTAGAGTTTCAAAATAGTACTCTTACTGTACGTTCGTTTCAGGCTCTGTTTAAGATAAATTAGGAGGGTTTCGATTGAAAACAGAGAAATAAAAAATTATAAAATTTGACAATAATATTAATATAAGCAGAAAATAACAAAACACGTGAAAAATACAAAAGATAGTTTGAGTAGACCGAAGAAGATAAAGAGATAAACTTAAAAGTAAATTTTTAAAAAGTTGAAGCTCTTATTAACTTTTCTCTAAAATCTAAAAGGAAAATAAGGGATCGAATCCTTTTTGCAAATATTTTTCTAGGAATTTTTCATAAAATTAAAATCTTTTAAATTTTTAATGTTTTTCTTACTAATATGGGGGGCTGAGTAGGTTATTGTCGTATATTACCTACTTTCTTGTGAGCATAAATTAAATGTTGGTATAAGAAATAAACTTAACAGAAGCTAAGAAGAAGCGGGGTAACAGGGCGGCAGGGCCTAAATGATTGGAATTCGCTCTCGCTAGCTTCTAGATGAGCTCTGACGTGACGCGACCGGTGGGCAGCCAATCGATTTAGGGTTTCTAGATGCAAGATGACGACGTAGACATGCGTACCGGTCGGCGTTGCTGTTCAGATCTCGTGGACAGCCTGGTGCCGGGTAAGCTTACTCCTCTTTGAGTGGCGCGTACGGTGATGGTGGTTTAGCTAGCCAACTGTGTCGGTTTTATTTGTTGGTACTTTGGTATCCTATGTAGGAAACTATGCCTTGTTGGAGGTGCATGTGTGGACACGTGGCTACAAACTTCTAGAAGACATTCTCGGATATTACAGGGTTACTGTTTTTCTCGGTGACTATGTACTCCGTTAATTTCAAAATATAATATTAAATTTTATTTCAAATATAATAATTTAATATTTTTATTGACTTTTATACATCTCTACTGTCGCTAGCTTGACTATGCTAAAAGATCACCAAGTATTTTTTTAATTTTGTTTAACATAGTATCAAAAGCCAAAACTTACCCATATGTTGGATAGATAGGCACGCACATGCAATTCATATTTATCCCAACAAAGCATGGTAGTTAGCTGAAAACAAGGGTAGATCTAGGCTCGGGCTACTCGGCTGCAATGGGACGAGGCCCATTACTATATAAAAATAATAAAAAATAGATGAATGGCCCAATAGCCTCTCGAGAAATACATATACATCCCAATAACCTAACATCTATTTTACACAACCTATTAGCTCAACAAGCAAAAACTCTAATGTCTCCTACTCATGCCACTCACTACCAGTCGAGTTCTTCCCCATCCTAGCCGTCATCCGAGCGCCGCCAACCGTCATCCCCGCACGCTGCCTCCGCCTGCCATCCTCCTTAGCGTTGCCACGTGCCACGCTCCGCCCTGAGCCCTCGTGCCGCGTCCCGCGCCCTCGCTTCTCGTCTCCTCGCTCGCTCCTCTTAGGGCACCAGCCGATGGGGCTTCGTTGCTTCGGCCATGATGTCGTGCGGGTGCCTGGTGCTTGAGGCAGCGACGGTGAGGCAGCAGTGAGGGGAGAGGGAGGGTCACGCAGGGCAACGACTGTGGATCATGCGCGAGGGAGTGGAGCAGGTCGGAGACCATGTTCTCCATCTACGTGATGGGAGCTCGCGGGCCAGCTCCGCCACAGTGGCGCAGGGCATAGTCGACGCCGCCGGGGACCCCATATGAGAGGCCGTCAAGTCAGAGGCCAAGTCTGAGATGAGTACCGCTCACAAGATCGCTCTCACAGATTGATCAGAGTTCTTCTTACATATCTAAGATCGCTCTCACGGATTGATCAGAGTTCTTACATATCTCTAATTTGATCGAGGCTTTTCTACCCCTGTGCCAGAAAGAGTTTTGGGTTAGAACGAGGAAAAGTTGTGATTTTTTTGTCCTGTTTGGACTAAATGAAGTTAGTTTGGAACGAATTATTTTACTCTTGTATTAGTTAGCTCGAGGCAGAGACAGTTCTAGATTCGTCACTAACTGAAAAGATGCGATTTGATTGATTGAGTGGACGACGTGCCTGATTGTTAGAAGTACTAAGTGCCTAATCAGATTCAGAGCCGCACATTATTCGGCTGAAAGGTTCGCTCGATCACGCAAGGAAGACTTGCTGCTGTTCATTTTCTACTGTCAGGCCACAATTTTAATTCTTGATATGTACTGTAGCTGCTGCACTTGTATGGCTGCAATTAAACCAAGTAAGTACGCCGTAGATTGGATTATGAGTGGCATCTCCACTGGTTGCCTTGGAAAGCGACGTCACAAATTCACAGGAATCACAGCCATTCATTCACTAACCACCGATCGATAAAATACTACCAGTACTGTGTTTATTCGAACATTTACCTGCTCAATGTAGTAGCTGACTCTGTTTCTGTCCACGTATAAGGCCTGAGCAAATCAAATCATCAAGCCGGTGACAATTTCTTCCTCCATGAAGGCCAGGGAGTAGTAAGTAGTACGATCAGATCGTGCCATTTATCTCGAGGCGGCGTCGTTTTCTTGGGAGAAAACTAAACCACATGCGTGCCGACCAGAAGCCCAAGTTGGCACCGGTAAACTCTTACGACTCGACTGTAATCTGCAACTCGCCACGGCTGAAAAGGAGGTCGGGTCGTACTCTTATGGGTTCCGATGCCGATGCGCCTATGACTTGTCCTCTTCAACCTCTAGCCTGTAGATTGCTAGTGTAGTACAAGCATGATGGCCCCATGATCGAGGTCATGACGCACATGTGCATCCACGAAGTATGGAGGACTTGGTATCCACTCGACTTGGAAAAACTGAGAGATTGATGCTCTCCAGTTGAGAATTTGAGATAGATGTGTCTAAGGGGCATCCACAACGTGCATCTTAAGATCATCTTAAGCAATAAACTATTATTTCTTTTTTCACTTTATACACTGAAATTGAAAACAAGAGTGCATAGTGCTACAGCTCACCTTAAACTTAAGGCTATGTCATAAGGAATAAAAAAAATTTATCACATGCCTTTGTTGCATGACTATTGGTTCATTTTGTTTGGTGGGACTCATCTTAAGATGAAGAAGAGCAATATACATTGTGGCATGAGCTATAAGCAAAATGACATATGCATGTGGGACCTACCTTATTGCTACATGGGCAATAAGCAATGAGGATGCCCTAAGACTATGGCAAGGGATGCCATTCCCAACGTCAAAACCGTTACTTTCTCGTAACATGTTCAAGGTAGCAACTTGTTATGGATCACTAGAGACGGCAAACACTTCTTATTAATTGGGAAGACAACTAGTTATGTGGGTCTAGCCTCCTAGTTTTGGCACCGCCCCTTCATAGTTATCAAAATCCCATAAAGAGCTAGTATATAATGTCTCCATTTTATAATAGACAATGCCGTTAATTTTTGAACACATGTTTGACTATTCATCCTTTTAAATTTCTTACAAATGCATAAATATAAATCACACTTAAAGTAATTTTAATAATAAAATAACTCACAACAAAATAATTGACAATTACATTAATTTTTTAATAACATAAATGATCAAATGTGCGTCCAAATATTAAGAGTGTTATCTATTTAAAAAGAAGGTAGTAGTACCTAGCACTTGTTGATCTCAGTAATGGATCAATGATCTACAAGATATAGGCCATTTACAAGACTTGACTTCTGTCTTATCAGTATCAAGGATAAGGCATACCTTTTATACTTAAGTTCATAGAATATGGTAATATGCTATACTAAAATATACGGGAGATATCCTTTAAACAAAAAAATATGGCAGATATAGAAGAAAATTATTTTCTTGGAATAGAAGGTGTCAGAGTCCTGTTTGGAGAAGACAAGGTCTCCTTAGCCCGTATTTTGTTCTAGTTCTTTGAGTTCTATTTGGAGAATAAGGTGATTTACGTTATAAATACAAGGTTCCCTTTGGACGGATGGAGATATTGAGTTAGCCAATGCCACAATGAGGGGTAATCCGGAGAAAGCCAGAGCCATATTCGTCGAGTAAACCTCGTCGAGCTGTTCTCGACAAATCCTAGTCGACGGATTAGTTTCACCAACTTATATCTTCCCCATATATTCATATAAACAGGAGTAGAGTTATTACCTGTCAGTTAAGAGACCCAAACCGGCATAAAAATCATTGTCTCCTGTCTCTTTTACCTCAATTTCATGTACACCCTAATTCCAGCGTCCCCTATACCCTCCAAATACTGTCTTTGGGTATAGCCCATTAACAGTGGCGTGCCAAGTAGGGGGCTTGGTGCTTCAAGGTTTTGACGAGATGGGTTCAAGAGGTGAGATCTCCGACGAGGAATCTTTCGATGACTTCGGCTTTGGGAGATATGACCTGACCGAAGTGTGTTCTCTTCTAGATCGAAACCCTTGTCATCTCAATCTTCATCAAGACATTGTTGCTATGGATTTTTCGATGAGGGATACTTTGACGATTTCGGATCATATGACCTGACCAGATCAGAACCACCGTCATCCAATAATATGATCTATCAAGATAAAAAATTTCAAGACGTCGCTCCTACGGAGAACACTGGTTCAATATCATCGGGCATTAGACCTCGGTTTGTGCCGACTACTCCAGAGCTGACATCGTCGTCGTGGAAACAACAGTTCAATCTCGTTGACCACGAGGCTTCAATCCGGGTCAACTACTTTCAAGGTGATTAGCATCGGTATTCAAAGGTAATTAGTATATTGATCTTTTGAATCAATCTACTGATTCCGTAGATACATCCAGCATGTATCTACAAAGATACACAATATTTCATACAATTAAACGTACCTATTTCCAGATCCATAATTTATTATGTTTACCTAGAGCATGCTTTTTATACAAATTTGTTGTGCAAGTGTTTCTTATATTAGACTGACTACGATCTAATATTGGGGACTTGAACTGTTTTTTCTGTATTAATCATGCTTATTTATGGTAAATATAGTACCCAATATTCAATCTAAATCTGCTCATTATATCCTAACAATACTAGAAAGATATCTACTTTTTCGAGTACGTACTTGGTATTCTTTACTATATATATTGCCTTCTAGAAAATAATTTTCAAGAATAATCAAGCACTCTAGTAGGTAGCTGTCGAGTAGGCCACATTGTCAAGAACGTTCTCGAACAATGCAGAGTCGTTGGACCAAACCTACCAACAAAGACCGATAACCTATCTCACAATCTAGTACCGTCACGCCCGTTCTATTTGTGGAAAGGTTGCTACGTACAACCTCCTCGCAAACGTTGTTGGCTCATCACTCAGCATGACTACGAATGGACGTCCGATATGCTTGTAAATTGGGTATGTGAAGTCAAGCTAGCCACATCAGATGCACATGGAATAACCGACTCAAGCACCTCTATGAGTGATCGAGGTACGACTACACCAGGTCCTTGATCAGCATGGTAGCGATCCCACCACCTCTATGAGTTATCGAGGTATGACTATACCTTATCCTCGACTAGCATGGTAGCGATACCACCACTTCCACGACTCCTCTATGAGTGGTCGAGGTACGACTACACCTTGTCCTCAACCAACGTGATAGCAATTTGTCACACCCCAAAATTCTCCCCTTAGTTCTAAATTAATATGAGAAATTACGTAAAGAAAATGTCAAGAATTAACACAGAGAGAAACCCTATTATTTAAAACCATTTAATAGTGGAATGGGCTTGGTGAAATTTTTCTTAAATTATGTAGGAATACGCATAGGCTACGATAGCATAAATTTTTTTGTACCGCGCACTCCAGGAAAATCATGCGAGAAAGGCTATTTATATTGTTACCAATTGACGTGCAGAGCAGCGGAAGACTACGTTGGAGAAGTCGGTCCAATGTACGCACGTCAGGGAGATTGCGGAAGTTGCTGATCACCACGATCCGCTCGACCGACTCGCCGACCACGATCTGATCTCTCGACTAGCTCGCCGACCACGTCGCCGACCACGATCCGATCTCCCGACTAGCTCGTCGACCACGTCGCTGACCACGATCACCGACCACGATCTGATCTCCCGACCACCTCGTCGACCAACATCGCAATGTAGCAGTGTCTCTACCTGTATCCACACATAGGGGGTGGAACGCTGAACGCCTATGTGCTAGCACTTGATACACGGCTATGGTTTGGCTCGAAGGCGGCGACTAGGGTTTGCTCGTGGAAGATCTCGATTCGAGTCTAATGTGAATAGCCTGTCCGACCACGATCTTCACCCCTTGCCCCTTTATTTATAGAGTTAGCCAACTGGGCCTAGAGGGCCCATCATGACTCTATACCTCATCGGATCCCTATCCGAACTGAGCCTTATCCGAGTCAAACTCGAATACTTGTTCCAACCCGTTAAGTGTGCGACCCTGTAGGTTTCATGTATACTTGGTTATGACCTAAGAACACTTCTCGGCCCACTTGTCAACAGCGGCCCTTAGCAGAACATATTGACACCAAAGCATAAAAGAAAATCATATCGGCTGAACCTGTAATGTGTGCATAAATTTCTTTGCCTTATGATATCAATTAAGCTATAGGCAAGGAAAATGACATCCTATCATTAGCTTAATCATTCACTCGACCTCGTGTTAGATTATCTATCTCTTGATTGACTCCTCAATCAACTCGGCATGGTCATGCACTTCCATAATCCATTTCATCGAGTGACTCAGAGATATCTCTCCTATAGGAGAGACAAATTCTATCTTGATCATTCATATTCCACTACATGTTTCATAGCAAATTCGAAGACTACTTTTATAACTACCCAGTAACGGTGTAGCATTTGGTAGTCCCTAAGTAAGCCATTACACATATTGAAATCCATGATGACCTCAGGTCTAAGGACTTTGCACCAACACTACTTGAGACCAACTAATGACACATTAATTCCCTGTAGTGTCTCAAGGTGGGTCTATCTAACAACATGTTCTCTTACATATGTTCACATTTATTGATTTGGTATCTCCATACTATGATCCATCAGACATGATCATCAATCAATACACGTGCTGATCTTAGAATCATATTCGTTTCATATATATGATATATATATATATGATCAGGGATCATTTAGAAATAGAATCATTTAAAGAGTCTCATGAGTAAGTATAATACTTATTGATCAATACAAGTTGTCTATTTCATGGAACGGAATAACACTTTATTCTTTAATACATAAACATTGACTATGATATCTAACATATTCATGTTACCTCTAGGGCATATCACTAACAAATTCCCCATGTCAAAATACATCAATAGGATTTTTAGACGAATTTCCAGAAAGCAGAGAAAATAATTTTAAAACTAGAAATAGGATTATCGAAATTAAATTCCTTCTGGAAATCCTTTTCCTCTTTTTCGCTTTTTTTCTTTTTCCCCTTCCCTCCGAGCCATGGGGCTATCCCCAGCCCACTCATGTTCATCGCCCCCACCCTCTCCCTTGCTGGGTCGGCCCGAGGTCGTGGCCCAGCAACTTGCGCAAGTCCGCCGCCACTGCCTCTCCAGCCAGGACGCTGATAGGTGTGTCCTGTCACGCCCCTATTTTTGTTCAAGATTAAAAATGATTTAGTAATACATTTCTAGAAATTATATTAAAAACTAAAGCGAATTATCAAGTGAAAGTAATAAGGAAATTAAAATTTTCTTTAAAAATCATGGCTAGAAAATTTTTATAATATTCTCCATGCCCTAAAGAACTCTCTCAAATTTTTCGTGAAATTTTGGAGCTCTAGAAATAATTTTAATAATACAAAGTTTATTTATACAATTAAATGAATTGAAAAACAAATTAAAATTCCCCCTACTGTTCCTGGGCCGCTTTCGGCCCAGTTCTCCAAAGTCCGCATTGCCTCCTCGCCGTCGCCCGCCGCAGCCGCCCTCCTCCTCTCTCTCTCGGCCCGCCCGCCTCGCCGCCCGTCGCTCTTGCTCGCGCAAAGTCCGCTATGGCCTCCTCCTTCCTCCCGAGTCGCCGACAGTGGGGCCCACCTTTCGGGCTCGTTCCTAACCTCCGTCCACTTTTCCCGGCTGCCACGCTGCTCGCCATCGCGCCCATGTCACCGTCGTGCCCACGACCCGTCGTCCTCGCGCGCTCCTCGCACGTGCGCTCGAGCCGCCCCTCTCGCCCACGCCGTTTCCCCCCACTCCTCCCGCGAAGTCCGGTGTCGAATCGCCGCCACCGGTGCCACGTAGGCACCGCACTGCTCCACCTCTCTCGAGCTCCCCAACCACGATCTTTACCCCGTGGTTATAAATCCCCTTCTCGAGATCCTCTCCGTGTTTCCCCCCACTCTCCCGAGCTCACGGCACTCCTCCTCGTGCTCCCCACACCAGCCTCTCTATCAACCATCGTCGACGCCTCCGATCGCGCGCCACTGCGCGCTCTAGCCGCCGCCGCACCGCGCCAAGACCGCTCGCCGCGCGCATCACTCACAACCCGCCGCCGCACCGTTTCTCCCAATCGCCACTGAAACACCGCGTTCACCGTGCACTCGAGCCGCCGTCGCTATTGCTACTCTTCGGCCGCTTCTTCCCATTGCCCCGCGCGTCGCCAGGCAGCGCCATCGCCTCCGTCGGCTCCGCGGTGCTAAGCCGACCCTCAGTCGCCCCTCCACCATCGCCAGGAACCGCCAGAGCCTGCCGGCCATCTCCCCTCATCGTCGTTCGTCCCGCACCCCGTCCTCCCCGTGTGCGCTTGTTAAGACCCTCCCTTCCCTCTTCCGCGCGGCTCCACCACTTCCCTGTGCGCGCCGCCGTGCCGGTGGCCGCTGCTGGCGGCCACTCGGCCACGCGCGCCATCGTCGCGCCATCCCCAGCCGATAGGTTGGCGATCACCACCCTCTTCTCCAAGAGCCGTCCGATCTGCTGTCATGCTGATCAGGGCCGTCCATGTGGCAGCCCACATGGCCGCCACGTCGGTGCACCGTCGGCGCCATGTGGCGCACTCACCCATGCCGCCGCGCCTTGGTCCACTGAGACCCGCCCTTTGACCATCGACGCGTGGGCCCGCCTATTGGCGCCACCCCATTGCTGATGCAATTAATCTCTTTTCCTTTGATAAAATAAATTAATAATTGTCCAATAAATTGATTTAATTTCCAAAAATTATTTAAATTGCCCAAAGCTCCTAAAATTCATATCTAGTCCATACGAACTCTAACTTGGGCCATTCAACTTGCAAAATTCATCTAAAATTGAGCTCTACATGTTTCTTTACTTTTAATGTTTTCTTTATTTGGTTTTTATTAAGATTTTTCTCATTTTGCATGCTAGCGTGTAGACTCGTCGTTTCGAATTTCGTGCTCGCGAGGAAAATAGTTCGGGAGATTGTTTAGAGAAGCAGGGCAAGTCACACATCCTCATTGAAGCATATTGAGCCTACTTTATCAAATGTTTTATCGTTTGAAAATAAATTGCATGTTTTGCTAATTATGTGGGAACTGACACTACCTATCTACTTGCTTGTGCCATATTTAATTGATTAACCATTCCTTGTCAAACATGGGTGATAATTTGACTGGCTTGCGTCACTTATGTGACCTTGCTAGAATTATTTAGGATAGCCATGCTTCATTACCATTAGCTCACTTAATGGGATAATCACATTAATTATTTTAGTATTTGATGAGCCGCGAGCTCGAGACATCTGGCCAAGTTTATTGGTCATAACTACATAACTATATTGTGACTTAATGGTGGACTGTGAGTGCATGGTTTGCTTGTCGCATCCATGGCAATTAAGGACCGGTTCATGGAAAACCCTGAAAGACTTACCATACTTACCGTAAGCAAGAACGGGCAACTGCTGGACTTGTAGTGTAGCTTTTCTCTGGCCGATGTATCCAGGCAAAAATGGGCGTGATGGAGTTTGGATGGACCAGACAAGGTTTATGCGGCTTCCAGATTCACCTAGGCACAAGGAGGGGTTGCCTACCCTGGTTTAGGGGTAGGGCAAAACCTGCAGTGTGGTATCACTTGGTCAGGGAAGTTATGTGAAGGGTCTTGTCACGATTTTCCTCTTTGCAGTACCATGGAGATACTTCGGGGCATAGCAACATGTGTGGAATCGTGTCTTGTGGGTATAGTTGTACACCTCTGATTAGAGTAAAACTATTCAAACAGTCGTGTCCGTGATTATGGGCGATCAACCAGATTCACCGTGATTAGTCCTACCTTTAATAAGTTAGCTTAATAAACTGATTTAGTTCAAATGGGATGCTTGGGCCTGTTCAATGTGGAGTAGCGTTGTTCAGTGGAGAATTAACTTTGACTTAATCAATCAACAGTTTTCCTATTTTAAACTATAAACGTTTACAAATTCCTTTATGCAAATAGCCATAAGCCTCTCTTTGTCTCCCCTTGCACGTCTGCATCATCGACGTGGCTTGCTGAGTACGGTGGTTGTACTTAGCCTTGCTATTTTTCCCCTTTCCAAAAGTGTAGTGTTTTCGAGTTGAAGATGGAGTTAGAAGACCCAGGCTCATACCCAAGTTGAGTTTTGCCTGTGAAGTGGAGCTGAAGCCCTGTTAGGATTGTTGTTTTTCCGCTGCCGCTTTCTTTTTGTGTGAGGACTAAGTGCCTCTGTTGTAAGTATTTTATGCTTTATTTACGTTTGGATCTGTTTATTTATTTGTCATTTTGTGTACCCTGGCAGATTCCTAAATAGAAATTTATACGCAAAATAGTATGGAAATTTGGCTAAATTTTTAGGCGTGACAGGTCCCACCTGTCAGGCCTGTCCCCTACCTCCGGACGGGCGACGCGGGCTGACGTCAGCCGACGCTGCCGCCTTTTCCATGCGCCCACGCGTCTCCCGTGCCACTCCGCGCCGCCCCCGACCCTTGTGCCCACTTCCCTCTCTCCCGTGTGCAAAGAGCCATAGAACACTGGATCCGAGGACCCTAGCCGACCTCATCCTCGTCGCGCCGTTGCCGTTCGCCGACCCCACCGTCTCCCCTCTCTGCACCGGTCTCCGCCGCGTGGTGAGCAAGTTCTCCTCCTCTTTTCCCCTCCTCCTCTCTCGGTCGCCACTCTTCGAGCATTGCTGCTACGCCCACACGCGTCGTGCTCCGCGTGTCGCTCCTGCGCGATGCCGGTGACCTTTTGGTCCTGTGCATCGTCGCGTGCCGCCGCGCCTCGCCACCCCTCAGGTGAATCCGGGCCGTCCATGCGTCATCCGACGCCGACCCACGTCGGCGCCACCTCGGTGCCATGTCAACGCCAGCCGCCCGCGTGTCTGTTGTGTGGTTGTCGCGTCGGCGGCACGTGTGCGCCACATGGTGCACGCGTGACCCCGGCCCGTGGACCCGGACCACCGTGCGCCGTCCTCCCGCGGCCACTGTCAGGTGGGTCCCGCCTGTTGGCGCCGGCCCGATCCCGCGGTGACGTCAGCCCTAACGCTGATTGCGCAATAAATCGCTTGATTTCTTTTTCTTTTTATTAGTAATGCATTGAAACTTCTAAAATTCGTAGAAAATTCATCCGAACTCCGTTTGAGTCCATTCAAGTTGTAGATGACTCATAAAAATGCCTAGAATCCATTAAAAATAGTTTTGATGCCTATTTTAGTAGACTTATAACCTATTTTGTGGTGCTTTATTTGTCGCTTGGATTTCGACACCTCTGACACTCCCGTTTACTTTGAAGTAGTCGCGGAAGTCCCTGAAGAGCAAGAGTAAGGCAAGTCATGTATTTCATATTGATCATATTGTACCTAATTGCAAAGTATCTCGCTTTTTTATTAAATTGCATTATTTCATAATGTCATGCGGGATGAGACCCATAGTGTGCAGCCTAGCTTGATACACCATGTCATTGATAACTTGGGATTCAATATGACTAAATGTTGGATTAGAGAATGCTTAGCCATGCTTAGTTCAACTAGTTCACTATGGGAAAACATTGCTACTAGCTTATGGTGACATTAATTATGATGGTCATGGACATGTGATACTATAGTACAGGTTCAACTAAAACATGATTAATGGTGGGCTGTGGGTGCATGTTTTGACAGATGCACCCATAGCAATTAAGGATCAGTTTGCGAAAAACCCTGAAAGAATTATCATGCGTACCACAAGCCAGCATGGGCAACGGTTGGGCTTATAGTGTAGCTTTTTCCTGTCCGACGTACCTAGGCAAGGGTGAGTGTGATGGAGTTTGGATGGACCGGGCAAGGTCTCTTCGCTTCCAGGTTCACCTAGGCACAAGGGTTTTCCTACCTTGGATTTAGGGGTAGGGCGAAACCTGAAGTATGGTGCCACTTGGTCAGGGAGGATTATGCGAAGGGTCATGTCACAAACCCCTTTTTGGTATGTCGTGGTGGCATGTCGACACACAGAAACATGTCGTGAAACTGTGTCTTGTGGGTACAGATGTATACCTCTGATCAAAGTAGAACTATTCGAATAGCTATGCTCGCTGTTATGGGCGATCAACCAGATTCACCGTGATTAGTCCCATTGTTAATAATTTGACTTAATGGAACTGGCTTAGGATAAATGGATGGGTTGGGCCTGTCACAACGTGCTGTAGCATTAGACAGAGATGATTGATTCTGTTTAATTAAACTCAACCACTTTTACTTTCAACTATTGTCTTTAAAATGCTTGCTTTATGCAAATAACCCCTAGCTTCCTTTGAAATTACCTGCATCATACCTTCCTTTGGTATGATTTGTGGAGTACAGTGGGTAGTACTCAGCCTTGCTTTCTTTTCCTTCACCTCAGAGCTGGAGTCAGGATCAGATGATGGCTTCGCGAATGAGTAGGCTTGTCGCTACCGTCGAGGATGCCCAAGAGTGGAGTCGCCACACTACAAGCGCCAAGATGTAGTTTAGCTCCTTTTACTTTTCTGCTGCACTTTTGTAAAGACTTTTTATGATGTTTCTAAGATGTGGATTCTGTATATCAATTTATCATTTGTGTACCCTGGCTGATCTTGGATAGGGATATAATGCACATTCAGCTTCGAAAATTCCAGGCAGGAATTTCTAGGCGTGACACGATCCTCCTATCATCTTTACAAGTGGTCAAGGCACGACTACACCTGGTCCTCGACCAACGTGGTAACGATCCTCCCACCACCTCTATGAGGTCGAGATACGACTACACCTGGTCCTCGACCAGTGTGGTAGTGATCCTCCCACCATCTTTATGAGTGGTCAAGATACGACCACACATCTGGTCCTCGATCAACGTGGTAACAATCCCACCACCTCTACGAGTGGTTTGGATATAGCTACACTTGGTACTTTCTCAACCAGGGTGTGTAGCAATCCTACCATCCCCGTACGTTAATCTATGTAAGATTTTATACATATCAAATGTGCAATATTTATCTGTTGATCCCATTTTCTCATATCGCTACTGGTTAAAGTCGTTTCTTATTCTCTTATTATGTTAAGCCTGACTAATCACCAGGTCTTAGAACCTTGGGCGAAGACGTCGGGTACTATTGGATTAGTCAGGTACTAAGGGTCGAACGACCATATCATAATTGGTCATGTTAGAGTACCCAAAGTAACGTATTAACTAACCGTGTAATGGGGAATTGGTTTTCCCAACTTCACGGTTTGGGAGAATTTGCTTCTTCACCTTAGTTTATTATGAGATTCAAGTTGCTTTTGAAGGAAACTTCCCACAAATCCAGCTGGGGGCTAGAAAGAGTACACAACTCCGTTCAGCTAAGAGCAACTCTGGTAAGAGTACTCATTTATTGTCATACATAGATATAATTTATTTTCTACATTTTCAATTCATACCATGTCACCCCTCAATGTTCGCTTGAGGGCTTTTTGTCTAATAATTTGTTCTAATAATTAATGTTAGAAAATCAGATATCAGAGTAATTGGTCTTCTTGAGTAAAAGAGACTAGTTGGAGGCTTTATACTAGTCAGTGTTTTGTCTTGACTAAATAAAGCTCAAACTGACAATTCTTATACTCAACTAAAAGATATATATTGGTCCCAAGGCTCAATAGTAGTCGAAATTTATTTTCGACTAGATAGATGCCGGATTAGTGACTTCAAATCTTAGTACATATAAGAAGAGGTCCCATGACAGAGCAGAGTTGAAGAGTTATCTTGTGGTTGCACTTTGTGCCGACTACAAGAAACTCAGAATGACAACGATACACTCAAGGTATAACCACGTGCCAATCGCCAAAGAAGATATTAACGATAGCATGGTCGCATCTCTTGTATGGATATGAGAATCTACGTAAAGAGAGAAAGATTGAACAAAGCGATGGTTTACCCGCCGAGATGATATCTTCAGACCTCAATCTAAATTCAAATTATGGTCACGTTCTCTGTCATGGCCAAGAAAGAGACTTGTAATGCCTACTCAGTCATCCGAGAACGGCTTCGTGATTCCGACAAGGTTGGGACTTCGGGCTACATGGTCGAGAACGCTAGTCCGATCATTTGTATTGATGTCAGGGGCTACTATCAGTGTCAAGGATAATGCATACCTCCTATACTTGGGTTCATGGAATACGGCTATACCATATACCTAAGATATATAAGATATATAGGAAGATATCCTTTAATTAAGGAAATACGTCAGATATAGAAGAAAATTGTCTTCTAAAAATAGAAGATGTTAGAGTCCTATTTGGGAAGGACAAGGTCTCCTTATCCTATATCCTATTCTACTTCTTCAAGTTCTACTTGGAGAAGAATGTGATCTACGCTATAAATACAAGGTTTTCTGTGAAGGGATGGAGATACCGAGTTATAAGCCATAGCCAAAGCCACATCGAGAGGCAATATGAAGGAAGCCAAAACCATATTCACCGAGTAAACCTCGTCGAGCCGTTCTCGATAGATCCTAGTTAGCGGATTAGTTTTGCCAACTTACTCTCGCCATTGTAATCTGAGTGGTATCTTCCTCATATATTCATATAAACAGGAGTAGGGCTATTACCTGTCAGTTAAGGGGCCCGAACCTGTATAAAAATTCCTGTCTCCAGTATCTTTTACCTCAATTTCGCGTATACCTTGGTTTCAATGTCCCCTATACCCTCCAAATATCATATTCAGATATAGCCCATTGACATGGCTATATGAGGATTATTTAAATTTTAAATAAACCTCTAAAATCTTTATTTTTAAATAAATTTGGAGAGTATTTAGCAATATTGTTCATAGCTGGCAATATTATCTACTACATGTGGCAAAATTATTACCACATCGTGATGTTTTACTATTACGATAACACTATTATGTCAAGCCAATTAAAATTGGCGTAGCTAAAAAATTGCATATATGAAAACAAGTTTGGGAGAGTACGTTTTAAAATCAAAACTTAAAAAAGTTTCAAATCATAAAACAAAATCAAGTCAAAATTACGTAAACCACCACAAATATCACTCTTATTTTAATATTCCACTTCATAACATATATTTTGTTGAAATAAAACCACCCACCCAACACATCCGAGAAGTTAAATTAATTAGGACAATTTTTTCACATGGATGCGTAGCAGATTATACCACTCAGGTCGGGCTCGTCTAGCATAGTTACGAGGTGATCCTGACTCGAGCTCGTCCTCGGGCTAGTTTGAAACGAGAAGACGACTGTGAACGGCAAGAGGTTAAGCGCGAAGACAATTCACAACTAATTTATATCGGAAGAAATATGCTGACTCATGTAAAAAAACATTTTGGTTTATCGTAGGGTGATTGGGCTTTTATAGAAAAACAGGTTATGGTTAGAAACTGAATGATAATTAAGGTGGTTTATGCAATCCTGCCAAAAAACAAACCACGAAAATAGAGAAATGAGAAAACTCTCCCAAAACCCAACGCATGAACACAACAATGCCGCTCGTGGCTCGCCGCAGCGGCAGGAAGCGACTCAAGTCTGAAGCGAGAGAGGAAAATCAAAAGGGGGTAGGTGAAAAATTCCACCTCCGCGTCGCGAGGTGGGAGACGAGAGCCCACGCGCT
Source organism: Oryza australiensis (assembly GCA_019925245.2). NCBI lineage: Eukaryota > Viridiplantae > Streptophyta > Magnoliopsida > Poales > Poaceae > Oryza > Oryza australiensis. Next base: position 2,918,631 of record JAIFGZ020000118.1, on the reverse strand, counting down.
CCCCCTCACCCAAAAGCCCATCCAGAACCCCGACATCTAGGGTTTCGCCGCCATGGGTTCGGCCGCCTCCGCCGCAGCGCCGCCCCCGCCGCCTCCAGCGCAGCCTCACATGGTCGCGCCGCCGTATGGGGCCGGCCTCGCCGGGATCCTCCCTCCGAAGCCGGACGGCGAGGAGAAGAAGGAGGTGGAGAAGGTGGACTACCTCAACCTCCCCTGCCCCGTGCCCTTCGAGGAGATCCAGCGCGAGGCCCTCAGTTCGTGCCCCCATCCTTGCCGCTCCTTCGCTTTGAGCTATTTTTGACTGCTACTGCGTGTGAATTGCTGCGGCATTGGCGGATTGCTACTTATTTATACATGTGGCGTTATCTTGTGGTTGTTGATAGAGTGGTGGTATAGTCTGCTTGCTCGGTCGCGAACTCATTGCTTGATGGAGTCGACGTCGTTCGATTGTCCAAATTGCTGTTGGATCTGAAATGTGTAGTTCTTCAATGCTTCATTGGTTGTTTCAATTGCGAGCCCTAGAATTTGTTTGATGATTCGTTGTCGTGCAAAATTTGTGAATAGGATGCTCACTGTATAGCACGTTAGACGTTGTTGTCAGTAGGCTCTGGAGTCTGGAGGCATTTGGAATCACTATTCATATGTTCATTTGTAATATGTGTAGATTACTATTGACTCTTGCTGGTGGATTGCACTCCACAAAGCCTAGTCCATGCGATATCTGCGCAAACTACACTACTCTTACTACTGTTCCAATAATATCCTTTTGCAAATAGCAGTATTCTCCCGTACTACCACAACTCAAGCCATGTGCCACTGCCCTAGTCCCAATATTGTTCTGAGTGGAGCAACCTTATCATGCTAAAAATGTGCAATCCAGGTTTTAGAAAGGGGCAGGGTTACCTTTTATTTAATTATTATTCTTGCTGTTGAGGCTTCCTTGTTTTGCAAATGACCTAATGGCCAATTACTTATTAAGTACTGCATTGATGCTCCTAATATTTATGAGTTTATCAAGCCTGTTTTGTCGGATACATAATTAGCATAGTTTAAGTGGGGAAAAAACCTTTGCCTATTGAGCACATTCTCAGACAACCAAAATTCAGATTGCAGTCTCATACATTTGATTTTCTAAACGTGCCTTCAACTTCTTATATTCAGACCTTCATAATCTCACGCAAATGATTTTCTAAATGTATCTTCGATTTCTTACATTCAGACCTACATAATCTCGCTCATATAATTGTCTGAAAGTGCCTTCAACTCCTTACATTCGAACCTAAATAATGATGAACCCTCGCAGAAGAAATTGCTACTGTGGCCACACTGACATGCACTGTTTCCTTCTACAGTTTGATTGCTTGGTATACCACTATACTTTAATAATAACCATTAGCTCCTGCAAACATAACTCCATCCTTATAATACTTTTCACCAATCTCAGTTGCACCTTAATACTCTGCATGAGTTATTCTCGTTGCAGAGTTAAACTTGAAACAAGCGCTTGTGCGATTTGATTTGTTGGTGCATAACTGCGTACATTCTATTTTCTATGTGAAATTTGCCTCTTGAACATTTCTTTTGTGAGTTTACTGACATTCTCCATTTGCAGTGTCGTTGAAACCTGAACTTTTTGAAGGATTGAGGTTTGACTTCTCAAAAGGGTTAAATCAGAAGTTCTCACTTAGCCACAGGTAAGGGAAACATATAATGTTGATATGTGTTTCACTTTATTTTGGATAATTTATTCTGACAACGTCAACAGTGTTTTTATGGGTTCATTAGAAGTTCCATCTCAGTCAACTGAAACTATAAAAGTTCCAACAGCGCATTACGAATTCGGTGCCAATTTTATTGATCCAAAGGTATGTCCATGTGGATTAAATATTGTGAATTTTCTGCATAGTGAATTCTGTAACTTGTGATTTTTTAATGGAATTGTCTACAGTTAATTCTTGTAGGAAGGGTGATGACAGATGGAAGATTGAATGCTCGTGTGAAATGTGATCTGACAGATGACCTTACTCTGAAAATAAATGCACAGGTACCTGAGCTTGAATGTTTTGGTTAATCTTTTGTTTGATGACGGATCTTCTTCTTTATTTGGCTTATGAAATCCTATTTCCCAGCTTACTCATGAGCCGCATTACTCCCAAGGAATGTTTAACTTTGACTACAAGGTCAGTATTTCAGACTATGCTTCTTTGATCAATAAGTGCATTTCAAATGATTTGCGAGAATTGTTTATTAGTTATTAGAATTACTACTTAGAAAACTACTTTGTTTATTTTGCCTTCTTCCATCTGATATCTTTAGTCCTCTTACAATTCACAAATCTGTGTAGGGGACAGACTACCGAGCACAATTTCAAATTGGAAATAATGCGTTCTATGGGGCAAATTATATCCAGGTAAGCACCTTTACTTGCAAACGTGCAGTTATTATATTTAAAAGCATCACATTGTCATCTTGACGGCTTTAGGTAAATGGAAAGAAAAATGATATGTAATCTTCTCCTTAGTTGTTCATTTATTCATTGTTTGTTTAGATTCTGCAGGAAAGATAGTCGTCTTAATATCTTGTTGTCTTGAATTTGTGATATTGTGGTTATGCTTAGTGGCCTGTTTATTTGCTGTATTGATTCATTTGAGCCTTGCTCTGCCTTTTATATTATGACTGGAAATAAACTATACTCTTTGGTTATAGACAGAAGTTGAGGTATTACATTTGATATGAATTTGGAAATACCATGTCATAGCTGAGATTTATGCATTTGGTTGCTATTAGAAATATGCAGTTATGCAATATGGTTCACAATTTACAATTGCCTCTTACACATCTTGGGATTTGGATCATATAGGCTTCAGTAGTTCACAGTTCACGTAATGAGTAAGCCTTATAGTTTAGTGGGCAACATGTTCATCCTGACTAAACCAATTTCTGGTTTATATTTATGGCAAATTACCTGCACAAATATGGTTGTGAAGTTAAAATTTTCTTTATCTAGCACAATTATGGTTGTGAAACTAAAAATTTCTTTGCCCAATCTTGTCTACTCTCGACAGTGAAACAATGAACTTTTGCATTTCAGAGTGTTACGCCGAATTTGTCAATGGGAACTGAAATATTCTGGCTGGGCCACCAAAGGAAGTCAGGAATTGGTTTTGCTTCTCGATATAATTCAGATAAAATGGTAAGGAGCTTATAGACCTTGTCAATAGTCGATTTCTAAGATTCATCTTTGGATTGTGAGCTGTTTTTGGAGGTTTAACTGTGTAGCTTTCATCCCCTGTAATCTCGTATACCTGTTTGCATGTGTACATGATTTTCTTTTTTTAGACTCCGAGATTCTTCCGTTATTCTTAGAAAAACAGGATGCACTTTACCTTAAGTTACTTGCTCAATACCCCTAATGTCACTGAAAACAGTGAGGGCTTGTTTAGATGGATGGGGACTAATAGATCCAATCCTTCAGGTTTGTGGATGCTTTAGTGTTTTCCCTGCCAATCCGAGGGGTCCTTGCTCAAATCTACTATCAAAGCAGACCCTAAGAATCAAACCAATTCCAATTAAAACAATCCTTAGCAAGAGATGGCCCTTTCCTTTCATACTGTAAAAGCACTGTTATTCATCATTGCTCAGTTGTCAGATGGGCCATACATTGCTAAGGTGATTGTGACACACATGTAGCCACTAGCAACTGTCAAGGATGTCATGCACAGTACATTAGGGTAAGCAGATGCGAGATGTTAGGTATAAGAGGTGCTGGATTTAGAAATTTTTTGACTCACATTCATCATGGGGTAACCTTACCACCTACAAGGAGAGGTAACTCTATCCAGGATACACTCAACCAACTGAACAACAATCTTATACATCATGTAGTACAACAACCAAACATCATCTCAGGTCATCCATGCTAAACTTATATAGGCAACCAAACAGGGCCAATTGCATCAGCTCAGCTTGAATGCGATCAGCCTGGATGGGGGATATGAGCCTGGCTGAGGCTGTTCAGGCAACCAAACACGCCATTAATGACATTGTTAACACTTACCACATCCTCCTGTTTTGTAGAAAGAGAATTTAGCTACCTTGAGGGTGTAAGCTGAGTAAGATTTTTCTGTTTATTGCCATTGCAGGTGGGTACTCTACAGGTTGCCAGTACTGGTATAGTTGCCTTGAGCTATGTCCAGAAAGTGTCTGAGAAGGTATGGCTCCACCATTATTTCAATAGAAATTTCACATTTTATTTTAATCTGATTGTAAGGATATTGGTATGCAGGTTTCCCTTGCGTCTGACTTCATGTATAACCACATGTCAAGGGACGTGACTTCCAGCTTTGGTTATGACTATATGCTTAGGCAGGTTAGTGTTTTTATCACTGATATTTTGTATGAGCATCAAATAGCAAGTAGTAACGGATTCTTTCTTGAGCTTATCCAGTTTTGCATCTCTTCATGGGCCCTTTTATGTATATGGATATCAATGAACAGTACAAAGCCATGTACTATCTCTCCTGTAGTTCCTTGTTTTTTGATATTCTGTTTAGCTGTTTTGAATTTACCAATGAATTATACTGCAGTGCAGACTAAGGGGAAAAATTGACTCAAATGGTGTTGTTGCTGCATATTTGGAAGAGAGATTAAACATGGGAGTTAATTTTCTTCTTTCTGCAGAGGTATGAGTTCTATTACAGTTCCAACTAACATGCTCTATTCTTACCACTGCATACAGTTACAACTAACATGTTCCAACTTTGAACATTAATTTCTGTGGTAAAATATTTGAAAAACTAAATAAACTTATGATACTATAATAAGTAATACTTGAGACGATTCTAATACATATAGTTTTTATACATCCAATCTAAATATTTTATAAGATGTCGATGCTCAAATTTTTTAATACTTGCCAGTAGGCATGTCCAAAACAACATCTTGGCATGACCAGATGAAGTATATATTTTTTGTTAACGAGTTTTTTGGATTAGTAGCTTTTTTGAACTTATGTTATGTGGTGCAGATTGACCATTCAAAGAAGAACTACAAGTTTGGTTTTGGAATGACCATAGGAGAGTAAAATATATTAACCCAAATGGTTGTGAGAGGGACATGTGATACTTCTGGAGTTGGTTGTATGTGCCTTGGAGGATGTTCACAATACTTCAGGCTTCAGGTTACGAGTGACCAGGTTCTTGCCCTTGTGAGTTGGGAATATAGGACGCTGTTGCTACTTTTACAGTCTTTTTTTGGCGTGATGGAGGTGGTGTCATTTCGTTGCTAGATAAAAAGGGCACTAGGGGAGTCCGTGATTCTTTGTTCAATCTTGGATGGAACAAGCTGAGCAGCGTTAATAATGTTGTATTGGCTCTGGCAAATTTTTACCCTGAGTTTCCAACGCTCGTCCTTTTTGTGTAATAACATCTTGCACGAGCTGCAGAAGATAGCATTCAAAGTCATCTCATGTTTGATGTCCTCACGCGCATCGTATGTTCGTAAATTGTAAGCAATTTAGGGTCTGCTGAACAAGTTATTGCTACCTACTGATGCACCTATTTTTGTTAGTGTAATATATATATAGTTGGGCACTGTGTGGCCTGTCGCACCACTCCATCTCGTGTGGCATGGTCGAATCTTTAATTTGAAAACTTAAATTGAAAATCCGAACCGTCTGCATATTAATATTGTCTTGTAGATTAAATTTTATATATTTTTTAAAATTTTTTACTAGTTTATCGGATTGTTCTGCATATTAATATTGTCTCGTAGATTAAATTTTATATATTTTTAAAATTTTTTTACTATTTTATCGTATAGGTCAAAGATGCATTAATCCAATGATTTTTGGAGTATCTATTTTATTATATTTTGACTTATTCGATAAAATAGTAAAAAAATTTAAAAAAGTGTAAAATTTGGTTTAAGATATTAATTTGAACGGTTTGAATTTTTAATTTGAGAAGGGTGTTGCGTTCCCGCCTTATGTGCATGATCAGTCCTAAACATAAGATGATGTTTTGCTAATCTCCACTAATTTACTTGCTCTGTTAAGGATGAGCTATTGAGCAAACCCTGACAATACCTTAGCAGTAATATTTCTACAAGAGAAACTAATTGGTCACAATTGGTTTTCGAGAAAAATGATAACTAACGGACTGTAGACATCGTTTGTCTCGTCCGAGAACAACAACAAAAAAAAAACTTGTGCGAATCAGTCGAACGAAGAAATTTTTTGTAGCTGTTTTTTTTGGAAGTCCACTTTTAATTTTAATCGCCTGTTTTTTGCAATGAACTTTCTAAACCGGACAAATATAATGATGATTTCATCATTTAGGTATCCAAGGAACAAAATATATTATTATTAGAAGGTAATACAGCAAGGACGGACAGCAGCTTGGTTCTATACACCAACCAATGGCATGATTTATGCAATAATGTAGTCAGGTTTGGCCACATGTGTTGCATGTATAATCGGAAATATAAAAAAACACCGAGGATGCAATTCTGTAGTATTGCTTAGCAAACTCTGTAGTATTACTTAGCAGGAGACATCCAATAAAAATGATCAAACAAAAATGATAAAAACCCATAAAAACTGAACCTAAAAATTATGTAAATTCATCAAATAAATTATAAAAGATAGGTTTAGTCGTAAAATATATTCGTCTCAAGTTCAAACTGAAAGCTAGTATGGAGTTAAAAAAGACAAAGTTTGAATGAATATTAACAAAATACTATTCATTTAAATTTTGTCTTTTGTTACTCTCAAATAAAATTAACCTTTACTGATTTGGTATAAATATATTTATGTCTATACCTATATACCTATCTCATAGTAATTTCTTTATAAGTTTATTCATGGGTTTTTATTTATTGGATGGTTTTCATTGGATATTTCTTCTACTTAGCATACGATCTTTTACTGAAAACATGTGCTAACGCTACCATGGTATTTAGTAATGCAATCAAGACAACCAAAGTAAAAATATATTTCAGTAAAATAAGTGTTTAAATATATTTGAACTAACATAGCAAAGATATACATGTATTTGCGTGAATGCAAAATGATCTGTGCATATTTGGCCTGAAAAATAATTTCATATTACTATAATTTTGTTGTATCTTTTAAACGTATTGAAATATTACTATAATTTTGTTGTATCTTTTAAACGTATTGAAATATAAAATTATGGTTAAAAGCACACCCCAAGACAAAATAATTCAAACATCGTATATTTTTTTTCCAAATGGAGTGGTAATTTAATCAAAGAAATATCTAGTGTTACGTATATGAAAAAAAGTTAAAATAATTAAATACTTGCGCATGTACCTATTTATTAAAATATGGGTTGTTCCATTTCTGGTCGAAAAGGGAACATCCTACTTTTTTTTATGATGACTACTAGAGCACGGAATATCATTCGGACGGCACACTTTAATGACCCTCTTTCTTTCCTTTGCTTGCCCGAGCTCCCACGAAAAATGAGGGAGGCGTCGAGGAGAGGAAGGGGAAGAGGAGCCAGCGGCAGGTGGCTCGTCGGCCGGCCAAGCGGCAACAACACGTGCCTCCTCCCCGTGCCTTGATACCAAGTACATGAGGCACAAAGCCATGATACTGTGTGCGCTAGTCGATGATGACATGTTGCACGACCTAGACACAATGCCGACGAGCAACGCCGCGGGCTAGCGAGGAGCACGACGGCTACGCCACCACATCGGTACCTAATCGAGGAAAAAAATCCCATGCGTACCGCATGCGGGGTGCGCGCCCCTCGCATCGCTGCCCGTGCGGCATCGCACTGCCGCCCCCGCGCCCTCACGCCCTGTAGGCGACTCAGCTCGCTCGGCCCCGCGTCGGCTAGCTAGGCTCGCTCGGAACAGCTGCCCTGCCCAGGCTCGCACTTAGGGTTACGAAGCGTCGTTCGTCTAATCGTCTTCTCGCGACTGCCCACGGCGGAAGGGCGGCGTCCCATCGGAAGGGTGTGCGCGACACCGGCAGAAGGGATGCGCGGCGAAGCTCTACCGGCGACAGCCACACCAACTTCGAACGACATGAACTAGCGGGAGTTCACATCGCCTAGTAAAATATGTTTACTAATTTTAATCAAAGCCTAAAGTTCGAACCTTGTCTCTGTTTCAAAGGGTCGCTGACGAAACTGAATATGTCGATGAGCCGAGAAAAAGAGCCGAGCAAACGAGCCGAGCAATACGTTAACGAGCATGTAGTTGGTTTAGTTAACGATGCAGCTGGGGCGAGCCAACGTCCGAGCCGCCTACAGGGCGTGCGGGCGTCACGCGTGGGGGCGGCCTTGCGATGCCGCACAGGCGGCGATGCGAGGGGCGCGCACCATGCGCGGCGCGCATGGGATTTTTTTCCCTAATTGAAGCTCTAGATTTAGTCATTTTGACCTCCTGCTCCGTTGGATCTATTAGGAGGAAGGATAGGGCGAGGACCCTCATCCATCACCATCGTGGGGGAGAACACCATACCCCACCCTATGGACACCCAGAACCAGACCGCCACCCACGGTCACCGGGACTGTCCATCGCCACCGCCTGTCTCGGGGTGACAGAGCAGTAGCTCATTGTAGGAGGATGAGCAGGCGCCGGCGAGGGAAGAACGAGGAGTATTGAGCCATTCCGGTCGGCGCAGATGAGGATGATGAGAGGGAGATGTGTGGATAAGGAGCGCGTCAAGTAGGTGAGGAGCCTACGCTCAGAAAGTATCTATCCAGGGTTACTGATGCCGGCGGCATATGCCGTGCCGCCCTTCGGCAACACGGCGAATTTCGCCGAAATTCGCGAAACCCGGCGGCAATGAACAGTAGCAAATTTGAATTTGAACGATTTCGTGCGTATCGCGAAAACCGCGCGAAAAACCGCGAAAAACACGCAAAACACGTGAAAACCGTAAAAACCGTGAAAACCGTGAAAACCGTAATTTAAATTTGAACCAAATCAAAATCCGCGTCGTGTCGCGAATTTCACGAAAACCGCGTCATATACCGCGGTTTTCACGACAAACATCACGAAATTTATATTTTTTTATAATATATATATATTTGTGTTAAAATGATTATTTTTCAAAATTTTTAAATTTTCATGAAATTTTTTAAACAAAACCGCGGGGATGCCGTGTCGCACCCCCGCGAAACCACCGAAAACCCTGATCTGTCCTGTTCGACTCCAAACGGGCTGCGTGCAGTAGTTTTTCTGTTTTTGATGCGTAATTTGCATACAAAGACATCCGGCCAATCTCAAACGGGTTGCAGTCGGGAGGACATTACAATTTTTGTTCCATGAGTGGAATCAACTTACGTGCCAGTGACATTCTTCACCATGTAGCTAACTGCAGCTTCAGTCCCCACCTGCCCCTGTTGCATCTCTAGCCATTTATTCCAGTCCCCTAGCTCTCGCTGCGAAGAACTATGGTCTAGGCCATAGGGTAAGGCAGGAACTGATAAATCTGGGTTGTGGAGGCAAATCACATTTTCTAAGTATGGTTGAATTGTTGCGAAGTAAGAAAATCACATTGTATGTAGTAGAGAAAACATTATTGTCGTCCTACAGCTCACGCCCTTTGGCCCTACATTCTCTGTATTTTATCATTTATGTTTCACATAGTAGGGAGTTGATGATTAAAGATAATAGATTCCCCATAAACCACCGTCACTTTCAAAAGAGTAAAATTGCATGCATGTACTTAGATCGTGAGGCCTCCTTCGAATTTTTTGGATTTCGTAGAAATATCTACGACCTACAAGTTAAATAGAAAAAAATTTCAAATTACACGAAAAACACATACGAATACGTCCCACGTACATATATACTCGTCAATGCATCTCGTGCCACACTCTCAAAGAAACAAAATAAGTGACAAATCCCTAACCTCAAACCATACTTACATACCCATCACCGCGTCTCCTAACACATGCTCAAACACCCGTGAATTTGCCTCCTCACTAAATTATTAACCACGTTCACATATCCGCGAATATGCTCTCTCCTAAATTTCTTAAATGTGCTCCCTAACACGTATTCAAACACCAACGAATACGCCTCCTCACAGGATTTCTATTCACGGGACAACCAACTACCTGTATGTAATATTCGTGGCAGCAGCCAGCAGGATTTGTATCCAAATGAATAGTTATACACTTTACCATCATATCACACCATACCATTGAGAGAGACCCTACCGACTGTAATTCATCCAATGCCGAGAAGTCTTAGAAGATGCTACGTTTTTACCACAACGCCTCCCGTTACCCCTCTCGTTACCTCATCTTCCCCGGGAGGAGGAGATGATGGTCACCGGAGTAATACAGCGCCGCCATCTCCTCCGGCTTAGGCAACGCGGCAACTTGTACAGCTCCTGCACGCCCTTGCGCACGTCGAGGTCGCGGATGGCATCACATCGGGGCGGTGCAGCGAGAAGATCATGAACATGTGAACCGTCCACTCGCCGACGCCCTTCACCTTGGTGAGCTCCGCGAGGAGCGCCGCCTCGTCCATTTCGGCCACGGCGGAGTCGGAGAGCTCCCCGGCGAGGTCGTGGAGGTAGGCCGCCTTGCGGACAGAGACGCCGATGGCGCGGAGGTCGGCGACGGAGAGGGCGAGAACCACGGCGGGGTTGACCACCGCGGCATCGGGATCGGCGACAGTGGGGAGGAGCGCAAGGAAGCGAGCGTAGATGGCGGCGGTGGCAGAGGGAGCGAGCTGCTGGTGGAGGATGGAGTGCGCGAGGGAGTGGAAGGCGGTGAGGGAAGAGGATGAGATGAAGGCGGGGGCATCGGTGGAGGCGAAGACCGTGGAGAGGAGCGGGTCGACGGAGTGGAGGTGGGAGAGCGCCGCCGCGAGCTCCCCCGGGAAGGACAGCTCCGGCAGCACGGGCGGCACCGGCAGCGGCGATAGTACGGTTGTTGCGGCGACAGATTTCCCTTTGGCGGCGGTGGTGTTCGTCCTGGTGATGGCGGCGGCCGCCACCTCCTCGCGCGCGCTCGTCGGAGAGCTAGGCGCGAGAGGACAGAGCCGAGGTCGCCGTCGGCCGCCGCCTCCTCACGCGTCTCCTTGCGCGCACCTGCCGGAGCCCGCCGGAGAGCCGTGTTCGCCGTCGGTCGCCGCTTTCTCCACCGCTTGCCCTACACCGCCGCCACCTCCTCGCGCGTGCCCTTCGGAACGGCGGCGACGCCGGGGTGGTGGAAGAGGAGGCGATGGCCGCCACGGCGGAGATGGGGGAGACAACCGAAGGAGGACGAGGAGGAGATGGAGATGGAGGTGAAGGACATCGCGGCGGCGGCGGCGCTATCCGCGACCGCCGTGCTAGTCCGAGGACGACGACCACCGCCGGCGGCGGGAGCAGGGGTCCGATTCGGCCTCCAACTTGTCTGGCCCGTCCAGCGGCAGCGGTGGCAGGTCGGCTAGCCGCCAATCTTCACCTTGAGCGACATGGCCTTCATCTGCAAAGCTCGTAACGGGAGACATCACGAAAGCCGTTAAAAGGCGTGAAGGTTTGGGGTAAAGTGACGGCGTGGTATGCCTCGCTGATATAATTGTGGTAAAAACGTAGCATTTTTAAGATTTTGTGGTATTGGATAAATTGTAGCCGGTAGGATGTTTTTTTTGTCCGGTTCATCCGCTATAATGGTAATAAGTTAAATTTCCCTTGGTGCTCCACTCATCTTGTAAGTTCTAATCAATTGCAATACCTTTGGAAGGATAGGGGGCAAGTAGCAAACACACCCTACAATCGGAGTTTTGATCTGCCATTCGAACATGGCTTGACGAGAGGCCATGGCCATGGGACAGGGCCCCAATTCTCTGTAACATCCGAACCAGCGTTGCCACAAGCTACTACTCTACCTGTTGTAGATGTAGTACTACACATACCCCATCACTCCGCGCACGCACACGAACACAAAAACACAAAGCCGCACACGCATGCTCGCCGCGCTCCCCCATCTCCACATGTCAAACACCGATCAAGAGGCACAAGAATCGACGCCATGGCTATGATTATGCAGCCCGCGGCCTCCGCCGCCACTGCCGCCGCCGTTATCGCGCTCCTCGTGCTCACCTCGCTGCAGCCGCGCGCGGCGCGGGGGCAGATAGCGGCCTCGCCGTGGGCGTCGCCGGCGCCCTGGCCCGGCGAGCTCGACTGCACGGGGGCGCTGCTGAACCTGTCATCGTGCCTCACCTACGTGGAGTACCGGAGCACGCTGACCCGGCCGGACAAGGGCTGCTGCGGCGCGCTCGCGGGCGTCGTCGACGGCGAGGCCGCCTGCCTGTGCGGGCTCGTCGGCGGGTATGGCGCGTACGGGGTCCGCGTCGACGCCGTTCGCGCGCTCGCGCTGCCCACCATCTGCCGCGTCGACGCGCCCCCGCCCAGGCTCTGCGCGGCGCTCGGCGTGCCCGTCGCCGAGCCGCCGGGCGGCACCGCGCCGGAGGAGTCAGGTACGACACGACCGCCCTCTGCCGCGTGCAATCAATTAAACGGAGCTGTCGCAATTTGACCGCCTTTGCTACACCTTTTCCGTTACTTTTGGCATTGTGGAGTTTAATGGCACAACCTTTAATTTGTTGAAAATTGCATGCTATCAAAGACCTGTACTTTAGTACTATTGGATTCTTATACATTGTTACTAGCTCAAAACTATCAAATCATTTGCAACTTTAATTTGACAAACTCCCGTTAGGAATCAGTACGGGGATGGGTTTACTCCTGGCTCCACTTCCACTTCTTCAATTGTCAAATCAACTGTCATCTAGCACTAGCACGCGATACAGCAGAATTGAACTCCACTGTATGTAAAAATCAAGTAGGTGTATCAGATAATGCGATTATGTCTGTAGTGTTAGTGATATATTCAGTGGCTAGAACAGTGAAGGAATCAAAACATTGGACCGAACCACCACCCTTTTTGGCTAGCCGAATGTCCGCACTGCCAAAATTAAAGCAGCACGGCAAGAAATGTCTGATCAAATTTCTCATATATACTTCTTTCACACGGCGAGATTTGACTGTACTGACAATGTCTCGAACCCCCGGCAGGGTTGTCCGGCGGCATGCCGGCGAACGCACCGTCAACGGCGGCCACCGGCAGAAGCGGCGGCGGTCCGGCGACGCACGGACCCACAAGACGCCACCTGCTTCACCTCCTGCTGCTCCTGGTGTTCCCCACCTCGTTGCTGCTCCTGTAAAACTACCCCGTTACACCGGCACGCAGCACATCTTACAACCTGTACATGCATGTACACCGTTCGTCGATTCAATTGTCTCAGAATTCTTCCGTGACATTGCCACGGTTAGATCGCGTCATCGCGAGCAGCGTCCGCCATGCCGATGCCCACCCTCGTCCGGTGGGTTGCGCGTGATGGCGACGCCCGAGCTAGCTAGCCGAGACGAGCAGCGTGGGCGCCGCGGGGGGTGGGGATCAAGACGCGTGAAATGGTTAACGCCGCCTCGGCGCGGTGGTTGATGCGTCGCGCGCTGCGGGCACGGGCGGCATGTGAGGCTGCGAGCTGTGGCCGCTGCTACTCTGCTCGCTCTCTGGCTGGCCAGCGATCGGTTGCTGCTCTGCGGTGCGCCATGCCATTGCCAGCCAGCGATGCGTATACAATACACACGGCCTTGCGGGAACAGCGTGGTACGGGGCAAGGGGGCCTTGCGCGCCGTCGATCGTGTATTCGTGTGAGTATGTGACCTGGTTTTGTGGGTTTCGGCCGTGCCTGCCTGGCTATCTCAGGTACGGTGGGGCTGCGCCGGCGGCTGGTGGGCCGTCGTTGTCGAGGCGAGGTGGCCGTTTGGTTGGTCTCCAGTTTGTCTGCTTCTTCTCCTACCAGCCAGGAAATTAGTACAGTATCCAATATGAATGGGCCGGCTTAAGACACACAGCGCTGGCAGTACCGATGTATTGCAAGCAAAAAAGTCGACATAGACTCCCTCAAATATTGGTGTAATCTGATTTGTATCTTTCGACTGTAAAACTGAATATAACTATCTTTCAACTGTTAAAACCGGTATAAAATGACTTTCTCAATGATTTTAAGGATAATATTAGCTGACGTGGTTGGTCAATCATCAAACATATTAAAAAATAAATATGCGACTCATATGTAAGTGACTAACTCTATTCTCTCTCCTCTTTGTCTTTCCTCTTCCTCTCCATTCTCTCTTCAATTCGATCAGAATGGCGAAGCATATGCGGTGGCGGCCCTGTCATGCTCGAGTGGTGGTGTTTTTGGCGAAATTTGGTAATTTTCGTTAGTCAAGACCGGGTCAAGAATGAAATTCACGCTGTGATTTTAGGAGATTCGATTGGTAAGTTTATTCGGGTTTGCATTAGACTTCCATGATAAAGAAGGTGTACCTTAATTTCTATATTTGCTATATAGTCCTGAGTCGATGGAGTTTTGTTCCAACCAAACTCAACTAGTTTTTTTTATAAGATAGTCGATAAGAGCCGTGTATGAGTCGGACTTGTATTGATATGAGGGTATAAATTATGTGCCTGAGGTTTTTATAATTAACAACAGTTCAATACACAACTTTCGGCGTATTGCCACCCTTGCTTTAGTCTCGACGAGTTCTTGTTTTCGAGTTAGGCTTCATCGACGAGTTCTTGTTTTCGAGTTTGGCTACATCGGTTAAGTTCGATCTTCGACGCGAAAGTAAGTATTGTCAACTTCACTTATCAACGAAATTAGTACTTTCTCGGTTAGATCCGATATAGTAATTTAGTTTACCTGATATATCATCTTTGTTTTTTATATTTTTAGTTAGATTCAATATATCAATCACTTTGAAAGGTACTAACAGACTAGTTTAAATCTATTCAACTTATTATCAACCTCGAACTCTCTTGGTTAAGTTCAATTTTTTAGGTTATAATCCGCTGACTAGATGTACTCAAGCCGATAAGTACTATTCATAGTTTATCGGAGTTTTAGCCGATAAGATATCTGCTTATGATATTATAGCCTGCTATATCGGTTAAGATCACAAGGTTTAGTATAATTGACTAGCTACCGTGGTTATTATCTTCAATCTAATACTCTCTCGGTTAAGTCCGATCTATCTAGATTGTGGTTAATAATCATGAATCATTGGTGATTTATACATTATTTTGTTATAGCCAATATTAATTTATTTGCTTCTACATAGAGTATTGATGAGCTTTAGTTCTCAACACATCGGCCCATATTCCAAGATAAATATATTTTTGCCTAAAACCCTACTTTATTACCCTCAATCTTATACTATTTTATCTATCAAGATTGATTGTAATAATATTAGAACAATTTGCAAACATATGACATCTAAGTTTTGGCCGATGACATTCTATTCCTTTGATATCTAATTTTCATAAGTTATAGTCGATTGATTCGAAATTTCATCGGCATTGGCTTAGGCAAACCATATTATATTGGCCTATTAATCTAATATTATATGTTTATTCTTGTTAGTTGTAGGATCAAACTAACTTGCATGCTCTGAACTTGATTTTGATAGGACCTTGTCGGTGATATGGGCCCGGGGGTATGTCGAGGATGCTATATCTGAAAAAGGAAGGCGCCTTCGCCCACCAGGACGCGCCAAAAATATGTCCCGGATGGCTCAAGCGGGTCCGGGCCACGGGTGGCCACGTGGCCACCCCAAGAGGGGCTTGGCTCGGGGGCTGTCCGGAGGCCATGGCTCTCCCAGTGAGATCCGGATCACCCGACCCCCGTCTTTCACCCCGCACCTCTCCAAGAGGGGTGAGCCCACGCAACTACCACATTTAATGTCTAGAAAGAGGCCAGGCGCCTGCTCCGTCACATTTATTGCGACGTGAGGCACGTCTGTCAGCAGCCCATCATCATTTCCCTTTTGCCCGTCACGAGGCAAGGAGAGTATAAAGTCTTTGACGGCGACCACGGTATGGCTGCACGGTCACTCCACGCACGCCTCCTTCCACGCCCCGTCCAGTCGCATTAAATGCGTTGGGCGGCCGCGTGGGAGAGAGAACATGAACGCAGGGGATGTTGCGTCGACACCTCTCCAGGTGAAGGGCCACTGACTAGTAGGCCCCACTGGAGTAGGTAGGCCGGCCCATCTTCACGTCAGCAACATGGCGTCCACGACGCCCGTTTTTTCTCCACCAACTCCCGTGACGCGGCAACAGGGACAAGATAGGGGTGGCCTCCCCGATAAGACAAGGCAAGAACCACTTCATCACGTGGAGCGAGTAGAGGAAACCAGGACTACTGTGGTGTCCCCTTGCACTATAAAAGGAGGCCCAAGTCCATCATAAAAACGGTTCCTAAAAAATGGTTCCCTCTCCTAACTGTTCCTAGCGCCCCCAGAAACAAGTCTAAGGTTCTGCCATTGTTGGAGACCTTGGGCTTCAAGCATCCCACCTCAATCACCAGCTCCAGCATCCCCAAGGAAGAAAACCCTCACCAATCCCTGTAATTCATCCCCCATATAACACAAAGAACAGGAGTAGGGTATTACGCCTCTTAGGCGGCCCGAACCTGTATAAATCTTTTGTGTCCGTTGCAGTTGTGACCTTTTTCCGTTTTGCTGACTTCTCCCCATTCTCGCCGTGAGTTTGAGCCCTAATTCATCGCTCCCCTGTGCCGAACCAAAAAGGGGGTCTCTCGGATTCCCGCGTGTCGAGCACACGTATCGACAGCTGGCGCGCCAGGTAGAGGGAGCGCACTGCATTTGGGTTTAAACTCCGGTGTTCCTTCCACCTCCCGCGAAAAACCCCCTCTCCCTGTCCTCGCCATGGTTCACGGCCACATCTTATGGTCCGCATCAGGCTCACTCGCTGCCCACGAGTGTGACTTGGCCAACAAAGCGGCCGAGGAGGTTGACACGGGCGGGCATAGCCCTAACTTCCGCCACCTCCGCTCAGAGGAGGGAGGACCTTTGTCCCCCTCACCTCCTCTGACGGCAGCGGCGGCAGCCAGGGCCGCGCCACCTTCTTTGCTCCCCGCTGAGGCAGCGGCTGTGGGCGGAGGAGGCCAGGCATCCCGCAAAATTGCCAACGCTTCTGCAGGATCCGAGCTACGCCCGAGCGGATGTACCGGTGAACTGTGCCGGGGGGACGTCCATCGTCGCCTGGAATTTGGCACGCCTAAGGGCGCCCTTCAGGTGGTGGAGGCACTCTTGCGCCACCCCCGGTCACACCGGGCGAGGGATCCAACGCCAAGCGTTGGTTTGACGACGTGGCGGCAGTGCTGACCCGCGTCGGCGCACCGACCGCGACCTCGCTTCCTCCAGCCACCAACCGCGTGGTTCGCACACCGTGGTCAGCTCGTCATCTCGACGGCGAGCCCGAAGAGCAGCGGCTGCCGCAAGGGCAGAGGAGAGTCTCCCGGCTGCAGCCCAACCGGAGGCTCCCCGGGATCCGCTATACGCAGAACAGGACACCCTCCTTCGTATTGAGCAACGCCGCGACGAGCGTTGAATGGGGCGAGCTCAGGACTGCGCTTCCTCGACAGGAGGCGCAAGCACTCGGCGAGCGGCCACGGCGGCCCTGCCGCATAGAGAGCCCCTCAGGGGACGGCGAGCGGCTATGGTGGCCCACCCGCGAGTAGGAGGTTCCGCGGCACCCAAGGGGGCCCCTCAGCCCTCGTCGCCCCCTCGAGCCGGCAACGGCTGTCAGGCCTTCGTCGCCAGCCTCCTCAATGTGCGCTGGCCTAACAAGTTTAGGTCGGCCCTCACGGAGAAGTACGACGGCTCGGTGAATCCCACCGAGTTCCTCCAGATTTACACCACAGCCATCGAGGCTGCTGGGGGTGACGAGCTCGTCATGGCCAACTTCTTCCCCATGGCGCTCAAGGGCCAGGCCCGCTCCTTGCTAATGAACCTGCAGGCCCAGTCAGTCACCTCGTGGGACGACTTGTGCCGGTAGTTTACCTCTAACTTCCAGGGCACGTACCCGCGCCCGGGGGTAGAGGCTGACCTCCACATGGTTCGGCGAGGAGAGGACGAGCCCCTGTGCAAATACATCCAACATTTTTGCCAGGTACGCAACACTATACCGTCCATCACTGACCATGCAGTGATCTTCGCCTTCCGGAGTGGTGTATGCCACGACGTTATGTTGGAGAAGATCGAGTCCAAGGCCCCCCATACCACCACAGAGCTCTTCGAGCTTGCTGATCGAGTGGCCCGCAAGGAAGAGGATTGGGTTTGGAATCCTAGGAATCCTGCCCCAGCCTCCACCAGCGCTGCCCCCTCTGTGTCCCGGGAGGAACGGCGCGAGCGGTGGCGAGGAGGGCCACGTCCTCGCCACCGATGGTGCCGAGAATCCCTCACGAAAGGGCAAGCCCATGGGCAACCGCAGGTGCTCCCCGGACCCTCACCCCCAGGGCCAGGTCAGGGACAAGTGGTGCATGGTGTACCAAACCTCCCACCACGACCTCTCCGAGTGCTGCTCGGTCAAGAACTTGGCCGAGCGGGTACAAAAGTACGAGCAGGAGCGAAGGGAGAAGGAGAAGGAAGCCCGCCGCAAAGGTAAGGCCCCGGCAGAGCGCTCGGACAACCGACGAGAGGAGGCCAAGAGTGCGGCCCCCGTCAGAGACGAAGATGACGATCTGGGCTGCCAAGACCCCAAGCACATCGTCGCCACCATCGACGGAGGGGCAGGCACCCAGGTGTCCCGCCAGAGCCTCAAGTCCATGAGGCGTGAGCTCCTCGCGGCTATGCCGTCCCACGAGGCGGCCCGAAAGTCGCGCTGGGCGGAGGTGCCAATCACCTTCGACCAGATAGATCACCGGGGAGCATCGCACGTAGCGGCCACTTGGCCCTCGTGACCTCCCCCACCATTTGCAACATCAAGATCGCCCGAGTCTTAATTGACGGGGGTGCGGCCCTCAATATACTATCCCCGAAGGCCTTTGATGCAATCAAGGCCCCGGGGATGGTGCTCGGGCTGTCCTATCCCATCATTGGGGTGACGCCGGGGAAGGTGTGGCCCCTCGGGCAGATCGTGCTGCCGGTTACCTTCGGGAGTCCCGCCAATTTTCGCACCGAGCGGATTGACTTTGATGTGGCGGACCTCAACCTACCCTACAATGCCGTACTCGGGAGGCCGGCGTTGGTGAAGTTCATGGCGGCTACCCATTATGCCTACCGCCAGCTCAAGATGCCGGGCCCTGGAGGTCCCATCACCGTCCATGCCGATGTTAAAACCGCGCTAGATTGCGCGAAGGCGCGCGTGGATGATATTGCGGTGGCTGACCGCGTTGAACCCGAAGGCCCTCGAGGGGAGGCCTCGGGTTCCCGGCCCCCTAGATAGCATATCACCTCGGCCGATGAGGTGGTAATCAAGTCCATCCAGTTGGGTGACAACCCGTCCAAGACCGCCAAGATTGGCGGCAATTTGGACCCCAAATAGGAAGACGTGCTCGTCTCCTTTCTACGGGCGAACGCCGATGTGTTTGCTTGGAAGCCGTCGGATATGCCCGGAGTCCCCAGGGAGGTGATTGAGCACCGACTTGCAGTGCGGCCGGATGCACGACCGGTCCGACAGAAGGTGAGGCGGCAGGCCCCGGAGCAGCAGGCGTTCATCCGCGAAGAGGTGGCACGGCTCCAGGAGGCCGGCTTCATCCGGGAAGTGCTGCATCCGGAGTGGTTGGATAACCCGGTGGTCGTCCCGAAAGCCAACCACAAGTTGCGCATGTGCATCGATTACACCGACCTCAACAAGGCATGTCCTAAAGACCCTTACCCTTTGCCTCGAATAGACCAGATAGTCGACTCCACTGCGGGGTGCGACCTTTTATGTTTCCTAGATGCATACTGGTTATCATCAGTTCTGCATGGCTATAGTGGATGAGGAGAAAACCGCATTTATTATCCCTATGGGTACCTTTTGCTACATGTCTATGCCTTTTGGTTTAAAAAATGCCATGTCCACTTTCCAACGTGGTGTCCGCATCACGTTGAAAGACCAAATAGGGTGTAACATTGAGGCGTACATCGATGATCTCGTGGTCAAGTCCCGGGACCAAAGAACCTTGCTCCCGGACCTAGCCGAGACATTTGATAATCTCCGGTCCTCCCGCATGAAGCTGAACCCAGAGAAATGCGTGTTCGGGGTACCGACAGGCAAATTATTAGGGTTTTTGGTCTCTGCCCGAGGCATCGAGGCCAACCCCACAAAAATAAAGGCGATAGAGGAGATGTGCCCCCCTAGGAAGCTCAGGGATGTGCAGAAAATTACTGGTTGTGTAGCTGCCCTTAGCCGTTTTATATCAAGGCTAGGAGAGCGGACACTCCCTCTATTTAAGCTGCTAAAGCGAACTAACCCCTTCACTTGGACGGACGAAGCAGAGAAAGCCTTGAGCGAGCTCAAGCGTTATCTCTCCTCGCCGCCCATATTGGTAGCACCTCAAGAAGGAGAACCCCTCCTTTTATATTTGGCGACAACTCCCCAAGTGATCAGTGCGGCGTTAGTTGTGGAGCGTGATGACGAGCTAAACTCTCAGACGCCCCCAGCCGCACCCAACCCGGAGGCAGGAAACCTCGGAACGGTGTTGGCTGAGAAAGCACCCGACGCCGGAGGCGGCCTTTGGCCCCCCGAGCTTCAGGGAGCCACCCAGCCCCCTAGTCCGGGGGCTCCAGAGGCCCCTTCCACCCAGAGCGGCCCTGAGGGCTCCGGGGAAGGCGGTGGTCCGGCAGCCCCGGACACCGAGGTAACCCGCCCCGGTGCACCCAAACCTATCGCCCCTAATAAAGCAGCTAAGGCCCGCGCCAAGGTGCAGCGGCCGGTCTACTTTATCAGCGAGGCACTACGGGACGCAAAGACACGTTACCCACAAGCCCAGAAAATTCTCTACGCCGTGCTCGTGGCTTCCAGGAAGCTGCGCCACTACTTCCAAGCGCATCGGGTAACGGTAGTCACGTCCTACCCTCTCGGGCAAATCCTGCATAACCGAGAGGGCACGGGACGGGTAGTCAAGTGGGCTATTGAATTGTCAGAGTTCGACCTGAATTTCAAAGCCCGTCACGCAATCAAGAGCCAGGCCTTGGCCGATTTCGTGACGGAATTGACGCCAGTGGCCGATAACGATCCACCCCCGGGTGAACCCGAGAGTGCGGAGGATCGCGGCCAATGGACCATGCATTGGGTGATAAACTTCGACGGTTCACTCACCTTGCACGGGGTTGGGGCAGGCGTGGCGTTAACCTCCCCAATGGGCGACGTACTCCGGTACATCGTTCGGCTTGACTTCCGGGCAACCAACAACATGGCTGAGTACGAAGGACTTCTAGCGGGGTTGTGAGCGGCAGCAGGCATGGGCATCCGCTGTCTGCTAGTCCTCGGGGACTCCCAACTGGTCGTAAACCAAGTTTCCAAGGAGTACCAATGCACCGACCCCCAGATGGAAGCGTATGTCAAGGAAGTACGACGTATGGAGCGCCATTTCGGTGGCCTCGAGCTGCGCCACGTTCCCAGAAGAGACAATACCCTGGCGGACGAGCTATCTAGGATCGTGTCTGCGCGAGTCCCAGCCCCGCCAGGCGCGTTCAAAGAAAGGCTCACAGAGCCGTCGGTGTGCCCCGAACCGCCCAAAGGGCAGGAATCGGCTGGTCCTGACGCCCCGGACCTGGCGGGCCAGCCACAGCCTGGTCCTGCCGGGACCGACATCACGCGCCAGGTGGTTTGGATTTCGGAAATCTAGGCATATCTGCAAGACACGTCATTGCCCGAGCAATGCGAGGAAAGCGAACACATTGCCCGCACCTCCAAAAGGTACGTGTTGTTGAAGGGACAGTCTACCGACGCGGTGCCAACGGAGTGCTCATGAAATGCATCGCTCGGAAACAGGGTCTCGAGCTCCTAGCCGAGATCCATGAGAGAGAATGTGGAGCGCACTCAGCCTCCCGAACCTTGGTGGGAAAGGCATTCCGCCAAGGATTTTACTGGCCCACCGCGCTGGAGGATGCAACAGACCTCATGCGGCGGTGCCGAGCGTGCCAATTCCACGCCAAGCAGACGCACCTGTTGGCTCAGGCCCTTCGGACCATTCCACTCTCGTGGCCGTTCGCGGTCTGGGGGCTGGACATCCTGGGCCCATTCAAGCAGGCACGGGGCGGTTGCAAATTTCTATATGTCGCCATCGACAAATTTACCAAGTGGCCTGAGGCCTACCTAGTCAGCGTCATCGACAAGCATTCGGCTGTGCGGTTCATGAGGGGCATCACGACAAGGTTCGGGGTCCCCAACAGGCTCATCACCGACAACGGCACCCAATTCACGAGTGAGCTGTTTGGCGAGTATTGCGATGATATGGGCATCAAGCTCTGTTTTGCCTCGCCTGTCCACCCCCAAAGCAACGGTCAGGCCGAGCGTGCAAACGCGAAGATATTGAAAGGCCTCAAGACGAAGACCTACAACGTCCTCAAGAAGCATGGGGAATTATGGACTGATGAGCTGCCTGCGGTCCTCTTGGCCAATCGGACAACACCAAGCCCTGGGGCTGCTCCCCGCTGCTGCCTCCTCCACGTCGGGGCCAGGTCGCCCCGAATCTGTCTCCGACGGAGGGCCCATAGCTTGTTCCTCGTGGGCGACCGGCGCCCCGGCGTATGGGTGAGCCCCCTCCTCAGGTCGCACCGGGCCCGGGCCCGAACCCGTAGGGGGCGACCCGGACCCAGAGGGCTCCCGCAACCCGGGCCTCTCCTGTGCCTCCCCCGCCGAGTCGGAAGCAGAACCGCCCTTGGGTATAACCCTGGGGAAAAATGCCGGTGCTCGCGGGCTAGGGGCAAATAAACATAGTAAGGGATCAAAACACAAGACAAAAACACAAGGTCCACAGGGCGTGTACGTATCTACAAGGCGTTACTTGCGGGCGGCATTGAAGCCCTGTGAAACCCGGAGATGGCCGGCTTCTTCTTTGCGGCCGCTCGAGGGGCTTGCCGGCCGTCGCGCGCCGCTCCGTCGCCGCTGGAGCCGCGGCCGGCCCCCGCCGACGGCGTGCGCGCTGTAGGCGTGCTCCCAGCCTCCACCGTCGTCGTCATCGCCGTCGCTATGGCCGTTTTGGCCCCTGGCGGAGTGACCCCTAGGGCCGGGCCCGCCGCCTGCGAGCCTCCAGACCTGCGGGGAGGAGCGGCACGCTCCGCGCCGCCGCCGCGTGGTGGAGATGGGGGAGGTGCAGGGTCATCCTCCGGCCTCTTCCTCTTCCCCTTCGGTCCGGGGCCCCGACCCGCTTCGCCAGACCTGTGCGCCCAACCGCCCGATAGGCACCTGGTCGTCGGTGTCATCATAGTCGTCGTCCCCACCCCCCGGGGTAACCCTCGGCGCCGCTGATGACGAGCCCACGCCGTCGCCCACCACCTGCAGCGCATGCAGGATCTCCTGGCGCACCGAATCCTGGCACAGCGACACCAACCCGGGCGGGAGCTGCGTCAGGTCCGTCGCCATGACGCCGAGGGTGCGGCGGACCAGGATCGCGAGGTCGTTCTCGTCCCAGTTGAAAGAGGCGCCCACATGGGTCCTCATGTCGTCGTTGAAGCCCGTGTACATGTGGGCGGGCGCGGCCTCCTCACGCGCGCGATGTGCCTCATCCGGAAATCTCAAGACTACGTGGCTGGACAGCCCCCCTCCGGAGGTAGCTGATCCGCTCTAGCACCCCGTCCAGCTCCCTCCCGCCATGGACGCGCCCCGCCTCCGGTTCACCGGATTCCCGTCTAAGGGAAAGGCGGGGATGGTCGCCCAAGCCGGTGTAGAACCGAAGACCCTCCGCCTCCCACCGGAGTAGGGATGGATGTCGATGAAGGGGGTGCCGACGGTCCTATCGTTGCGCGGCTGGATCGCCACGTACCCGATTGCACCGGGGGAGCCCGCCCGGCACACACAGAAGTACTGCTGGAAAAGATGCAGTGAGGGCCTCACCCCCACGGACATCTTGCAGGTGTAGGCAAAGACGGCGAGGTAGAAGACGGCGTTGGGGGTGAGGTGGTGCAGCCAGAGGTCGTAGAACTCCAGCATGTCGAGGAAGAAACGAGAGAAGGGCGGCACCAGCCCGACAATGGCGAAAGAGGTGAAGAACACCATCTTCGTGGGGGGCCGCTCCTTTGGAATGTCGCCGTCGCTGCGCGTGCAGCGCGACAAATACTTGTTGAAGAGGCTTTGGGCCTCTGCGGTGCGAACCAGGGACTTTGGGAGCACGCTCCCTGGCTCCAAGGGCGAATCACGGGCCATCTCCAAGGCAGGCACTGGAGTGCGAAAAAGGAAGCCGGTGGCGGAGAGAAAGGAGGTGAAAGAGTAAGGGCGCTGGGAAGATGAGAGCCGATGGCTATGAGAGGCGATGGCTATGGAAAGCGTAGAAACTGATCCCCCCTCTCACGGATCCATTTTTATAAGCAACCACGGCCCCCCTCGAGTTCTACGACATTAATTTTGCCCCACTACCACACAACACGCCTCCTCGGCTCCGCGCCCCTTTTGTTTTTTGCATCCCTCTGGTTCCCGCGCCACTGGGGTTTCGCGCCGCCTAGGGTTTCGTACCCACCAGGCGCACTACGTGGGACGGAGAGAGCTAGGCGGTTCGATGGGCCCCCGCGTGCGCAGCCCGGATAACGCGCCCCCCCGTCTGGGAAAAGCTTAGCCAAGTGCAGCGTCAGTTGTCGCGTACCGGCCCCCTACTACGGAGAGGCACATCCAGTGCCCAGGCCCACATACTCAAGAAGATGGTGTTAACCCCGCCCGAATCCGACTTCGGTCCCGGTCAACACCGGGGGCTACTGCGGTGATATGGGCCCGGGGGTATGTCGAGGATGCTATATCTGAAAAAGGAAGGCACCTTCGCCCACCAGGGTGCGCCAAAAATATGTCCCGGATGGCTCAAGCGGGTCCGGGCCACGGGCGGCCACGTGGCCACCCCAAGAGGGGCTTGGCTCGGGGGCTGCCCGGAGGCTACGGCTCTCCCAGGCGGTAGGTTCCGGGATCACCCAGACCCCCCGTCTTTCACCCGCACCTCTCCAAGAGAGGGTCGAGCCCAGCTGCCAACTACCACATTTAATGTCTAGAAAGAGGCCAGGCGCCTACCCCGCCGCATTTATTGCGACGTGAGGCACGTCTGTCAGCATCCCATCATCATTTCCCTTTTGCCCGTCACGAGGCAAGGAGAGTATAAAGTCTTTGACGGCGACCGCGGTATGGCTGCACGGTCACTCCACGCACACCTCCTTCCACGCCCCGTCCAGTCGCATTAAATGCGTTGGGCGGCCGCGTGGGAGAGAGAACACGAACGCAGGGGATGTTGCGTCGACACCTCTCCAGGTGAAGGGCCACTGACCAGTAGGCCCCACTGGAGTAGGTAGGCCGGTCCATCTTCACATCAGCAACATGGCGTCCACGACGCCCGTTTTTTCTCCACCAACTCCCGTGACGCGGCAAGAGGGACAAGATAGGGGTGGCCTCCCTAATAAGACAAGGCAAGAACGGCTCCATCACGTGGAGCGGAGTAGAGGAAACTAGGACTACTGTGGTGTCCCCTTGCACTATAAAAGGATGCCCAAGTACATCATAAAAACGGTTCCTAAAAACAGTTCC
The DNA here is from genome assembly GCA_019925245.2 of Oryza australiensis. NCBI lineage: Eukaryota > Viridiplantae > Streptophyta > Magnoliopsida > Poales > Poaceae > Oryza > Oryza australiensis. Next base: position 2,893,075 of record JAIFGZ020000118.1, on the reverse strand, counting down.
CTCTCCTAACTGTTCCTAGCGCCCCCATAAACGAGTCTAAGGTTCTACCATTGTTGGAGACCTTGGGCTTCAAGCATCCCACCTCAATCACCAGCTCCAGCATCCCCAAGGAAGAACACCCTCACCAGTCCCTGTAATTCATCCCCCATATAACACAAAGAACAGAGTAGGGCATTACGCCTCTCGGCGGCCCGAACTCGTATAAATCTTTTGTGTCCGTTGCAGCTTGTGACCTTTTTCTGTTTTGCCGACTTCTCCCCATTCTCGTCGTGAGTTTGAGCCCTAATTCATCGCTCCCCTATGCCGAACTAAAAAGGGGGTTCCTCGGATTCCCGCGTGTCGAGCACACGCATCGACAGACCTGCACTAGAGTAAGCGTAGATCTCAGGTCTTTGTGTGTCATGATGAATTTTCTGGCCGACAGACAAAAAAATCGATGTAGCTCAGGTGCAGATGTTGCAGCGGTAGGCGTGCCTTTCACCCCCGATGGGCAGGAACCCCAAGATGCTTGGTGATTTTCAGACCTCCGACTCAATCCAAACACCAGCCGTGGTGGCATCATACTGGACTCCGGCACACTGACACATCCATGACCCAGCTCACCCGTCCCGTGTATGAGTCCAGTTGTCCCTCGATAGCTTCTAGCTGTTGGTGCTGCCGCCAAAAATTAAAATACCTAGATTTTGTACAACTTACAACTATTAATCTCTAGCGCTTCCAGTGTAGTTCGAGATTTGTCATCTTGAGATCTACAAGTGAGAAATGAAGCAACAACCTAACTTCACTACCGCTTTGCTCAGTTGCATCGATACGGGGCACCCCCGCTGTTTCCCCGTACGGGATACGGGGATACGGGGTACATCGGGATATGTCAGGACACGCGTATCCCGAATGTATCCACGGAGGTCGCCGACGTAGATGACAGGCCGCCGGTGACAAGGGGGAGAACCTGGAACGAAGGTCGGAGGCGCGGGCTCCGCTGCACGCTACTGCTTCGGGTGGACGGAATTGGGAGCGTAGCAGCTAGCCCTTCGCTTCCTGCTCTTCAAGACGTCGTCGCCGCCGTTGCTGGCATTGGCACTGCCATACTAGAGCAGAGTTGAATCCTCGTCGGAATTGTAGCCGTCGTGATGGTGCAGCTGCCTGCCGCCGGCCTAGCCGAAGGTCTCCATCGCCACGCCGCCGCCCGCCGTCCGGCCTAATTGTGCCGCAGTATCGCTGTTTCGGCCGGCCGCTGCGCCGCCTTGGAACGAAACAACGTCGGTTGGCGCCGGTGCAGTGAAGCATGCTCTGCTCGCGGTCGCGGGTGAGGCTAAGGTTGCTGGCGTGCGCGGCGCCGATGGGCAGGGCGGCGAGGAAGTCACCGGGCGAGGAAGGGGATCGATTTGGTTTCAGGGAAGGGAGTAAGGGGAACCGAGGATACTACTTTTTCCCATCTTTGGTCAGAAGCAGTTGGATACACTGTAAATTTATCATGTCTGGTTAACACTAGCTGTCACGTTGTTTTGCTTACTGCTGTGAGATGTAAGGTTAACTTAAATGTGTTTAGGTTAACTAGAAGATCTTATTCTAATGACTATTAACCTAGCAACCAGACTGAATGGTAACTAGTATCTATGATATCACAGATTCAGTTTGCAGCTCTGAACTTCTGAATACTGAGCCGATGAATTAAGATTTTAGAGGAATTTTTCTGCTCCCAATCCCATCTGGCTGTTAGTGATATGCCCTAGAGGCAACATGGAGATGTTGGATATCACGTCAATGTTTATGTATAAATGAATAAAGTGTTATTCAGGCCCATGAAATAGACATCTTGTATTGATCAATAAGTACGTGACTTATTTATGAGACTCTTTATGTATGAATCTATTTCTAAACGATCCTCGATCATATGTCATATTGTTGGAACAAATATGATTCTAAGATCGGCATGTTTATTGATTGATGATCATGTCTCATAGATCATGGGTATGGAGATACCAAATCAATAAACATGGACATATGTGTTGGAGAACACATTGTTGAATAGACCCACCATGAGACACTACAGAATTAATGTGCCATTAGTTGGTCTCAGTAGTGTTGGTACAAAGTCCTTAGACCTGAGATCACCATGGATTCCAACATGTGTAGTAGCCTACTTTGGGACTACCAAACGCTATTCCGTAATCGGGTAGTTATAAAGGTAGTTTTCGGGTTTGCTATGAAACATGGAGTGGGATGTGAGTGATCAAGATGGAATTTGCCCCTCCTTTGGAGAGATATCTCTGGCCCTCGAGGTAATGGATTATGGAAATGCATGGCCATGCTAAGTTGATTGAGGAGTCAATCAACAGCATGATAATCCAATACGGTTCGAGTGAATGGTTAAGCTATTGAAGGGATGGCACACATCTTGCCTATAGCTTAACCGGTATCGTGAGGCAAAGGGATTTGTGTACACATTACGTGTTCGAGCCGATATTATTCTTGTATACTATGGTGTCAATATGTGCCGCTAGGCGCCGCATTGACGTGCCTGGCGAGTTAGACTCGAGCCGACGATCGGCTAAGTTAGACTATAGCCGAAACCGAGTATACCCGAACCTACAGGGTCGCACGCTTAAGGGGATAGAATAGATATTCGAGTTGGACTCGGATACGGCTCGATCGGATAGGGATCCGACGGATAGAGTCCTATGGGCTTACGACGTGTGGGCGGCCAACTCTATGAGATACGGATGAGATCCGATTCAAAATAGAGTCCTAATCGGCCACTAGTCCCGCCGGCCAACTCTATATAAAGGAGGGAGGGGTGGAGAGCTGTGACACGTCAATTGCATCGCGTGCAACGTAAGTCGCCGAGATCAATCTCCACGGAAACCTCCCCACTTTCGAGCCAAACCCTAGCCTTGCATCGCGTGCTAGCACACGGGTGTACGGCGTTCGTCCCCTGGACGTGTGGATACCGGTAGAGGCGCCCGCTACGTTGCGCGCTCTTGATCGGCCGCGGCCGGGCGCATCGGAGCGAGGCGTGAGAACGCGGCCGGACGACTCGAATCGGCTGATTGGCGAATCGGCTGTCTCCGGAATCGGCTACACTGTTCGGATCGGATTGCCCGATTGGCTATTCCGCCGCACTCTACTCCAATCGGTAACGATCTATCGACCCTTACTTGCAAGTGTTCCTGGTTTGCGCGGTTAAAAGTTTTTGTTTTCGGCTAGCGTAGCCTCCGCATAATCCTTCACTGGCCTGGTTGATCTCCCCTCTTGGAGAAACAAATTGTTCCTGAAAAATATGGTAGCATTCGGGTGTCGACGTATCTCCATATTGCTGTTTTTCTATAATTTTGTATCACTGTATCGCCGTATTCGTATCCCCATACCGTGCAACATAGCTGCTTTGTTCTTGCTACTGTAGTTTGAGATCCCATACTGTTGACAACTCTGGACTTAATCTCGATGTTTAGTCTTTGAAGGGAGCTGAGGTACTGTAAGTGTTAACGACCAAATTTGGTAACCAAATCCATGAGTTCAAGGCCGAAATTAAAGCGGAATCGCATCGGAATTGTGATTGACAGAGAAACAGAGGACGCATAGGCTAAGACCAAATCGGCTGGGAAACCAGTCGGCTGAGGTCGAATCGGACAAGGACAGCCGATAGCCGATTCCGATTCAGAGAAGAAGATGAAACCATCTCCGATAAGGAAGCTTGAAGATAAATGTTAAGATTCAGTTCCCAAATATGCATTAAAGATATTGCCATATGGATAGAGTCCTGTAACGGCAATTGTATCTGTAAAGTAGGAATTTGTTTAGATATTCCTTTTGTAATGCGACATAGGGCTGCGTCCGGAGATATTGTCGTACTGTAAATAGTAGATAAGGTAGAAACCGTGTTCTACACGAACTTTGTTATGCCTGGGTATAAATAAGACCCGAGGGCTCTTTGTAAGAAAAAAACACACACATCAATACAAACTCGGTGCATCACCAAACCTTTTTATTTTAGATGAGTTCTTGATCTAACTTCGGGTTGCATCGATCTCAATCTCCGAGCAAGATAATTGCTTGTCATTAGTGGTTTGTATCGTCGAAATTAGTGCTTACATCGTCATAATACTCTAGTTTTTATGTTACAAATTGCGCAAATTATCATATACAGCATATCATCTAGAGCAATATCTAGATCTATCTCGCTGTCGGCTAGTTTCTCTCGAGAGACGGTAGCCGATAGAGCTAGATCTAGATGTTGAACCAAGTTATATGTTGTATCCATCATCTTGAGGGGTTTACATCGGTTTTTATGGATCTGATACTTCTTTTTATACTTAATGCTGCATCATATTGATCTATTATGTCGCTTTTAGAATTATTAGGATCTATTCGGCTGGATGTTTATCTTTAGAGACAAGGTTTGGGTTTCACTACTTATCTGCTTTTAATTATCTTTATAGTTATATTCACTATTAGATATATTAAAGCCGGCTCTTATATTAAGATCTCAATCTGGTTAAATGCCCTAAGCCGGTATCAATCTGTCAGTCTTCAATGACAGTCGATATATCTAGGTTTAGAGTATTTCGGTTAGATTAATATCTTTTTATAAGATGTATCGGGGTACTAGCTGATTCACATTAGATCTACAACATCGGCTAGGCTATAAATGCATATATTTACTACCTTAATGTATATTTGGTCTAAGTGGTTTATACTATCTCGGCGCAGCCGATCTATCCTAGTCACTTATTCTAAATGTGCTTTGGGATATCAATTATATGTAAATTGGTTCCCTAAGCCGATCCAGTAGGACCTAATTCTAACCTTAACGCATATCTGGTTGTTTCTTGTTGGTTAGCAGATCAAACCAACTGGCACGCCTTAAACACCAAAGGTAGCCAAGAACAGACCTGCACTGGAGTTAAGCAGATCTTCCAGGGCAGCGTGTGGGAAAGATTTCTCGTCAACACGCTTCTTGGCACGCCCGGTGGGACCATCAGCAGATTGCTAAAGCTGCATCGATGGTTAACATCAAGATCCCTTAGATCACTGAGGAGAACGTCGTTCCTATCAAGATGGAGCAATTGTCGGCTGAACACTTGGCCGACTACCAAAAGATGGTGGAAGAGCTGCAAGCCAACTATCTGCAATCCTTCACCCAGACTAGATCTGGGGCTATCCACCAGAAGTATAAATTCAACATGGAAGACTTCAAGGCATCCTCATCAGACGACACGAAGGGAAAACATAAGATGGAGGATGCAAAGCAGGAGCAAGACGATTCGGTCTGCACACACTACAGGACCGAATTGATTCGGCTGTACATCATGCCCTCGTCAATCAGAGTGGCATACTGGTCAACACCCTCAACTATATTATTGCCACTATGGTCGACTCAAAGATTGCCGATCAGCTGCAGAGAGGGCCAACCTACTTCACCAATGGCCAATTCCCGGGCTACAGGGTGTTGGCAACCCAAAATCGGCCGACGTCACCACCAACACAGCAGAATCCACCGGGAGGAGTCCCCATTCAGCCGAATGCCTCTGCATCGGCTTCAAGGCCGCCGCCCAATATCCCGAATCGCAAGAACCTCCTTCCCGTGAGTACCCGGCCGCATGTTCGATCTCAATTGGCGCCTGCAGCCGGCTGGCAACCTTGTCCCAGATCACAAGCATACTTCGCGCGCCGTCGGCTCTTCCCTGACCAATCACCACCGCCGGTAAATCGGCCACCTTTCGCCGTCAATCCACCTCGCACGCATCGTGGAGGCCAAGCATGACCAACATTACCGGCCGCAGACGCCGCCACCTCGCAGACGAGCAAGGACCCATCCAAGATGAACAAGACGAGCCGATACAAAGAAGCTCAAGACAACCGGACGTGGGCCGATTTGATTGCCGACGTGATGCATGATCAATTCGGCCTAAAACCCAAAGACTCTGGTAACATGTATCGGTATCCATATCCAGAGCATTTCGAGAGGGTACCGCTGCCGAACCGATACAATGTCCCAGACTTCTTCAAATTCTCTGGGCGAGACAGTATTTCCACATACGAGCACGTCAGCCGATTCCTGGCGTAGTGCGGGGAGGCATCGACTACAGATGCCCTCAGAGTCCGTTTGTTCCCGCTTTCATTATCAGGATCGACCTTCACATGGTTCTCTTCATTGCCATACAACTCTATTCAAATTTGGTCCGATCTCAAAAACAATTTCACAGCCATTTCTACACCGGCAACCACGTGATAAAGTTGTCGGACTTGACCAGCATCAGGCAGCGGCATGACGAATCGGTTCAAGACTACATTCAGAGATTCAGAGAAATGAGGAACCGATGCTACAGCCTGCTATTGTCAGATTCCCACCTAGCCGATCTAGCCTTGCACGGCCTCTTGTCACCGATCCGGGAGAGGTTTTTGGCTCAGGACTTTGATAGCCTGGCACATTTGGCACAAAGAGTGGCAGCCCACGAGCAACGGTTTCAGGAGTCCAGAAAGGCCGCCAAGAAAGTTGCCAACGTCGTCATCGAAACTTATTCAAATACAAGCGATGCCGCCGCCGAAGTAGCGGCAGCCGAATGGACCTAGAACAAGAAAGCCATCATTTGCCAGTGGCTGCCGAAAACGGCCAAGAAGGAGAAGTACGACATCGACATCACCAAAGCCGATAGGATCTTTTACTTATTGCTTAAGGAGAAGCAAATTCAGCTTCCGGCCAACCACACGATCCCATCGGCTAAAGAACTCAAAAAGAAGAAGTATTGTAAGTGGCACAACTCCACCTCCCATAGCACTAACGACTGTAAAGTTTTCAGGTAACAAATCCAGTCGGCTATTGAGGCCGGAAAGCTAAAGTTCGCCGATTCACCTCTGCCGATGAAAGTCGATGGAAATCCCTTCCCGGTCAACATGGTCCAGGCCAGCCCGTGGCGAGCCGATCGCGTAACATAATGACAAACAGCTTAGCCGAAACTCTTAGAGGGGTTAAGGCCAAAAAGAGACCGGCTGGAGATCGAGCCGCACCAGTCAACGTGGTGCATTCCACTGGCCGATCGGCCGATCAATGGCCCAGGCGCATGGATCCCATGCCCCGATTCCAGCAACGATTTCGCGAAGAAGAGGAGGCCCGGCACTGCAGGCCTTATATTAGGGAACCTGAGGCGAGGGGGCTCCGAGTCACTAGATATGAGAGCGATTGCGACCTGCGTTGGCGTTGCGAACTTTTTCGATTCTGCTGGGAATCGAGGATGAAGCTGCCGACGATCGACAACTACCCGGCCTGCAATGAATATCGTGAGGGCGAGTACAGGGACGCACCAGTACAAAGTCCTACACAATTCGTCCCTAGGGCCGTGCAACTCAACCAAAGGCGGTTGCCAGTGCATATGATCGGCTCGGGCCGATCCATCAAGACTTCTTCGAGGACGAAGACGAGGATGAGTACTACGAAGAAGAAGCCAAAGAAGAGGAATCGGCTAACTCACAATGGTGCCCTTCTGTAACATCCTAAAAATCGAAACTTAAAAATCACGATCTAAAAACCAAAGCGCACAAAAACTTTTTGAATCATTGCATCTTGTTGTGCTTATTTGCCTCTTATTTACAAGTTTTATTGCATGTTATAAATAAAAATACACTTACTTAAAAAGAAAGAGAAACCAAAAGGGCTCAAACCCTAAAAGGGAATAAAACTCCAAAGTAAATAAAAATTTTAAAATATACAATTATAAAAAGAAACTAAGGTTGATAAGCATTTAATTTGAATCAAAACTATATTTTGGAAAATACAAAAAAATAAAACAAAATGGAATAAAAGGAAGAATGGAAATAAGAAAGGATATATATAACTATGTACATAATAATATATAATAAAGTTTTGCAAAAGATTGAAAATATGGAGTTAAACTAAAGTTATAAATTGGCTAAAATATGTTTTATATTAGGAGAAATATAAAAGCAATGAATAGAAATAAAAATTTAAAAAGAAAAGGGAAAAGGAAAAGAAAATCGAGAAAATTGGAAAGTACATTGTTCATCGCCCGCCAGTGTTCGACGCCGGTCGGGCCGTACCGCGCGCACGTCACGCGCCGTACGCGCGTGCGCCCAGCCCGCCCCGGCCAACGTGCCGTACACCGCACCCACGCCGCCGCGCCCATGCCGCACCGTACTCCGCCGTCGCTCGTCGCCGCGCACCGTACCACACCGTACTTCGCCGTCGCCTCGCCGTCGCGTCACCGTACCGCGCCGTACCGCCGTGCCAATGCCGCCCGCCCTATAGCCATGCCCGCTGTGCGTCGGCCTCCCCTCCGCCTACCCGCGCATTTTGCCCAATTTTCCCCAAAATCCGTTCACCACATCTCGCGAATTTTGCAAAACACCGAACAACCCTAAAATCGACCGCCGGGGGCAAGAACTCAAAATTCGTCGTCTCCAATTCGGTTTCTCTCCAATTAAAGGTACGATATCAATCTATGGAGCTCTAGCTTTCATTCCCCTAGGTTTCCCAAGCCGATTAGCCGCCGGAAATCGTCGGCGACGAGCGCCGCCGAGCTCTCTGTTTTGGCCGCCGCCGTGCGCACATCGCTAGGCCGCCTCCGTGATTTTCCGACCAAGACAACCCCCTAGCTAGCACCCCCGTGTCCCGTAGATACTCTAGGACCCCTTGGTTCAGCTGCATTGTCACCGGAGCACCGTCGCACCGTGCGCCTCCACCGCCGCGGCTAGGTTGCCGCCGCCGGCCCGCTCCGCCGCCTCCCCGACCCGGCCGTGCCTTGAAATGGGTTCCCCACGTCACGTAGATGGTGTAGGTCTAGCTAGATGCCGAGCTCCGGTCACCCTCGCCGCCGTTCGGCCATGCCCCACCGTCGGCCTTGGCGGGGAAGAAGAAGGAGAAGAAAGGAGGGAAGAAAAAGAAAGAAAAGAGAGAGGGGGAGAGAAGAGGGCGCTAGCCCAGTGGAGAGAGAGCTAGGCTGAGAGAGATGGGTCGCAGGTTTGACCTCGGCCTGGTGCAAAATTTTTATTTTAATTTTTCTATAGGGATTAAAAATAAGAATAAGTCTAGTAAAAATCCTAGAAAATATTTTTACCCTTTTTAACTCCTTAAACTTTATTTACAAAGATTTTAAATCTTTTAAAGGGATTATTATTTATTCACTTTTAAAATTCATTTGAAAATAATTATGAGTTTTATATTCAAACTTTTTACCTATTCATGACCCAAATTATTATCTCGTTGAGAAGCTCATTTATTTACTTAGTTTTATACTCACAAATAAGAAATTTTTCAAGAACTATAAAACTATCTTTATAACTCCTAATCAACTCTTTCCTATATGTATAAAAATTTTGATATTTAATTTTGCTCCATAAAATCCTTCTCATCTTATTTATAATTAGATCATGACACCAAGCTCACAGAAGGATTAAGAATTCAACCAGAAAATCGACGTAAACGCTCTTGTTACCCCTAGTCAAATAAACATTTTGGATCGTCGGTTATAATGCCACTAAACTTACATTAACTGGGGATAAGGCCACCCCATATAAATTAAATCAAAGAATACCCAAAAGTTCAAATTAATGCAACTCGCTCGTTTCGACCCGAACTTTAGCGAAACTCGAACTTAAACCCATTTAAAACCATAGATTCATCTTAGGGACCGTGCTCGCTGATATAGAACAGCGTGACAAGTTTCTCTCTTGGCTAGACTCTAAATTTTTAAAATGATGGGATGAGTTTGCATGATGATTTTAATGTACTGGTGGACCAACTTCTCGAGATGCAAGAAGGGTAGGCTCCCCAGAAAACCATGACGATCTGGTGGCGAGAAGCTATCCTTGGGATCACAATGGATGGTGAACAGAACCGTCGCCGACTTAATGAACTATGGTAATAAAACTTGACCAGGCTAGATGTTAGGGTTGTGAAAATATTTACAAAATTGGCTTTGTGCAAATGAACCAGAACCATCCTTTGAGAATCCCCTATCATATGCATCTTTGTTGTGTTGGCTTGCAGAGTATGGTTGGTACTCACCCTTGCTATAAACACAAACATTCAGATGTGGATAATGAAGACCCTGAAGATCCGTACGCCTACTACCAGGAGGGTGAGGAAGACGAAGGCGCCTAATAGGTCTTAGTCCCCAGTCGTTGCCTGTGGCAATCGACAAGCCACTGCCTTCCACTCCGCTGTCTTACCTACCTTCTTTATTTGGTTGTATCCGGTCCATGAGGACCTATATGTGTTGGATATTGCCTTCGGGCTTATTATTGTAATCTAGTTTTGGGTGTAAGACTATTCGTGCACTTTGCACCTGATAATTCAGTACTGTATTCATGGGTACCAAACTATTCGATCCAGGAAAATGGTACTATGAACACGAATGATTCCCGTCCTCAAAAACAGGGATCGACAGAGCTGGTATTAAAGCAGTGCGACTGTAGGATAAGACCAATGGCGGCCCACCCCCTTTATAGCTGGCTAAAGGGAATTATCCCTACTTGGGATTATTTCAAGTACAAACTATGTCTACAAAACAGAATGTGTTTTCCCTTATACTCTTGTCCCCCATTTCTCTACTAAAATTGTTTTGATGTTACCCCTCCTTATCTCTAAGCTATTTTTAAAAAACAGATGGCAAGCCATGATCAGATCGAAGCTTGGGAGCTTGAGATCCCTCTGGAGGAGGGATATGTAGTGCAACTTAGGCAGCTGTTGTGATGCTTGAGGTACCCGGACACACCCACTTATCGAAGCAGGAGACGCGGTACTGAGAACCACCCTGAGCTGGAAGCCGCCGTATCGATTGAGGCCCGTGTCGGTAGCGAGCCACCATACTACTTCCAGACCCGCTACCGGCGAGATTTTATGAAGGCCGCACTTCAGGATGATGCCAGTGAGGCGTTTTTACGCCTTAATGCCATCCACCGGGCAGAGCTAACGATGATGAGTTTGTGCACCACCCATATCGGGAGGAGGGCAACTCTGTTTGCACCGTGGAGGCCACACCCTGTTGTTACAACCCGATGGTAACTCGGTTGTCCCGATGGGCTGAAGCTGCGGATGATTGCTACGAGGAAGCGCTGCGTGAAATTGATGAGCAGCAAAGGCGCATGAGTGACCTTGAAGAGGAGCACCGCAACTGTGGCAGCCAGATTAACTCCCTGAAGACTCAGCTTTAGTTCAACAGCGCGCAGTACGATCACCTCTCAGTTCTATACGTCGCTCGAGGATAAGCCCTAGTCACCCTGGAGGGGCAACTCAGGAAGAGCCAAAGGCAGGTCGGCAAGTTGAAGGAGCAACTTCGCGCTGTCCCGACCACCACTAAGGGCGTTTCCACCTCGGCCACACCGCCGCCAACCCCGCATCGTGCTCGACTACTACTTCTTGACTCCTTCGTGCTTAACCACTTTCCACGCCTTGCCGGAGCAGCCAACATGCCGAGCACCGAGTCCGGACCATATTTGATGGACCCTACTATGACCCAACCACCGCCGCACGTACGATACCCTACATTACCACTACTGCTCCATCCGAGCCCGGTTCTGGAGTGGAGGACCCCATTCAGATTGGCCCTGACTCGGAGGATGAATCAGAACCCATGGAGGTCGAGTGGGAGCTGAGTATCACCGAACCATCGGAGGATGAGGCCTCTACCCACCGCGTTACGTTTGCGGGAGGACCTATCACCCGCAGCACAGCCCGCAAGAGTACTCGGCCACCAGGCAGGAAGCTCAGGTACGACTCCGAAGCAACTACTTCCGAGTCATGGGAACTTCAGTTTGCACCTGGTGGGGACTACCCGTTGCCTGCACCCGGATCCTGCGGTTGGTTGGATGATTATATTGGATATCTGCAAGGGTTCTGGTCTTGCTTTGGATGGTGTTGAGATAGCAAGGGCCACACCCTGATTTCCCCCTAGTTATGGTGTGATGTAGAGCGATGTTAGTGTTGTATTGTGTTGTATGGGACTGTGTATGTGCAGTCCAATGTATCTCTTATGATGTATTAATTAAGAACTATTGAGATGTTTTATGGTATATCTTAAAAGGGTTTATTCCACCAAGCTTGCTTCGAAAGATCACTTTAAACAACTTGAAGTAAAATCCCTTAGAATCGTGACCTTAGTAGATCAAGTCTCTTACCTTATCCACGTCTTATAGATGGCTCATCGATGTAGAGCAATGGCGACCAATGAGAACCCACCGGAGCCTAACCCCTCCACCCTGACAGAGGTCATGGCATTGCAAACTCAGTTGTTACAAGCCATCGCTAACAACCAGGGGAATCGCGGAAATTCAAGTTTAGGAGAGTTTATGAGAGCCAAGCCGCCTACCTTCTCCACGACGGAAGAACCCATGGACGCTGAAGACTGACTGCGCGTGATAGATAAGAAACTGACCCTTGTGCGAGTGCGGGAAGCCGACAGGGTTATCTTCGCCACAAACCAGTTGGAAGGACCCGCTAGCGACTAGTGGGACACATACAAGGAGACCCGAGCGGAAGATGTTGTAGAACCAACTTGGGGAGAATTTACGGCAGCCTTCCGTGAAAACTTCGTGCCCGCCTCTGTCATGAGAATGAAGAAGAATGAATTCCGGAGATTGTGTCAGGGCAACACCACGGTACAGGAATACCTCAACAAGTTTACCCAGCTTGCCCGTTACGCAACCAGCGACTTGGCGGACGAAGAAGAGAAGATAGATAAATTCGTTAAAGGGTTGAACGACGAGTTGCGAGGACCAATGATCGGACAGGACCATGCTAACTTCCAAAGTCTGATTAACAAGGTCATAACATTGGAACATGACCAAAAGACAGTTGAAAATAACCGGAAAAGGAGACTCGCGATGACTCGCCCACTCAAAGGAACATCACAGTGTCCTAAAGGAGCAGCATCGTTAGGATGGAAGCCAACCATCGTGGCAACCAACCGTCCCTCTGCACCTAGCTACATCAATAGGTCAGCTGCCACACCATTTCGCACCCCAACACCTACCCTGACAGCTCCAGAGAACAAGAATGTGAATTGCTTCAACTGTGGAGAGTTCGGGCACTATGCCAACCACTGCCCCAAGCCTCGCAACACCCCCAACCGTACAAGCGCCAATCCCACGGTTGTATGAGGAACTGCCACCCCTGCGACTAGACGCAACTTATTCAGAACACCACAACCCAAGGAGGCTGCTACGGGATTTCGTCGCGGGCAAGTAAATCATGTGCGCGCTGAGGAAGCACAAGAAGATCAAGGCGTGCTGATGGGTATGTTCTCTATCCAACTCTGCACCGGTTAAAGTTTTGTTTGATTCCGGAGCATCGCATTCGTTTATATCATCCCGCATAAGCAAATAACACAACCTACACCGGGTAAGTCTTAAGAGACCCATGATAGTGCATTCACCCAGGGGAGACATAACCATACCCCATGCCTGCACCAATGTACCCATCCGGATCGAGATGTAGTATTCCTTTCAAATCTTATGGTATTGCCACCCCAAACCATGGATGTCATCCTAGGAATGGATTGGTTAACTACGAACCATGGAGTCCTAGACTGCGGTCGAAGAGAGGTCATTGTATCTACCCTATGGGGATCTCCAATGACCATAACCATGGACCAAGACCCTATGCTTTGTGAACAAGCTACGGGGATATTCACCATGCTACCCATGGTCGTAGTGCAGGATTACCCGGATGTGTTTCCTGAAGAATTGCTTGGAATGCCCCCAGACCGCGATATAGAGTTCGTCATTAACCTAATGCCGTGCACGCCCCCATATCTAAGAGACCTTACCGAATGCCCGCCAACGAGTTGGAAGAGCTCAAGAAGCAAATCGAGAGTTACAAGAAAAGGGATTTGTACACGCTAGTTCTTCACCCTGGGGAGCCCCAGTGCTGTTCGTCAAAAAGAAAGACGGAAGCATGAGGATGTGCATAGATTATAGATCATTGAATGAAGTAACCATCAAGAATAAATACCCAATACCTCGAATCGATGACTTGTTCGATCAAATCAAAGGTGCCCGAGTGTTCTCAAATATTGATCTTCGATCTGGATATCATCAACTAAAGATTAGGGCTGAAGATATTCCTAAGACTGCGTTCTCTACCCGCTATGGCTTGTATGAGTTCACGGTGATGTCCTTTGGATTAACCAATTCCCCAGCATATTTCATGAACCTCATGAACAAAGTATTCATGGAATACCTAGATAAGTTCGTAGTAGTGTTCATCGACGACATCCTTATCTACTCCAAGGACGAAGAGGAGCATGCGGAACACCTATGCTTGGTGCTGGAGAAGTTACGAGAGCACCAGCTGTATGCAAAGTTTAGTAAATGTGAATTCTGGCTAAAGGAGGTTGCTTTTCTTGGACATATAATCTCAGCCGGAGGTGTAGCTGTAGACCCTGCCAAGGTCAAAGCTGTCACCAAGTGAAAAGCACCTCAGTCAGTAACCGAGGTCAAAAGTTTCTTAGGATTGGCCGGATATTACAGGCGATTTATTGAAGGATTTTCCATGATAGCCCGGCCCATGACCCAATTGCTAAAAAGGGAAAAGAAGTTCGAATGGACGGGACAGTGTCAAAAAGCCTTTGATCTACTCAAAGAAAAGTTAACCACCGCTCCAATCTTAGTCCTACCAGACAACCAAAAAGACTTTGTCATATACTGTGACGCGTCTCAGTAAGGACTGGGAGGAGTATTGATGCAAGACGGAAAAGTTGTGCCTTATGCCTCAAGGCAATTGCGGCCACACGAGGGAAATTACCCCACCCAGGATTTGTAATTGGCCACAGTTGTGCACGCGTTAAAGATATGGAGACATTACCTAATCGGAAACCACTGTGATATATACACGGACCACAAGAGCTTGAAGTACTTATTTACCCTGCCTGACCTCAACCTACGCCAGAGAAGGTGGCTAGAACTAATCAAGGATTATGACTTGGGAATCCATTACCACCCTGGCAAGGCCAATGTTGTAGCCAACGCTTTGAGCCGCAAGGCCCAATGCAACCATTTAAGGCCAGAAGGCATGGCCAACAAGCTGCAAGAAGAAATGGCTCGGCTTAACTTGCAGCTAATTCCTCATGAACAACTGCATTCGCTAGAGATACAACCTCTCCTGCGGACTCAGATCAAGGAAGCCCAAAAAGATAATGAGGAAACCCAGCTAATCAAAGAGCGCATGGCCAAAGGGCTAGCAAAGGAATTTTCGGCGAACGATAATGGAACGTTGTGGTATAGGAAAAGAATCTACGTGCCGAAGAAAGGAGGTTTAAGGGGATTAATTTTAAAGGAAGCGCATGAGTCAGCCTATTCATTACATCCGGGCAGCACCAAGATATATCAGGACTTGAAGGAAGAATACTGGTGGCCCAACATAAAGAGAGACGTAGCAGAGTACGTAGCCATTCGTGATGTGTGCCAACAGGTCAAGGCTGAACATCAGCGACCGGCAGGACTGTTACAACCGCTTAAGATCCCTGAATGGAAATGGGATGAAATAGGCATGGATTTTATTGTAGGATTACCCAAAACTACCGCAGGATACGATTCCATTTGGGTGATAGTGGACAGACTCACCAAAACTGCCCGATTTATCCCTGTTGAGACTCGGTATAGCAATGCTAAGTTGACAGAGCTATACATGTCCAGGATAGTGTGCCTTCACGGGGTACCGAAAAAGATCATATCGGATCGTGTACCCAATTCACGTCTCACTTTTGGGAAAAGGTTCACGAAGCACTTGGAAGTCACCTCGCCTTCAGTACCGCTTACCATCCTAAGACTGATGGACAAACCGAAAGGACAAACCAAGTCCTTGAGGATATGTTGAGAGCCTGTGCGCTGGATTTTACCAAGGACTCAGAGAAATGTCTGCCCTATGCGGAATTCTCCTATAACAATAGCTACCAAGCCAGCCTGAAAATGCCACCAAATGAAGCCTTGTTTGGACGGCGATGCCAGACCCCGCTAATGTGATCAAAAACCGATGAACAGGCTATATTTGGACCATATATCATTAAAGAAGCCGAGGAGAAGGTCTGTTTAATAAGATATCGGTTAAAAGTAGCCCAGTCCTGCCAAAAGAGCTACGCGGATACTCGCCGAAGAGATTTAGAATTCAACGTAGGCGACTACGTATATCTAAAGGTCTCACCAGTACGTGGGACTAAGAGGTTCAAGGTTAAAGGGAAACTGGCGCCAAGATATGTTGGACCCTTTCCGGTAAGCGCCAAGAGAGGCGAAGTGGCCTATCAGCTAGACCTACCAGAAAACCTCTCCGACGTACATCCGGTGTTCCACGTATCGCAACTGAAGAAGTGTTTGCGAGTGCCAGAAGAACAAGTCCCTACAAGAGACGTCCTAATCAACGAAGACCTCACCTACTCTGAACATCCAGTAAAGATCTTGGATGAGGCAGAAAAGAGGACCCAAACCAAGACGTGGCGAATGTACAAAGTACAACGGAGCAACCACACCGAAGAAGAAGCCACCTGGGAAAGCGAAACTTTTTAGCAACCGAGTACCCACACCTACTTAACGATCGGTAAGAAATCTTGAGGACGAGATTTATTGTTAGGGGGTAGGTTTGTAACATTCTAAAAATCGAAACTTAAAAATTGCGATCTAAAAACCAGAGCGCACAAAAACTTTTTGATTCATTGCATCTTGTTGTGCTTATTTGCCTCTTATTTGCAAGTTTTATTACATGTTATAAATAAAAATACACTTATTTAAAAAGAAAGAAAAATCAAAAGGGTTGAAACCCGAAAGGGAATAAAACTCCAAAGTAAATAAAAATTTTAAAATATACAATTATAAAAATAAAACTAAGGTTGATAAGCATTTAAGAATCAAAACTATATTTTGGAAAATACAAAAAAATAAAATAAAATGGAATAAAAGGAAGAATGGAAATAAGAAAGGATATATATAAATATGTACATAATAATATATAATAAAGTTGGGAAAAAGATTAAAAATATGGAGTTAAACTAAATTTATAAATTACCCAAATTATGTTTTATATTAGGAGAAATATAAAAGCAATGAATAGAAATAAAAATTTAAAAAGAAAAGGGAAAAGGGAAAGAAAATCAGAGAAAATCGGAAAGTACACTGTTCATCGCCCGCCAGGTGTTCGACGCCGGTCGGGGCCGTACCGCGCGGACGTCACGCACCGTACGCACGTGCGCCCGGCCCGCCCCAGTGTCAACGCGCCGTACGCCACACCCACGCCGCCACCTACAATAAGGCCACGCGCTAACGCTGCAAGGTTAGGGCCCACGCGCGCGCCCATGTCGCGCCGTGACATTCGCCGCCGCCGTCGCGTCACCGTACCGCACCGTACCGCCGTGCCCATGTCGCCCGCGCTGTATCCATGCCCGCTGTGCGTCGGCCTCCCTCCCCCTACCCACGCATGTCGTCACCCTAGCGCCGCCCTCCACGGCCGCCGAGCGTGAGCTCGTGCGGACCGCTATAAATAGCGCTCCTCGGCCAAAACTCAAAATATGAAACTTGTGCCTTATCATCTCACCTAGCTCTCCTTCAATTTTCCCCAAAATCCGTTCACCACATCTCGCGAATTTTGCAAAACACAGAACAACCCTAAAATCGACCGCCGGGGGCAAGAACTCAAAATTCGTCGTCTCCAATTCAGTTTCTCTCCAATTAAAGGTACGATATCAATCTATGGAGCTCTAGCTTTCATTCCCCTAGGTTTCCCGAGCCGATTAGCCACCGGAAATCGCTGCGACGAGCGCCGCCGAGCTCTCTGTTTCGGCCGCCGCCATCCGCATGTCGCTAGGCCGCCTCCGTGCATTTCTGACCAAGACAACCCCCTAGCTAGCACCCCCGTGTCCCGTAGATACTATAGGACCCCTTGGTTCGGCCGCATTGTCACCGGAGCACCACCGCACCGTGCGCCTCCACCGCCGTGGCTAGGCCGCCGCCGTCGGCCCGCTCCGCTGCCTCCCCAACCCGGCCGTGCCTTGAAACGGGTTCCCCACGTCACGCAGATGGTGTAGTTCTAGCTAGATGCCGAGCTCCGGTCACCCTCGTCGCCGTTCGGCCGTGCCCCACCGTCGGCCTCGGCGAGGAAGAAGAAGGAGAAGAAAGGAGGGAAGAAAAAGAAAGAAAAGAGAGAGAGGGAGAGAAGAGGACGCTAGCCCTGTAGAGAGAGAGCTGGGCTAAGAGAGAGGGGTTGCGGGTTCGACCCCGGCTTGGTGCAAAATTTTTGAAAATTTTTAGTTTAATTTTTCTATAGGAATTAAAAATAAGAATAAGTCTAGTAAAAATTCTAGAAATATATTTTTACTCTTTTTAACTCCTTAAACTTGATTTACAAAGATTTTACATCTTTTTAAAGGGATTATTATTTATTCACTTTTAAAATTCATTTGCAAATAATTATGAGTTTTATATTTAAACTTTTTAACCTATTAAAGACCCAAATTATTATCTTTTGAGAAACTCATTGATTTACTTAGTTTTATACTCACAAATAAGAAATTTTTCAAGAACTATAAAACTATCTTTATAACTCCTAATCAACTCTTTCCTATATGTATAAAAATTTGATATTTAATTTTGCTCCATAAAATCCTTCTCGTCTTATTTATAATTAGACCATGACACCAAGCTCACAGAAGGATTAAGAATTCAACCAGAAAATCGACGTAAACGCTCTCGTTACCCCTAGTCAAATAAACATTTTGGATCGTCGATTATAATGCCTCTAAACTTACATTAACTGGGGATAAGGCCACCCCATATAAGTTAAATCAAAGAAAACCCAAAAGTTCAAATTAATGCAACTCGCTCGTTTCGACCCGAACTTTAGCGAAACTCGAACTTAAACCCATTTAAAACCATAGATTCGTCTTAGGGACCGCTTTTGTGATTCATTCAGTTTTGATGGTTTTTATTTGAATTCTGATCGAATTCAATTGGATATTTCGCATGTATGTATAGAATCCACGGGAGCTGTTGAGTACGCTGAAGACACAGGTCTAGAAGGTCGCGAGCAAGGCAAGTCATCACTCCCTTTGAACATATTGATTTTATTTGCGAACTTGTGTTGATTCTAAAATTAAAATGTGCATGCTATACACAAAAGAATACTTGTTCTTGTTATGCCATGCCTTGATGTTGATTACCTTTAGTTATATTCTTTGTAACCCTCGATATGATGTGACCAAAGGAAATCTTTGGTAAAATGCTTAGCCATGCCATGATTAGATTCAATGCATATTCATACTTTTACAAAAGAGCTATATGCGCCACATTGCCATGAGAATGATAAAATGTGTTTGTTGAAAAGTGAAAATACAAAACCAATGTTTTTGACTGGGGCGGCTGGATGATTTGGGTGACCGGTAAAAGCAAGTACCTTCCCTGGTCAATTAAGGACCAAGCCTTGAGACTTATAACATGTAACGAGCCAGTACAACCGTACTTCTCAAATGGGCATAGACCTAGCGGAGTAGATAGCCGAGCGAAGGCAGTATCCCTATATAGTGGTTCTTGGGTTGAGATGAGGTTGTGGCCTGCATGTTGAAGTGATGAATTGAAATCGGAAATTAATTATAACTTAAAGATTGAGTGAGTTTTCCCTTACCCCGGGAGCGCCAGAACTCCTCTCACTGCTAGGAAATGATGGCTAGAGTGCAAGAGTATTTAAGTTCATGGAGCGGGTACTGCCAAAGTGAGGTTATCGAAAGGCTTTGCCGTGACCGTCTCATGTGTTGGGATGTAGGCTCATTCGTTGGGCGGTCACGGAGTACGGGTAAAGTGTACATCCACTGCAGTGTGAGTAAATCAATCTATTCGAATAGCCGTGCTCGCTGATATAGAGCGGCGTGACAAGTTTCTCTCTTGGCTAGACTCTAAATTTTTAAAATGATGGGATGGGTTTGCATGATGATTTTTATGTACTGGTGGACCAACTTCTCGAGATGCGAGAAGGGTAGGCTCCCCAGAAAACCATGACGATCCGGTGGCGGAAAGCTATCCTTGGGATCACAATGGATGGTGGATAGAATTGTCGCCGACTTAATGAACTATGGTAATAAAACTTGACCAGGCTAGATGTTAGGGTTGTGAAAAGATTTATAAAATTGGCTTTGTGCAAATGAACCACAGCCATCCTTTGAGAATCCCCTATCATATGTATCTTTGCTGTGTTGGCTTGCTGAGTACAGTTGGTACTCACCCTTGCTATACGCACAAACATTCAGATGTGGATAATGAAGACCCTGAAGATCCGTACGTCTACTACCAGGACGGTGAGGAAGACGAAGGTTCCTAATAGGTCTTAGTCCCCAGTCGTTGTCTGTGGCAATCGACAAGCCGCTGCCTTCCACTCCGCCGCCTTACCTACCTTATGTATTTGGTTGTATCCGGTCCATGAGGACCTATATGTGTTGGATATTGCCTTCGGACTTATTATTGTAATCTACTTTTGGGTGTAATACTATTCGTGCACTTTGCACCTGATAATTCAGTACTGTATTCGTGGGTACCAAACTACTCGATCCAGTGAAATGGTACTATGAACACGAATGATTCTCGTCCTAAAAAATGGGGGTCGACACCTTCTAACCTATTCACCAAGACATAAAAGAGAAGAATTCAGAGGCTGAGAAGCCAAGGGCAGGAGGAAGAGGTCCAACAAATGATTCAGCATCAGCAATGTCGGCAGGGTAGGAAACAGTGGCGCCCCCAAGAAGAAGAGCACCCTAGCCGATGAAAGTTCAGCTGACCAAGCCAGGAGGGCGGCTAAAGGAAAAGGGAAAGCTACTGCATCAGTCAATATGGTCTTCATATTGCCAGCCGAATTTGGCGTCACAGAGGCCGATGCAGATAGTATTGAAGACGCCTTGGCAAGACTAGAGCAAGCAGTTTTTGAAAAACCAGAGGAGACCAAAAATCGGCACCTAAAGCCACTGTATGTCAAAGGATTTGTCAATGAGAAGCCAATGTCAAAGATGCTAGTCGATGGAGGGGCTGCAGTGAACTTGATGCCCTATGCCATCTTCAAGAAACTGGGCAAAGGAGCCGAAGATCTTATCAAGACAAACATGGTTCTCAAGGACTTCGGCGGCAATCCATCAGAAGCCAAGGGCGTGCTGAACGTTGAGCTGACCGTCACCAGCAAAACCATGCCCACAACATTTTTCTTCATCGACGGGAAGGGATCTTACAACCTACTGCTTGGGAGGGACTGGATTCACACAAATTGTTGCGTCCCTTCCACCATGCATCAAAGTCTGATCCAATGGCAAGGCAACAAGATTGAGATCGTGCCAGCCGACAGGTCAGTGAACGTCGCTAATGCTGATTTGCCACTTTGGGAAATCGACGGTATTGATTGTCTGTCCTGCAAAATCTGGCAAGCTGATTTTCTAAAGGTGTCCGATTCTGCCATACAACCCATTGGAGACAAAGAGCCTCAATTACTACTTTGAAAGCGTCGTGGAGGGCTCGAGCGTCTACAGCGAGGACACCGTAGACGACAACAACGACAAACTTGGGCAAGGTTTTATGTCGGCCGATGAGCTAGAAGAAATTGATATAGGTCCAGCAGATAGGCCTAGGCCGACATATATTAGAAAAAGTTTGTCTTCTCTTTCTAGATCCAAGCTTGTTGATTTATTAAAGGAATATAAAGATTATTTTGCTTGGGAGTATTTTGAGATGCCTGGTCTTAGCCCATCTATTGTCGTACATCGACTGCCCATAAAGCCGGGATATCGGTCGTACAAACAGCCTCCCAGGAGGTTTAAAGCCGATATGTATGATGCGATTAAAGCCGAAATCACTCGGCTATACGATGTTGGATTTATTCGGCCCTGCCGATATGCAGAGTGGGTTTTGAACATTGTTCCGGTAATGAAGAAAAATGGCAAGCTTAGGGTGTGTATTGATTTCAGGGACCTAAACAAAGCTACCCCTAAGGACAATTACCCAATGCCCATAGCCGATTTGCTCGTGGTTGCTGCTTCCGGCCACAAAATCATAAGCTTTATGGATGGCAATGCAGGTTACAATCAGATTTTCATGGCCAAAGAAGATATCCACAAGACTGCTTTCAGATGCCCAGGAGCAATCGGCTTATACGAATGGGTGGTCATGACATTTGGCTTGAAGAATGCTGGAGCAACTTATCAAAGGGCCATGAGCTATATTTTCCATAACATGATCGGCTCTCTGGTGGAAATTTACATTGATGACATCGTTGTGAAATCCAGGGAGATAGAAGGTCATATAGCCGATCTTAGACAGATTTTGGAGCGAACAAGGAGATATGGCCTAAAGATGAATCCGCTGAAATGTGTGTCCGGCATATCGGCCGAGCAATTCTTAGGGTTTCTTGTTCATGAGAGAGGAATTGAGGTTACACCAAGGATCATTAATGCTATCAAGACAATACAGCCTCCGAAGGACAAGAAGCAACTTCAATCTTTGATCGACAAAATCAACTTCATCAGGCGATTCATAGCCAATCTTTCAGAAAAGATGGAGCCGTTCACACCATTGCTTCGGCTCAAAGCTGATCAACCATTTACTTGGGGGCAGAGCAGCAGAAGGCATTGGACAACATCAAGGGTTACTTGAGCTCGCCTCCAGTTTTGATTTCTCCGCAGAAAGGGATACCGTTCAAGCTATATTTGTCAGCCGACGACAAGTCCATCGGCTCAGTTCTGATTCAGGAGATTGAAGGAAAGGAAAAGGCCAACTTTTATCTCAGCCGACGGCTGCTGGACGCAGAAACAAGGTATTCACCGGTGAAGAACTTATGTCTTTGCCTGTATTTTTCATGCACAAAGTTGAGGCATTATTTATTATCCAATGAGTGCACAGTGGTATGCAAAGCCGACGTAGTAAAGTACATGTTATCGGCTCCGGTTTGAAAGGGCGAGATGGGAAATGGATTTTTGTCTTAACAGAGTTCGATCTAAGATACCAGGCACCCAGGGCAGTTAAAGGACAAGCCATAGCCGATTTCATAGTGGAACATAGAGATGATTCGATCGGCTCAGTGGAGATCATGCCTTGGACTTTGACATTTGATGGCTCAGTTTGCACAAACGGATGCGGTATTGGCTTGGTTATTATATCCCCAAGGGGGGCAAGCTTCGAATTTGCCTTTTCAATCAACCCCCACGCCACAAACAACCAGGCCGAATACGAAGCAGGCCGAATATGCTTATGGGAGGTCGAAGCCGACGCCATCGAAATCATCGGAGATTCACTGTTGGTCATCAGTCAGTTGTCAGGAGAATACGAGTGCAAAAATGATGCACTGATGGTCTATTATCAAAGATGCCAAGAATTGATGGACAGCTTTCGGCTAGTCACATTGAAGCATATCCCCAGAGAGCAGAACACAAAAGCAAATGATTTAGCTCAAGGGACATCAGGCTACAGGCCGATGACAAAAGATGTCAGGGTAGAAATTGCCACCATCACAGCCGACGACTGGAGGTTCAAAGTCTATAACTATCTACAAAACTCCTTCCAATCGGCTTCAAGGACATTACGCTACAAGGCTTTGAGATATGTTTTGCTCGATGAAGATTTGTACTATCGGATAATTGATGGTGTGCTGCTTAAGTGTCTCAGTGCCGATCAAGCCAAGGTGGCTATCGGAGAAGTGCATGAAGGAATCTGCGGCGCGCATCAATCGGCTCACAAGATGAAGTGGCTACTTCGAAGGGCAGGGTATTTTTGACCGACGATGCTGGAATATTGTTTCAAGTACTACAAGGGCTGTCAGGATTGCCAGAAGTTTGGAACTGTCCAAAGAGCACCAGCATCGGCTATGAACCCAATCATCAAGCCTTGGTTGTTCAAAGGTTGAGGAATCGACATGATCGGCCAGATTAATCCACCCTCAAGCAAAGGGCACAAGTTTATTTTGGTGGCAACAGAATATTTCACCAAGTGGGTGGAAGCAATTCCTTTAAAAAAAGTTGATTCAAGGGATGCAATCGAGTTTGTTAAGGAGCACACTGTGTACTGATTTGGCGTTCCTCAAACCATAACTACGGATCAGGGATCTATTTTCGTATCGGATGAGTTTGTTCAGTTTGTCGACGGCATGGGGATCAAGTTACTCAATTCTTCGCCGTATTATGCTCAGGCTAACGGGCAAGCTGAGGCTTCAAACAAAAGTTTAATCGAGCTGATAAAAGAGAAAGATCACTGAGTACCCGAAGCAATGGCACAGTCGATTAGCCGAATCACTCTGGGCCTATCGGATGACTTGCCACGGATCTATCCAAGTACCTCCATACAAACTGGTCTATGGACATGAAGCAGTGCTACCATGGGAAAATATCATCGGCTCCAGAAGGATTCAGTTGCACGATTAGCTTACAGCCGATGATTACTACAACTTGATGATGGACGAGTCTGAAGACCTAGTTTTATCAAGGATGAGGGCCTTGGAAAAGGTAACTAAGGACAAGGAACGAGTAGCCCGTCATTATAACAAGAAGGTTATGCCTAAATCATTTGAAGAAGGCGAACTCGTTTGGAAATTGATATTGCCGATCGGATCAAGAGATAATAAGTTCGGCAAGTGGTCACCGAATTGGGAAGGGCCTTTCAAGATCCACAAATGCGTCTCTAAAGGAGCTTATATGCTAGAAGGTTTAGATGGAGAAGTATTTGGAAGGGCTCTGAACAGCAAATATTTAAAGAAGTATTACCCAAGTGTATGGATCAACTCATTATTCAGCTATGGTTGTGTCGATTCGTGTTAGCCGATGCGTTGTAGGATACGCGCAACGCCTTTAGAACGTTTTTACGCCAAGTTTTTTCTCCTAATTTTTCAACATCGGTTCAGCCTGGCCGACAGCGGCAAGATACTGGACTTAATAATTTTGTTAACGTTGAGGACATCATCAACAAAATTATAGGGGCATGTACAACACATATAATGAGATACCAAGAAGGCAGGCAGAGTAAGTTTTTCAAATTTTTGAAGCTTCCAAGTTTAAAGTGAAGCAATCTGCAAGCATACATATCAAGGGCATTCAAGATTAAGCAGAATGAGCTGATGACAAAAGTAGTTCAAGCCAATTACAAGATGGATTAGGAGTTCAGTTACAAAAATATCCTAGTTGGCTATTACAAGCGGATTAATGCTTAAGAAAGTCAGCGATAGCCGATATTGCCTTACGGTGAATCTCATCGATCTCTTCAATCGCCTTGGCATCGGCTGCATCAGTTCCGGCCAATGGCTTCATTGCCTTCGTCAGATCGGTTATATAGGACACAACCGCCTTGATCTTTGCTCGTTGATCTTCGATTTTCTTCGGCAGACTGGCCACACATTCTTCCTTGATTTGGATTTCAGTCTTGATCCTGACGAGATCAGCCACCAGTTCATCTCGGCGTGCACGAAGCCGATCCAGCTTTAGCAATCGCTCGCCTTGAGCATCGAACTTGGCTTTTCTCGCTTTGATTTCGCTTGACCGGCCTTGATCGTGGTGCCAGTGATTGGTTCTCTTGGCGGTCGGCTATCCGCCGCTTGCTCTCTCGTATTTGTGCCGATGTGCCTCGAGAAAGGTTGCTGGTGCGATGGTGTCGGCTAGATCATCGGGGAGCCTGGCTTGGACTTCTTCGAACCGATTACGGACAGAGCCACAATCGGCCACCAATGCATCCAGGGAACTCTCTAGCCGAGTAGCAATGTCGGCCAGTGTAATCCGTAAGTCTTCGTCCAGTGGTACTATGGCCTTGTCGGCGGCTTCATCTGGATCCACGAACTCCAACAAGTCAAAGCCCAGCAGATCGGCTACGCTCTATAAGAAAGGAAATAGTCAGAAAGGTTAACGAGAATCATTGAGCCAATTATGAAAATGAGCAAAGCTTACCAAGATCACAGGGGCCGAAGTAGCTTCGTCGTCAACGTTGTCACCACCTGCGGCCGATGGAGTGTGCTCACTTGACGCTTGGGGGGAGGTGTTGGAACACGAGGAGGCTAAAAAGAAAAGGGATAAGTTTAGAAATCGGCTAAGTGAGAAAGGACGCAAGTTAGAAGGACTTACTGAGTGAAGAGGAGCCGTTTTCTTCTTGGTTGCCACCTTCTTCCTCAGCCGATGCAACAAACACAGTAGGAAGAATATAAATCAAGGCATTAAAAAGACTAAGTGTTGAGAGTAGCTTACCGGCGTCGGACAGACGGGACGTCTTGGGGGACATGAGGTTTTTTGCATAGACGTCTCGTCGACGATGGGGTCTGAGCGTACTTATCGGAGGAGCTTGATTCGGCTGCGGCATCATCAAGAGCTTTTTCCATCTCCTCATCCTGAACCTCTTCATCAAGCACAGCATCGACATCCAGGTCGATGGGGGGTAGATCATCGGCTGGGTTTGTTTCTATTTTTTTACAGGCTTCTTCTTCACCGTAGCTGGTGCAGCGGCAGCCGACGATTTGCTCCATTTTTGCCGACGGATGGGCTCGCGGGTTTGGTCGTGGAGTAGAGTTGACACTTTTGGCGCATTGAAGCCGATGATGGACGGTGCCAACCCGCAGCCGTTCGACAGCACGCCACGACCATAGCTGACGGCTATCCCTGATCGGCTAACTCGAGGAAGAGAGGCGTCGTTTGTCTGTAGGAGCAAAGGCATAAGTGGTGAGATATGCATACAATAGCTAATGAAGAAGAAAAGACCAGAAAAAAAGGGGTACTTACCGATGGAATCATGTCCGGGTCGACGATGGTGAGATACATGGAAGCCGATTGATGGAATATATGTGATTTCCATTTCGCCCACCATCGGCTAAAGGCACTTGTCCTATTGACAGCTAGCTCGACGTCCCCGAAGCTGCCGAGAGGAGGACTTGGGAGGTTTAGCAGCCGATGCATCATGATTCTGCCGTCTATGATGCCCCTGGCTTGGATTTTATCTGAGTAGTGCAGACCAATCGGCAGTTGGCCCAATCCAAGTTGTGTTGCAGCCACCATTGGATGGTAAAACTCATAGGTTTTCTGAATATTTCTTCCTTGGTGGATGCCGACTGGCAGGATGCAAGGGGAGATGGCGGTTGTGAAGATTTCTCTTGGTTTATCAAACTTCGGAGAATTGATTTCATCGAGCCGAAGATCGTCTGGCCGTTCAAACTTGCTGAATTTGTCATAGGCAAACCAGATTGTTGAATCGGCCGGGAATCCGTTGTAGAAATTACTGAACCAGTTCTTGAAATATTCGGCCCACAGCTTGGAACCCGAATAGGAGGAAACAACCTCTCTATATGACATACATCGTCGAGTGGTTATCTCTTTATCATCACGATACATCGGCTCGGCTCGTGGGAATTCGGCATCAAGCAAACTTGGCCGATTGGCAGCCTTGAGGGTATGCAGGTTAAGCCACAGCTGTAGCAGCCACCAAGGGCCTCCTATGTTGACAGATTGCTTCAAAGCCAGTTTAGCCGGCACGTTGCTCAGCATTTGGTACAAGTAGTCGAGCAAGTATTTCCCTAGAGGAATCCTTTTCTTCTCCACTAATGTTTCGGCTACATGTTGCCAGTTGGTGGTTGGCCCGTAACTTGATCCGCAGAACAAGTACTTTTCTAACCACATCATTAAGAATGTTGTGTGCTCTCTATCGGATATGGGGTCGTCCCTGGTGTTCATTGAGATATAACCACTGAGTTCAAGGCCAAAATTGAAGCGGAATCGGATCGAAATTGTCATTGACGGAGAAACAGAGGCCGCATCGGCTAAGACCAAATCAGCTAGGAAACCAATCAGCTGGGGCCGAATCGGACAAGGACAGCAGATAGCTGATTTCGATTCAGAGAAGAAGACGGAACCATCTCCGATAAGGAAGCTTGAAGATAAATGTTAAGATTCGGTTCCCAAATATGTGTTAAAGATATTGCCATCTATGGATAGAGTCCTGTAACGGCAATTGTATCTGTAAAGTAGAAATTTGTTTAGATATTCCTTTTGTAATGCGACATAGGGCTGTGTCCCGAGATATTGTCGTACTGTAAATAGTAGATAAGGTAGAAACCATGTTCTACACGGACTTTGTTATGCCTGGGTATAAATAAGACCCGAGGGCTCTTTGTAATAAAAAACACACACATCAATACAAACTCGGCGCATCGCCAAACCTTTTTATTTTAGACGAGTTCTTGATTTCGCTTCGGGCTGCATCGATCTCGATCTACGAGCAAGGTAATTGCTTGTCATTAGTGGTTTGTATCGTCGAAATTAGTGCTTACATTGTCATGATACTCTAGTTTTAATGTTATGAATTGCGCAAATTATCATATATAGCATATAATCAGAGCAATATCTAGATCTATCTCGCTGTCGGCTGGTTTCTCTCGGGAGACGGTGGCCGATAGAGCTAGATCTAGATGTTGAACCAGGTTATATGTTGTATCCATCATCTTGAGGGGTTTACATCGGTTTTATGGATCTGATACTTTTTTGTACTTAATGCTGCATCATATTGATCTATTAAGTCATTTTTAGAATTATTAGGATCTATTCGGTTGGATGTTTATCTTTAGAGACAGTGCCGGGGTTTCAGCTGGACTTATCTGTTTTAATTATTTTTATAGTTATATTCACTATTAGATATATTAAAGCTGCCTCTTATATTAAGATCTCAATCTGGTTAAATGCCCTAAGCCGGTATCAATCTGTCAGTCTTCAATGACAGACGATTGATCTAGGTTTAGAGTATTTAGGTTAGATTAATATCTATTTATAAGATGTATCGGGGTACTAGCTGATTCACATTAGATCTACAACATCGGCTAGGCTATAAATGCATATATTTATTATCTAATATATATTTGGTCTAAGTGGTTTATATTGTCTCGGCGCAGCCGATCTATCCTAATCACTTATTCTAAATGTGCTTTGGGATAGCAATTATATGTAAATTGGTTCCCTGAGCCGATCCAGTAGGATCTAATTCTAACCTTAACGCATATTTGGTTGTTTCTTGTTGGTTAGCAGATCAAACCAACTGGCACGTCTTAATAACCAAAGGTAGCTAAGAATGGACCTACACTGGAGTTAAGCAGATCTTCCAGGCCAGCGCGTGGGAAAGATTTCTCGTCAACAGTAAGCCCTCCAACACACCAAGATATGGATAATCACAGGTGGCGCCGCTGCCGAAGAACTACCCGATCTCGATCGGTGGACACACCAGTGGCACGTTCTGCTTCTCATTCGTGGGCACAGGCATGGACGACGGGTGTCCATCATCAGCAACGTACACAAGCAGGGCTTCAGAGTGGGGTTTGATAGTGACAGCACACGGCGGCACCCCGACCGACGAAAAAGAGAAACATGGAACACGACGGCGACAACAGGAGTTGAGGGAGGGCCAGAAGGGATCGTGGAGCCAACGGGCTTGGGAGCCGTACTGGGCAAGGTAGAATGAAGCATTGGGGAGGTCGAAGCCGTCAGTAACATGGGCGGTGAGGCAGGAGCCATCGGCGAGGCTCTTTGCTCATGGGCTTGGCATCGAAGAGAGAGGGAGTAGAGACAAGGGAGGGAGAAAAAAGACGATGAACACTGATGTGCAGATCCCACATGGATCCACTGTATTTGTTATTATCTTTTTCTAATGTAAGTCCCATTGACAAGTGGGTCCTATTGGTGTTATTTTTTATTTTTTAAATGCTATGTAAGCGTCATATCAGTTGAAGACCAAGTCAACCATGCTATGTAAGTGCCACATCAGCCAAGAACACCCTCAGAACCATCGAAGAAATTATTTTATATTGATTTTAATAGTTGAAGAAGTCCTTATAGCCGGTTTTGTAGTTGAGGGGTACAAATTAGATCCGACGAGTCAAGTGGACTTATTCCCTTAGGAAAAGGGAAGGTAGGCCCAAGTTAACAGGCTGATACTATGAGCCCATGTAGTGATGTAGTAGCAAGGGGCCGTCTTCTGTGTATTGAACCCTTTTCTGAGGCACAGCCATTATAGGCCGTTTAGGTCGTTTAGTCGCAAGGCCCAAACGCACGGGGATTATTTCTCTTCACGGACGGCTCCAGTTCACACCGCATGCACGTGGATGGAATCTCTGTACGTAATGTCACCTCCTTGTGATATTATTTTGACGTACACCCTTGTGAAATTTATGCACCGGTTCAACTCGATGACCAGATTTCTCATGTGTACATGAACCTGGTGAAAGTGTGGGACTACTATGCCACACAAGTATACTGACAAGATACGGATAGCGGAGCAGATGAAACGTGTAACTTCAGAGTCCGGTTTACTTACTTCGATCCAGGGATCATCGCATTCCCTCACCAACTTCGATCACGAGAGCAGGGTAAATTACTCAGAAAAGATGCAGAGATGGTCGAACACGAGATCTGAGCTAGATCGTCCGCGACGGAAACCAACGCTAGGAGTATATTGCTATTTCTCTGAAGCCCTGAACAGTGAACATGGACATGCAGGCAGAGGCAGGCGCGACCGAGACACGGAATCCGAATCCCCACGCGTGCGGGCTACCTCTCGCCGATGGAACAGTGAAATCTACTCAGGATCTCGGCTACACGTGTACGATCCCCTCAGGCGCAGCCGCTGCCCGAGCAGGAGGGAGCACGGCTGCCAATTTGGCCATTGACAATCATCTACTCGGCTATCGATTCGCGCGCGGGGCTCTCTGCTCGGCTTCGCTTTGCCGCTCCGTGTGACTCGCTGCTGTCCGGCCGGCCGTTGTTCAGTGAACCTGTACGCCTTGCATTGGCTGGCCGGCGCGCTACGGATCGGAGTTTGTGCAGGAAGACGGCAAGCAGCATGTGGTTTTTTTTTTATCTTGACTGGAGAGGGCAGTGGATAACAAAGAGAAATCCTATCTGGGGCGTCGCGTCGCGCAGGATCAGGTCCCTCAATTGCCGGCAACTCATCTTCAAGCTATGGCAATCCATTGTTTATCGATATATTTCAGCTTCAGCTTACCTCGAGTTCTGATAATTTCAAGAGTTGTCTCGAGTATTCAGTCAAGACAGCAAAAGAGGTAGAATAATCCCTGGTGCTGCCACATGTGTATACTGTGAAAGAACTCTTATTTATGATTTATCCTATTAGTAAACTCTACCATTCGCAAATCAAGAATTATCGTACTGTGCAGTTTCCGACAGTGTTGTTGCAAATCAAGAGTAGCGTGTGCCATGCATGATTGTACTATATTCATGACCCTTCATGCGTCCTAATGGTTCACCTAAAATGATTACCCCCTTGCTAAAAAGGGCCAATGCTTCGTTTGGTGAATCAAGCCATAGAAAAATCTTGAGCACATCCATGAATATACACACGCTTATGTGAAGAGAGTCCAGAGACCACTTGTCTGTCGCCGTCACTAACGAAAAATTGTACGTCTCCCTTCAGAAAGAGAGACTGGATCAAACTGGTAGATGTCACCAAATCAAGTATTAGAGGTGTATAATACGTAGACTCGATGAATATAGAAACGTAATTCTATACATCTAGTAACAGTAGTTCGTTATAAACAACAGACTGCCACAATCATTACTGTCATTGTGTACATATAGTTGACACAATTCGTGACAATTCTTAAAGTTTCTAGTGTTGACTTTCTCCTGTACATGTTTCTATGATTATTTGGCAAATAAGTAAGCATCCTGTCGGATAACACCAGCAGAGTCACACTGCATTTTACTAACGAAGGTGTAAGCAACAGGGTTCACAAAACCAAACCACTTTAAAAAACAGCTCTTGAGTGGTTTTCTCAGTTTTCACGAAAATAGATGACTACTAGTGAAATTCAACCAAATTTTATAAAAACTCAAAATTCAGTAATTTTTTTGACTTGACCAGTTTACCGAACAATTTATGATCTCGAATAGGCTCGAAACCTCAGTTTGTGCGAAAACCGAGAATTTCCATCAGTTTTGTAAACACGGATTAAGCAGTAATAAGAGCGCTTCACTCGTACTCCATCAGAGAACACACGGGGAAACAGGTAGTTGTAATTGACCGCCTGCCCTATTTGAGAAAAAGAACTTCTTCAATCATATGTATTCAATTCGATGACTTGCAGTTCAACACACTCTAAATGACACTGGTAGAACGATTCAACATCTGAACTATCCCCAAACACATTTCTTTCCAGGCTGACTACGTCGCTCCCACCCCAGGGGTGACCCAGATGACGACACAACTGCCACCACCACCACTCCCCTCCCTTCTCCCCTCCGCTGCCCTAGTAGCCATCAGCAAAGCCAGATGGCAGCAAGGACGGTGATGGCATGGCTCTTTCCTTCCCCGAAGACGCCGCAGCGGATGGGGCACTGAGTGGCTCAGCACATGGAGGCGGCGCCACTAGCATCGGGCCCTCCTTGGCCAAAGTTGGCGAGGAGACCGACAGGTGGAAGAATAGAGGAGGCGGCAGCAGCAGTGGGGTAGAGGTCGCGACGGAAAGGAAGAAGGCTCGTCTGCGCACGGCGCCACCGAATCTGACTCCCTTCTCGTCAGATCCGGTGCCCCCTAGTTTGGATCTGGCCTCTCCGGCGAGGGAGGTCGGATCCCTTGCATTAGCATTCGGCGACGGCAATTGCAGCAGAGGAGATGGTGGCGACGAGGTAGAGGGCGTGGTGGCAACACATGGTGAAGGGGCATGCATCAAACTTAGGGCCCTGTGGACCCTCGTTTTTATAACAGGAATCACTCGTGTTCATAGTGAGAGCGGTTTCATTCTTTTCTCTCACCCTCTCCTCTCCAATCCCAAAGGCGTGGATAAAGTTGAGTATGATGCTTGGCTGTTAGGGTTTGATTTTGGGTGGTTTGGCTGCAGCTTCTTTGTTGGTCTAGCAGCGATCAATTCGGTATTAGCATTTTTCTTCTTTGTAGGTGTTGTCGGTGTATGATGATTTTTTTTCTTCCTGGCTAGTGTCTTTTAGAGTGTTGGTCTTGTAATTTTTTTCTACTCTAATGAGAGACTAAATATCACACCATCTGCTATTGGTTGTTAAAAAACATACATTTCTTTCCTGCTTACCACATCTTAACCTTTCTGCAATTTTTTTACCGGACAGAGAAGGATCTTTAGATAATACTTATACTGCTGCTACAAAAGGTGGCCTTTTTATCGTGTGTGTCTCAGTATATGGGGGAAACATGGACGGAAACCGCGTGAAAAGGCCCAACAATATCACCTGCCGACAAAACCACATCCATATCGATCTCGAGACCTCGCACAGCGGCGAACTGGTCCACACGCCCCGCGTGGGCGGTGGGCTAAAACCCTGACCTGTCCGCCGGGAGCTCGCCGTCGTCTTTGGGTTCTGCTGTCAGCGGAGTCGCTCGGTGGGGCGGTGCCATGCCATGGCTCATGGCGGTGGCAAGCTTTGCTCCCTCCCTGATACCCTCGAGGCCAAGTATCCAGGACAAGGCACATCTTGATCTTGGCAGTCATGATCACTGGTTCGTTTTATGGCTTGTTTGTCCAAATCCACCGTATCAAATTTAATAATACTAAATCTTGACATATTTTGATATTATCAAATTTTAATAGCATTAGCTTTGTTTGGTTTGATGTCTTTTGCTAAATTTGGATAAAGCTTTAAGAGAGTAAGCTTCTAAAATTACCAAGCTTTGATAATATTTTAATGGTTAAAATGTGTTTAGTTTGTTGCCTATCAAAATTTGTTAATGTCAAAATTTAGTAAGGTAGAGCCGGTAAAAAATTAACCAGGTTCATCGGAGGTTCATCGGTACAAAGTAAAAGTAAGGTTTCTTTGAATCGCACGATTGAAAAAATGAAAAAATATATAGGATTTATTTTGAATGCAAGTGTGAAACACATGGAAAACACAAGAATCATCATTTGAATAGACTAGACGAGAAATATAAAAATCTAATAAGAAAGATAGACTAGAAATTTTTGTAAGAGGTTGTAACTATTGCTAACTTTTCTTCAAAATCTATATGCATTGAGTCAATACTTAAAAAGTAGTATTTGAAAAGCTCCAGTCCACTACTTCAAAGAACCAAATAGGAAAAATTCTAAGATTTGAATCCTGCAAATTCCCTTTTGTTTCAGGGTGAGCCTAAATGGGCGAATTCAGACCACTTGGATCTCACCAGTATTTCTTTAGGGGAAAAAACACTGTCGTCATATTTGCTCTGCAAGTCAGCATAGCTGAAAGTTCTCAAAACAGAGAATACAGAAGAATAAAAAGCACCCACAATGCCAGACATTACTGATTAAACTACACTAACAGGGTTTAGATAGGATCAATCAGTCGCTCTTTCCTTTTTCTTAGGAGTATAGATTGACAATGCATTTGCTATTTCCCACGTGATGGTGATGGTGATAAACTGATCATTTTAGCTGCTACTAATCACTAATGTACTCCATAAAAGACGCTAGGGCGTGCCCCATATCATAATCTCTCAGCCGCCTTGTGCGTTAAGCGTCATTTGTTTTAAGTGATCGAAGAATTTACCAAAGGTGGAAGGCATCCACTTGACAAAAAGAATTGCTTTCTATCGCAATCCCGGTATAAAACAAGGTTATCTGCTTACACTATAAAGTTATTTCGAGCCTTGCGTACTTGGAAAATGTTTGCAGCAAAAAGCTGGCGCGTGACGATTACAGGAAAAAAAGGTCAGTGAGATGTGATGTCACATTAATTAGTTAATTTCATGCCTGGGGTTTAACGGCACTGTACAGTTTTCCAGCCAACTTTCGAAACTACAGCTCCCCAAGAGAAAATAACTGAGCAGCGTACTCCTAAAATATCTTCCATTTTATTTTTACTTTTTTAGATAGAAAATTATAACTTCATATTTATATGAACAGATTGATAAAAGATGCTATAATCGTCTATCACTTTTTAAGCTAAAGATTGACGAATAAGGACGGTTCTAGTATAGAGGCTCGAGTCTCCACTATTGACATAAGGATCACGAAAACCCTCCCGAAGCCTCATTAAATTTTTTTTAATATATAGATGAAAAAGAGAGTAGTAACTTCGATTAGTTTGTCCAGACCCTCTATTATTTCTTTATGAATTTGTTACTGTTGACAAAATTACGTTACCCAAGATGAGGGCTTGAGAGGTTGAGCGGAGGTTGAGAGAAACAAACAAGGGTATTTGGAAGTCTGGGTTGTGGTTGTGGGTGTGCTACAACACTTTGACATTTATCTGATGCTTGTAGCACTGTTGTTGTTGGTTGCACGCAGTCGTAGTCTAAGCTGAAAGAACCTCAACATTTCTACTGTCATAGGCTCATAGCCAACTTGCTGCAGGAGTCAAAGATGACACGTAGAAGTAGGTCGTTGGAGTTAAGTGAGCTATCCAATGTAAAACTAAAATGATATATACTCTCTCTGTCTAAAATAATTAATTTTGGGATTCTACATTAGTAAAAGATCCTAAGATTCCATCAGGATGAACCACATCATCAGGCAAATATAAACCGTTGTATGCATGATTGGAATGAAGAGTACCATTGGATCAAAAAGAAAAATCAGTCAAAAAAGCAAGCAAATAGTATTGAGGGATGTTCTAGACCCTTCAAACACCTCCCATAAGATGTGTGGTACAAGATATAAGAACAAAAGAAATATAAATATCTTAAAAATTGATTGTATAAAACAATATCACCAATGAGTCAATAGTAATTGTATTGTATCGATAATAACAAGTATCAGTGTAAATATGGATAGCTACTTAACCTGATACTAGTGATTACTTCACTATATTTTAAAATTTAAAAAAATCATGTGGCATGTAGGACATAATAAATTTTGTGAAGTTGATATAAATCATATGATTATAAGATTTATGATAAAAAGTATATAGATACTACTCAACTGGTTATGACATAATTGCAACATGTAACATATGTGGCTATTTACATTATTACTAAAAATGACGCATTTAAATTTGTAGGAGGTAATGGTCAAGTAATATATGATAAATTATTTGTTGTTATGATAATATTCTTAATCACAAATCAAGATATATAAATCCATTAATGTTATAGCTACACTTCTTGAAAAATATGTTCAGAAACATATTTATTATTAATAGTTATTAATTATTTAAGCCTATCAACACAAACAATATATAAACACATTTAATAGATAAAAAGGCTATAGTAATGTGAATGTGCAACTTAATAGGCTAGTGAATCTGGACAGGTTCGAGTTTTTTTACACATGAAATATAATGAAATGGTTGAGTTACCTCGTAGTAGGGTAGGCGAAAGTACCATCTCCGATTTGTGTCCTCCTTCCTTGAGGTGGCACGCACAAACTAGAAAACCAAGACGAATAGAGTAATGAGCACGTGTCAGAAATCATCAGATCAAGGAGTTGAAACTGGCACATAGGGGTGGAAAAAAGCTCAAAGCTTGCGACTCGGGTCAGCTCGTTTCAAGCTCGGCTCGGGTCGACTTGAGCTCGGAGTCGTCACGAGTTGAGCCGAGCCAACTGTTTTGCTCGTTAAGCTAACGAGCCGATCCCGAGCCAGCTCGTGAGTTACTAGGTAGGCTCCTTAAATTCGCATAGCCCAAGAATCCCATAGCCAAATCAGGTGGGCCCAACGCAGTACATACTCCTCGACTCCCCGTCCTTCCCAAAACCCTAGCCCCACGCACGCTGCACATTGCACACATAACCCACGTCCTCCCCAAACACGTCGCCTTCGCTGAATCGCAGCCACCACCAGGTACCAGACCTCGCCCTCTCCTTGCGCCGCCGCAGCGCTGCCGATCGGCCGCTCCTCCCGTAGGGCCACACCATCCCGTTGGGACTTGCTACCTCCCTGGACCCTGCTTCATGGATAGGGAGTGCCGGTTGGCAAGCATGGAGTCCAAGAACTGCAGCAAGGGGAAGAAATCATCGGGAGCATCTCCCTCTAGTTTGACTCCAGTCGGCAGCCACCTCGTCTCTGTTAAGAGTCCACCGAGACAAAGACAGCAAATCCACCAATCTCCTTACATCAAGTTAGTGTTGTGATCAATATTTTTCCCAATCTGTAGAATTTTGTTTTCCTAATTTGGTCACTGATTGAACCATTCAACTCGTTTGTTTATTAAGCTAAGATTTTCATTAAAAGCCATATCCTCCCGTACCGAGGTATCCCGTAGCTATATTATATCCTCATGTATTGTTTATGTGGTAAGCAATAGCATACCAATTTGACAATTTAATTGAGCTTGCAGGGATCAGACTCGAAAAATGAAGATTTTTCTATGCCGGTTGTTTCGTCTGACAGCACACCCTCACATGTATCACATAATTCCTCGAGTCAAGATAAGGAAGTGGATAGGGAATCTACGGATGTGGGCAAGTCTTGGTCTCCAGGATCAAAGAGAAAAGGGAAACGAAAGAAGGGTATTTCTGTATCCCCTACAAAGAGTGTGGTAAGGGTGAAACGTTCAGATTGTTGGAAGCTTTTCAAGGTTTGTGGATGTTCCATCAGAAAAGGAGAAAGGGGTCACTAAGACAAAGGCCAAGTGTAGGTTTTGCCTTAGACTCTTTGCCTATAAGAAAGGTGGAGCTACTTCAACTCTTAATCGCCATATAAAGAAGTGCACGACATATTTGAACAAATTGGGTAGGCAGAAGGCTCAAGCTCTCCTTGGCTTTAATCCCGACATGGCAGGTGCCTCTCTCATTGCTACTCCTTCTGATTATGATCATGAGGCCACTCATAAAATCATTGCAAAGATGAAGATGGTAATTGTCCATGAGTATCCATTTAGGATGGTAGAGCACCTCTGGTTTAATATTTTGATGAAATACATGAATGCAACATTCCAATTTACTGGTAGGAAAACTATTAGGAAAGAGTGTGTGGATGTTTACAATACAGAGAAAGAAGTACTTAGGAAAGCTCTTAAGTGTTGATCATGTAACCTTGACAACTAATTTATGGACTTCAAACTAAAATGTTTGCTATATGGCATTGGTAGCTCATTACATAGATGCATGTTGGAGAATGCAATGCAGTGTACTGAACTTTATTGAGTTGGATCCACCACACATTGGAGTTGAGATAGCTCAGGTAATTTTTGAGTGCATAACCGAATGGAATATAGAGGATAACGTTATCTCAATTACCCTTGACAATGCTTCTACAAATGATAGTGTTGTTGGTAAATTAAAGGACAAGTTCCTTGCTAGGGGTTCATCACAGTTCATGCCTTAGTATTTTCATGTCTGTTGCTGCTCGCATATAGTGAATTTGATAGTGGGATCCGCATGGGAGGGGAAGAGCCCGTTGGATCCGTTGTCGTCGAGCTCCCAACCGCCAGATCCCAC
This sequence comes from Oryza australiensis, assembly GCA_019925245.2. Taxonomy (NCBI): domain Eukaryota; kingdom Viridiplantae; phylum Streptophyta; class Magnoliopsida; order Poales; family Poaceae; genus Oryza; species Oryza australiensis. Next base: position 2,854,773 of record JAIFGZ020000118.1, on the reverse strand, counting down.
AGTTGTCGGCCGCTCCTACTCCCAGTCCCGCTCGACAACAGAGGAAATGGAGTGGAGGTGGAGCAGAGAGGTGGAGAGGAGAGGAAGTGGAGGAGAGGAGGCTGAGAAGAGGAGAGGTGGAGCGGAGAGTATAAGGATGAGGAGAGAAAGAGGAGAGAGAGAATAGGAAAATATTTTAAGGAAGAAGTGGGCATCGGCCTGATGAGCTGGTGGTAGGCGGGCTTCTTAACAAGCCCTCCTACGAAAATAGGTTTATTTTCATAGGAGGACTCGTTAAGAGGCCCGTGAAATGATTTTTGCATGTAGGTTTTTTTAAATCAATATTATCGTAGGTGGATGACATTATAGTCCGTCTGGAAGTAGGAGGTGGGCTCGTCCGTGAAAACCGATTTTGTAGGATGGAAGTAGTTTTTCTTTTAATATAAGGGGTAGATCAGTAAAACACTGCTTCATCCAAACTACTAGTACTAATAGATTTTGACGTGAATCTACCACTTATATGGCTCCAGCGCTTCGCGTTGGCTGAATATGGCTAGGAACGATAGGTTCACGGTGAGATCCGAAACAGAGATAAGGATGAATGATTGCTTCCATAGTCACTAACCAAATCATAAATAAACAAGATGGCGCAGCTAGCTACTGGCTTACTAGAGTACTTCAGATCATGCTAAGATAGTATTGTACATTATAGTACATGGACTGATTAAGCGCTAGACATTTTTTTCTCTATATTAATTCTCCACAAGATATTTGTGCTAATAAGTCATGAGATAATTTTTAGCCATCAGAACATTATATACCAGCAATTTGAAGGCCTAGATTCAATCACATCCAACCAATGGTTAATGTGTCCTTAATTGTGGACAAAACTTTTGCTAGCTAAGGCCACTCCCAACGAAAGTATCATGTTAGAAAATTTAATGATGTTATAATAAATTAATGAAGTGATCGATGAAATAAGTTTTATGTCTATACTTTTTCCACAACTTGTCTCTCGCATGTATTGCCTACGAAACAATAAAAGTGAAAGAATGTATTGTATGAGCTATTTTATCATCAATTAAATATCTTATTGCTTATATAGCATCTTGAAAATATAAAAATAATACCTTCCACTAAGAATGGCCTAAGACAGTAGTCGGGTTGTGTAAGTATGTGCGGAGGCTGAAATGTAGCACTTTTCCAATCATATCTTCCATCTGTTTCAGAATGTAAGGTATTTTGATTTTGTCCTAACTCAAACTTCATTAAGTTTAACCATCTTTGTCGAAGAAGTGGAAACCCAAGTCCCCCATCTATGGTTGCTCGGGACATATAGGAGCCCGAAGGAGGCCATGTGGTGCTAAAGCGGCGTCGTTGGGCCGTGGAACTCTTCCCAAATGAGTCAATAGGCTGCCCCTGAGCTCGGGACAAGTGGTGATGGCTGACCCTGAGCTCATAAGGGAGACCACGGGGCAACCCCTGACCATGAGGTGGGCGCCCGAGCTCGGGTCTCCCTCCCACGGGCCACGTGTGGCTCATGCTGCACCAATTAGTGCGACACGACTCAAGGTGATGTCCCTTCCCTACATCGGGTGATCCCGCATTAATTGCGAGGGATACGAATTCGTCGATCGTGCGTGAAGAACAACATGCGGCAAGACGGTGCACACCGACCATGGAACCAGCCATCATCACCTCTAAAAAGTCAGGAGTGTGGGCTGACAGGCAACGCGGGTCCATGACCCACAGCTGGTTGGCCCCACCACGGTTTGGTGAGACCGGCTGTCAGACACTAACGAGTGGGCTCGGCAGGCGTCATCCCTAGCCCTGTCACTAGTCGCGAGATGCACATTAGCACAGAAAGCAGCAGGGCGGCATGCAGCTGCCACGCTTGCCAACTCCCCTAGCAAGCCCACTAAAACCCAATATAAGGCTCCACCAGTTAGCATGCGGTGGGACTAACCCTACCTAATTCCTGTTTGCATGGGACCCATATGTAAGAGGCAAGTCACTGTGATATCCTCTCAGACTATAGGGGGAGGACCAAGGCCATCGTGAGAGAGGACCGCATTCTAAAAACCTACTAATGATAGAAAGTTAGAAACTCTCACCAGCTCTAAATGAGATAAACTCAACTCTTTGTAAACATTATAACAAGGGATCCAGATAAACATATAGGAGTAGGGTGTTACGTTTTCGAGCGGCCCGAATCTGTATAAACCCCTCGACTCTTATTTGATTCTCGTGTTCCGGACCTCAAGCCCTCATACTAGCACCCTGGCCGAATCTCAAAGGGGTACCTTTCCTTCTCACTAGAGGATAGGGTTGGGCAGATTTGAACCGAAAACCAAAAAAAACAAACCGCACCAAGCCAAACCGAAGTTTGCGGTTTTTTGGTTTTTGGTTTTGGGTTTGGTTCATGATGTTGCAGAAATCGCATAGTTCGATGCGAGTTCGGTTTTATATGTATGAAAATCGAACTACCGAAAACCGACGTCGGTCGGCCATATGTGAGTATCTCCTCGGTCCCCAACCATTAACCAAGTAACCTAAACCTACCGGCTAGCACGCACCGCGCGACACGATTCCCCCCGAACCCTAGCGAGTGCTGAGCTGCATCACGCCACCGCCTCTGCCTCCTCCTTGAGACATCAATGCGTCGCGCCTCCGCCTCCGCCTCCTCGTCGACGCGCCGTGCCATCCTCCCTCATCCTTGCCGCATCGTCCTCCTCATCCTCGCCGCGCCGTCCTCCCCAGCCCTAGTCGCGACGTCCTCCCCATCCTCACCGCGCCGTCCTCCCCAGCCCTAGCCGCGTCGTCCTTCCCAACCCTAGCCGCGTCGTCCTCCCTCTGTTCCCTATCCTCCTCGCCTCTGCTACCTCTGCGCCGCCTCTATGCTGCCTCTGTTGTTGCCTATACGACGGCAGCAATAACTGAGGAGTCCTCCAATGTAAGCTGCCTTTGTTGTTGCCTACTGCTGCCTCAATTTTGGATTGTAAATAATTTTTTTGTAGATGGGAGACACTGAAGAGACAGTAGAGAGGGAAGTTGCTGCATGGTTAGAGTAGCACAAGGATGAAGAGAAGCAGGAGCAGGAAGCCACGGAGGAAGAGGAAAAGAAAAGAAAGGCTATCGTTCCAAGATCTGATGTATGGGACAGCTTCAGTAAGGTAAAAATTTCCAATGAAGAGGAAAGAGCTAAGTGCAAATAGTGTCAAAAGTTGTTTCGTTGTGACCCTAGGACAAATGGTACATCATCTTTGAAAAATCACTTGAAAATTTACAAAAAGAATCCTAACAAGCCAATAATTGATAACCAAGTCACTTTGCAAATTACTCCTGGAGGTGGTGGTAGTAGTGTTGGTACTTGTTCCACATGGACATTTGATCTTGAAGACTTGAGGAATAGTTTTGCTGAAATGATAATTGAAGATGAACAACCTTTTGTCTTAAGTGAACGTCCAGGTCTTAGGAAGTTTTTGGCTAAAGCATGTCCACGGTTTACTTTGTCATCTAGAAGAAGTATCACTAGAGTATGTGTCAAAGTGTATTATGTGCAAAGATTTAAGCTTAAGAAATTTTTGAAGGAAAATTGTGAGAGAGTTAGCCTCACAATAGACACATGGACTGCTAACACCAACGAAAACTATATGTGTGTCACTGCACATTTTATTGACAATGATTGGAAGCTCCATAAGAAAATCATAGGCTTCTTCCTAGTAAAGAGGCATAGAGGGGAGGATATTGGGAAATCTTTAGAGAATTGCTTGTCTGAGTGGGGAATTGATAAAGTTTTGTCAAGACAATGCTAGTGCTAACAATAATGCAATTAAGTACATGAAGAGGGTATTGAATGAATCAAAAGGATGCATTGCTGAAGGGGAGTACCTTCATATGATATGTGTTGCACATATTATCAACTTGATAGTGGCTGATGGTTTAAAGGAAATCGATAAATCCATTTGTCGTGTTTGTGATGTTGTTAAGTTTGTCAAGGCCGGACCAGCTAGGTTGGCAAAATTTAAGAAATGTGCTAAGGTGGCAAAAGTACAAACCAAAGCATTTTTGACACTAGATGTTTGCACTAGGTGGAACTCAACTTACCATATGCTTAATATTGCCCAACACTATGAGAAGGCATTTGAAAGTTATAGTGATGAAGACCCATATTACAAGCAAGATTTAGAAGGTCATGATGGGCCGGGAGTTCCTGAAAATTCAGATTGGGATAAAGCTAGAAAGATGGCTGAATTTCTTGAACATTTCTATGAACTGACTCTTCGTGTTTCAGCAACAAGTCGTCCAACATCTCACACATTCTTCCATGAAATTGCTGATGTACTTATTTTGCTGAGACAGTGGTGCAACACTGAGGATTTGTTGTGTGCAGAGATGGGTAAGAGAATGTTACTGAAGTACCAAAAATATTGGGGAGAGATAGGGCTCGGGGTCCAAAATCTGAATTTAATTGTTTTCTTCTGTGTAGCATTATATCCAAGGTATAAACTTAATAGTTACATTAAGATGGCAACCATGGTCATGTTTGGTGATGAAATAGGATAGCAATCGTGAACAAAAGTGGTTAATTCCTTTCATTCCCTATTTTAAGAATACAAAGAAATGTATACTCCTAGTGAGCCGACAGCCGCACCTAATGATATTCAAGAATCATCATCAACAAGCAAGAGGCTCATGAGGTCTATAGTTGCACAACAAATGAGCAACAATGGAGCTACAAGGAGCATTGCCAAATCTGAACTAGACAAGTACTTTTCAGAAGACAATGAGGAGGATACAAAAGGATTTGACATCCTTAAGTATTGGAAGGACAACTCAACTAGGCTTCCATTGCTATCTCACATGGCTCGTGATCTCCTAGCAATCCCCATCTCATCTGTCGCTTCTGAGTCAGCCTTTAGTGCAGGTGGAAGAACACTAGATGACTTTAGGAGCTCACTAACACCAACAATGGTTGAGCGCCTAATTTGTGTAAATGATTGGCTTCGTGGTTGCAATTCTATTAGTGTTGAAGAAAATGCCGAAGATTTGTCCAAGCTTGAGGAAGGTAAAACAATTTAAGATGTAATTAGTTTACTTCTTATGTTAGTTTATTATTTATACTAACTGTGATTCTTCTTATGCATAAAACTTGTTGGCCAAGATATTACAAAGGACACTAATGCTACCGAGACCTAAAATTGTTAGTTTATTTCTTAGTTGAAAGAAGCAGCAGTATGCAAGGTATATATAATTCTCCTCCTAACCAACGGATTGAATAAAATTGCTTGGATTCCCATGCACTAGAATCAGTGTCCCAGAAAAACTTATGTTGTTTACAAAATTTAAATAGAAATGCATATATATGTTTGAGAACGGGAGAGTAGTTCATATTAGGCCTATTTTGTTCTCTACAGTATCAATTTATTCACAGAGTCAAAATTTAGATAAATTTTGGCTCTATTAATTTTCTTTTGAGAAAGTTAGATAGCTCATATTTGGTTTGCTACCAATATGATGAAGATTTTTTTAGAATTTGACTAAATAAAGCGTAGGCACTACTAATCAGTGTATTTGGCTTTAATCTAAACAAGCACACTTACTATTTGAGTTATGTAGGACATGTTTTTAAAACATTCAATCTTCCTGTTGATCTTATCATCAAATTGCAGTGTGCATACTTCCAGAACAAAAGCACACTTACTATTTGAGTTATGTAGGACATGTTTTATAAACATTGTTTTATGTAGGACATGTTTTGTGATGAGTATATACTAGCAGCTGAGTATTTTTCTTCTCCACTCCAGGCAGCAGCAAAGCAAGCAGCACACATGGCATGGCAGCCAACGAGGGCAAAAGTGCAGTACAACTGAAACCCAAGGCAAGAACCTATTACAAGCAGTTGCCCCTGGCATTACCAGGAGGATGCCTAGCCGGGGTCCGAAAGGACTCTGAACAGCTTAGCAACTGTGGCAACTGGGGCACGCTATGCTGACATGAAAGCGATGCAAGGGAATGAATATCAAATATTATCGGGACCCAATCGAATATGAAAGAAAAAGGGTTGATCGACCTCCGATCTTTCCTTTGAACGAGCAGGGAATCTCGTGCTTGCATATCTAAGTTTTGAAACGCAGACCTCTTAGCTTACATACAGACTTCGCCAAACCAGGCTGGCACCTTCTTAGCTTGCTTTGCTCCAAGCTCAGCAGTCAAGATGGCTTTCAGATGCCCAATAAGATGGTCTTCGATTGGCATACGGCTCATCTCCCTACCTTCTCTTCGAGCTACTGCACTCACAAGGGCTTACTGTGCTCTTCAAGTGTGCCTCTTCCCCTTCTTCCCCTTACCATGGCAAGTCCTTGGGAAATAACTCCGATGGGCAGAAAAAGAAAGGCGCTAAGAGACCCAAATGCTCAGAGCTGGGATACCCAAAAGACTATATTTTGATGAATGGAATTGTTGTTCCCGCTACTACTTGGCAAACTAGCTGCCACCCCAGGAGACGACGGCTTTAACCAACTTCGAACCCTACAGTTTCGGGTAGTCGCGGCTAAGACAATTTAGTTCATCGGATAAAATACAATCCCAGATTGGATTGATACCAATAGATCTATAGCTAGTTGTGGTCTTTATCTTACTGAGCAGAGTAATCCCTAAGAAAATGTTGCCTCTCGATTGTTTGGAGAAATCAGATCGAGGGGATTACCGTTGTGATCATCGTATGGCAAAGCCGGTCCTGGAAAGCACTTAGTTTGGCTCGTGTGTCACGGCATGGATACTGTAGTAGGTACCCCCGAGGCACGGCCTAGACTTCAACTGTCGAAGTTGGGTTGCGTTCCAATAGATTTTAACACGGGATTAGCCATCAGTTAGTTTTTTAACACGGGATTAGACCGTGGATGAGTCTAAGGGTAAGGCAAATGTGGCAAACAAGACACCAGCTCTTGGATCAAACCTAAACAAGATCATATCCCGACAGATACCGTTGTTCACTTCGGTTAACGCCAGGGCGGGATGACTTCTTTCATTGATTGAAGGGCTTGTCATGGCTTACTACAAGAGACACAAAGGTGGGCAAGAAGAAGGCGGTCACCAGCTGCAACTAATAGGATGGCTACTTGACGAGGGCAAAAGTGCAATAGCACCATCGATCATGCGAAAGTTTACCAATTTCTTGATCAATTCTTTTTGCTCACCATCAAAATCCCCCATATAGGTGAGAATTTCCGAGCAATTGGAAATCGATGACGAGGCCGATAAATTGATATTACGCGATCGTTACTGTCCATCTTTTTAAGCTCTGCTCCCGAAAAGAGAAAGGAGACCGATCTTAACGTTGGCGCGCTTTTCCAACGAAACGAAGAAGCTTTTTTCTTTTTTGAGAATGAGCACACCGTGAACTATCCTTTTGAAGCGGATAGTTGATTGAACCGAAACCAAGACACTGTACACTAAAAAGACTATTCGACGCTTCAGCTTACCAACCCCTCCCTCGAACTGAGCTATTCCGATGAGAAATCATCAGGATGACATAAGACAAACACAAAACCTCGCGTACCCATTACTTAGAGGATCCGCCAAGCCCAAGCCTCGAAAGCAAGGGTATGATGACCACTCTATGAAAGCTTAAAACTGGCCCTGACGAGCACAGAGACTAGTTGAGGTCCGAACGTGCACTCTTCCTTTGTTTCTTAATACATAATTTATTTGTAGGGAATCCGACCGCCCTCCGATTGCAAGACAGACAACGTCCGCAACATGGAATTCGTAAACCAAAAGTTTATACGGATGGCGCAAGCACGGTATGGTCTCGCTAACTAATTCGTGAACCCAATGATCTTTATGAGGCACTTGATGATAAAAATTGGTCATGTTTCAAGATAGGTTGGGTCATCAAGTTGTAGGTCTCCGGTTGCAGGCAGGTCCGGTTGTGGGTTTTGAAGCGCCTACCAACTTAATTGTGATTGAAATGACGATGGCAACAGGTTTCGCTTCTGCAGCGGGCAAGGAAAGCAAGGAGCACTCATGGCAGCAAGGAGCCCTAAGCAGCATGCAGCCGACACCATTTTGTGAATGTTTATGGCTATGTGATGTGTGGTGAATGTTTGTTTGTATGGTAAATTACAGCATCAGGACTATGTATTATGTTTTTATTTTGTTTGTTTCTATGTACTATGGTAAAATGTTGTTCTGGATGTGTTTTTACTGAGTTGTGCAGAGATCGGTTTTTTCAGTAAAAACCAAAAATCTAACCGAATAAACCAAACCCGAATTTCGCGGTTTCAATATTGACGGTGAACCGATCAGTTCTTCCTTTATGCCAAACCGAACTTTGCATAGAAAACAAACCAAACCAAACCTGCGATTTTAACCGATGGCCCTACTAGAGGAGCTTGGGTTCCAACAATATTTATAGAAAAAACATAGCAAACTGTTTTAGCACCAAAAATATATTATAAAAATATATTAAATTGTGGATTTAATAAAATTAATTTGGTGAAGTAAATATTACTACTTTTTTCTAAAATAGGTCTAACTTGATTTAATTTGATTTAGGATAAAACTAAAACTCTTTTACATTCTGAAATGGAGGGAACAAAAGCGAAAAGCGGAGAGTGTTGTTTGGTCCAGAAAATATGGAGTTTTGGACATGCGACAAGTCAAACATTTAAAGGTAGAGTAGTTTTTTACTGGTTAGAAAGGATTTCCTAGTTATTACTGCGTGCTCCAGCAAGTTACCGTCTTACTGACCGTGTACTCCCAACTTGAGCAGTACAAACTGTACAATCGCTAGCATCATGCATTTCACCGACCACTCCAAAGTCTGAAGTGCGTTCCACGGGACCAGGTGTGATGCTACCGAGGCAGGAACACGTGTTCGAATCACCTCCAGGAAGCACGATGAGCACGTGCGGTAGATCGGATTGGTGGTCAGTGGTCACGTCGACGGACGGCCCGAGATGACCACGACCACCCCGCGCCTTTACGTGTACGGCCTGGATAGGCCTCGGCGTCCATTCCACCGGCGGTATATTTCCCCGCATTTACTACTACACGCGTGGTTGCTCGTCTGACGAAAGCAAGTAAATAAGAACTCGAACTTACTACAGTATAGTCCACGTGGTAAAGTTAGAGTAGCAGTACTCCAGTAGTAGTAGTCATTTGTAGAGAAAAAGTTGGAGTACTATTCTAACCTTTTTACTGTACTCCGCTAGCTGGAAGTGTTCTTTTTTTTGTTCCATTTCGTGTCCCATGGTTATACAGTTCTAGGAAGAAAATTCTGGATGTGGTAGTTTTCATGAAGCACACAAATACGTCAGTCACATCCGCTACTCCAAATATGTATATACATATATCCAGTCATTTCTATTCATGTCTTAGGAGCCGTACTACACCCTACTGTATCGAGCCACTGGACCTAGAAAAATGGAGCATGTACAATTGTACTACTACGTAGCATAAGGCAAATGGGCATATCAAAATGGCCAAAGAACAAACATATCTAACCCAAAAAAATATTCCCTGCAAAAAGAAAAAAAATCTAACCAAGACATTTGGAGAGTAGTACAACCTAAATGGCGAAGGAAAAAAGACGATATCCTAGCCGAAACCCTAATTAAATCCGTGGCCCCCAACTATTTCCCGGCGCCTGAACAAGATCAAACCACCTGTAGCCCTGTATTGCTGTGGCCAACGGTTTCCGAAGCAGTAGCAATACTACGGCTAGTTGTTCTGAGGAAACAAGAACCAGCAGTACTCCAAGTTAAAAGCACATAATTGTACCAGGAGTACCATGCAACAGCATCTGGCTCTGATTAAGGTTCGTGTTAACTAAAACGATCAATGAAGCAACATCACTTGCACTGTTGCACAAACTCGATTGATTAATTTACCTGCAGGGTGATCAATGCAGGACTCTCTGTCTCCACACGCAGCGTGGTTAATGCTGGATTAACGATTCGCTTTTCACCGCGGTAGAAATGTACTCGCGTTGGTGGAGTTCAGTACGCGCGTTGGTGGATTCCCGGGGAGGTCTGAACCCGATTTTGTGTGGGGCCCAGGTGAGGTGGGCGTGCGTGTAAAGCCACAAAGGGCCGAGGGAGTGGGCCCGGGTGTGTTCAGGACACGTGGCCCAAGCCCATATGGCAGCACGTGGTGGTGCTTCAGGATCGCTGCTGCGGCGGCGGCTGCGGAATCGAAGGCCGTCAAAGTTAACCGGATTTGATGAGGAAATTGGGACCGCTTTACCCCTTCGTAGCAGCTGTGAGCACTCGCACTGCTGCTGCTGGGCCTGGTGCTACTGCTGTCCTTGCTGTGCTGTAGCCACTGGATCTTGTGCGGATTATCTACCTGTATGTAGGTGCTACTGAGCTCAGCAGTAACCGAAAGAGTTAGGACTTGCCTACTCCTCTTTGGTTTTGTTCGTTGGAAGGACAAAATATGTATTTTATCGGTTCTAGAATAAAATATTTTGATTGGATGAAATATAACATTACTTATATGATAAATTTATTTTAAAATATAAATCTGATCAGATTCATAGTACTAGATGTGTCTCATCCGATCAAAACTTCTTATATTTTTTTATGGACATAGTATTGTTGACGTGAAATTCGTCGTGCACACGAAGCCTGGGAAATCTGTTTAGCTTCATTACAGGTCTTATCAATTGAATTCAGGATATGTCAGTTAGTTTGATCATGCAACTAATAAGATAGATCCGATGTTGGTAAACTAAAATATATATCGGCTAACTAACCGATATAACTAATATCTAAAGCCCACAATAATGATAATTCGTCGGCTGAAACCCCTATGAAACTCTTAGTAGAAATTATTATACAAGTTAGCTCAAAAAACTTAAAACCTAGTAGATCGAACTCAACCGAGACAGTACTGGTTGTAGCTAAAGTTGATAGATCTGAACAAGCTGATGAATCCTATTTAGAGTGATAGATATATTGATCAATTTTTAAGACAGTAATGTAGTTTAAAATAATATCAATCTAATCAAGATATCAGACTCAACAAAGAAAATAATGAATCGACTAATAAAGATGTAAACGGTGATACCATCTAATACTAACCAATATATATGATAGACAACGTTTGCATCGACTAGAATAGAATATCGGATCCAATCGAGAATGTTCTAGCCTCGCCTATACAAGCGAAATTGATGAAACTTACTTTCTTGTCAAAGATCAAAACCGATGCAACCCAACTCGAAACTAAAAGCCGAGAGTAAACGTGTGGTGATACGTCGAAAGTTGTATATTGATCGAGAGATGATCTACAATGAATGACCCTGGGTGTATATATTTATATCCTTGGGTTGATTCTAATTTTCATAGAACACTAAATATAACTTCCTAAAGATAAAAGAAATTACACAAGTACTGATCAGACATTAGACATAACTTTCTAAAAATAAAAAAACTAAATTATGTCTAATTAATAGATAAAATTAAATTTTTATCTCATGGTCTTCATGATTTCTTTTTGAACTCGATCTATTTTGAATAAATTCCTATCGGCTGGTTGACCTCTTTTCTTGACCGAGTCCACTAAAGAATCGTACCAAATTTAGTGTTAACATATATATAGCTCTATTTATATGATTGACTAGGAGAAATTTTTATAGTAGAGTAAATGGTCACTTTTAGTTTTTCACGTCATCTACTCATTAACTAAAGATACTTCTTCCGTCTCAAAATAAAATAGGTATAGCCGTTTAGTTTAAATTGAACTATATGGCTATATGGCTGCACTTGTTTTGGAATAAAGGGAACAGTAATATAAACAACACATTGTCTTTAATACACTTGCCCAAATATATTATAATAATTTTACTTTGTTTTTCCACTTAATCCATTGATCTATTTTTCTCGACTAAGGAGTATGTATAGAGGTTACCCTTACATAAGGGGTGGCTTCTTCTCTCAACCACCTCATCATATGATCCTACATGGCATCTTGGAACAAGATGGAGGTCTAAAGTAATTGCTCTAAAGGTGTACTTTAAACTGATTTTGGGATAGACTACTTTCTTGTTCAGGACGCTTCTCGAATGATTCTCAAATGGCTAAACGTTATTCCTGTAAAAGTTTTTAATACAAAATTACTTTAAAAAGTTAATTAAATTTATTTTAAAAACTATAATAATTAATACTTAACTAGTCATGCATAAAAACTTGTCATAAAAACTTGTCTTGTTTCACGTGCCACTGGAAAGCTCAGCCCAACCGTTCTCCTGAACTTAGCCTTATATGTAATAAGCTTGCTATGCCTAACTTGTCTATGTTATGACTAATAAAATTGGAGCACACCTTAGTTAGCAAAATGAAGAAAGAGGATATCTGTTTTGTAAGTCTATGACATGTGGGACCTAAATAGAAAAAACCCATAAGCATTGCTATGAACCAAAATGTGACTAATTTTGTGGCGTGAAAAAGGAAGGAATGTTTGGCAATGAATTAAACCACATTTGGTTTTGAGTACTTTACTTGCTTTATGGATGACATAGTACTACCTCTGTTTCCAAATGTATGTAAAAAAAGATGAAGCATGTTGCAATGACAGTAGGGTGTTTAAATTATCTAAGTTAATTGATCACTAAAATTAATGTTTGCTAAATATAGGCAAACAATTATAATTTGTAATATGTTCTAAAAATTAACAAATCTAGCTTCCATTTAAATTTACATACCGTTAAAATTAAAACATATCGTAATGTTTTACTCATTTATGTCTAGTTTAGTTTTGGTTGTACTAATGTATAATCAACTTAACACTTTACTTTAATTGTAATGGATAATTTTTGAAACAAGATATATCCGTTAAAACACCAACTAATCTACTCCTAATAAGGTATTATTACTGATGACTTACATTCAGATTAGACGATGTTCATCATGTAGTTTCTACACGCCTGACGTGCGTTGGGTGGTTTATCCTAGTTTATACGCTTAGTGGCATACCTGCCTCCTGTCAAAAAATCAACATGGTTTAAATTCAATAATAATTTAGAAAACTCATCAAAAACCATAAAAAACTCCCGCCAAAATCGTACGTGTATTCACACGTTTTTCCCATATTTTTGCAGGCCTAGCGATGTACCTGTTCCATCAAAAACTCATCACAGTTCAGAACACGACGGATAAACCGCACCATATCTCTTTAGAACTTGAAGACCTAGTGCACAGAAAATCAGCCTCTTCCTATGTAGCCTCCGGGAGAACCAAGCTGAGAAAAACAGAACCCCAACCGAGGGCAAAACGGTAACCCGGACTCCCTGCAGGCCCCTGGACACAGTAGGTAGTAAGAGTAGCCTAGTACTAGTAGCTCTTTGATCCTAGGACCCCACATGTCACGGACAGATACCTCCTCTTCTTCTTCACCGCAACCTTTTTCACCTTTCCACCTCCCAAAACGACGCAGTTACCGGCTTACCGGAGCGAGCCGCCGCCGCAGCAGGCGGTTCGTTCGTGGGAGGAGACTAGCAGCACTCCATTTTAAGGGCGGATTATAAAAGCGAGGGGAGAAGGGTCCCTGTCGCTGTTGCACCCGAGCCACCACCCATTCGGCGACCCACTTGCCGATTACTTTTGTGCACATCCCCCGCCCTCCCCCTCCCCGCGGCGCGCTGGGCGCTGGCTCTGGCTGTTCTTATCTCCCCACTCGTGCCTGCGTCGGCTTTCCCTCTCTTCTCCCTTCTCTCCTCTCCTCTCCTCTCCTCTCCCCTCTCCTCCAAGGTCATGGCAAAGGAGGAATAACAGCGGCTGGGGGAAAATAGCAAGTGGGAGATCGGCAGGGAGAGGTAGGGAGCTCTCTTCTCTTACTATTGGATGGGCTTCAGGTCTTAGCTTGCTGTTTATCTTGCGCTGCTTCTCCATGTCCTGTTTGATGGTTGCTTGTGTTCGATTCTTTTTTTCTTGGAGAGGATAGATGGTTGTGTTCATGATAGGTTGGTGGTATGTGATCTGTTTGGCTAGATCTTTTGTCCTCTTTTCAGATATTTCGTGGATGCTAGAGCTGCCTGCGGTTACCAATTCCTGTTTGGGCTGCTTCGTCGTTGCCCTTTATTCCCTTTTAATTTTATTCGGTGATTTTCTGTTCTTGCGTGCAGAGTTTGTTTCTGCCAAGCTTGAGTAAATCCATGGCAGAGGTCAAAGCCTGTAGCTTTTTTCAGATTATGCGATTTGCTGCCAGCCAAAAGAGAAAGGGGAAAAAAGAACTCAAATTCTCTTCTACTTTTCTCTTGAGGTGTTTAGTGGATCTCAGAGATTAACCTAATTTAAGAAATACATGTCCGTCGTAAATCCTGCTCTGGAAATGTAAAGTGGTTGGGTGTAAGGAAGCATCTTGTTTTGCATCGAGTTTATGGCCAAAAACAATCATATTGATGCTTCCGCTTCGGCGGTGTATGTTTTCCTCTGTTCTCCATTTGATGTGTTCTTGATTCATTTTTGTCTCTTGTTTTCTTCTCTTCTTTTAGATGGCCTCCGATTCCTTTTGATAAGCACATGGGTACATGTTCTTGTTTCCAACAGTCCATGCCGGTCGTGGTAGACCGAAAGATAAATCCAAAATATATATATTCTTCTATGAAATGTTTTTCCCGTGCTTTTCTATTCTTTTTTCGTCTCCCACTTTGATCTGACCAAAGCTTGTTGTTTCATGTGTTTCAAAATATACTTTATGGAAAGGGTAAGAAAAGAAAAGAAATTTCACATGCTTCAGTTTCTTTCGATTCCTACTTGTTTCAAAGCAGCATGGAAATACCGTTTCAGCTAATCCCGTGTATCACAAAATGCTTTCATGCTTCAGTTTTGACTAATTCTTCCGTTAGTATTTTATTTATGATCATGTCTGAATCATGATACCTTTATGCTGTGTAGTATGATTATGTCACAACAAAAGATAACCATGTCCTATATGACTGTTAATTGTGTGCTCTTAACTCTGTGAGAGGATTACAGGAGAGATGTCTGTGTATGGTCTGATCAGATAAAGACCTCTCTGTTTCACCAAACACATCCAAATTAGGCTCTAGTTCTTGCTTCAATAGGCAAATCTGATTTTACTCGCGTGACTATCTCCTGGTCTCCTGGCTTTCTAGATCTAGGATGTTTTCTCAAGGGAAACAAACCAGTACTGCCTCTTTATTTTTGGTAATGGTGTAATTGCCGAATTAGGATGCTGCAGTAACCGTAGTCGTGTTGCGCATGTATTCTCAGTTAAGGAGGTAGGAGTAACACTTATTTAGTTTAGACGAAGTAATCAGTTGCTTAAACTTGGTTTTAATTTCTGCAATTTACTAGCTTCTTCTCTTGCTTGTGTGCAGGTGAATTACTACTTGAATAGAACTGGTAAAAGAGGAGTCGTCTACCTGTGAGTGAATTATTTCGGGGCTGTGCGTTGCGATGATGGGAGGTGGGTTGGTGATGGATCAGGGCATGATGTTCCCCGGCGTGCACAACTTCGTGGATCTCCTGCAGCAGAACGGCGGCGACAAGAACCTCGGCTTCGGCTCGCTTGTGCCGCAGACGTCGTCAGGGGAGCATTGCGTGATGGGCGAGGGCGACCTCGTGGACCCGCCGCCGGAGAGCTTCCCGGACGCCGGGGAGGACGACAGCGACGACGACGTGGAGGACATCGAAGAGCTGGAGCGCCGTATGTGGCGCGACCGAATGAAGCTGAAGCGGCTCAAGGAGCTGCAGCAGAGCCGGGGCAAGGACCCGGCGGGTGGCGGCGTGGGCGACCTGTCCAAGCCGCGGCAGTCGCAGGAGCAGGCGCGGCGGAAGAAGATGTCGCGCGCGCAGGATGGCATCCTCAAGTACATGCTCAAGATGATGGAGGTGTGCCGCGCGCAGGGGTTCGTGTACGGGATCATCCCGGAGAAGGGCAAGCCGGTGAGCGGCGCCTCCGACAACCTCCGCGGCTGGTGGAAGGAGAAGGTCCGCTTCGACCGCAACGGCCCGGCCGCCATCGCCAAGTACCAGGCCGACAACGCCGTCCCGGGCTGCGAGAGCGAGCTCGCCTCCGGCACCGGGAGCCCGCACTCGCTGCAGGAGCTGCAGGACACCACCCTCGGGTCGCTACTCTCGGCGCTTATGCAGCACTGCGACCCTCCGCAGCGGCGGTACCCGCTCGAGAAGGGCGTCCCTCCGCCGTGGTGGCCCACCGGCGATGAGGAGTGGTGGCCAGAGCTCGGGATCCCCAAGGACCAGGGCCCGCCCCCGTACAAGAAGCCCCATGACCTCAAGAAGGCCTGGAAGGTCAGCGTGCTCACCGCTGTCATCAAGCACATGTCGCCGGACATTGAGAAGATCCGCCGGCTCGTCCGCCAGTCCAAGTGCCTCCAGGACAAGATGACCGCCAAGGAGATCTCCACTTGGCTGGCGGTCGTCAAGCAGGAAGAGGAGCTGTACCTGAAGCTGCACCCCGGCGCCCGCCCTCCGGCACCTACCGGCGGCATCGCCAGCGCCATATCGTTCAACGCCAGCTCAAGTGAGTATGACGTCGACGTCGTCGACGACTGCAAGGGCGACGAGGCCAGCGACCAGAAGGCTGCTGTGGCCGACCCAACCGCGTTCAACCTTGGGGCAGCTATTCTGAACGACAAGTTCCTCATGCCAGCATCCATGAAGGAGGAGACCACCGATGTTGAGTTCATCCAGAAGAGGAGCGCGTCTGGCGCGGAGCCTGAGCTGATGCTAAACAACCGTGTCTACACCTGCAACAATGTCCAGTGCCCGCACAGCGACTATGGATACGGGTTCCTTGATCGGAACGCGCGAAACAACCACCAGTACACTTGCAAGTACAATGATCCGGTCCAGCAGAGCACGGAGAACAAGCCGTCGCCACCGGCCATCTTCCCAGCAACCTACAACACGCCGAACCAGGCTCTGAATAATCTGGATTTCGGCCTGCCCATGGACGGCCAGAGGTCAATTACAGAGCTGATGAACATGTACGACAGCAACTTCGTGGCCAACAAGAACCTAAGCAACGACAATGCCACGATCATGGAGAGGCCTAATGCAGTCAACCCAAGGATGCAGATAGACGAAGGCTTTTTTGGACAGGGAAGTAGCATCGGCGGCAGCAATGGAGGTGTGTTCGATGATGTCAATGGCATGATGCAGCAACCGCAGCAGACCGCCCCTGCGCAGCAGCAGTTCTTCATCCGCGACGACACACCATTTGGTAACCAGATGGGCGACATCAACGGCGCATCGGAATTCAGGTTCGCCTCTGGTTTCAACATGTCAGGCGCCGTCGAATATCCTGGCGCTATGCAGGGTCAGCAGAAGAACGACGGCTCGAATTGGTACTACTGAGAGTACTGAAGAATAAAACTGTAGTGTTTAAAGAAAGAGCACCTTAAGCTTTTAAAGTTCACCATGGTCATCATCTCTGCTTCCATGGTGGAAGCGTCTCCTGTGAACCCGGTAATTCTATAGGTCTTTCTCATATAGGTTTTGCATTAGTTGCAAAATGGCTGGAACTTGGAACTGGTTTATACATGTATGTCCGTCCAGCCAGTAAACCTCTATGGAAACTTAATGTTATTTCTAGTTTAATTTGTTAGTTAAATGCTGTTCATATGTCTGGTTGTTAAATCACCCGTGCTTGTTTGTGTATGTGGTTTGTATCTTATTATCCGGTGAATGTATGAAGTGCTCTCTTGGGTAACTCTACGGCTCTACTACTACCGGTACCTGGTAACTGGTAAGGCTTCTTAGATGTTTCCTTGTTGTCTGTCTTTTTTTTTTTTTGCCTATACATGTTTCATGTTTGATTGGCTGCGGTATATTTGGCCGTGTTCCTCTATAGATGTCAATTTCCAGTTGGGGTTAAATATCAACCTAACCTGTGGAAAATTTCCTGCTCCTGTATCTTCCATGCCTGGAAATTTTGTCAAGATGGTAACTGGACAGCAACTTTTGTTTCTGCCAGTTCATCAGAAGAAATATTCAATTTACCTGGACTCTAATTCACTTCGATGTTGATGTTGCCACTTCGACTTCGCCAGTGACACTAACCCAACATCCCATCTCCATTTCCTCATTGGTGGTAAAAAAGATATATCCTGTTCGAGTTGCTTCTGTTGTTTCCCGTCAATGATCTCAATGTCTTTCACATCAAGATGCTTGGAAAGCTAGGATTTGATAGTCTCAGCTTTTCGTAAAGCCGGGTCAATGCAAAGCTGCAACCCTAAGAAAAGTTAGGCAGTCCAAAGCTAAGCTTCCCTTGATGGCTTGATCTTAGAAAGTAAGAAGATGAATTTTGGATGGATGGATGGTCCCTTGTTTGGTCACAACTCCAAAGAACCCCTCTCTCCTCCATCTCCATAGCTCCATGGCCCTTTATTGCTTGCAAGGTGGCACCTATCATCCGTCCTCATCTTATCCCTTAGCCTGTGAAGGTGGTGGGACTTGTCACTTGTGACCCCTCCTCACATGCTAACAGGGACGCCCCCTATCATGGAGATAGATAGATAGATAGAGATCAGGGACAGGGACAGCTTAGTCGACAGCACTTGCCGAGTTAACATGGCAACGGATCCAGTCGCTTGGCCACAAGAAAAGCCTCATGTACTGGGACCATTTCTTCTCTTCTCCCTTGGAAGACAAATCTTGGGGTAACTTGGGGTGAAAAACGTTTGGGAGTTTGAGGGTGGAGAAACTCTAGGGAAAGGTGAACAGTTGAGTCAGTTGAAAGGTAGTACTCTAGGGTAAGGATTAGGCGTTGTGAAGCCACCAAATCAGGGCTGTGTCGGCAACAAATCCTTCTCGAGATCTGCTTAATCTGCTCCTAAGTTACCCCTTATAATAGTTTTATGCAAAGAGTTCCATGCAAGATAATATAAGAAAAGGAAATGGCTAGTGTGACTTGAAATGGTCAATTTGCCTTTGGGGCATCCCTGAGGCACCGTCTGTGGATAAATATGAGAAGTGCATAGTGTGTTTTAAATTTATAAACTTTGTGATTTTAGGATAGTCAATCTGGAAACATCCATATTTAGTGCTGTTAAAAGAGTATTATTTGACATGTCTGAAAATACTTCCACATGATTCTAGTTTCATAGTTGTTCGTAACATATTCAAAACTGAAGAGAATGATGGTCAAAGTTCAATGGTAACGACCTTGAAAATTCAATCCATTAATAGCTTATTGACCTAAATTTCCCCCAAAAGCTTAAACTTTAGAACCTAAAAAGACATTTTATATAGACAATTTTAAGTTTGATGACGAGATTAGAGAACAACTCACTAAAGTTAATCACTATTTATTCCGCAACACGGGCGTGCTAACACGTGCTTAGGACCTTCCATTCTTTATTTAGGCCTTTAGGGTGTTGTTTATTGGTCGAGTCGTTTGAACCGGCCAAAAGCCCTCGGAGCTTAGAAAAAAAACACAGAGAGATGAGAATGCAACCCCTAATCATTGTTTATCAAGAGGGCACTAATAAAATGACCAAAAGAGGTGGAGCAAAGGACAGTATCAACTGCCCATAAACAAAAGGGAAAACGTGTGGCGCGAGATCGAATTACTCCCCAATAATCAATCTCAAAATTAATTCGTTGCCTAATCAAGAACGGTGGTCTTCGATCTCTCCTCCATGTCATCAGGTCATCACCGGCCTAACAAAAGTGTCAGCTACTGGAGCGAATTAGCCCGTGCATGCACCTCCTGGATCCTCTCTCCGTGTGCGTGCATGCGCCATTTGTTGGTAGCTGAACAGCGTTGACGATGTGGCGTGCCGGATTGACGTCTGAGCGCAGCTGATGAGGTAATGCGAGTGAGAAGACGACGCTCTCGCGACGCGATTCGGTTTTAAGCCCCGCGCAGCTGGGGCGCATGCATGCACACAGGTTGGCAGAGGGGAGGGGAGGTGGTGCCCGGCTGCCGCCGCTCGCCCGCCTGCCTTGCCTGAAAGCAACAGGGGTACGGCGGCTTGACGAGCCCCGTACGTACGTGGCGCGGCGCCGCGTGATGCAGCCGGCCGGGCGGGCGCGACCCAGCTTGGCTTGATCGACACAGCGCCGCGCTAGCCCCGTCGTCGTCGGTAGCTACGATCATCAATGCAGTCGCCTCGGTGATGAGGGGAGGGAACACGAACGATCTGATCTATCGAGGAGGAGGTAGTGGGCGCACGCGCACATCTCAGACGGGGTGATCATGTACTACTACCGTTTGGCTGTTGGGCGCGCGGTGCGTAAATCTTTCACCTGCCGTTTGGCGGTGCGTGTATCGGCGGATGGGGATAATGTCGCCGGGTCGGTGATCCGGAATCGGATCGGCTGGGGACCGTCCGATCTGCGAAGGAAAGCGCGCGCTCGAGGTTTGGTGGGTGGGCGACTTGGTTCGGTTTTGAGGCAGGATGGACCAAGTTGTGCGCGGGGGTAGCATATTCCGTGGCGCGCATTCGCCGTGTGCGCTCTCGTGCGCGTACGCGACGCCCCCACGATGATAAGGAGCATCTGGATTCTCCTGGCTTGGGCACTGGACCCTGACTTGTGTCTGGTGGTCTGGTGCCTACCAAGTTGGGCCAAGCCACTCCTAGGCCTAGCTAGCCTACCTCCCCATATGCGTCCTCCTACTGGCTGCTGCTGTGCAGGTCACAGGTTGTGTGACTGTTTCATGACCGTGCTGTGCACAGTGGTACAGTGCACCGATAAATTCTGTTCCTGCATACCGCTACTTCTTCCTCTGACAGCTTCAACTCTTTCGTCACGTAGGAACAGAACTGGAGTACAGTAGTAGTACTCCTACCACTTAAGAAATGCACGATAGCGAAAAAGACATGAATAGAAAGAAAAAACGTAAGAATAAAATAGTATGCTCATTGAATTCCTGCAGAAATTAAACTGTTATTTGTTCAGGAGAAACATAGGAACTTGAGTCATAAAAAGAAGAAAACATGCGGCATAACCTTGTGCTTAGTTTTTCTCCAAAATCTTTTTATAGAATTATCTACTTCCTAGGAATTTTGAAATGAAAGAATAGGATTAAACCCTTTTTCACTGGCATTTTTAGAAATTTTTTCAATAGGTTTAAAGTCCTCCACATTCTTTATGTTTTCCCTGCAAATAAGAAATCTCTTAATCGCGTGTGTTCCGCTGCACGTTTCTTCTCCGCTGCATCAATGCACCGTCCATGAGCATAGAAAAACGGCCAAAACAGAGAGCAGTTTTTGTCCAAGCGTCCAACTTGTTTTCGTGCCACTTGACGAAGAGCGCGACAGGTTACAGCGAGTACTTAGAGCATCTTCGCTCTAAAAGGTTTCCTAAACCTGTTTTTTGAGATTTTATTAGAAAAATTTGTTCCAACAGAGTTTTTATATAGATCTCCATAAAAAGAGGTTCTCAAAAATTGCTTTTTCATTCTCAAAACTGAGAAGAGTTGATCCATTCTCAAAAATTATTTTTCGTTTTCATGCGCGTGCAAATCCACTCTAAAATTTCAGTTGTGTCTTGTTGTTCTATCAAAATATAGCAATTCGTACTTTTTATTTCTACAAGACAATTTGTATTCTTTTTGGTGGTTCATTAGCTCTGCACTAGCATGAAAAAATGAAAATGGAATAGTCTCAATAGCTTATGTGCTTGAGAAATTTTCACATTTCGCACAATCGGGTGTCACTTAACATGCTAAAATTTCATTCGAAAATTTTCAATCTGTTTGTGTGACCCAGTTAGTTAGCAAATAGAGAAGCTCCAGAGAATCCGCTTGATTTTGATTTAAACGCTCTAAATATTTAGAGTATTTCCTATATATTCTTTTTGGGACCATATTACGAGATCCATTGGAGATGCTCTTATATGCTGCTTCCACTGATGTATATGGCCACTAGCAATCATGGTGCCGGTGCTGTGGATAACTAGTACATGACGCATCGGCTTTCGCCCTTAATGGCGGTAACCACCAGTGCAAATTGAGTTGCGAGTTGCAGCCTCCGTCACATCTTGACAACGAAATTTACATGGCAAGTGGAGATATATGTAGTAATAGTGTGCAAACCAGCCTATTAATCTCCTGTTTTTTGTTTGGAGCAAAGATTCGCATGCACATATATTTTGGTGGTTTTCTACCGAGGGTGATAGCTGACGGCTTGGATGCTTTGGTGCAACGCACCCGGATTTCGGCTGATGGGCCGTTTTGTCAATGTTGCTATCGCAATCAGGAATTCAGGTTTTATTATTGCAATAAGTCTACTTTGCCTCCTTCATCTTTTACCCTTCATCGAATCGCATCTCTTAACCACAAAGTCGGGTATAACGTCTCCCACAACTTTGAAAATCAGTGTAAATCGACTCCTTCAACGGTTTAGGAAACAGTTTTTTGCTAACGTGCAGGTTGACCGAGATCAAACCTCCTGAGTTAACGCATGAGGCCACATATCATTTCTTTTCTCCTGCCCTCACCTCTTCCTCTCTCTTTCTCTTCATCTCTCTCCTTGTAGGCAGCAACCGTGTTGACTCAATCTCGTCGCCGTCGATCCGTCACCTTGCGACAGAGAAGCGCCCCAGTGCCGTTGGCCGTGGCCATGACAGCCGTGCTGCTTGATGCCATGTCCAGGGATCCTATGAAGATGTTATACCTGATTTTGCGGTTGAGGGATGCGAGCGGTTGAGGGATGCGATTCGATGAAGGAAAGAGATGAGGGAGGATTTGTAGACTTATTCCTTTATTATTTGCAGTTAGGAATTCAGTTTTGGTTGTAGATGGGCTTACGTATCACCTGGGCATGAAAGGTGGTCCTTCTATGCTTTAGGGCCTCTTGCTGTTACAGTAAGAACCAACTTTGAAGCAGGTATTGGACTGAAATATCGAAGGAATAAGTCTGTTTTGCCACATCATCTTTTACCTTTGATCCAATCACATCATTTAATAATAAAATCAGATATAAGGTATCTCTTAATTTTAAAAATAAATTGACTTCTCTTATGGTTTGAGAGGTAATTTTTGCTGATGTGACGTATTAACTACGTTAAACGTGCTGAGTCAGCGTATAGCCCCACATGCCCATCCCATCTCTCCCTCTCTCTCTCCTCGCAAGCAGCAGAAGCGGCGGTGACGCGCGCGACCAAGGAGATCCACGGCGAGCGACGATGAAGCGTTGCGACTGGCAGCGAAGACCGCTCGCCCGCTCGCTCGCCCGCCCGTCCACCGTCGTCCTCGGCGAGCCTCCCCCTGCAACGTCGTCGTTGTCGCGGCGGGGCGGCTATGCGGCGTGAAGGCATCTACGTAAAGCATGCGCCACTCCATGGTACCCTTCTCGTTCAGCTTCCTTTCTCCCCTCGGATCACGGATGCGACCGACCAAAGAGAAGAAAAAAACTCAAAAATGCGTAGGAGCAAAGAAGCAAAATCAGAAGCTTACGGTTGCAGTAGCCGTGCCATTGCGGATTCTCCACCGCTACACTTCCCTTGGCTGCTCTCTGCGCTCTCTCACGGTCTCACCAAGGAGCAGTAGTAGCTAGCTTCTTCATGCAAGCATGGCTCTCCTCACAGCTTAATTTGTTCCTCGCCTCTCACATGTGCTGCCGGACGCTGACCTTCCCAGCTGCCGCTCGCTCGACTATTGTCATCTATTATGCAGCGGATTTGCACCGGTGGGCACCTTCTGCTTGCTGTCCCCGACAAGCTCGGCCGCGGTCGGCGACGGAGGGGGGCCATTGGTAGCGGTGCAACGGCCACGAACGCCGACGTGGGGGCGGGGGAAATTTTGGGCTGGGCCTGGGCGCAGGAGGAGGGAGCTGCGACGGAGGTGACACTCATGGTGGAATTAAATCTTGCGTGCATTGTAGCTTGTATTGTACTCTGTTTTCCCGCGTTCTGTTATCGCATTGCATATAGGGAGTGAGTTTATTTTCGTTGCAAGTTTGTTATCTATTGGGCAAGCTCCGGTCTGTGGATGCCGTGCGCTAGGTGCTCACATCGCGAGGATCAGGAGTGGAGCCAGGATTTGAGAAGAGGGGGCAATGAACAAAATAAAGTAGAACTGATAGACATATCATATAATTTTTGTCATTTTAACAAGTCTTAAAAAATATATTTCTATCGATTTAAATTTAGCTCTACGACTAGCAGCAAGATCATAGACTTTAATAATTTCATCGGTATTAATTGATGCAGTCAATTTCTTCTCAATATAAATTACCAAGCAATCTCGAAAAAATCCATCTTCCATTGTACATCTAAAACGTGTCTTCACAAGTTTTAAAGCTAAATTTTTTTTACGATGGTTATAGTTGATACTAGAAGAGCTAATATTAATCTTAACAATCTATCCACCATAAGATAATATGAATATTTACCTGTTTTAAACAGTTCACTCGTTAGATTAGTAAGTTTCCTTTAGTTCGAGATGGTTGCATACATTAATTTGAAAATGTGATAGTTGACTCTCCAATTGAGCTCTTTTTTGACTCGAGAAATTTGCAGGATAATATTTTTCACCAGAGTGCATATATTTGTTATGTTAAATGTGTCTAGCCTAGGATACAAAGAAGCACAAAGTGACAAAAAGTGGGCTCCAAATTACTAAGTCTATTTATTTATTAAGTCATTTATTTACTAAGCCTATTTAGGTTGCAAATAAGTGGGCTTCAAGTATTTATTGGACTATAATTAGGAGAGACTTATCTCTATAAATAAATTAAATTAATAAATACTAATTTAAATATAATTAATAAAGGATTATATATAATTAATAAAGGATTATGTAGAGGTTGGGGGGTGCTAGGCCCCCTTCAGCCCCCCTCCCTCCGCCCCTGGCGGGGATGGACGCGAATCATTTGGGACGTGGATCGAATCCGATGTCATTGCATAATAAAAGGAGAAGAGAAAACCGAAAAGGTGTTGCTTGATCGCACCACAAAAACTCAAGTGTTTCTTCCCTCGTGCTCGCGTGTGTTCTCCACTAAGGTGTTCGATGTTTTCACTCGGGAATTCTAACATTAGTATCAGAGCTCGGTTCAGAGAGTGGACGCGAGATCGTGCTCTTGAGGGTGTACTCATGCCTCGGAGACGCACGCACTCCCCGCGCCGGCGGTCGGCGTCACCGTCCGCGTGCGCTTCAGGTATCGACGGGTGCGCTACGGGTAGCGGCGGGAGCGACCGCGGGCTGGTAATTCACCACATGGTCAAGGAAGTCGGAGGTGCGACAAGCTATCCCATACTGACGAAAACCAATTACAATGATTGGTCGCTGCTGATGAAGATCAAGCTACAAGCCTGTTGTCTCTGGGGCGCCATCGAGTCGGGCGGCGTGGAGCTGTAGGAAGATCGAATGGCGCTCGACGCTATTTATAGTGTTGTTCCCCCAGAGATTATTTCGTCCCTGGCGACCAAAGCGACGGCCAGAGAAGCTTGGGAGTGCATCCGCATGATGTGCATCGGCAACGAACGCATTTGCATGGCGAGCGCACAACGGGTGCGAGCGGAGTACGAATCGCTCTGCTTCGGCAACGGAGAAACAATGGAGGATTTCGCCATGCGCTTGAATGCAATCATCAATCAACTGAGCACCCTTGGAGACCCTGAGCCAGCGGACAAAGTCGTGGAGAAATACTTGCACGTCACCTGCCCTAGGTTCTCTCAACTCATCCTCTCCATTGAAACCTTACTTGACATCTCGACGCTGTCCCTCGAGGAAGTCATGGGCATGCTCAAGGCGGCAGATGACATGACGAATGCTGGATCGCCACCGAACGCCGTCGACAAGATCTATCTCATGGAGGAAGAATGGCTCGAGCGCCACAAGAAGCAGGGAGGCCGAGGCGTGCCTGCGGGAGTCGCGTCCCGACGGACGTCGTGGCGCAAGGGACACCGGTGGCGGCGGCGCGCGGCGTTGGGAACACTGGAAAAACAAAGAACACGAGGACGACACGCCGTGACGACAAATGCTGTAACTGCGGCAAATTCAGCCATTATGCCAAAGATTGTAGAAGCAAGCCAAAGCGCGAGGAATTTGCCCATGTGGCCGAAGACGAAGAGCCAACACTGCTCCTTGTCATGGGCGGGTGTGTGGAGTCGCTCGACGCGCCCAAACCCACGTCGAACCGCGTTCCTGCCGTGACACCGATGAACCTGGCACGCGATCCCATCTTACTGGAGGAGAAGAAACTGTTCGTGGCACTCGACGACACCGCTGAATGCTACCCATGGCGTTGGATCGTGGACTCCGGGGCCTCCAACCACATGACCGGCTGTTGAACGGCTTCCTCCGACCTCGACACTAACATTACAGGCAATGTCCGGCTCGGCGACAGCTCCATTGTCCATATCAAGGGGCGTGACACGGTGCTTTTCGCCTGCAAGAACGGAGAGCACCGCGCCCTCAGCAACACCTACCTAATCCCTCGCCTCCCCGCTAACATTATCAGCGTAGGCCAGCTAGACGAGACAAGATTCAAGGTTGAGGCGGAACACGGTGTGATGCACATCTAGGACGAGTAGCAGTGTCTGCTTGCCCGGATTCGACGCAGCCCTAGACGACTGTATGCGCTCGACATCAACCTTGCGCGTCCAGTTTTCTTAACGGCACATGTCGGCGACAAAGCGTGGAAATGGCACGCGCGATTTTGGCACATCAACTTTGCCGCGTTGCGCAAGATAGGGAGAGAGCAGCTGGTGTACGGGTTGCCGACCATGTCGCATGTCGATCAGTTTTGCGAGGCGTGCCTTGCCGGCAAGCAACACAGGACCCCATTCCCACAGCAGGCACAAGGGCGCTCCACGAAGCCACTCAAAGTCCTCCATGGCGATCTATGCGGGCCAATTTCGCCTCCAACTTCGAGTGGGAACCGATTCTTCCTCCTCCTCTGTAACATCCCAAAAATTCACACTTTTAAAATATATAAATTAACATAGAAAATTTTTGCAAACAAAGTTTATTATATGTTATATTCTAAAACATTTAAAATCTCCTAAAATTTTTTATTATTCTTTACTTATTCTTTTTATTTTAATTTAAAAACCCAAATTTATAAATTCTTGCTTTTATTTTTGAAAATTTTCAATTTAATATTTAATTCAAGGAAACAAAAATTGAATTTAATATAATTTTAAAACCCTAAATTAAATTCTTTCTAAATTTTCTTCTAATTTAAATATCAAACATTATTCAAAACCTTATTTTGTATTCTTGAAAAATCCCAATTTGACTTTTAATTTGAGAAAAATTCCTAAAAAATTGAGCTTAATTGATTTTAAATTCTAAATCAAATTCTTTTTAAAAAAATTCTTCCTAAATTTTTTCTTTCCTTTAAGTTTTCCTTTTCCTTTTTTCCTTTTCTCATTTTTCCTTTTTATTTTTCCTTCTTTTTCCTTTCTCGTTTCTTCCTCCCTTTCCCTCCTTTCTTCTTCCTCCTCCTCTGTTCAGCGCAACGACGGGTGCCGCGGCTTTCGGCCGCCAAGCCATGGGTGCTGCCCTACCCACTGGAGCATACAACCGACATCAAGCCATCCTCATCCCTCTGCACAAATGGCAACGCACGATTGGAACAAAGGCATCATCACCGAACCGCCATGGATGAACCAACCTTGCGCTGCCATTCTTATCCCGTGCACAACCGACTTCAATCGCCTATGAATAGGGCACCTAGGCTAAAACTTTGAACACAAAATTCGTTCCTTATCTCTTTCTCTAACTTTCTCCCAAGTTTCCCCAAAAATTATATTGTGTACTGTCCGAATTTTGAAGAACACCAGAAGAACCCTAACTAAGCCGGCAAATTCTAAAATTCGTCGTCTTCGGTCGATCCTCCTTCAAATCAAAGGTACCATTGTATTCCTCTCATCAAGAATAATATTTCCCCTAACATTCCCAAGCCTAAACATGGACAGAAACCCGTCGCCGGCGAGCCACCGCGACTCCTCTGCTCCGGTCGCCGTCGCGCGCACGTCGCTAGCCCACTCCAGTGCATTTTCGGCCGAACTAAACCCCTAGCTAGCTTCACCGCACCTCACAGATACTCCCATGTCCCTTAACTTGGCCGCACCATCGTCGGAAACGTGCCGCCAGCGAGGCTGCCACACATTCCCTGTTCGACCACCGTCGCACGCACGGTGCTAAGCCATCCTAGAGTCTTCCCAACCAAACCAAAGCCATAACAAGCTTCCCCTAGCGCGTAGATGCTCCCAAGCCCTTTAATTCGGCCGCACCACCATCGGAGCATCTCGGCGACGAGCGCTGCCGCCGTCACAAGCACCTTACCGTCGCCAGCCTATTCTCCTGCCTCCCCGACCCGGCTAAGCCTGGAAATGGGTTCACCGGGTCTTGTATATGGGGATAAACCCTTAACTCTCGAGCTTCAGCCGCCCTCGCCGCCGCGCCCTCTCTCCCTCACCAGCCGCCAGCATCAAGGAAGAAACAGAGAAAGTGAGGGAGAAGGGAAAGAAAGACAAAGAAAGGAGAAGAAAGAGAAGAGAAAAGAAATAGAGAAAAAAAGAAAAAGGAGAGAGAAAAAGAGAAAAGAGAGAGAAAATTAGAAATTTAAAACTAAAATTCTAGGAAATTAAATTTATTTTGTCAACCAATAGATCCCTTTATTACTTTCAAATTTTATTTAATTTTTTATTGTTTCTCTTAAATTTATTTATATTTTTTTAAATAATTTTCAAACTTTTAAACTCTTTAAATTATTATATTTTAAGCCTAAAAATAAATTTTAAGAAAAATTAGATTATTCTCTAGTTGACAAATATATCCTTTTATTTCTTTTAAAAAATTTCATTTTATAATTTCTCCTATTCCTTTCAAATTTATCTATATTTCTTTCAAAATATACTTACCTTATGATTCTTTATAAATTATTTTAAGACATGCTTAAATTTTAAATTTTAGAATTTAACAAAAAACCTTCCTATTTATTTTTCCTTTATATATTCCTTTTAACTCTTTTTATTTTATCAAGCCCAAAATTTAAATTTTAGGATTTGACAAATAACCCTAGAAAAATAATTTGACCCCTTTGACTCCTTTCAAAATTTAATTTCTTCTATTTTATTAAACCTATTTATTTTATTTGAAATATTCCCTTCAACTCTTTTTATTCTTATTCAAGCTCAAATTTAAATTTTAAACCTTAAAAACTATTCATTTTCCTCTTTAAAATATTTCAAATACTCTTTTTATTTTATTCAAATCTAAATATTAAGTTTTAGGATCTACCAAATAACTTTTCCTTTAAAACTTCAAAAATCACCTTTTAAGCTCTTTTTAAAATTCTATATTTATTTGGTGTTTATTTGGAGATGTTCGTTTGATTTATTTTATCGTCTATCGATAGATCGCGACGTCGAGTTCGTAACAGAAAGTGAGCTCGACCGTATCGTTAACGCAAACACCTTCACTGTTGTTCAAAGAGAAGAAGAGTTTTGAGACCGCTGGTCCTGAAGGCAAGTCAAACTGTTCTTGATCATTTAGTTCGAAAGAGATAAATTATTATATTTAATAATACATTTAGTTTAGTTAGAAATATTTCGTGGGATGGGTTATATAGCCATAGTTTTATCATTTCATATAGTTCTATATGTTCTTTAGATTTTATATATTAATATTTCATGTATTTTAGCACATATAGAAGATCATTCCATGCATTAGAGACACTGTATTATTTTATGTAAAGAAAAGGAAAGATTTATTTATTTTGATAGATATATTCTCCTTCTCCTTAGAAAACATGTTAAACTGAGCTAGGTATAAAATTGTTAGCATAATAAAATGAGCATCATCCCATGCATTAATACTTCATGCCATGGTTATAATTTCATATCTTAGAATGGGAAAATAATCCATTATTTTATATGATAGGTAAATGAAATTCCTATCAATTTATAAGATATGAATGGTTTTGGCTATATGCCAGAAAACTTAAAAACTCATGTGCCATAATAAAGACATAGTTTCGCCCATCCGATGGACCGGTTATACCGGCATGACATTTATATATTTCTCTCTGATCTCCTTGGGGACTTAGGAGTTTTATTCATACGATTCTATGCATGGGATATTTTTAGTGTTGTTGAAGTCTCATTGGTGGATAGCTATGTAAACAACGGATAAAACGTTGATACTAACCAGATCGGTACCATCTGTTAAGATATTTTCAGGTTTCACCAAGTCGGGGTAAGTGTGTGACGAATAGCTATTAAATGGGGGTGAAGACACTAGTTACTGGTTAGAATTGGTGCCCCTATTAAGATAGCCCTTCATGTATCGTTCACACATCAGAAAATGTTAGAACTATATAAATGCTATGTTATCCTTAGCCTTGCAACCTAGGTTAATCATCGGGTAAAACTGGGCAAACGCTACGCTGTAGGATTGATTGTATTCGAATACGCTGTACTCCCGGTCAATGGAGTTGTGTCTATGGGTGAATCCAGTACAATGACATGAGTACTTTTCTTAAATATTATTATAAAATTGGAATATCCACATTTAAGTAATTTTAGGTTGGGATGGAATATAGAGTTAAGTTTATATTTAAATGTTCATAATGTTTTACACAAGAATAGGATATGTTATCATCCTAGGAACATATTTACAATTTACTTCTCTTGTCGATATAGCATTCATATTTAAATAGAATTGTATCCAGTTTGGCTTGCTGAGTACCATTGGTACTCACCCTTGCATATAATATTTTTAGGAAACCCCGAAGTAGATGAAGAACTCCCAAGTACCCTAGAGGACTGGGAAGACGAGTATTATTTCTTGGTCGACTGTACACTCGGGCCATCCCTGTGAAAGTGTCATGGATTTCTTGTATTGTATAGTTTGTATTTGAACATTGTTGGTTTGTATCAATAAACAAAGTTCTTGTTTCTGTACTATCTCACGTATAACCAGACTCCTGGGAGGTTATGTGATGTTATGGAGTTGACCTCTCCGGAGGAGACTGCACATCCTCGTCGATGATTACAACCACTATATGTGGTTGGTCCTTCTCCCTTCCAAAGACGGAGCAGCGACGACAATCAAGCGTATCCAGGCCGTCACTGAATGCAAGAGCGGCAAGAAATTGTGGGCAATGCGCATAGACTGGGGTGGGGAGTTTCTCACCCATCACTTCGCGGACTACTGCGCCGAGCTGGGGGTGCATCGTGAGACGACGGCGCCCTATTCGCCACAACAGAACGACGTCGTAGAACATCAAAATCAATCGATGGTCGGGACGGCGCGAAGCATGCTCAAAGCAAAGAATCTGCCAGGTATATTTTGGGGGGAGGCCGTCCCCACTGCTGTGTATCTCCTCAACAGGTGTTCGTCCAAAAGCATCGGTGGGAAGACGTCGTTCGAGCTCTGGAATGATTCGCTGTCGGCTGTTCACCACCTGCGTACTTTCGGGTGTGTGGCCCATGTCAAGAACACTACACCGCACATCTAGAAGCTCGACGACAGGAGTAAGGCAATGATCTTTGTGGGCTATGAGCCGGGGTCAAAGGCATATCGATGCTTTGATCCTAGCACAGGGCGCGTGCACATATCGCGCGATATCGCGTTCGATAAGGAAGCCCTATGGAGCTGGGACGACGTGACGGCTAACGAGTCGGACTTCACCATCGAGTACACTACTGTGTACCACCTGGCCACGGCGAGCGTGCCGTTGGCTGACTTGGCGCAGGTGGAGCCGCTGTCACCGCCCGCAACACCACCCTAGCTCGTGCACACCTGCAAGTGCGGCAGCGACAAGCGTGACGCCAACGATGACAGAGTATGTGTCTCCACCGACTGTCACTGAGCATGACCTCGACGCTGAACATGATGATGCCCCACTGAGGTTCCATCGCGTCGACGACATACCGGGACTGGTCACCCCGTCGGGGCCGGTTTCGCGCGACATCAGCGAAGATTTGATGTTGGCAAGTGATGAGGAACTAATGTCTTTTGCTGAAGCACAGAAGCAGGAGTACTGGCGTCAAGCCATGCTCGAGGAAATGAAGTCCATCCAGTGAAACGGCACTTGGGAACTTGTTGATCCCCCACCTCGCCAGTGACCCATAGGGCTCAAATGGGTCTTCAAAACCAAAAAGGATGTGGCGGGCAACATCACCAAACACAAAGCATGGCTCGTCGCGAATGGATATGTGCAACGGCAGGGGATTGATTATGATGAGGTGTTCGCCTCGGTTGCACGGCTCGAATCAGTGCGCTTGCTACTAGCGTATGCGGCGAGCGAAGGCTGGCATGTGCATCACATGGATCTGAAATCGGCCTTCCTAAATGGTGAGCTCAAGGAAGAAGTCTATGTCACCCAACCTCCCGGTTTCGTCGTCGATGGCAAAGAGGAGAAAGTACTTCACATGGTGAAAGCTTTATATGGCCTTCGTCAAGCCCGCTGGGCGTGGTACGCCAAACTTGATCCATCGCTATTATCACTTGGCTTTCATCGCGGTTCCTCGGAGCATGCCGTGTATATGCGTGGTGCCGACTCAAGCCGATTGGTGGTCGGGGTGTACGTTGACGACCTCGTCATCTCTAGCGGGGATAGCTCAGAGCTCGACAAATTCAAGAAAGAAAATGCGGGATACGTTCCAAATGAGCGACCTTAGGCTACTCCATTACTACCTTGGGCTAGAAGTGACGCAGACAGGCGACGGAATCACACTTAGCCAAGGTGCTTACACCAAGAAAATCATTGAAGCAGCAGGCATGGTGGGATGCAATGCAAGCCAAACTCCAATGAAGACTCGACTCAAATTGAGTAAGTTGAGTGATTCCCTTTGTGTTGATGCCATTGATTACCGGATAATTGTTGGATCCCTGCACTACTTGGTGAATACAAGACCAGACTTAGCATATTCCGTGGGATATATAAGCAGATTTATGGAGAAGCCTACTATCGAACACATGGCAGGCAGCCGTGAAGCGAGTTCTTCGTTACATTGCCGGCACCATCAACTATGGCTGCCATTACAAGAGGGAGAAAGGAGTTGCAAAGCTCGTTGGTTACAGCGATAGTGATCTTGCCGGGGATCCTAACACTTGCAAGAGCACATATGGGGTCTTCTTCTTCCTCGGAAACAACCTGGTAACCTGGCAATCGCAGAATCAGGAAGTCGTGGCACTGTCATCGTGCGAGGCAGAGTATATTGCGGCAACGACGGCTGCTTGCCAGGGAGTGTGGCTGTCGCGCCTTCTCGCTGAGCTAAAGGGAGATGAGATTGATGCCGTCATACTCAAAGTCGACAATTCATCTCAGTAAGAACCCTATTTTCCGTGATCGAAGCAAGCATATAGAGATGAGATATCACTACATCAGAGAATGCATCAAGGAGGGCAGGGTGAAGATCGAGTTTGTCAGTACACAAGATCAGCTGGCTGACATCTTGACTAAGTCGCTTGGGCATGATCGTTTCAACGAGTTGCACACAAGAATTGGCCTGGTTGAAGTTCAGGGAGCGTGCAAGGTTTAGGGGGAGAAGTGTTGGAATTAAATCTTGCGCGCATTGTAGCTTGTATTGTACTTTGTTATCCCACCTTCTGTTATCGCATTGCATATAGGGAGTTAGTTTATTTTCATTGCAAGTTTGTTATCTGTTGCGCGAGCTCCGGTCTATGGACGCCATGCGCTAGGTGCTCGAGAACGCATCGCTTGGATCGCGGGGATAGACGCGAGTCATCCGGGACATGGGTTGAATCCGATGTCATTGCATAATAAAAGGAGAAGAGAAAACCGAAAAGGTGTTGCTTGATCGCACCACAAAAACTCAAGTGTTTCTTTCCTCGTGCACACGTGTGTTCTCCACAAAGGTGTTCAACGTTTTCACTCAAGCTAACAATTCATTCATCACCTCCAGCAGCAGCTGTGGGGGTGCCGCCGCTGTTGTCCCGTCAAAGCGTCATAAGGGGAGCTAGGTGATCTCGGCGCCCGCGTCGCTGTGTGCCTGTGTGGGTCATCGGTGGCCAGCATGATGTCAGTGAAGGTGTTGACATCATCGGAGGAGTGCATGGTGGAGGAGCTGCATAGCGCCATCCAGTCCGCCATCGTGCACTACAGGAACTACATCGCCACCAGGCACCACTACCGTCATGGCGCATGGCCGCCCCACTGCGACGACGATGGCACTGCTAGGGGAGGCTCGCCGAGGATGGCGGTGGACGGCGGATGGTCTTCACGGCTAGTCGCAACGCCATCTTCGTCGCCGCCCGCTGCGGATCTCCTCGGTGGCTCCTTCTGTGGTCACGACGTCAGTGCCACTTCCTCTGCTTGCGAGGAGAGAGAGAGAGGGGGAGAGATGGTGATGAAAGGAGAGATGTAAACTGACATGTGGGACGATGTGCGGACTCATCGGGTTTGATCGTGGTCAATCCTCACGTCAGTAAAAACCATCTCTCAAATCTTTATAGAAGTCGATTTGCACCAGTTTTTGAAATGGGAGAAGACGTTATATATGGTTTTGTGATAGATGGATACAATTTAATAACGGTTAAAGATAAAAAAGGTAAAATAGACTTATTCCAATATCGAAGCCTATCGACCATGGTCAATGTAACACCCTAAAAATTGAAGAATTTAAAACTGAGAATTAAAAATCGGAACTTACAAAAATTTTTGGCTTATTGCTTCTCATCGTGTTTATTGCTTCTTATTTATCGACTTTGTTGCATGGAGTTTATAATGGGAGTGATTCATCTTGATGTTTGTGAAAAGCCAAATGATTGGAATCCCAAAGGGGATAAAATTTCAAACAAAAAGATTTGGAAATTTCAAACAAAAAGAACATAAGTAGGATGGGCTGAGGATTTATAAAAATATACTTGGGATCAAAACATTATTTTGTGATGGAGTAATTATTCAAGTGAGAAAAATGAGTGATAAAATATTTTTGAAGGATATATATAGAGCCTAGAGTGGTTAGAAAATTATTTTGAATCAAAGTCACATTTTCTTGGATTTAGAAAAAGGATTAAATAAAATATGTAAAATATATTTTAAAATAATAAAAAGTGGGAAAAGGAGAAAGATTTTTGGGTGTGATAGATTTTATTTTAATTTTAGAGGTAAAAGGAGAAAGAAATGGGAAAATAGGAAATTAATTCGGGAAAATAGGAAAATCGCACTGTTCATCATACGGTAGGTGTTCGACGCTGTACCGGGCCTCGTCGCCGCCCCGCCCCGCGCGTGCGACACGCGTCGCACCGCGCCCGCCCCCACCCGCGTGCGTCGCCCGCACGCCGCGCCACCTACGCCGCCCGCCCATGCCACGCTGCCGCCGCGCCTCGTGCCGCGCGCCGCGCCTCGCGCTCCGCGTGCACGTGCCGCCCGCTCCGCGCTCGTCGCGCCCGGCCCCGTCGCGCCGCGCCGCCACGTGGCTCGCCGCACCGCCCGCCGTCCGGGCCACCCTCTCCTCTCTCTCTCTCCTCGCCGAGCTCTATATAAGGGCGTTAGGCCTCCCGTTTTCCCCCATCTCCACCGTCCTCGCGTCTCCCATTTTCCCCTCTTTCACCACTGCAAGCTGTCGTCGCCGCCATCGTCCATCGTGCGCCAGAGCCGCCACCGTCGTCCACCGTGCGCCCGAAGTCCGCCGCCTCCCTCGCCATCGCCGTCGTCCGCGGTAAGCCCCGGGCCGCCGCCCGCGTGCGGCCAGGTCGGCGAACGAGAGGAGGAGCAGGGGAAGGGGGTAGAAAAAGAAAAAAAGAAAGTGAAAAAAAGAAAAAAAAAGAAAAAGAAAAGAAAAGAAAATAAAAATAGGAAAAATTTAAAAAAAAAATTTACAAAATTTAGGAAAAGCTTTTGGGAAATATTTTGGAAGATTTCTAGACAAAATTATGTATATATACTCTCGGATCGAATTTGGATTTCAAAATAGGAATCCGGGGATATTTCATCATCGCATAATTTATTCATCTACGAGTTTATTTACACTTAGCTCGCCATTAGATATTATTTTAAACATTTGGATTTTCTGAAATTTAAAGTTCAAATCTTTTTGAGATAACAACAATTTGGAAATTTGTCACCTTAGTCAATTAAATCGGTATATCGCAAAAACCCTAATTTCTACAACTCGTGTTTTGATTCGTTTTTAACCCAAAAACTCACACCCAAACTCAATTAAAATCTTGGGCTAAATATTTGGAGTCGTTTTTATGGTTCTTTTCGATCTCTTGGTAATTTTATTGAATTCTGATGAATTCAATTGATTTTTCGCATGTACGAATAGCAACCGAGGAAGCAGGCACTGACTACAGTGAAGACCCCGTCCAACAAGCGTGCGAGCAAGGCAAGTCAACACTTCCCTTTTGAACATGTTGATCCTATTTTGCAAAATGATGTTGATTAAAACTCCTAATATGCATGCTACACACGATTGAATACCTATGCTTGATATACCTTGCCTTGATATTGATTACCCATAGGAATATTCTTTGTAACCTCGATGTGATATAACCGGAGGATATCTTCGGTAAAATGCTTAGCCATGCTTATACTAGAAACTTGCATACTCATGTTTTTACAAAAAGCTATATGCTTGGGCAACTACCTTAGGGAAGGTAGTTGAGATACAGCATGTGCAGACATGAGCGCCACATTTCCTCGATCATAAAGAAAATAGTTTTGATGGAAAAATGAAAGTACAAAACCAATGTTTTTTGACTGGGGTGGATGGATGAATTTGGGTGGATTCTGGTAAAGGCAAGTACCGTCCCTGGTCGATTAAGGACCGAGCCATGAGACTTATAACCTGGAACGAGCCAGTACAACCGTACTTCTCGAATGGGTATAGACCTAGCGGAGTAGATAGCCGAGCGGAGGTAGTATCCCTGCATAGTGGTTCTTGGGTGGAGATGTGGTTCTGGTTATCGAGATAAGGCTGCGGCCTACGTGTTGAGTAATGAATGAGAATTTGGTGAGTTTCCCCTTACCCCGGGAGCGCCAGAACTCCTCTCACTGCTAGGAAAGGACGGCTAGAGTGCAAGAGGATTTAAGTTCATGGAGCGGGTACTGCCAAAGTGAGGTTATCGAAAGGCTTTGCCGTGACCATCCCATATGAAGGGATGAAAGCTCATTCAATGAGCAGTTGCGGAGTATGGGTAAAGTGTACATCCACTGCAGTGTGAGTAAATTAATCTATTCGAATAGCCGTGCTCGTGGATAATGAGCGATGTGACAAGTTTCTCCCGTGGCTAGACTCATAAATTTTAAAATGATGGGTGGGAATACATAATGATTTTGTGTGTTGGTGGACTCAACTTCTCGAACTGCGAGAAGGGGTGGACTCCCCAGAAAACCATGACGATCCGGAGGCGGGAAGCCATCCTTGGAATCACGATGGATGGTAGACAGAACCGTCGCTGACTTAATATACTATGGAACTAAAACTTGACCTGGCTAGATGTTAGGTTTGTGAAATGATTTGTGAAAATCGGCTTTGCGCAAATAAACCATAGCCATCCTTTGAATGACCCTATCATATGCATCATTCCGTGTTGGCCTGCTGTGTACGTTGGGTACTCACACTTGCTATATGCACAAACCTTCAGATGGTGGAAACGAAGAACTGGAGGACCCCTATGCTTACTGCCAGGTGGACGAAGAAGGAGAAGGCGTCTACTAGGTCTTAGTCCCCGGTCGTTGCCTGTGGCAATCGACATGCCGCTGCCTTCCGACTGCTATCTCATCTAATCTCTGCTTTTGGTTGTATTCGGACCAGTAGGTCCTGCAAGTAATGTTATTGCCTTCGGGCCTATTATCGTAATATCTTTGGTGTAAGACTATTCGTGCATTTTGCACCTGATAATTCAGTACTGTATTCGTGGGTACCAAACTACTCGATCCAGGGAAATTGTACTATGAACACGAATGATTCCCGTTCTAAAAATGGGGGTCTACAGTCAGTTTGGCCCATAGAGTACGCACGGTCACGCACCCTGTCCATCTCGAATTCTGTACGCTACAAAGTCCGATTCCGTACAAGAGAAACACTTCTCCCCGTGCGATATATCCAAGTGATGTAGATCAGCCCAAAGGTTCGGTGATGTGGTCCATGTGGAAGGATTAGTCCTCCATCTCTGGTAGTGAACGTTCTTTTGCGTCTCCACCTCGGTGACAATTAGGGGTTGATAGCGAGCCAGCTCGGCTTGGCTCGCTCTGGCTCGTTAGAATAATGAGCTGACTCAGCTCGACTCGTTATACTAACGAGCTAGAAGGTTGGCTCAGCTCGGCTCCATAGCTAGCTCGAGCTAAGTTGTTTAGCTCGTGAGCCATATCAATATTGTGTACATATTACATGTCCATTTTTTCTGAGTCCATCAAATATGCAAATATACAAAAGGAAAAAGTAAAAGAGTGATAATAACTAATAAGTCCATAATTAACATAATAACACTTGTTCATCAACCATCATCCATGTAAATGCAAATGCAATGATACATATGAGCATATCAGCACTCTCTGTGCCGAGACCGACGGAGACGATGACGACAAGCTTCGGGACAGGGTCCTCAAACGTTTGCTTCTGGATTCGATACTTGGTGGCACCGGCTGTGAGGTATTCTGCTCCTGCTCGCTTGTCTTCTCCTTGAGTGATGACAAGCCGGCGAGGGAATGGCGAGGAACGGAGGAAGGGACGGCGGTCGGCGGCGAGTGGCTAGCGCTTGGCGCAGAAACGGGATGGGGCACGGGCGCACAACCGGCGCGGCCTTGGCCGCCGGTGGTGGCGAGTGGAGTGCACGGGATGGGGTGGCCAGCGGCTTCGAAGCGTCGGCGCCGACATAGCTGTGTGGGGCGGCCGACAGTGCATGCGTGTGGGTAGGGTTGAAAACGATCGGGAAAAGACCTTAACCATTCCCGTTCCCATATTTTTTGGCGGGAACGGAAACATGAACGGGAAAGACGGACGGGAAAACGAAATCGGTAATACGGGACATCGGGAATGGTCGGGAGCATGTCAATTACGATCGTGAATCGGTAAAAAAAGAGAACATCGACACACATATAACCACTTTAAAGAGTTAACTAAATGCAACAATTACAACCATGCATAATCCCATGGTATTACATCATAAGTCCAAACTTAAAAACAACAACATCAGAACTCACGGCACAAGGCATTACATTACAAGTACAAATTTAAAAACAACAAATCGCAACTCACGACATTACATCATAAGTCCAAATTTTAAAACAACAAATCACAACTCATGGTATTACATCACAAGTCCAATTTAAAAACAACAAATCACAACTCAGTCACCATGCATAATTGATAATCCAACAACATTACAGTAGCAGACAACAAGAGGGAACTCTACATGTCAAAGTGCTGATCATCTACTTCTTCTTCACTGTTGGCGACATCATCATCCTACAACAAATGTGAGGCATTAGTATATAGACATAAACAAAGTGCCAAGGCAATATTTGTTAAGTCATCAATTTCACAACCAATAGAATAATATAAGCCACATGCAGCTTTTACTTGATATTATAGCCATCTATTGCTAGCAATCGATAGATCATTTGTCTATTTATAATGACGTAGGATCATTCTAAATCAAGTATCGAAATTCCATGTCTTAAAATTTGGAAGTTTGACTCAACTATAAGAACTAAGCAAGCAGATCAAAGCTAATTACAGAGCTCTTTAAAACAAATGGCTCCATGATGGCTAGAAAATTAGTTCTGTTAGGAATCATTCTTATTTTAACATTACCGGTTCAATTAGAAAATTAGAAAATCATTCTAATGATGGCTAGAAAATTAGAAAATATTTTTAACATGGCTATAGAAAGCATGCTTATTTTGCCTTACCGGTTCAATTGGAAGAACAATACTAAACAACTAAATATCACACATCACTATTTATACCTGGCGGTGGAAAAGTCTCGAGGGTGCTGCTGTTCACTAGCGGGGATAGCTCTAGGAAGAGGCGACACTTGGAGACGGATGAGGCTGATGCATAAGCAGCACAACCAAAAGCTTGCTTGGTTGGCGGCTTCATCTTGGCGTGAGGCCGTTGTCCGGTCGAGAGGTGGCTGAGGGAAGCGGGTGGCGGCTGCAGGAGATCAAGAGTGAGCTTTCTATCTCTCGACGCGCTCCCGAGGCGTGGGACAGCCAACGTCGGGCGGAGACCTGGCAACGTTGGGTAGAGCAGAGATCGGTCGGTGGGAAGACTTGGCGGTGGTAGGAGACTGGGTGGCTGGGAGGAAAGTGCGACAGTGGCCGAAGTCGGTCGTCGCCACGTGCGGCTGCGGTGGGGAGGTGCAGTGACGGGAAAATGTGTGGGGGGCCGTCGGGTCGCCGGGGTCGGGGTGCATGGCCGGTGGCTGCGGCGCTGCGCACGGGGTTAGGACGATGGCTGCGGCGCTGCTCCTGCTCATGAGGGTTAGGGTCGGAGCTAGCTAGGCGTCGCCGCGTGCGGCTGCGGTGGGTGGCCGAAAGGTGAGGTGTTGGCTAGAGGCCGGGGGGCGTCGGTCGCCGAGGTTCAGGTCGGGACGCGTCGTGCGCGGCTGCGGCAAGCGCGAACGCGATGCACGTGGATGGGGCGGTGGCGGCTGGCTCAAGCGTGAGCGCGATGCGATGTGCCTGGGACGGTGGCGGTTGCCTGACTAGTGAATTAGGGTTTGGGGAGCGTTCGAGTGGGCCAAAAATTACTGGGCTGAGAGGGGGTGGCCGGCCCGGTTGGGGTGTATGCTTTGTGGGCTGATATTGGTTGAGAAGGCCTGATAAACGGAAATTTCCCGTGAAAATTTTCCCGGACAAATATGGTTTCCATGAATATGGTTAGGAAAACACCCCAACCGTTCCTGTTCCTGTTTCCCGGTTCCCTTTTTTTCCGTTCTCGTTTTTCTCGCGAAAACGGTATTCGGTCGAGATTTTTGGTACTCGGTGTCGGTCGGTATGGGATTTTCCGTCCCCGCTTTCATCCCTACGTGTGGGGGAGGGGAATCGGGATCAGGGGTGTGCGGCGTGTGGTGTGTCACTGCCGACTGGGTGTGGGTAGGTAGGAGGTTTTAGGGTTTTCTTCTATTGGGCCAAGTGATGGGCTTTTCTTGAATTGGTCACTCATGGCCCATGGGCGCCCCGAAGTGGACTGGCCCTGCTTTGTCTCTGGCTCGTTGAACTCATGAGCAGCTCGCGAGCTGGCTCGAGCTGACTTGTTATTTATAGCTACCGAGCTAAACCCTTGGCTCAACTCGTTAGCATTTCTCAATGAACCGAGCCGAGTCGAGACGAGCCAACCACGAACTGCACGAGCTAGCGAGCCGCAAGTATTTCGTTCACCCGTGATAATTACTGTTTCTGGAGTCCTGCGTTTGTATCATGTTCTTAGATGCAATAGTTTGTCGAGCGTTTGAGATGAAACAAATTTGCATAGATGTAGTCATCACGTACCGCAAACATC
The DNA here is from genome assembly GCA_019925245.2 of Oryza australiensis. Taxonomy (NCBI): domain Eukaryota; kingdom Viridiplantae; phylum Streptophyta; class Magnoliopsida; order Poales; family Poaceae; genus Oryza; species Oryza australiensis. Next base: position 2,813,413 of record JAIFGZ020000118.1, on the reverse strand, counting down.
CAATTGTGCTTGTGCCGTAAGTCGTGTGACTGAAAAAATGCGGCAAACATAGTGTTTATATATGGATCATTGTCTAGCACTTCAATATGCCCTTGTTCATTTTTGGTGTCCTGTCACAGAATTATTCAAAAACAACTCAAAGGGCCTATCTAGTTGAAAAGAATTAGATTGACGAGCTAAATCGGATATATAACTCTCGGTAAAATTACCAACTTATGTAATGTCAAAACAAATGAACAAACCATATTCATTTGAGGTTGCTAAAACTTCCCCTAGAACAAAGCTAGCTAGTATAGTAAGAAAACTTCATAATTACATTTCTAACAGCTTGCAGACACTACTACAAAAAAGCTCATTGGTATTGGCCTAAAAGGTGCCGGTTCAATTAAATTCGGTACCTATTATATCTATAGGTGTCGGATGAATAGTAGAACCGACACCTATACTATAGGTGTCGGTTCTTATTACAAACTGCCACCTATTCTTCGTAAATAGGTGTCGGATGAATAGTAGAACAAGCACCTATACTATAGGCCACCTATTCTTCGTAAATAGGTGTCGGATGAATAGTAAAACCGACACACTATAGGTGGCGGTTCTTACTACGAACCGCTACCTATTCTCCGTGAACAGGTGTCGAATGAATAGTAGAACCGGCACCTAATACTATAGGTGGCGGTTCTTATTACGAACCGCCACCTATTCTCGCGAATAGGTGTCGGATAAATAGTAGAACCGACACATATTCTCAGAAAAATACTATTCCCTCGATTAGTACCATACCGCTTGCCGAACAAGACCAACACCAGCTTAAATATGCATCTCTCATGCGCATGGCCAGCTGGACTCAGTCACTCGTGCCTGTAACTCTAACTCGCGGGCGCGAAAGAGGACCCTCCATTAAGGTACGTAGTTGCGTGGAAAAATTTGGTGGGTCCGGCTAAAGGAGTGGACCCATAAGAATTGGGAGCACCTCGTTGAATGGGGTTCGGTCTGTATAGGTAAATAGGTGCCGGTTCTACACGAATCGACCACCTATTCACTTGAATAGGTGCCGGTTGAAGAATCAACATCAATGACTTTGGTCATTGGTGCCGACCAGTAGTTGCGTGGAAAAATTTGGTGGGTCCGGCTAAAGGAGTGGACCCATAAGAATTGGGAGCACCTCGTTGAATGGGGTTCGGTCTGTATAGGTAAATAGGTGCCGGTTCTACACGAATCGACCACCTATTCACTTGAATAGGTGCCGGTTGAAGAATCAACATCAATGACTTTGGTCATTGGTGCCGACCAATAGGTGCCGGTTGGAAAAACCGACACCTAAGGAGGTTTTTCAACCTGCACCTTTGACCTCTTCTGTAGTAGTGAGATAGGTAGTAGCATAACTTCCAAAAGGAAATAAAAAATTTCATCAGGGAAAAAAGAGAGAGAAAGAACAAATGTTACATAAGGAGGAAATCCATCGGTATTATGAACAAATTGTTACATAAGGAGAGAATTCATCCGCATTATGAACAAATGTTACTTGGACGACTCCATCCGCTTTGTCCTTATTCACAAGGTACTCCAGAAATGATTAGGATATCCAATCTATATATTAGGGCAATCATAATGTGGTAGTAAATCAACTAACAAGCAATAAATGTAATCATACTATCATGTAATAAGCATAGCGGGAAAAGGATAGTTGCTACTGATTTCGATGTGGTGTGCTCTAGGCCGGACCCACCCGTATTTTCATTTTCATTTTTTCCTTAATGCCGCATAGGCGTCACATGTAAAGCCGCATATGTGTCACGTACGATAAAAACGCCAAATAACCTCGAGGAGGAAAAGGAACCGGTTTAGATAATTGAAGGAGGCTAGATAATTGGTTGAGGGAGCAAAATCATCATGCGTATAGTGGAGGTAAGCAAAATAATTTTTTTCTAAACAGCGACTACCTGAAATATTAAGGAAGACGTCTGATATGTTAAAAAAATCGTACGTTCAAATGTTTCAGTTGACTGTTGGTGTAACATTATGTTATAGATGGTGAAACAAAATAGTCGACCGCTGAAACATATAAAAAAACATAATATGAAATATATTGCTATCACATATAAAACATTGAGTTTTTATTGTTTAAGATATATGTTTTTCTTTAATTAGAAATCATGTGATATCAGAATTCAACGATATGATCGAAGCATAGATCGATAAGTAGTTAAAAAAATTATTTTAAGGATTAACATACCCGTAAATATAATTGATCATTTCTTTTTAAATCCAAGCATGCATCCAAGCCAGAAAAAGAAACAAATATAGGATAACATGCATGCATGCAAGTCAGAAAAAAGAAACAAACCTCGGATAACCTCTCGCAATTAAATCCAAGCATGCATGCACACAATAAAAATAGGAAATAATATGAAAAAAAAGTGAACTCTGATTTTCGTCCGTTGGATTATGAGTGAGTAAGAGAAAGATTAAATCTGAATCGTTGCGTTATAAGTGGTAGAGATAGAGATTTTTTCAGTCACTAGTGAAACATGAAAGGTTAGATCTAAACCGTTGCTAAAGTATATTATAAGTGGTAGAGATTTTTTCAGTCACTAGTGAAACATTGAGTTATACATGGTGAAACAAAAAATTTATTTATTGAAATATTATTTTTGTAAAACATAATAAAAACGTGGCACACGTTGAAACATTAAATTTTAACGGATTGAAACATATATTTTTTTTGTCAAAATATAATATGAGATATTAATTTAATTATAAGAAATATAATGGTGTGATGAGATCGTAGATGACATAAAATTATTTTAAAAATCATTATATGCATATATAGATGGATGAGGTGGATAGAAGTGAGAGGAGCATGTCTGGTGTTTTTGATAAGGATGGCATCCGATATTTTATGACGTCAGTCCGAAAGCATTCTCGGAAATATCAAAGCCCATGAACCATGCTCATTCGGCCCATAGACTATGCAGGCCGGCCATACCGGACTCGGAGTCTCGCACACGGCGCGGGGCGCGCGGCGCGAGGCGGCCAGCGGCGCAAAGGCCGATTGGGAGAGGTCACGTACCCTGTCCGACTCGAATTTCGTACGCTGCACAGTCCGATTCCGTTCGGGAGAAAGAAACGCTTCTCCGGCAGCCATATAATCAGCCCAACCAATGAACCATTGCGTTCTCGCATCGTCTCGTTACGAGCTCTCGCTTTGATCGTGTCTCGCGATCGAGCAGCGTGTCTACGTGTGCGCGAGTTCACGTCTTGCTCTCCCCGCCACCCCGTCGATCGATGGACCACCGCCGTCTCCCGTGCTTGCCGGCGGTCCGCGTCGGCAGCCGTGTCCAGCTTACCTCCGTCTTCTCCAGGCCCGGTGGCGGACGACGCGGCTCAACGGCATCGCCCCCGGCGCTGATGGCGGACGTCAGGGTGGTCATCAGGAGACACTTCCCCGTCGGACCGAAGGGCGTGATCGTCGAGAAGGTGTCCGACGACATCGCCCTCCGGAGGCAGCCGTCGCGCAGGCTGCGAACCCCGGAGCGCGTGGAATGGGCTCTCGCCGAGCAGGTACTCCCCTTCGTCGAGCACCCGATCGACCTCCGCTCCGTGGCCATCGCGAGTAAGCAGATATGCGCGTACGTGTCCGAGGCATGCTCCGACCCGCGCCTCGCCGACGGCGGCGTGCAGGTCCTCGTCTTGGTCGACACCTTCGCGTGCCCGACGTTGCTGCGCCCCGCGCCGCGCGATAAGCAGAGCACCGACCTCGGCGTGGCCGTGAGGACCTGTCCGTGCTTGGAGATGATGAGCAAGAAGCCATCGTTGGCATGCCCTGCAGACTCGGCTGAGCATGGCGGCGTCATGAGGACCTGCTCGTGCATGGAGATTGGGGTGGGGAGCAAGAAGACGACGACGTCGTCTGTCGGTGTCATCGGAGACGGCCGGCGGAAGGTGGTGCGTGATGTTGATCAACCCAAAGGCTGGGTGCCGTGGTAGGATCAGTGCTCCATCCAGATGGACACGTTCTTTTGCGTCTCCCTCGGTGATGATTACTGCTTCTGCGTTTGTATCTATCTGTTCAGAGAAGAACTTGTACTGTCGAGTGCTTAGATGCAATAAGCTTGTATAGTTTCATTCATCACGTACGGTAAACATCTAGTCGTGCTTGGCTAATCTCAATGAAAAGTTTTATTAGGTTTCAGGCACATAATGTTTAATGATATATCATGAATAAAGATCAATTTTATCTGAATGAAACCATGTCCATAAAATAAAGAATTATTTCATCTACGAATACAACTCTCTCTTATGAAACCACGAGAATAGTTTCAAACATCATTTCAGAAAATAGTTTTAAACATCATTTTTCATGTTTATATAACTATCTTGAAAACATCTATATAAAATTTTTTATTGAGATTATCCGTCGGTCTTGTAACTAAAAGCAGTTGGATCATTGAGTGTTTACATATGTATATCGTTAATTAAACGATTGGTTTCGGTGGATCATTGAGTGTTTACATATGTATATCGTTAATTAAATGATTGGTTTCAGAGCTGCGACATTAATTGGCCCTTGTTCATTTTTGGTGTCCTGTCACAAAATTATTCGAAAGCAAGTCTATCGTGTTGAAAAGAATTACTTTGACGAGCTAAAACAGATATAACTTGTTATTAACGTCAAAACAATTAAACAAACAATACTCATTCGAGGTTGCTCAATTTTTCAAGAACAAAGCTGGTAATGAAAATTTCACAATTACATTCCTAACAGATTACAGACAAGCAATGACAACTTCCAGAGGGAGATAAGGCAAAAGATTGTAATTTTCACAAGGAAAAAAGAAAGAAAGTGAGAGAACACACGTTCCACAAGGAGGGAGCACATGCACAGAAGAACAATAGACTTGGACGACTCCCATCCAAAAAGTTTACAAGGCACTCCAGTAACGATTAGAATCCAATCTTTACATTCGAAATTGCATTTACCCTCTGGGCCCCCGTGTTCTTGCACCAACTCTCCAGATCCGGACATCCACTTAATGTCAGATAGGAGACACTGTCGGGCAATACCATGCCAGTAGAGTCTATTCTCAGGTTAGGAATGTCATGAATTTCAACACATCTAAGAGATCCCAGGTTGCGGAAACCTGTTGGGAGAGCTTCCAGCTTGGTGCAATGGCGAAGCTTGAAATCCTTGAGTGATTGCATGCCCACAACAGAAAATTGCTGGAGTTCTGTGCAGGACGATATCTCAAGGAACTCAAGGGAAGAGAGCATCTCCATGTTGCTATCACCAGCCACTGCTGAAAGCTGTTTAAAACCTCCAATCTTTAATCTCTTCAACGCACTCAACTGTTGCAACTGCTGTATATCCTTCGTTTCTGTAAAGTGCATCAGTGTTAGTGAAGTCAGAGACATCAGCTTGCTGATCCATCCGATTAGTTCATCACTGCCTCTATGAACGACTAGATCACGAAGATGTTGGGGCACAGGAAGAGAACACAGTGTGCCACAGTTATTTATCTCCAGCTTAGCAAGCTCACAAGGAAGAATTGTCACAGTTTGCAATCTTGGGCAATGGCTTATATAAAGTTCCTTGAGCTTAGGAAGTTCTGCTTCCTCCGAGTCACACCATGTCTGAAGACTAGGCATGTCCCATAAAGTCAAAACCTCTAGTGATGGAAAACCCAAAAGAGTGCCCATGCTTTGCAGGTTATGCATGCCTTGAAGATGCAAATTTTTGAGCTTTGGCAACTCACCAAGAGACGGAAGAAGCCGAGAATTTCTGCAGTCGCAAATCCTCAGAGTTTCAAGATAGGCGAAAGAACTTTCCCCCATCCATCCAGGAAAATTTTCCCCGGGGTACCAATCAACCCGTAAACTCCTCAGCTTAGAAGGGGGACGGAGTGATTCTATAATTCGCATGCTTTTGTCTACTGCTTCTTGACTATTATTGTAACTCCACTGCAGCATCAGTTTTTCAACATATTGCTTTTCACTCAAATTGGATTCCATCGCATTCTCATGGGTGGCAGATTCCAATTTCAGCAGGCAAAGTTCCCCACGTATGTTGATGTTCTTTAATTCCTTCATGTTGCAGTAGGCCTCACCAGCATCAGTTACAGTAAATCTGGAAAGTGTTTGAAGGGAGGTTAACTTGTCGATCCCTCTTGGCATTGGTATTGGTACCATTCTATCCCATTCAAGGTGCAAGTCAAGGTGACGTAAGTTAACTAACCGGCTCATCCCTTCAGGTAACTCAGTAAGACAGTAGCATTCCCTGAGATCTAGTGCCTGCAGATTGAACAAGGTGCTAATGGATTCAGGAAGCCTTTTAATAAGTGTTTTGCGAAGGCCAATGTATCTAAGGTGTGTCAAGTATCCAACTGAATCTGGCAACTCCTCTAGTTTACTGTTACTCATTTCCAGTGTCCGCAAACAACTTAACTTGAGGAAAAGCTCCGAGGGAACACGTTTTAGAGGAATACTTACTTCAGTAGACAGTCTCAATATTCTTATGTTTTCATAGTTGCAGACCATACTCAGATCAGGGAGTTCATCCTTTTGACACATGATAGATGCATATCGGACCAGGTTAGGGTTTATGTCACCCTGTAAGTTACCAGGTTCGATACACAAACATTCAGATTTTGAAACAAGTAATGCAAGCTCATTCATGAGACTTGGCACTCTGTATCTTTGTTTTGTGGAACTGCCAGAGGTTTCAAAGAATGATCTCCACAGAAGCTCGTCAAAAAACCTTCCTGCTTCTGCCTCCAAACGCCTATTAGCATTGCATTGAATCAGGCCTTCGGCAATCCACAATCTGATCACCTCATCCTTCTCAAATTCATGTCCAGCAGGAAACAAGCAACAAAGGGCAAACAACTGCTTCAGATGATATGGCAAGTGATGATAGCTTATCTGCAAACTTGGTAAGACCTTGTTGTGGTCGTCATTAAGAATCTGCATTTGATTTGATATATTGAGCCATTCTTCTTCCTCTCCATTAGTATCAGACAAAAGCATCCCAAGTGATTTGGCTGCCAATGGGGAACCTTGACAGTCCTCTGCAATCCTCCTCCCAATTGTTGACAAGGCATCATTATCCATACCTTGCCCATGCAAGAATGCATATTTTTTAAGGAGACACCAACATTCTTCAACTTCCAAACCCTTCAAATGTACAGGGAGGATTGTAGTCGTCCTCCTCCAAACTCTTTCATTCCGAGTTGTTATTAAAACCTTACTTCCCTTCTCCCCAGCAAGCAATGGGCACGACAGCAACTCCCAGAAGTTATAATCCTCAGCCCAGAGATTATCAATCACCAGTAAAAACTTGGTAGTGCTCAGGTGCTCACGAAGCTGCTGCTGCAATATGTCCAAGCTCAATGCATCACATTTTACTTTGGTGATAGCTTCCATGATCATCTTTGTAGCCTTTGTCACATCACATTTGTCAAACAAACAAACCCAGATCTTAGTTGGAAAAAATCTTTGTACCTCAGCATCATTGTACACCAAGCGTGCTAACGTCGTCTTCCCGATGCCTGCTGCGCCGTAAATGGAGATCACGGGGAGAGGGATGGTGTGATCCGACAAAAGTGCTTGTACAACCTCCTCCTTCTCTTTGGCACGACCGAAAATCTCGGAGCTTTCATCATGGCAAGCTGCAACTTCAACAAACCGTGGCCGCTGTCCTGGCTGCGCCCTCCTCGCCGCATCCCCGGGCTGGAACTTGAACCTCTTGCGGCCCCTAGCGATCTCGTCGAGCCGTTCGTTGATCTCGGCGATCTTCGCGTCCAGCCCCCACCGCTGCCGGGGGCCGAGCTGCACACTGAGCCAGGAACGCTTCCGCTTCCGCGACGGCTCCGCGCTTTCCAGCCTGGCCACGGCGGTGAAGGTGGTCAGGCGGTCGAGCAGGGTCTCGGCGTCGTAGGCGACGGCCTTGAGCTCCAGGAGCCAGAGCTTGACGGATTCATCGTCGATGTAGCGGCGCTCCTCGGCGTCCCTGAGCAGCGCGCGGATGCGCTTCTCGGTGCGCCGCAGCTTCTCGGCCTCCTCCTCGACGTTCCACAGGCGGGTCCCCTTGGACCAGGCGAGTTCGAGGAGGGAACTCCCGATCTTCTCGGCGACGCCGGACAGGGCTTTGAGCTTCTCAAGCCAACTCATGGCGGAACGGGAACTCATGGCGGAAGCCAAGAATGCGGTGGCGTTGACTCAAAGACTTGGGCTGGAACTGGTGAAGGAGACAATTGCTGCTTGGCTCAACCCCTCAACGGGTTCTTGCAGCGGGCTGAGCTGATTATCTGCTCGGAATTGGATGGGAAGTTACAGCGAGACTACTAATAAGCTGCCATGCCAAACGTAAAAGCAGGGATCTTTCAGAGGTAGTAGCAAGCAGCTCGGTGAAGCTTCTTGGCAAGTATGGTGGCGATGCTTCTCACAGGCAAATGAATGAACACATGGCGTGCAAAGACGAATGGAGATTTCTACAGTAATCAGAGAGTGGAGCAGGAGAAGGGAGCCAAGCACAGAAAGGAAATACGTAGTAGTAGTAGGGTGATAGGGTGAAGTAGGATCGTTTGCCTGATTACGGTGAGGATGGAGGAGACTTGGGGGTTGACCCGGCGAGAGACGAGATGCTGCGGACGACAAGAACGAGAGGAGCGTTGCGCAGGCAGCCAGAGGAGGAATCCCGCATCCGCGTGGGAAGCTCGGTGGAAAGGGCTTTCCCCTCAGCACTTTCAATTCTCAATCATCCAGAAATGATATTAAATTTTTAATCAGAACTGTACACTTGCATACTATACAAACGATCTGCTTCTCGGTTGGTGTCCGCGTTGCATGAGAAAATGGTGATTCTAACATCTTCAGAATTGGGTTTCGCACTTATACCATCGCGCAAAATGGTTTTGCTCTTATACCACTCTCAAACCATGGCAACACATGAAATGCATATTCAGCTTTTTGAATTATGTAGCCCTTTTTAATAGATGAATGGACACATTTGTCCATAGACCAATCTCCAAAACTAGGGTTAGGGTTTTTGAGACTCGAATTTTTGATGAGGGAGGCGGCGGGATGCGGGGCGGTGGGGTTGGGGAGAGGGGGACGGCGGCGGGGAGGGAGGGGAGGCGTGGACGGCGACGGGCGGCGCGGGCGGCGGGCGGGAAGGAGGGGGCGTGGACGGCGGCGGCGGCGGCGGGCGGCGTCAGCGGGCGGTGGATTTGGGAGAGGAACAGCGGCAAGAGGAGGGGAGCGTGGGCGTCGACGGGCGGTGGCGGGCGCGTCGGGCGGCGGCGGGGAGGAGGAGGCGTGGACGGCGGTGGCGCGCCGGCGGCGTTGGGCGAGGAGGAGGAGCGTGGAGGCGGCGGGCGGCGCCGCGGCGTTGGCGGTGAGGAGGGGCGTGGACGGCGGCGGGCGCGCCAGCGGCATCGGCGCGAGCGGCCTAGCGGCGTCGGGCGGCGGGCGGTAGGAGGGTGCGATTTAGAATCGGGAGCGAAAGGGGAGGATTTAGGATTTAGATGGCGGGGCAAATCTGTCCATTCATAATAAAATTGAGAGAGAAAATAGTAAAAAGAGGGACCGTGCATTTCAGTTGTGTGCCATGGTTTGAGAGTGGTATAAAAACGAAACCATTTTGCGCGATGGTATAAGTGCGAAACCCAATTCGAGGATGTTAGAATCACCATTTTCTCGCGTTGCATCCACGCAACGTGGGAATTAGGAGGGTGAATCTTGTCATTGTGGCAAAGGCTTCCTACATTGCAAACTCAGGTCTTAAGCACTAAGACCATGTTACTTTCTGATTTTGGATGTAAACTTTACATCCAAAAATTTTTTGAGTAAATTTTACATAAAAGAAGATGTTTACTTCTCTGTATAAAGTTTTTAGGTTGCTATGAAAAAAGACAGATTTACCCTCTCCCCCTCTCCTCCGCGCCTCCTTACTCCCCATCCACCCGCCCGGCGGCGCATCTCCCCCTCTCCCCCGCGCCTCCTTTCTCCCCATCCACCCACACACCCAGGTACGCAGCGAGCGGGTAGCAGGTGGCCTGCACAACGGAGCGGGAGAGCGCAATGGAGCCGAGCGCCGACGGCGAGGCCTGCAGCACGGCGTCGATCTCCTGTACACCACCGAGGAAAGCGGCGCCGCGTGGCGCTCCATGGCGGCGTCGCGTACACCAGAGCGAGTCACCGCCGCGCGTGACGGCGGCGCCAGCTTCTTGAGTGTGCTTCGCTCCGGCATCGGTGAAAGCACGCACGTGCTTGCTGATTTTCCCGACCCGCCGCGCGCCCCCGCGATGCCGCGCCGACGCCGCCTTTGGATCCGTGCCGCCCCCACGTGTCCCCGCCTTTGGATCCGGTGCAGCCCCGTCTGGATCTGGAGAAGAAGAGGATACGAGGATGCGGCTGGCGCGGCGTGAGAAAGAGGGTGCGGCATGCGCGGGGTAGGGGTGTCCAGCGCATCTACCGAAAAATCTTTACACCTTTTTGTCCAAAACCCTTCCAAATCCAAAAACTTTACATACCAACTTTACACTTTTCTGTTTACTTCCAAAATCCCTAAAAGTGACCAAAATCCCAAATTTTTACAAGATTTTACAGTAAGTAAACAGGGCCTAAGACATAGTAAAAGAACTTTTCCTTGAGACTTTAAATAAAAATAATACTTTTTATAGGCATGATAAAATCCACATTAATACTCATGGATGTGTGTATTGTATTGCACAATTTTTTCTATTATCTTATGCATAATAGGATGGACCCCATCTTAATACCCATAGGGTATTATATATTATGAATGCTTTCACAGTGCACTATGTTAGCACAGTAGTTGTAAACATATGTAAGAGTACGGACAGCGTTGTGTGTTAGAGGCAGTGGTTGGTAAAGCTAAACCGTATATATAGGTGCTAATCGATCAGTCATGTTCAAAATATTTCAACTAGTGGGCAACCTGCTACTCATTTATTAATGTGTAATTAAGTAGCAGTATTTCACTATGTAATGTTGATATTTTTCTATATGGGGGTAATGTTAATTTTGGAAGGAGGTCATGATCTGGTTTTAGGTTGTGTTTGTTTGAGTTTTTACTTTTCAGTTTTTCTGGAAAGCTAGCTTTTTAAAAAACTAACTTACGATGATCTTTTACTATTAGCTTTTGTAATAAATTTTTATCTTTTCAGCACACCAAAAGCCATCAAAAGCTCATTTCAGACAGTTTTCCAGCTTTCCATTCATTTCCTCAGAAACTAGCTTTCCAGTTTTTCGAAAGCCAGCTCGGAAAGCTGGCTGTTTGTTTGAGTTTTCTAGCTTTTAGAAAACAGAAGCTGAAAGCTACCCAGAAAGCTAAAACAAACAGGGTCTTAGCCTTCACTAAGTTCCGTCCCCCCTTGTCAGAGGTAAACTATGAAAAAAACACATGTGAAACGAAATAAGCTATTAATATAAAATTAATTAAGTATTAATTATTGTAAATTTAAAAATTAAGTATATTATATTTTTAAAAGAAACTTTTATAGGTTTTTCAAAAATGTTTTATTTAATAATTTAAAAAGCGTACTCACGATAAAAAAACAAAAGTAGTTACAAATGAGGTACAAATGAAATGTAGTACCGAACTCAGCCTAAGAGCATATAAGCACTTAGATATTGTCTCTAAATTTATCACATGAGATGGAGAAGAGAGGACGAGTCATCTCTCATGCAAGAACAACCTTCACATAATTTCCAAAAAAAAGCATAAGATGGTGTGAGAGTGAACTAGTAAAAAAATTATTAGGATTTATATGTTAGAGGTAATATGTTGTACTTATTACCTCTTAATTAATGAGTAAATGGTATGGCTCAAATTAGAGGTATCATCTATCTTTACTATAAAACTTGTTTTAAGGACATTTACAATGCAATTGACTAGTTTATCATCTATAGAATTAAATGTTGCCAATATGATACGGCAAGTAAGTAATGAAAAAAGATGAGGAAACCATGTCTTCCATTATACATGGTTCTAGAGTAGCATTAAATTTGAATATGAATTAGTAGAGTTTACATTAGAAAAGTAAAGTAGTATCGTACTAAGTACGAGTCTCTTCGTTACGCGGAAAATATGGAAATCATGGCCGGTTTATTGCATTGTGATTGTTCTAGCATCTCAAAGACTTTTTATATTCTTTTCACCCACCAAAAGACTTTTCGTATTCTTTTCACCCTCTAACGGTTTTGTAAATGGTCATCTAAATATAGACATTTTTATTTTATATTTTTGTTAACTAAAAATAAAAGATAAAAATAGTTTTTAAGTGTGCATGACATATAAAAAATTATTGGAGAGAAAAAAGTTATAAAAAGTGATTTTTATGCAAATGATAGAAAGGCTCGTGAAGATGCTTATAGGCCTTTGAAAGTGCTATTCGGCTGAGCTATCTGATGACAGGGGAAATGCGGTGAGCGATTAGCGTATAAAGTTAATTATTATAAGTTAAAAATGCATTTATTTGATTTTTAATGAAACTTTTATAGCGTTTGTGAAGTGTTCTCGTGATAAGCTAGGGAGTGGCTCTGAGTAAAGACTATAAATTTGTTTATATCGTGGGGCACATTCTGTGGAGTTGATTTATGACGTCTAATGATGGAAGTAAGTCTTAGTGTTTTGGTCACCTAAAATTTTGAGTAATCCTTTAATCAATCTTTTTATTTTAGCCAGATTATTTTGCCTATGTTTTATTTTAGATCACTTAAAATCTTTTCTCGAGTACATAAATAACATTAAACACATCGACAAACTTTACATGTAGACTATCATTTGCCATATGAGAGGGGAAACGCCGCCAGAGAATAAATTTAGAGTGGTTCAAAGCATAACAAAATAATATTATCTAATCCAATCTAAAAAGATAGGTTGGTTACAGGGCCGGTCAAAAGCATTTTGGGGCCTCCTTTTTGTGTTGGATTTTTTTTAAGATGAAGTAGTTTAATTTATTTTTTTATTACAAAGTGATTTGTATGCAATAAGTCATTATATTTATATTTATATCCAATAGAACATTCACTTATCAGTGTTGCTAATGATTTAAAAAAATTATGATGATACTTAGGCAAAACTATAAAAAATTGAAGAACCTGACCAACCGTGAAGAGGCCAGAGCGGAACAATTAAGTAATAACGATGGATATTATAAAAAGATTTTTTTACTAACATCCCTATACACAACATTTTTTAAGGGAAAGAGGTTGGAGTTCTACCATTCAACAAACGGAGGATGACAAGAAAAATCCGGTCCTTAATGCAACTACAAATTACTTGTGAATAGAGGTGTCTCATCCATGTCATTGATGTGTAAAAATGGATCAAATTTTAAATTGTTTCATTGTCAGAAAAAGTTTGTTTCCCCTATGCTACGTACCACGAGTCAGCAATTGAGTAACGAAGATTAATTAATCATTTTAACTAAGATGCAACAGATCGATATAAAAACACGCATCTACAAGTATAACAACTATAAATTAAGATGCACTAGTATGACTTTGGATGCTGGATGCATACGGCTGGGGGCTGCCGGGGGCCAGGGGCATCGCCCTGCCTCAGGCCCAAGCCTGATTGGTTAAAAGGTGATTCGTAAATTTAGGTAATAAAAGATGAATCGAAGTGTAATTAACTTTTTTAATAGTTAAGACGTATACAAGTTTTAGACTTTGGGCTACTGCGATACGACAACGAAGTAAAAAACATAAGTCCTATCATGTTTTTCTTTGAACAAAGACGCTTGAGGACTTCTTGTATCTGACCTGTATTAAGAAAAGCAAGAACCAATACATCAAAGACCATGAAAAAAAACCAAAATTGACGAAGTCTTCTTCTCCATCGCATCCATTGCAACAATGGTCATTCCATGTTCCACATCCTCGTCGATCCCGGCGTCGGCTGAAGAGCGGGCAAGTAGTGAAGCGAACAAAATCTTAGTTAAACTCCAATCAAACAGTAGCTTTTAAATACGGCAAATAGTTGATTGTCTAAAAGTACGATAAGAGCGGACAAAGCGAGCAAAATCTAGTTGAACTCCAATTATACAATGGTTTTTAAATACCGCAATAGTTGGTTGTCTAAAAGTACGATCTATAGCTATGGAAGAAACATTGTCGTCCCATGCCTGAACCAAATCAACTCATATGTCACCCATTCATCTTCGACACAGAAGGATGGACGAACAAGCCTTAATTGGACTAAGCAAATTATCTACTTGACTATAAAAATAAATAAATGGTCTAAGTAATATGGTAGAATTTTTTGAAGAAACATATTTTGAAGTGTGAAGCAAATAATTCATTTCAATAATTTGATGAATAAGTTGAAAAAAACATGAAGCCAATAAAGCAAAAAAGAATCACTTACACGAAATTCAAATTTCTCTGCACTGGAAATTAAAATGCACTGCATTCGTTATGATGAGCTGAAAACGTTTTTTCGGTTGGCCAAGAGGTAATAGGAGAACGGATTAAGGACCTCTTTGATTTCAGAGAAAACATATATATTTTAGAGGATTTTAATTCTATAGATTTTTTTCTGTGGAAGTTTTTGAAACAAATGATTGAATTATATCCTATCATTTGAAGTAAGATTAATCTCTTAAAAAATTTTTTTAGTATCTCTCATCCAATATTTTGTAAGTCTCGCCCTAAACATGAGCTGACCGAGCGGATGAAACAAATGGAAGGGGGTTGTCGGGGTTCCAACCTATCAGCATCGGTGGTTTCGGCAAAATCACAAGCTTTGCACCATCCGTCCGCCCGTCCCTCCTCTTGTCTCCATTGCCAAGTGCCCAAACCAACCAAGAAGAAGGTCCTTTTCATAAACCACATGGAGACCCGGCGCCCGGCAGGCGACAAAGGGGACTGACCGACCCTTGGAAGTGCGCGTGCGTCCGCTTGCGTGGTTTTGGAAATCCCCGCGCTCCACCGCGCCGCTCCCAGCCCCAACCGCTTTCCTCCCTTCGTCTCGCTCCCTCCACCCCCACCCACCCTAGATCCGACCCCCTCGCAGCTTCATCGGGAAGGGAGGACAAGCAAGCAGCGGCCGCGCCCCCGCCCAGCTCCCTCTCCCTCCCCTCCTCAGATCCGCCCACCTGTCGCCCCGACCGTGCGTGCCGCCCGCGCGCCGACCAGATCCCGGGCCATGGCCGCGCGCCTCCACCCGCATTGCTGTCGCTGCTAGCGCGCGCCCATGGCCGCCGCGGCCGTCTCCTGCCGCCGCCCGATCGCCTGGTTCTTCGCCCTCGCCGCGCTGCTCTTCTTCGCCTCCTGGTACCTCCTCCTCGACTCCGCTGCCGCGCCGCCTGAACTGCTGGCCGCGGGCGGGCAGGGGCTCACCGTTGGTTCCTCAGGCCAAAAATGTGACCCGGCCACCGCGGCGCTGCGTGTGTTCATGTACGACCTGCCCCCCGAGTTCCACTTCGGCCTGCTCGACTGGAAGCCCCCGGGCGGCATCGGCGGCGTGTGGCCGGATGTCAGGGGCGGCGGCGTGCCGGAGTACCCAGGCGGGCTGAACCTGCAGCACAGCATCGAGTACTGGCTCACGCTGGACCTGCTGGCCTCCGAGCAGGGCGCGCCCACGCCGTGCGGCGCCGTCAGGGTGCGCGACGCCAGCACGACCGACGTCGTCTTCGTGCCCTTCTTCGCGTCGCTCAGCTTCAACCGCCACTCCAAGGTGGTGCCGCCCGCGCGGGCCAGCGAGGACCGCACGCTGCAGCGGAGGCTGCTCGATTACCTCGCCGCGCGCCCCGAGTGGCGGAGGTCCGGCGGGAGGGACCACGTCGTGCTCGCGCACCACCCCAACGGGATGCTCGACGCGCGCTACAAGCTCTGGCCATGCGTCTTCGTGCTCTGCGACTTCGGGAGGTACCCGCCCAGCGTCGCCAGCCTCGACAAGGACGTCATCGCGCCGTACCGGCACGTCGTCCCCAACTTCGCCAACGACTCCGCCGGCTACGATGACCGGCCGACGCTGCTCTACTTCCAGGGCGCCATTTACAGGAAAGATGTGAGTGCCTTGTTACTTTTACTCTTTTATGATAAGAATCTTAGGTTCAGCCAATTCGGGGAAATTTAATACTCGTAATGTGGTTGTGTGATCGTATCTCTATTTTTAAATCAATGTTTTTCATGTGATCTCCCTCGAAATGGAATTGATAATGTTTGCCATGTACTACTAGTTCACCCTGTCACATCAAAAGTTTGGACACATAAATGAAGTATTAAATATAGATTAAAAAATAACTAATTGCACAGTTTGCATGTAATTTATGAGACGAATCTTTTAAGCCTAATTAGACTATAATTTGACAATAAAGTGCTACAGTAAACTTATGCTAATGACGAATTAATTAGGCTTAATAAATTCGTCTCGTCGTTTACAGACGGATTCTGTAATTTGTTTTGTTATTAGTCTATGTTTAATACTTCAAATGTGTGTCCAAACATTGATGTGACATTTTTTTACAAAACTTTACACCTTAGTACCCCCTCCATTGTCCTCCTACTTACTATTCAGCTCATTAATTCCGGCAAGGGGAAAGTGCCATTGCTACTAATTAATGTCATTAGTTTCAAAATTTGGAATGTTTGCCTTGTTTATTAATCCATCTCACTTTACTAAGAAATCACTTGTCATATGGTCACCCACCAGCATACTTGCCATTCATGTCACAAGATCTTGCAGGCTGTCATTAGGTTTAGACTGTCAGCACGTAATACTTCCATAGTTTTAGAGTCTTACTGCTAGAATCGAAACCATGATTGAAGTATCTGTGTGCATTTAGCAAGGAAGATATAAGATATACATATTACGGTTTACGATCAATCTGAATTATATCCCTGTTGTTCTGAGAACTGATTAACTTGTTTTGAGAATTGAGGAACTATGGAGCAATATTTGTGATTCAGATTCTTTTATCGTCGATGCAATTGACCTATTAATTGCACAAAATTGCAGGGAGGTTTCATCAGACAGGAACTGTATTATCTCCTCAAAGATGAGAAAGATGTACATTTTTCATTTGGAAGTGTGGTGGGCCATGGAATTGAGCAAGCAACACAGGGGATGAGGGCTTCCAAGTTCTGCCTCAACATTGCAGGCGACACGCCATCATCCAATCGGCTGTTTGATTCCATTGTCAGCCACTGCGTTCCCATCATCATCAGCGATGAGATTGAGCTCCCATTTGAAGATGTCCTTGACTACTCCAAGTTCTGCATCATAGTGCGTGGTGTGGATGCTGTCAAGAAGGGTTTTCTTATGAATCTGATCAATGGAATAAATCGAGAAGGCTGGACACGCATGTGGAACAGGCTGAAGGAAGTAGAAAGGTACTTTGAATACCAGTACCCATCTCAGAATGATGATGCTGTTCAGATGATCTGGAAGGCCATAGCTCGAAAGACGCCTTCAATTCAGTTGAAGGTGAACAGATTACGAAGATTTTCTCGGTTTGAAACTAACAGAACAGATGACACTCCGACAAGATCTTCCTGGCTAGAAAATCAACCTAGCTGATCTTAGAGGGATAAACTCTCAGCAAGTTTTGATCCTCTGCAAGATGGAGTGTCGATAATGAAAGGTGAGCTTAGACCACAAGCAGCGAGCAAATGCTACAGTCGCAAGAGATTGATGGAGTAAAAGCACACATGATACATTTTGGCGTCACAGTGTCACAGATATGAGAGACATTTTTTTCTTCTCATTCTTTTACGAACTTTCAACTGAGCCGCAGATAGGGACAATAAATTTTGGGTCAGAAGCTGTATATTCTAGGATAGTTTGATTACTGATTAGCTACATTTGGTTGCACATTGGTTCACGTCATCGGAAGTTCACAATTTACAGGTGTAATTCAGCTATCTACTGAAGCTCACAATTTACAGGTGTAATTCAGCTATCTTAGAGAGAACATTTTGGTACCTTGCCAGATTCTATCGATTTGTTTTCTACAGAATTCAAAGCATGAATTATGGGGTCATGAAACTCATCCTCACTTCTGAATTGCCTAAATGCGGCCAAGCTAAGTTGCTTGTTGGCCGGTCCGCTCCCGAAGTAAAATTCCAGAGCGGCCTGGTCCCAACGGAACCACAGGGTTTCGCCCGACCGTTTCGCGAGTCAGGACAACAGTGCTCGACATGGGGAGGACGTTTTGTCTGGGGCAAAATGCCTACGCTGTTGCCGTTTCCAAAAGGCCAACACTCTAGATTTTAACTTGATTTCTGAAAATATAAATAAGAGTAACTGAAGAAGAATGAAACATAATTTCATTGTCCTATGGCCTTCCTGGAGGCTGGAGCAGAGATGTCTTACATCAGATAGCTTGATAGTATGATGAGGTAATTGGCCCATGGGTGAAAAAACAGCGGGGGTTCATTTGAACCAGAAAACCAAAATGATAGTTTACAGGAAACACATCACAAAAGCTGACGGAACAATGCGCAAGCGCAGCACAGAAACAGTGAATGCCATGAAATCCATGGTTATGGCGAGTGATTTTGTTTGATCTCCTATTTAAAATGATTACAGAAAAGGTTAAAGAGTCCAGGGTGATACTGGTCTGATCAAACGATAAATAGCGTCTCCAGTGATTCAGTTTATTGCCACCTTGGAAGGGCAAAGTGTGATATCATGGGAAATATGATTACTGAAGTTCAGACGCGGACACCATATTCAGATATTTTGTTGATCCTTTCTTGTAGAACATATTTCTGGTTTTTCAAATCTGAGGCCATGGAAGCCACCTGAAAAGTGAAAAAAACACGACTAAGTTTGAAATCAACGTTTCATTAGATGGTGACATATGCAATATACATAAAGCCCTCGAACTTACCTCTGCTCGCAGTTCAAGAGATTGTCTGGTTGGAATTGTCCGGAGTCGATCCATCAAACCTGGGGCCATGAGAACAAGTGTACATATAAACCAAGAGTAAACAATCAAAGGATGTATGGTACTTCTTGTATGCAGATACATCTTGTCGAACTATTAAAAGTATGATCAATGAACTATATGCTTTGAGAAGGAACTCAATACCTGTAGCTGTGGACTCGGCCTTGTAAATGGAACCAATAAGAGATTGAATCTGCTTACCAGTAGACCTGGGAAAAACATGAGCATGATATTGACAACATACCGGTAAGAACATGTGGTGTTATTCATAAAAAGAATAAAATATGGATATAAAAGCAAATATTGTCCAGCCCAAACTGTATACAAATTGCATATTACCTCAAATCAGTTTGTCCACGCTGCAAATCACTTTCACCAACGGCTATTTTTTCTAGGGTGTATTTTGAATCTTTTTTCAACTGTTCGATAGATGTTTTGTACTCCATCATACTTTGCTCAGCATCATTCAGTAAATCCTATTAAAAAAATGTTTGGTCAGAATTTCTGATATCATGGAGGGAAGAAAATTTTGTCTGCGTTGGCACTCAAAAAGAAAATCATAATCATGACTATGCAATTTGAACATTCAATAATATTTACTATCCCAATCACTGAAATAACACTTGAATACTTGGAGAAATCATTGTTACATGCTGTGCCATCATAACTATAAGCATATAGAAACTATGAAAGCATGCATAATATAATGGATGCTACATATATAAGAACAATACCTTCTCAGTCTTGAAACGCCCCAGAGTATTGCGGTATAAAAATCTCCGAGGACCTGACAAAAATCATTAGCATTTGAGGCAAAAGTTAGTATTTATTAGTTTGCTTCGTGAGAACAAACACACAACACTGTTTCAGTAAAAGAGGAAATGGTTGCTTCCATTCTTAACTGATAAAAGTATAAAACATATTTAACTTCAAAGCAACTGAAGGGTAAATAACAGCTCTCTTACAAGGACACATTCATCATGTACTTCACATGAATATATGATTGCATGATCCTAATTAAGCTAACCTACCATCCATGCTAACAAGCAGACCCCAAACCTGCAACCGCCGGTCCATCTGGATAATATTCACAATCCTTTTTTACTTGTATTTCTACGAATTCCTGGATCACTGGAAATGTAGCAAGGCCACAATGCGGAGTAGAACAATCACTAATCCACTATTGCCAGATGGAGGGCTCCGTTGCAGTCAATCATGCACATAACTTTGCCAAAAGTCCATTCTTCACAAGTAAAATTCCTTTAAAAATAGAAGGCATTTTTTGCAGATTTTTATGATTGATATTGGTCCTCCAACAATGTCTATTAAGTATAATTTTCATTTACTGATGCCACATCTAACAACGAATTGTCAAACCAATAAGAGAAGACTAGCTACCCCCTACCAGATACACCCCCACTGTGCTTGATTTGGGCCTGGGTCAGTCAGGTTTCAAACTTTTGCTATCAATTACACGGAAGTAACTCAAACTGATAATTCAAGAATATCACCTGGCATCAAAATTATAACCATTTCTAATAGTTATATAATATGAAATCCATATGGCATGAATGCTGTCTATACTAGTACATTTAATTCAACACAGAAATGAATGGCAGCTTTATTATACAGAAATTGCTATAACAGAACTTGTTATCCTCTAAAGAGTTTGCCTTGCACTCCTACTTCACAGAACATTTTGATTCTTGTAGAATAAAACATAGAATATTCCACATTCATCTTAACTAGAATGAATCTTCTCCAAGTCTAATCATTCCAATATTATGCGCATAATGAACCACCTGACGGATAATGCATCAAATTAGTAAGTCTACTAATGCTAGATCTATGAAGAGTATTCCTTGGTTCATAATATTTCTTCACCAATCTCTTGAGCACAGACCAAGGAGACAGAAAATCCAGATGCTTGTTAATGGAATTGGACCATGCTTAATTGCTTACCATATTAAATGACATACACCAATCACTCAGTACCTTTCACATTCTTACTAGCACGAGCACAAGATGGAACAAAATCTACTATAACTATATTTAATATTTCAATGGATGAAACATAAAATTTTGTGAAGAAGATATCGCGATAATGTGGACATCTAGATTGCTTTCTCCGGTCCACATCATTCCCCAAGAATGCATTCGCGTACATACAAATACATAGGTGTAACCCCAGAAGTTCCAAAAAACCTAAGGAAATAAACCTTGTGTCATAGGGTGGGTCAAACCTTCAGAATTCATGATTTACCAAAATACTATGTTCTTATACACTTCTTAATTCCTATCGAATAAATTCCCATACATTTATCTGTCTGCCTATCCAGGCTCATAGCATTACCTTGTGTTTTTTAATAAACATGTCAAAGATCAACCTTATGTCCTTATGAGATGCCACCCAGTTAGAGCAGATAAATACATCTGCAACGTGTCTAGAATGAAAGTACAATAATGCAATCAATTATGAGTTGTCCAGATGATTCCTCGTACAAGCACAACAAACCAAAAGGAGTGGCACATCCACGATAACACAATAGAAGTAGGCTTCCATGCTAACACCAGTATGTACCTCTCAATAAAATGAATCCTGCCACAGTGGCACATCCAATTGCCTCTGCCTGGTGCTCGTTCACAAGAACCATTGCATCCGAAATAGTTCCTACAATGGAAATAAAACCAGGCACTGATTGTCTATCCATCAAAATGCAACAAATGCACAAGGGGGAAAACAACTCTCACCTTTAGCAATACCCACGAATGCATTCTCATAAGCTTTGTACTGCGACCACAGCCCTGGTGTGAAACTCTACGATGCAAATACAGATAGGGTGAGCACGAAGTAATAAAAAAAATGAATATCTAGGCCTTTATAAGCAAATGCAAATGTCTTGTTCCTTAATCCAATCTAACAAAACTGCAAGCAATGAGAATGCAGCTTTGCAAGCATCTTGCCCAACGCGTATGCTAGGGGAAAATGGAATTAGTTTTCCCCAAAAATGGAAGGAACAGGAAAAAAAACCTATTAACTCAACACAGAAAACCACTGATTCGAGCGAACCCGTAAAATGTTAGCGATAGATCGGTTCGGCCAAATTACGTGATCTCGCGCAATCTGATACCACATCCGAGTGAATATAGGTGCCCACGAACACGAATCCATCCGGGATTGGAAGATAAACAACCGGAACTTTCGATAGGACTACGAGGGGGATCGAGACCTGGAGCTTTCGGAGAGGCCATGGGGATGTGGAGGCGGTTTCCTCGCCTTGCGCCGTCGTGCGGCTGGTATCCGGCGACTCCATCGACTGGATGGGCGGGCGGGCGGTGGCTGCTGGTTCTCCGGCGACCGATTGGGGTGGGGGCGCACTCGCGGCGGATCTCTCGGGCTTTCTCCTCTTTGTCGCCCGAGGGCCGAGGCTGAGAAAAGCTTTCGGCCGTGGCGATGGCGTGGCCTCCATCCACACTTGTCCGGCTCCTGCTGTTTTGGGCCCGTTCAAGCATGGCCCAACTATAGACCATAACCCAAATAAATTTGGGCCTCCATGAGAATTCTTTTTCCGAGGGAAGTGCTATTTCACGCAGGTGCACCAACTGCATAAGTCGCGCACGCAAGGCCCACACCAGCCAACACACGATCACGGGAGTCGGGGCAGTCGGCAGAGCGAGGAATTTTTAGGATTTTTAATTTTATTTTTTAAGATTTAGAAAAATAATTTTCGGTTTTAAAAATTTGCAAACATTAGTCGCCTTCTGGAAGTGCGAGATTTAAAATCGTCCACGTGACAGACGATCGTTGGGCGTCGTCGCCACGTCGTTCGTTTTTGAAAAAACCCTTCCCGCCTTTTGAAAGGGCGATTTTTAATTATAGCACTGTCTTTTTTCGGCGGCCCTTTTCGCCGTGAAAGGCTTTTTTAACTGTAGCACGAGGTCGCCCGAAAAAACCGGTGCTACGGTTAAAAACCAATGACGTGACAGACGACGCCCAACGGTTGTCTGTCATGTCGAAAAACGTTCTAGAAAAACGTTTTTAAATCTCGCTCTCTGGAGGTGAGAGGCAACTAGAATTACATTTTTCGAAACCAAAAATTATTTTTGTAAATCTTTAAAAAATAAAATTAAAAATGCTAAAAATTCGCAGAGCGAGGAGGTGAAGGAGAGCCCTACACTTAGCGGCAACAACGTCCCACCCATCTTCATCTTCGGTGGTTTACATCGCCAAGACACTAACAACTTCCTCCATTTCAAAATATATGTTCAAAACATATGACCGTTCGATTTTTTTTATAACGTTTGATTATTGTTTTATTTAAATAAATTATATAAATATTATTTATTTTTTAACTTATTTTATCATCAAATAAAATATAATTTTAACTTTTACACTTTTAAATAAAACGAATGTTTTAAAAACGAATGGTCAAATGTTTTACGAAAATCAACAGCGTTATATAAAGAAAGTATGTCCTTACCTCTTAACCACTTCAGATGTAACGTTTTCATCTTTTCTGGCCACACAGTTCTGGCTGAGTTGGCGCCACCTCGTCAACTAGCCCAAAACCACCCCCCTCTTCATTCCCTTACCCGTTAATCATCGCGGAATCTAACTCGTCAGGTAGCATGGCGGTGCCGCTGCCCTGCGCATGCAACGTGGATCTTACGACTCTAAGGTGTGTGTTGTGGGTGCAATTGCGTCTTCTCCGTTCGCTTAGATGTTATTTTAGGATTGTTAGGTAAATTTTTTAAAAACAACTCTGGTTATAAAAGGCAATTAAATTTGAAAAATGAAATTAGATATGTCAATGAGTCATACACCGACCATGGTATTTATTTACATAGTATAAAAATCGTTAAAATCAGGGTATACGTGAGATTAGATCAAGCAATAAGAGGACAAAAATTTATACTGTTTTGGATCTAAAAAATAATAGCCATACTCCAGTTTATATGAATTATAAACAAGAATACCGCTCAAAGTATAATGGAGAATAAAACAACTAGACGAACCCGCCGACTAAAGTTGTCGGTAACAACCCGACGAGATCTATTCGACGAGTAGGACACTAATTTTCTTTGGATTGTTTCTGGACGTATCTTTGGCTAGGGCTTGTAACTCGATGTCCTCCCGACGTTGTATATATAGCATAGATTGCCTTTCTGTCCAAGTAGAACTTGAAGGGGGCAGAATAGGATACGGGCCTAAAGAAACCTTATCTTCTTCGATTAGGACTCTAACATTTTTTATTCCGAGAAGATAATTTCCTTCTTTATTAACCATATTTTCTCAATTGGAGGATATCTTCCCGTATACTATTAGGTATATACTATAGTCGTATTTTATTAACCCGTATACAGGAGGTATGCCTTATCCTTGACACTGACAATATATAAATGAGATGGATGCAAACTATTAATTGAATCCATAAACATGTCAAACACAAAAGAAATTAATTAGCACCTAGGCCTTACGTTGGGAGAAAATTGCATATCTATCATCGCATAAAATTGAATTTGCTAAAATGCCATCATTTAAATGAGCTTCGTTAGAATACGTTCCACAACCCGAACGCTTTCGCCAAAATATCATACCGGACAGAAATACCCTTAGCTCTTCTTCTTCCGCCCTTCAATGCTGGAAGAGCTCGTCGACGCCTTTCTTGTCATCCCTTCTTCTTCCGAGCACCATGAGGCTTCTGAGGTATGGGTGTATGGTGGCGCTGGATAGGACAGCGTCAAGCTCCCCATTGTCGCCGTCGGTGGCGTCAGCCTCGAGGGTGTTTTGGGAAACGACACCACGTCGCAGAATTCCCTGAACACGTTGTTGACAGGTGCCGGCGACGAACAGCTCTTGATGAGGACGAAGCACCGTGGTGTCAACATGTCATGGAGGAGGTACACGGCGCTGCCGTCTCAGCGCCCTTGCTATGGGGAAGACGGAGGGGTACATGGACGCAAGCAACACCACTTTCTCATTGTACGTCTGGTTGGATCGCTCCCGCACCGTGCATGCCCGCTTCAGCGACAACGATGCCACCGATGGCGACGACAAGTTGGACGCATCCGAGAGAGTCGATGACGTCCAGGAGTGCGCCGCGGTGCGTCCGCCACCGCCGCACCCTAGGATAATGCCACCGTCTTCACCATCTCTAGGTCTAGCTAGAGGTCGGTCAAGATGCACGACAACACCATCGACATTTGGCTCTTCTTCCATGGGTGCCCTTGTGCCAGCCTCGATGTCCGCATTGAAAGAGCCTCTGCATGGTGGCCGGGATGAAAGGCAGGGACAATGGGTAAAGCCACCGGCGAGCTCTTTCGGCATTGGAGGGAGGAAGAAGAAGAGCCAAGGGTATTTCTATCCAGTATGGTATTTTGGTGAAGGTGTTTGGGTTGTGGATCACTACTGGAGAAACCATCATTGGTTGAAGTGATAAAAACCACAGTAGTCCCGGTTTAAGTTGCACCCGGGACTAGAGATGATCTCTAGTCCCGGTTTAAAAATTCAACGGCTCTCTAGGAACTTTAGTCCCGGTTCGTGTCACGAATCGGGACTAAAGATCACCTCTAGTCTCAGTTCAAATGTTGTCAGAGCGTGTCAGAGCGTCGGGCATCTTTAGTCCCGGTTGGTAACACCAACCGGGACTAAAGATGCTATTTTTTGTCCCAGTTGGTGTTATCAATCGGGACTAAAGATACCCGGCGCTCTGATAGGCGCTCTGGTAACACCAACCGGGACTAAAGATGATCATTAGTGCCGGTTAGTAACACCAACCGAGACTAAAGATGGGGTTCCTTTTTAAACTCTTTCTTCCTCCTCCAGCCCGAGCCAGCTACACTTGTCTTCAAAATTTTTCTCTAGAGGGGAGGTGCTGCCAAAATTTTTCGTAATTTTGTTTTGATGATAATACACAAATCTTTGCTATCTAGAAGGTTAGCAACTTCTTCCTCTTATGATCTATTCTTAGCACTTCATATTTTACGGTTGTTTTCTATACATTTTTATCTCTAGATTTTTTTGTAAATATGAGGAGAGAGAAAATTTGTTTGGACTAATTATTTTGCTAAGCACATTATATTGTGTTGAGAAAAAGGTTAGGGAAAATAAAGAGGAAGAAAAGTATGCTTAGCACGTAACATTTATAGGAATTTAGTCTCGTACAATTTTATCTCAAAAATATTTATGGAAAATGATGAGAGAGAATCTTTTGGACAAAAAAATTATAAAATAGATGACAAAAGACCTTTTAAAATAGATGCAAAATAATTAATTAATTTTATGTTTATCACTTTAAAAGACATTTTAAAAATAATTCTAATTTTTTAGAACAACACATTACGTATGTTGGATTAGTATATAATAATTGTCTGATTATATATATATTATTGTAATAATATTTAAATGATTTAAATTTCATGGAATTTTCTTATGATTTTTGTGCATTCCATGTAGATGGATCGGCAATGGATGTACAACGCGGATCGACGGTCGAGAGAGTTTATTCAACGCGTGCATTATTTTTTGAGTACGGCCGATGCCAACAAGCATAATGGTTTCATACGTTGTCCATGTAAAAAGTGTAAAAACGAGAAGAAGTATTCTACATCAAGAATTATTCATGCCCACTAGTTTCAGTCAGGATTCATGCCTCACTACAATTGCTGGACATCGCACGGAGAGGTGGGGGTTGCAATGGAAGAAGATGAAGAAGACGACGATAACATTCCGGA
Source organism: Oryza australiensis (assembly GCA_019925245.2). NCBI lineage: Eukaryota > Viridiplantae > Streptophyta > Magnoliopsida > Poales > Poaceae > Oryza > Oryza australiensis. The sequence goes on along the minus strand of JAIFGZ020000118.1, from coordinate 2,786,756 downwards.
CTGTGGTCAATACGGTGGGTTTGAAGAGAATACAATGGGCGAGGCGGGCGGGGATGCTGAAGAAAACAACGGTGCCGATGACCTTGGTCAGATGTTGCGCGACGTGCAGGGGGACTGCGAAGGCATAAAGGAAGTGCAGAAATTGGAGCGTATGTTGGCGGACCACAAAAGGTCCTTGTACCCAGGCTGTGAACAGGGGCACAAAAAGTTGGGTACCACGCTGGAATTCTTACAATGGAAGACCAAAATGGTGTCAGTGACAAGGCATTTGGCGAGTTAAGAACATTCTTCCAGAGGGAAACGAATTGCCGGAATCAACGTACGAGGCTAAGAAGTTAGTCTGCCCTCTAGGACTGGAGGTACAGAAGATACACGCATGTCCTAACGATTGTATCCTCTACCGCGGTGAGGAGTACGAGAAACTAGAAGCATGTCCGGTTTGTAAAGCACTTCGATACAAGATTAGACGAGATGGTCCAGGCGAAGTTGACGGACGACCCTCGAAGAAAAGGGTTCCTGCTAAGGTGATGTGGTATTTTTCTATAATACCACGGCTGAAGCGTCTGTTCAGGAACAAGGAGCATGCAAGAATGATGCGTTGGCACGCGGAAGAACGCCTACAAGACGACATGCTGAGACATCCCGCCGACGGGTTACAGTGGCGAAACATCGACAGAACATTTGAAGACTTCGGCGAGGATGCAAGAAACCTAAGGTTCGGCTTAAGCACGGACGACATGAATCCTTTTGGAGAGATGAGCAGCGGGCATAACACTTGGCCTGTGATGATGTGTATCTACAACCTCCCGCCTTGGCTATGCATGAAGCGAAAGTACATTCAGATGCCGGTTATTATTCAAGGCCCGAAGCAACCTGGTAACGACATCGATGTGTACCTGAGATCGCTGATTGAAGATATAAAACTGCTGTGGAAGAAAGAAGGTTTTCCCGTATGGGATGAAGATAAACAGGAGCAGTTTAACCTATGAGGGTTGCTGTTTGTTACCATCAATGATTGGCCTGCACTTGGCAACCTATCCGGACAGTCAAACAAGGGGTACAATGCTTACACCCACTGTATGGATGAGACTGAGTGTACGTACCTGAAACACTGTAAGAAGGTAGTGTACATGGGCCATCGTCGCTTTCTTGCTGCAAGCCACCCTGTCCGAAGAAGAGGCAAACATTTTGATCAAAAGACAGACCATCGTACTAAACCAAAGCATCGCAACGGAAAGGCCGTGTTTGCCATGGTGAAAGACCTCAAAGTAGTATTTGGAAAGGGACCCGACAACCAATCTATAGCAAGTGAAGGTGGTCACGCAGCGATGTGGAAGAAGAAGTGAATTTTTTGGGAGTTGCCCTACTGGGAAGTCTTGGACGTCCGCCACGCAATCGACGTGATGCACCTCACCAAGAACCTTTGCGTAAACCTGCTTGGCTTCCTAGGTGTATACGAAAAATCAAAAGATGCACTTGAGGCACGTAACGATCTGAAACATATGGCACAACGCGACGGCCTTCACCCGCAACCAAAGGAAAAAGGAGCCCAATACCTAAGTCCAGTCAGCTACACTCTGAGCAGGGTAGAGAAGAAAATAATATATGAATGCCTGGAGAGCATCAAGGTACCGTCTGGATACTCCTCGAATATAAAGGGAATAGTAAGCACGAAGGATAAGAATTCACAAATCTAAAGTCCCATGACTGCCACGTGCTGATGACACAGCTGCTTCCCATTATAATTCGGGGTATCCTTCCCGATAATGTCCGGGCAACAATAACAAAGCTATGTGCTTTCCTAAATGCAATTTCATAGAAGATCATCGATCCAGACAGACTAGAAGACTTTCAAAATGATGTGGTCCAATGTCTTTTCAGCTTTGAGATGATCTTTCCACCTTCCTTCTTCAATATCATGAGGCATATCCTATGCCACCTTGTCAAAGAGATCCGTATCCTCGGTCCGGTATTTCTACACAACATGTTCCCCTTCGAGAGGTATATGGGCGTTCTAAAGAAGTACGTTCGTAACCGTTCGCGTCCGGAGGCCAACATCGCCAATGGATATGGAACAGAGGAGGTGATTGAGTTTTGCGTCGACTTAATTGAAGACCTTTATCCCATTGGGATGCCTAAATCAAGCCATGGAGGTAGACTACGGGGGAAGGGAACTCTTGGAAGGAAGGCAATAATGAACATAGACAATGACTTGTACAGGAAAACACATTGGACCGTGTTGCAACAATCTTCCTTGGTGGTTCCTTACATCGAGGAGCACTTGGCGATTGTTCGCTCGGAAAACATCGCTAAGACAGATGCCTGGATTACACGCCATCACATCGATGCATTCCCTGCTTGGCTGCGACAACGTCTCATGGGCAACGCGAGCATTGACCAACAACTAGCCTTCTTGGCGAGGGGACCATCTTGCTCGATCACCACATTCCAGGCATATGAAATTGATGGGTACACATTTTACACACGGGCCCAAGACTTAAAGAGCACAAATCAGAACAACGTTGTCCGCATCGATGCCGTGGGATACGACGGTACGGCTAGCACATATTACGGCAACATCGATGACATATGGGAGCTGGACTATGGACCTCTGAAGGTCCCTCTGTTTCGGTGCCAGTGGGTTAGGCTCAGTGGTGGAGGCGTAACCATTGATGCAAGTGGGATGACAACGATCGACCTGAGCAAGGTTGGATACTCATACGAACCTTTCGTCCTTGCCAATGATGTACGATAAGTTTTCTATGTCAAGGACATGGCTAGCAAATCAAAGAAGGGGAAAGGGTCCGACAAGCCAAAGCGCCACGTGGTTCTCCCAGGCAAAAGGAAAATCGTGGGAGTCGAGGATAGAACTGACGAAGATTACGATCAGTTTGACGGGCAACCTCCGTTCGCGGTGGTGGTTGACCCGAGTATCCTCCTATCAAATGAGGACACCCCTTACTCACGCAACGATCATAACGAAGGAACAATTGTACGGAGAAAGTACGTGAGGACAAATGTTACATAGCTAAATTTATGTATGGACGATGTAAATTAAATTGAATCATTGAATATTATTGCTATCATTTGAATTTACTGTAAATTATTATAAATTATTGAATCTATTGTAAATATATTGAATCTATTATTGAATCACCGCCACCAGCCTCCGCCGGCGGCCACCATAGGAGAGATTTCTTCGGTTACTGATCGGCGAACGGCAGCTGCATATCCGTGCTCGATCGTCGTCTCAGCTGGATCCAATGATCCATAGGTAGTAATAGTTTTGGTATAATCACTCAATGTTGGTGTAACAGAGGTTGGTGTAATCACTCAATGTTGCTCACCTAAGAGTCTTCAGAAAGGTGGGAAACAGAGGTTGGTGTAATCACTCAATCACTCAATCTTGAAGGAGGAGGACGGCGGCCGTCGACATGCTCCATACTCACAGAAGATCCTAACTTGTGGTCAGGACAATAATGCTCTAACAGCTAATGCTTATGTGTCAATTCACGAGAATAAGATAGAAGGCATTAGCAACAAGAACTTGAACACGAGTATTGCTATTCCAAGTTTGATGGAGATACACGCCGCCATCACGGAAGTGGCTTCGTCTATCGCCAGCTTCACCATCCGCTCTATGTGTTTGCTCACCAGCAGTAGAACATGAACCGCTTATCATGAGCAGAAGGTCCCAAAAAATTAAAGAAAAAGATAGAGCAAAGTAAGGAAGAGGAGAGGGTAGTACCTGAACAGAAGAAGCAGAGCAAAGGGCACAATCTGCCAATGCAAAACTACCAAGGAATCAATTTTATACTGCAGTCATGTCAACCGGCACCATGATAAAAGCGCCAACCAACCAACCAACCAATCACTACACGAGAGGCTTAATTGCTTCTCTACCTCTAGTGCACAGAAAAGGTGAGAGAGAGAGATTGCCTCTTGTATTTCTTTTCTTTCATTCTCCTTACTTCAGGAAGCGGCTTCGTTGATCGCCGCCTTCACCATCGCTCCATGTGTTTGTATATGTTAATTATATATAAATATAAAATATATCAACATATGAACATTATAATTATATATGAATATAAAATACAATATAATAGGGCATCAGTAATAATTAGTCTCGGTTTGTAAAACAAACCGGGACTAGAGGTGAATTTCGGTGGGCGGGAAAACATCTTTAGTCCCGGTTGGTGGCTCCAACCGGACTAAAGATGTCCACCTACTGCGCCACGTGGCTGCGCCACAATCTTTAGTCCGGTTGGTGGCTCCAACCGGGACAAAAGATATGATCTTTAGTCCCGGTTGAAGCCACCAATCGGGACAGACATCTTTAGTCCCGGTTGGTGGCTTCAACGGACTAAAGATCATATCTTTTGTCCCTGTTGGAGCCACCAACCGGACTAAAGTATCTTTAGTCCGGTTGATGGCTTCAACGGGACAAATGATGCCGTGACTATATATAGCAAGGGCCTCAATGGGGATCCAACACTTAGCCATTTTCGCACTTCGCAACTGCATCATCTTCATCTTTGTCGTCATCGCCGAGCCCCAGGATGCCGCTGTAGCACGTCGTCTCCGCCATCTTCGTCGCCGTCGCCGGAGGACCGCCGTGTCGTCGTCTTCATCGCCGTCGCAGGTTAGCGCCGCCGCCCCCCCAAAGAATTCCCGACATTATGCGCTAGGGTTTGGCCGCCGTCAACGCCATCGCCATCGCCGCCATCGTCGCGGTCGATGCCGCCGCAGCCGCCGTCGCCGTCGCCGCCGCCCCCTCCCCACGCCGCCCACTCCCCTTGCGCCCCCTCCAAACGGCCCCGTGAGCCGGTCGGCCCCTAAACCCTAAACGGCCACGCGTCGCCCTCTGCATCCTCGCCGCCGCCGCCGCACTCTGTGAATGTTTAATATATAAATTTTGAATAGATGTGTATTTTGAATATATGTATATTTTGAATATATGAATTGTGTGTGTATGTATATTTTGAATATATGAATTTTGTATGTAAATGAACTGTTATATGTAAATGGACTGTGAATGGACTATTGAAAGTGTATGTGAATTTTGAATTTTGAATTTTGAATATGTATTTAAATTTGCAATTTGAATGTTTATGTGAATTGTGAACTTTGTATTTTCGAACGAACAAGAACGATAAAATCAACAAACGGTCGTAAATGAACGAACGGACGGACGGACGGACGAACGAACGAACGAGTGTTCGTTCGTTCGTTCGTGGACGAACGTGGACAAACGGACGTGGACGAATGGACGAACGGACGGACGAACGGATGGACGAACGAACGAACGGATGGATGAACAGACGAACGGATGGATGAAAGGATGGATGGACAGACGGACGAACGAACGGACGTGGACGAATGGACGGACGGACACTCGTTCGTTCGTTCGGTCGGCCGTTCGGTCGTCTCCTCCTTTCCTCTATCTGTCCTTTCCTCTCCACTTCCACTCCTCTCCTCCTTATCTCCGTCACATCATTCTCCTCTCTTTCTCTCCTCTCCTCCAGATGATTGTACTCACGGACGTGAACGAACAATAGAACGAACGGACGATAGTTTAGGGTTAGGGTTAGGGTTAAGGGTCCGAACGAGCGGACGAGGAATGATAGAACGAACGGTCGGTCGGTCGTGTTCTAGCAAAGAGAAACAAAAGAGAAGAAGGAAAATATAGAACGTGATATTCTTCACAAGTTTTTTCTAGGATGGAGATAATCTGTGATTCTGAACCCATCTTCTTCTTTTTGTCTTTTTTTACGTAGATATACATGATTTTCCTGAATAATTGATACATGTATTAACCGAATAATTTTTTTTCAGAATTCTTTGTTTAAGTCCTCAACCCACAAGAATCATATGGCGGATCGTGATGAGGAACAACTTCTCCTTTATGAGATCGCACGAGGAACAGAGTTTTACAACGAGGAGGGGAATGAAGATACAAATCAATACCTCAACGAGGAGGGGAACGAGGGGGAGGGGGACGAGCAGGGGAACGATGAGGAGAATGAGGGCTCCGCCTCCGCCTCCGCCTCCGCTGGACAGAAGAGGGCACACGGGCAACGCGGCCTCAGCAAGCGCATAGAGGGTCGACATGTCATAACGGAGGTAGAATTTGATGGTCGCCCAATTGCCCCAGAGGACGCCACAAGGAAGTTTTTGGTGCACAACGGATGGGTGGTGAGGGATCACGTGCCCGTAAGCGTTGCCAACTAGAGGCGATCAAGGACAGGAGGAGATGAGCAGAGCTATCTACTGGACACAGAGAAAGAGATGCTCTGGACGACAATGCTGCAGACGTTCACCATCCCAGACTCACAACAAGCAAGGGTCAAGGAATGGACTTTAAAGAAAATGACAGAGCTCTTCAGGAACTATAAGGAAAAGTTACACAAGAAATATATCCTGAAGGGACATACCCTTGACTTTGACAAGTTCCCAAAGCTCAGAGATCATTGGGATGTTTTTGTTGAACACAAGACTGGGGAAGAAGCACAAACTATCATAGAAAAGAACAAGGCCAATGCAGCTAAAAAGAAATACCATCACAGGTGTTAACACTGAAATTTGGTAGTTGAATCCCTAAGTCTTTGCAAAGGCGAAGCAGGATCGGATCGGCTGGTTTGGTGGAGAAACAGAGGCCGCATCGGCTGAGAATTGATCGGCTGCGAGGCCAATCGGCTGAGGTTGGATCGGACAAGGGCGGCCGATAGCCGATTCCAGGCCCGGAAGAGATAAAACCATTTTCTGATGCAACAATTTGAGGATAAATAGAAAATTCGGTTATTAGTTGCATGTTAAACGATATTGCCATCTATGGATAGAGTCCTGTTACGGCAATTGTATCTGTAATTTAGGAGTTTGTTTAAACTGTTAATTGTAAAGTGGCGTGGGTCCTTTCCGGATAACGTTGTGTTTTAAACAATAGTTTAGATAGAGTCCAGGGTTTGTACAGATAATTGTATCTTGGGTATAAATAGGACCCGAGACCCTTTGTATCACAAACACAATCACAAACAATCAAACTTTCGGCGCATCGCCAACCCTTTTCTTTAGACGAGCAGTTTGTTTGGCTACGGGCTGCATCGTTTCGATCCCCAAATCCAGGTAAATGCTTGTCATTAGTGGCATGATCTGCTGTTTCTAGTGCTTTCATCGTAATGACACATTAGATTCAGGAGTTTGTACCGCGCTATTTATCATATAGCGCGTATAAATTAGATCAATGTTTAGATCCAACCTGCCATTGGCTAGTTCTGTCAAGAACTTGCAGCCAACAGGGCTAGATCTAAAGGTTGGCTGGTTTATATGCGGTATCCACCGTCTCGAGAGATATAAGTCGGCTACAACAGATCAGGTTTTTTTCCTTTTTATACTTAATGATGCATCGGGTTCAAACTATTAAGTTGTTTTTAGTATTACCAGTGATCTATTCGGCTTGATTTATATTATTTAGGGACAGTGCCGGGGTTTCAGTTGGCCTTATCTGCCCCGATGTGTTTCTTTTAGTATATTTATTATTAGATTTATATTAGGACTGCTTCTTATATTAAGATCGCATTCTTGTCGGACGTTACCAGCCGAAATCGGCCCGCCATCAGCGGTCGACGGTCGATTTCCAGGCTACGCACATCTGGTTCAAGAGATATCTTTTCATAAGATTCATCGGAGTACTAGCCGATTCATCGTTAGCTTTCTAGTATCGGCTAGGTTATCGATTCATATATTTATTATCCTTTACTGTATTAGGTTAAACGGCTGATGCTGTCTCGGTATAGCCGATCCATTCTAGTCGCTTGGCTTAAATATAGTTTAGGAGAGCATATATATGTTGATGGATTCCCTCAGCCGATCCAGTGGGGATCTAACCTAACACTTAACGTGTATTCCTTTGTTTTTCTTGTTAGTTAACAGATCAAACCGACTGGCTCGCCCTGCACAACATAGGCAGCCAAGAAGGACCTGCACTGGAGTCAAGAAGATCTCCCAGGCCAGCGCGTGAGAGAAATTTCACATCAACACACTTCTTAGCACGCCCAGTGGGACTTTCTCTGTCGGCTCGACTCGTACGCATAGATTCAGCCAGCAAGATGGTCGATTCCAAGAGCCCTAACGTTTCCCAGGACAACATCATGCCTGTGAAGATGGAGTAGTTATCGGCTGAACAACAAGTCGATTATAAGAAGATGGTGGAAGAGCTCCAGGCTAACTACTTGCAATCTTTCACCCAAACAAGATCTGGGGCCGTGCACCAAAAATATAAGTTCAGCATGAACGACCTTAAGGCATCCTCCTCTAGTGAGACAAAAGGCAAACAGAAGATGGAGGAGTCGACCCAGGAACAGGACGATTCGGCTGTATATTCTTCACAAGACCGGATCGACTCGGCCGTCCATCACGCGTTAGTCAACCAAAGTAGCATCCTGGTCAACACTCTCAATAACATGATCGCTACTGTAGTCGGCGCCAAGATAGCCGACTAGCTGCAACGGGGGCCGACGTACTTCACAGACAGCCAATTTCCTGGTTATAGGACGTTGGTCACATAGAATCGGCCGATCCCACCACTAGCACAGCAAGGGCCGCCAGGAGGGGTCCTTGGTCAGCCAAATCCAGGTGAATCGGCTATAAGGCCAGCAATTACTATGCTGAACCGACAGTAGCCGCTGCCCCAAGATCAGATTGCTAACATGTTCAACAACAATCGGCAGTCAGAGCCGATTGATCCAAATAGACGGTCTAACACCGGTGGCCGACGGCTGTTTCTAGAACCACCGACGCCACCACCGGCGCATCGGCAGCCTCCCGCTGATCGTCACTACCAGTGCCAAGGAGGCCGTCAAGATCATCATTACAGGCCTCAGACGCCACCACCGCTATATCGGCAAGCGCCCGCACCGTATAACCCATACGAGCCGATATAGCAAGACAACCGGACCTGGGCCGATCTGATTGTGAATGTCATGCGCGATCAATTCGGCCTCAAGCCGAAAGACTCGGGGAACATGTATCGGTATCCCTATCCAAAGCACTTCGAGTGGATCCCGTTGCCCAACCGATACAAGATCCCAAATTTTTCGAAGTTCTCAGGGCAGGACAACGTTTCAACTTATGAGCTCGTTAGCCGATTCTTGGTGCAGTGCGGCGAAGCATCAGCTACGGACGCCTTGAGAGTCCGATTGTTCCCTCTTTCTCTTTCAGGATCGGCTTTTACTTGGTTCTCCTCATTGCCCTACAACTCAATTCAGAGCTGGGCCGATCTTGAAAAACAATTCCATAGCTACTTTTACTCTGGCAACCACAAGATGAAGTTGTCGGACCTCACCAGCATCAGGCAAAAACACAACGAATCGGTCCAAGAATACATCCAACGCTTTAGAGAGATGAGGAACCGATGCTACAGCCTAGTGCTATCGGACGCCCAGCTGGCCGATTTGGCCTTTCATGGTTTGATCGCGCCGATCCGAGAGCGATTCTCTGCGTAGGACTTTGACAGCTTAGCCCACTTGGCGCAGAAGGTGACGGCCCACGAGCAGCGATTCCAAGACACCAGGAAGGCCGTCAAAAATATAACTCAGGTCGTCGTCGAATCAGACTACGAGTCCAACGACGATGACGTAGAAGTGGCGATAGCCGAATGGGCCAAGAACAAAAATGCCATCGTCTGCCAATGGCTGCTGAAGACGGCCAAGGAAGAACGATACGATTTCGACGTCACCAAGGCCGACAGGATTTTCGACTTGTTGCTCAAGGAGAAGCAGATTCAGTTGCCTGAAAATCACGTGATCCCGTCGGCCAAAGAATTGAAGAAAAAAGAAATATTGCAAGTGGCACAACTCCACATCCCACGCCACCAACGACTGCAAAGTCTTCAGACAGCAAATCCAGTCGGCAATTGATGCCGGGAAGCTGAAGTTCACCGATTCAAATCGGCCGATGAAAGTAGACGGCAATCCTTTCCCGGTCAACACGGTCCAAGCCGGCCCCAGGCAAGCTGATCGACAAAACAGAATGGCGCACGACTTAGTCAATACATCGATCGGGACCAGGGCAGAAGACGAGCAGATTGGATGTCACGTCGCGCCAATTAATATGGTGCGCTCATTTATCAGATCGGCTCACCAACGGTCGATCCCTGAACATAGCCGACACCGTCATCAGCACCGGTTTCGGGAGGAAGAAGCTTACAATGAAACACCTCGTCGGCGTGAGCCGAATACCCAAAGCCGCCGATACGAGGTAAACCGCAACAATGCTGATCCGCATTGGCATTGTGATTTTTTCAGGTACTGCTGGGAATCCGGCATGAGACTACCAACACTGGACGATTGCCCAGCATGCAACGATCGCCGCGACGACGAGCACAGGAGCTCATCGGCTGCAAGCCCAACCCGGTTCGTCCCCAGAGCCGTTCAGCTAAACCAAAGGCGGCGGTTTGTCCATGATCGGCTCGGCCCGATCCACCAAGACTTCTTCGTCGACGAAAACCGCGATGGCAACGACCACGACGACGAAGAGGCCAACAACAAGGAATCGGCCAACCCCCAATGGTGCCCGTTCGATCTCTTCACAAAGACGCAGAAAAGAAGAGTTCAACGACTTAAGCGTGAAGGGAAGGTAGACGAAGTTCGGCAAATGATCCACGAACAGCACCGTCGGCTGGGTAAGATCAAAAGGCGATGGGTACCCAAAGAGAAAACGCCGCGGCGACGAAGAGCAAGCCGAGGAAAGCCCGGCCGATCGAGCCGGGAGGGCAGCCAAAGGGAAAGGCAAAATTTCTGCATCGGTTAACATGGTGTTCGTGTTACCAGCCGAGTTCAGTGCTCCTGAAGCCGATGCAGACACTATTGAGGATGACCTGGCGAAACTGGCAATCTCACCGGACCAGGCTGTCTTCGACAACCCCGAGGAGACCGAAAATCGACACTTGAAGCCGTTGTACGTTAAAGGATTCATCAACGGCAAGCCGATTTCCAAGATGCTAGTCGGTGGGGGAGGAGCAGTCAACCTCATGCCTTACGCAACATTCAGAAAACTAGGCAAGGGGGCCGAAGACCTGATAAAGACCAACATGTTGCTCAAGGACTTCGGCGGCAACCCATCGGACACCAAAGGGGTCCTCAACGTCGAACTGACCATCGGCAATAAGACCATGCCCACAACATTCTTTGTCATCGACGGGAAGGGATCTTACAGCCTGCTGCTCAGAAGGGACTGGATACACGCTAACTGCTGCATTCCCTCCACAATGCATCAGAGCCTTATCCAATGGGACAACGACAAGATCGAGATCGTACCAGCCGACAGGTCAGTCAGCGTCGTCAATGCCGATTTGCCACTTTGAAAAATCGAAGGCATCGATTGTTTGTCTAGGAAGATCTGGCAAGCCGATTTTCTAAATGTGTCCAATTCCACAATACAGCCGATTGGAGATGACGAGCCGCAGCTGCTGCTTTGAACAAGACATGGTGGAGGGCTCAAGCGTCTTCGGCATGGACACCGCAGACAAAGACGATGGCAAGCTCGGGCAAGGTTTTACGTCGGCCGACGAACTAGAGGAAATTGACATCGGCTCTGGTGACAAGCCGAGGCTGACGTACATTAGCAAAAATTTGTCTCCTCATTGTAGATCCCAGCTTATTGATTTGTTAAAAGAATATAAAGATTGTTTCGCTTGGGAGTATTTCGAGATGCCCGGCCTCAGCCGATCAATAGTGGTCCATCAGCTGCCGATTAAGGCAAGCTATCGGCCGTTCAAACAGCCTCCCAGGAGGTTTAAGGCCGATATGTACGATGTAATTAAAGCCAAAATCACTCTGCTATATGATGCGGGATTCATTCGGCCTTGCCGATACGCCGAGTGGGTCTCAAACATTGTCTCGGTGTTGAAGAAAAATGGTAAACTTAGGGTATGCATCGATTTCAGAGATCTAAACAAGGCAACTCCTAAGGACGAATATCCAATGTCAATAGCCGACCTGCTCGTAGATGCTGCTTCAGGCCACAAAATTATCAGTTTCATGGACGACAATGTAGGGTATAATCAAATATTTATGGCCGACGAGGACATCCACAAGACCGCTTTTCGGTGTCCTGGTGCAATCGACTTGTACGAGTGGGTAGTAATGACATTCGGCTTGAAGAATGCTAGGGCAACATATCAACGGGCCATGAACTACATTTTTCACGGCATGATCGGCTCGCTAGTAGAGATATACATTGATGACGTGGTTGTCAAGTCAAGGGAGATAGAAGGCCACATAGCCGATCTGAGACAAGTGTTAGAGCGCACGAGGAAGTATGGCCTGAAGATGAATCCGCTTAAGTGCGCGTTCGGCGTATCGGTGGGGCAATTCTTGGGATTTCTTGTTCATGAAAGAGGAATTGAAGTTACACCAAGAAGCATAAATGCTATCAAGACAATTCAACCTCCAAAGACAAGAAACAACTCCAGTCATTGATCGGCAAGATAAACTTCATCAGACGGTTCATAGCCAATCTCTCAGAAAAGATGGAGCCATTCACACCACTGCTTCGGCTAAAAGCCGATCAAACATTCACATGGGGGGCAGAGCAGCAAAAGGCGTTAGACAACATAAAAGATTATCTGAGTTCCCCTCCAGTTTTAATGCCTCCACGAAAGGGAATACCGTTCAAGTTGTACCTATTAGCCGACGACAAATCAA